>OZ004648.1:2614118-3943139 GCA_963924495.1 Nemapogon koenigi
TATTATACAAAAGTTTGTTTATATTATATAATAGCATATTCAGTGTTATATTAAAAAATAAAAACCATTTTAATAAAAAAAATTTTTGCAATTTTATTCATAAAACTACTGTACCTATGTGCTGTATATGACAAATTGTGAAACAAAGTTATTAGATTCCAGTTTAACTGGAAGTTAATAAACCTATAAAAAAATACCTTTGTGAAAATTCAAAGTCATCAATGCCATATTTCTTCATGAACGGCAACCTCATCACATTAAGACATGCAAATAGCCAACATCTCCCAGAGTTCTCTTGATTGGTCACCGGTTTCACTTCATCTAACTGAAATTTGGTCAAAATTTAGATGCGAAGAAAAGATGGTGTGTCAATAGTGTTATTGAAAAAGTGTTGCCAAGCTACAGTTTTCTTAATAAAATTGAGATAGAGACTGTCTAATTAATGCATTGTGTTATTTTTAAAGTTATAGTGTGGCAACATTTATACTGTCACTTTTTAATTACATACTCTTTATAGGAGGAATGTTTAGGTTTGATACTTTCATTGATTTTGATAGATTTTGTGCAGTCAGCTGGTTACTTTCAAAAAGTGTAATCGATGAGGTGATACTCAATATAAAGAACATAGTTGATGCCCTAAAATAAAATCAAATCAAAAATCAAATGTTTTCAAAATGAATTTGTATCATCAAAACAATATCCATCCACTTAGTGAACATGTCTATAGAGTTTTCTGTCTCTATAAGACCCTGCATGCATTGATGGATTTTTAAGTGGAGGATTCCATTAAAGCGGGGTGTTTACAGATGAAGATTTTTTAAATTGCCTCACTCTTTTTTCACAGAAATGTCTATTAAAGAAGTGACACATCTAGGACCATTAAGTGCAGCAACAGGCAAAAAATGGAAACTGTTACCGGTGTCCCTGTGACTGGGTACACTATTCTGGGACCATAAGGCAGCTTATTCTATACTAACACTAATATTATAAATGCAAGTGTTTTTGTTTGTGTCCTTCTTTCATGGCAAATCAGAGAATTGGATCAACATAATTTCTTTGCCAAAAATAAACTGGATGGAGGGCTGGATATTATCATTTGGGATAAATTTCTCTGTAATATTAAAAAAATCGAGGTAAAAACCTAGTGAAGATATAAAAATAATACAAAAATACCTTAATATTATAAACATGGAGAGAGGATTCAGTATGTTTTTTGTTGATGCACACTTCAAAAGGATCAAATCTGGTACAAACATTCTGCGCTAACACATTCTTGGAGTCAGAATAGAAGTCCTTTTGGAATTTGGCAAGAGTCTCCAAAGACAAGGGTTCTATGGAAAAAATGTTCAAACATGAATTACTTATGAATTTATTCAGCTTCTTCAGGCAAGCAGATTCCAAGTTTCATTAAGCTGTTTCAGAGCCTATTTTGGACAATGATTGGGACAGACAAAAAATCTAAAATTAATCTTTCATGTAGTAAATGGCATTTTATTATTCAATTCAGATATTGATATTAATTTTGAAATCCCTGACATTGTAAATTATTTTTCAAATGTTTGATACGTCATTTTAAAGATTATTTTTTCCTCTAATGAGGAAAAGTAAACAAACAAATCAAAATTGCTTAAATGTTTCTTTTAAAATTAGTTTTATTTAGTATTTATTATGTAATGTAGTATATTGGCAAATGAAGGGGACTTTTATAATGATCCTACTTTTAGCCTTCACTAATTAAAAACATGAATTTTCTTTGATTATTCCAGAATTTGCAGTTAGTGAAACCTTGTCTTTAATGAAAACTTATGATAGTGCATAATTCTAATTGTATGAAATGAGTACATTGAGAAATTATTTTCAATCAGAACATTATCCACAAAAGTATAAAGCAGTTTAGTGAAAGCCATATAGATTCTAGACTTTTTTTTTAGATAATATTTCCCCAATTTGTGCTATTTTTGACAGTTCTAAAATGGCTGCACCCGGCACTCCCATACATACGCTTATTCACGCATTATACCTATTTTTATAATTTGTACATCAAGTATGATATATTACTAGTATTCTAAGTTAGTTAAAAAGCCAGTATTATAAATAAAATACGAAAAACAGGTAACTTACTGTCAGAAGACATGGTCATAGATTGTATTCTTATTAGATTGTTACTTCTACACTTAGATATAGTTGCACTAATAAATCTAGTTAACATTTACTGTACAAAAAACTAGATAGTCATAAATTGGTCAAAATCTACCAAATATTCGATTTTTTAAATAAAGTTACAAATAACACGTCATGTCCATAGAAATATAAAGACGATTTTATTTGGTAGCAAGGAATATACTACTATTCCTTGGTGTTACGTTCATTCATTTCATTTCATTCTCTTTGGTTCAAAAAGTCATTGAACCTTAGGGTCTGTCAACATTGTCAACAATAGATCAATTAATATAATAAACTAATGGTCTACCGAAATGAAAATATTCTTGAAAAATTTAGGTACTAGATTAGTCCACGCCTCGGGTGACCTAAAGGCTGGCTCTTACCTCGCTCAAAGGATCAGTTTAACCATTCAGCGAGGTAACGCAGCCAGTGTTTTGGGAACCATGCCACAGGGAGGGGTTCTGGAAGAGGTATTCTTTTTATAATTTGTATATATAGTTTTTAAATATATTATTTATTTATTACCATTACATTTAAGTTATGATGTAAATATTTAAAATAAATATATTAAATTAATAAACTAATAAATAAATATTTACATAATGTCATCTTATCATAAACTTTTCGGGTAAGTAAATAACAGTAAACTTTTTTTGTTTGACTTTTTTTGTCAAACAGACAAAAAGATTTTATACGTAGTGATTATATTCTCTTTGGATTTTATAAATGAACGAATTTGGATTCTTATTGGATTCAATATGAACTTACCTCAACACTTATTCGTTCATTGAACTCTGACTGAATGATGACAAGCAAGGAATATATAATTACTACTCTCTACCGAATGACAAGTCATTGATCGAAGTTTGCCAGGGTTGCCGTTTTATAAAAAGTATAATATAATCTGAGGTGGGACCCAGGCTGGCGCAACTTCGAACAAAAAATTGGTTCTATGAAAATTGAGCCAATATGAATGGCGTCGTATCGCCATCTTTTTCACTCCATGGTGCTATCTCTGTCTATCGCTGTCAAAGTTGCAAATGGCGGCAAATTTGTTTTGTCTTATTTTAGTTTTGAAATATTAATAAATAAATATATAATGTGATGCTTAAATCGTGCTTGTAATTTATTAATTGTAAATATAATATAGTAAGTTATAGTAAATAAGTATATTGTTTTACAATAATTGTATTCAATAATTAAGAATGAACACATAAACAGTGTACAATATGTGGTACAAGAGGCGGCCGCGTAGACGGTATCAAGCGAATATTTATGACAATATTCCCAATAAATGAGGATCGGTAAGTTATTAGCCATTCATATTAATTTAATTAAGTAATTAGTCTTTAAAAAATTCATATTAAACGAACAGTATTTTTGCTGAAAAATAGTGATGTACTTTGCATATTGTACAGTTTATCGATATCGATATGAAACATATTTGTTTCACATTCCACAAAACTAACCCATTATAACCCGAACCAAATAAATTGAGCCATTGCTTTTTGCTGCAGCAAATTTATTTTACGCTTTCCAGATTGACGTGCAATTTGGTGATTTTTAAACAATCGTTCAAATCCAGCTCTGTTTGTGTCTCTTACAGACTCGTTGTAACATCGTTTTTGCACACCTCTTAATACAATAAAAAAATCATTCATACTTATAGGTACCGGGACGGTTCTTGAGCGGTGGTCGTTAGATGCGCAGAACACAATTTTTGGGTCTGCTTGACGGTATGAGGTATTCATTTTAATTTTACTAGCAGCAAAAAGCAATCGTAAAAACAAACACCAATAAATCAATTATAATAAATATACAAGTTATATTGCACTCGAATTACATATGCGCAAACATTCCCCCACTTTTTCGTCGAGCGCTCAAGAACCGTCCCGGTACCTATACTACTAGTTATTACTTACCAAAATACGCCTAATACTCATTATTTTACAGGTACGCAATTCTATAAGTTTTTCTATCATTGCCTAAATTCACTTCGGGAAGCGGTGCTGAAATAATTACCTAAGATGGGTCTTAGATAAGGTCATTATATATTATTAAATTTTAATTTAATAACCTATTTCACTGTAATATTGATAGGTGTATTGTTTTTAAGAGGTCGGTGAATTGTATTTGTATATGAGTTGTTTTTTTAGGTTAAACACAAATAAATTATAGAAAAATATGTGAAGTTTTATTGAAATTAAAGATCAAAGAAGTTGAAATTTAATAATTCCTCCCAGACCCTTGATCTACTAAAATGGTTGTGAATTATCATACATTTCAACTTCTTAGATTATACTAATCAACAAAACCGAGATTTTAAAAGTAGGTAGGTGCTGATCCAGGTTTTAGCATATTTTTATCGATATCGACAAAAATATTTCTGTAGGAGGGACAGCACTAGCCGTATGTTTTGACTTTTGTAGTTGGTAGTACTGATTTCCTATTTTCTCTCCTTAATGTTGTTAGGTTGGCAGTATCTTTCGGCCCTAATTTCTTCGATTTCATTTTAATGTATGGCAGTCCCGTCTCTTATTAAAGAACATAGTGATTGCTACTTACTCTATGGTGGGACCCAACAATAGAATACTCTCAACCGAGAGAAGAACGCCGACTACATACAAAAAAATAAAATGGCTGCAGCAGCGCGTCAATGTAATCGCATATGAACTAAAAGTAGCGGCAATTTCAAAAAGCTCGCATAATTTTTTTTAAAAGGGAATGTGGAAAACTAACATTGCGAAAAATAAAAATCATAAATTTAATAAAAATTAAAGATTTGTTTTTATTAGGTACTCATAAAAGGACATTATTTACATTAACATAAATAAGAAATAACATAATAAAATAAACTGTTAGACAAAATTCCAAACTATTTCTATAGGTAGACTAGCCTACTTAATTAAAACCACATTAAAACATTATGAGACGTAGTTTACAGTTTAGGGCACATTACTTTAAACAATAATGGTAAATTACTCAAGAAATCTCTCTAAAATACAATAATTTGTAGTACAAAAACTTGTAAAACAAAACATTATAATTTTATAACTTTACAACTATGGACTTTTTATCACACAAGTATAAATTAGCACACTAGAGTTGACACTCAACGCGAAATGGAGGATTAATAAATAAACAAAAAAAAATACCAAGAAATGGAACTCCTACCTACTCAATTTTTTTACTAGTATCTATTTATTACAATTATAATTATTGTATAAATAAAGTATTGAGAAGAATGCGGAATGAAAGATGATGTTGTGACTACGTCAGGATCGTAGCAAATGGCATTCGATTGTCTCTGCCTACCCCTCTTGGGATATAAGGCGTGATGATAGATAGATACATATAAATTATAAGTTACCAATAAACAAAAAACAAAAAAAGGCATAGGCAGTCATGGGGACTGCCAACTATGAATACAGTTTTCACTGTATAAAGTTGGGCCTTTGGGACCAAGCGCTCATTCAATTTGTAAAGAAATTTCAAAACGCCTAATTAAATCTACAAATGACCAGAAGGCTGGTACGTACTTCGCACAACGCATTAGCCTTGCAATTCAACGAGGAAATGCAGCCAGCCTTCTGGGTACACTTCCAATGTCTGGGGAACTGGGACAATTTTTTTATTTATAAATTTAGTTTTAGATTTTATAATTGTATTAAGTCTATTTTAAGGTTTTTATATTATATTCTTTTTTATGTAATTATTGAGTTGTAAAATAAAATATATTCCTTATGTACCTACGTACATAAAAAAAAAGTTAAAAAAAACACAAATCCTAATCATCCTACCTATAAATAATTCCATATAAATTATAACGCGACCTCTCTCGAAAGTGTGTTTGATTATTTGTTTGCCCCTCTTTCACGTCAAAATGGATGGATTTTGGATATTAGAAAAAAGAATCCAGCGATCATCATCCAAGTGAGCCCCACTTCTCCTGTAATCCTCGAATATAAAACGGCTGCAAATCCAATCCAATACGATCAAATACGATTTTATTTTGGCATTTTAATAATTTAATTAGGTAGTTAATCCAGGCCCGTAACCAGGGGGGGGCAAGGGGGCTGCAGCCCCCCCCCGAAATTTTTGGCTTCACACTAGATAGAATTGAACTTTCCAGACGTGCGACCTTTTTAAA
Organism: Nemapogon koenigi; assembly: GCA_963924495.1. Taxonomy (NCBI): domain Eukaryota; kingdom Metazoa; phylum Arthropoda; class Insecta; order Lepidoptera; family Tineidae; genus Nemapogon; species Nemapogon koenigi. Next base: position 2,620,432 of record OZ004648.1, read on the forward strand.
AAAGATTTTCAATAGATCATTTTGTTTTCGTACTGAAATGCATACATTTTTTTTTTCATATTTATTCCCTTCCTCGATGACCTGATCAATAGAGGAAAGATTCAGAGTGGCCGAAGAAAATGTAAAAAGCTTGTGTTTGTTATTGCCCGATACATGCTCTTCTACGTTGTTTGACGATGTTAAACCTGCCTTTGAGGTCTACAGGGAAGATTTGTCTCAAGACAGCAGTGATCTTTGGAATGCAGAGTGGAGATTGTGGCAGCAAAAGTGGCAGAGAGTGCCCGAAACGGAAAAACCGAAAACGACCATACTGAGTTTGCCGCATACTGCCCGGTTCCCTGCGGACACTACTTTAAATTTTAGCAGTAATTCCAGTGTCAACCTCATTAGACCAGTGCCAAAGCGCTTTTGAGAGTCTAGAAATCTGAAAAATTCTTAGAAGCATAAACGGGGAAAAATCGATTGGACCGCAACAGTTGACCAGAAGGGGGTGAAGGTGCTATAATGCGTGTTTTTAGGGGTGAAACGCGGTTTTTCACGATTTCTGGGAAAAGTCGACCTCCTATCGAAAAAAGTTAAATATAAAAGTTGTAGGAACTTAAAAAATCTACAATTTTTATTAACAATTTTTTGACATAACTTAAAAAAATTAACATAAATCAGAACAGAATTTTGTTTTTTTAAATTTTCAGGACGACTTTTTATTCGTTGAGACCTCTACTTTAAGAAGGTGTAAAAAATTATATGGTTACAATGGAAAAACATCGATAAAAATCCAATTTTATAATATCGATTTTTCCCTAAACTTTACTTATTCTTTATCTTTCTTTGTACATACTGATGTTCTGAAAGTCATGCAAAACTTGATGTTTAATGTTATGTAATATAATGTATATAATTTTTTTATTTATTATTTTTTTCCTCGATTTCTTGGTTGAATTTAGGGAAAAATCGATATTATAAAATTAGATTTTTATCGATATTTTTCCATTGTAACCATATAACTTTTTTAGACAATCTTAAAGTAGAGGTCTCAACGAATAAAAAGCCGTCCTGAAAATTTAAAAAATCAAAAGGTTGTTCGTCAACTTTTTTGATTTAAAAATTGGGCCTTTTTTTTCAATTAAATTCGTAGAAAAAAAATAAAATTATTTAATGGCTTGAAAAAATTGCAACTTATTTAAAACATAAAAATGTACATTTTCACAAAATTTCATCAAAATCGGATAATTTTTGTGAATGATAAAAATAAAAAATGAAAATTCCGGTTTTTAGCGATTTTCTCCATTTTTTTAGGTTATGTCAAAAAATCGTCCGAATAAAATATGTAGATTTTTAAGTTCCAACAACTTTTACATTTAACTTTTTTCGATAGGAGGTCGACTTTTCCCAGAAATCGTGAAAAACCGCGTTTCACCCCTAAAAACACACATTTTCGCACCCCCATCCCCCTTCCGGTCAAAAAAAATCCTGGTTACGGGCCTGAGTTAATCTAATAATAATTTTACATAATTTCAGCCTAGCTATTTTAAATAAACTAGTAGCTATAAAAACTAGCACAAAATATAGAGGAATAATACTAGCTTATGCCCTTGGTTTCACCCGCGTGTATATAGGACAAATAAAATATATTATCCCGTAACAAATTGTGCGCCTAAAAATAAAGAATAAAATATTATGTCTATTAGGTAAATAGGTAATTTTCGCAGGCGGTTAATTTATGTAAGCGATATAAATATATCTCCACTCCAGTACAGTACAGCTCATCCCTGTCCTGATTTCAGGACAGGTATAAAATAGCATTTCATCCGAATTCGTTTAGTAATTGAGTATCAAACATACAAACATCCAAACTTACGAATTTATAGATATTTTGTTTGTATAGGTAGACAAGGTATATATGAATAGACCTTGGCAAAAATGCAAAAAGTTACGCATTAGCGCATCTATGCTACCCTGACTCTACCACGAGAGAAATCAATAAGTTTGACAACAATAATGCTCTCAGTTTAAGTTGGTAGCTTAATCAGAAAGCTTCTGTGGCCTATGCGTAGCATTTATATTTTGCTGTCTTACTAGGTACTTTTATATGTATGAAGTTAAAACAAGGAGGTAAAGAATCGAAAGAAGTCGAATTTTGTTGGCTTTGGAATAAAAATGGCATTACAAGCGTACGAAGATGCGTGTACGAGGGCAGAGTTGTTTGGTCAACCCACACCGGACAAACATGATTTCATGGAGAAAAATAAACATTTGGATGTGGTGGAATTTGAGGAAGTGGAAATTAGAGCAGCTGAGGTTTGTATGCTGTGTTTTCCTTACTTTACTGCTCACGTAATCGTCTTATCGGTCCCAGGTACCCAGCGGAAAACGAAATCTAGGCTTCCTCTTTACCTAATCGATGGTATTTGTGATGCTGTACCTAAGTGCTGGCCAGTTCTGTTGAGGTATATTTAGATGGAAAAGCCTCTTAGAGTGATATAATATATGCAAGCTTCTAGATCAAGGTACAATCGTTTGTAAATGATAATATTGAGACAATGTAATATAGCCGGGTATCTGTCTTTAGACTGAGTAAATCAAAGACGTTTAAAGAACAAGTTATTGACTCTTCCTTTATTTAGTTACAACCTACTTGACAAGTCTAATCCTACTTATTTGAAATTATTAATAAACGAAATTAATATTATGACTTATCTAAATACCAATTTTTCAACATCCGCAAGCACTTTATTCAGAAATAACGGATATTATGTAGTGACAAATCTAAGACCAGCAACAGACTGCCCTGTTCTGGCAACTGGCTAAAAGTGGACACTGTTTCTGGTGTCTCTAGCCACAGCGCAACGTATAAAAAACGGACCTAGATGTGTCACTTCTTTTTAACAGCCGTAGAAAAACCACATAGCTTTATTTTGCGTTGCGTAATAACGAAGTAAATATATTTACATATTTCAGGATACAGCGATGTTAAATGATGATTTGAAAGCAAGCAGTGGTGGCTTCCATGAATTGAATACAATATTGACTACAACTCAAACGAAAATAAACAGATTAAAGGTAATCAAATTCTATAAGAATGTTGGGGTTATTTTTTAGGGGTGCGTAGATAAAACGGAGCACGTGTACCTACATCTGTTTGTATCTATCTCAACACAAAATTCAACATACTTCTTCTTCTTCTTCTTCTTCTTTTATTATGGCTGCACCAATGTTCATCGGTGATTTTCCAATGTCAAGTATTTAACAACCATCACAGCACGGACAGGATTAAACTGGATTCCCCATCACGTCTTGGCGTTATTCACAAAGGCAAATTCAATATACAATTTTGTAGTTAATTATAAAAAAATGAAATGAGAGATGAAGAAGTATTTACCCCATCCACGGGTTATTGTTGAATAAATTATATCTACTACCTCTGGGTATAGTAAGAGTGCTTCTTTACCTTTCTAACCAAGTGATTAAAAACTGGAAAAATTTAGAAAGATAAAATAAAATTAAACTGAAAATCTGGACGAACTAAGATGTCCATTTTCTCACTGTGGCTGGTGGAGGATTTTAATCTCAATAGTGCCAGCCTAAAATATTTAGAAAAAAATTACATTTTTCAGGGTGTTTGCGGCAGTTTAACAAATTTCTTCCGTTTGAAAGTTACGGCCAGAGACAACGCCTTATCCACTAGCGAACCTGAGTACGCCGTCCCGTCAGCCGTCAACAAAGAATACGTGCCTACAGACATTGGCTCTATAAACATGGGCCTTGGCCCCAACGATGACGAAATGACATTAAAGTCAGCTCAAGAAATTGGCGGGGAAATTAACCAAAATGGCGGCATTAACACTGCTATTAAGGAGATGAAAATTGCTGAAAACACATCCGTTTTGTTGACGGCAAGTAAAGATGTGAAAGTGCAAATGTCTTCTCAAATGAGTAAATTAGATAATATGATTAGTCAGGCTGATCGAGCTCAAAGTTCTTTGCAACACCAAAATAAACAACTTAGGTCATTTTTGCGATAATTTAATCTATCCTTTAAAATCTAATTTATAATACTTATGCTAATACGAAATTTCGTTTCTTACATAATATTCAATTCCAAGCTTCTATTTAATAAGCTTGCTGAGGATTTTATTAGAAATGAGGGGCTGACCTTTTTTATTCCTTGGCGTTTAGTGGAAGTGGAACTGTATCTATGCGAAAGCTGGCTTGTCTGTCTTTAATCACATTGATGACGTTGGTGATGATGCTTCTCCAACTGGTATCACCTCACTCGCCTTGTGCCAGTGCGTGTGGAGATCTTTTAGCCTCGGTTTATTCGGTCCAAAGCCTATTTTTTGGAGAGAAGTCTAAAATCGGTGTGCCGTGTGGGAAAATGATTGGTGGTACCTACTGTAAACACCTGTATGAACGAATCCGAAAGTATCTATCTCAATAATCCAAGTAGAATATTACCCTTAGAGTCTATCATCAAGTCTTCCAAGACTCCACATTTCCACCATATTCATCATCATCATCCGGTAAATATATGAATAAGTTTCCATGGAACACCTAATTAAACTGCCAACACACGCGAATAAGTTAGACAAATCATAGTTTGAGTCACTTGATCGCTTCTAGTCTTATCATTTCGGACTCACTTAAAGCTGAAATAGAGCCTTACAGCCTTACAGCAGTTGCCAGTAATGTGTAACAAATAAAGAACCTAAAAAAATCGACTATAATGATTCTTGTAAAGAGACGATGATGGATTGAATAAAATTAACGTCTTTACTAATTACTGTCTTTAATTTCCACTTTGGACACAATTAAACAATTAAACAGAATTAAAATATTACACAGTTAAAACAAAGCGACCATTTCATTTGCTGGCCAACGCACCTCTCTTTCTCCGCCACCTGGCGGGCAAAAGACGTAACTACTAATCAATTGACTGTCTTCTTACATACTCCCCCTTTTGACCAAATATAGGACCACCAGTTTGGTCAAACAAACACAAAAGTTACACAAAGAGAAAGTGAGTAAGAACAATTGACAATAACAAAAAACAATTAGAACAAGGAACTTAAACATAATCTAATATTTTAATAGTTTAAGAGGTCGACCACGTTTCCGTTTTGGGTTGACGGGTCGGGGCTTGGACTGATCACCCTCACACTCACGTGCATGGTAGCGAGTAAGATCGGACACGTGATACTTACCGATCGATTCATCAGGAGCTTCACGATGCGAAATTAAGTAAGTGGTGGGACTCACCTTCATTTTTATACAGTAGGGCCCATCTCTTCTTGGGACGAGTTTCGAGGTTATACCCTTACCGGCATTACTCAAAACATGGCTACGTAGAAGGATTAGGTCACCAGGTGAATAGTCTTCCCCCACACGACGGGTCTCGTCTTTAGTAGTCTTAGGAAAATGGTTACCTGTATCGATGGTATGCTCGGCGAAAGGCGTCGCTCCTCCCCCTTCACCAAAGATGTCCTCGTACTCGTGAACTAAGGTTGACAATGCAGTTCGCTCCATTGACGACAGCAGCTGCATCGCCCCCTCATCAGGTCGAATCACGTCTGCAGCTGCACAACTCACCTTGACGCTTGACTTCTCGCCTTGCAAAGGATACACAGCCTGCGGGTGATCAGTCATAAACCATGAGTTCGCGTGTAAGTTAAGAACAATACGAGCACTACATAAAAAATCGATACCAAAAAGTGTTTCATTATTTACGGCGTTAGGTAAAACTATGAAGGTAGTTGGTACAACCTTACCCTCAAGTTTAACGTCGACGTCAACAAGTTTGACATTCATATCGCGCACAATCCCGTCTGCAAATTTTACACGAAAATTACTTTTACGAAACGGGTGACCTTGATCGCGTAGCAACGTATACAAACTATAACCAGCTATACATCGTTTGGCCGCTGTGTCCACTAAACCGGTACCACGAACCCCATTAATCTCGACATTGAGAATAGGTCGGTTACTGGTGCCGTTACTGTTGGAGTCAGACGCAAAGGCAACCTTCATTAATGGTAGCTTGTTACAATTTTGAATAGGCGACTTGCCTCTGAGAGGCAAACTCCCATTAGGTACAAAAGTGTTAGTACACAACTCGGTGATCTTTGACAGATGACCTTGCTTAATCTTTGACAAATTTGTATTAAACGAAAACGGACTCTTCTTTGGGCTACGATTGCTACGATTTACAGACATATTGTTACAACATGTACAACTACGATCGTTACTACGATTTATAACATTAGGTTCATGACTAAGATCTGTAAATGGGTAGGTATCATCGCTCAAAGACTTGTCCAAAGAATGAAAATTACAAGAATAAAATGTATTACTAGTGTCTTTAGGTTTACTGTCCCCAGCATTACAATTAGCACACTTAGAAGGAATGATGCCCTTAGCACCACAACCATAACACTTGATTTCACTATCACTTTTAATTTTAAGTCGCGGACACTCAGAGCGAGCGTGACCACTTTTACGACAATAAACACAATAACTTTTGTTACCTTGAAGAGGTTGAATTACTTGGTTACACTGTGTCGCCCGAGGAACTTCACACGTCGAAGACCGAAGCGGAGTCTCGACCGAGTTACGAGCAGTCGTTGACCCGTGAAACACAGGTGACCGGAGTGAGGTGCTCGGCGCAGGCGCCGCCGTAGAGCGCGGCTCATGCCGGCCGGCACGAAGCTCCCGTTGTCCCTGAACAGGCACCGACGCTGCTTCGTCGAACTCGTCCTCCACCTGTCTGGCGCGCTCGATGAGCTCGTCGACACTATTAACCAGGTCTCGAGGTATTCGCTTTCGAATATTGATGTTTAGCAAGCCGTAAAGAAGGTCTAATATAATTCGTTCATCAAGAACATACGGTAGACTCGCGAGTTCCGCGCGTTGACGGCTGATATAAATATCGGCGCGCTCGTGTCCTTGATCTGCACTGAACACGCCACGAAATATTTTGTAGGGAGGTTTCGGCGCACCATACATGGATCGCAAACGTTGTATTGCCTCTGTCCACGAAGAAATGGAGCCCTTTACTCCCTTGTACCAAACAGCAGCATCTGCCTCTAGTAATATTGGCAGGCCGCGGAGCGCATGCTCGTCACTTATATTTGTACACTCTTTGTATACTATGATTGTATCAATAAAAGCATCCACGACACGTGGATCTTGATGAGCTCTCCCGCTGAAACGCGCTGTACAGTTAGCGAAATTTCCCATAAGCGCGGAGGGCGGTGCGATGTGTGATGTCGGAGACAGGCTTGGAGCGCCGCTGTCACTGTTGGAATCCTTGGAAGCTAGGATAGCTGATATTAACTCTCTGTTAGACTCAGCTTGAGCTCTAGCAAAGGACGCGAACATCGCTGACATGCGCGAATCCACCTCGAAGTCCGCCTCGTGGCTACTTTGCGCACTTTTTCTTCTTGGCATTTTCACTTTCACTTAACACCTCGAAGATTGAGACAGTCACACATAAAACCAGCAAGATGCTTGTTGAAAACTGAATATATTTTAGAAACAAAATTTAAGAGTTCGTAAAAATTCGTTATTTTGGTTCGAAACTTTTATTGGCCACTAGTTGGGCTGCCACTTGTAAAGAGACGATGATGGATTGAATAAAATTAACGTCTTTACTAATTACTGTCTTTAATTTCCACTTTGGACACAATTAAACAATTAAACAGAATTAAAATATTACACAGTTAAAACAAAGCGACCATTTCATTTGCTGGCCAACGCACCTCTCTTTCTCCGCCACCTGGCGGGCAAAAGACGTAACTACTAATCAATTGACTGTCTTCTTACATTCTCTAATAATAACAAATAGTTCTCCTTACATTTTTTTTCCACATTGACTCATTTGATTATATCGTCTATGTAATTTAAGTAATTAATAAATACATAATTAATATTTACTCATTTGCTTGTCTTCCAATTGCCTGAAAAAAAATCTAAATTATTTTTGTGTAAGCGAAATTGTGGATTTGCTTATATTTTATCGAATACCGTGATATATTACGACAATACTGTATGAAAATTGTAAAAATATGATATTTTAGATATTAAATGCACACGCACACTCGTATACCCTAGAGTAAATAGCAATCACTATGTATTTAATAAGAGTCGGGACTGCCATACATTAAAATGAAACAAAGTTAGGGCTGAAAGATACTGCCAACCTAACAACATCGTACTGTGGATTGGTATAGAAATATTTGCTATCTCTGTCATCTGTATATGGTGTGAAAGAGATGGCGATACGACGCCATTACTATTGGCTCATTTTTCCTAGCCCTAATTTTTTGTTCTAAGTTGCGGCAGCCTGATGGGACCTACTGAAATACAACCACGTGACCTAACTAAACTGTCTTCACTCTGACGAAACCAAGGAGTTTATATACTTAGGCCTTTATTCATAAACGTTTATTAGCAACGTTTTTGTTAAAATATGTTTTGTCACTCTCTAACAAACCTGTCTTTACTAATAATAGAAAGAAACAAAACACATTTTAACAAAAACGTTGCTAATAAACGTTTATGAATAAGGGGGTTATTGTATACAAACTCCTTGAAGTATATAAACTCCTTGTAGAAAAAAAAACTCTGTGGTTAGCGTCTGCCCTAAGAAGAGAACAATTTAATAACTTAGTATTGTTCTTAGCGTTATTAAAGAACATAGTGATTGCTACTTACTCTATGCTTAGCGTCTGCCCCTGTGGTCTGCCCATACCCTGTAGGTATAGATAACGCTGAAAAAATATGGCGAAGGTTTTGGTCGGTTGTTGTTTTTCGAATATTTAATTATTAAAATGTAGGTATTGAAATAATAAAATATTCAATTAAATTGAGCTTCTCATGGGCTGCGCATTGATATAATTATAAAAATTGGTACATTGTCTAAGATACAAGCAGATAAATTTATTCTGTTTTCCTCTGCCCACTACGAAATGTTTCAGGCGTGTGCATATTATAAGATGTAATGTTTTTTCGCTTTATTAGACGTCAATCTATATCTTGTTCTTCTATCTAGTTAATTATTTTCTTATCTAAATATACTACCGTCCATACATACGGAGAAAGCGTTTTCCTAACCCTAAATATATTATTTGGCATCTTTTACAAAATACAATAATTAGTCTAAGATCTAATTTCAACGATTCTTTAGTATGTTATTGACATTATTCAAATATACGGATGTAGCGTTACTTTTTTCAAAATTCATATTTTACGTATTTTAAAAAATGGCAAAGCTCCGTCGTTGTTTGACGCCTTTGACGGTGATATTCATGTGGTATTAGGTAATATTTAGGGGTAGGAAATTGTTTTTTCCGTTTGTATGGAAATTTATGTGCGGTAATTTAATGATCCCTTAGTGTTAAGTGTAAAAAAACTTTACTGTAATTAAAATCAGTTTCTTTTTAAATTGGACTTTATTGACAGGCCGGTGTCACAGCCGGTGTGATGTTTTCTGAACTAGCCGCCATATTTCTATAGAAAACTAAGTAGGTAAAAACAGTAATTGAAAATCTATTTATTTTGTATTACCTAGATATACTTAAATATTTATCTCTATATTTAGTACTTATACTTATATACCTAATAAACTGATTATTTATAAGTAGTGTTCGACCGGTGTTTTTGTTGAAAATTTACTTACAAGAGTTATATTTATGCGTATTGACCGCATCCGGTACGATGGCATTGAGAAGATTGCGAAGTGAAAGATGATGTTGTGACTAAAATGAAGAAAAGTAGTTTACGCTGGTTTGGACACGTTGAAAGAATGAATGATGAAAGATTGACTAAAAAGGTTTATATGGCTGAAGTGAAAGAAAATGCTGGCAGAGAACGACCTAGGTGTACTTTTAATGAACATATAAAGTTTATTGATCGATGAAAATATTAAAAGTGAAATGCATGGAAGGTATGATGGATAAGATTCGGTTTCGGTTTCGGCTCAAAATCCTGTTTCGGTCGGACACTATTTATAAGGACCTATTGTTAAAAAGTGGATGCAAATTGTTCGACTCGTACTTATGACATTATACTCAATATATCTGTGATTATATAAACACTTTTTTTTATTGAACTGAAACTTTTTTAGGGTAGAGAACAATTTTTGTTACGCGTAAGGTGTTCTTTATAAAAACTACTGATGACGCTGGCCCTCCTATTAAAAATCAATATCCGTGGCCAGAATAAAAAAAAATGCCTTAATTTTTTAAACTTTTTAGTTACTTGTTGACAGATTGTTTCCAAAATTAATATCTGACGGACCCTATTGTTTCAGAATGCGTGGCCAGAATAAACAAAAATGCCTATTTTTTACGTTTTAGTTACTGGACCGATTGTTTTCAAATTCGATATTTGACGGACTCTATTGTCTCCAAACACGAGTCATCGATGTGTGCATTCGCGAACATGCCAGATGCACTACAGAAGAGGCAGCCGCAATAATGCAAAGAAGATCAACATTTGAATTAACGGAAGTAGGTAGCTAATTGTATTATCAAATTTTAAATGTCAATCAAGTAAATAAACAAATCTTTTGGAAAAACAACGTTAAAGATGTTTTATCTGACATTGGTATGGACACGCCTCAATTGAATATAGATAAAAACTGATCATGTCAACCGTGAAATCGCTTAATATAAGTTGGTTCACGCTCGTTTGATTTACCATTGACTGAGCAAATTCCTTCGAGATGTTACTATTATCATTAGTATTTTCAAATTTAATATTATTGACATTTGGGAATCCGTTTCACAAATATCCGTTCGTTTTTCTCCTGGACATCGGCAATGAAGAATTGCAAAACACAAAATCAGAGCAAATCAGAATATCAGTGCCAGGAGGTTCTGTCGCTTTGAGGTACCCAGCAGTTGGAGACGGTGATACTATAACCCATGTAAGAGTCAGCGGAATTGATTTTGGCACAGACCTTAAAGCCAACATTTTGGACGGAGGTCCCGGTTACAATTACGTCGTACTTGTTTTCTTGGGTAACCGAGGAGTACCATATGATGCTGTTATGACTGTCCAAACTCTACCAGCCGAAATAACAGGTAAAAATGCATTGAATGAACAAACTGAAAGTGTTACTACAAATGATGGTTATAAAGTGCCGGATATTGGAGACAGTATAGACGAAGAGAGTTTAAATAATTCTAAAGAAGAAATGGATGATGCTCAACCTCTAACTTCTCCGTTGTTGCAATCACAAGCAAGCTCTGATAGCTATAAATATGAAGAAAGACACAGATACGAGAGCAACGACTTTGATAACGAAGATCGTGATGAACATGATGAGAAAGATGGTCATAACCATGGTGATGAAAATAAAAATCAAGAAAGTCATCAAGAACAGGCATTGTCATCTGATAACGAAATAACAAATAATTATGGTAATCCAAAAGCAGAACGGTATAGTGTGAATGATGGATATGTTGTATATGACGATGATGGGGAACAATCCCCGATAGGACCACCCTTGGGTTATGTTGATAATAATCTTTATGGTAAATACAAAGCACTGAAACCACATTTATATGATGACGTAAAAATATCTCCACAAAGAGACGAAGGAGACCAACAGATTCAAGAAAATTCCAGAGACGAATTCTCACAAGACGAAGACCCTATAGAATTAAATCAAATGTTCAATGATGAGGAAGTTCACAATGATGCGCTGAAGTATAAAGACTCCAACAATAATAATAATGATTTTGATGGTGACGATAGTTCAGCTGTGGCATATTAATCAATAGAAATACATATCTAATAATAATTTATGTTAAAATAAATGTTAAGTTAAATATTGTGATATTCTAATTTAGTATCTCATAGAATAAAAATAATAAAGTCAATAAAAATATTAAATATAAACTACCTATTTAAATTTTTGAAATCGTGATTTAAATTTTTAAGAAATGGAGCTGAATTTCCTATAGTTTTAATAAATGCTCGTATTAAATTTTTGTTCCTCTACGACAAAGCGTGTTTTTATTTGAGTTGACTACCGAAAATATTTACTGCTCTTACATTCCATTAAAACGTTGTACATTGTATAAACAAAAGGTCAAAGGATTTGATTTTTTTTAATTTTGAAAATGTTTTGATCTGCTAAGAAACTTTTTTTTATATTACTTATACTTCACTTCGTACGCGTTGTATAAGGAATACAATTCACCCCCTTGGGTTGGTAGCGTGATGTTAAATAACATTCCTCGAGAATTTTGCTATCAAATGCAAAAATAATATTTCAAATACGTCGAGTAGTTTTTTTTGAGTCTATTGAATACACACAAAGAAATAAACATAAAAATATTGATTTTTAAACATTAGATAAGAGATTTATTTTAAAAACAGCAACAATTAATAAAAAAATATTAATAAATACTTACAGATAAAAAACCCTCTCAAGATCGATGTCTTGCAGCAGGGTTAAAACACTAGCTGCATTCCTTCTTTGTATCACCAAGCTTGATACATTGTCCCAGCCAGCCAGCTCTTCGATCAACCGATACTTTTATGAAACTGATCTAGAACTATGAATTATCATTATTTTAAAATTACATTTTTTAAACTCTTTTCAAGTCCTCAAAACGTTGCAAGCCCACACATTTGCCTTGGTCTTCTTATGACCCAATTAACTGACGTAGGCGTGTTGTGTTACACGTGTATGGAAACAGAAATGTCTGAAATTTAGCTGTCTCAAGGATCTCATTAGGATGATTATCTTCGCCACAGGACGCGACTTTTATTCAAAATACAAATTGATATTTATGATACAATTGGTTTACACGTGTATCATTCTTGAGCAGTGAGTCGTTGTATTTTTTAAAACCTTCACGGATCAAGGATACCCATCGGAAGACAAGTATTTCTCATTTTATAGAACGAAATTTTCAATACAAGAACTTCCATCGAACCAAAAAAGCTAATAACGCATTTTCTTTTAAAATATGTGTGATGTATCAGTGGATAAAAAAAAAGACAAAACCTAACGAGTGGCCAGCTCTAATGAGGTATGTAGATGGAAAAGCCTCTTTGTACGGTTTGTCGGATAATGTATGTAGATTTTTTATTATAAAAACCCTTTGGTAAGTACATGGTCGGATGTGGGGATCGAACCCGCGACTTCTCAGTTGTGAGCCAACTTTTTACCGACTCCACCACCGACGCCCCTATACAATGTTTAGTGACAGGTTTACCACACTCTAAAGGTAGATATGTAACAAGGAAGGTATAAAGGTCATCTTTAATTTGATTTATTAAATACTTTTATGACTTATTATTTTTACATGAATTATCTAAGGCTAAGTGTAAATTTTTTTCATGCAACGGTGCATTTTCTAAATATAACTTTTCATAGGAGTTTTTTACATGGAAAATTGACTGAATATGGACACTGTTACCAGGTTGGTCACTGTAACACTGACCATGCTGCGTTTGATTTTATTTTTATACGTCTGACTAACCTAGACTATTATGATGACGAAAAGCTTAAAACAACGAAGTTATAATGTATTATTATTTTCCAATATAATGAAGGAAATTGGGCTTGTGCCGTTTTCCAAAAATAATGCTCTGACGTAAGTAGATAATAGTTTTTTTAAAACACCTCATCTTTTGGCAAATATTTCATTCCATGTCTTGGCGATTGAAAGTCGTTTAAAATTAAACATCGGAGATCTTCCCTTTTGTTGTATGCGTTGAAAAAATATTGCGACGTAACACTGTCCACATCGGGTCGCAAGTTTATGTGCCTATAAGAACTGTCACTACATTAACTACATACGCCTCTGGCTTCCATTTTACATCTTCTGTTTTATTTACGTTTTTTTCTTTACGGGTTACCTGATGGCTCCCGAAACCGTCACAGAGTATCCAGCAGAAGACAAATCTCCTTTCGCTCTTTTAGCCACTAGTGGCCAGTTCTATTGAGGTACATTTAGATGGAAGTGTGGTTTGTCGGATTATGTACATAAGATTTAAATTAAAAAAACCATTGGTACATGGCCGGGGTCGAATCGTGGTCTGCCTAGTTACTCCACCGACGCATATTTAGGTTATTCTTATTTATTTTCCTTGATTTTTAGGCAGTTTCAGTTAAGTGTGTAGTGATTGATTGAATGTTCGAGATAAAATAAAATAGAAAATTATGTAAACTTCAGAGATTCGTATTAAGGCCTCCAACGGTATAACCGTTATAAATTCATGTAACGGATTTTCAGGTAAACATGTCGCTGTTCTATTCCAAATTCAAATTTCAAATCGTATGATTGATCAGTCTGACCGAATTTCATTTGTCATTCCATGGCTGAGTTCATAAATTGTAATTTTTAAGACCCTATGGATTTAGTTCAGGAAAAGATTCACATTTTCATTGTCTTGCATAATATTATGTTATGATTGATACAAAAACTACCTACACCAAAGAAGAATTTGTACTGACCAAGGAATTTACTGTGTTTTAAATTCACACCCTTCACTCCACATACCCCGCCCTGCTTATACTTTCATACCCATGGGATCCCGAAGAACGTAAGCTTTTGATCTCATTAAAGTATCGGGTGATCGATAGAACGCTTGCAATATGCTTGGCGATGCAAAGAAGGAATGCAGCTAGTGTTTTGGGGACCCTGCCGCAGGACATTATATTTGTAAGTAGTATTTTTGTTCGCGACGAAGTGATCAGTGACCGTGAAAGTGATATAGAATTCGAAAATGAATCAGTGAATTAATGTCTCATAGTGCCAGTGCTTAAAATAGTGAAACATAGACTATCAATATAGAGTTTAGACATAGGCCTAAGTGAGCGAGTGCACTGCGTTGCGCGAGGGCGGGGGTAGACCCCCAAGGCAAGCTCGCACCGCGAGCTATGTCAACCCGTAGGCTCGAAAGGCATCCGCTGACCAATACCCGTTGTCTGTCTGGGACGGAGAGATTGGTACAGCGACTGGCATAGATTCGTATTTCCTCTGAAAAGGTATATCTTCAGACGAAAATTGATTCGGAATATTGTACTGTATAACTTGTTACAGATTGGAAAGGCAACTAACTTGCCACTTGTACCTAATGTTATTATTCGGAATTACACATGTGTAAACTTACCTCGCTTACCACGAGGCGGTCAAAGTGTTCGTTTGACCATGCTATCGTTGGGGACTATGTCCCTAAAATAATGTATCAATGTGAAATAGTATTTAACACTACTTGACTATTCTTGAGGGCCTGATCAACTCCCAAGGATAAACTTATGACTACTTGACTATCGACGTGTTCGCCTCCTTCGGGAACGCACCACCCGGAGGAGCTCTCCAAACTCATAATCGGAGTTTGATGGTAACCATGTCCTTGTGGCGTGAAGGTTCCACCAGGGAACGACTGACTTGACTTGTTCGCCTCCTTCGGGAACGCCCCGCCCGAAGGAGCTTTACAAACTCATATTCGGAGTTTGCCAAACTCATATTCGGAGTTTGAAGAAGACCATGACCTTTGGCATGAGGGTTCCAAAAGGGGAACCTCCAAACTCATATTCGGAGTTTGATGGAAATCATGTCCTCGAGACATGTAGGTGCAAAGGGAGCAGTCAAACTCATAATCGGAGTTTGCCAAACTCAAATTCGGAGTTTGATAGAAGCCATGTCCTCTTGGCAGGAGAGTTCCACAAGGGAACCTCCCAAACTCATATTCGGAGTTTAGAGGACACACTCATATTTGTTGATGTGAGTCTTTCGTCGTGAAATAGTTTGAGATCACTCGAACCGAGCCTTACAACCTCGGTTTCACCTAATAGAAGGGTAAAAGCGTCAAAGAGATATAGTAATGATTGATGCATATATATTACTCATGTTCGGATTTAATATATAGTTTGGCGAGGATTGATGCATATATATTACTCATGTTCGGATTTAATATATAGTTTGGCGAGGATTGATGCATATATATTGCTCATGTTCGGATTTAATATAGTTTGGCGAGGATTTATGCATATATATTGCTCATGTTCGGATTTAATATGTAAAGCCTAATGATGTTACATACATATGTTTACATTATTTATATTTGGATTATCGTGTACAGCTCAACGAGACTTATGTGTTTATAACCCTTGTATTTATTATAATATTTATAAGATTTGTTTGTACTCAAATCTGTGGAGTTTCTTGCCATTTCTTCTCCACAGATATAATTTCCGAAATGGTGGTAAACTCATGTATGTTTGTTTAAAATAATAATAAACGATTCTATACCCGTTGTGTTTCACTGAGCACTGTGCTCTGATTGGTTGACGTTGACCGCGTGGGAGGTTCTTGTTGTCGCGGCGACGTTCCGTGCGCTGCCCGCTATATAATGGCGAGCAAACGGAGCGATAGTCAGTCTGCGTCAAGATCTCACGACAAGAGGACCTCCCAGCAACCAAGAAGAACACAGCCGTCCAGTGGCCGCCCGGGCTAGATTGAAGTTACATCGTGCAGTTTCAATAGTCTCCCAGTTTACCTACCTACCCTACCTTGATAGTCAGTTCCCTGGGTCTCGCGCTCTCTACTACTGCAGAGCAGACCGCCGGAACAATTTTTATGCGTATTATATCGTACGCGTTGTATTAGGAATACAAGGTTTACACCCTATTTGACCCTCTTAGGGGTTGATTTACAAAAAATACTTTCTTAGTGCACCATTACACTCTCTAAGGTGATTTAGGCTGTGCGTTGATTGAGTCAGTCAGCGACACGACAGTTTTAATATTTAGATAATAAACCTTACAGCTATAATTTAAAAGTATTTAAAAAAATAGTAATACAAATTATAGGCAAAGTAGATTTAAAACTAGAATGTACAAACAATGGCGTTCTATTTTTGAAGATAATTTAAATTTTGAATGCATCAACACCGCTGTAAGTACTCAATATATACGTATTTGGAACGTCTGAATTTTGAATACATTAATATTGCATGAACTATTGAATTTCATAAACAACTTGGTACGTGATTATAGCAATGTTCTTTTGAGGTAGACAGTTATATCATGAGTTCACATTGAATTATTGACTAAATTCTAAATAATGATTTACAAGTTTATTTTCCCTAAGTTTATGCCATGACACGCAGACTGCTGCACCTGTGGGTTTGGCATATCTACTTAGGACCGCGCGACATCTTTCGTTTCGATTCGAAGGCCAAAAAACGATGGCCAATGGCCAGCTAAGAAATACCCGGCCCGATAATATCCAACACGTATACGGATTTGAATCCCACAGCGGCTATGTTTTTTTTAAATAAAAATAAATCCAACAAACTACACTTCTGTCTTATTATAACTCAACAGAGCTTCACAAATACAATCGGATGTAGGAAGAAGATTTTATGTTCAGCTGGGTACAACTCTTACGAAATAAATTGAGCCGAAAAGTATCACATGATTAGACTGAGCTTAACTTAAAAAAATATATTTAGTGTATCTACAATTTATTCTTGCTCTAGTCAAAATTAATTGCTGGGTTGACCCCCGTGTGTTAAATACTTAAGTTCGTGAAAATATCTCATAGTGCCAGCGTATATCAACTTAGAATATAAAACAAAAACTTAGATAGATAGACATAAGCCCACAAGTGCACTGCGATAGGAGAGTGGGAGAAGACCCCTTGAGGCAAGCACGGACATAGAACTAGGTCGACCCGTGAGCAAATAGGCCACGCCCACTAGCCGTATAGATAGGCAAACAAGGTCCATTGGAGGTTGAGTAAAAAAATACTTTGGGTCCCAGGCAGGTATAATCCATTTTGGGTAACAAATGATATAGATGAAGCAAAAGGTATATGTGAAGGTACAGCTGCTTGAAACGACTGAAATTTGTTTTTTTTCCATTTATTTCACTCCAACGATATGTTGTGATTGGGGTACGGAACCTTAAAAATAGGTGACTAAATTTACTTGTACCAAACGCCACTAAACCAATTTATAGTCAGTTAATCACTCATAACGAAATGAACACAGGATTCAACCGGGATATGTTTACAGAAACTTTAGGTTGATATTTGTAAACTTTACACTTCTGTTTTTATAGTCCAAGAGCTCGCGACGTCAAATAACTAATAGATAAACTGGAATATTCCTTTGTTCTGATTTATGCGACGTTTTATCCTCATAGGAGAAAAAGTTGTATTCTCATACCATAGACACAAATTGCATGTAAACTACATCAATAACAGGTACCACATGCAAGGCCTACTTAAATTCACTAAATTCTGATTACATTTTTCTAGGGTACCCAGCTCAAGACCAAGTCTCCCTTGTTTATTTTGATATTTGTGAAGCTATACCTAACGAGTGGCTAGTTCATTATCCGACAAACTATACACTTAGAGGCTTTTCCATCTAAATATATCTCAATATTTAGATGAAAAAGCCTCTAAGTGTAGTTTGTCGGATTATGCACATAAGTTTTTAATTAAAAAACCCATTGGTACATTAGTCAATTAGGTGTTATATGCCTACTTCTTACTAAATTCTGATTAGGTACATTTTGTGACATCTAAGTAATCTAGATTGGTTAAATTTTATATTCTGGCATGACTTTGGTTAGTTCAGTGTTTTTTCCAACTTTTTTTTTGTACATTATTATTATTGAGAATATTGTGTACTATTATATAATAATACATTAAAATGGCTAAAAAACAAATAAAAAATACAAAGAAAATAGTATTTTTAAACCTAGAATT
This sequence comes from Nemapogon koenigi, assembly GCA_963924495.1. Classification (NCBI taxonomy): domain Eukaryota; kingdom Metazoa; phylum Arthropoda; class Insecta; order Lepidoptera; family Tineidae; genus Nemapogon; species Nemapogon koenigi. Next base: position 2,639,175 of record OZ004648.1, read on the forward strand.
TAAGTGAGAGACAGATAAGCTCTTCGATACCTCATACAGATTAAATGCCACAGGCTCTCCGACTATAAAGTCAAGTACAAATTTGTATGTTGCGGTGTATGACTAAGTGTATGAAAATAGAAGCTCGTTTTCAATGAGCGTGGATCTTGAAATATTCCATTATTGCATATAATCAGGCGCGTGTACAGGATTTCGTTTGGGAGGGGCAACTTTTGTGTCAAAAAAATATTTGAGGATCCCATGATCCCATGGGAGTCAAGTGGCGAAATAGTTATCTCAGGATCCCATGGGAGCCTGGTCATGGGATCCAAGTGGACGGAGGGCAATTTCCACCTGTGTCACTGTAATTTAGGATATAGTTACTTATTGTGTATAATTGCCTTTTAAAAAAAAGTGTACCGACTTCAAAAATTATGCACTGAAAAGTGTGTTTTCCGAAAGCAAATGCACAAGTCACTATAAAAAAATACCCAAATCGCTTCAAGAGTGCCTATAAAATTTGAAGAGTTCTCGATTTCTCCATGATCCCATCATCTGATCCTGCGCTGATGACCATGGGACGACCTGGAAAGTATACCCTTTCAAACAAAAAAAAAATCCAAATCGGTCCAGGCATCTTCAAGTAATCGGGGAACTGCATACATAAAAAAATAAAGATTCCGACGAATTGAGAACCTCCTCCTTATTAAGTTCGGTTAAAAATACGGCACATACCTATTAATTTAAAAAGCAGTGTCCTCGGATAGTTGGCATTGGCATAGTTGTGCGAAAATATACACGTGATACAACAACACCCCCTCCTCTATTGTGATCAATAATTATGGCATCTAAAGCCCCCTTCTCCCTTTTCTTTCAAATATTGTTACATTGGAACAATTTTTCCGGACATATCAAATAAAGCCGGCCAAAACGCTCACCAAAACGTCATTCGCGTCGCAATATTTTTTTTTATGGAAGGCAAAGGCAAAGACAGCCAAACAGCCTATGTTTTTTCGAGTGTTAAATTCGCTCTGCAAAATAATAGTGAAATAAAAAGTCACACTTTTAGCGAGGTTAGCAACCTGCTTTTCCAAATTTACATCGCCAACGTCATCAAAAATTAATAAAAAAGAAATTATTCAATAAAGCAACATGCCCGCCACATAAATCTTATAATTACGTCTACCTTAAAAAGTACCTTTATAATAAGTGTCTACCTGTGTCTACAGAAAAATAACCTAATTTAAAAACAAAACCCAGAGCGGGTTGTTATGGATTTTCATACAACATTACTGCATTATGTGCAGTAAAGTAGCGCCTACTGATCGCTATATTGTCAAGTAATGAAGAAAATACTGCGTAGTAAGTATAGCCAATTATGTACCCTACCGAAATGAATATACTTAGTTTGACAATAGTGTATAGTGGAAAAGGGTTGAGTAATAAAAGTTATACAACTGAACTTTACTGTACACCCTTTTGTGGACAAATGTATTATGAAATGGATTCTAGAGGTATTATTTTTTAGGGTTACGCACTCACAGAGTTTGTATGAAACCATTTCTTTGTGAGAATTTTTGAATTTTCGTGTCAACTGGGAATGGGGACCAATACATATAACAGATTCTTACATTCAAATTCTACAGCAGTTACTTGTAGATTTATCTATCATCACACCTTTTTTCCCAAGAGGGGTAGGCAGAGACAATCGAATGCCATTTGTTACGATCCTGACATACCTCTTTAGCTTCTTTATATTCATCATACTTTTAATAGATACTCGGCCATTGTGTGTACTGTTAATATGTCCACCGATCATTACATTATTTATATGTTTAATAAAAGTACACCTAGGTCGTCCTAGCCAGCATTTCCTTTTACTTCAGCCATATAAACCTTTTTCGTCAATCTTTCAACCTTCATTCTTTCAACGTGTCCAAACCAGCGTAAACTATTTCTTCATTTTAGTCACAACATCATCTTTCACTCCGCGTTCTACTCTAATGGCATCACACATTTTACGTAAAGACTGCATTTCCACTGCATTTATCTTACTTTCATGCTTCTTATTCCATACCCAAGTCTCGCTTCCATAAGTAGATACCTAAGTGATGGAACTAAAACAGCATTATGTACTTATATTAATTTTACTTTAAAGTTATGTATTTCTACATACATTGTTTAATCTACCAAATACCTTATACCAAATACTCTCCTTTCAATTTCCTTGTCTATCTTTCCAATTCTTGTAAACATACTACCTAAATAAACAAACTCATCACTTGCTCTAATTTACATCCTTTCACACAAATGTTGCACTCCGTCCTTTCATCATCCTTTTCAAACACTAGTACTTTTGATTTCAAATTATTAATTTTCATAAATTTCTTCTCCGGAGATGCAATGCAGTTTTTCCAAATAAGTTGTCATTTAAAATTATTAAAAAACGTTATATTAAAAATTTTACATAATTATTAACCTATTTTACATTTGCAGAACTATTAGATATTTAAACATTTTAAAATAAAAAGACATGCAAAGTTTGTTTACTAAATAAGACAAGTAAAAAAAAACCGGCCAAGTGCGAGTCAGACTCGCGCACGAAGGGTTCCATTATCTATACCAAAGACATTTAATATAAATCTCTTTGATCTATACAAACGGCAAAAAAATCACGTATGTTGTATGTTTATTTTAATTTAAATATTTATTTTTTAAGTGAATAATATAACTCAATATTCTGTGAATATTTTAAGCGTCTACCTGTTGCCGTTATCGATATCGAGCAAAAACGAGCAAAAAATCACGTTTGTTGTAAGGGAGCCCCCTTAAATATTTATTTTATTCTATGTTTTAGTATTTGTTGTTATAGCGGCAATAGAAATAAATCATCTGTGAAGATTTCAACTGTCTAACTATCACGGTTCATGAGATACAGCCTGGTGACAGACGGACGGACGGACAGCGGAGCCTTAGTAATAGGGTTTCCGTTTTTACCCTTTGGTTACGGAACCCTAAAAAAACCCTAAAAACCCTTTAGATCCAGTACAGCAACAAGCTTTTGCCACCTGTTCAGTTTTCAATATGGATAATTAACTGGCACAAAGTGGACACTGCTGTTTCTGGTCTACCTTGATGATGTGTGTGTGTAACCAGTATTCCGCCTGTGTAAATTTGTGTTGTAAGTCCGCCCAAAAAAAAATTATTCAAATTATTCCAACACACCTTCACGGCCTTTATTTATACGTTGCGGTGTGTATTGGAGGCTGTATGTGTGTGTACCAACGCCTCCATTGCATAGACTAGGTAAATATAATGTATGTTATCTGTGGCAGCATTCGTGGCACATAAAGATTGAACTGTACAACTAGCAAGTAATTAATATTAATAAATCAGTATTCCATAAAAGCTGTTATTATTTAAATACATAACAATACATGGCGCAGCCGGATCGAACAGAAGAAGTCGACAATACTATTAAAGAGACTTTCACGATGTCATTCGGGGAGTATCATATGCCGACGCCGCTAAATCTCGAAAATAACGATGGTTTGCAACAATGGACTAGGTTCAAACAGCAATTTAAAATATATTTATTGGCAGCGGGGCTGGAAAGAGTCTCAGATAATAGAAAAGCAGCCATATTGCTGAACTCCATCGGGCACCAGGTTCAGGAAGTATATTTCAGTCTTTATGTGCCACGAATGCTGCCACAGATAACCTACATTATATTTACATAGTCTATGCAATGGAGGCGTTGGTACACACACATACAGCCTCCACTACACGGTGTGGCCAGAGACACCAGTAACAGTGTCCACATTTTGCCAGTTGTCCATATTGAACAGAACAGGTGGCAAGCCCGTTGCTGCACTTAAGAGTGTAGTGTACCGCGTCCATGTCCATACAAACGGAGAAAACGTTTTGCTACCCCTAAATATTATTTAATTTTAACGATTTTGTAATATGTTACTGACATAATGAAAAACTACGTACGTATTTTTTCCTTTTTTCAAAATTCGTAAAAGGTCAAAAGTTATAAGCCCCTCAAATCTCGTTTTTTTTGGTTCATAACTTGCTGGTAATAAACCGTCTGTATTTGAGAAACAAAGCAAAATTTCAAAAAAAGCAAAACGTACGTACGTAGATTATAATCTGCTAAAACATATGACACCAAAATTGTAAGGTTTCGTTATAGCTTAGTAGGTGTAAATCGTTTTCGCCTAAAACGCAATTTTCAACGAAAAACATACCTACGAACATTCACGAGCTGCAGTGCTCTCTGTCGCACTGATGCCCGGGGGAAGAGCGCGCTTGAGACAGAATATGATTTTCTAAATACCTATTTCGCTGCGTACGCTGAGCTACACGATCCTCTTAATCTACCTAGATGTGTCTGTCCCTTTAAAAAATGTAAACATCTGTTATTTTTAGAATTTTATTTAAATTCAAACTATTGTACACCTACCCCTGTTATGCCCTTGGGGTTAAATTTAGAAAAAATTCTTAGTGGGAGCTTCTGTAAATCGAATTTACGGTTTCTTATTTTTATACGAACTTTTTCACCACCTTTATCCCCTTAGGGATTGAATTATAAAAAAAAGTTTTATTGGGTGCTTATGTAAAACTTTTGCTTATTTTTTACAAATTTTAGAATTAATAAATTATTACAAGAAAAATACAGTACAATTAAATATACCTAGATCTACTATGCTATATACCTATACAAATAAACCTATAAATAATTAATATATTTATCTATATCTCCTTGGAGAATGAATACTTTATAAAAAAAATCGGGCAGAAAATACTTCATTACTTTCATACAAATATTTAAAGTTTGAGCTGTTCCCAGTAGTCTTACCCAATAGTCTTACCATTAATACTAGTGTACATTTTCATTCCAATAGACTTACTATAAAAATACTAAATCGTAGCCTAGGTTCCCAATAGTATTACCAAATAGTCTAGACCTATAAATAGACAACCTACTTATTGATTTGCATGTTGACAGCTTGATATTTTTTATATTATTCTTGTGATTATTTATCGGGGTTATATACTTTTAGGTATTTTTACGTAGATAGGGCGCGTGTTGCTATGTTAAAAGTAATTAATTTTATTTGCCTCGTATATAGGTGTAGTACTTACCTATAAAGTATATCTTGTATGACTCGGGAGAATCTTTCTAAGCCACTTTCTTCCCTTAATGAATAATCTACTGTTAAGGAACCCTATAGTCACAACCCGTTCCGCACTTGCCCACTTTTATTGCGTGCTATCTGATAAACGGTCAAGGTAATAATATGCAATAAAGAAGATCTCAGATTTTCTTTTGATCCTTAGAAACGCGCCTGTATTGTGTAGATATCGTAGAAAAATTTGATTATTGTAATAGGATGACCTTTCCCATTGTTAAATATTTCACGCCCCTACCTAGCCCCGTTTTTAAAATTAACTATGTAGGTGCGTGGCCGAGTGGTTAAGACGTCCACGGGTTCGGTCCCGGATCCCGGGCCATGTACCAATGGGGTTTTTGTTTAACCACTTATGTATGTATTTAATCCGACAAACCACACTTAGAGGCTTTTCCATCTAAATATACCTCAACGGAACTGGCCACTCGTTAGGTATAGCCTCACAAATAGTATCGGCTAAAAAAGGGAGACTTGCTATTCCGCTGGGTAGGTACCCTGGACCGTAACACGGTTCCCGGGAGCTGTAAGGCAACCAGTGAAAAGAAAGTATTTTGTTATTATTGTTATTATAAAAAAATAATCTTCACGGGTTGTCGGCTCCAGGGTACCCAGCGGAAGACAAAGTCTTCCTCATTTAGCCGAAGATTTTTCGTGGCTATACCTAACGAGTGGCCAGCTCTGTTGAGGTATATAGATGGAAAAGCCTCTTTGTACGGTTTGTCAGTTTGTTATTTTTTCGCATTTCAATAATGTTTACATGCGAAGCCGGGGTGAAAGCTAGCATTCTATAAGTACTAATAAAAGAGTAAACCGAGACCGCATTGCAAGCACAGTATGATTCACAGAACTTTATTTTAAGCCGCGTGCAGTCTGCACTGGAGATTATTAACTGTTTGTGCTAGTTTCATGAATTTCATGGTCTAAAATGTTTTAACAAAGGTTAAGGGTACGAAATACGAGCAACTACACCCAGATATTTTATACTCCTTTTTTAATATGGAAACGATGTTACTGGAAATACCGTGGTGAAGATGAGAAGCATCCTGAAAATTGGCAAATGGAATGTCCGTGGTCTATTGCAATCTGGTAAACTTGAAATTACCGAGCGTGAGCTCTTAAAACCCACCACAGACTCGGCAGATATCTCACCAAACATTTTCCGGCATCGCATCGAAAATTTCCTATTCCGGCCGCCATAAGATCTAGGCGGTCCATTTGTTATAGGAATTGGACGAATCTGTGGTTAATTTCGGTGGACCGTACGGCGGCGCGCCGGTGATTGGACCAATATATTGGGAATTTTTCTGGGATAAACTATTCCCAATTTCTCTGTAAATAATCCACCTGTGTCACTGTAATTTAGCATATAGTTACTTATTGAATATATCTAAGTGAAATAGCTCTTATTTTTTCAATGGGTTTTATTGAATAGGAAATATGGGTAGTTTAACTTTGCCCCTGCTGTCTCTTTCATAATTTATCACAAAACTCTAATTTTTTTTAAAAGCGCTGTTATACCATTACCCTTCAATTATATATGTCGAATTTTTTGGTAGCTTATTGAAAATTTAAAATAATAAATATTTTATTATTTTTGGCAAATTAAAAAATTATAAAATATTTTTTTTATGAATTTTCAATAAGCTACAAAAAAAAGCGATATATATAATTGAAGACTAATGGTATAAGAGCGCTTTAAAAAAATTTTAGAGTTTTGTGATAGATTATGAAAGAGACAGAAGGGGCAGAATAATCCTTTATTCTACCACCCATATTTCCTATTAAATAAAACCAATTGAAAAAATAACGACTATTTCACTTAGATATATTGAATAAGTAACTATATGCTAAATTACAGTGACACAGGTGGAGTATTTACAGAGAAATTGGGAATAGTAATATCTCCACACAAATTCCCAGTATAGGACCCTTTGGACAGCAGTCCGGGATCTGTTCGGCATCGAAATCGACCACAGACACGATGATTTGATGGTTTGTACAAGAATTGGATAAGTCTGTGGTCGATTTCAGTGTGGATTTAGATATATGTTAATTAAACATGTGGTGACTAAGCATTTTCAGACCGATCATCAATTTTTCACTTCATCAGTCAATTGCGAGAGACATGGAGCAAGGTTGTACTTGCCACTATGATTGACTACGACAGGGAGCTTAGACAATGTAATAGAATAGAATAGAATAGAATGTAGAATAGATAACTTTAAATGTATGGGACCTACTGAAAAACAACAACGTGACCTAACTAAACTGTCCTTCACTCTGACGATACCAAGGAGTTTATATATAGTTATTATATAGAAACTCCTTGAAGTATAAACTCCTTGTAGAAAACAAGCGTAATTATGTCGTTTTGCCTTCAATTAGCGTCTTTCGTGAACGCAAAGTTAGCGTCCACCCATACTACCCCTGTAGATAATTAAACTAGGGAATATTACTAATATTATAAACGCGAAAGTTCGTTTATTTGCCTTCCATTCACGCCAAAACCAAGCAACTGATCGACGCGATGTTGTAGGTGAAAAATCTCATTACTTTTTTTATTTTTTATTCTTCACGGGTTGCGGGAACAGTTGTCGGCCCCAGGGTACCCAGTGGAAGACAAAGTCTTCCTCATTTAGCCAATGATTTTTTGAGGCTATACCTAACGAGTGGCCAGCTCTGTTGAGGTATGTAGATGGAAAAGCCTCTTTGTACGGTTTGTCGGATAATGTACATAGATTTTTTGTTATAAAAAACCGTTTTCGCGACTTTTCAGTTGCGAGACGACGTCTTACCCACTCGACCACCGACGCCCCTTGGTCTTATTACTCGAGTAGATTAATAGGTAAATATATTTTTAAAGTGAAAATTTCTTTAGGCGCGTTGAGTGATATTTGGAAAGGGGAAATCTTATGGATTCGCGACATGTTTTCGGCACAAGACCATGGTCCCATGTCTGGGCAGGAATTCGTGTACTGGCTTCCACGTATGCCTGGTATGGGTCGGGTATTTTTGGCTGCGCTGGCAGATACATTGTTCAATGATTATACGTTATATATCGGTCAGCCCTCGGCAGTCCACATGACTGCCTTTACTTTTTAAAATTCGTTAGGTGATTTTGAAATATCATGGACTGAATGATGAAGACTTGGCTTCCGCTATGTACCCTGAGAGTGGGAACACGGTTCTGGGAGCCATAAGGCAGCAACCTGTGGAGATAATATAAAAAAAATCAAGAAATAAATAAATAAAGCGTATTGACCGCATCCGGAACGATGTCATTAGAGAAGAATGCGGAGTGAAAGGTGATGTTGTGACTAAAATGAGGAAAAGTAGTTTACGCTGTTTTGGAGACGTTGAAAGAATGAAGGATGAAAGATTGACTAAAAGGTTTATAGATATGGCTGAAGTTAAAGGGAATGCTAGCAGAGGACGACCTAGGTGTACTTTAATTGAACATTATAAGGCGTGATGATAGATAGATCAAGAAATGTTTGTGGTTTGCGTAGGCTAAAGGATTGTATATTTATATTAGACATCTCTGCTTATTCCTAAGGGAATTAGCCGTGGGCATATGTAAATATATGCCAAATCAATTTGCGTGGGGCATATAACTCAAGAGTAGAGTGCAAAATATCGGACCGGCACACGAGGTCAACCCACTTGAGAGATTTTATTGACTATATACCTACATTAATCTGCACATAATGTTAAATTAAATGCATTACCAGAACCAGAGATATGCATTTATATAAATAACTTATTATTACGTTAAATAAATAAATTAACCCGGATCCCGGCCATGTACCAATGGGTTTTTTTTTATTAAAAACTTATGTACATAAACCGATAAACCACATTAGAGGCTTTTCCATCTAAATATACCTCAACAGAACTAGCTACTCGTTAGGTATAGCCTCACAAATACCATCGGCTAAACGAGGGAGACTTGGTCTTCCGCTGGGTACCCTGGAACCGTAACACGGTTTCGGGAGCTGTAAGGCAACTCATGAAGAAAAAAAAAGAAAAAAAATATACCTCAAATGTCGGATATAACATTGTAGCTATTCTAGCTATACAAAATGGGAGAAAAAAATCGGGAGAAGAAAAATACCGGAATAGTTCTAAATATATGAAAGAATGATCAAAATCCGTCCAGTAGTTTTTGAGTTTATTCGTAACAAACATACAAACATACAAAAATACAAATCTTTCCTCTTTATAATATTAGTATAGATATAGAAGTATAGATAAAAAATAAATAGTAACTAAAAAGGTTTGGCTGAAGTGAAAGGAAAAGCTGACAGAGGACGACCTAGGTGTACTTTTATTGAACATATAAAAAATGTATTGATCGATGGCAATATTAAAAGTACACACAATCGCTGAGCATGTATGAAAGGTATGATGACTATAAAAGAAGCAAAAGAGATATGTCAGGATCGTAACAAATGGCATTCGATTGTCTCTGCCTACCTACCCCTCTTGTGATAAAAGGCGTGATGATAGATAGATTAAGAAAACATATTTAATTTAAAATCTGCTCTTTGTTGCATCTTTACAAAAATATTTTTTTATGCGCGAAGTCGGAGCCTTTTCTTAGTTTATCTATACTAATATTATAAAAAGGTAAAATTTGATTTTTTGTATGTGTGTTTGTAATGAATAAACTCAAAAACTACTGAACCGATTCTAAAAATTAAGCTACGATATCCCTGAGTGACATAGGCTATATTTTATATTGTTTGAGTATATCCACGGGCGGAGCCGGGGGCGGAAAGTCTAGTATGTAATATAGTTGTAATAACAATTACTCACATTATTTACTTGCTTATTCAGATGGAAGGAAATTGTGACGTAAATTTCAAAAACAGATTCTCATAATGTACCTGATTTTGACAGTATTGTCATCTCACAGCTGGATATAACAAACTTGAAACAAGTATATTTTCTATTATGAAGAAAACGGGCCTTGGTATTTGTAAAGATGATTTTATTGCGATTATGTCATATTTTTTCAGTTTTTACCAGAGACTTCGTTTGGCCTTTTATCCTAAGAGGGGTAGACAGAGAACGAATGCCATTTGTTACGATCCTGACTCTTTCGCTTCTGTTATATTCATCATACCTTTCATACATGCTCGGCGATTGTGTGTACTTTTAATATGTCCATCGATCAATACATTTTTTATATGTTCAATAAAAGTACACCTAGGTCGTCTTCTGCCAGCATTTCATTTAACTTCAGTTATATAAACCCTTTTAGACAATCTTTCATCCTTCATTCTTTCAACATATCCAAACTACTTTTCTTCAATTTAGTCACAACATCATCTTTCACTCAGCATTCTTCTCTAAAACTATCATTCCGGATGCGGTCAATATGCTCCGACAACTAGAAATATATATATACTAGCAGGTGGCCGCGACTTGTACATTAGAGGTTAATTTTCGAAAAAGTCAGTTTTACGACCGTTTTATATATTGAGATAATACTTTAAAAATGCATGAAGGTTTATTTAAGAACTTTATTAATTAAAATAAAATTGCACTAAATGTAGAATTTTCCTCCTTTTAAATAACTCCATAATATTATTCATATTGTATGATTTTATTTTCAATAACCACTTCTGATGAAGAAAAAAAACCGCCTTCAAAACCAAAATGTGCTTTCCGAAAGCAAATGCATGAGTAACTATAAAAAAAACCTAAATCGCATCAAGTGTGCCTATAAAATTTGAAGAGTTCTCGATTTCTCCAGGATCCCATCATCAGATCCTGACCTGATGACCATGGGACCACCCTTTCAAACAAAAAAAAAAATTCCAAATCGGTCCAGGCGTTTTCAAGTAATCGAGGAACATACATAAAAAAAATCATAAAAGATTCTGACGAATTGAGAACCTATTCCTTCTTTTGAAGAGGTAGGTATTGCCAATTTGTCATATACGGCAGACTTTATTTTCATGATACATCTGAAACTAGACTAAAAAATCTATGTGCACTATCTAACAAACTGTATAAAGAGGCTTTTCCATGGCCACTCGTTAGGTATAGCTACAAAAAATCATCGGCTAAATGAGGAATACTTTGTCTTCCGCTGGGTACCCTTGGCCGACAACGATTGCGGGAGCTGTAAGGTAACCCGTAAAGAAAAAAAGGGATTCTGTTTTACGTAATTTATAAGGAAGACAGTTTTAATTACGTGATTCACGCTTGAGTAGAATTACAGTTTTTTTTATTTTTTTTTAAATAAAAAAAAGCGGGAAATCAGTTTAATTGGTACTTTTAGGAATAACTATAGTTGCTAGGTGGATTTACTTTGTGTTTTGTTAAACTTTTTTTTTGAAACAATTATTTTTCTATATAATACCGTTAAAGGTTGCATCCAATTTAATTTCCTGATTTGTCGTTCTTTGGTCTAATTATACATGACATAACTAACTTCGATAAAGGTAGGACTTGAAACCGGACGTCCCGGGTTCGATTCCTACTCGCTGCCAAAATGCTAAGCACCAATTTTATTTAAGAATATGTGCTTAATCGACTCCTCGTGCTTCGGAGGGCACGTAAAGCCGGTCACCAACCCGCCTGCCAAGTGTGGTGACTATGGCACCACTAAAAATGGTGCGCTAGAGGGAGGCCAGCAGTGGATCTTAAGAGTGTAGTGTACCGCGTCCATGTCCATACAAACGGAGAAAACGTTTTACTACCCCTAAATATCATTTAATTTTAACGATTTTGTAATATGTTACTGACATAATGAAAAACTACGTACGTATTTTTTCCTTTTTTCAAAATTCGTAATAGGTCAAAAGTTATAAGCCCCTCAAATCTCGTTTTTTTTGGTTCATAACTTGCTCGTAATAAACCGTCTGTATTTGAGAAACAAAGCAAAATTTCAAAAAAAGCAAAACGTACGTACGTAGATTATAATCTGCTAAAACGTTTGACACCAAAATTATAAGGTTTCGTTATAGTTTAGTAGGTGTAAATCGTTTTCCCCCAAAACGCAATTTTCAACGAAGAACATACCTACGAACTCTCACGAGCTGCAGTGTTCTCTGTCGCACTGATGCCCGGGGGAAGAGCGCGCTTGAGACAGAATATGATTTTCTAAATACCTATTTCGCTGCGTACGCTGAGCTACACGATCCTCTTAAAAGGTTAATGATGATGAACTAACTTCTGTCCCCTTACTTTGTCTATAGGTAGAAAAAGAGGTTATACGCCTAGAATATCGGGAAAAAGCTATAAGATAAATAAAATGTTGCGACAAAAAATTTGAGGTTATGCTGTTTTGGAAATGGCTGTTTCTAACTTCTGGGTATTTTAGGATGGCTAGAAACAATATTTCAAAAATTAAAGTTGTTGTCATATGCCTCTAACCTAAATAAAATTGTGTCAAAAATAGTTCATTACTTATTTTAATTGATCAAATATAAAATTAATTCACAATACAAATTATAATTTCGCGTAAATAAAGAGGGTATGGTTATTTTGAAATTCTTCCAACAATCTCCCCCTCTCAACAAGGTCCGTGTCCTTTTAAACAGATTTGCACCCCTTATTTTTAATTCTGCTTTCAATTCTTTAAAATTTCAGGTTGAATAAATTTTTTAATAAGATATTTTTGTTAAATAATACGTAAAATAAAAGTATAGGTATTCATTTTATATTTAAAAAAAATCAAAATGATGCCTATTTACAGTATAGGTCAGTGTAATCTCCATGGTAACTAGACGTCCCGGAAACGGATTAGCAAAAAAAATCACCTCGATCAGTTGCTCTCTTTTGACATGAACAGTCTAGTCCTCGACTTTCCGCCCCCGGCTCCGCCCATAGATATATTGGAACAATATAAAAATGTATGTCACTCAGAGATATCATAGCTTTCTATTACTGAAAGAATTTTTGGAATCGGTTCAGTAGTTTTTGAGTTTTTTCATTACAAACAAAAAATCAAATTTTACCTCTTTCTAATATTATGAATACATTTATTTACAATGAGTTACGTAAAACTTTCAGAAATTAGGGATTTTCCCCAACAGTACTCAGAAGTGGTTTTGTGGAATTTTGTACAATTTATAATACAAGGGGTGGCAAAAACAAGTGTTAATAACACGTGCAATAAACGTGAGATTTTCTAATAAATATTCTTTGTGTCCAGTGTCACGTGTTTCTAAATATCTTTATAATACTAGCAATTGCCCCCGACTTCGTATGCGGTGTATTAGCAATGATGCTAGCGTGATGTTAAATAGACCTTTCTCAAGAACAAGAAGAATTTTCGAACCCGACTGGATTAGCACGTTCAAAACAAAACTCTTCATTTTAGGGTTCCGTACCCAAAGGGTAAAAACGGAAACCCTATTACTAAGACTCCGCTGTCCGTCCGTCTGTCCGTCTGTCTGTCTGTCTGTCACCAGGCCGTATCTCATGAACCGTGATAGTTAGACAGTTGAAATTTTCACAGTTATGTATTTCTGTTGCCGCTTTAACAATGAATACTTACTAAAAAACAAAATAAAAAAAATATTTAACAAACGTTATTTTTTTGCTCGATATTGATAACGGCAACAGGTAGACGCTTGAAATATTCACTTTAAAAATAAATAATGAAATAAAAATAAAATTTATATTTAAGGGGGGCTCCCGTACAACAAAAGTGTTTTTTTTTTTTTTTTTTTTTTTTTTTTTTTTTTTTTTTTTTTGCCGTTTTTATAGATAATGGTACGGAACCCTTCGTGCGCGAGTCCGACTCGCACTTAGCCGGTTTTATTATTAGTATAGATTTTTCAAAGGACAAAGTTAATGTTTGAAGATTATTTCCCCTCTAATGACAAAAAATAAACAGACAAATCAAAATTATACGTTTCTTTTAATATAAGACATTTTTTTTTGTAAAAGACGCCATCTGTTGGAGATCAGTTGAACTAACGGTGCGAAGTATATACATCTAGTTAATATTAATTAAACACTCAAAACTTTTTTTATTGATCACTAGCGACCTCGCCCTCGGTGCTGGTAGGCGACTTTCCTATTCTTAGTCTAAAGAGATTGAAGCAACCATGTCCGGAAAGCACTTGTGACAGATAGTAGTTCAACGTTCCGTGTTTCCTTGTGATCCACTTCTTTACGTCGGGTATTAGACTTTCCCCTACTTGATTCACCTATACTGTCAATGCTCAGCTCCTAAACATGATAGGTCCATGTATAGTACTTGTAAACCTTCCCGGTGAATCAATCTGTGTAATAGTGAAAGTCACAACAAAATAAGTTCAGTAGTTTTTGCGTGAAAGGTCACAGACAGACGCGGCGGGGGACTTTGTTTCATAATAATGTAGTGATGTGGCTATAGGAATTTCTCTTTAGATATTAAATCACGACATTGCAGATATGGGAAGAAAAAGAAAACTACAAGAACATCTCTCGCGTACAACCTCGAGTTTCAGTGCCATCTGATCTTATAGAGATGTCTATAATAACTTATCGATAGATTCAAAATATATCGAAAACAAAAGAACTTGCACACAAAACTACTTACATGTTACTAGTGACCCCGCCCCCCCCCCCGGCTTCGCACGGGTACAATATGGGTTTACAACAATTTTAATACCTATATAAATACGCTTGTGTATTGTAAAAAATGTATTGATCGATAGACATATTAATAGTACACACAATCGCCGAGCACACAATAGGTATGATGAATATAAAAGAAGCGAAAAAGGTATTTCAGGATCGTAACAAATGGCATTTGATTGTCTCTGCCTACCCCGTTTGTGATAAAAGGCGTAATGATAGGCATCTACCTATAGATGAATACGCTTACCTATAACTACTTATGTATTAGCGATAGATATGTTACCGTCGACTTTTTTGTAGATCGTTTATTCTATACAATACTTTTATACATTACTAGCTGTCCGCCCCCGGCTTCGCCCGTGGATATTTTTGAACAAAATTAAATATACCCTACAGCACTCATAGATAATGGCTTGCCTGCACTACCCATACCCCTAACCTTACCCCTACCCCTACCCATACCCGGCGGCGGCTTTTTAATTAAATTTTTAAAATAAAGAACACTTATTTTGACTTAACTATAATAGTTAGACATATGCAATCGCGAGACTTTTTGTAGATAATGATGTGTTCTGCAAAGTCGTAGTACATTATTTTGTTCTATCATCAATAGTTTTCGCAGCGCACGCGATGTAAGGAATTTCTTAGGTAATTAATAATTATTCGAGTTTTAGTAAGGATCCCAAATTTAAAAAAAAAAAGAATACAGCCTATGTTGCTCAGGGTAATTGTAGCTACATTGGATAGCTTCCAATGGTGAAAGAATTTTTGAAATCGGCATAGTAGTTTTTGAGTTTATTCATTACAAACATACAAAAATACAAATCTTTCCTCTTTATAATATTAGTATAGATTTTGTAATATATCTCTAACGGATTAGACAGCACACGCCACGCTATGAAAACTCGCTGGGGCTAACTTTTCCTCCGACTTGATTCACTTATACTGTTAATGCTTAGCCCCTGAAGATAACCTATCTAATAGTGAAAACCGCAACAAAATCCATTCAGTAAATATTGCGTAAAAAGGTCACAGACAGACAGAGGCCGCGAAAGACTTTGTTTTATAACTAACTAGGTGATTTCCCGCTACTTCTTACGCGTTGTATTAGGAATAAAATTCACCCCTTTGGGTAGGGAGCGTGATGTTAAATAGCCTTACCCAAGAAATGGGCTATCAAATGCAAAAATAATCGGTCCAGTAGTTTTTGAATCTCTAGAATACGAACAAACACAGGAACAAATAAATAATGATTTTTATCTACTCTTATATCGTAATGTCTCTATTACAAAATCGAATTATACTTCATAATGATATGTTTTATTTACAGGCGTCTCTAATATGTCAAACTTCGATACTATAATGTATTACAGTACAGTTTCATACAAAAACGATATCGTAATGTTTTGTTTTTTTAAAATGCAGAAAGGGCAGAGGATTTGTCTTATACAGCCATATTAAACTCTATGAAAATATCGACACGCGCATTCCGAGTCACTTGACAGTTAACGCGCATGCGCAGTGGGTAGGTAACCGCGGTTTGCCGCCAATTTGTCGATTAAGAAAAATATCTTGGTTCAATTTGTTTTGTACTATTGCATGGGATTAGATAAAGTAGTGTATGAACGGGCACATAACTTGGAATTAAAACACTCGTGGATGGTATTCCACTTGGGTTTTAATTAACCCTATTATGATCCCGTATCATAAACTACTATTATATATTAGATAATGTAGTTATAGTAATATGTCAAAGGTGTTTTTTGTCTCTTCGTCATATCTCTTTAATATTTAATAAAAAAAATTTTTTTGAAAGATGCTCAAATACAGTTCCTTGATTTCGAAAAGCAATAATAACAAGTTTGAAGTAAATTGGACCAGAAAAATATTAGTCCCCATACAAACTTTACCACCACCTTTCTCACCTTAGGGGTTGAATTTAATTGCTTATATCTTTCTCAAATATAGGTACGGTATTCATACTCTCGACAAAATTCTAGGGAAGGTCCTTAGAAGTGAGGTGTACTAAGACCCTTTTTCAAATCATTCGTTCCCGCTAGTACCACTGACGATTACCATCGGTGGTAATTATGAGATATTTCATTCCCAATAATATCACTTGTGCCCACCCACGAGCCACACTTTCCCAACACGGTTAGATTAGATATGTTTTTTTGATGGTACAAAAAGTCTCACTAGTACCACAGTTGTAAAAGTGGCTTGATTAAATCCATACCAATATTATAAATGCGAAAGCAATTCCGTCTGTCTGTTACGATTTCACGGTTAAACCACTGAACCGATTTTGATGAAATTTAATATGGAGTAAGCTTGAACCCTAGGGAAGGAGATATGGTACTTATGGTCCAAGACCGGGGCGGAATGCCTTGTGGTATAAATCATGTTTTTATTTTTATATCGATGTAGTTAAATATTGATTAACACATCACTAAAATGACAAAAGTCCATTAGTGCACTGATATTTATCTTAACGTGTCTTCTCTGTTAAACATGTGTCTGAAAGTTTTTCACAGATTTCTCAAAGACATTAAAACTTTGTAAGAAAAAGATAAAGAATGTGCTATAAACACTTTAGAACAAGTACATAGAACTATGTCTATCATTATGCCTTGTATCCCAAGAGGGGTGAGTAGAGACATTGGTGGAGCGTTGGACTTGAAACTCAAAGTTGGGTTAAAATTTCACTCGAGCCAACCAATTTTCTTGAAGAATACTAAACAAAACCTTCACGACTTTATTTCTTGCGGTGTGGCCATATTGAACAAAACAGGTGGCAAGCTCGTTGCTGAATGCTATGAACATACAATTTGAGCATCGAAAACTAGAGGATTTTATCTAGTATTGTAGGATGAAAACATGATTGGTGAAAATTTTCTCGATAACTTAAATTTTTGAAATCACCTCTTCAAAAACACCTTTTTAGTCATACGACCATACTCTGAAGGGATTTACGTTTAAATTTTATACGAATCTGTAGGTAATTTCAGTACCTAGTATTCATTAAGAAGATTTTTCCCTGCATGTAAACGTTTTTTAATAAATTATTTATTTGTAATGTGCCGCTTACGTCATTTATTCCGACATTATACATTATGCCCTTCTCACTTCTGCAGCAAGAACGGACAAAGCGCCGTCGTTGTCTTGCATGACGTGATCGTTGCACTCGAACCACGAGTTTAGGGCGTGGCTTACGATTAGAAATTTCTGAGTCGTTCCTCGTCTTAATGGAACTAAATGTGTCACTTCTTTAACAGATGTAAATATTTGTTAATTTTAGAAGAAGTAGATTTCTCGTGCTTCGGAGAGTATGTAAAGCCTGTTACAGTACATCTGTTAAAGAAGTGACCAATCTAGGTCCACTAAGTACCAACAAGATTGTCACATGTTCTGTTTACAATGGGCTAAAAGTGGACACTGTTACTGGTGTCTCTGACCATACCGCATGATACAAATGATGTGAAGGTGTGTCTCAAGGAACTATATTAAAAGTAAATAAAGTTTATTCATCACGCCTCTCATACCATTGGTCCGGCATCGCACAGAAAACTTTCCATTCCGGCCGCCGGATGATCTACGGCCTATAGGCGGACCGTTCGTTACAAGAATTGGACGAGTCTGTGGTCGGTTTTAGTGGATCGTACGGCGACGCGCCGGGATTGGACGAATGTGTGGCACAACTTGTGTCTGCCAGTCAATATCAATATTTATTTTATCTTTGATTTTCTACATTTTTACCTTTGAAAATGCGTATGTGTTACAAATTTTATCCTAGAATATTGTGACAAACTGCACGAACGTAAGACGATGTTAAAAGAGTTCCTACGGAGTTTTACTACGGAGCCATTAAAACCGGCCAAATGCGAGTCGGACTCGCGCACGAAGGGATCCGTACTATTATCTATAAAAACAGCAAAAAAAATACGTTTATTGTATGGGAACCCCTTAAATATTTATTTTATTCTGTTTTTTAGTATTTGTTGTTATAGCGGCAACAGAAATACATCATCTGTGAAAATTTCAACTGTCTAAGTATCACGGTTCATAAGATACAGCCTGGTGACATACAGACGGACGGACAGCGGAGCCTTAGTAATAGGGTTTCCGTTTTTACCCTTTGGGTACAGAACCCTAAAAAGTACACCAAATTTTCGTGAGAGCTTTAAAGGTTCTAGGTCAATGTCCTTGAAGTGGCCAATTCCCTTGTTTTCGCCAAAACTCAAAAGTAAATTGCCTATTAGAAAATTAACTCTGCTGGAAAACATTAACCCCTTGTTTTTGAAAAGTTTGTCAAGAACTAGGGAGTAAAGACGCGAACATAAGTAATAGCTCTAAAGTTTTAAATAAAATAAATAAAAGCCCCCTTAATTTTTAATAACTCTTTTAAAACCAATTTAAAAAAATGAAATTGTTTTATTAGGATTCCGTACCCAGAGGGTAAAAACGGAAACCCTATTACTAAGACTCCGCTGTCCGTCCGTCTGTCTGTCTGTCCGTCTGTCACCAGGCTGTATCTCATGAACCGTGATAGTTAGACAGTTCAAATTTTTACAGATAATGTATTTCTATTGCCGCTATAACAAGAAATACTAAAAAACAGAATAAAATAAATATTTAAGTGGACTCCCATACAACAAACGTGATTTTTTTTCCTGCCGTTTTTATAGATAATACTACGGAACCCTTCGTGCACGAGTCCGACTCGCACTTGGCCGGTGTAAATATGTAGTGACGATGATTAGGCCATTTTTAACCACATTATATTTATTTGAAATTGAAACCTATATTTTTCATTTATGTTTCAGTCATCGCCCATATTTTGCGCAACCTCCCAGAGGTCGTGGGCATCTTTTCATTCCTTTTTTTTACCGTGTGACCTGCCACAGGATACCGACAAGTCTTCCTCTTTTAGCCAATTTTGTGTCTACGAGTAGCCAGTTCTGTTGAGGTCAGAGTTAATGATTCTATTACAATGAAATAATTAGTAGGTATGTTATTATCACGTATAATATAATTAAAAGGCTTTGTCTTTACATCCTTTTACGTAAGGAAAATATATCTTTTATATAAAAAATATTCTCACGATAACCTACTTGTCATCAAAAAATATTTCATGTGACATGTGACTCTACCCACGTTATATAATTAACTAGCAAGTAATAAAAGAAGCGAAACAGGTATGTCAGGATCGTAACAAATGGCTTTCGATTGTCTCTGCCTAAGTGCCTACCCCTCTTGGAATAAAAGGCGTGATGATAGATAGATAGATAAATACCTATGTAAATACGTTTATACCTCGACAGAACTGCCAGTCGTTAGGTATAGCCTCAAAAATGCCATCGGCTAAAAAAGGTAGAACTTGGTCTTCCGCTGGGTACTCTGGAACCGTAACACGGTTGAGCTGTAAGGCAATCCGTGGAAAAAAAATCTATTAGAGATAGACATATTTTATGCTACCATGGACTTTATTTATTTTCAATTTATTCTACAAAATTCCTTCCAAAATCATTACAGCATACGCCATGAAAATAAGCAGGAGCAAATTTTTTCGCAAGTTGATTCACTTGTGTAGTTAATGCTCAGCTCCTGTTTCCACCAGCTCCAGCTTTACCGGGAAGGTTTACGACTATGAAGGTGCCCACCCATTCGGCGCCGCAGTACGGTCCACCGAAACTGACCACAGACCCGTCCAATTCTTGTAACAAATGGTCCGCCTAGATCGCCTAGCGGCCGGAATGGGAAATTTTCGGTGCGATGCCGGACCAATGTGTGGCCTACTTTGAACATGGACCTATCATGTTTAGGAGCTGAACATTAACAGTAAGTATAAGTGAACCAAGTCGGGGAAAAATTTAGCTCCAGCGAGTTTGTTGCGTCATTGCGTATGCTGTCTAATCCGTCAGAGATATCAAAATGAGTTAGAAAAGAATTATGTAGAATAAAATAATCTACAAAAAAATCCGCAGTAGCATTTATCTATCTCTACTGGAGAAGTAGTTAATTGTTGTAAACTCATTTATAAATTACAAAATAATTTTAGCAATGTGAAATTTAACAGTTGTTTTATATAAATGTAAAAACAAATAAAATTCCTCTAGATAATACAAATTACAGTTTCTTCCTGAATCTTAGAAATTTCAGCTAATTAATTTATTTTCAGGATTAACTGAAATCGTTTAAATTGTGAGGGACAATGGATGTGGTACTTTAGAAAAGCTTTCTTGAGGTCACGACCTCCGAATGTTTTTGACCTTAAACAGTCTCAAGAGAGTAATTGAAGGATGTTCGTAGGGTTTCCTTTTAAAAGTGGTTTTTGACCTTATTATGAAAACGCTTGTGGTTTTGTCGTTTTGTAAGGCAAGTGTTGTTTATTAATAGAGTACAATATTCTGTTTAATTAGAATTATACTAAACCAAGGTGCGTCGGTGGCTGAGTGGTTAAGACGTCTGGTATTAACTAGGTAGACCACGGGTTCGATCCCGCATCCCGGCCATGTAGGTACCAATGGGATTTTAATTAAAAACTTATGTACATAATCCGACAAACCACACTTAGAGGTTAATCCACCTAAATATACCTCATCAGCTAAAAGAGGGAGACTTGGTCTTCCGCTGGGTACCCTGGGACCGTATCACGGTTTCGGGAGCTAGAAGGCAACCCGAAAAAATATGTAAATTTGGTTAGAAATAGGATTTATTGATATTAAATAGATGCAAATTGTATTCTGTAAATACTAGGACCTCATGAATAAAGAGAGAGGTAAACGAAAGAATTTTTAAAGGAGATCCCTACATTTGGGCCATTTATCTTCGCGGTCAGAACCGATAATACCCACAGTTGTTAGATATAAGATATAGAACTAAAAAATCGTGGTCCAGTATTTTTAGCTCTTGAATTAATAGTTTTCAGATTTTGATTTTGAACACCTACTTCAAGATTATTTCTCGACCTGAGACGCATAAGGTCTGATGTGTGTTTTTGAAAGTTTATAGGAGAGCCAAAAGAAAATCTTTGATAAATTTTTATTAAAATCATCGTTTATTTTACATGAGGCTAATAAAATGGTTTTCAATTATAGTAGTTTTATACCTTTGTGTTAGTACAATATTAGAACTAGCAAGTAATATTAATAAAT
The DNA here is from genome assembly GCA_963924495.1 of Nemapogon koenigi. Classification (NCBI taxonomy): domain Eukaryota; kingdom Metazoa; phylum Arthropoda; class Insecta; order Lepidoptera; family Tineidae; genus Nemapogon; species Nemapogon koenigi. The sequence continues at coordinate 2,661,094 of OZ004648.1, forward strand.
TAACATTTATAATAAAATAACTTAATAAAACTATATTTTGATTGACATCCGACCTTATGCTTGTACAGTATTATATAAATATTTATTTCTTGAAATATATACACATATCCGATTTTATGTCTGTACTTTTTTTTGTTAATTAGAAATTTAGCTAAGGCTGATTTTGTGATAAGTCTTCGTGATCGACTACCTAACTTGAGAAATGGTGGACTCTCCATACAAACGGCTTTACCCTATTTCATCTCCTTTATGTTTTATTTTTGCGACAAAAGATAAGGCAGCCTTTGTCATTCAATGTGAACTTCAAGGTATCTATCTTTATACCAAAATTAATTTAAATTGGTTTAGCGGCTAAAATGTAACAAACAGACAGGGTTATGTTTCACATTTATAATGTTTTTCAGTATTGATGAGCAATATACTTGTGAATTACAATAATTAATAAAATAAAACAAATATGTATATGTACATTCTAAATTTAATACATAAAAATATAAGAAAGCAACAAAAAAACATTCTCAGCTATCAAAACTAAAAAAAGTAACATACTCTTATTAGTCATCTTGAGTAATACTAAAGTAGATAAATTAATCAGTTTTTGGAAAATCAGCCTCATTATCGGAATGTTTTAAATTTTTATAATATGCATGGAATTCCTCCGGAATCCATCGCAGTAGACTCATCAAATCCTTATATTTTGCAGATGATATATCCGGGATCGAACCCATGGGCTGCCTAGTTAATACTAGGTGACCGACGCATTTTGTTTCTTATATTTCTAAAATTTCCGTGGGACGAAGCATAGTATAAAACTCTACCTTATTATATCTATGTATCTATCTATCATCACGCCTTTTATCTCAAGAGGGATAGGCAGAGACATTCGAATGGCATTTGTTACGATCCTGACATACCTCTTTCGCTTCTTTTATATATTTTTTTATTTATTTACTTATGTCCTTTCATTCCATCTGCGGCAGAACACGCTCAACTGCTCAAGCGCCGAAAATATTCAAATATTGTAACAAATTACTTATTTTCGGCGCTTGCAGTGGAAACAATGGGTCCATGGTCTGGCGAAATGAAAATATTCATGAAAAAATGATGTACGAGACTAATCCACGCCTCGGGTGACCTAAAATCTGGCTCTTACCTCGCTCAAAGGATCAGTTTAACCATTCAGCGAGGTAACGCAGCCATTGTTTTGGGAACCATGCCACAGGGAGAGGTTCTGGAAGAGGTTTTCTTTTTATAATTTGTATATATAGTTTTTAAATATATTATTTATAATTATATATTTTAGTTAAGATGTAAATATATATTATAATTAATCAGCAATAAAAATGACAAATTACATCTGTATATTTAGGATAAAGGCATAACTTTTAGTCCACCGTGACTAAGTGGAATGTATGATTTTCATGATGATGAAAATAGTTCTACCAATCTCATCAAGAATGTAGTTTACAAAACAAACATATTACTAGAATGTTCTCGCAACACGAATTCATGTAGCTGCTGAAGTCTGTAAATCAGTTTGAAATTTCAAAATAATCATGAATCAGATTTCCTCAATAGACCAATGACTCAATTACCTAAAAAGGCATGGGCAAGCAGGGACTAAGTCTATTGACGCAAGAGCCCTTTTGATGGTATCATTGAAGGAGCTGTGGCAAGAAAGCCTGCCTGCACTTTTTATGCAGGAAAGTCTTAAATTGAGTTCCAAATTGATCAACTTAGGTTAGGATAAAGAGAGTTTAAATAAACTTGTTTATTTTAATACAAATGCTTGATTTAAGATTTAATAAAAGTGAATAAGTGGCACATTAACCTGCTCTGTTCAATATGGATAACTGGCAAAAAGTAGACTCTGTTACTGGTGTCAAAGAAGATTTAAACTGTAAACAAAAAATTAAAACAAGCTTTTTTATGGAATTTTTTGTTGTTTCAAAATTCAGGTTTCATATAAACTATCAAGTATGGAGTTGACGTAAAACAAAATTTTCCTCTACGAATATATTGAATCCAGTCGATCTAACATGCTAGCTAAATGCGCAATACAGTGCTAGGTTTAGGATGAAAAAATATTATATAAAAGAAAATAATTAAGTGCCAACAATAATATTACTAGCTTTTTCCCGCGGTTTTATCCGCGTGGAAATATAACTAAGAAAAATAATCCCTTAGCTGTAATAAGCCCACCCCCACCCGCTTTTCCGGAATAATACTTATATAATGTGTAATATGTAATATATTTAGACTGAGTGCAGAGAGCTGTTGTCTTAATGTGGGACAAAAAGCCACATGAGCAGCTAGATCACACTTGACCACACTAATTTAGTTTTTGTTCTTGAGTGATTTGTACACCGACAGCGTTGATGAATGCGACGGACAATTTATGAGACCGTGGACTCGTAAATTAGGTGTCACAAAAAGGTGATGGTCACATATTTATATTTTTTTATTTTATCAAAGTATAGACGGTGAAAAATACAGTTATGTATGTTGGACTCAGTCAGATGTTAGGACCCTTAAAGACTAAAAAACACTACTATTTGCTTCAACTACTTCCCCGTGAAACCACTTCGCGGAGATGGGGATCTAGCCGAAGCTAATTATTCAGGTTGGTCATCGCTTCCTTCATCTTTTTCCTATCTCACTATTCTCTACTCAGCGGCCCTATTCTCTATTGGTTTTATTGTGGTTAATTGCTAGTCGTCGTAGAGTCGATAATTGCTAGTTTTGGCATTCACTTGTCAAAAAGTCTATGCTATACTAAGGTTTTATGTTTGACACGAAAGTTTAGGATGTGATTTCGAGGTGGTTTCAATGTAGAACGACATGCCATCGACATTTGTGTCGATACGTTTTAAAACCATAGATAGAGAATAGGGCCGCAGATCTTTCAAAACTTACTATTACGTTGAGAGTAAGCTACCTGGATATGAACAATACCTACCTATCGCCGCCACTGCTACTTTGCATGAAGGCGGTGCAAGCACACGTCTGACCCGATTAGAGCTCACAAACGATGTTTGTATAAGCGACCATCGTGTGGAGTAATGCCCTTATGATTGCTATACACGCCCTATCTCGTGGAAAATTTCTCTAAACTGCGATAATTTTTTTTTCAATTCATTCACCATTCACTACATTTTGTTGCTTTTTTCACTATTACATAGGTTGATTCACTGGGAAGCTTTACAAGTATTAAGCATTGACCTGTCATGTTTAGGAGCTGAGTATTAGTGAATCAAGTCGGGGGGTTTTCGTGGCGTATGCTGTTTAATCTGTCAGAGATATAGAAACGAATTGTGTAGAATAAAATGATCTACAATAAAGTCCGCGGTAAATTAAAAATAGACGTATCTGTTGTGGTGGCAACTTTAGAAGAATCTGCTCCATCGTTGGGCATTTTTTACAAACGTGGTCGTAAAGCATTGAAGATGACCCAAGCTCTCGACGGCCATCAACTTCGCCTACGGAAGAAAACATGGAAAAAAATGACTTGATATTAGAAGACCGTAGATTAAAAATCAGAGAGATAGCTAAGAATAGATAAGCATATCTTATAAACGAAATATAATTCACTAGCTGTGCCTTGCGCTTGCACCCGCGTTAATGGTTACGACTGCGATCCTTTGTGTCGTAGCGCGATGTTATATAGCCTATAACCTTCCTCAAGAATTGGGCTATCAAATCCAACTGGTAGTTCTAGAGAACAAACAAACAAACTTTTCAGCTTTATTATTAGTATAGAGTAGGTTTTTATTATGGTGTCTGCGCGATGGGTACATATACGCAACCGACTTACAATAGGGTAGATGACAGGGTAAACAAAATATTATTCTATTTAGTCCGTCATTTAGATTATCAAAAAATATTTGACACGTATTTTTTCTTTTGTCAATCAAACAAAAAATTACAGAGATAAAGCGCGTGAAAGTTTGGGAGTGGGGGCTGGTGACGTCACGCCTTGCTAAAAATTGTACTAAGGCGTGATGTCACGCGGAACTTTATCGGGCTATATCTTCATAATTTTTTGTTTAATTCACAAAAGAAAAAATACGTGTCCAATATTTTCTGATAATCTAACTGACGGACTAATTAGAATTTTTTAGTCATCATGCCTATTTCGCGAGATTGTTTGGAGTTGTTTGAAGCCCATCTCCACAAGACTGAAGATGAAACTTGGGTTCAATACCATACTCCTGACTCAAAACAACAATCAAAAGAATGAAGGTTCACCTTCAAAGAAAGCTAAAGTGTTTTTACCTGTAAACAAGGTGATGGGATCAGTATTCTGGGATTCGAAGGGTGTCATTATGTTCGATTACTTACAGAAAGGAACCACCGGTTGCGTGCCTAAGAACGTTAACAAAAAAATGCATGCCACTTATTCGCCTGATCTGGCTCCATCTGAGTTCCACCTATAAAAAAAATTATTACAGAAGTTTTCCTCAAACGAAGTGATCGAAACTTCAGTCAGTGCCAATTTTGAGAACCAAGATGAAACATTTTTTTAACCAGAGGGAAGAAGTGCATTAATACAAGTGGTTATTAATTAGGTCAATAAATAAAAACAATTTGAAAATCTTCTGATTTCGGTTTCGTATTCAGGCCGCGAACTTCTTAATCTCCCTCGTATTATCCATTTCTTTTTATTGAAAGATTGACCAAAAAGGTTTTATGATTATGGCTGAAGTGAAAGGAAATGCTGGCAGAGGACGACCGAAGTTTACTTTTATTGAACATGTAAAAAATGTATTGATCGAAGGCAATATTAAAAGTACACACAATCGCCGAGAATGTATGAAAGGTATGATGAATATAAAATAAGCGAAAGAGGTATGTCAGGATCGTAGCAAATGGCATTAAATTATATCTGACTACCCCTCTTGGGATAAAAAACGTGATGATAGATAGATAGCTTTTCCTTATCCCAGGAAACCCACAAGTTGTTTTATTCAAGTTATGCCTGGCAAAAGCTATTAATTAAGTGTGAACTTAGCAAGCAACGTGGGCGACAATACAATTCCTCACATGTTTTAGTAGCTAACAATATCAACAACTAGAATAACTAAGTTTGATGTAATAGGGGTTTATTGCATAGATCATTGTAAGCTCACATGTAGTAACATGTGACGATTTCAACGTGTTTTCCTAAGTATAAAGATCATCGGAGTCCTGGTTCAAATCCCTTATTGTACTATAACAAACTTTTAAAAACATACATACAAGGACAGGCACGGAATGCCCGGGCGTCCGGCCCAACAATGTGCGGGCAAATTCTGTGTACTTGTCTTTGTCCGGCCAAGCAAATTTCCTCGGCATTCTTGTGCAGGACATTCTTGGACCGGGCTTTCTTTGGCCGGCTCTTGTAGGGACAAAACGTTTTTGGCCTTTCAGTCGACACGAAAGATGTCACGTCAAATATATGCTCACCCCCTGGATCTCCCGAAACGATTTTGAGAATTATTTTACCAATAGAAAGCTACGATATCCCTGAGTGACATAGGGTATATTTTATTTTGTTCGATAATATCCACGGGCGGAGCCGGGGGCGGAAGGCTAGTACCATATAACTTTAGAAGATTTAAATGAGAAACGCGGGATATTGGGCGGACATCTGGCAACATTGCGCAACTTTTTATTCCTGGAAAAAATATAGAATTGTTCCGGGGAAAATTAATTTTTTTTTTAACAACTTTTCCACCGACCCGAAGCAGGGGTGGGGGTGGGTTTCTTAGAAAAATAAAACAGAAGGAGAGACGACCATCTCCGAATATGTACGTCAGACCTGCATCAAACTATTGACTCACCTATAAATAAAGTAATGGAAAGCGACTCTAGTATTGCGTGGTTGGTTGACCTGGGAATATGAAGTTTATGAACAACACGTGTACTTTCTGTAAACCTAGTACCTATATCTAAAAACCGCCTTTCCGCCCGCCGGTTTTGATCGTGCAAACTTATATGCAAACAAAGAGTATCACAGAACATTATAAAGTAAGTAGAAGTAGCATGATAGCCTATTTATATGAAAACCGGTGTACTATTTTGACAATATTGTGAAAAACTAATCTAGTTAAAGTTAAAAGTTAAATACAGAGTGAAAGATGATATTGTGACTAAAATAAAGATAAGTAGTTTACGCTGGATTGGAGACGTTGAAAGAATTAAGGATGAAAGATTAACTAAAAAGGTTTATATGGCTGAAGTGAAAGGAAATGCTGGCAGAGGACGACTTAGATGTACTTTTATTGAACATACAAAAAATATATTGATCGATGGAAATATTAAGAGTACACACAATCGACGAGCATGTATGAATATAAAAGAAGCGAAAGAGGTATGTCAGGATCATAAAAAATGGCATTCGATTTTCTCTGCCTACCACTCTTGGGATGAAAGGCGTGATGATAGATAGATAGGTCAGCGACTATGCTGCAGCACATATGGGTAGTTACGCGAGAACGCCCACTTAAGCTACTTCTATTGTTCATTATGATGTTCTGTGGAGAATATAATCTTTACAGTAGTGAAATTCCAGAAATATTATCGCAAAAAAACATCTCGCTGGGTAGATTACGAAAGTAATTAGCTCCAAATTTAAGATTTTTGAGTTTTTAATATAAACATTAAGTATTCTAATTAGCGACACTCGGCTTCGCACGGGTGGAAAACAATAGTTGTATCAAAGATAGATAGATAAGAAGTTTCCCGAAGGAATGAGATATTTTTCCCGGGATAAATAAGCCTATACTCTTCGGCCTCATAAATTCTTCCAACTGAGGAAGTTGTTGTATTTCTTGATAAAAACACAATATAAGAAAAAATAATAGAATAGGTAAGTATTATTTTTTATTAATACCTGTGTCACTGTAATTTAGCATAATATATAGTTACTTATTCAATATATCTAAGTGAAATAGCCGTTTTTTTTTTAATTGGTTTTATTCCTATCTCTTTATTATACAAAATTATCCCAAAATTGGTTTTTAGCGAGAAGTTGACGGGTGCGAAAAATCGCGGACACATGACGCTTTATACTATTCCGTGTTCAATTCTGGTTTGTCTAGAGTCTCTAGCCAAATAAACAAACAAAATATATGAATAATTTCATTCACTTTGCTGCAACTTTTCCAACAATCTTCAATGTTGATATAATTTACAATATACAGAACCCTTATAGACCTATTTCTTAAACAGGTAAGCTCAAAAGCTTGTTTATCTGTTCTAAAAATCTTCCAGGAAAAAAATTAAGCCAAATTTGTTTTTTGTTTACAATACATTTGGGTCAGAAACACGTGTAGCAACGTAGTTAGAGTTTTGCGCATACAGGAAATACACGTAAAGTATACAATAGCCTAAGAAAAGGTGAAATGCCAAGATTTTACGTGACTTGTAGGTACTGTATAAGACCACTCGCCAAAAAGGGAGGAGGTTCTCAAAATTCGTATATATTTTTTTGTATGTACTGAACCGATTTTTTTGATTTATTTTTTATTCGGCAGAGAATTCTTCCGGATTGGTTTAATTTTTATATCAAAAATGTTTGTACCGGTTTTTCAGAATTAAAACAATGGACTTTTAAAAAAAATGTATCATCAATTTTGTTTGAGTTTATCAGCGTTTCTTGAAAAAAAAACTCAGAGAAGGAGATATCACCATTTTGAAAATCGAGAAAAATAATTAAAATACACGTGATGTGATAGATTTTTTATATAGGGACGATTTTCTGGCTAAAATTATGAAAATTAATGACATCGGAACTTACTTATTTGTTTTTTTTTTATTATTAGGTTATACCGTGTGCATAAGTATATATGTACTTTAATCGACTCATTGTGGTTCGGAAGGCCCGTAAAGCCGGTGTCCGCACTTCTTCTCACATCTAGGTCCATTAAGTGCAGCAACAGATTTGCCACTGTTCTGTTCAATATGGAAAACTGGCAAGAAGTGGACATAGTTACTGGCATCTCTGGCTACACCGCAAGGTATAGGGGCCGTGAAGTTTTAACACTTTCTATAGATAAAGATTTAGGTCTTTATTCATAAACGTTTTTTAGCAACGTTTTTGTTAAAATATGTTTTGTCACTCTCTAACAAACCTGTCTTTACTAATAATAGAAAGAAACAAAACACATTTTAACAAAAACGTTGCTAATAAACGTTTATGAATAAGGGGGATAGTGTATATTAGGTATTCATAACATTTAAGAAAATTCTACACAAATATCATAAAGTCTATCTTAAAACTCAACATTTTACCTGTTTCTGTAAATACGTCCATAATCAGATAATTTTCACGTACCTACTTGACACACTATGTTTACCAATCGTACATTAATTCCTGATCAACATTTCAGAAACTGGAGATATCATGTCTAAGTCCATTGAATTTTAAAACAATTCTTTTACCTATTATCGGATCAAATACCTGTATTTTGATACAAAAATTTACCCTACTTGGGATTTGAACCCGTAGTCTAAAACAGGCAGACTCTTGTCATTATTATTCATGTCAAACCTTTTTTTCATGAACACGAGAGATGGGCCCGTTCCTGTCTATAAAACTTTGGTACATATTCGACACTCCCTTATGTAATTGAATTTCAAATTATATTTACACGAATCTAAGGTCAAGGTTATTCACAGGGTTGTCTAATGTAAGATTATTTTGGGGATTTATTTTAATTAAAATATCTATATAGATAAAAATTAAATTCTGTTCGTTGGTAAGTGCATCACTTGAGAAAGGATTTTTTCTATGGGATTTTAATATAAGTAAATTAAATTGTACCTACATTTATAATTTACTAGCTGTTTCCCACGACTTCGTACGTGACTATTTCAGAATGTTGGCAAACATACACTTCATAGCTTTTGTCATGTTCACCTCTGCCCACCCCGTTCCCGTCGTCATGCCGTGATGGTATATAGCCTATGTTACTCAGGGATAATGTAGCATTCCAATGGTGAAAGAATGATCAAAATCCGTCCAGTAGTTTTTGAGTTTATTCGTAACAAACATACAAACATACAAAAATACAAATCTTTCCTCTTTATAATATTAGTATAGATGATCACGGATGCAGTAGGTAATAAATATACATTTTATATTTGAATATTTTTGGTTGACGTTTATATATGGTTTCTGTTCCGCTCCTTTGGGTCGTAGTGTGATGTTATACCTATTGCCTTTACGTTCCTCAATAAAAAGGCCATTTAATGCAATTTTTTTTAAGTTGGTCTGGTAGTTCCTTAGATTAGAAAAATACAAACATTGTGTTAAGCAACAAATAAACGTTCACAGATTAATAATGTACGATAGACCGAGAAGAGCTAGCTTGCACGATACACTCACTCTCAGCCTGTCATATTTACTAATCTGTGAACGGTTAACAACACGTTTTTGTTAGCAACAGATATAAGGGTGTAGAGGAGACAAAGACTATCAGTCGTGGGGGTATTACTATTATAAAAGTTATAGACTATAGCCTCACAAATACCATCGGCTAAAAGAGGGTCTTGGTCTTCCGCTGGGTACCCTGGGACTAAGATTGCCAGATGGTCAAAAAAAATTGTGAATTTTGTCGGGATTAAATATTACAAAAAATTAAAATAATGACAAAAAAAACTTATTCCGACTTCAATCGGGGTGAGTGGAGTAATTTTGAAACCGCGCAGTAATTTTAAATTTCTGTTTTGTCTGTGATTTTGTTAAGAACTTTACAAGAAGCTGTTCTGGGAATCTGGACATCATATGAAAGTCGGGACAATCCAGACGAATCTCGAACATCTGGCAAGTGGCAACCCCACCTCGCATAAAGAAGGCTTTGGTTTGGCATTGAAACAGCATGGAGATAGAGTTTTACACCCGTAGTTTAAACGATTGAACTATATTTTATATACTTTATTAATGTTACATTTTCATCCCAAACCTATGTATTAGACAAAAAATACTTCCGACATTTCAAAATCGATACAAGTACATATTTCATGACGTTCGACCTTGACCGATATGTCGGAGAATAAAAAATAATAATAATAAGTGACAACCCTGCAAAAAATTAGACCATATAGCAACGAATAAATAAATATTTAAATAGATATAAATTGTCCAGGTGTTCGCTTGTAGGTTTTTATTCAAATTTAAGATAATTTTTAGATCATGATAAATAGGCGGTCTCGGGTTCAAATCCTCACTCGTTAACACTCATTTTCTGTTTTAATAGATAACATATCATTTTGCGCCGGTAGCTGAGTGGTTAAGACCTCTAAGGTTCGATCCCGTATCACGGCCATGTACCAATGTACATAATCCGACAAACCACACTTAGAGACTGTTCCTATCTATCTATCTATCATCACGCCTTTCATCCCAAGAGGGGTAGGCAGAGACAATCGAATGCCATTTGTTACGATCCTGACATAATTATCTCTTTTCCTTCTTTTATATTCATCATACCTTTCATACATACTCGGCGATTGTGTGTATGTTCATTTTACTTTTAGTTGTAAGTTGTGTATTTCTGCATACATTGTTTACTCCACCAAATACCTTGCTTCCAGCTTTCACTCTCCTTTCAATTTCATTGTTTATCTTTCCACTTCTTGTAAACATACTACCTAAATAAACAAATTCATTCACTTGCTCTAATTTACATCCTTTCACACAAATGTTACACTCCGTCCTTTCATCATCCTTTTCAAATACTAATACTTTTGATTTCGAAATATTAATATAATATAATAAAATAGAAATGTTCCATCTAAATATACCTCAACAGAACTGGCCACTCGATAGGTATAGCCTCACAAATACCATCAGCTAAAAGAGGGAGACTTGGTCTTCTGCTGGGTACCCTGGGGCCGTAACACTGCAACTATACAATTTAACAACAATATCATCATCACTTCATCATCATATTCATCACTATCATTTTTACATCATTAGTCCCCCGCCGCGTCTGTCTGTCTGTCTGTGACATTTCCATGCAAAAAATCCAAATCGCATTTTGTTGCAGTTTTCATAGGTTGATTTATAAGCAAGGTATTAAACATGGACCTATCATAATTAAGAGTTGAGCATTTACAGTATAAGTATAAGTTTTCATGGCGTATGCTGTCTAATCCGTCACGTCACGTCAATGAAAACAAATTTTAAATTTTATTTTTGCCAGTTTCAATAAAATGTAAGTTTTTTTCTCTCTAAATATCTCACATAAAATTAATAGAAATATTCAATAAAACAAGTGTTGCTCATTATTTTGAAAACTTCTCCTATCCGGTTGCCTATCCGATTCTAAAAAGCCATATTATTATAATACTCAAGTCTAAAAATAAAAATAACAATGGCAATATTCATGTGAAAGAAAACACCTACGCTCAGGTATGATATTTGATTTGACATGAAATAACATCCTACTTATAAATATAAAAAAACCTTAAAATTACATGAATAATACCAGGTCCGCGTGGAATAGTGGCAAGAATACTGGCTGCATTTTGCTGATTCGTTTGTATATTATTGTTGTGTGTAGAAACTTATAAATGAGAAAGTTTAGATGTTTGGATGTTATGGAGGGAAAAAAGCGCCTTTTCATAGGATTTTTTTTTATGTATGGACCGATTTGGTTTTTTTTTGTTTGAAAGGGTATACTTTCCAGGTGGTCCCATGGTCATCAGGTCAGGATCTGATGATAGGACCCTGGAGAAATTGAGAACTCTTCAAATCTTATAGGCACAGTTCAAGCGATTTGAGTTTTTTTCATAGTGACTTGTGCATTTGTTTTCAGAAAGCACATTTTGGATTTGAAGGCGGTTTTTTTTCTTATTCTTTACAACAACCCGGTACACTATTTTAGTGTACTATATTTAGCCTCACTTTGAAGAATTCATGCGGATTTCATATTTTTTTAAATTGTATAATGCAAAAATAACACGTAATTTTACTACAGTGTAAAGATGTACATACAATTCCATGAACAATGCACTTTTGATATTAACATTAATTAGAATATTGTGTATAAGAATACATGGTTATTAAGTCGTAGCCCTTCCGCGTAGACAAGGACAGCGCACTCGGAACTAACCAATCAGGTCGCGCGTGACTTTAATGTGTGATTGTATGAGAGAAACTGAATGGAAGGCTGCATTTCTAGAAATAGAAAAGGATTTTGTCATAGGCATTTTCTTTTTGAATAGCCTTACTCGTCGATTTTTATACTAGTACTTAGAGCAAGTTTTGAATCCTATCTATTCGAAAAACGACGACGGTTTGTTCCTTAATAAGTGCGAGCAAAGTAGGTCTTTTCTCCAAGAGACTTTCACAGAGGGCTGTAATGAGTTTTGAATTCGGAATATGAATGTAGTTTGTTAATGTTCCGCGACCAAAGAGGTCAAGTATGAATAAAGTTTTAGATATACCTACGTTGAATTAAAAAAAAAACAAATAAAAACGCGGGAACTACGGAACGCTGATTTGGACACGCGGAAAGAATGAAAGATTGACTAAAAAGGTTTATATGGCTGAAGTCAAAGGAAATGATGGCAGAGGACGACCTAGGTGTACTTTTATTGAACATAATAAAAAATGTAGGTATTGATCGATGGAAATATGAAAAGTACACAATCGCCGAGCAGGAGGGTGAGCATATTTGACGTGACATCTTTCGTGTCGACCGAAAGGCCAAAAACGTTTTGTCCCTACAAGAGCCGGCCAAAGAAAGCCCGGTCCAAGAATGTCCTGCACAAGAATGCCGAGCAAATTTGCTTGGCCGGACATAGACAAGTACCTACACAGAATTTGCCCGCACATTGTTGGGCCGGACGTCTCGGCCTGGACATTCCGTGCCGGTACTTGTATGGACATAAACGTTTTGGCCTTTTCAAGGCTTTTCGGCCGAAACGAAAGATGTCAAGTCAAATATATGGTATGATGAATATAAAAGAAGCGGAAGAGGTATGTCAGGATCGTAACAAATGGCATTCCATTGTCTCTGTCTACCCCTCGTGGGATAAAAGGCGTGATGATAGATAGATAGATATTTATTCATTAATTATTTTGTTGCCTTGTGATACAATCTACTATTTTAGAAATCAGACATTTTAAATTTACAACTTGATTGATCATTGACACGAACTTAGCAGTTTTAAAAGAAAGTGTTTTTCTCCGTTGGGAAAACTATCAAGTCTGAGTATAATATTAATAACCAAGGTCCAGCACTATAACAATGGAAAAAAATCATTTTTACTCCAATCTAAACTGAAATTAGATATCTTCCGTCAGTTCTACTTTTATAAAGTGACCATGATTTATGACAACGTGGGAAATTTCTTGTCAAAATTTTCCGCAACTTTACCAGTGTAGAATTTCTGTGTTTAAATGAACTTTGATTGAATCCTGAAGGCTCGGATAATAATAGCGATTTTCTTAAAAAACTTATTTGATTATTTTTTGCCGACCATTATTATATTATTAATTACTAGCTGAGTGCCCGCTACTTCGTACGCGTTGTATTAGGAACACAATTCACCCCCTTGGGCTATCAAATGCAAAAATATGTTTTCAAATCGGTACAGTAGTTTTTGAGTCAATAGAATACGAATAAACAAATGAAATTGATTTTTATTACATATTATTATTTGGACACATCGATTATCTAAATATTATTGTTTATTGTATTCATATCTTCCAGGGGCGTCGGTGGTCGAGTGGATAAGACGTCGGCTCGCAACTTAAAAGTCGCGGGTTCGATTCCCACATCCGACCATGTACCAATGGGTTTTTTATAATGAAAAATCTATGTACATTATACGACAAACCGTACGAAGTTATAGCGTTAGGTATAGCCTCAAAAAATCATTGGTCTTTCACTGGGTACCCTGAGGTCGGCAACGGTTTCGGGAGCTGTCGTGAAGAATTAAAAAAAATTCTTCCAGTAATTATTGTTTGATTATTTCATGCCTTCGCTCGTTTTGAATTTAAGTAAATCTATAACAATATTTTGATCTCAATACCTAAACTGGTCGATTATTAGAATGTATTGTCACCCTATATAAATTTTCCAACCAATCATGAAGTTATATGCTATATAATTATTATATATCAAAACAAACACATCTTCACGGTTTTTATACCTTGCGATATGGTCAGATACACCGGTAACAGTGTCCACTTTTTGCCAGTTCTCCATATTGAACAGAAAAGATTGTTGCTGCACGGCTTTCCGCGCCCTCCGAAGTAACTTCGAGAAGTTGAATAATCTACACTAATATTATAAAGAGGTAAAGTTTGTGAGTTTGTAGGGGGTAATATCTGGATCTACTGAACCGATTTTGAAAATTAGAAATTAGAAAGCTACGATATCCTTGAGTGACAAAGACTATATTTTATTTTGTTCGAAAATATCCACGAGCGAAGCCGGGGGCGGAAAGCTAGTCTATGATAATATTACAAAGAGGTAAAGTGTGGAATTTTGTATGTTTGGATGTAAGAGGTAATGTCTTACTAAACCGATTCTAAACATTATTTCACTAATAGAAAGCTATTAGAGTGCTATAGAGGCTATATTTTATTTTGTCCCTAATTATCCACAGGCGAAGCCGGGGTCTGAATTAGATATGTAAAATGAACAGGGTATAGTTAATTTTTGTATAATATAGAAAAAAACCTTCCAAGCGCGAATCTGACTCACACTTGGGCGATTGTTACCAATCGAGTAAAAAATCCCGAATAAAACATGTTTCTTGTATGAAAATTTCAAGTGTCTGTTTATTCAGCCCTGGACGGACGGACAGCGGAGCCTTACTAATATGGTTTCAGTTGTCACCCTTTGGTTACGGAAGCCTAAGAATATACCTTCCTTAGTTTTTACTTTGCATTGTTTAAAAGTCGTCGAAATGAAGAAACGGTTTCTTCCACATTATTTTTAGCGAGTTTACCTATTTTAAATATTCATGTGATTTTAGAATATCTATTACTAAAAAAAAGGAAATTTGCAAATCCCACTAGTTTGTATGTATGTTTGTTACTCAATCACGCCAGTACGGCTAAACAGATCTAGATAAAATTTGGTACAGAGATTATAATAGGCTACTTTTAATCCCGGAAAATGTATGGTTCCCGTGGGATAGATTTGTTTTTGTTTTTCACGTGATCGACATGTTTTTTTGCATAGTGGTAGTTTAGGGGTCAGAGAATGACATATACTACTTTTTATACCGCGAAGGTGGGCGGGGGAGGGGCAAATTACAGCCACGGGATTATTTCTTTTTGGATCTATTTCCGCGCGGGTGAAACCGCGGACAGAAACTTGTATAATTATACATTTATTTAAATTGGAAACGTTGCCATTTAGTTTCGGGTTCGAATTTCTATGAAAATGTAGGTATTTGTGTTGGGTAATTTTTTTAATTTAATAAACAATTATGCCAACATTTATTAATTAGGTAGATATTATCTTTTGATTATTTCGTTCGACTCGAAGGTAAAAAACGACTGGTCCGCACAATGGCCAGCCAAGGAATGCCCGATCCGAAAATATCCAACCCTAGAATGTCCGAGAAGATGGCTGGGTCGGGTAATTTTGGCACAAGGGGTTTTATATATTACAGCTATTTTTTAGTTTATAGATATTCACGCTAAGTCGCCTGCAATTTCTGTAGTAGCATATTATATTAGCGAGGATGAAGACCTTAGGCCTATAAATAATCATGGCATTACTAGAGGTCATTTGCCACGTGCTTTTTGCCACGAGTCCATATAAAGAATGCAGACGAGTCGCGTGAATTTCGCAACCGAACATAAGTCTCGTGCGCCGGCGCATGTCCTTAGTCCTTAGTAACAGTCAACTATGTTCACATTACTACATAATTATTAAATAAAAAAATAAAAATAATAATAAATGAACTTAGAGGATTTTCCATCTAAATATACCTCAACAGAACTGGCCACTCCTTAGGTATAGCCTCGTAGGTATAGCCTCACAAACAGGTGAAACGGAAACACTCAGTAAAACATATTTTTGATCAGAAATGTAGCTATATGTGGACATGCCAATAGTACATAGGTATGCGATATGCGTTAATAGTAAATTAAATACAATTAATCTTGCGCATAATTTATATTACGTGCGTCATTCTAACTAATATAATTAACTAGCTGAGCTTAACGGTTGCACCCGTTAATGGTTACTGCTTCGCTCCTTTAGGTCATAGCGTAATGTTATTAAACTTATACCTTCCTCAA
Source organism: Nemapogon koenigi (assembly GCA_963924495.1). NCBI lineage: Eukaryota > Metazoa > Arthropoda > Insecta > Lepidoptera > Tineidae > Nemapogon > Nemapogon koenigi. Next base: position 2,677,352 of record OZ004648.1, read on the forward strand.
GAATTTGGCTATCAAATGCAAAAAGAATTAATCATATCTTACTGGTAGTCCTAGAGATTAGCGCGTTCAAACATACAAACTCTTTAGTTTTATTATTGTATTAGATATCTATCATCACGCCTTTTATCCCAAGAGGTGTAGGCAGAGACAATGGGGAAGAAAACGCAAAGCTAATGCAGATGGCGCTGCATTCGATCTACCTATAACAATAGGCGGTTTTGACGCTGTCGATTATTTTACGATAATTTCGAGAAAACTTTTGTCATTAATAGTAAAAATTTGAGTTGAGAACCCGAGGACGAGGGTCTCTAAAAGGACGTAAAGCGGACCTAGTCAGCCGGTAAGTTTTACTTAACTATCCTAGAATAACAATTAACCAAACAAAACCATGCTCGATTCTGTTTATTACAGTGTCTTACAAGTATAGGTACTTATTACAATCTACTCTACACAGCACGTTCTATTGAAAGATTTTAGCTTGAAATTCAACAGCACTACTAACCTACCTCCTTTGACTAATTTTATTATTTATATAGTTATATAGTTTGATGTTAATCGCAAATTCTTAGGAAACTTAATATTAGTGCAACCGATTGCCACACAACGCGGCATTTTTTATAAAATCAATGTAATACGTAAAGCAAACAAACTTTTACATCAGTATTTGACACTTTTGACAGTTCTTTTGGGAAAACCGATATCAGCGCCTCTAGCGGCGAGTAATGTCAGTATACTTCCCCATGCCATTTGTTACGATCCTGACATACCTCTTTCGCTTCTTTTATATTCATCATACCTTTCATACATCTTCGGCGATTGTGTGTATTTTTAATATTTCCAACGATCAATACATATCTAATGTTCAATATAAGTATTTGTTAGTTCTTCCTTCACATCAAAACAGAGAAACGGATCGACGTGTTTTGCGCTGAGGTACTTGTAGTTGAGGGTTCAATAAAATGATTATGTCACATTTAAAAAAAATCCACGGGCGAAGGATATGTTCTAGATTTATTTTGTATCATTCTTTCCGCCCCCCAATCCGATTAATGAGACACATTATTTACTGTTGTCCCATACAAAAACGGACTTCAGCAATTCAAGTATTGTAAATAGCAAGTTAGTATATGAAATTATCTATACTAAATATGTAAAAAATATGTCAATATCAGCTACACCTAGGTTTCTAGTTCTCTTAATATATTTACTCATGTATATATTTCTTACATATCGAGTAAAAATAATTTCACATACTTTATGGATCCATTAAGAGTATCGTTTAGTTACAGAGTTCGGGCGCTGTGCGTTTTTCGAATATTTGCTATCTCACCCCGCGTTCACTTACACGTGTGCGATAGAGAGAGTTGCAGGCTTCTGACGAAATTGTCTTGAATTACGCGCAAAATAGGTGTTTAGGTGTTAACGTTTTACTATACCTAAACGTTAACGATTTTTTTTCATTTTAGTCTCTATCGTTTTGTTACATCATAAACTAAGTCGGCTAGTTTTGATTTTTTTCAAAATTTTGATTAGTTTCATAATTATCACGAGATAAGTATGAGGAAGTTTTTTAGTTAAAAAAACGGTTTTTGAGGATTAATTTTTTCTCAATTTATAAACAATATGAAAAAAACAAAAACGAGTCGACCTAGTTTTTACTTGTCTCTATAACATATAAAAAAAACAGCAAGAACGGATTATGTTTAGTGGGGTAGAAACGTTAACGCATTTTGTACTAATTTTGTATGAAAATTTTTAGCTAAACAATAGTCTTAACTAGAACTTGCTATTCCTAATATTTTTTGTACATTTTGTCCATATTGAACAGAACAGGTAGCAGAGCCGGTTGCTGCACTTTAATGTGTCACTTCTTTTTCAACAGACGTAAATATCTGTTTATTTTTAGAAGAAGTGCGGACGACGTAAGAGCACGAGGAATTGGTGCTTAGCGAATTTGGTATTGTTTTTTAGTGTTAGCCGTTTCGCCGATGGTATTTTGTGAGGTATATATAACTAACGATTATACCTATACAGAACTTATTGAGGTATATTTAGAATTTTAGATGGAAAAGCGTCTAGTGTGGTATGTCGGATTATGTACATAAGTTTTTAATTAAAAAACCCATTGGTACATGGCCGGGATCCGGAATCGAACCGGGCTGCCTAGTTAATACCAGACGCCACCGACGCACCTGAACTGACCTGAAACGTGTGAAGACATCCTAGCTGTCTCTAAATTAAACAGAATAAAGTAAAGCAAATTCGAGAATAATTTCTTAATTATTACCCTTTGATGTTTATTCTTGTAGTCATTGCCTTAGAGATATGAGATTCAATTTTAATTAAGTTTTGAGGTCAATAAACCTGTTTTCATACATTTTCGTAGAATGTCTATTGTATATTCAAAATGTATCAAATGTTCAAATGTTAATGTTGTGGGAACTTTGTAAAATATGTTATTATAAACACTTCCTATTCTAACTTACACATTGAAGCTGTCTTCAAAATAACCAGGAATTCGTTGAAATTGTATTTTTCGAACATTTAAAAAAACGTAATTTCTATAGATATTATACAATAATATACTTATAGACATTAGGAAATAAATAATAAGGATATGTACAAATATGTTGTGATTAAAATGAAGAAAAGTAATTTACGCTGGTTTGGTCACGTTGAAAGAATGAAGGATGAAAGATCGACAAAAAAGGTTTATATGGCTGAAGTGAAAGGAAATTTAATGCTGGCAGAGGACGACCTAGGTGTACTTTTATAGAACATAATGTAAAAAATGTATTGATCGATGGAAATATTAATAGTACACACAATCACCGAGCATGTATGATAGGTATGATGAATATAAAAGAAGCGAAAGAGGTAGGTATGTCAGGATCGTAACAAATGACATTCGATTGTCTCTGCCTACCCCTCTTGGGATGAAAGGCGTGATGGTAGATTGATAGATATACAAACTGTAAAAAGAATACCTCTTTAAGTAAAACTCCATAAGGCATGGTCACCAAACACTGGCTGCGTTACATTGCTGAATGATTAAACATAATAATAATAATTGGATGAATGATACCGGCAGGGTGTACCAACAGACTTAATAAACCAATCCATTTAGCACCCCAAAACAATAACCAAATTTTAATTTATCTTTATAGGGCCTGTCTATGAGCGCATTGTCGTTGATGCATTCAAAGTTAGGTCCCGACGGGTGCTAGTCACAACACTTTAGATTAAACACTCTAAAGGGCCTCTACGTGTTGGACCTATGTCCCGATGCAAGCCTTACAAAGGACGCCCGTGAATTTAGAGCAATATATCATTGGATCCTTTGAGCTAGGTAAGAACAAGCCATCAGGCACTCTCAGGTCAGCCGATCGAGGCGTGGACTAAATAGTTAAATGTCTTCGTTTCGTAAACATTCCAAAAATGTATATTTGACATATTTAATTATTGTAGGAGGATCTTAAAATGATTGGACATTATGGATTTGATTAGCCGACTTTTCATACATATAATCGCCACAAATGTTAGCATTTGGATACAAAAAAAACATACCTAAGTGCTCAATGGATTAATGTACCAGATTAGAAGATTAGGAAGTCGTTCGTCTGTTACACAATTTAAAAAAAATTAACAAACTTCCGTCAACAACTTTTTTCTTGCATCCAATATCAAGGAACTAACGGTGCGGGGAACCGTGTAATTAGCAAGTTATAAAAAATACTTTTTCTAGAATATTCCTGCAGCATATAAATTGTATTGTTAGATTATGTTATGATACTTGATGTCAATACAATTTTATACACGTCTACTGATTCTGTAGTTGTGAGACCGTTGACAGCGGTTAAGCAGAGTGCAGCCAGGTCGAATTTAGGATGGATGACCGCTTTGTACTTAAGAGTTCCTTCCAACAAACACAAGCACACCATCACGGCCTTTATACCTTGCTGTTTGGCCAGAGACACCAGTAACAGTGTCCACTTTTTGCCAATTGTCCAAAGTGAACAGAACAGGTGGCAAGCCTATTGCTGCACTTACTTAATTAACCTAGATGTGTCACTTCTTTAATATACGGAAATATCTGTTACTTTTAAAAGAACTGCGGCCGCCGGTTTGCTTTACGTGCCCTCCGAAAGGTTTTAAATGTAAAGTTCTTAGTTTGAAATTTGCGGTTGCACCCGCGTTAATGGTAAAACTGCTCCGCTCCTTTGGGTCGCAGCGTGATGCCGTTTAGCCTATAACCTTCACCAATAATTGGGCTATACCAGACGTCCTAACTTTTCCATACTTTGACACCCTTTCCCCTTAGAAGTCGAAAGTAGAGATATATTTGCTTAGTTCTGTCTATATAATATGGTCACCCATCCTTATTTTGACCTCGTAATAAGCTACTTAATTACACTTCTTATTGACGTATTGCCTACGATAAGTAAACGGTTCTTTCCCAAACGGAGATCGAAGATTACCACTATACATTGAACGATATTCTTTTACTGATAATAAAATATAGAAATTTTCCTTCTATTACAGTACAATCTCGTTAATAGATGATGTTACCGCTAATGTGCGTAAATCAGTGCAGATTAACTTTTTTTTGTATTCTTTTTTTTCATTTATTAATATAAAAACCTTAAATCAACCAACAAATTTGTAGTTTTCAATAATTTTCCACCGCAGCTCCCGCTTTGATTGCTGTTGCCCTGAGATGAGACGGGGCTAATGTGTCCACGTACGTAGCATCCCATACAATACAAGGGCCCGACCTCGCTCCCAGGGAATCAGAGTCATTCCATCGGGTCTCTTGCCGTCTTCCCGGATTATTCCAGATTAGATTAACTTGTTTATTATATGTAATTATTAGATTAGATTAGATTATCTGGCTGAGTCCGTTAAAGTGGAAAAAATGTTTCAGTTGCAGACTTCCTAGGTAAACTTCAGACTAACGACCAAGCATACGGTTAAGTTAATAAAACAGGTTCTTTGCTTGAATAAAACATTCGAATTCATTGTAGTTATTTATTTAATTAATAAACGCATAAATAAAGAAATAAAAATAATAATACAGTACCTATGTAGTATGTAATATACACATAACAATATAAAAACCTTAAATCTAATCTAAACATTTTTTTTGTATTAGTTTAAATATTTACATCATAACTTAAATGTAATGGTAATAAATAAATAATATATTTAAAAACTATATATACAAATTATAAAAAGAATACCTCTTCCAGAACCCCTCCCTGTGGCATGGTTCCCAAAACACTGGCTGCGTTACCTCGCTGAATGGTTAAACTGATCCTTTGAGCGAGGTAAGAGCCAGCCTTTAGGTCACCTGAGGCGTGGACTAGTCTCGTACCTACATTTTTCAAGAATATTTTCATTTCGGTAGACCATGGACCCATTGTTTCCACTGCAAGCGCCGAAAATAATAATAAAAAAAAATACAATCTAAACATTAAAAATAACTAAATAAACCAGGTCCGCGTGGAATAGTGACAAGAATACTGGCTGCATTTCCCTACTGAATAGCGATGCTGATTCGTTAAACGAGGAAGGAGCCAGCCCTCTTGTCACCAGAAGAGATGATCAGTCAACGGGATATATCTATAATAAAATTTTTGGCATTTGAACCCCACGGACCTAGAGTTTCTACACCAAACGGCACAAATTTGTAGTTATCAATAATTGAACTATATATTTTATAATATAATATACCTATATATTATAAATTAAAATTTAACTCCACTGAAATAACCGATCAAATTAGGCAATAATATAAATTATACAATGATGTCGTATTATGGAGGTAATACTGTACTAGTAGCATTGTCATAGATTTTGACTTTGTAAGCTATCTGTGATTTTATCAATGGAGTACTATTAGTTAACCCTACTAATACTAACGACTAAACTAATCTAATCGAAATATTATCTATGAAAATGTAGATTATTTTTAATTTTCATGCAATGCCTCCATGATCATGTATTTCAATAATAGAGATAATGTGATTCTGTCTGTGGGAATAAAACCACTGATAAAAAATAACTATTTAGTACAAGCTAGCTATCTGCCCCGGTTTCGCCCATGGAAATATTTTAATTTTGAAAATAAAAAACTCTCTATTTTTAACCCGTTTGGTTGTTAGTTGTTATTATTATGGAACCTTAATTTAAAAAAAGTGTGACATGCCAATATCTCCGGAAGTTGTAGGGTAGATGATTGAGGTGTCAAATTGTCATCAAATTCTACGACGAAATATTTATTATTTCTTACTTTCAGTGCAAACTTTTTTTTTAAAGTAATTTATTTTTCCCTTTTAAGTGATCATTACTTACAAATATATATATATTTTTTTTTTTTTTTTTGACAAAAATTGACTTAGAAATCAGTTTTATTCAAAACTACTGAACCAATTTTCACAAAAAATGGGACCACACGGGAAGCATCAGCTTTCAAATAAAAAAAGAATAATCAAAATCGGTTCACCCAGTCGAAAGTTGTGAGGTAAGAAACATAAAAAAATACAGCCGAATTGAGAACCTCCTCCTTTTTTTTGAAGCTGGTTAAAAAAAATTAATTAGTCGTGTATTTTTTGAAAAAATTAAAAAACTCTAAAAATTTTTTTGAAGTAGGTACCTTGCGTGCATCTATCACTATAGTCTTATATATGATTTTTTTTAATTCTACATGTACGGACGGATGGACGGACGGACAGCGGAGCCTTAGGCCTTAGTAGGGTTCCGTTTGGGTGTTGGTATATGTGTTTAAGATTAAGAGACTCAAAAACTACTGGACTGATTTTGATAGGGTTTTCACTAATAGATAGACTGTTTCCCAAATAAGGTTTATGTGTATAAAACATCACGCTATGTGTTTTGGAAGGAGATCAGGGCCGGATTATCCTTAGTGCCGCTATGGAGCACTGTGAAAAATGCCAGTCTATTGTTAATATTATTAAATACAAGCTTCTGTCCGCGGTTGCACCCGCGTGGAAATAGATCCAAAAAGAAATAATGCCATGGCTGTAATTTACCCCTCCCCCGCCCGCTTTCGCGGCATAAAAAGTATTATATGTCATTCTCTGACCCCTAAACTACCACTATGTAAAAAAATCATGTCGATCCCGTGAAAAACGAAAACAAATCTATCCCACGGGAACCATACATTTTTCCAGGGTAAAAAGTAGGCTATCTCTGTGCCAATTTTCATCCAGATCCGTTCAGCCGTGATTGAGTAACAAACATACATACATCCATACAAACTTTCGCGTTTATAATATTAGTGGGATTTATTACTAGTTCTGCAACTGAACAGATATTTATGCTCAACAGGTTAGATTCGTGTAAGCATTTTCGAAAACGTGAAAAAAATTTTTCTGCAGCTCCGAATTTTCCGCCCCTTAAAACTTTCCGCCCTAGGTCCCTATAGCGCCTCTACCGTAAATCCAGCGCTGTATGAGATATTAAATTCCACAGGCAAAGAGGGAGCGGGTCGCTAGTCTATACTAATATTATAAAAGAGGTGTGAGGTTGTGAGGTTGTAGGGGGTTATCTCTGGATCTACTTAACCGATTTTGAAAATTATTTTACCAATAGAAAGCTACGATATCCCTGAGTGACATAGGGTATATTTTATTTTGTTCGAAAATATCCACGGGCGAAGCCGGGGCGGAAGGTAAGTATTATAAAATCAATGCACACGACAGTATGTCAATGGGGGACGCCCCTATTTTTATCGACATACGACGGTTGATGACTCAGTGATTAATATTTTATTTCTGTTGCAATTTAATCTTTGTTTCGATTGGTTTTAAATTTAAACATAGTGACTGTGATTTTAATATTAATACCAATATCTAAGTGATATATGGTATTCATATTTTATATATGTATTGTATATAATATACCTTTATACATAAATATAAATTATATCTACTGTTTTAGTTCCATCACTTACTTATGGAATAAGAAACATGAAAGTAAAATAAATGCAGTAGAAATGCGGTCTTTACGTAGAATGTCTATTGACTGCATCCGGAACGATGTCTTTAGAGAAGAATGCGGAGTGAAAGATGATGTTATGACTAAAATGAAGAAAAGTAGTTTAAGCTGGTTTGGACACGTTGAAAGAATGAAGGATGAAAGATTGACTAAAAAGGTTTATATATGACTGAAATGAAAGGAAATGCTGGCAGAGAACGACCATGGTGTGTGTAGTTTTATTGAACATATAAAAAATATCGATGGAATTTAAATATTAAAAGACACAATCGCCGAGCATGTACGAAAGGTATGATGAATATAAAAGAAGCGAAAAAGATATGTCAGGATCGTAACGTAACAAATGGCATTCGATTGCCTACTCCTCTTGGTATGAGAGACGTGATGATAGATAGATATATAGATAGTATAAAACTTTTAATTATTTTTCGTCATTAGAGGGAAAAATAATCTTCAAAAATGGTATACATCAAACATTAACATTAACACAAAAAACACCTTTGAGAAATAATATGTAAAATTATGGTATAGAACTTGCTTTTGAAAAAAATACCAGCTCGCACCTTCACTCAAAATCATGGACCTCAAGAGCTTTAAAAAAAGCTGCAAACTTATAAAATAAGGTTGTATAGGTCATGACAAGTGGTGGGGAGGGAAACATTCAACTTCAACCAACGACAAACGCTTGAAAAAAAATTCAGTCGTTCTTTGTCGACCGTGCGGGAAAGACGTTGTAACGCAACGTGTTCTCAGCAAAATAACTTTTCGTATTATTGTTAAACCGAAATCAAATGTCAAATTATTGAAAGAAATTGTTGTCGGTATTAAATGTTCGTGTAATATCAAATTAAAACGTGTGTTTTCAGTGATATTTCTAAGTGGAACATTGCAAAATAACTTTGCGTAAATCATTATGAATGTAAATATTTTGTTAGTATGTCTACTCGATTACCGTTGAAGTTTTCTTTGGGAGATTCGAGGATGGATGTCTCAGAACGGCTTCTGGGAGATATTGCACTTCTCACTTTGTTCCTGATATCTGCTGCAGGGAATACCCTGGCACTTCTGGTGTTCTACAGGAGACCTGGGCTGAGGACTATATCTAATAAGTAAGTTTACTTAAATTTATTATTTTAACCGGTAGTTTTTGGTATAGAGATTTTAATTATATTTACATAATGTGGTTGGCAGAAATTATAAGGACCTCCACTTTCAATAACAAATTATTTTATTCTTAACTAATAATATGAAATTAAATATGTGATGGTTTATGAGAGTATAAAGTATTAATTAAGAAAATATAAACACGATTTAACTAATTAGGTAAGGTATTTTCGTGAAAATTATTTTCCTGAATGATTCAGTTCATGTTTAAAATTTAGTCGTTTCTTGCCTATTAAAAATACAAAAAGTATATACTTAACAAATTAAATGTAAAGTAAACCTTAAACACTAAAAATAAAAAGAAAAGGAATGGAGACCTCCTATAAATAATCTTAGCCACTCTTAGCTCGATGATCACCAGACTTTTCATCGGTATAGGTATCTAATAGGCATATAGTTAGGCATTTTTTATTTTTAAATCCATTTCAAAAAATATTTTCGTCATAAATATTAGGTTTATGTTTCAAAAAATAACTTTTTCCAAGATATCACTTTCATAGGTGTAAAATTTAAATTATTTAAAATGGAATCTCATTAGTCCGGTTAACAATATGCAATTTTGCGTCATAGAGGTCCTTGAATTGTAACTACCTAAGTTGTAATGTAATTCTATTATTAAAACTGCAGTAAAATCGTCGATTCTCGTGTACATAAAACTGGTCGTGAAAGAGATCACTCACTTTAACTAGGGTTGAGAGATTGTCTTTCTAAAAAAAATCTGAAATAATGAAATTAATATCTAAAATGCAACGAACTCCCGCCGTCGGTATTTATTGCACCCCACAATCCCTGTAAAAAACTGAAAAAAGGGACGGCCGGCGGATGTTAAACATCGAAATTGTCGCGTTAGATATACTGTTGTCGAATAGAGAGGCACACACTCACACAGAGAAACAACTAAATACCTATATAGTATACGCGCCACACACACAAGGGTATAGAGATTGGCAGAGGAGTGGGGGCATAGACAATAGATGTGATTCACATAAAAGATATAATTTAGACAAAAAATACCGCAATTTTGTAAATATTGATTAATATATGCAACAGTCTAATTGGGAATCAGTAATCAGTGTTGCTGGTCACGTCGTAAAGCATAAAGGTCGTGATGATATACATTTTATCATATCTGTTTAGTCGTTACTGCGTGATTGAGATGAAAGGAAAATTTGATTTACAATTCACCTTGATATACTAATTGGACTTTAGCATTCTAAATTATATAATCTATCTAGGTATCTCTTTGCAAATAAATAAAAATTGTCGTCTGTGATTTTTCCTTTAAAAAAAACAAGTCATTTCTGAGTTTTCTTGTCTCTTTGTCTGTCTGAATGTTTGCAATATACCTATATCACAATTTAGTTTCGTCTTGATATCATTTTAAAAAAGGGGGTTTAAAGATAAAAAATATTTAGTTTTATATTTTATTTTTGCTAGAATAATAATTTAATAGTATAAAACTTGAATAGACAATGAATCTATTAAATAAAGGGGAGTTCCAAGAACTTATCCCTTGAGAAAATGATTTTTCTAGATTCGACCCCTAGGGGGTAAATTTCGGTCTCTAAGTTTGTCAAAAAATATTTTTAATCGGTTTACTTAATATTTTGAATTTTTTTTTTAATTAAAAACTTATGTAGGTACATACTACGACAAACCACACTTAGAGGCTTTTCCATCTAAATATACCTCAACAGAACTAGCCACTCGTTAGGTAGGTATAGCCTCACAAATACCATCGGCTAAACGAGGGAGACTTGGTCTTCTGCTGGGTACCCTGAAACCGGAACGGTTTCGGGAGCTGTAAGCAACCCGTGAAAAAAGAAAAAAATTTCAGCATATCTTAAAATTTAACCCTAAAAGGTTAAAATCATAAAAAATGTAGTGTGAAACTCAAACAGAACCGATTTTTTTTAAAGTTTTTTTTTCCTTATTAATTTCTAATTTCTTATATGGGGCGTCGGTGGTCGAGTGGGTAAAACCGGCTCACCACTGAGAAGTCGCGGGCTCGATCCCCACATCCGACCATGTACCAATGGGTTCTTTAATAAAAAATCTATGTAAATTATCCGACAAATCGTACAAAGAGGCTTTTCCATCTATATACCTCAACAGAGGTGGCCACTCGTTAGGTACCTATAGCCTCAAATCTTTGAAGAATTTATTAGGATTCTGTTTCATTCTCTTTCTGAGTTGACAACCCTGCATGAGTAGGCTAAGAGCCAAAAACAAGATTTTATTATTAGATTATTTAGTCGTTGGCCGAACAGTCTACCTGAGTTTCTAATTTACTTTATTTGCAAACACTGGATGTCGTCAAACACCGTAGGTATGCATAAAACACATTGCAGGAAAAAGTGGAACATGCGACATAATATAGCTCTATCAAAAAATTCGCAACCTATTGACATAAGTTTAATTATTAACCGAACTTCAAAAAAAGGAGGAGGTTTACATTTCGTCGGAATCTTTTATGTTTTTTTTATGTATGTTCCCAGATTACTTGAAGACGCCTGGACCGATTTGGATTTTTTTTATTTAAAAGGGTATACTTTCCAGGTGGTCCCATGGTCATCCGGTCAAGAGCTGATGATGGGGTCCTAGAGAAATCGAGAATTCTTCAAATTTTATAAGCACACTTGAAGCGATTTGGGTATTTTTTATAGTGACTTGTGCATTTGCATTCGTAAAACACATTTTGGGTTTGGAGGTGGTTTTTTTTTCTTCATTATTTTTACAAGAGATCATTATGAACTTACATGTCGAATCATAAGGTGACAAACACAAAAACTTAGTCATAGACATATTCCCATCGTAAACAGGAAGTGAGGTAATATTTTTCAGCTTTACATGCCCTGAAGCACGAGCAATCGAATAAATTTATTCTATTCTATTCTGTTTTTTGTGGAAATGCTGTCAAATATATGAAGAAAAGCACTTTACGCTAGTTTGGACACGTTGAAAGAATGAAGAATGAAATATTCGACTAGAAAGAGAATGCTGGCAGAGAACGACCTATTGAACATATAAAAAAGCAAAAGAGGTATGTGAGAAATGTAGCAAATTGCATTCGATTGTCTCTGCCTAACTCTATTGGGATAAAAGGCGTGATGATATGATATATAAATTATATCTATAAATATTATAAAGAGGTTGTAAGTTTGGATGTACTGCTGAAACAACTGATCCGATTCTGAAAATTCTTTCACTACTTTAAACAAAATGTTATAAAAACTCTGGGTTGTGACATTCCCTAGCGTTCCCTAACCTCTGTCTACCCCTGTAAAATTAAGGCTTTAAATTAATGTAGATATTAAATTTAGATTTGATGGTTGGTTTAAACCGGAGAAATTACAGCTACAATCCTGAAAGTGCCTGAATAAATATGGACTTTCTTACAGTGTCTGTAGTTGTTGATATTATTTTGTTATGTAAGATCTTGACACAGTGATATAAGGTGCTAATTAAATGAGCTAAAGAAAAATAGAGATACTGTTTGAAAAAAATAACGGTTTAAAACATCTGGGACAAGTAGTTTTGTGAATGACTTTGCCAATACTATTATGTTTGGTGTAATTTAATATCAGAAAGTTCTAGATGAAATCTCTTACGGTTTTTACACTTAACTACATATTTTTTTAACCAGGCTTGATTAGATTAAAAAATAAGTAAAATAAAAAGAGGCAGACGTCAACAAAGCCCAGAGCAGGATTTCAAGAGTGACTGTGTAGATACGGCTATGCCTTAACAATGTCCCCATTTAGCGAGTTTCTCGTATTGAACAGAACAACAAGTGGCAAGTCTGGAGCTGAACTTCAGTTATAAAAATATTTTTTCGGAAAGTCCTCAAAATGTTAAATGGGCTAAATAAACCGCGACGAAAATCTAGTATAGTCATCATTTATTAGAGGATAAAGTATTCTTCTAAAATAAAAAAAAAAATCTTACGATGACTCCATGATTCACCTACGATGATGCAAAATAAATTATCTTTTTTAACTCGTACCTACTTTTAAAGTTCAAGTCATGCTTCTATTGCTAAATATTAAATTAAGTAAACTTATTGCGCCAATGTTCTTAAGTTAATTTGGGTTAGGTATATCAATTGACACAATGTATTTTTTTTTCATCACGGGTTGCCTTACAGCTCCCGAAACCGTTACGGTTCCAGGGTACCCAGCGAAAGACCAAGTCTCCCTCGTTTAGCCGATGGTATTTGTGAGACTATACCTAACGAGTGGCCAGTTCTATTGAGGTATATTTAAATGGAGTGTGGTTTGTCGGATTATGTACATAGGTTTTTAATTAAAAAACACATTTGGTACATGGCCGGAATCCGAAATTTAACCCGTGGCCTGCCTAGTTAATACCAGACGTCTTAACCACTCGGGCATTTAGGACATGAAATCGTTACTAATCTCTCTGTATATAAGCAAGTACTTGTCAAGTATCTTTTTAAAATAATTCTGCGTGAAAAAATCACTTAGTAAAATCCCTGAAAAAGCAAACTTTAAACCTCTACAACAAATGTCTCTATCAATGTCCACTTTTTGCCATTTGTCCATATTATAATTTGCCTTTTAAAAAAAAGTGTACCGACTTCAAAAATTATGCACTGAAAAGTGTGCTTTCCGAAAGTAAATGCACAAGTCACTATAAAAAATACTCAAATCGCTTCAAGTGTGCCAGTGTGCCTATAAAATTTGAGGAGTTCTCGATTTCTTCAGGATTCCATCATCAGATCTTGACCTGATGACCATGGGACCACCTGGAAAGTATACCCTTTTAAACAAAAAAAACATTGTTGCTACTGTCGCCATCGCAACGGAATTAAACTCAGGACTTTTGGATTAGGATTTAAATTTACGCCAAGAGTTCCCCCCTCCTGATAAGTCTGTTGCTGCACTTACTTGACCTGTATTACTTCTTTAACAGACCAGCTTCTTGAAGAAAATTTGTGCATAGCATTTTTGCCACGACTGAAATTTGAACCCGTGTCCTTTGGATTCATATCCAATTAGGCTATCGAATCCCCTGTACTAAACTGTATTCTATCAAGTATCAGGGGCGGGGGAATTATTGCTAAAGTATCCACATACAGCTTTAAAAACCTGTTATTATTAAAAATAAAATGCCAGACAGTTCATTTGCCGATGACCTAAGTCCATGGGTATAAGGTCACTATTAAATGACTCATTCAACAGCTGTGTATTACGATAGATTATTTAATTATATTCATAATTGGAAAAAATGTACCTAGCTGAAGATCAAGTCTTCCTCTTTTAGCCGATGGTATTTGTGAGGCTATACCTAACAAGTGGCCAGACTCTACCCCATTGGTACAGCCACACGTGTAATTTTTTTAAATGTAACATAAGAAGGGTGCGTCAGTGGCCGAGTGGTTAAGACGTCTGGTATTAACTAGGCAGACCACGGGTTCGATCCCGGATCCCGGCCATGTACCAATTGGTTTATTATGTACATCATCCGACAAACCACACTTAGAGGCTTTTCCATCTAAATATACCTCAACAGATTCGAACTAGCTAATCGTTTGGTATAGCCTCACAAATACCATCGGCTAAACGAGAGCGACTTGATCTTCTGCTGGGTACCCTGGAACCGTAACCCTTGAAGAAAGAAAAAAAGTATTCCAGGATAAAAAGCCGTTTATTCCATTTTTTCGCACCAACTTTCGAATAAGATTCGTAAAGTCAGCGACAGGTCTGATACCTGTTCTGTTCTAATAAACAACACGCTATAATGTGGACATTGTTACCAGTGTCTCTGGCTACGTCGCAAGTTAAAGATGTCATTGTATTTATACACCATGGTGGTCTTCATAGTAACGGACTCAAGCCAATTAAAATACGAGTAGACGTAATAAAAGTGAGATTGTATACTCGTTTGTATTAAATTTATAATTCCTTCATTTCGTGAAAATCATCATGTCAATGACAGTATATTTATGTAGAGTGCGTTTCTTTGTCGTACTGTAAGTATTGGTCTATCGATAATGAGAACTGTCAAATTGGGCTTTCTAGAAAAAAATATATGACATACTCACGCCTGATAGTAAGCGTAATTCATCAGAAGTTCTGACTTAAAAAAATTACACGAATACCTAGTAAACACCGTAATGTTTGGCGATTTATGAAAACATCAATGAATGGAGGGTGCGGCTGTCAAAACATGTTAAATGGATAAACGTAGTAAGTATACTTACGGCCTTATTCATAAACGTTTATTAGCAACGTTTTTGTTAAAATACTCCAATAACTCTGCTATCTCTATCTACCTTTGCAACCTAAGATGTTCTAATTCTCCTTCACCTCCACATTTCTTCCCTTCTTCCATTTCCCAAACTAATTTCTCTCCTCCATATTCCCTCATCCAGTCTTGCCAACAGATTCTAACTTCATATTTTCCCTCTTCTCTACAAAAATGTATACTACACTCTAAGGCCTTTATTCATAAACGTTTATTAGCAACGTTTTTGTTAAAGACAGGTTTGTTAGAGAGTTACAAAACATATTTTAACAAAAACGTTGCTAATAAACGTTTATGAATAAATGCCTTAGAGTGTAGTATACATTTTTGTAGAGAAGAGGGAAAATATGAAGTTAGAATCTGTTGGCAAGACTGGATGAGGGAATATGGAGGAGAGAAATTAGTTTGGGAAATGGAAGAAGGGAAGAAATGTGGAGGTGAAGGAGAATTAATTAATTAGGTATGTGAAGGAATGAGTGAAGGGAAATGATTCAAATATGGTAAAAGCCTAAACTGACCTGACCCAGAATTTAACTAATCATTTAGCTGATGGTATATTTGAGGTTACTTGAGCACTGTTGATATAATTTGAGAACGAAATTATTAGTCTACGTATTAAAAATTAAAAACTAAATGTCACCTACAATATGTAGTTCTATTTGAAAATGTTTGCACTTGAAACCGGCCAACTCGAATACAGAAACTCGAAGATATCAAATTAATATTGTTTTAAAATGAGTCTTAAATATACGTAATACAGTCGGATATTGAGTGATATATGTATATGAACTTTTTGTTACATTTCCAGGTACAAGCGATCAGTCCATTTTTGTATGAGTTATTTTTACATTGTAGGAACTGTTCTTTGTTGTCAAGTCAATTAAATAGGTAGCGGTTAAAGTTATTCAAAATCTTTACCTCTCGAATTAAAAAGAAAAAAGTCATAGTTAAAAAGAGGTTTAATGAAAAAAGGCTGCATAGAAGGTCACTTAACCTCTTTTATTATTATTTTAGAGTCTAAATTATAACAAATATAATTGCTTTTAAAAAAAAGTGTACCGTTTAAAAAAATAGGTATGCAATGAAAAATGTGCTTTCCGAAAGCAAATGCACAAGTTACTATAAAAAACCCAAATCGCTTTAAGTGTGCCTATAAAATCTGAAGAGTTCTTGATTTCTCCATTTTCCCATGATCAGATCCCGACGTTATGACCATGGGACCACCTGGAAAGTATACCCTTTCAAACAAAAAAAAATCCAAATCGCTCCAGGCGTCTTCAAGTAGGTAATTAATTCATAAAAAAAAAAAAAGATTCTTCTCCTCCTTTTTTTGAAGTCGGTTAAGAATGTAATAAAACAATCTATGGGTGTAAGGTCCTTGGTCTTTGGTAAACGGATTCAGTTCCTTTGCCTGTTCCTGAAAGGAGCAAAATTATATTAAAAAAATCGCTCCTAGGCAGACATTTTAAAACAAAATATACCTTGACAAAGACACTGTGCGAAGGTCTCATAGACGTCAATTGGAGTGAGTACGAATTACTTAAGTTTATTAAAGTTATCTATGTCAAGAACTACACTAATGGTTTTCCCGGGAAACTATTAAATTAACTAAGTATCAATAGTTTATTGAATGGCATTTAGTTGATTGCAATCTAAGGGTAGGGTTGCCAGCTGGCATTTCTAAACACTTTATTAAAAGTTAGGGAATACTAAAAAAAACGCATTCGAAAAATGAATTTTGGAGCTATGGGCTAGATGTCATATGAACCTTATATATTTTGTATAGCGACTGTCAAAAAATTACGCTCAACTAACATCCAGCCTGTTCATTGAACTAAAATTTAGCAGGTCTGCTAGAACTTTATTACTTATTGTCGTAATTTTTTTTTCTTACTTCACGGGTTGCCTTTCAGCTCCCGAAATCGTGTTTAAAGCTCCAGGGTACCCAGCTGAAGCCAAAGTCTTCCTCGTTTAGCCGATGGTATTTGTGAGGCTAATACCTAACGAGTGGCCAGTTCTGTTGAGGTAGGTATATTTAGACGGAAAAGCCTAACATAAGTTTTTAATGAAATTTGTGGTACTTCATTAATTATTTATTTGCGCGTAGGTAGAGGCTACCATACCAGTTGCGCTAAGGTCACATTTAAGGACCTAATTGGAGAAAGGAGTTCAGTTTTTCTTTAAAAAAATCACCATATTGATATGCTGCTTCACCAAAGTTAACGGTCGCAGCTTTACTTTGGAATTCTAATCATAAATTCAGCTTAATCTCTCATAATATGTCATTCGTCACATAGAGTGATTAAATAAAATTTAGTACAAAATTTAATAATTCCGTAAGAGCTTGTGTCTCACGCAGACAGTTTCTTGGCAGAAATAAATATTAAAAATCTGCTGTAGTGTAAAGTGGAATATATAAAAAAAGATTTATTTTAGTATCAAGGTGTAGACAATTGAGTTCGTTGAAATTTGTATGAGAATATAGGAAAAGTTTATTATGTGAATTTTATGAATGGAAATTTGTAAATGATCTTTGTAATGGTGCCTACAGACTTGCTAGATTAGTGCGATTAAACAAAAGTCGAGTTATGTTAGTAATTGGAAAATATGTTACCTATTTATTTGATTTTTATAGTTCCATAGTAAAATGGACCCCTATAATTATATAATATAGAACCCTAAATAAGGAAAATATCGTTCAGTCCGTCCGTCCGTCCGTGTTTCGAAAAATTCTACTGTAGCTACAGTTTTGAACGGAATTTGATAAATTTGGTATTAACTAGGCAGACCACAGGTTTGATCCAGGATCCCGGCCATGTACCAATGGGTTTTCTAATTAAAAACTTATATACCTCAATAGAACTGGCCACTCGTTAGGTATAGCCTCACAAGTACCTTCGGCTAAACGAGGGAGACTTGGTATTCTGCTGGGTATCTCCCCTTTATGTAAACTTGACATGAAAAACATTTTTTAACCCCAAAGGTATCTTGAAATGATTTCAGGTTTCACAAACAAAGTGGTCTAAAGTCTGGAAAAAATCTGGTAGACTGCCCTTAGTTACTTCCAATGAAAATTATAACGGGCACTGAGATAAAATAAACAAATAAAATAAATATAAAAAACCGGCCAAGTGCGAGTCGAACTCATTACGAGTACCATTATCACACGTACCTACACACTACTCAGTTTTTCATTCCCGTAACATATTTAATCCAAATCCGTGTATACATTTCGTTAGAGATATGGCAATGTGTAATTAATTATACAAACCTATATTGAAGCAGGAAATGCTCTTATGAATGTATAAACAATTGTATAGAAAAAAACCATTAGAAATGATTCGATCAAATTCAAAACAAACTGGTATTTGTAAGTTGAAATATAAATTCTTTGCCGCTATCAATCGTATGCAAAGTTGTGATAAAGAAAATGACAAAAAGTTGTAAATTTGTGTCAAATAGTTGCGCCGGAGTGGATTATTGGGCAACACTAATGACATCTATCGGCAGTTAAGTACCAACTTTCTAAGAACGTTTACCATTTACTATCTAAATTACTTTTAGAGCTAAAGAAAAACACTTGGCACATTAACAGGTGAAATAGTATGTTCAGATATTTATCTTAAACTTAATGGAAATGTTAACAAAGAAATGTAAACCACTTTTGGACCCAATGACAGCTTGACACCGATACAATCACTTAGTTAGTAGACTAAGGGAATGCTAAAACAGAAAAATATTTAATAAAGAAGAGAAAAAGTAGCATGTCTGTCTGTGACCTTTTCACGCAAAACCTGAACCGATTTTGTTGCGGTTTTCACTATTAGATAGGTTAATTCACCGGTAAGGTTTACGTGTATTAAACATGGACCTATCATGTTTAGGAGCTGAGTATTAACATTAATAGTGAATCAAGTCGGGGAAAAAGTTAGCCCCCGCGAGTTTTCCCGGCGTATGCTGTCTGATCTGTCAGAGATATAACAAAATTGTCTACAAAAATGTCCGCGGTAGCATATATATATCTATCTATCTAATTTATAAATGCATTTAAATTAAGTACATCTATTGAAATCGCAGATGCTTTAATTTTATTCACATTGTTTTGAGTTACAAGTTTTTTTAAAAGGACCTTAATTAAATAATTAATTAATTACCTAGTAAACAATATATTAAATAAGTAATTTAACATTTAATTAAACTTAATTTATACATACCTAATAGTTTGATAGACAGACAGACAGAAAAACAATAATTATTTTAAATCTTGGGGACATTTTCTTCAGAATATGAGATCACGAAATCTTGTTTTTGCACTCACGATCAAAGTTCACATCCGTCGCTATTCAAACGTAAATTTTAAACATGAGTTACTTTCAAGCACAGAATAACAAATCAGAAACCGCATAAGCTCTTCAAATTGGGGTTAAAAATAGAGGACCTGATTAAAAATTAAACAAAAATATAGAATTTATTTTTTATTAATATTCTATTTCATAATACAATTAAATTAGGAAACGATCTCATCTATTTTATAGATCGAGCCCTTCTATTTAAGAAATTATAAAGGATCAAAAGGAAAGGGACGACCAAGAAGAATATTCGTTAACCAAATATCTCACGTCCTTAAAAAGGTCAAATTGGCAGTACTAAAAAGTACATGTATGAAACGATGTATGGATGTGGATGTAGCAATTCTCTGCCTACGCCTTTGAGAAACAGGCGTATGCATTTTTAGAATTTTTGCAAGGAAATCGCATGGAAATCTTATTCACATTGTTCTACTGGTATTTTATAAGATTCATCACTACATACATTATAAAACAAATGTCTGTATGTGACGTTTTAACGCAAAAACTACTGAACTGATTTTGTTGAAGGTTTCCACTATTAGACAGGTTGATTCATCAGGAACGTTTGCGAGTATTAAACATGGACCTATCATGTTTAGGAGCTGAGCATTAACAGTATAAGTGAATTAAGTCGGGGAAAAAGTTACAACCAGCAAGTTTTCATGGCGTATTCTGTTTAATCCGTCAGAATATAACAAAATGATGTAGTAACGAATTGTGTGGAATAAAATTATCTATAAAAAAGTCCGCGGTAGCATATATGCCTATCTCTAATATATAAGTAGTTATAAGCGTATTAAACCTATTAAAATTGAAAGTATCTGTACAACCGAAAATAACCGGGTTCGGAACAAATTTGAACAATACGTTTGTAAACAATAAAATAATGGAAATGCACCTTGAAGGATATCCGACATGGTTCACTTTGTTTTCAGACACGCTTTATTGGTCAAACTGAAAACAATACTCGCGGAATATACGTTTCAGGCGCTTCTAAACAATGCCAGAATATTTAGAGGTCCCGAATTTAATTACGTGATTCGAAGGGCACGGAAAACCAGCGTTCGTACTTCTGAAAATTCTAAACATTGACAGTTCTATGGTCCCTGGGGTAACACGGTTCCCATTTGATGGTTTTTTATTATATTTTAAAATATTGTCATAAGAGAAGAATGCGAAGTGAAAGATGATGTTGTGACGAATGAAGAACGAATGGTTTTGAACACGTTGAAATAATGAAGGATGATAGATTTACTAAAATTGTTTATATGGCTGAACTAAAAGCAAATATTGGCAGAGGAACATATAAAAAATTTATTGATCGATGGAAATATTAAAAGTACACACAATCGCCGAGCATGTATGAAAGGTATTGTATATAAAAGAAGCGAAAGAGGTATGTCAGGATCGTAGTAAATGGCATTCGATTGTCTCTGCCTACCCCTCTTGGGATGAAAGGCGTGATGATAGATAGATAGAGTTTGAAATCATTTATGATCATAAACTACCAAAATGGGGAATATGTGCCCTCCTTTAAAAAGTAGGGGTAAGCAGATACCGGTTAGTTTTTGGCAATTCATCGCCCCACGTGGGAATTTCTAAATATAGATATGATAGAATATTTTTACTTAGGAGATAGTGAATAAAACTACTTGATTTAAGATAAATCGTGAGATCCGGTTACTAAACCGGTCAGCAATTTTTGACAAATGGACTAATGTCATAACATAACTTTCTTTGACCAGTCAAAACAATGACGACAACTTTCTTTAATATAGCTTTCCACCCCCCAGATTCGCCCGTGGATATCACTCAGGCACGGATCTCGTAGTTTTCTATTAGTGAAAGAATTTTTGGAATCGGTTCATTGCATAGCTATACTAAGCCTATGGAGGGGCCATAGACGGGCTCCCCCTTTCGCCAATTTTTTCCCCTTTGACCAGTTATACTGACCAAATGCGCAGTAATAAGTTACCTTAGATTTCGTTGGTATCGTTTTGTGTCGCCAGACAGAGCTCTAGGAAAATAATTAATTGTCATGTTTTAAACGGGAAAGGCGATCTAGGGCGTCAAACTTAGTGTTTCCAATCATTAATTTAATTATTATGTTTGTATTTTAACATAATCATTATATAACGTAAAATCCGTTGCGACAATAAAACGACAGAAACATACAGTTGGTACAGGGGCTAGTACTAGTCGTTTAAAAGGGCCTCTACATGTTGGCAAGCCTAAAGTAGCCCACGCACTGGTCCGGTATCTCACAGTAAATTTTCGGTCCGGCCGCCGTATGATCGAGATTGAAGACAGGCCACACATCAGCAATGTAAATCATACGATCTAGATCACATGTAATTCACTCACCCACACAGACACACAAGATTCAATTAAACAAAGCGTGTGGATGTGTGTTTGTGTGACAGATCGTTCCGGTCATCGAAATCAACCACAAATACGATTTGAAAACGGATGGTGGGCCGCGCGTACAAGAATTGGACGAGTCTGTGGTCGGTTTCGGTAGACCGTACGGCGACCGGCCGGGGATTGGACGAATGTATACGCAACCATAACCTTGTTTTGGTGTTGTAGCTTTTTTTCTTGAGTGAATTATGAACCTAGAGCTTCAGTTTCAAGTTCAATGCTCTAACTATAGCCCATTAATCTTATTATAGTATTAATATTCTTAGATAAGAGATTAGCCCGTCGTATAAGGCCTACAAACAAAGAATCACGCTGTTCTGTCGTGTACGAATGATTTGAATTTAAAATTTCCTAACCTTTTTTGACATTTGACATTTGATCGACATATATTTTATTACCGTGTAATGAAATAATTACCTTTCGCCAATTAGGGCAATGACACTAATAAAAAATCGTCATTTCTATCTGCAAAACTACTGGACCGATTTTGTTACTGTTTGCACGATTGGATATATTGTTTTTTTTTTTTTTTTTTTTTTTTTTTTTATGGCAATCGTTCACTTATGAACATTTATGCCAGTGTCACGTGATATATTGATTCACGAGCAAGGTTTAGGTGTATATGTTACAGTCAAAACTCATAACCAGTCAAAAGTACTATTGGTTGGTCAAAAGTGGTTTTGACTGAAAATTATTGGTTATTAGTACTTTTGACTGCAAATTTGCGGTTAAAAGTACTTTTGACTGACGCTCTTTGTCAAAAGTACTTTTAACCGCTTTTCAGTCAAAACCACTTTTGAACAACCTCTTCAGTCAAAACCACTAACCTTACCTAATCTAACCTTAACTTTTTAAGAGTTTTGACTGATACAACCAGTCAAAACCACTTTTGACGGAATCACTTAGTCAAAAGTACTTTTAACCAGCTCCATTGGGCAAAAGTACTTTTAACTGTTATTTTAGTCAAAACTATTATTGACTAAAGCATACGGTCAAAAGTACTTTTGACTGAGTTTGCTAGTCAATAGTACTTTTGACTGGTTATGAGTTTTGACTGCAACATATATAACATCACCATTTCTTGGTAGCCAATCAGTGTCAGTATACAATAGTTTACTTCAAAATAAGTATAGACTCCACGGGCGAAATGTTGCAGTTGGAATAACGTAGGTTATTTATTTTTAAAAAGAAACTTACAGCTATACAAATAATAGGTGTTAAATATGTAGGTGTAATCCGTAAATAAAGCCAATTAAAAGTTTCCTAAGTTAATTGTACAAAATAACAATTATATCTCAATGCAAACTAAATGAATTTTTCAAATCAGCCCAGACAAACTTACATAGATTTCTTATATGGAATCATGACGTCAGACCACTGAAATATTTACTCAATGTGCAATGTCAGCAGTCAATGTTCGTTATTATACCATGTCTTTTTTAGGGTTTCGTACCTAAAGGGTGAAAACGGAAACCCTATTACTAAGGCTCCGCTGTCCGTCCGTCTGTCCGTCTGTCTGTCCGTCTGTCACCAGGCTGTATCTCATGAACCGTGATAGTTAGACAGTTGAAATTTTCACAGATGATGTATTTCTGTTGCCGCTATAACAACAAATACTAAAAAACAGAATAAAATAAATATTTAAGGGGGCTCCCATACAACAAACGTGATTTTTTTGCTCGTTTTTGCTCGATATTGATAACGGCAACAGGTTTGAAATATTCACAAAATACTTAAATATTTAAATTAAAATAAAATAAATATTTAAGAGGGGCTCCCATACAACAAACGTGATTTTTTTGCCGTTTCTATAGATAATCCGACTTGCACTTGTCCGGTTTTTTCTTTGTTCACGGGTTACCTTACAGCTCCCAAAACCACATTACGGTTTACCTCAGCGGAACACCAAGTCTCCCTCAACGAGTGACCAGTTCTATTGAGGTATATTTAGATGGAAAAGCCTCTAAGTGTGGTTTGTCGGATTATGTATGTAAGTTTTTAATTAAAAAACCCATTGATACATGGATGAGCATGTGATATTAAAATTTCATGGGAGAATGTACTCCATAATTTTGTATTGAATATACCTAACATTATTTTCGTGTTTACTATGCGTCCAACAAATCATTGTATATACGCGCCTACGCATGCCATTGTGGCTTTGTGATCTATTTAGAAAACGCGTCATGGTGGGTGGTGTACGTCGATAATTATTAATAGTATCATTAAACTTTGAATTTTTGTGTTTCCTGCTAATATTATGAAGTGAAAGTATGAAGAAATAAATAGCAAACTCGAAAACAACTGCACCGATTGGAAAAAAAATATTTATCTACTCTTATATCCTAAAGTCTTTATTACAAAATCTAAATATTATTTACACGCGGCTGTAATATGTCAAACTTCGATACTGTAATGTATTATAATACCGAAGTTTTCATACAAAAACGATATCGTAATGTTTTGTTTTTTTTTAAAATGCAGAAAGGGCAGAGGATTTTTTTTATACAGCCACATTAAACTCTATGAAAATATCGACACGCGCATGTCCGAGTTACTTGACAGTTAACGCGCAATAGGTGGTAACCGCGGTGTACCGCCAATTTGTCGATTAAGAAAAATGTCTTGGTTCAATTTGTTTTATACTATTGCATGGGCACATAACTTGGAATTAAAACACTCATGGATGCTATTAAAAATTCCACTTGTGTTTTAATTACCCCTATTATGATTCTGTATCATTAAAACTACTTCTTCTTCTTTTTTTTATTATAGCTCCACCAATGTTCATCGGTGATTTGCCAATGTCAAGTATTAAAGCCTTTATAGTGTTTATAGTCGAGATAATCCCACCGACCGCGATATATTAGTCGTCGACTAATCACAACCATCACAGCACGGACAGGATTAAACTGGATTCCCCATCACGTCTCGATGTGCGCGTGCGTTATTAACCAAGGCGTGACATGGAATCCTAAAACTCCTTTGCTTTTGGTTGAGCATTTTTCTATGACATTTTTGTATAAACGACCATAATTTAGGGGATGAAATTTAATATGGATTCCACAGACGAAGCCGGGGGCGAAAAGCTAATATTATATAAATTGCAAGATACTATTTGAAATAAGCCTTTTTTTAATACTTAAGGTTATTTTGAACATTAAACACAAAGGCTCTGTAAGGTTGTTTTGAGTGGGCAACAGAATTGGCTTGACTAAAAAGCTCGATGAGGCTATATGGGCGGTTAGATCTGTTATTGACCTTTGAAATTGTTCTTAGTCATTGGGATTAACATATATATACAAAATATATTAAAAAAAAAGGTTTTTGTAAAAGTATAAAGTTAGTCGAGGGTGTCCCCAAATTCTTAAGAGTGTCTCCTGAATTTAAGATATAGAGTAATTTTGATCCCGTATACCGCACAAAACAACTGGCAAAAAGTGGACACTGGTGTCTCTGGCCACAATGCAACGTTTAGATAAAAGCCGTGATGGTATGTGTGTAAATACTATTTCTACACTAGCGGAGCCTCAGGCAAAAGGTCTTACGAACAATTAAAATCTCAATCGTTGAGAAATGAATTGTTTTTTCACGGTCATACTCGAACTAGTGCATTTGCTTACCTTTTATATTGTGAAATTTTTCAATGAACACGAATATTTAAGGCTTTTATTGCCCGTAGAATGATAGAGGCCGTTAGATATACTTTGGACATGCGATGGAATAAATCGTCTCTTTTATGGAATAGTCATTGCTAAAAATATATTTCTAACTAGACACGCCTAAATTATAATAAAACTTAAAAACCATCACGAATTGTGTGACCAGAGGCAAGAAGCGCTGCGGTAACAAAGTCCACATTTGAACAGAGACAGTTGAAACTCACTAAAAAGAAGTTGTTTAAACCAATTTCGGTAAATGCACTAATGACCAATGATAATAGTAATTATCGTAAGGGATTTAAATTACTCAAACTATTTTTTATAAAACTATAATTTCAAAATAAAACAAACATGCAAGTAACTAAACTCGCTGTTTAGCAGACACCATTCCTACCGGTTACATTCGACTTTCATAACCCGCAATTCATCGGCTTATTTGTTGATCTGTTTGTGCGTGCTAAAACGAGAGAGATTCGTGCGCGGATTCCAATACAAATGAAAGAGACAGTTGCTTAGTAGGTAGTATGGGCGAGCAAGCCGCCGGTATTGTATCGGCTTATGCTGTCCTTATGTTGCTAATGAATATCGGTAATGTTGAAAAACAAATTATAGAGTACGTTTGTATTGATATCATTTTATAAAATGTCGTTAGTCTATTCTATAGGGAAGCCAAAAGGAATCGGGTTGTAGGCTCTTCGCCGCTGGTACCTACCTAGGTATATAATGTTGCCGGGAAAATATAAAAATTCAGGAATAATTAAAAGTGTTTTTGTGTATGGGATTTTTGTATGAAGATGGTATCAAGACCATAAAATAGGGGATGAATGTTAATATGAACTCTACGAACGAAAACGGGGCAAAAATAAACATACAAAATGAAAATGACTAAAACAATTTTCGAATCAATATAAACAGACGGACAGACAGGGAAATCTTACTACTTGTAATTAAATGGCATGGCAAACCCTAAAATTATCTTTAGACCGTTTCAATTGAATCCGGAAAACGGGGAAAAACTCTAGTATTTTCCTTAGAATTGATTCCAGTAATTGTAGAGGTGCCATTGTTTAGATTTTCTCATAAAAAACCAATTGATAAGTACTTAAAATACCTATCTTATTTAGAACTAGATTTTTCCCCGGCTTCGCCCGTGTAATTTTAAAATCATTGCTCATCCGATCCCATTAGCATAGCCTTTTTTATTTATCTACGGATTAAGATAATATTAGAATGAAACAAATTATAAATCCATTGAGATGTTTTGGAGTCTATGTAAACAAATATATTAGGACAGGCAGACAGACAAAAGTAAAAAACCCGTCATTTATAGGTAGAGACATGGCGACAGGAAGTGGTTGTAAACACTTGCCAGCAGAAAACCTCTTTTTCGTGTAGTCTGAGCCTCCGTCTACAAATTCTTATTGTCGAGTAGGGGTCAGCGCTTGTCGGTACGCCACTAAGGCGCTTAAAAACATTAAAAAAAAAAACTACTAGCAGGCAGAAAATGAGTAAACAGCATTCATTCTTTCAACGTGTCCAAACTTATCATGAATATTTCCGAAACCACGCCAGATAGCTTTTTGAAGTAAAAAGCAACATTCAAGTGTATTTAATAACGGTTAAAAAACACCCAATGGAAACAAAACTTTAATTAAATGTGTTAAACAATATAAAAGCAATTTTATATTGTTTTTTTTAGGCACTTTGCAAGTGGCTTTTTTATATTGCTTGACAGTGTATATGAAGAAACCGTGTTCAAATTAGCATTTTTATTATTAATTAGCCGAAATTAGCACTTCAAAAAAAATTGAATACCTTGATGCGTCCGCAGTCAAGTGGTTAACCTGGTATTAACTAGGCAGACCACTAGTTCGATCCATAATCCGACAAACCACACCAGGCTTTTCCATCTAAATATCCTAAACAGAACTAGCTACTCGTTAGGTATAGCCTCACAGATCGGCTAAAAGAAGGAGACTTGGTCTTACGCTGAGTACCCTGGACCCGTACACGGTTTCGGGAGCTGTAAGGTAACCCGTGAAGAACGAAATAATTATACCTACGATTAAGTTCTAGGTTCTGTTTAATATAGACAACTGGCAAAAAGTGGACACTGTTACTGATGTCTCTGGCCACACCGCAAGGTAAAAAGGACGTGAAAGAAATATGTATACTTAGATATAGATTGATGGTGTGAGACGATTATCCTGTTGGCTGAAAGTGTTTTTAATTCATGTTTTTTCTATGAAATGAACAATAAATTGTTTCCAATGGCTTTTGTTGATGGTTTGATTGTTTAACGCCTGAGAACTGGTTGATTAACGTTTTTTTAGATGCGCTTGAGTGGAAATGTAGTAAAAACTGTTTTAGATTAATTAGAAAAAAAACTATTGTTTGCTTTGTAGGATTGGAATTACCGAAGTTGGGGTTTCCATGTTCTCTGGTCTTTATGAAAAGGCGTAAAGGTATTCATAAAAATCTTTTTAGCCGTTTCGGATACTTTCTGGTCAAATATTGAGACTGACAGACATAGAAATAATTGGCCAAGTTGCCTGAGGTTTCCGTACCATTTTTTTCGTAGCTTCGGAGATAAGGGGTGGGGAACGGTAAAGTCACAGAGTAAAGGTAAAGTTTCGTATATATATTTTCCCGCTGAATCACGATGCTGATTCGTTGAGCGAGGAAGTAACTAGTCCTCTTTTCACCAGAGGAGATGATCAGTACCTAAACCTTTTGGCATTTGAACCCCACGGACCTAGACCGTTGGTGTACCAAAAGGCACAAATTAGTAGTTTATGCAAATAAATAAAAATGCATGAGTTTATCGGTAAAACTATATTTACGGTAATTGCATTTATACCGTTTCAAAACATAAATAAATATTACTAAAACAGTTTCAAATATTTAATGGCTTGCAAGTTTGTATGCAGTGGACAAGGTTTATGATACACGCAAGGCAAAACTAGGTTATAACTAAATAATTTCTTCCTTCGACCTATATAAATAATATAAGTCTTGAATTGGACAGCTTCGGAGGGCACGCACTTCTTCTAAAAATAATAATCTAATTTACGTCTGTTAAGAAAGTGACACATCTAGAATTTTTTTAGTTAAACAGAGATGAAAAATAAAAAGTGACCTTTATATTGTAGGAAAGAAAGAGATGTAAAAGTTTGAAAATTATTTTTTGATCTACTATCGTCGCCAAAAAACCATTAACGACCAAAATCGTTAAAACGAGGAGCTAGTGTGAGCTTTTTTTTTTTTTTGAATCTTCATCGGTGTCAAACCAATTTCAATGGAAACTTGACAGGATCGTATTTTTTGTTTCCCATAGAAATATTCTTAACTATAGCCCCGCGCCCGGCTTTGCTACCATGAATTTCCAATAATTTGAATACGTACATAAATGCGCTTATAACTACTTCTATATTAGATATAGATATACCAGATTTTTTTGTAGATTATTTTACTCTACACAATTTCATACATCATTTTGTTATATCTCTGACGGATTAGACAGCATACGCGCTGGATCTAACTTTTCCCCGACTTGATTCACTTATACTGTTAATTCTCAGCTCCATGTTCCTGGTGAATTAACCTAGATATAGTGAAAACTGCAATAAAATTCGTTTAGTGGTTATTGCGTGAAAAAGGTACAGACAGACAGAAAGACGCGGCGAGATACTTTGTTTTATAAGTGACGAATGAATAGTGATTACGATATAGATATTCCATAAAACTCGTGGTACTGTTGTTGCCTTGCACTACACAATGAGAATTTCCATGGCAAGGTCAAGAAACCAAAACAATTTTCAAACAATTTCTGTTAAATAGGTCAACAGTTACAGGAGTTTGTATTTGAAGTACTTAACTATGGTTATTTGTGTTAACAGGTGAAGGTCTGGTATTGAGAACTATGACTAATGTGTCAATATTTCATATATTTTATTGGAAGACTGCATAAGTGCATACTTACGACTGCTTTCAAATGGGTTAAGCAGTTTTTTCTACTTTAGTTTACTAAGTATTTAATATCGTTTGTTCTAAAACAAAGCCATTCTTCGTTGTTTGTCTGTCTGCTTGTATATCACATCCATTTTTCTCAGTAACGTTAGTTTTTGCCATAAGGCTAATTTAGGTACCTCCACCTTTTTATCTTCGATGTCTACATTTTTATGCATCTAGCTTTTCGTCCCGTCTTCGCTCGTGGAGTCCATATTAATTTGCATCCCTATGGTCTATATTATGGTCTAGAGTTCATACAAAAATGCCATAGAAAAAATCAACCGGGCAACTTTTCCAATTTCTCTTTACCTAAAAACCTTATTAAGACTGTTACGAACATTTAAAGAAAATAGCCAAATCGGTCTAGCCATTCTCAAGTGATGCGCTTACCAACTAACAGCATTTAATTTTTATTTATATGTCGATTCAGATTTTTTTTCGGTGACTCTTCTACTATTTATCCATTAGAATTCAGTTTTTTTTAAGTTGTTGAATTGCTATTTCAAATTGATTGACCGTCAATTTTTGTTTTGTTCGATGAAGTATTCGATACCTTTCACGTGTGATATAAAGTTAGTACCTACCTTTCGTTTCCTTGTCAGAAGGTTGCAACTGGATATTTTAAAATAAGTTACGCTTCCGCCATAATTTTTCCTTTAATTACTGACGCACTCAAAATTGAACTTTTGACCATATTAAATGTACGAATATTATTATATTTTTTACGTCATTTGCATTACGCAGTTTTCCTTCGTCAGACGAAACGTAAATATGTTTTAGGAATATTCATGACACGTTAAAGTCAACTAACTAAAGTTTTAGTTGTGTTTTTATTGGTTTTCCTTATTTACTATATTTTTAAGTTGTTTTTTAAATATATTTTGTTTGCTATTGTTAGCTTTCACATTAGGAATATGTAAAGACAAATTACATTAAGGAAAACCATTATAAAAATTCCTTTAAATTATATATATTTGTTCGTGCATCGACTTTAAAAGCGCGATAGGAATCTTGAATTGAAATTATAAAACCGAACTTCCCGCCTTTTTGATCACATCTAAGTATTACACGGCTGAGTTAAATATACAAGGTTTGAATATAAACAACGTGTCAATCCTTTGTCTTTTAAAAAAGATTGGGTAATAGACAATTCCATTATTCAAACCGTAATGCCACGAAGGTCGAAATGCCATTAAAATGTGTAACAGACAAAAGAGGTCTGTTCTTTAAAATATGCTTTGTGTACATTTTACATTATTGAATGTGTAATTGATGAATAGAGAAAAATAAAACGAAAATCTCAATTAGGTACTACGTACGATATACCCCAATTTTATTATTAACACCCATTAGAGGTTAAACGTGAAACAATAGTTTGAGTAATGGATAGACATTTTCTATGTAAATAAATTGTAGATCAATTTATTTCTCAAGGGCGAGGGCGCCGACCTTTGAGGAAGTTTTATGCATAAATAACATGAGAAATTACATTATTTTTGCTTAGAAACTTTGCTTTCAAGAACACTCACTTATTAAATGGCCGTATTTCGTTCAATCACCTCTCATTCCATTCATTCATTCGTTCAATGTGAAAACTTTGCTAAACTTTGCATATGTTTTTACATCTTTTCATGATATATGACTACGTTTTCATAAGTTAAAATCAAAAGTTTGTTTATAATGTAAGTACACCTTAGAACAAGTTCAACGACAACTTTTTTTTAATTTTAAATGTATCCGGTAGGTAATTAAGAATGAGGTTGTATACATATTAATAACCTCAAATTACCTTCTAACACATATTCTATTAATAAAGATGGTATTATGCGAAGGATTTTAAGCTTTATTTACACATGTTTAACGTTGTAAGTTAGAATTAGGAATTTTACTAGAATTACCGAGGGCTTAAATCTTGTTTAAGCCTATCACTACAGACATGAGGCGTGATATCATTGTTGTAAAAAATCTTTACGTCATTATGAAGGGCATGTGACGTTTAAAAGTTCTTTGACACCGTGACGTTAACGGAAAAACACGGTAATTGGTAGATTTTAAATATTGAGGCAATTTCTTTTGTGTCACTTTTCACGTTTGTGATCTAATTATAAAAATAATGCATGTGATGTGCAAGATTTTAACATAATAATTGGTAGCTAAAACAGTCATAATGATCTATTAATTAACAAGTTTATATCAATGAATACAACAAATATTTACGATTTTCTTTCAAACAGGTTTTATATCACCTTTGATTGATTTATCCTTTGACCTATCTGACTTTGCCGAGTAAATATATAGTTTGATCAACAAAAGGTTATATAAAATACCTATAAAAATCTTAAATAATCTAGGTGTAAATATTTCACCATTTTATAAGTTAAACGACTATTGCACGGTGAACTGATTGAAGCCTGCTAATATGTAATCCTGTGGTACCAAATAATACTGCAGTTCTTTTTAAGGCCTGCTATAAATAAATAAATCTTTATTTGCAGAAAAGTAGTTTACAATAATATAAACTTTATTCACCGGCATAGCTGGTATGCAAATTTTTACAAAAGAGAGAAATTATACAATTAATCAATCATGTCAAATCTTAAATATACAATCATTACAATTA
The DNA here is from genome assembly GCA_963924495.1 of Nemapogon koenigi. Taxonomy (NCBI): domain Eukaryota; kingdom Metazoa; phylum Arthropoda; class Insecta; order Lepidoptera; family Tineidae; genus Nemapogon; species Nemapogon koenigi. The sequence continues at coordinate 2,709,868 of OZ004648.1, forward strand.
CCAATTAAATTACTTTCTTTTAGTACATTATAAATTAAATTAAATAATGTCATATTACATTAATTACAAACATGAAATAAATGAAAAAACAAACAGCTGATACTAATAGGTACAATATAGGACTCGTGGTGAACCACCCAATGACGGCATCATAACAACTCCTAGTTCACCTTTTCCATAAATCATTCTCAATAAATCAAATCATTAGCACTTTTTATTGTCCATTGAATACCTCTTAAGGTACCAAAGGTGTACTTATTCAATTTCAAACAATCATCACGTTTTAGCCTCGTGTATGTCAAGGGTACTTAATTATCTAAAAATGATTACGACTCTGACTGGGGTAGGCAGAGGTTTAATAATTAGCTAACTAACTACATAAAAAAATAAAAAATATATAAATAGGTAGTCCGCTGCAGCTAAATCTGATATAATATAATAATAACAATAAATAACTTTAATTTGGACCAAAAATCTATAATTTATTAATAAATGTAAATGACGCCTTGACTTTTCTAAGTAATAAGTAATAATAATTAAATTCAATAAAATAATCAGTATTCAGACATTTTATTGTGCTACAACCATTGATATTTCTTCCTAATTTTTGAACAATTTGAGTTCTTTGAAAGGTAATAAAAAATCTATCTGACAACTATAGCTTTTATATAAATACGAGTTTAACGATGTCCACATATACCAAGGTGTCATTAAACCTGTCACTTAATGGGAATTAAGTCACTTTTCCATAAGAATTGCCAAAGGGTCGTATTTACAGACGCTTTATGCCTAACATTTATGTTTATCCGTCTGTAAGTTTAGAGAAAGCGTTAAAACTGGCGTAACCGTGTGTAATTACTAGTTATATGTTAAGATAATTCAGGCGGAAAATTCATATTTAAAATTACGGTCAAACTGTGTTCACATATAGAAAGCGTGAACGACCTCTGTTCAAGATTGCTATTTACTTATTAGACCAAAGCATGTGATATTATTACCGCTTAACGATAAAGCGGAACTGTCTAATCGGATTTTGGTAAATAATAATGATTCTGTTTGTGATTTCAAAATTAATTTCAATGCAACACTTTTTAGAGTTTTTTTGATCGCATCTCGATATCTCTATTTGTATTGACGAGGTCTACAATATAAAAAAAACTAGTCGAATATTTTTTGAAAAAATGAAATGAAATGAAAAAACGTTTGTCTAGAATCACAAAGACAAAATTCTTGGTTCGTCACTTCCGTATTTATTGAATCAGCATCTCAGTTTTTTTCTCGACATAAAATTGACAAGTAATTTATACTCAGTCCTTTTTGGGATTTAATTCGTTGACCGCAAACTATTACAATATTAATAATTGGCACAAAATTGAATTTAAAAATAAACAAGATGTGATAAAAACCTCCTTTCTGACAAGGCCGGGGAAACCCCGAAGTTTTTATTGTGTTAATCACGAACAGGTCTTTTATAGTGTGAACAGTATTATTCTAAATTAAATGATGATGTTTGAACATTTTTTTCTTTTTAATTTTTTTATTCAAACAGGTCTTAACTTGTTGTGTAAACAAAATTATTTCTTAATGTCATAAAATATTTTCAAAAAATAGGTTAGTAGGTAGGACAATAAACGAAATTATATTAAGTACTAACTTCATAATTATGTGGTTTTTAATATTAAAAGTCTATATTAATAGCTCGTTAATGACAGATCAAACCATAGAAGGTACCCGGATATGTGCATAGGAAAATCCTTACATACTCCCACAACCGCAATTAGAATATCATTCAAGTCTACACAATAAACTAGGTGTTTGAGTAGGTTCGATTCCATGTAAATTAGCGTATAAACAAAAGATGTATGCTCTGAAAATATCCCTAAATTTCATCTGAGTTACCTACTGTTTTTTTTATTGGCTTATTTTGAATATGAAATATGAGGTTAATAATAATTATAAACAAGAACAACTAGGCTAAACGTTCGGGGAATTGAACGTAATGGAAATCGTGTAGAAACCCGCGTAATGTATGACGAAAAATCACATCCAAAAGTATAACACTTTGATTCATGTCAATGATGTTGTATCACATCCATTAAAATACACATTGTATGCACATTAGTCTGATGCACCTAACTGTAAAGGTTTTTAATTTTAAAACTATATTTTTGAGTAACTAAGATAACAGAACGTTATCATTTACCGTTAGCCATTAACTAAAATCTACATTCATTATTCATTACTCGTATGTGTAGTGACTTAATGCATTTTTGAGTGCACACACTCTCACACATAAGCAATAAAATGGATTTGTATGTCATTTTATTCACAGAGGGGCGTAAACCATTCATAGTATAATTATTGATTGATTGGATTCCACGTAACGTTGTGGTGCTGAAATCACGCGTAGGACAAAGCGTGACGATTCAATTTAATTAAACCATTAATTTGTGGGATTACCGACCAATCGGCAATTATATGTTTATATCTTTTACTTGGCATTGTTGCGTCCAGCCTTTAGCATAAAAAAATAGAATTTATTGACATATTTTTCAGTTCTAATATTAACCAATGTGCTAAGATCCGTTGCAATGTTTTCTATTCTAACCGTCTTGCTAAACATAACCAATTATTGCATAAATTCCGTTTCTTATTTGATTTATAATATTTTGTTTCAAATACTAGCGACCAGTTCTGACTTCACATAAGTGCAAGCAGTAAAATACCTAAACGTGTACAATAACATAATGTACTATCTCATTAAATCTATAGATACAAATAAATAAATAATTATCTGTCTGTGATTTAAATTAAAATCTATATCTAAGTGGGGTATGTTATTTACAAGATTATGTTCATTTTGATTAAAATTTTAAAAATCAACTTTTCTGCTCTTTGTCCGTTGCTCATCTCGACCTCTAACGGCATGCGTTGAGCCATGTGTAAAATTTAGTCTACAATATTAACGTTTGCATATCTGGCTACAAAAATGTTTATAAAAATATTGCATCATTTAAAAGGGCCTTTGTCAATCTACGACATGCGGTTTGTTTTCATAAGAACGAATTTAGGGTTAGCCTTCCCTTGAAGATTTTGTAAGAGCGTAACAGGTGTTTTATAACGTATACATTAACAATCAAAGAATCGACTTCTCTGAATTATTCTTTTTTTTATCGGGGCATCGACCTGTTAAAGCGCCTTTTTTACGGCCAGTTATTTATAAACAAAACGTTTATTACATAAATTAATAAAGTTTAATTTAAAAATAAACTCTCCAAAATAATTAGATCAAACCAATACCTTGAGCTAAATAATATAAAATTAGTGCAAAAATTCTATTTTCAGTTGAATAACTCATTATTTAATAAAATTTGCTTTGATGCTTATTTTGAGTAAATCATTCTTGGCCTTGAGAACATTGTGGCGTTCAGAAAAAGTAGGGCAGGCAACACAAATTATAATCGTAAATTAAAGTTATATAAAATTTATTGCAAAAATGTATCTACTAAGATAAGATTAAGTTCTCTGGAAGTAGACAAAAAGATTTGATAATTTGGTTGATTGATAAACTATAGCAGGTAGCAAGTAGGTATCATAATTGTATTGCTAAAACCACAATTAATTGTAAAACATTGACAAATAAACTTAAATATATATTTTTACTGATTAGTTAATTTTTATGAGAAGGAAAATATTTTTTGCATTTTATTACTTTTTCAAGTAATTTACTTTTGACGAATTTCCTAAATAAACTGGAAGGAACATTCTAGAAATTAATATTATGTCATTATTGCCCTTGTTTATTATGAGTGGCATTGGCAGGTGGCCTTAAGAGCACAGTATATTTGTAAAACAAAACGATGATATAAATATGGCATTATTGTCTGATATTATATTTTTTAATTTATGTATTTTAGGAAAATTTACAGGAAATAATTTGAATTTATAACAATAATATCAACATATGTATATAGTCTATTACAATTTCCACATATAAAATTAACTTATAAATACAGAAAATTAACAGGTATAACATTGTGTGAATTTAAGTTTAACCAAAGTAATCCCTAGAGTCTAGGGCATAGGTTCCCAACCTTTTATGGATTACTGCCCCATTTACAAGAAAAATAAATTCCAACGCCCCCTTACATAATAACAAATTAAAAATTAATTCTCTCTCTCTCTCTCTAATCGTGGTCCTCGTGGTCGTTGCAGAGGGTCGTGATTATAAAATAAAACAATAAATAAATAAATAAATAAAATTTGAATTTGAATATCGGGGACCCGCTACCGCCCCCACAAAAAGCTTCAGCTCCCACTATGGTCTAGGGCCCAGACAGTATATAATATAAAACAATTTGACCTTATTAAGACTGCTAATTATTATTTAAAATATCGTACTTTTAACATTAATTAAATAAATATTTTACAATGCATTGCAATAGCATTTTCTTCATCATGACGCGTAGTTATTAAAGTTTAGTTTGTTATGGTGACTAGTTCGTATTGTATGTAGACATTGTTAAGTAAATACCAGTGTGTAACCGAGTGATTACCAACGTATTACACTCTGTTTATATGTGGTGAATTTCTGTGTAACTTGTATGGAAGTAAATACTGGCACTTCCCGTTACTGAGGAGATGGAAGTGACAGGGAGGTTCAGACGTAGATTCTCGTGTTTATTGACTCCGGCGAGGTGAGGTCAGTCCTATTCCGTCGCACTATTGTACATTTACGGTTTGTTGACTGCTCGCATATTGAAATTGAAACGAGTACACGCGGCCGGTCTACATTCAGGGTGTTTATTTAGTGGGCGGGGTCGAGTGTAACTGTTTGTGTAAACGGAGTTCTCTCTTTGTTGCAGGTTCGTGATCAATCTGTTGGTGACCAACTTGGTTACTACGACGTTGGTGGCCAGCGCGCTGTGTGGAGAGCACGCTGGGAACGAGGAGTCGCGGGGAGTGTGGGTCGTGTGCGGGGACGCCGCCGCTACAGCGTGTAGTCTGGCAGGCCTGCTCGATGTGCTGCTTATAGCGCTCGACCAGCATCACGCCGTGACTGACCCGCTACGCTGCCACACAAGGCTACTGCAGCGGCGCCCGGCCTCGCTGTGCGCTGCGGTCGCTCTAGTAGCCGCGCTCGCCGCCGCTGTCAGAGCTAGTCTGGCTGCGTACACGCTCTCCGAGCCGCAGTTGCTCGCTCCTCGCGTCGTCGCCGTCACGTTCGCCTCCCTGTACCTCGTGGCGGGCGTGCTGACTCCGGCGCTGCTCGTGTGCGGCGTGTACGGACGCATCTACCGAGCGGCGCGGTCGTCCGGGGTGCGGGCGCGGGCCTGCGGGGCGAGCGCGCTGCAACTACACGAGCCGGCACCGGACCTGCCGGACCTCGCGGAGGAAGACGGGCTCGCGCTGCGTATAGACGTGCCCCTCCCGCCGCGTGCTGCCGACGCGGAGACGGGCAAGGCGGGCGCGTTCTTGCTGCCGCCGGAGAGACCTCGCCGCTGTCCGTCCGCCGCGAGTCTCCGCGTCGCAGCCCGTCGGGACGGTCGCTCTACTGAAGACCTGCGCCGATTGCCGGCCGTCAGCTCTGCCCCGTCTCTCGCAGCGCCGCTCCTGACGGTGCAGCCCCGACCGACCACCGGCGGCTCCCGAATAGCGTCTATACGCTGCCGCATCTCTAACGCTTCTCTGTTCCGTTACCGCGAGGAGTCCCGTGCGGCCCGCGTCGGTCTACTCACGGGCACGCTGGTCTTGCTACACGTGCCGCACGCTGTGTCGGCGGTGCTCTCTACGCTGGACGTCGGGTGGGCCGACAGTGTCCGTACCCCGTCACTCGCGCTGCTACTGCTGTCGTCGGCGGCGTGTCCGTTCCTGTTCGCGCTGCGGTCGCGCCGAGTACAGAGAGAGGCGCGACGACTGTTGCTCCCGGAGAAGTCTCTGTGGGGGGCGCGGAGTGCTGACGCGGCGGCGGAGGGAGCGCGGGCTCGGGTCGCATTAGACCTGCTCCGCACACTGTCCCCGGGCGCCACGTGCGGTGTCCCTGGCAGCTCGCAGGACGCAGCACGAGCCTCGTTCAGTTCGGGAGCGTCGGGCCAGTCCGGCGCGAGCACACAGCTGTCCTCCACATCAGAGGAGTGACGCACCCCACCGCGCGCCGCCGCCCAGCCCAGGCCCGGCCCGCGCGCTATACTTATCTGTGATACTAGGCTAAGCCGCACCGCGATCACCGCGTCCCTGAGACTGATCTAGTATAAGTTAGCTCTAAGATATTTATTATTGTGTCCACGTACCTTTGCCGCCGAGCGGACTGTAATATACTTTACCAGATAATAATGAATGAATGTAAAACGAGATGTAAAATTATTAAAATTCTTATCCAAGTGAAACTTAACATATGTTTTTTATTTAGTATCTTCGATCTCGCAACGGAAATACGTCCAGTACCTCATACATATGAAACAATTTTATATTAGAGAGGTAGGTTATTTCAACTTGAATGTACAGTACCTGCCTATTTACTACTATTAGACATGATTACGTAGCAATATTTATTAAATACAACATAAAGACAATAAAATAAAAGAAATTAACACAAAATGCTGAAATAATTTCGTACCTAATTATCTGATTGATATGGGGACCACGAGTCAGGGAACATCGAGAACGGCCAGTATAGATTATTTTTGCATTTGATACCCCTTCTTGAGGAAGATTATAGGCTTATAACAACCCAAGGAAGCGGAGCAGTAGAACATATTTCTCTATCTCTTATAGTTTCAGAGTTCCCCATATTGATCAAGACCATTGTCGATTTCTCTCCATTTACAGGATACCTATTTATAAAGCATTTTCTGATATATCAGCAACAGTCAATTTATTAGTGTAGGTAGGATGTATTTAAACATATTGATGATTCTGAACAAAATAGATCTATATGAAAAAAAGAAAACGTGAAAAGTGAAACTTCTTTAGCTTATTTAATAATTGCCTTTAAAAAAATGTTGCAATGAAAAGTGTGCTAAATTCTGAAAGCAAATGCACAAGTCACTCTAAAAAAATACCCAAATCGCTTCAAGTGTGCCTATAAAATTTGAAGAAATCTCGATTTCTCTAGGATCCCATCAACAGATCCTGACCTGATGACAATGGGACCACCTGGAAAGTATACCCTTTTAAACAAAAAAAAAATACATATAAAAAAAAAGATTCCGACGAATTGAGAAAAAATATATTTACTTTGACAGTGCAGATATTATTATATAGATCATGAAAGAAAATTCATTTTTACATGCTTTTCTTACAAGTAAAATTTGACGATACCGGTATTCGATTGATCTGAAGCATACATATGTAAATCACATGACAATGCAATATAATGATGTCAAAGCTGGTCTGATGATGGAGCCGGAGAAGGTGGCCACAGGAATTATGTAACGAAACGACGTAACCTCATCGAGTTTGGGCTCGTTTGATTTGTCTTCACAAGTACTCAAGTAGTTTTTGCCATCATTCACGACAAAAAATTAGAAAAATTACGCATTTTATACATTTTTACTTATTTGCAGTGTCAAATTTTCAAATAAAAGCGTGTTACATTTGACAGCAGGAGAGAAAAAGAGGATGTAACACGCTTTTATATAAAAACTTGACACTGTGAAGGTTAATGAAGAAAATGGCTTAATATTTTAAACTCTACCCTCCCCCATGCCAAAAGTTGCCAGTAAGCAGTATTAGTGAAACAAGTCGAGAGAAAAGTTAGTCCCAGCGCGTTTTCATAGCGTATGCTGTCCAATCCGTCGGAGATATAACAAAATGACGTAGGAAATAATTGTGTAGAATATAATGATCTGCAAAAAAGTGTGCGGCAGCATATATCTATCTCTAATAGAAAAGTAGTTATAAGCGTTTTTCTGTAGGTATTCAAATTGCTGTAAAGTCATATTGTAAGGGGCGGGGTTAGTAGATATATCGTAAATATCATATTCCATTGAAGTATAGATACTAATTTAAAAAGAAGATAAATTCCTAAGATTGGATGTAAGGGGTAATCTCTCAAACTACTGAACCTATTCTGAAAATTCTTTCACTAATAGGATGCTACATTATCCCTGAGGGCCATATTTTATTTTGTTCGATAATATTCACGGGCGAAGCCAGGGGCGGAAATCTAGTCGAAAATAAAATTACATCACTTCATATTTCAATGTATAGAATTTTGAAACCACAGACAGGTGGATTATCAATTAGTTACATATAAATGAGACATTGAATTTCAAATGATGATTGGATACATCTTGGGGCACAAAAGATGGCGTCTGGCACCTGGTAACACTTCAAAACACAATAGAACTATTAAACTGTAGACAATGGAGACAGTCCACATTACGCAAATAAATCTCAAAGTTTGGTAAACAATTGTGCATTGTAGCAGGTACTGGCTAATTGTGACATTAGTGGATTCGCGGGAAAATGCTGTGGAATTTGACTTGGATGATATGAATTTCGATGGCAATTGTAAGAAAAAATTACTTGAAAATTCCACTTTTTTGTCCATACATACCTTCTTATCACGATTATACACACACGGCCTTTATATTAAACCTTGTAGCCAGAGACAGCACAGTATTGTCTTTTGCCAGTTGTCCATATTAAACAGAAAACCTGTTGCTGTACTTAATGGACTTAGACCACTTCTTTTAGTTTTGGAAGTAGCGCCCTCCGAAGTACGAGAAGTCGTTTAAAGTGTGCTTAGCATTTTGCCACAACTGAGAACATAATCCAGGACTCCCGATTTTCAATTTAAAAAAAAACTGGTTCAAGACAGAAAATTTAAGATCTACGAAAACTATTACCAAACTCCTGTTTTTGATTATTTGACGAAAATAAGTACAATAAAATTATAAACCATAAAATCATTTTCACGACCTAGATCAACTAGATATGTCACTTTAATTATTTAATAGCCGTTTTCGTTTTCACCAAATTTCTAAGTAAATTTTTAACATTAAGCAATTCCCAAATCAACATATTATACCCCATTATACCCCCTTAAAAAAAGGCGGGTTATCCGTAAAAGTGGAACAGACAGACAGAATTTTTAATCAATTTTTTCAGAAAACTTGATCTATTTACGAAACTGAAAAAAATATATTGATTTTAAGGATATGACAAATCTTTTTATTGTTTTGAAAAAATTATTGAAACATTTTACTCGATAGAAACAAATCCTAAATACACATCTGAAAACTTTATTTATCAAATTTTATGGCTATAGATGGTATCATTAAAAAAATTAACATGAATATTTTTTTGGTAATTATCTATCTTTCATTGTAAAATTATTTCTGTTGTATATATATTTTTAAAATTGCGTTTTAAACAAAAATTATCGCTTACGTTGAATCGCTTACTGTTTTTATCCTGCTCGCGTGCGCGTGATTCTAGATAAATGCGTTCTGCTTTTTCATCACTCATTTTCCCATCGACCACTTCACCTTAAAAGTTTGGTGAAAATCTGTTGTTATTAAAAAAATTGCGGACACGAGAAGTTGTTTAAAGAAACAGAAATAATTTAATTGACGTATGTAAGTTTATCAACACAATATAAAATAATGACAGTATCACAGCGCCTTGGTTACCTACTTTTATCTGAGTTGACACCAACCGGAAGGTCAATGGAAATCTACGGTACAATAATAGCACATATTTTTATTCAAAATGGGGTCATGATGACGCTGCAACAGATGTATCGAAAAAAAACAATAACAATTTAAAGGGGTGATCCATTGGCGAGATAATCTATGACCCATGTATGAAATAGTACATTGTGTAACAAGTGAGCAGAGGCAAAACCGAAGGAGAGTGATTTACAGAGCCGAGACTGTACACGTAGATAATTATAACCATCGCGCTCTAAACTTTTATATGACGTTTTTCAAAACATTTTTTTAAATTTTCCAATAACAAACATAACATAAATAACAGAACGATGTCATTAGAGAAGAATACGGAGTGAAAGATGATGTTGTGACTAAAATGAAGAAAAGTAGTTTACGCTGGTTTGGACACGTTGAAAGAATGAAGGATGAAAGATTGACTAAAAAGGTTTATATGAAAGAAGTGAAAGGAAATGCTGACAGGTGTATCTACTTTTATTAAACATATAAAAAATGGATTTATTATGGAAATGGAAATATTAAAAGTACACACAATCGCCGAGCATGTATGAAAGGTATGATGAATATAAAAGAAGCGAAAGAGGTATGTCAGGATCGTAACAAATGGCATTCGATTGTCTCTGCCTACCTGATAAATGGCGTGATGATAGATAGATAGATAATTTGTATATTTGTTAGTTGACGTAACGACTCAACTGGTGAACGATTTGAATAATATATATTGTACCCTTAGTTATAAAATCATTTGACACTGGCCTAAACTGGCCTTACAGTTAAATTGAGTGGCATTAAGTGGGCACATAAACTGAAGACCTCGAAGATATGAGAGTTGATACAACGAGCAATAAAAATTTATGACATCTTCCTTATTGGTCGTGGAAAATTCCTGAAGGAATGGGTTCTGCAAGGTGAACTGTAAAGATGAAACAGGATCGTTCTCATTGCTTTATTTCAATTCGACAAGTTATTTTTATCTCAAGGGATAACTCTTCAGAATTACCCCTGAAACATAGATCAAAAAATTCATCATACTTCAGTGCAAAAATAATTTGTCTAAAAATTTTTTTTATTCTTGCCGGCCCCAGTCCTCTTTTAGCCAATGCGTTTTTGTGGCTATACCTGACGAGTTTTATTTATTTATTTATTTATTATATATAGCCCAACAACACATACGTCCCAACATTTTTTGTACATGTTTGTAACTTAGTAGACGCAGTGTCAATTATGGGGCTATTAAAATTCTTAAAATTTAATTGCCTTTTAAAAAAAAGTGTACCGACTTCAAAAATAATGCACTGAAAAGTATGCTTTCCGAATGCAAATGCACAAGTCATTATAAAAAAATACTCAAATCGCTTCAAGTGTGCCTATAAAATTTGAAGAGTTCTCGATTTCTCCAGGATCCCATCACCAGATCCTGACCTGATGACCATGGGAACACCTGGGAAGTATACCTAGTCAAACAAAAACACTCTAATGACATCGTTCCGGTTTTTTATTTTTTACAAATTTTTACTACCTCTCCCTAGTTTAATTAAAAAAAAATGTTTGTTTATGATTCCGCAGAGTGATTCTGCCATCTGTGCGAGTCGTATTCGCAACTAATTTCCAACAACAAATAAATTAAAGTAGGTTTGTTTACAAATCTCGGATGCACCTTTTAAATTAATTACAGTAGTATAAAGTGACTGTTGAGTTACGTTCACAGAACATGCAATCAGTTTCTTTGAACTCTAGTCAATAATTTGTTCCCGAACCATACAGGGGCGTCAAACTTGGTCTGACCTCTGAGGCTGACTCGCACTTGACCGGTTTCTTAAAAGAATGTAAAATAAATTAGCAACTTTTTCATATTAATTTATGTTTTAAAATGTATGAATTCAAAGATATTGCAGATTTTAATTGGCCATATCATGAAATGGACAATTCTACGGATCGGACCACGACACACACATAACGAAACCAAAAAACATATAAATATACATCTAATAACTAAATAATATAATATTAATATATTCATTCTAGCTAAACGACAAAAAGAATGTGTAATTTTTGCTAAGCGCAGATTTTTAGTAAATTTTGACGCACCATAGCTTTGAAACTATAACTCGTATTAAAATTAATGTAAGAATTTATTTATAGGTAATTTATTAATAAGTAATTTAGTCTTTGACAATTTTCTCCAAGTTTGTATCGTTTTCATGAAAATTGAGAAAGTCTGTAAAACGGGACACTTTTCAAGGGAGGTGAAGCCGGTTGTTTGAGAATTCGGGAGAGTCGTGTATTTTAATGTACTCACATATAGGTATAAAACACAGCAGCAAAAAAACAAAATTATAAATTTTTCCGCAAAAAAAAAATCTAGGATGAATATAGCAATATAAAAAAGCCACTTGCAAAGCAAAATGCCTAAAAAATCTAAATATTTTCTAAACCATACAAGTTAGCTTCATGAAGTAAAAATAATCCTGAAAACAGTTTCATATTGTACAATAAAACCATCATCATGCCTCTCACACCTGAGGAATGTATAGTGGCTTTTCTTATATTGCTCGTCAGTTTATTATATGTATAGCAAATATTAACTGTTATCATTTAGTTAGTTATCGCATATGACGTAAATATGACAAGCCCCCATTTCTCATTGGTTTAAAAAATAACTCGTAAGATGTTTTTGTCATAATGATGACAATATTTATGTTTATTTCATTGTAACCATAATCCATCTATCATCACGCCTTTTATTCCATTAGGGATAGGCAGAGATAACAGATAGACATTTGATACGATCCTGGCATACCTTTTCAGCCTTACTTGAGCCTAAATTGAAATGCGATATAAGAATTTATCCCAAAGGATTTCCGGGATAAAATTTCTATTTTACTTTCTATTTCATTTATATTTCTAATTCACACTCCGGCCTTTAAACTATCTCCGTGTCCTCTCCCTTAACATTGGCATTGCACCGAAAATTTCCCATTCCGGCTGCCGGATGATCTAGGCGGACCGTTCGTTACAAGAATTCCACGAATCTGTGGTCGGTTTCAATGGACCTTGTGGCGACGCGCTGGGGATTGGACGAATGTGTGGCCTTAGGATCTTAGAGTGATTGAACCTAAAAAAATAGGCCTTACATGTCCGTATTGAAATGAACTTCTAGATACAAGACAGGCGTCTGCGCACGCGACTGATCTGGTTGCGAAATTGTCAACCACGCGGCTATGTTATGTGGATATCGGTTGTACTTTATGGAATGCAACTAAGCACGTGTACTGTGATTTCATTAGACAAATAAATAAAATCTTAGTGTCTTTGATTTCAAAATACCTCAACAGCCTCAAAAAATACTATCGGCTAAATATGAAACCAGTGGGGCGGGGCTAGTATATTTAGGACCACGACAACTTTTTTTTTCGATTCGAAAGCTAAAAACCAATGGCCACCAAAGGAATGTCCGATCCGAGAATGTCCAAAACCAGAATGCGCTCGCTACGCTCGTGATTCAATTCTAGACTACTTCGCTAGTTCGTGATTTAAAGTCGGCATTCGCAGCAAAAAATAACTTTGCTCATGCTCACTTGTTAAGGCTCCTATATATCCATAATTTTTCTGAGATAGGTAATAAGCTACCAAAATGCAAGACGTTTAATTATTAAACAGCGCTTTAAAAAAAATTAAGAGCCTTGTGATAGATTATGAAAGAGAAAACAGGGGCAAAATATTTCTTTATTTTACCACCCATGTTTCCTATTAAATAAAACCAAATGAAAAAATAACGACTATTTCACTTAGATATATTGAATAAGTATCTATATGCTAAATTACAGTGACACAGGTGGATTATTTACAGAGAAATTGGGAATAGTAATATCCCCATACAAATTATAATTATTGTTATAAGGCGGTAGCAATAAAAATTATATATAGCTATTATTTGAATCCCGTTACCCTTTTCTGTTAAAACTGTTTGATTTGCTACTTAACAAAAAAGAAGAACATCAATTAGTGCCATTTATTTTTAGTTTCCTGTACCATAATAAGTGCCGAATACTAGGCATTTTTGCCGACTATAAAAGTGGCCGAATTATTATACCTATATGAAACATTGTGCCATTTCTGAACCTCTTTGTTCATAACGATCGTGACGAAGTATTATACTTCTATGATGATAAAATGATACGCTTCCGTGATTTTCGATATATTATAATCATTAAACGTGACACCTTTAAAATTCAATTGCAATAAATGTTTTATTACATGAATATAATGATTCAACATACCTTCACGCATTCTAATTAATGTTATAAATACAAAAATTTGTTTGTGGAACCTTTTTATCTTGGAAATATGAATATGGAGTGAAAGATGATGTTGTGACTAAAATGAAGAAAAGTAGTTTGCACTGGTTTGGACACGTAGAAAGATTGACTAATGGGTTATATGGCTGAAGTGAAAGGAAATGCTGGTGGAGATCGACCTAGGTGTACTTTTATTGAACATATAAAAAATTTATTGATCGATGGAAATATTAAAAGTAGGTACACACAATCGTCGAGCATGTATGAAAGGTATGATGAATATAAAAGAAGCGAAAGAGATATGTTCAGGATCGTAACAAATGGCATTCTATCAAATGGCTGCCTACCCCTCTTGGGATAAAAGGCGTGATTATAGATAGATTTACAAATTGACTCGGGTCCCAGTGTTGCCATTTTTATGATAGAGATCATACAACCAATAAAAAATTAACATCCACACATCTCCCTCGTTTTTATAATCCGCCGTGCAAGCGTTGGTAAGCGTATTACTTGAGAAGTCCGAATTAGGTTTTTAGGAAAAGAAAAATTGGAATAGTTCCCCTGAAAATTGGAAGAAATATCCCCGTGACTGATCAGTGATCATCTCCTCTGGTGACAAGAGGGCTGGCTCCATCCTCGCTCAACGAATCAGCATCGTGATTCAGCGGAGAAATGCAGTAGGTATATATATAGAATACTTAGTTATAATTTATTTATTAACCTTAAATCTAATCCAAACAAAAAGGTGTACCGACTTCAAAAATTTGCACTTGAAACTGATTTCTTATAATAAATATTTCGTCGTAGAATTTGAAGACGCGGTTAGTGCTAAATTAGGATACAAAATTAAGTAAACATCTAAGAAGATAAATATCTGTTCAAAATATATGTATATATGTTTGTACTGATGATCGTAGGTTCCTAATGAATTGTCTAGATTAGTGAATTTGGGAACTAAGTTGTTTCTAATTTGGCACCAACCGTCTTCAAATTCTACGACGAAATATTTATTATTTCTTACTTTTCAGTGCAAATTTTTGAAGTCGGTATACTTTTTTTAAAGTTAATTTATTTTTCCCTTTTAAGTGTTTTTGCTGCCCTGAGAGACAAATAATAAGGCAAATAAAAAAATTTGATGTAAAATAAAAAAAATACTGCTGTGGATGGGATTTGAACCATGTGGTGCATCCTGCCCTGCACTCCATACCTTTAACCGCTAGACCATCTTCGATACGAAAATTGACAACTTCGTGTCAATAGCAACCGCTGCTAAGGCTTTTCACTGATAAAATTTTCAGCCGTAAACAGAGGCAAATTACTGAATTTCTGAAAAACTACTGAAGCGATTTTCGTCATGTGTCTGTGAGATAATGTCGAGAAATTATTATATTCTTAAAAAAAATAAGTCGTCAAAATCGGTACATATTTCATCGAGATACCTACTGATAATTGACTTATAAAGTCAGTTTTTTCAAAATTACTGAAAAAGTAATGAACCAATTTTTATGAGATAAAAATGGGACCAATCCGGAAGAATTATCTGTCGATTGGAAAAGAAATCATCAAAATCGGTTCATAAACGACGAAGCTATCACATACAAAAAAATATATACGGAGATTGAGAAACGCCTTTTTTTAAGTCGTTAAAAATAACTACATAAACCAGTTCCGCGTGGAGTAGTGGCAAGAATACTGGCTGCATTTCCCCGTTGATGGAAATTTGGAAATTTGCGGTGCTGATTCGTATTACTGTATTACAAAATGTCCATTATTTGTTGGTACTCAACAAAATTGCGTTGCTTGCAACTTAGCAAATGCAACAAAAATCTAAATATTTAGCAATTATCATATAAGAATCAATGAACTTGAAATGTGTGACCACCACGTGTACCTACTTGCAAGTTAATTCTGATTTATTTAATTACTAGCTTCTGTCCGCGGTTTCAACCGCGTGGAAACAGATCCAAAAAGAAATAATACCGTGGTTGTAATTTGCCCCTCCCCCGCCCGCTTTCATGGTATAAAAAGTAGTATAAAACATACATACATCCATACAAACTTTCGCATTTAACTGTCATCACTATCAGTACATAATATAAAACAAAGTCCCGTCTGTCACGCAAAAACTACTGGACGTATTTTGTTGCGGTTTCCACTAGTACATAGGTTGATTCACTGGAAAGCTTTACGAGTATTAAGCATTGACCTATCATGTTTAGGAGCTGAGCATTAACAGTATTAGTGAATCAAATCGGGAGAAAAAGTTAGCCCCAGTGAGTTTTCATGGCGTATGCTGTCTAATCCGTTAGTGATATAACAAAATTATATATGAAAGAATCGTGTAGAATATAATGATCTACAGTGATTATAAGCGTATGTATGTATATAGGTATTCAAATTGTTGTAAACCAATTATAAAAAACTGAAAACATATTTGACAGAGATGTGAAATTATTGAGTGTAAATTGTACGGATAGAGATCAATCAAGAGAAATATGTAAGGGCGGCGAACTTTGTAAGGGTATCTAATAAAGGTGCGTCGGTGGCCGTTCGATGCCGGATCCCGGCCATGCAACAATGGGTTTTTTAATTAAACCTTATGAACATAATCCGACAAACCACACTTAGAGGCTTTTCCATCTAAATATACCTTGCCACTCGTTATAGGTATAGCCTCACAAATACCATCGGCTAAACGAGGGAGACTTGGTCTTCCGCTAGGTGTCGAGAGCTGTAAGGCAATCCGTGAAGAAAGACAAAAAAATGGTGCCTTATTTGGTGCTCCACCTGGCTACTCCAACTGGTGGAAGCATGAGGAGTACCATGTCCTTATGCTCCAACTGAGTTTTACAACCAGGCATGAAGTCAAAGTCAACAGGTTTTACATATCCATATTTCAATAAAATATATTTTGTATATCTGCGGAAGCATATAAACTGTGAATTTTAAAAGTTAATTTTGCTAATTATAAGTAACAGGTAGGTACTTACGATACTTGCATTAATCAGCGATATTCAATGCCATCAAAGAAGTGATATATTTTTGTTAAATTATCTACATAATAGTAGATGCAATTTTGTTTAAATTTACGCTTACTTTAGGATTTTTTTGAATCATAACTAAGACCACTCTCGATCAAGTCACTTTTCAAACAAAAATAAACTAAATCAAAATCGGTTCATCAGTTGAAGATCTCATCGTGACTTTTCATTTGATTCCACGTCACGCCAAGACGTGATAGGGAATCCAGTTTAGTCCTGTCCGTGCTGTGATGGTTGTGATTAGTCGACGACTAATAAGACATATCACGGTCAGCGGGATTATCTTAAATACCGATTAATCGGCTATAAACACTATAAAGGCTGTAATTAATACTTGATATTGGCAAATCACCGTTGAATAAGAAGAAGACCTTTCATTTTGGTAAAGACACGACCAGTTTAGGGTCAGTGGTTTTCGAGATATTATTATGGCCCTTTTAAATTTTGATCTTAAAATCGTCATAACTCAAAAAAAATAATATTTTATAGAACATCCCGAGATATAACCTTTCTGAACATGCACATGTAGAATTAAAAACAATATCATAAATAATGTATATTATTGAAATTCTTGCTCTGGGTATATATTCGGGAAAATTACTTGTGCTATATTTCAAGTTGATACCATTGCAGCATAATACATATAAAGAAAGAGACTAGAGTCATTAGACGTATACTTTAATTTCATTCACTATTTCATTAATTCATAGCCATATTTCTCTAGTGGTCTGAGAAAAGTGTTAAAATTAATAATTTTGCAGGATATCTACGTTCTGTAGATATCCAAAGCTTATTGTGGGATGAATGTATGGGATTGAAAGACTGAAGAATGAAAGATTGACTAATGGATGGCTGAAGTGAAAGGAAATGCTGACAGAAGACGATCTAGGTGTACTTTTATTGAAAAAAAATGTATTGATCGATGGAAATATTTAAAGTAATCGCCGAAAATGTATGAAATAAAAGAAGCGAAAAGTATGTCAGTATCTTCGGATGAAAGGCGATTTTTAGCCTAGTCTGATCTTTCTTTCATCTCGATTTCTTAAAGGGTTGCGAAGATAAAAACTTATGTAAAAAAATCTTTAACTTCGAACTAAAAAAGTACTTTTACGTCATCAACTTTAAAAAATTATATTTAAATAATAAAAAAATCATTAAATCGATACCCGTGTAAACATGCAGTTTTAAGAGATTAGTAGGGCGAAGAAATATTTGCTAGCAAGAAAATTGATGACACTTGTTTTGTCTGCTGTGTTAGGAAAATTATATAATTAAGAAAATAAAAAAACACTTATTGAAAAAAAATGCTGATTCTTAAATTGCTCAGATTTTCAAGTGACCTATATACAGGATGTTTGTGTGTAAAAATAATCGAGGTCGTTCACAGTTGACCTTATACAGCTCCCTCTTTTAGCCGATTGTATTTGTGAGACTATACCTAACGTACTCGTAGGTAGCATGTTCTTGGTTGAGGTATATTTAATTTTAGTTGGAAAAACCTGTAAGTGTAACTTTTAAGGAGAGGAACGAATAATTTGAATTCTGAACTGAAATTCCCGAATTTAGAATGCTATGAACATACAAGTTGGGCATCGAAAACTAGAGGATTTTATCTAGTATTGTGTAGGACGAAAACATGATTGGTGAAAATTTTCTCGATAACTTAAATTTTTGAAATAAACTCTTCAAAAACACCTTTTTAGTCATACAACCATACTCTGAAGGGATTTACGTTTAAATTTTATACGAATCTGTAGGTAATTTCAGTACCTAGTATTGATTAAGAAGATGTTTCCCTACATGTGATCGTTTTTTAATAAATCATTTATTTGTAATGTGCCGCCTATGTCATTTATTCCGAGAAGCGATACATTATGCCCTTCTCACTTCTGCAGCAAGAATGGACAAAGCACCGTCGTTGTCTTGCATGACGCGATCGTTGCGCCCGAACCACTCATGCGCCCGAACCACGAGTTTAGAGCGTGGCTTACGATTAGGAATTTCTCAGTCGTTCCTCGTCTTATTGGTACATGGCCGGGATCCGGGATCGAAACTGGAGTCTGCCTAGTTAATCCTAGCTGGATAAACAATAAGTCTTTCAGGAAGCAGGCAATATTCTTGCCACTATTACACGCGGGCCTGGTTTATTTAGTTATTAAGTTATTTTTAAATTGTTATCAATATTAAGTAATAAAAATTTATAAGACAAAAAAGGATAGGATTTAAGATATAGGTATTTCATACATATCTCATCCCAAAATATTTCGTACCAAAAAAAAATGGTAAGCACCAATATCCTCGTGTTTCAGAGGGCACGTAAAGCCTGTGTTCGCACTTCTTCTAATAATAACAGATATTGAAGTCTGGTGCGTCGGTGGCCGAGTGGTTAAGACGTCTGGTCTTAACTAGGCAGATCCCCGCTATGTACCAATTGGTTTTTTAATAAAAACTTATGTACCTACATAATCCGACAAACCATACTTAGAGGCTTTTCCATCTAAATATACCTCAACAGAACTGGCCACTCGTTAGGTATAGCCTCACAAATACCATCGGCTAAAAGAGAGAGACTTGGTCTTCCGCTGGGTATCCTGAAACCGTAACATGGTTTCGGGAGCTGCAAGGCAACCCGTAAAGAAAGAAAAAAAAACATAAAAAAGTATGATAAGGAAGTGACTCCTAGGTCCATTAAATGCAGCAACAGGCTTGCCACCTGTTCTGTTTAATATGGACATATATATTTCGTCGGTTTTGGAATAGGTTGATACCAACTTAGGAAAATAAACTGAAATAACCTAAATTTAGTTTCAGTCCGTAAGATTTTCTTAATTGTTATTTTTCAGGGTTCCTATGACTTTCAAATAGTGTATCCAATATTCGTACTTAAATATTATATAAAAAACATTGCTTATAATAAAACTACCTATAATTAACAATTATAATGTTATTTTGCTGACACATCATAGTATTAAAATTACATAATATTATTTTATGGAAAACTTTGTACAGAAGCACATTTCAAGAAAATTATATGATTCGTCTGAATCTTACCTTATTAAGGCGCTGTTATTTGTGAATTAAATAATTTTTTTAAACTTTTTTTTAATCTATGAAAATTATAGAATTATTTAGGCAGAGGCAATCGTATGCAATTTTTTACGATCCTTATATTTTTCGTTTTCTCTATAATTATCTTTATAACAACTCTCATAACATGCCCGAAGGCGTATTACGAATACATTGTTAAACTCAGAACTGTGCATGATGCTCTGAAACACGCAACGATTTAATATTAAAATCACGATGAGTAAAAAAATTAGATTTTGAAATACTTCTCCCACACTCTCATCTATACTAATACAAGCTTCTGTCCGCGGTTTCACCCGCGTGGAAATAAATTCATATAATTAATTAGGAACCTACGATCATCAGTACATACAAACATGGATAATATTGAACAGATCTTTATCTTCTTAGATGTTTACTTAATTTTGTATTCTAATTTTGCAATCGTCTTCAAATTCTACGACGAAATATTTATTATTTCTTACTTTTCAGTGCAAATTTTCGAAGTCGGTACACTTTTTTTCAAAGTTAATTTATTTTTCCCTTTTAAGTGATTACAAGTAGCATTACAACATGGACGTAAAAAAGTAGAAGACGGATCGCCGTTAAGACAAAAGTGAAGCAACCAAGTTATGCCAGTTTCATTGTAAATACGAGCCTCACGCATACATTCTCATTCGGTTATGCTGATTAGCCGCCAATAAGAAAATAAAAAACAATGCCGTCTTGTGTAGTAAAATTATGCAAAAACAACTCCATTACTCATAAAAAATCTCAAGGAATCACATTTCATAGGTAAGTTAGTAATTTACCACTTACTCTACAATTTAAATATATATTAGAGATAAATAAAATCGGTAGCACACATGCACGCTTGCTTTTTTACGTCCATGCATTACAAATATAAATAATCGAAATCGGCTTGGCATTTCATCGAGTTATGACAAAAATTGACTTAGAAATAAGTTTTTATTCAAAACTACTGAACCAATTTTCACTTTAAAAAATGGGACCAGACGGGAAGCACCAACTTTAAATAAAAAAAGAATCATCAAAATCGGTTCACCCAATCGAGTTCTGAGGTAACAAACATAAACAAAACAGACAGATAGACGCAAACCTAGTCATATAAAGGGTCCATTTTATCATCAGATGTACGAAACCCTAAAAAAAATAAAAAAAATTTTTTTTTAAATATATCTACTTAGGTATATCAATTATAATCACTTCAGAAAATGTTTTAGTTTTATGCAATATTTTGTCTCTGACATATAATAACATGTTCTCTTATCCCCCTCCCTCAAATCAATACCCTTGACGGTGACTCGCAAAACTCAAATAAAAATTATAAAACTAAAGAAACATCGCCTTAACAGACTCGTAGTAAACAATATCAACATATGAGATACTAGCCGCATTATAATTTAGAATTGTGCATAATAAGTACATTTAAGGAACTGTGTAATAATAGGTGCATGCCTCTAGGAGGTAATTATGTATGCACTTACTTCCATGGCCTCTCTTGACAATGTCATAATATCAATAATAGATAATGAAAAAAATATACAGAGCGAATGTAACCGGAAGAGTGGATGATTCGTTCCAATGAATCATAGGAAAATAAATAAGCAATTCCCATTGTAAATCGTGAGAAGGTGTATTGAGAAGCAATTTAAGAAGTAGGTATGATTGATGAAAAAAATGTCCTGAAAAAAAAAACTCATAAATCCAACAACACATCAAACAACAAATAATAAAGGGGTTCCCATACAATAAACGTGTTTTTTCGAATGCCAATAATGTTCATACAAACAAACGTCTAACGAGAATAACGATAATGCATACAAATACAAATAATAAAAAGAAGTGTGAGTGTGACTCACGCTAATTCGTTTCTGCGCCATACAGGGGCGTCAAACTTGGTCTGGTGCCCGATTCAGTAAGACCACTTTTTCAAAACGCGTGTTTTGAAATCGATTAAAAAAACAAAAGTCACGTACTTTGTATTCGGTAAGAACTGTCAAACACAAACGGACGTTTTGACCACGTTTAAATCTGTCAAAAAGTTCGACAACAAAGTTTAAAAACGTGTTAAAACGTGCATCATTTGATTTAAAACTGAGAAATTGAGGTTAAAATTTAAAATTTGAATAATGGCAAATAATAAGCGTCAGGCAACAACCTGCCAGATTGCCTTTCTGGTTGATTATATGTCAACCCATAAGACCGATTCTCCACAAGGACGGGCTACCCATGATGCTGCTTGGAGAAGTTTAGCCGAAAAGCTGAATGCTTTGGATGGGGCAGTGAAATCTGTCGAAAAATGGAAACAGGTCAATAAGTAGATATACCTACCTTATTTATTTTGTGTTTTAATGGACACATCCATAAAGAGTCTTAAATTAAGTGGTGACAACAATGTTACCAATATTGTAAATAAGTATTGCATTGGCTACTTTATTTCGCAGACATGGAGGGATTTAAAATCAAATACAAAGAAGAAGGAGCAGGCGCGACAAAGGATGTACAATGGAACTGGAGGTGGCTACATGGACGTTCCAGTTACAACAACAGAAGAGAGGTATTGGGAATCCTGGGTCCTGTAGCCATCCACGGTCTGGAAAATGTAGAAGAAACTGTGGTATGTGTAATAAAATAGTACTAAATCTAAAAAAACAAAGGTAGCAGTTCACTTTAATTTATGTATTTAATTATTTTGCAGGTTGACTGTATTCCAAACTGCATACTACGAGTATATCAGGCCCTCAAACTGTTTTTGTGAATAAAAAAAATGTTGCTCTATTTTGACGTGAAATACACAATAATATGTTTATTAATAGTCTATAATGTATAATGACTGAAAATAATGTTTATTTATTTATTTTATAAAAACAATAATTATTTTTTTAATATTAAAATGAAAAATATTTCATTCATAATTCCGTTCAAGTGACGTCACATTATATAAATTACAAATAAATAACCACAGATTAGTAACTACATTATAATAACTGTCTGTCAATCTGTCACTGACTAAGTTATGATCTTGATATTTTATTTAATCTATGGTCATCATGTTGATTGTTGGTCATTATCGCGGGAATTTTAATAAGAAAATTCAAAACATGATTTTTTTAAATGAAAATACAAATATAAAATTTTCTAATTTATTTATTAAGTACCTTGCGGTTACATCCTTGTTAATGGTTACTGATCCGCCCCTTTATGTAGTAGCGTGATGTTATGTAGCCTATAAAGGGCTATCAAATGCAAAAATATTTTTTGCAACTATTTTTATAGATTATTAGTATAGATAATAAACCTTATAGCTATAATTTAAAAATATTTCCAAAAAATTGTCATAAGGGTCTATTGTCACAATAAAATGTCTATTACCAAAACCTTGAAACTTTTTTATTCCTCAAGGATTTTCTCTGGATATCTCTAGTTGAGAAAATTTTATTACATACTAAATGATCAAGTCATTCATGAACATAAAGTTATCGCATAACATTGTTATTATTGAGATTATACTTTGCAATAAGTGGATACAGATTTAATGGCAAATAATCATACATCCAAAACCTTCACGCCTGTTTCTCATAGGTATAGACAGAGAGGGTGGAGTACTACACTTAACCAACTTCCGCCCTCAAAAGATCTTTTTAATGACATCCTACTTAATGGGTTGGGGTTTAATTTTTTTATCTTACATAAAGGAGAAAGACATGTTTCCAAAATTAAAATCTCTTATAATATGTCGCCGCCAAATGGTTAAATCAGCCACTCAATTGGATAGCTAGGCATTTCATTAAATGGCTAACGTCGCAGCCTCTTGGTTGTTCGTCGTATTCGTATTATTAAGACTCAAAATTGTGTTTAAAACTAGTATCCGGCTCTCATTATTTGCACCTTTTTCTTTTATTATACTGTCTATTTTAATTCGAAACAAAGCACTTTACATATAACAACACACAATAAAAATACACTATATTTTGTTAGAGACTGTTTAACGAACGGCCTAGCCATTCAATTGAATACAACTATTTAATGAAATGCCTAGCCATCCAATTGAGTGGCTGTTTTAACCATTTGTCGGTGACATTTATATACCAAATGTTATCAAATACCTCAAAACTACTCAAGACACTAGAATTTTTTGAAAGACGGGACGGATTCTCTGAACCATGTTATAAGAGTTCCTGGTTTTACTACGGAATCATAAAAAAACCTATCATGTTTCTGTATACCCCTCTGGGAAACAGGCGTGAGTATATTTATGATTAATTTGTATTAGTTTAGCCAGCGGGCGAGTGTGACCCCGCTGTCTTTTATTATGAACACGCCTTTGGTACTGTCGCTTCAAGGAAAAATGCATTTATTGTTTCTATAAATATATTGAATTGAAAGTATTATTTTTTAGATTAGAGAGGTTTAGACTAATCTAATCTAATCTAATTTTAATCACGAAGTAAACATTCCAACACATTCAGCTAAATCATCGTCTGCGCCCTTTTCACGCAAAAACTATTGAACGGATATTATTGCGGTTTTCAGCATTAGATAGATTGATTCACCGGGAAGGTTTACGAGTATAAAACATATACCAATCATGTTTAGGAGCTGAGAATTAACATTATAAGTGGATCAAGTCAGGGAAAAGTTAGTCCATGGCGTAGATGATGCATCTCTAATTCGTCAGAAATATAAAAAAAACAAAAAAAATTAGGAAATAATTGTTTAGAATAAAATTATCTACAAAAAAGTCAGCGGTAGCATAATATTCTATATCAGATATATTATATCTATCTATAATAAAATTATTTATGTAGGTATTCAAATTGTTTTTTTTTCTTCACAAGTTGCCTTACAGCTTCCGAAATCGTGTTATCGATCCCAGGGTACCCATGTAGAAGACAAAGTCTTCCTCTTTTAGCCGATGGTATTTGTGAGACTATACCTAACAAGTGGCCAGTTCTGTTGAGGTATATTTAGATAGTAATAATAGTCTAAGTTTGTCTGATTATGAACACAAGTTTTTAATTATAAAAAAATCTATTGGTACATGGCCGAGATCTAACCGTAGTCCGCCTAGTTAAGGCCACTACAAGAAATCTATCTATCTATCTATCATCTATCTATCAGGGGTAGATAGAGACAAGAGAAAAAATTATTGATCGAAGGCAGCATGTATGAAAGGTATGATAAATATAAAAAAAGCGAAAAAGGTCAGGATCATAGCATGAAACCTTTTTGGATTTAATTATTTAATCAATTTAGATAAAAAGTATTTATTTAAAAAAAATATACAATAACTATTTTTTTGAATATTATAGACCTCGTACAAACATTTTGACACCTCTATCATCTATAGTGACTGCAACAAGGGGCCCCTATACAGAAGCGATCGAAAAAACATTTCCAATCAAGATTATAAAAAAATATATGGACATTATCCGACAAACCGTACAAAGAGGCTTTTCCATCTACAATAATCTACATGGCCACATAAGTATAGCCTTAAAAAATCTTCGGCTAAGTGAGGAATACTTTGTCTTTTCCGCTGGGTACCGTGGAATCAGCAACGGTTCCCGGGAGCTGTAAGGGAACCCGTAAAGAAGAAGAAATCTTCTCAATCTTCTCAATAACGTCAAGTCAAGTGGTATAGTTAAGCAAACCTACATGTATCCATAAAATCAGGTATATAACTTTTTGAAATGTAGACCTAGATATGAATCTACTTGTTGTTTTCATATCAAAACTGGAGCACAGTGGAGAGTCTTCATACAATAAACTTTAGACATTTGCATGGCAGCTTCCGACAGTAACATTAGATAGGTAGTATCCAAATGGTTCTTGAAATAATTTATTCAGGAATTTACCTTATATGGGCTTAGCATATACATAAATAATTTATTTAAAAATTCATAGATGATGTTTTAAAATTTAACATACCCTGACAAATTTATCTTTATTTTCTTTCTTTAATCAACCCTAATAGGGAGTAAAAGGGGGTTTAAAAGGGATATTGATCGAATTTATTTGATAAGCACAATATTCTAGGTAAGTATATAAGCATAATATTTTACAGTTATATATAAAAAAGCAAAAAATGCTAAGCACTTCGGAGGGCATGTAATTTGTCCGCACTTCGTTAAAAAAATAATCAATAATGAAGTGACACATCTATGTCAAAATAAAGTCACTAAGAGTATTCGTTTCCGTAAAAATATACTTATTTCTAAACAAAATTACGAGCGCCCCGAAGCACAGGATGTCAATTAAAGCATTGTAAATGGATTTTTTGCCTCCAATGGGTATTGAACCCAGGGTCTCCGAACCATTACGCTATCTACCCCCTTCGGGTCATTCGGTGTCAACAAAATAAACCTATGACCATTTGCTAATGTTCTAAATACCTTTTTCCTCATTTACTTACAAATTAAACAAAATAAAATAATGTTTGTTTAAACAATCAAAATATTGATTTTTATTATTAACTAAGTATTGTGAAATCTGTGTTAGATACTATAAGAAAAACAAATAATACAGTTATTATACTTTACGAGGAAAAAATAATAATTTCAGATTCAGACTATAATAATATATATAATATATTAAATATTGCCCGCGTGATAGTAGAAGGAACAAAGGTAGACAAAGTAAACGGAAAGATAGCTGGTCCAGAATAGACACGCACTGCAAAGAAAAGGACGAAATGGAAAACTTTAGAGGGGGCCTTTGTTGAGGGATAACCGGCTACCGATACAATTAGCTTAAGTTAAATTGTTAAATAGAATTAAGTAAACGTTATATTATGCATGTTATTAAGATACAGCATTAAACGACTTCAAATAATTAACCTTTTAAAAAAAAGTGCATAACTTCGCGATGTTGATGATTTCTTTTTTAATCACAGATAATTCTTCCGGATTAGTCCCATTTTTATCTCAGTAAAATTGGTTCATTAGTTTTTCGGAAATTTTGAAAAAACTGACCTTATAAGTCATTTTTTCTTAATAACTCGATAAAATATGTACCGATTTTGACGACTTATTTTTTTAAGGATATAATAATTTCTCGACATTATCTCACAGACATATGACGTAAAATTACAATCGAAAATTTTAATTAACAATTTTACAATAGGCCGCCATTTTGAAATTTCGTGATCGGACTGAAAAACAATGTCTATAAAATATTCGATTGTCATTCGATTTTGAATAATGCAACATGTATTTTCATGCATTTTAATTTTGTTGCTTTTTTCAGCTTTCTCGCTTGTTTAAACAATGGAAAAATATTCTAATTTTTTTAACACTCAATACTTGTGTAAAATAATCAGATAAACAACTTTTTTGCTCTAAAACCAATACTTACCGAGATATTTAACAAAAACTGAAAAAACAACCGTTTTCCAAGTTATTTTGCATTAAAAAACAATGACGCGTATCTCCTACGAAGTAGACAATTTAGGGTGTTATTCTACGTATTTTTATTCAAATTTTAAGCTAAATATCGTATTGTTATAAAGGACCACCACTTTCCCGTTTTTTTTTGCTCTGGCGTCCTGATTAATTCTACATTCTGTTCGTTTAGTTGTACATTGTCAAGCCCCCTGGATCTAAATTTTCTGGTTTTCGTATTTCAGTAAAGTGAAAGCACATATAACAGGTGTTTTAGTGTGGCCTATTTGGAATATGACCCCATTTATGAAAAGATTAGATAAAATCAATCGCTTAGTGATGTTACATTTTTGTAACGAGTTAGTCCAATAGTGTTACTAAACATGACTTAGTGGTAACCTCTTTATAACCCCCGACGAAAAAAAGATTGGTCTGTGGCATCGTAGCTCCAAAAGTTTTTTTGAAGTTTTCTTCTTCCCGAAACCGTGTACAGTCACAGAGTACCCAGCGGAAGACCAAATCTCCCTTTTTTAGCCGATAGTATTGTGAGGCTATACTTAACGAGTGGCCAGTTCTGTTGAGGTATATTCAGTGCATCGATTACTCTTCCTTTCACATACTATCTATAAATAAAACTTTTGTAATCCATCTTTAATATTTCATTCATATTTTGTCATTGTAAATTTCAAAACTAGTTCAGTAAACTTGATTTTAATAAAGAAATTCAATTATGAACTCTATGTTTAAAGGTTTAAAGATGAATATACTTTGCAATAATAACATTTGTTTATTTTTTTTATCGAGCCACTGATCTCCAGACTAGTATCATTGGTACAAATCGGTACCAGGATCGCATGAATACTAAAGAGGGTGGTTTCAATTTTATTTAGTTAGGCTCTTCAAGTCACATGTTTTTGTAGGCGTTTAAATATTCAGAAAAAAGGGCGAGAATGGTTTATTTCTGTTTATTTTAGTACGTTTTTGGCCTTTGTAACACGGTGTATATTATGTACTTATATATAACTAGCGGGCCCTGCAGACGTTGTCCTGCCCAAACGTTGGCTTGGCTGCTATTTACTTTCCTTCGTCCGTGGAAAACAACTACCACTACCACTACCACTACCACTACCACTACCACTACCACTACCACTACCACTACCACTACCACTACCACTACCACTACCACTACCACTACCACTACCACTACCACTACCACTACCACTACCCCTACCTACCACTACCCCTACCCCTACCCCTACCCCTACCCCTACCCCTACCCCTACCCCTACCCCTACCCCTACCCCTACCCCTACCCCTACCCCTACCCCTACCCCTACCCCTACCCCTACCCCTACCCCTACCCCTCCCCTACCCCTACCCCTACCCCCCCTACCCCTACCACTACCACTACCCCTACCCCTACCCCTACCCCTACCCCTACCCCTACCCCTACCCCTACCCCTACCCCTACCCCTACCCCTACTCCAACCCCTACCCCTACCCCTACCCCTACCCCTACCCCTACTCCAACCACTACTATCATATGTCCGTCTCCTGGCTCTAAGCTACCTCCCACCAATTTTCAGCCAAATCGGTACAGCCGTTTTTGAGTTATAAATAACCTAACTAACCTACCTGGCCTACCGACTCTGGAATTAACACATTTCCGTGGTAGAAAGTAAAATACAGCGCCATCTATTGACGTTTGCAAATACATTTTAGTACACATATAAAACTCAAGATGACGCCATATATTCACAATTAAAATTTATAATTTTAGCTACCCCTACTCCAACCCCTACCACTATCCTATGTCCTTCTCCTGGCTCTAAACTACCTCCCTGCCAATTTTCAGCTAAATCGGTTCAGCCGTTCTTGAGTTATAAGTGAAGTAACTAACACGACTTTCTTTTATATATATAGATTAGTGACGGCTTCGCACGGGTACAATATCTATAAGAGATATACAATATATATATGCTACCGCGGACTTTTTTGTTGATAACTTTATTGTGAACAATTCTTTACTACATAATTTTGTTATATCTCGCATACGAATACGCAACGACGAAATATTTAATTATTTCCTTCTTTTCAGTGAACAATATTTGAAATCGGTAGGTATATATTTTATATAGGTGGTAGGTTTTTAAAAAGTTAATTTATTAATAATTTATAATTTTTAAGTGATTTTGTAAAATAAATCATCTAAATCGGCATACATTTCATCGAGTTATGTTTTCAAAATTTCTGAAAACTACTGAACTAATTTTCACCAAAACAAAACTTACTGTCCTTCTTCCAAGTTACAACGCATCGTCGTAATTTTTATAGGATATAAGCTAGTTTTTATCCCGGGAAAATATCTCATTCCCCGGAAAATGGAATCCGGCGACTGCTCCGCTCCTTTGGTTAGTAGCGTGATGTTATATAGCCTATAGCCTTTCTCAAGAATAGGGCTATCAAATGCAAATATATTTTTTCAAAACTGTTTATAGTTTCCAAAGACATTTAATTATTTAATCTCTTTGATAGTTTCAGAGATTAGCGCGTTTAAATTCAAATAAATTTAAATTGTTTCACATAATACATGTGATGCCTATTAAGGCTTACAATACTTTATCTTATGTCACAATAATATAATTCTACAATAATAATAAAAAAACAATTAAAATTATATAAATACCCACAAATATACACAAATAGTCAAAGAAAATTTACATACAGCGTCATGTTCTTTTATTGAATAGAAGCAATTAACAAGCCATTGCTTGAGTCTATTTTTAAATAAATTAAGTGGCAAATCCTTTAATATAGTATAGATGTATTTGGCGAGCCCGCCTTTGGCTCGCATGGGTACTTGGTTTAAAAAAAAATTAATACCCACACAAATACGCTTATAACTGCTTATCTATTGAAGATAGGTATATGCTACCGCGAACTATTTATAGATAGTTTTATTTTACACATTTCATTCATATATCATTTTGTTATATCTCTGACTGATTAGACAGCATTCTAATTTAAAAATTGTTATTATTTTTGGTATTCTACATTAAAAAAATGTAACCCTTTTTTTGAAATTTATTTTAACTTGTTTTGTCCCCAAAGTCCTCGTCTCCTTTTTTGTGGTAAGTGAAATAAGACTTTGATTCAAAGCCATATAAGGTTTATAGTCAAAATACATATTTATTATTTGTACGTGATTCACAAAAGAATACACCACTATCTGTTACTTAGTACATACTACGGAACCCTAACTTGATGCACTCATCTTCACGCACTTGACTGGTTTTTTTTTCTATAATCGTCAAACAAAGATTCTTTGTTTTCAATGGAAGTTCGTATTTTACACATACATTCAGATTTATTGTGGAAAATTCATTTTTAACGAAGATGTTTCACAACTATATGAGAAATAACTTAAAGTATCGCACCATCGCGCCTGATTTTTTCCAAGGTGGGCAGGTTTAAATAGTTAAAAAAAAATTTATAAAACAGCTTTTATGTGAGTTTGCCCAGACCATGAGATTCTCAAAAAATCAGGGGCAGCCGTAATTCGTTTTTTATTTATAATTATTTTTATAATTATTTTCAGTTGACCTCCCTTTCAGTTTGAACTCTGAAGCGAACTTTAATTCGAACGTTTAGAGCCTATAATATTTTGAACAAATATTCAGACAAACAGAAAATTAAAGAAGTGACACATAAGTGTGTAAAACGTCGGCTCACAACTGAAAAGTCGCGGGTTTGATTTCGATCCCCACATCCGACCATGTACCATTTTCAATAAAAAAAACCATGTAGGTACCTACATTATCCGACAAACCGTACAAAGAGGCTTTTCCATCTTCATACCTCAACAGAGTTGGCCACTCGTTAGGTATAGCCTCAAAAAAAATCTTCGGCTAATTGAGGAAGACTTCATCTTTCGCTGGGTACCCTAGGGCCGGCAACGGTTCCCGGGAGCTGTAAGGCGACCCTGAAGTTTTTTTAAGTGCAGCAACAGGTATGCCACCTGTTCTGTTCAATATGGACAACTGGGTTCAAGTGGACAGTGTATCTGGCCACACCACAAGGTACAAAGGCCGTTAAGATGAAGATGGACAGACACAAATAGCTAAATCGTGTAAATAAGGTAATCACACTTATTTATCTTGATTTTCACCTCTAATCAGAGAAACGCCACGGATCGATATGTTTTTTTGTGGATATAATTGGAGACGGACAGTGACATAGGCTACTTTTTATCCCGGGAAAATATCTACTTTACCCGAGAAAATTAAATTAGACATTATTTTTATAGATATTTGTATTAGATAGAATAGATTGTGGAGAACTTTCATATCTGCCTACCTTAATGGGATAAAGGCGTGAGCATGTTATATAAATTTTTCATATAAAAAGATATTGTAAAGGAAATGTTACGTCACGCGTTGTAGGTTATAATGTGTGTTTTCGCGACCTTCAACAGAGACCGTGTGGCCTAATGGATAAGGCGTCGGACTTCGGATCCGAAGATTGCAGGTTCGAGTCCTGTCACGGTCGAATATATTTTTTCGCTTTTTTTTTAATGGTATATATTTGTTTTTATTTGTTTGTTGTTTAATTTGGCTCAAGTTTTTAACGAATAAATTCCAAGTAAATTTTGGTCTCACTTTACGTTCCTGGGAATAAGATATATTCTATATTATTATTTCTCAAGGGTATTAAAATTATCTCCCTTAATACTGTATCAAAGTTAATGTTTGATACGCGATCTTGAAGATTATTTTTTCCCTGTAATGTCAAAAATAAACAAACAAATCAAAATTACACCAATTGATTTATTTGGAAAAGACGCCATCTATTGGAGATCAGTTGAACTATGACACCACTGGCGGTGCGAAGTATTCGCACGGGTATCTAGTAACAAATAGATAAAACATTTATATAGTATTTGATAATATTGACGTAAGATACCGCCAGATAAGTTGAGCTCGGTGTGCAGTACAAAGTTTTAAAATAAATCGATTTTTGAACTGCGCTCCGAATGTCAAAAGGTTAAATTATTTGGCAAGATCGATCTATCATTACGTTTTTTATCCCAAGAGGTAGTCAGTGACAGTGTCATTTGTCAATTATTTTTCTTATTTTAATGACACATTTTGCTGATATAAGTTACTTATAGTTCCGCCCAGGCTTCGCCCGTGGAGCCTATATTATGGTCTTCATACAAAAATACTATAAAAAAACCACTTTCCAATTTATCTTGCCTTTATTTATTTAAAAAACGATCAGCATTTAATTCTTATCTACTTCAGGTATATAAACAATGGACAACATATTTTTATTTTTGGTAAAGTACCAAAATTCGAAAACCGTTTATAGATTATTAGACAATTTCGAAAAATACGGAAAATGACTAAAGATTGGAATAATGCGCATTAGCTTTGTTAAGCCATATTAAACAAGTAATAACACATCTCTTGACATGAAGAAGGAAAAAAAATGATGACTTGTGCTGTATGGACTTAGTTCCGTTGCCTGATCCTGAAAAGGAACAAATTAACAAAAAAATAATATCTTTGGCAGATTAGTCTTGTTTGTTGCCATTGGCCAAGGCACACAGTTATTTTGCCTATATTTTATCAGTAGGTAATAGGGATGTTGACAAGTTTTTGAAAATACTTTTAAATTATAGCTGTAAGATTTATTATACCTAATAAAATAATTTGAAAATTTTATATTTGCATTTTCATTTAAAAATGGTTTTAATTTTAATCCCCGCGAAAACTATGATGTCGTCACATCTAGAAAACCAACAAAATTAAGGTCATAGATTAGATAAAATAACAAGAAAATAACTTAGTCAGTAACAGATTGACAGACAGTTATTATAATGTAATTAGTAGTCTGTGGTTATTTATTTGACATTTACTTTGAAATGACGTCATTTACCGTTTGTAGTCACGTGACCGGAAGTATGAATTACATATTTTTCATTTATATATTAAAATAGAAATATTTATTAAACAAATAAATAAACATTATTTTCAGTGATTATACGTTATATCTACTATATAAAAAATATTATTGTGTATTTATTTTCTTTCACTGTCAACATCCCTATGCTCTCTGCTTATCACTATGGCTTGATAGTATGACTGTATAGTATTTTTTCCCCAATAAGAAAAGAAACAGTTATTTTGACTTGACGTCATATGATGATGATCACACTCATATGAGGATATTGCATCAAAATTATTTAAACATGTACAAGGAAACGTATTTCACGGGATCATGTTTAGAATCACTTGATTTTTAATATGTTCATTGAATAAAAAACGGTCAAGTGCGTGTCGAACTCATTAGGTTCTGTTGTATTTCTACGTAGACAAACTCTCAGTTAGAAAGATTAATAGCAAGTGTATATCAGCGCAAGTGGCATACCATACCAAAGCTCGACCCATCTTCCAGGGTATAAGAGACATCCCATCAGGGCGCTTGCCATCGTCGCGTATGATTCGTGGCTCAAGTGTCGCGGGGACGTTGACGCTGATGAGGGCTCTTTTGAGGATGTTATTGAGAGCGGCGTGGCGGGAGAAGCGGCCAGCACCATAAGAACATGTAAGTCCGTGGTAACCGAGTGGTTAAGACGCCTGGTATTAACTAGGCAGACCCCGAGTTCGATCCCGGATCCCGGCCATTAACCAATGAGTTTTTTAATCAAAAACTTATGTACATAATCCGACAAACCACAACACAGAGGCTTTTCCATCTAAATATATCTCAACAGAACTAGCCACTCGTTAGATATAGCCTTAAAAATACCATCGGCTAAACGAGGGAGACTTGGTCTTCCGCTGGGTACCCTGGGAATCGTTAACACGGTTTCGGGAGCTGTAAGGCAATCCGTGAAGAAAAAAAAAAATATAAATATTATAAAGAGATAAAGTAAATTTGGATGTAGGACGTAATCACTCAAACGGATTCTAAAAAATATTTCACGAATAGAAAGCTACGATATCCCTAAGTAAATTTTTTTTTCAAAAATATGCACGTGCAAAGACGGGAGCGGAAAGCTAGTTTGGGCAAATATAATTTTTTTTTCTAGTCATAGACAAGCAAACAGCGGTGATACATACATGTAATCACCGACCTATACTTTACCATGTAATGTTATCTCTACGTTGCCCAAAGTTACTATTACTTGTTTACTCTTTATTATTTTAATTATAAGGGTTCCGTAAAAAGGATTTTTGATAATAATATTGATTAGACTCCTCGTGTTTCAAAGGGCACGTAAAGCCTTCTTCTAATAATAAACAGGTATTTGTGTCATCTAGGTCCAGCACCAAGATTGCTACCTGTTCTGTTCAATATGGACAACTGGCGTCAAGTGGACACTGTTACTGGTGTCTGGCCAAACACCAGGTGTTTGTTGTGTCTAAAATTAATGACATTAAGGTTGATTTTGCGAAAAATTAATATTATGACGTTCCGTCAGTATCAAAATATAGCAGTGGAAAAAATAAGTCAGTTGAGTTTTGATGTAATTGGTTATTTATGGTAAACAATTTGAAAGTCATTGAACTTTTATGTGATCGGTGGCATTAGAAAGGAAACAAAATGAAAATGTTAGACCAACGAGGTAGTCAGTTAGAGGGATTTTTGATGATATATTTTGAGATCGAACGACAAAGAGATACATGTCTATATAGTTGAATTTGTGTACTATGAAGTGCAGGATTGGAAGGACACCTTTAAGGTTATATTTGCTTGTACTTACATTAAACTTTTCATTTTGTAATGGTTTCTAATGCCACCAATCACATAAAAGTTCAATGACTTTCAAATTGTTAACTATAAATAACCAATTACATCAAAACTCAACTGACTTATTTTTTTCCATTGCTATATTTTGATACTGACGGAACGTCATAACTTGATTATTCATTTACGAAAAATCAACCTTAATGTCATTAATTTTAGATTGAGTATTGAAAGTAGATGAATATTGAAAACAATATTTCTGTCTATTTATTCTGATACAATTTGAATGAATAATCAAATGCAGTTAAAGTCTTGAGCGAAACTTTTTTCAAGTGTATGTCCACTAATGCTCTTGATAGTACATTATCATACTAATATGAAAGATTTGATGATTGTTCTGTTTGTTGCTTTGTCACGTCTCAACAGTTGAAGGGATTTTGGTGAAACTAGCTACCTAACAATATGTTTGGATCATATCGATAGGAAGGATAAAGATTGGCATTAATTAAAGGATAAAAGATATTAAGGTATATGTGGCAGAAATGAAAGGAAATGCTGGCAGTGGACGACATAGGTGTACTTTTATTGGACATATAAAAAAAAATTATAGTAGGTATGATGAATATAAAAGAAGCGAAAGAGGTATGTCAGGATCGTAGCAAATGGCATTCGATTGTCTCTGTTTACACCTCTTGAAATAAAATACGTTATGATAGGTAGGTAGATATATAATTAAATATTAAAACTTGAAAAAATCGGCTATAACTAAAGTAAAAAAAAATCATTACAAATCTCAAATTGACAGCAATAATTTTCACCGCAATTTAAATTTTTATTAGAATTTAGATTAGAAATGAAGATATTTTATCGTGGGAAATAAAAATTACCATAAATTAGAATTGAACAATAATATTAAAGATTGACAGCAGAGTGAATGAATCCTAATGTACCCAGCGGAAGACCAAGTCTCCCTCATTCAGCCAATGTTACTATTTGTGAGGCTATACCTAACGAGTGGCCAGTTCTGTTGAGGTATATTTAGATGGAAACGCTTCTAAGTATGGTATTTCAAAAATTAATAAATATGTACATACGGAACCTCGTGTCCATTACCAAAACACACTTAACCATAATATTATTTTACGTATTCGTTCGATTCATACGTAAACTAAGTACGAACATTCAGAGAGGCGTAACCCTATCTAATCATAAAATTGTTCATATTTTTTACGTAATAGTTAAAATTAGAGCTTCTGTGATTTGTGAGCGAACATGCGTACGCGCATGATAAAGGAGTTATTTGCCTTTGACCTTTCATAGACAGACCTATACTAGCGACTCGTCCCGGTTTCACACCATAGACGAATTGTCATGAAAAATTCAAATAAGATTTTTTCCGGGATAAGTAGATTATGAAACTCTCTGCAAACATCAACGGTGGTAGTGATATGTATGATAAAATTCATATTTTTACGAACTTTTTTCCAGTTGTCCATATTAAACAGAACAGGTGGCAAGCCTGTTGCTGAACTTATCTGTATCTGAACATAGATGTGTCACTTCTTTAACAGACATTAATATCTGTTATTTTTAGTAGTGCGGACGCCGTTTTTAGTGCCCTCCGAAGAACGAGAAGTCGCTTAAAGCACATATTATTAAAGAAAAATGGTACGATCCCAGATCTCGGCCATGTACCTACCAATGGGTTTTTTAATTAAAAACTTATGTACATAATCCGACAAACCACACTTAGAGGCTTTTCCATCTAAATATACCTCAACAGAACTGGCCACTTGTTAGGTATAGCCTTACAAATACCATCGGCTAAACTAGGGAGACTTGGTCTTCCGCTGGGTACCCTGGAACCGTAACACGGTTTCGGGAGCTGTAAGGCAACCCGTGAAGACAGAAAAAATGGTACTTTGTATAGTTTCCAGTCCTACGCTCTACTTCTAAATTAGGCTATCGAATCCCTCCTTATTCTTAATTTTTTTTTGCCATGAATAATGGTTATTATTACACGAGTCCAGTTCACCCTTGGTCATGTTTTTTACAATGTATGAAAGCTCAATCAACCCACGTCACTTTCTCAACTTTTTTGTCGGTACCATTGTTTATCCAAACGGCCTACTAACATACAGTGACTAATCGACATACATACATTTATTAATAACCTGATTTTTACTCGCACTTTCGTCCGCTTGTGCTTCTAATCTAATAGGAAAAACCTTAAAAATAAATACGCAGATCTACTGCAGACTATTTTGTAGATCATTTTATTCTACACAATTCTTTCATACATAATTTTGTTATATCTCTGACGGATTAGACAGCAAACGCCATGAAAACATGCTGGGGCTAACTTTTTTCCCGACTTGATTCACTTATACTGTTAATGCTCAGCTCCTAAACCTGATAGGTTTATGTTTATATATAATTGAATGTAATTTATATATTTTAATAAGAGACCCGTCTTGGGTTGATTGAAGAATAATTATAGTGCTACCTAAAGCAGGCATAAGCACTTCTTCTAAATATTCCAGCGCTGAATAATATGAACAACTCTCTGATGATGTCTAACCATAGGATTTTTCTATATTTGCCTTACAGCTCCCGAAACCGTGTTATCGGTCCCAGAGTACCCAGCAGAAGACCAAGTCTCCCTCTTTTAGCCGATAGTATTTGTGAGGCTATACCTAACGAGTGGCTATTTAGATGGAAAAGTCTCTAAGTGTGGTTTATTGGATCGTGTAGGTACATAAGTTTTTAATTATAAAAACGTATTGGAATTAAACAGGGCAGGATGCAGAATGGATGATATTAAAATAGATTTATTTATTCACGGGATCAGCACAATGTATTTCCGTTCTCTTTGTGTTCAATTTCCTAGAAGAAAAACACTGCCTTGACCTTCCTTCTATTACCGCCCACAGTTTCGAATATTCGCGCCAATCAATCTACTTAATTAATAGGACTCCCATCGGACGATGTGTGAACAAGATAAAGTAATTCTTGAAAAACTACTAAAACACGAAAGGTAAAATATATGTGAAAATTGGTCTAATTAATTATTAGTTTGGCTTCTGTCTACCCCAGTGAGATTCAGGTGTGAGTATAATCTCAAAAGATTCCTATAAATAATAATTCTTCACGTCTATTCTAACTAAATTATCTAATAGTCTGGTCATTCAAAGGGGGGCAATTCAGCAAGTGTTTTTTAGGCACGGTTGGAATTTCTTCAGGGCTGAAGGAGGTCTCCAATCCTTTTATTTTTAGTATTAAAGGGTTTTTTCAGATTTAATTTGTAGGTATGTACTTTTGTATAATTAATATTGTTCGGGCCTTTGGCTTGAAATGGTGGAATGGTGGCGCTTACCCGCGCGTTTGAATTACGCGCGGTTAGGGCGTCGCGCGCGGGTGTCAACGTGTGAACCCCGCGCTCGAGGACAAAAAAAAAAGGAAGGTGGTCGAATACGCGGCTCCGTGAGTCGCGCAGCAAATTAACTTTTTTAACTAGATTCTTATCCAAAACTTAGTCGTGTCAGTGCAAGTGTGTGGTGACAATCCCAAAAGAACATCAGGAACGTTTCCTGGACTGCCTCTGAAAGCGACGTCCTGTCGTGCAGATTCGAGTGTCAAGGTGAGTGCCCAATTGTTTTGCCAGATCAAGCCGAAGTCTTCGAAACACCAATTTCCTCTAATAAAATTCCTTTCAATCCATTCGAAATCCATTTAACCGTTTCTACACCAATACAGTCCACTGCCTCCAACAAGGACCTAACAGAATAACGAACAAATATTATAAATGCGAAAGTATGATTATTTTAATTTCAATTCAGTCAATTTGGGTAAGCGAAAAGAGTTCACATTGGTCACGTCAAAAATGGGAAAATGGAAAAGTTACTCTTCTTTCCTCACGCGGAAGAAGTCCAGTTTAGTCTCATTGCTGTCTTTCTTTCTCATTAAAACAGAGCAATACCACATGCAGGGCCTAAAGGTGACATAGGTTAGATACAAAGGGGTTCAAATATATATGATAGCTGCCTACTTTTTATCCAGGGAAAATATCTCATTCTCCCGGGTAATATTTTCATCAACATTTTTTCTACAAGTGCAAAGCCGGAAATCAAGTAAAAAATAGTTTTTTTTTTTTTTATTTACACATCGGCAACCTAGGTATGTATCTACATACGACTGAAAATTGTAGTACCTAACATCCATGTGTTGCGTTTACAAGTCTGGGCGGATAGCATTATACCTCATGGCCGTATCCAGGTGGTTTGGAGGTTTAAGCTTAAAAAAAACCCCGTTAGGCACCTCAAATTTCAAATTTGGAAAAAGATAAAGCTACGTAATCGTAGTTTTTAAGGTTTCGTACCCAAAGGAAACCCTATTATTAAGCCTCCACTGTCTGTCCGTCCGTCTGTCACACACAGGGCTGTATATTTTAAACCGTAATAGGTTGGACTTTTTAAATTATCACAGAGTATGTCCGCTACAACAACAAATAATAAAAATAGAATAAAGTTAAAAATAAAAGGGGGTCCCCATACAAGAAACGATTTCTTTCGGCATTCTTTGCTCGATCTTAATAATGGCAATATATACAAACGTCTAACTAGCGTAACAGCTATAATGCATACTCTTATGTAAAACGACAAATAATAAAACCGCCAAGTGTGAGTGGAACGGAACCCTTCGTGTGCTAGTCCGACTCGCACCTGGCCGGTTTTTTACTATGTAAATAACATACTAAAATTTCGTTGAAATTAAATAATATTTAGGAGTTGTAACACGTTTTCTCCATTTGTATGGAAATGTGCGCGGTAGCTGCGCAGTAAACAATACACTTAAACTTTGAATGATCATAATGGGTACTGTATCACGAGCGAATCTGTGCGCAGCACTTAGTCTATTTTTCATAGTCTTTGTTATATTTTTGCCACCGTGTTTAAGAGGGTGATGCCCGCCGATCAGTGCAGCATCCTCAATTTAGCTACATAACAAACCGAAGACCACCTGCCCTGGAAAGTGTTATACATTGAGTCAGGATCGAGACGCCGGGGCAGACCCTGACTCTCATGGCTTTCAGCAATCAATAGTCCTCAAAGCCCTAGCTAGACCCTGACTGACGGCGCCGGAATAGAGCTGGCGAAAAGCGATTGGGAGAGCCGACCCCAATTAAAGAAAAAGGTATATGTTATATTTTTGTACGATTCCGCCTAAATTTAGATACAAAGTTTGAATCCTTCAAGAAGATTACTCGTTTACTATAAAAGCTAAAGTTCCCGGTAAAGTTTAATTTTATTGCACCATAGCGGTGCTTGTTTGGAGACTCATTCAATTTCGTAAGGAGGTCTGTAGCGCCCTACATAACTTCTAACTTATTTGGAGCAGTTAAACCGCGGTTTCAAATATTATTATACATACATATACACATGGACGTAAAAAAGTAGAGGACGGATCGCCGCTACGACAAAAGTGAAGCACCAAGCGTCCATGTGCATGTATGCGTGCATTATCTCTAATATATTTTTAAATTGTTGAATAAGTGGTAAATTACTAATGTGATTCCTTGAGATTTTTATGAGTAATGGAGTTCTTTTTGCATAATTTTACTATACAAGACGGCATTGTTTTTTATTTTCTTAATGCGGTTGATCAGCATAACCGAATGAGAATGTGTGCGTGAGGCTCGTATTTACAATGAAACTGGCATAACTTGGTTGCTTCGCTTTTGTCTTAGCGGCGATCCGTCCTCTCCTTTTTTACGTCCATGCATATACAATATACATATATAAATTTCAATAATTACTCTAGGTCCGTGGAGTTCAAATGTCAAAAAGTTTATTAAAGACGTATCCCTTCGACTGATCACCTCTTCTGGTGACAATAGGGCTGGCTCCTTCCTCGCTCAACGAATCAGCATCGCGATTCAGCGGGGAAATGAAGCCAGTATTCCACTCGGACCTGGTTTATTTCGTTATTTTTAATGTTTAGATTAGATTTAAGGATTTTATATTGTTATGTGTATTAATTAAATATCTAAATAAATAGAAAAAAAAGTTACTACTTATTATTAAATACAGATGTGTAATATGTGGCCGCGGACTTTATTGTAGGTAATTAATTTTATCTCAATATGTAAAACTGTCATGTCGCTGACTGGCTGACAATCAACGCACATGCAGCCTAAACCACTGAAGATATAAATATGAAAATTGAAAGGTAGATTCCTTAGGGGGTGTAGAAGTACCTACACTAGGGTGAAAC
Organism: Nemapogon koenigi; assembly: GCA_963924495.1. Taxonomy (NCBI): domain Eukaryota; kingdom Metazoa; phylum Arthropoda; class Insecta; order Lepidoptera; family Tineidae; genus Nemapogon; species Nemapogon koenigi. Next base: position 2,751,384 of record OZ004648.1, read on the forward strand.
GGGAAATCGTGAGCAACTGCTAGTTTTACATAATTTTACAGCAAGAAGCATATTCATTCAATGAGAGTTCGCTAACACCGAGTTTTTCCTCGACTTGGCCGATATCGTGCTCAACCCTCACAAATTAGACAATATATTGAGTCCACTAATTTTATTTAAGAATAACTAGATTTCTCGTGCTTAGGAGAGCACTTCATCTGCACTTCTTCTGAAAATAATAGACACGCCTTGGTGAATAGCGCACGCAATAGACGTGATGGGGAATCCAGTTTAATCCCGTCCGCGCTGAGATAGTTGTGATTAGTTAGTGATTAATAGGACATAATTATCACGGTCGGCGTGAGCATCCTACCTACCGATTATCGGCTTATTGTTACTGTGATGTCGTATACTTGACATTGGAGGAATCATCAAAACCATGATGGAGCCATTTTGAAAAAAAGTTTTTCTGGCCACGCAGCAAAGTATAAATATATGATTCTGCCAGTTCAATAATTTTTCAATGACTTCAGACTTTATAAGCAATGAAACCGATCTTTAATTCGATCATGTTATAAATACCTTACCCTAAATAAGTTCTCTTGGGGTTTGATTAGTTCGTTTAGTGCACTGTTCTAGATTTGGTAAATAATTTGGTTTCAATGTGAGCTAGAACTAGACAGCTCTTACTTAGGATTACTAATGGAAATAGGTCATATAGTGATTACTTTTTTATGTTTTAAAGTTTGTTGCTAATAATAATTTAATATAGAAATCTCCTCATCCTTCCTCTATATATGACAGTCCTAAATATGATATTTATCCTGAAGGATTTTCTTGGTAAATAGTAGCCCTCATCCGGCTCTTCAACTATTTCTTTGCAAAAAATAACGTTGCTTTGTTTTGACAAATACATAAACAAACACACGTTAGATGTTTCATTTATTTTGGAATATTGATGTTTCATTTGGTTCATATTGTTATGTATAATAGGTTAAGATAGATAATTGGTATAGTTTTTTATTTTATTATTATTTGGATATTATAAAACAAACAACGACACATCATCACGGGCCTTACCTTGCGACATGACCAGAGATACTAGTTTAGCGAGAGCTGTTATTTCTAAAAGATGATGTTGTGACTAAAATGAAGAAAAGTTGTTTACGCTGGTTTGGACACCTTGAAAGAATGAAGGATGAAAGATTGACTAAAAAGGTTTATATGGCTGAAGTGAAAGGAAATGCTGGCAGAGGACGACCTAGGTGTCCTTTTATTGAACATATAAAAAACGTTTTGATCGATGGAAATATTAATAGTACACACAATCGCCGAGAAGCGAAAGAGGTATGTCAGGATCGTAGCCAATGGCATTCGATTGTCTCTGCCTACCCCTCTTGGGATAAAAGGCAATTTTCCCAAAAGGTTGGTACTGTCAGCCAACAGTGTGTGCATGTGTGTGACGAAAACGGGAAATAAAGAAAGAGAACGCATCAGCTGTGCGCTTAACCTACAGTGTTGTGTATAAACTGTCAATGTTTTCAGGATATAATGTTAATTTATTTATTTATTTATAGATGATCAACAGCTATAAAGACAAAAACATAATGACACACATCATCAGCCGATAACAGATCACCATAACTTAGTATCCCCCTTTTAGCCGATGGTATTTGTGAGGCTACACCTAACGAGTGGTCAGTTCTGTTGAGGTATATTTAGATAGAAAAACCTCTGTGGTTTGCGATAATAAAAAAACCCATGTAGGATCGAATATAGGTATATTACGTAGTTTATAATTTAGTTTATACACAAAATAAAACAGACGTCTTGGCATCAACAAGTGGTTGCATGTAACTAATTGATTGAGAAATTAACATGATTCATTTACATGGCGTGTGATGGAAACCAGTCCTATTTTTTTTAGATGTTATAGTTAAGAGGCATAGATTTTTATTTATATCTGCCACCCGTGAAATTGTCGCGTTTCGGATCAGAATTTCAGATCATTCAGGATACATATCTTCAAAAGTGGTATCAAATATATATAAATAAATATATAAAGGTATCACTAGATCCATTATGGATTCACGATGGGACTTTTTGAAATCCAAACAATAAAAATTGCTTTGAACAGAAATTTCACAAAATTCAACCTCTAAGTATGGAAAGTATGTATCTATCTATCATCATGCCTTTCATCCCAAGAGGGGTAGGCAGAGACAATGGAATGCCATTTATTACGATCCTGACATACCTCTTTCGCTTTTTTTATATTCATCTTACCTTTCATACATGCTCAGCGATGTGTGTACTTTTAACATTTCCATCGATCAATACATTTTTATATGTTCAGTAAAAATACACCTAGATCGTCCTCTGCCAGCATTTCCTTTTACTTCAGCCATATAAACCTTTTTAGACAATCTTTCATCCTTCATTCTTTCAACTATTCTTCATTTTAGTCACAACATCATCTTTCACTCCACGTTCTTCTGTAATAACATTTTTTTTTTCTTGGTGTCATTGCACCTTTCTATAAAAAAAATGGATATGTCCCACAAAATAAATTAATACATATTGTTTGTATTGCAGATCACATAAACTATATTGCTAACATATTCTGATATATTGCGATCGTTTTTATATGTTCATTTGAGTGGAGAAAAATAGGTTGATATATTGGGGTAAATGGATATGTACTTTTGTAGGTGCTTGAACTCTGTAGATCTGTATTTGGAAGATCGTTGACAGTAGTTAAGTAGCCTAGGTTCTTCTTCTTCTTCTTTTATTATGGCTCCACCAACGTTTATCGGTGATTTGCCAATGTCAAGTATTATAGGCTTTATAGCCGATTAATCGGTATTTAAGAAATTCCCGCCGACCGCGATAGATCTTAATAGTCGTGGACTAATCACAACCATCACAGTACGGACAGGATTAAACTGGATTCCCCATCACGTCTCGATGGGCGCGTGCGTTATCATTAACGCGTGACATGGAAGTGTAGCCTAGGTTCATACTTTGAGTACTAATTTAGAATTGTCTTTATTTTGATTTTATTTATATGTATATATATATATATATATATATTAAAAACTAGAAGCGACTGATCATCTCTTCTGGTGACAAGAGGGCTGGCTGACTCCTTCCTTGCTCAACGAGTCAGCATCGCGGTTCAGCGGGGAAATGCAGCCAGTATTCTTGCCACTATTCCACGCTGACCTGGTTTATTTAGTTATTTTTAATCTTTGATTTAAGGTTTTTTATTAATAAAAAAAATAGATTTTTTAGGTGCAGAAAAACGACACCACATAACCGTAAGTATCATTTTGGATAGAACACTCAATTTTTTTTTTCTTCACGGCTCTCGAAACCGTACTGGGTATCCTGGACCCAGTGGAAGACCAAGTCTTCCTAACGAGTGGCCAGTTCTTTTGAAGTCTATTTAGATTAATTACTTACATACGTTTTTAATTATAAAAAATAACCATTGGTGTAAAACTACTATATTAAAAAGAGAGTGTGGTTTGTACATAGTTTGTAAGAAAAACAAAAGACCAAATTAAAAAAATCTATGACTTAGTTAAAAAAATTGCGTAATCTAATAACAAGTAAAACCGAAGGAAAGCAACCAAACAAGTAGAAAATAAAGGTTGCTTTCATATTTAAAAAAAATCCACGAATCAAATTGGGGCGGAACGGTAGTGAAATAATCGGTTTTTCACATCACGACCATAAATCGTAATATTAACTGAATATCATTGGTCTAGTTGTGATTTTACGCGCATTTTCTCTGAAAGGAAATCGTTTACCTACTTTGAAGATGTTGCCCCGCGTAAAACGGGAAATGTCTGAATTATTTCGACTTCTGTCTGGGTCGACAATATAGCTTGAGCCTACGGTTTCACCCGTGTTTTCACATTTGGTTTCTACGTATACATTATTTTGGTCTAACTTACTATAGGTTTATAGATTATTCGTGCTTCGGAGGGCACCGCTGAACAACCGGTTACGGCTACTAATTTCGTACGTTAACTAATTTCCTTTTCATATAATTAGTTCGTTTTCATCGAATTCCTAATTTGCTATTTGATTACCTACTGCTTTCGGGATTTGGGCTTTGACAACTCGCACAGCTCTAGGTCCACAACCTGTTCGTTTGTAATTGTGGATTTACATACATGTACAAAATTTTTCATTTACTCCATTACGCTTACGTGAAAAATCTTCACCCTTTCATGACATAAGAGAAGATAGGTTTTATATAAATCTCACAAGTGTTTCATAAATCAGTGTAACCGAGTTACGTATAACTTGGACGAGATTCAGAGTGAAATATTGCCTAGAATTACAGTGAGGGCCTTTACAATTCAAGTGACGGTAAAGGTCCAGATTACTAATCCTGAGATTTTCGTGTTTTTCGACTTTATTCAATTACTGCACTGCTTTATTGCATACTTAACCTATTTTCAAGTCTCGGTAAGGTATAAGTTTTTGCCAGAGGTCACAGGTTTTTGCAAAATTAAGGTTGGAGTTTTCATGATTTTGAAAAAGACTTAGAACATTATATAACACCCATTTTTATTATGCCATAGGATGAAAGGCGTCACAAGGAGCAACTTTCATCCAGGACACCAATCCCGAAAACCCCTCCCGTGACCGCCAGGTCGATGAAAAGTCTTCAGACACGATCGAAATTTTTTTACTCCCTAAAATAGGTTAGCGAGGAGCGCAGCGACGAGCGTGGTTTGGATGGTGTAAAAACAAGGCGCAAGGCGAGCGAGCGAAGCGAGCGTTGCCGTGGGAGCGGCCGCCGAAGCGCTGGAAACCTTATATTTTATTTTAAAACACGAAAATCTCAATATCAGATTTTGAGGTTAAGTTTTTCAATGTCAATTTTCTTATAAACTAATGAACACCGGCGAAAAGTGGTACCTTACCGAGACTTCAAAATGGTTAAAGTATGTAATAAAACAGTGCAGCAACTTAATAAAGTCGTCAAAACACGAAAAGCTCAGGATTAGATAATCTGGACCTTTACCCAAGTGACGACTTGACCTCTTAGTGGAAGTAGGCTGAGGATCCAAATTTTATGCTTCTTTAAGCACGTACTAATGATCCCGCTGACTGTGATGTCTTATTAATCACAGACTAATCACAAGTATAACAGCACGGGCGGGATAAAACCGATTCCCCATCATGCCACGACGGAATGCGTGCGTCGGTCGCCATGAGATCACGTAGAATCGTGACGTTATTAATATTATACCTATCATTTTTGTTAGAATTTTAACGTCACGACGCTTCAAAGTGACAAAAAATTGCTTCCCAACTCCCCTCACAGCTGTCCCAAGCCTCACAACAAAATATCCTTATTACTGAATGAAACCCTTTCGTCATCTTATCAATATACTGATCAACTTATACTACATAATATGAAATTATTCACTTACTGATTTCAGCTTTCACATAAGTCGGTACATGGTTACAGCATGGTATAGCAACTCCATGTTGCTTCAACACACTTCTTTTTCTTCTTATTTTATGGCTCCAATGTTAATCGATGATTTGCCAATGTCAAGTATTATCACAGTAACAATAGCCGATAAATCGGTAGCTAGGATGTTTCCGCCGACTGTGATATGTCTTATTAAACAACGACTAATCCCAACTATCACAGCATCACGTCACTGCCCAACACACTTTATCATGGTTCAATTTTAGAATAAACACTTCTTCTTATTTTATTATGGCTCCATCAGTGTTTCCGATGATTTGCCAATGTGTGGCATTGATATTTTTCGCTTCATTCTATATTTATTCCATCAATGTAGAGTATGATCGGTAACAAGGGTTCTTCCAGTGGCAGTATCTGAACAATGTATACAGGAATAATCGGTAAATTATATTAATTTTCTATGGTTGAAGTGCCAGTAGAAGTGGAGGATTCTTGGCTCTCAATCAGAGCCAGAGGTCTTGGAGTACACAGTGTTAAAACCATACACCTTGAGTTATTGTTAGTTTAACCTGGACATAAAACAAAACCAATATAGTAGAATAAACACTGGAGCACGCTCTGTCCGACTAAATATTTATTCTCACAACTACCCTTCATTCCGTTCTAACTTTTCCCATTTTCTCTACAGTGTTGCCATCCTCCTCAAACCTTGTTGTCTCAGAAATAAGCTATATTTTTAACATACAATTTGATAAAGATTAACTAGGTATGTTTATAAATAAAGATCTCAATAATATTAAAACTTATATTATGAGCGAGATTCGTTTCGCCTTTGGGAACAGTGTCGGCTAGTAAACGCACGAAAAGAACGAAGCTACTTTTCATAACTAAACTGTATTAAATTATCTATCGAAAGTGAGCGACCGATAAGATGAGGTTATGTTTGGTATGATGTCAATTTCGTCTCGTGATGGTTCGGAAAATGCAGAAGGACAACAACATCACAGACAAAATAACATGCATTACTCAAAACCTGCATTGTCCGAAGCATTTAGCTCTACCTAGTACTCGAATCCGGGACAGTTTGATTCGTGGGTAATAAGATCTTTGACCACTAAAATTTAATTCTCGTGCTTCAGAAGCCACGTAAAACCTGCGGTGTCTGCACTTCTTCTGAAAATTCTTGTTAAAATTTATTAATGGAAATTTACATTTATACGACACGTTTTGTTTCCATTTAAATACCTTGATGTGTAAAGGGTATTATTTCGTAGAACGTTCGCGTTAGGTCCGTACCTTTTCCTATATTCTAGTTCTAAATCCTCCCATCTTTCTATTCACTAGAGAAATTCGTTTTAGTCTAACTAATAGGGGACGGGAAACCTCATTTCTAGCATTTTCACGGAAAGCTTGCCAATTTCAATTCAGCAAAACTAAGAAGATGGTGGTGGCCGAGTGGTTAATACGTCTAGTATTAACTAGGCGGAACACACTTCGATCCCTCAACAGAACTGGCCACTCGTTAGGTAGGTATAGCCTCACAAATACCATCGGCTAAAAGAGCATCTTTATCTTCCGTTGGTTTAGTTTTCGGGAGCTGCAAGGCAACTAAGAAGCATTTTAGAGTATTAAAAATGCAATCAACATAGCTCACTTCAAACCAATGGCCGTTGAACGTATTTTCCAGGCTGGACCCCCCTAACCCCGGCACTGAATATGAGTGATATGAGCATCATTTGCATGTCAACCATCGGCAACTGAAACGCTATGTACCCTGTATTTATTGAAACGTTAAAAGAATGACGAATGAAGGATTGACTAAAAAGGTGTACTTACTTTTATTGAACATATAAAAAAATACACACAATCGACGAGCAAGTAAGAAAGGTATAATGAATATAAAATAAGCGAAATACTAGGTATGTCAGGATCGTAACAAATGGTATTCGATTGTCTGTTCTTATTCTTTTATGGCTCCACCAATGTTAATCGATTTGCCAATATCAAGTATTATAGCCGTTATAGTATTGTAACGAATAGGTACTTAAATCGCACAAATAAATACCTAAACACATCAAGGTCGATAGACGTCTCTAGAAACATCCAGAGAGAATCGAAAATGGACCGTATGTGCCTAGCCATAGGTACCAAAATCGGGCGCGGTCTGTGTGTAGGTATTTGGCACCGAGCCGCATCGAGACGCGTCTACAACTTTATACAACAATCTCGGCGTTTCTCGAATGTTCGGAGGGCAATATAAACAGAGGATCGTCGCCGGGAGAGGACAGTGCGAATCAGAGCGATCAAAGCGAAACAGTGAAGTGGAATTTAGTGCGACTAAGTGTTATTTTAGTGTTTTCATTTATGTAACTGTATTTTTGTGGTGTTAAAGTAAAGTTTGTTTATTTAATCGGTATTTTAAATCTCTTCGAACCCTAGCTCGTAACAAATTGGTGTCAGGAGTGTGGGATTCAAAAATGCCGATTACACCACGTGACTCGTCGTCATCACGGCGACCCAAAACACGACAAACTACTGCTGGACATCACGGCGAGGAGGTCGACGAGGCTGCTGCTGCTGGAGCCGCTGCTGGTGCTGCTGGGAATGCTGCTGGTGGTGCCGGAGCTGCTGCTGCTGCTGCTGGGACTGCTGCTGGTGGTGCTGGAGCTGCTGCTGGAGTTGATTCGGGTGCTGCGGGTTCTGCGGGTGCTCCCCAGGCAACCGACATGGGAATGCTGGTTCGGCTGATGGAGGAGCAGGCCAGACGTCAGGAGGAACAGACTCGACGGCTGATGGAGGAGCAGGCCCGACGTCAGGAGGAGCAGGCTCGACGACAGGAGGAGCAGGCCCGACGACAGGAGGAGCAGACTCGGCAGCTATTGGAGGAGCAGGCCCGACGTCAGGAGGAGCAGGCCCGACGTCAGGAGGAGCAGGCCCGACGTCAGGAGGAGCAGGCCAGACGACAAGAGGAGGAGGCCAGACTTCGGGAGGAGCAGACTTGCCGGCTGTTAAAGGAGAAGTCTGCTAGCCTTAAGGAGCTGCTTTCAGAATCACTGGGAAAGGTGACTATGGAGGTGAAGCAGCTACAGAGGGTTACAGACATGCACGAGGAGAGAATCGAAGACCTCGACATCCGTTACGAAGACCTCCAACAGCATTGCAAGGAAATACAGACTAGGATGAGCAGAGAACTGGATGCAAGACTTAACGACCGCTACGGAGAGTTGGACAGCCGATGCGAGAGGCTCCAGAATGAAGTAAGGAAACTGAAGCTGACCGCTCCTGTTTCTGGAGGCGTTGTCGTCTCCGGCCCTCGAGTCAAGGTGCCGCCGTACGACGGGACTACGTCCTGGACAGCGTACAAATTGCAGTTCCAAACGGTCGCCTCTGCCAACGGCTGGACAGACGAGCAATCTCTGACCGCCTTGACAGTGGCTTTAAGGGGCCGTGCACTATCGGTTCTGGAGGCCTCTCCAGACAGCTGCACCACGTACGGGAACCTGATCGAGGCAATGGACTCCAGGTACGGCGACAAACACCTGGAGCACGTCTACCGAGCGCAGCTGAGGGACAGGACGCAACATGCTGGTGAGAATCTGCAACAATGGGCTCTGGAGATCGAGAAGATCGTGAGGAAGGCGTACCCATCTGCCGGACAAGAGTTCATTGCTGCAAACCTCGTTCAAGCATTTATCGACGGCATCCGCAGCATGGAGGTCAGAGCTGCAGTTCGTCTGGGCCACCACAGCGCCCTGAAAGATGCACTGGCCCATGCTCTAGAGGTGGAAGCCGTGAGACAGGAGCCTCGTTCTCAGCGCTTGCGACAAGTGGCGGAGGAGGCTACTCCAACAACGACACCTGTAGCAGAGAGGCGTAGCTACTTACCCCGCTGCTTCTACTGCCACAAGCTGGGGCACCTTAAAGCAAGCTGCCCGGCGCTTAAACGACAAGGCACGGATCAACAAGTGCCGAAACGGGACGTCGAAGCTGATGTCCGTGCCGTAACTACGGAGCTTCCGGGAAACGAGTAACAGCCAGAGCCGCGGGGCGGGTACTGGCTGATTGTGACACAGCCCCAAAAGTTACCATCCGACAAGTTTTCGACGGGAACAGTCTGGTGATCGCCGGCGAGGTCAACGGGACGCCATGTGAGATGACGATCGACACAGGAGCAACGCGCACGGTTGTGAGACCTCAGTTGTTGGGACGATCTACGAGCAGAACCAGACGTCCATCTTCCTGTCTGAAACTCTTCACGGCAACCGGTCAGCCTATACCCGCATACGACGAGCTGCCGGTGACACTCAAGGTGGGTGACGGGGAGTACCCACACACCGTCATCGTGGCCGACATTATAGACGACTGCATTCTCGGACTTGACTTTATGAAGCGGTTCCAGTTTGGCATCGACTTGCGCAACGGTGTACTGCAGTGCGGCCAGGAACAAGTATTTTTGAAAGGTGGTTATGCTGGCTATGTGCGCTGTGCCAAGGGCGTCAAGCTGAACCCATACTCGGAGACGCTTGTCGATGTGGAGTTACCAACTAATGGGGACCCCTCCAATACGAGGTGCTCTATCATCGACCACCTAGAACGTTCTAAACATAAAGGCTGGTTACTCACTCCAACTTTAGTAAACAGCCAGAGTGGACGAGCTGTAGTAAGGGTGACCAACTTCAATGGCGCTCCTGTCACTCTCAATAAGGATCAAGTCGTGGCGAAGTGCGACGAGGCGAATTGGATGCGGAGCTGCACCCAGGGGAAGCTGTCGGCGATGAAAAATAACAGTGCAAACCCCTTGGAACTCGTCGACATTTCGAAGAAGGACTTGTCAATCTCCGAGTACAAACGAGCGAAGGAGATGCTCACTCGTTACATTGACATCTTTAGTGACAGAGATGGGCATCTCGGCAGGACGTCATTGGTGAAACACACCATCAACACAGGAAACGAGTTACCTATACGTCAACGTGCTCGACGAATCCCAGTTGGAAGAGAAGCCGAAGTACAGTGCATGCTGGAAGACATGAAGAAGGCTAATGTCATCGAACCTTCTTTGAGCCCATGGTGTTCTCCGGTTGTGCTAGTTAAGAAGAAGGATGGCAGCACTCGCTTCTGTGTGGATTATCGTCGACTGAACGACGTAACCAGAAAGGACAGCTACCCTCTACCCCGGATTGACGACACCTTGGACAAGTTGAGTGGAAACCAGTGGTTCTCAACACTGGATTTGAAGAGTGGATACTGGCAAGTAGAGATCGATCCCAAGGACAAGGAAAAGACTGCTTTCTCGACCGGAAATGGACTGTGGCAGTTCAACGTCATGCCTTTCGGGTTATGCAATGCTCCCGCAACGTTCGAAAGACTGATGGAAGTTGTGCTTGCGGATCTCGTTGGAAAAGCTTGCCTAGTCTACCTGGATGACGTCATCATCATGGGACGCGACTTCAACGAGCACCTGGGGAATTTAGAAAGAGTGTTTGCCAAGTTGAAGCTCGCGAACCTGAAATTGCATGCCAAGAAGTGTAGCTTCTTCAAGAAACGTGTGAATTACCTCGGGCATGTAATTACAAAGGATGGCGTAGAAACCGACCCTGTCAAGACAGTAGCTGTACGAGAATGGCCCACCCCGCGGAACAAAACAGATGTTCGGGCGTTTCTTGGTCTGTGCTCATACTACCGCCGCTTCGTATACGACTTCGCGGGAGTAGCCAAGCCCCTACATCGGCTGACGGAGGACAAGCGTTCGTTTCAATGGACTGAGGACTGTGAGAAGTCGTTCCAGGAACTGAAACAACGGCTGTGTGAAACACCTGTATTGGGCTACCCGGACCAAGTCGGCGAGTTTGTGGTGGACACAGACGCAAGCAACATCGCCATTGGAGGTGTGCTGTCACAACGGAAGGGGGACAAGGAAGTTGTGATAGCGTATTTCAGCAAGGCTCTGTCAAAACCAGAAAGGAACTACTGTGTAACCAGACGCGAACTTCTGGCCGTAGTGAAGACAGTACGACACTTCAACAAGTATCTCATCGGAAGGAAGTTCAAGCTACGGACAGACCATGCGGCGTTGAAATGGTTACTTCAATTCAAGGATCCTGAAGGACAAGTCGCTCGGTGGATCGAGCAGTTACAAGAATTCGATTTCACGATCGAACATCGACGAGGACGGATGCATGGCAACGCTGACGCACTGTCACGCAGGCCGTGCCCTGAAGATTGTAAACACTGCTCGAGGCGTGAAATCGGTGATTCTGTCATCAAAGTGATTACGACTAACAACCTTAGTGACGAATGGGCGAACGAGAGGACGAGAGACGAGCAACTCAAGGATAACAACTTGGCGCCGATAATGGAATGGAAGACGCAGAATGTTCCAAGGCCCGGCTGGAATGTTGTATCCGCCATGAGTTCCACCACGAAAAGCTACTGGGCTCAGTGGGAAAGTCTAGTGCTGCACAACGGGTTGCTGTACCGCAAGTGGGAGTCGCCAAGTGGACAGGAGACATTGATGCAGCTGGTCGTGCCTAGGTCAAAGGTGCGCGCAGTGCTTGAGTCTGTGCACGATGGATCCTCGGGAGGACATCTGGGCATGAATCGGACCTTGGCGAAAATCAGGAAACGATTTTATTGGGTTCATTGCCGGCAAGATGTCGAGGATTGGTGTCGCAAGTGCACAGTATGTGCGGCCGTGAAGGGACCTACGACACGTACGAGGGGACGTATGCAGCTGTACAATGTTGGCGCTCCATGGGAACGAATTGCGGTGGATGTTGCTGGACCGTTCCCGGCCACTGAAGACGGGAACAAGTACTTCATGGTCGTGATGGACTACTTCACGAAGTGGCCGGAGGTCTTCGCAATTCCCAACCAGGAAGCGATAACAGTGGCGGCTAAGTTGGTCAACGAAGTATTCTGCAGGTTCGGGCTACCAATGGAGATACATTCTGATCAAGGGCGTAACTTTGAGTCGCAGTTGTTCCAGGAAGTATGCCGTCTCCTGGGAATAAATAAAACAAGGACTACGGTGTATCACCCACAGTCCGACGGAATGGTTGAAAGGTTCAACCGCACTTTGGAGACTCATTTGGCGAAACTGGTTGAGGATCACCAGAGGGACTGGGACCGATATATTCCCTTGTTCTTGCTCTCATATCGATCCGCAGAGCATGAAAGCATAAAGGTGACTCCTGCTTATGCCAACTTTGGGAGAGAGCTCCGACTACCAGTTGATCTCCTGACCGGCGGACCTCCGGATGCGCCGCAACCTGTAAGTGACTACGTATCGAACCTGAAAAACAAGATGTGCGACATACATGACCAGATCCGTGAGAGCAGTCTTGTGGCCAGTACAAAGATGAAGACCAGGTACGATAGGAACTTCAATAGTAACGGTTTTGACGAGGGATCGTTGGTGTGGCTGCACAACCCGAAACGCCGAAAAGGCAAATCTCCCAAGCTGCAGAACCGCTGGGAAGGCCCGTATAAGGTCATCACGAGGATCAATGACGTGACCTATCGGATCCAACGATGCCCGCGTGGACAGTTAAAGGTTGTCCATATTGATCGACTGGCTCCTTATAAAGGCTCGAATATTGCTCGGGACGAGCAAGTCTAAGCGGGGGGCAGTGTAACGAATAGGTACTTAAATCGCACAAATAAATACCTAAACACATCAAGGTCGATAGACGTCTCTAGAAACATCCAGAGAGAATCAAGTACAAACGAAAATGGACCGTATGTGCCTAGCCATAGGTACCAAAATCGGGCGCGGTCTGTGTGTAGGTATTTGGCACCGAGCCGCATCGAGACGCGTCTACAACTTTATACAACAATCTCGGCGTTTCTCGAACGTTCGGAGGGCAATATAAACAGAGGATCGTCGCCGGGAGAGGACAGTGCGAATCAGAGCGATCAAAGCGAAACAGTGAAGTGGAATTTAGTGCGACTAAGTGTTATTTTAGTGTTTTCATTTATGTAACTGTATTTTTGTGGTGTTAAAGTAAAGTTTGTTTATTTAATCGGTATTTTAAATCTCTTCGAACCCTAGCTCGTAACAGTATCAATATTAATCGTAATCGGATACTAAGGTAATCCCGCTGACTGTGATATGTTCACAACTATAAACCGGATTCCCCATCATGTCACGACGGTCGCCATGCATGACGTAGAATCCCATTCGATTGTCTCTACCTACCCCTCATCGGATAAATAATATAATAATATTTAGCTTGTAGTTTAATGCTGTTGTCGTCAGTTAGAAAAGTCGCTAACATATGAAAGCCCCTGAAAATAGATTTCTCAGAAGATTTCATCATACAGAACTTCTTAGAAATGTGCAAACCTAGTATCCCTTTATGTACTTCCCGTTAATATTTTTGTAGGTAGGTATCGTATGACAAACTATTGTTTGTAGGCACAATGAACTTTAGGATCTTCCTTATAATGTGAAACTTACGTTTGATCTTTACTATATTGGGATACTATCATTGTATACTACAGGAGCTGACGTCTTTTGAATTAGTGGTCAGTGAAAAGTAGATATTTTAATCTTAAGGCGACGCATCACAGCGCAAAGAACTCAGTATTTTGTCCATATCTCTTTAGAAATTTAAAATCGATAAGATAACCAAGGATAAGATAAGATAGACCAAGATTCACGTACCAGAAACTTGAGAAAGTACGATTTCTCAACAAAACCTGTCTTGCGATAATACACAAAACGGACTTTTGTATTGTAATTCAAGTATTGTACAAAATATTAAAAATAGCAAGTTCTAGTTAATGGATCTATAAAGTATGTGAAATGATTTTTACTCGATATGTAAAAAAATATACATTACTAAATATATTAAGAGAACTCGAGTCGCGAAGTTGGTTAAAAATATGCGTGAAATTAATGGCTTTTAGGGCTTCATGAAACCTTGGTGTAGCTGATACTGACATATTTTTTACATATTGATTATAGATAATTTCATATACTTTAAGGATCTATTAACTACAACTTGATATTTTTAATAAATTTTGTACAATACTTGAATTGCTGAAGTCCGTTTTTGTATGGGACAAAAGTTATGAGACTCTCCTTAACAACAGCTTGTATGGGTTGGGTTGCCTTAAATTTCGATGACGAGAGCTGGCGCGATCAAATAGATTCAATGGATCTAGTGATTTAGAAAAATAATTGAATCAGACATTAGAAATCTCTTAGAAATACAAATATCGAACGTGTCTCCTTTTTCATTGGTTTCATTGGCGTATCATTAAATTTTTGACGTAATTTTTGAAACGAGGCTGAATGTTACGTCGTAGACAAAACGAAATTCTGATCAAAATAAAAGGCACCATCTTATATTATCTATATAAGGCGTATTTAGATGTCCCTAACTACTCACAAAGTAGTGTTGTTTAGTAAAGCATAGAGATGCTTTTTCCATCCAAGTTTATGCATTTATTTTATTTTAAAAACCACACCATAAAACTAATGCGAGTGGTTCTTGATATTTTGAAATGTGGTCAATGTATTAAATTGGCCATGCTACATATTTATGATATACTTTTTTTATAATTTATTTTGAAAATATAGCCCATTTTAAGAAACTAATTTCGATATTTTTGTTTTTTATCCATTGCGTCTATTTTTAATATATTTTACAAATTTTACCCGCGAAAAGTATACGTGACGTCACAAGAATTTAGAACAGGATTTTAATCTTGGCCACTACACATAAAAAAGTGACAGTCAATCAAATTAACGTCAAGCAAACGTCAGTCAAGGTCGACTAACCTAAAAATTACTCTTGTTTATATACTCGTGTTTATAATTATTTAAATTGAATAGTTTTTTACAATGGCAAGTAAATAGTGTTTCATCCCGTCATGTCCTAATAACAAAGAAAATAATAACAGCTAAAATATACATTTATAAAGATGTCACTCAAAGATTGACGATTACCTTTTTTTTACTTTTTTGTAGGCAATGGTATTTTTTTTTCATACCGCTTATGATGACGTCATACATCGGTCAAATGAAGGTTATTTGTTTTTTATTGAATATCTTAAAAAGTATAGACTTAATTTAAAATCTGATAAATAGAAATTGTACTGAAAGCTTATATCTCGAAACGGTTTCGAGATCTTCGTTCCTGTTCAAAAAGTTAGTTGCTATAATTCAACTGATCTCCAATGATGGCGTTTTTTACAAAATAAAATAAATTTGTCCAATTTTAAAGTAACATTTAATCTTGATTTGTTTGTTTATTTTACGTCATTAGAGGGAAAACATTAACTTTGATACAGACAAACAAACATCTTTGAGTAATAATATAATTAATAGAGTTAGCTCCCAAGCTACAAATTCGAGGCGACTTGTGAGAAGGACAAAGAACTTTTGAACTTTTGTTTCCAAACAAGCCCTTTTTCGTTCCAGAAATTCTGCCTTATACACATAAAATTATGCTGTCGCATGGATCCCATTGTGATGGATAGGGTTAGGTTCCTCAAATTTCCGTGAATATCGAAGTTCGTAATTAGTATGTGGGGTTCAATGTTCAAAGGTTTTGATGGAACTACGGAAGTTTTCTATGGAAATCACGCCTGATCGTCTCCTCTGATGATAAGAGGGATACTTCAAGCTGCTATTTAACTTTACTTAATTTTTTTAGTGGTTAAGAGTCCTATATCTATAATTTGTATGGGGATAAACTATTCCCAATTTCTCTGTAAATAATCCACCTGTGCTACTATAATTTAGCATATAGATCAGGGATGGCGAACCTTTACGTACCAACGTGCCATTTTTTTTAAAGAAATATTTATTGAGGTCATAGACGTGCCATGAAATAATTTTGACTTTGTGATTATTAGAAAAATAATAATAATAAATACTAAGTAAACTCTTTATTTACCTACTACAAAAAATAGGAACATTTTGCAATGTTTCAATTATACGCGTAATTTAAATTAAAGTAAAATTAGTGTGACTTCTGTTGTGATCTGCAGTGACGTGCCCAAAATATTTTGTCGCGTGCCATTAACGGCACGCGTGCCATTGGTTCGCCATCCCTGATATAGATTATAAAAGAGAAAACGGGGGCAAAAAACCACCCATATTTCCTATTCAATAAAACCCATTGAAAAATGTATAAGTAACTTTATGCTAAATTACAGTGATACAGGTGGATTATTTACAGAGAAATTGGGAATAGTTATCCCAGAAAAATTATGGATATAGGAGCCTGTAGTCACTAGGCAGACCACGCGGTACCAATGGGTTTTTTTATAATTAAAAAGTAGGTACATAATCCGAGTAACCTTTTTTTTCTAGATCGATGGACTAACCATACTTGAGGCATTCACAAATACCATCGGAGACTTGGTCGCCCGCTGGGTACCCTACGTAACACACGGTTACGGTAGCCGTAAGGTAACCCGTGAAGAAAAAAATAATCAACTATTAGGTACTTACACAAAATTTAAAAATAGCCTTTTATCCCAAGAGGAGTGGGCAATGGGCATACAAATGTCATTTGCTACGATCCTGCCTGACCCAATGTCACACCTGTAATGGTCCTAAGTCGTCCTCTGCTAGCATTATCTAATTTTATTTCATTTCTGCCATATAAACCTTTTTTTCAACGTATTAAAAAATAAAACCATAAAAAAATGTATATGAAACGAGAATATAAAAAAAGATTTTATAATAATTTCTAGAACTTTGGGGTTCTTCATCATAAGAGGGAACAGGCATTCCAAGCTCCGCATGTACCAGGCGAGCAGAATCTTTAGAAACTTTATTCTAGCAAGAGCGAGATAGGAACAGACTATTCCCGTCCTTCCCTCGAGATACCTTCATACATCACAAAACGAGACGGTCAATGAACTCGACCGTTAGACAGAGATGGAAACGGGATTATTTATTCCTTACTCTTTTACACTTAATTTAATGCTTTCAATTCGAACCTTATTCCTTTGCTATATGGTATATAATCAATTAATGTAGACCAAAGTCATTCAATATTTTTTAAGATAATGTCTTAACTTAAGATTACTCGAATATGTACTCTATGTTAAAGACCAAAAAGGTTTGTTTTAATCAGCCCACTAGATGGGGTTATCTGATAAAAAAATTCAATGGGAGCGTGAGAAATTCGGGAAGCAACTTCTTCGGTTCTACCAGGAGGGCATAGTTTATATGGACATACCGCATCCTGTCGCGATATAGGTTTGGGAACTAAACTAATATATCCCGACTTTGCTTGCATGGCGTAAATTTTTACTTTTAAAATACGTACGTACTATTAAGAAATAATACATTCTGAAATTTTAATATACTCGAATTAATTTGAAAAGTTAAATTGGTTATCTGTGAATCATTTCATTAATTTGTTTTAGAGTAAACCTACATTAAAATTGCTTAAATTAGTTTTTTTTATTTATAATTACAATTGTAGCAAGTTTGTTGTTTATTCTTTGTTTATTTTATTGTTATATCTAAAATATGTATATTACTCGAAATCGCCAATAAATTGTGGCATATTAATTTCTTATAGGTTAAGTCTGTCTATACCACTAAGCGTTATTTTGAATTATGTATAATAAAAAAAAAATAACTATTTTTATATAAAAAAAAGATAATTGAAAAAAAAATACATACATACTTACATCTTTTTTTATATTTAACCTACCTAACCCAAGCTTCAATCGGAAAGCCTCGATTCAGAAGTTATTGGGCAAATATCGGCAATTTCCGATAATGGAGAACCGTTCGGAAAACACCAGGAGAACAGAAACACTGTGTAGGTGAACTGAATCGAAACCAATCCACCGATACATTCCCTAATAGCTATATAGCTATCGATAGGACGGACGGAAAAGGACAGGTGTATGGGAATCTCCTTGTAAGCAGTGCTGACATTAAAAAAATATTCATGAAGCAGCATATATTTTCGAACGTACCTTCACGGCCTTTATACTTTGCGGTGTAGCCACACTAGTAACAGTGTCCACTTTTTGCGAGTTGTCCATTTGAAGAAAAGAAAATTTTTAGAATAAGTGCGGACGTCAGCTTTACGTACCCTCCGATGCACGAGGAGTCGAAGTAGTGCTTAGCATTTTTGAACCAGAAACCAGGAATTGAACCAGGGACCTAAGTTCACACCATACCGTATAGGCTATTTGTTTGTTTATATTACCTATATGACATTATCGATTGTTTTGTTTGGATGCATAACAAAAACAAACATAAATATTTGTATTTAGGTTATTCCTCGTTCATAAATAGGCAAGTATTTATAAATATCAATGCAATTCAATAAGGTAGGTACGTCGGTGGCCGAGTGGTTAAGACGTCTGGTATAAACTAGGCAGACCCCGGGTTCGATCCCGGATTCCGGCCATGTACCAATGGGTTTTTTAATTAAAAACTTATGTACATAATCCGACAAACCACACTTTTCCATCTAAATATATCTCAACATAACTAGCCACTCGTTAGGTATAGCCTCACAGATACCATCGGCTAAACGAGGGAGACTTGGTCTTCTGCTGGGTACTCTGGAACCGTAACACGGTTTCGGGAGCTGTAAGGAAACCCGTGAAGAAAAAAATGCAATAAGGTTAATTTGGTTTTTACAATTAAAGTTTGTAAGTTTGGATCTAGGGGGAAATATCTGAAACTACTACACCGATTCTGAAAAATGTGTTCACTAATTTGAAGCTACATTATCCATGAGTGATATAGCTATATTTTATTTTGTTCGAGAATATCCACAGCCGAAGCTGGGGGCGAAAACCTAGTGTTCATATTCTTTTTTTTGCATTTTGTTCAAACCAATTATTAAAACAGTAATTCCAGTCTGAAGTTGATGTTGACCAAATGGCCGATATGTAATGGCCGGCTGCTTCTGGGTCTTCAAATTGCTGAGTGTCGCTGACCACAAGCTTATCCAGACATTCACTCGGCGAAAGTTGTGATAAACATGGCATGGAAATTAATAAGTGGCTCCATAAGGGTTTTGATGATTCCGCCAATGTCAAGTATTATGGACGTCACAGTAACAATATGCCGATTAGTCGATATGTAAGATGTTCCCGCCGACCGTGATATGGCCTATTAATGGTCTCTTGATCGCGTAACCAACTAAAAACGCACGTGTTCGAAAATTTTGCATAGATCTCTTTCACATAATATCCGAGCGATAGAAATAAAATAGAGAAAGAAAATTTCGGTACAATAAAATACACAAAACGGACTTCAGCAGTTCAAGTATTGTACAAAAAATATTAGAAATAGCAAGTTCTAGTTAATGGATCCATAAAGTATGTGAAATTGTTTTTACTCGATATGTAATAAAAATATACTTTAGTTGAAAATATGCGTGAAATTGATGACTTTCAGGGCTTCATGAAACAGGTGTAGCTGATATCGACATAATTTTTACATATTGAGTATAGATAATTTCATAAACTTTAAGTACAATACTTGAATTGCTGAAGTTGGTTTTTGTATGGGACAAAAGTTATGAGGCGTCTCCTTAAACTGGATTCCCCATCATGTCACGACGACGACCGTGCGTTCGTCGCCATGACATAACGTAGCATATAGTATGTAGCAACCGGGACTGCCATACATTGAAATGAAATCAAACTTAGGGCCGAAAGGTACTGCCAACCTAACGACATTAAGGATTACTTGACTGTGGATTGGTACAGAAATATTTGCTATCACTGTCATATGTATATGGAGTGAAAGAGATGGCGATATGACGCCATTAGTATTGGCTAATTTTTTCTAGCCCTTTTTGGTCGAAGTTGCGCCAGCCTGTAACGTAGAATCTCTTGTCAATTTTAAACCAAGTTACAAGTGGCCAGTATTCACGTAACAAAAAAGGTTTTATTCTAATTCAGTCCAAAGTACTCCATTCCCGTTCATTTGCCCTAGTACCTACTTGTTACGCTGTAATATGGCGTGATATAATAAATTAGAATCCCCTACAAGAGAATTAATCAACTGTAACCGTATTTCTACGGTCACTATGATTTTAGGTTAATAATATTTTTTCCGCAACATGAATGTTGCTACCTTACTTCGTTACTGAATATAGATTAGGCCAAACCTTGATAGGTTTCACATAAAAATACTAATAGAAAATTTGCCAAGTTGAGAGTACCTACCTACTATTTGTGCCGTTTGGTGTAGAAACTCTGGGTCCGTGGGGTTCAAATGCCATAAAGTTTATTAAAGATGTATCCCCTCGACTGATCATCTCTTCTGGTGACAAGAGGGCTGGCTCCTTCCTCGCTCAACGAATCAGCATCGGCGACCCCGCCTCGGGCTTCGCACGGGTTTACAAAAATGTAAGTAGGTACAACAGTATTATTATAATTGAAGAAATACGACCAGACGCGTAGGCCAAGTATGAGTCTCCGAAGTGTGAGACGCTTGGTCTTGCCTCATGCCAACGCGTTATCCCAGCGCGTATGCCAAAACCAAGCGTCTCCGAAGTCTGAGAGACGCTTTGTATTGCCTCATGACAACGCGTTAACCCCTTTACGTGCGCACAGCGGTAGGCGCAGACGGCGTAGGTCAAAACCAAGCGTCTTCTGAATTTTGAGACGCCTTGGTTTTACCCTAGTTATTGTTTCACATCAATAAAATGACCAATAGATGTCGTTATTATGATAAAAATATATAAGACCCTGTACGCAGCGGGCCTGGGGAAGTAGTCGATGGGAAAATGAGTGATGAAAGTGCAACGCATTTATCTAGAATCGCGCGCACGCGAGCGGGATAGAAGCAGTAAGCGATTCAATGTAAGCGATAATTTTTGTTTAAAACGCAATTAAAAAAAAAAATCTTATACAACATAGAAATAATTTTACAATGAAAGGATGGATAATTCCCAAAAAAATATTCATGTTAATTTTTGTATTGGTACCATCTATATTATAGCCATAAAATTTGATAAATAAAGTTTTCAGAGGATTTTTTTTCTATCGAGTAAAATGTTTTTAATCATATTTTCAACACAATAACAATATTTGTTATATCCTTAAAATCAATATATTTTTTTTTCAGTTTCGTAAATAGATCTGGTTTTCTGAAAAAAAATATTAAAAATTGCATTTTGATGACTGACTTCCCCTTAAATGAGAACTTCCGCTGGGTACCCTGGGGCCGGTAACAGGTTCCCGGGACCGGTAACGCACCGTGATGGCAAAAAAACGACTACGAAACGTTCCGTAACCTTAAACGCAGCATTTACGTAAACAAATGAAGGAGTTATTTTAGAACTGTATTTTCTTGGTTACGATATTCTGTAATTGAAAATTCATTCCATAATATTTCCTATAGAAAGTGTAATTGTGTATATATATCAATTAATTAAACAATTTACAAGTGTTCTTAGGGATTACTCCGTGGGGTTAACATACTTAAAACCGCGAAGTCGAAGGTCAGCCAAGGAATGCCGAGCAAATTGCTGGGTCGGGTAAAGACAGTACACGAAGTTGGACATCGTTGGGTGGCCATTGATGATGTCCTGTCGTTTTTGGCCTTCGACACCGGTCCTGTCATAATCTAAAGTTTTCATGTTTGAACGTCACGCTACGACCCAAAGGAGTAGGTAGAGCAGGAATCATAACAGTCAACAAACCTGAAAAACGAAACGATAGAAACGAAAAAAATTAACGATAAACTACAACTAATATAAATCTGAATAGATTATGAAAAAGTTATCTTTTTCTTCCTTTATTTAAACCACGCATATTCCCTATTCAATAAAACCCATTGAAAAAAATAACAGACAAAGTATTTCACTTAGATATATTGAATAAGTAACTGTATGCTAAATTACAGTGACACAGGTGGAATATTTACAGATAAATTACAGACAAATTATGGGTAATTTTAAATGGATAATTAAATTATAGCCAGTTTATTGAGGAAACCGCTCAAGGGGGGAGGACATCCACTTGTACACTTTGATTTTTGTTTCTACTTATCTCTACTAAAAGCATTTTTTTTTTATTCTTGACGGGTTGCCTTACAGCTTCCGGGAACCGTTGCCGGCCCCAGGGTACCCAGTGGAAAACGAAGCCTTCCAAATTTAGCCAATGATATTTTGAGGCTATACCTAACGCCAGCTCTGTTGAGGTATATAGATGGAAAAGCCTCTTTTTACGGTTGTCGGATAATGTACTTACATCTTTGAGTATTTAAGACTGGTGGCGGGAAGAGCTAAATCACCGAACAATTGTTTCTGCCACTTTTGACGGGAGGGGAGGTACACGCACACAAACTCAAACTCAAACTACGTTCTCTCCTATAGTACTAGGGCTGTAACATATGTTACGTCATAAAGACGAATGACTCTTAGGGCCTAAATAAAACAGTATAATTTTATTATTGCTTTACTTTATATTGTAATTTGTTACTTTAAGATGTATTAATACTTATTTATAATTAAGATTTGAACACTGCAATGCGGTAGGATATGAAATTTACCATATTAATCAACCAAAGATTATTATTAGTTTCACTTAGGGACCTGCAAATTTGTCTCACTTATAGAGCGATTCCACTTACCCAGTGTCTTAGATATCCAGGTATAAATAAATATCTGTCTCATTTACAGAGGGTTCCATTAATAGAGGTCAGAATACAGGTTATTTCAGATTGCGATTATTAAACAAAATTGTATCAATTACTATAACAATCTGTCATTTTAGTTTGTCTATTGGAAGTATCCTGTATCATCCATCAGATGTTTTTCGATGTTATAAATTTTATCAAATATGCTTTGGTCACCAATTGATGTCATTTCAAAATAACTGTGCAAAGTTTCTAGTACTTTTACTGCTTCGCGTTTAGACATTTTTAATAAATTTTACATTTAGTACCTATACATATTATAAAAAAAACAATACAATACAGTTGACTTAAAGTAATCGGTTATGTTTGTTTGTATTTGATTGCTAGTAGCTGAAACCTGTTTCTCGATAGTACTGACAAACAAAGCATGTGCGAAAGAAATTCAAAAGTTTGTAAACAAAAGTGTCAAAACCTGTCCTAACCTGATAAATTATCTCACTTATACAGGCAATTGAGCTACAGAGTCCCAATTATAGAGGTAAACATAAAAAAAACCTAGAAATCAAATCTCATTTAACCAGGTTCGAAAAGTCCCAATAACAGAGGTAATTCGATGAAAAAGTGCCGGGACCTCAATAGGTTTCTCACTTATCCAGGTCCCACTTAACCAGGTTTCACTGTATATTAAAAGAATTATCAAAAAAACAATAGCGTGGACATGCTCCTATTGAAGTTACTCATTTAGTTCATTCATCAGGTCTTCCAAGTTTCCAGATTTTCCATTTTATGGTTAAATTGCTAGTTACTGAATAGTTTTAACAGCATTGCTCTATCTCTACTAGTTTAGTAGATCTTTATGGTCCATCATGACGTCGTCATATTTTCCGAGATAATTAGGTTTTAATCCCGTACATTAACTATTTATCCTCTAAGTTTCATACAAATACATTCAGCCGTTTATAGACGTGACAACAAACATTAAAACTTCCGCATTAATAGCATTAGTAGTACATAGATTTTCTAAAGAAATCATTCATTCATATCGATCAATCATTCATATTGCCGCAACCCTAAATACGTCTCCAAAGAGGATATAATATCCCGCGTACCACGGTATTTGTCTGTCGTTTATTTGTCGCAACGGCTTGCATTATGTTTCGGAGATTATGCTAAAATACAAACATATTAATTATAAATAATAGTTGCACATGATAGGAGACATCATGTTCTCGGAAAATGGATGTGTTGGATCGCTTTTTACACATAGAAACAGGACAATTAACTATTTTTCTAGAGCTCTGTCTCGCGACACATAACGACACCAAATGAAAAACGGTCGCGCTTAAACCACTTTTATATAAGAGGCTGATAATCGTCAGCGTCCTTGACGATTTGATGTTTTAAGTCACGCCCTTTTTCCGACCTAGCCGCCTGCGAGAGACTATCATAGTTAGAGAGACCACGCTTTTAGTTGCCGTCTGGCGTCTAATACTAGACTGTATGTGATCAGTAATTGTCGTCTGACACAGGACTGCATGTGATTGTTTGTCTCCTAATACCATACATACTGTATGGGATTAGTTGTCGTTTAGTAATCTGTCAAAAAATATTTTATAAGATGTTGCTCCGTATTGACGTTAAAAAGGACAAATCAACAAACAAACAATCACTCTTTCACGTTTGTAATATTAGTAAGGAAGTAAGAATACCTACCTATTTACACGCTTGATGATTAAATGATGCTTTTTGCCCCGGCTTTGCTCGTGGAAATGTTTGAAATGTGACAAGCGAGATCTGATATTTTATTAAAATTCAACTTTATACTAGATTACGACTAATTTTAGGGTTCTGAATTCGAATTTGATATCGATTTCGCAATTCAATATGACGACATCTGTCAATTTCGTAAAATTCGACATTATACTAGATTTCGACTAATTTTAGGGTTGTGAATTCGAATTTGACATCCATTTCAAAATCGAATATGACGACATCTGTCAATTTCTTTAAATTCGACATTATACTACATTTCGACTAATTTTAGGGTTCTGAATTCGAATTTGAATTTGATATCGATTTTAAAATTAAATATAACGACATCTGTAAATTTCTTTAAATTCGACATTGTACTAGATCTCGACTAGTTTTAGGGTTCTGAATTCGAATTTGATATCGATTTCACAATTAAATATGACGACATCTGTCAATTTCTTTAAATTCGACATTATACTAGATTTCGACTATTTTTAGGGTTCTGAATTCGAATTTGATATCGATTTCACAATTAAATATGACATCTGTCATTTTCTTTAAATTCGACATTATACTAGGTTTCGACTAGTTATAGGGTTCTAAATTCGAATTTAATATCGATTTCACAATTCAATATGACGACATCTTACAACTTCTTAAAATTCGACATTATACTACATATCGACTAATTTTAGGGTTCTGAATTCGAATATGATATCGATTTCACAATTAAATATGACATCTGTCATTTTCTTTAAATTCGACATTATACTAGATTTCGACTAGTTATAGGGTTCTAAATTCGAATTTGATATCGATTTCACAATTCAATATGACGACATCTGTTAACTTCTTAAAATTTGACGTTAATTTCAAAAGACATCTGTAATATTTTTTTTAACGACATACTAAATTTCGACGAATTTTAAGGTTTCCTTTAACATTCATAACACATTAATATTGCACAAAATAGTGACTTTCTTTATAATAACAATAATTTCCATATAAATATGTGCTGCTCACATCAAAATTCCATAGTGAATGAATATTTTAAATTACCTGCATTTTATTCAAATCGTAAAAATATAAATCAAAACAAAATACAATTCGCAACGTATGGGATTCGAATCGGCGACCTCAGCGTTTAGCAGCGCGGTGCCTCCCACCTAGCCACTTCGGCTTGAACTTATTTAGTCGAAATTTGACATTGCATAGACATGTTAGTATTCACATTTTTAACCCATAACATAATATTCAAATAGTACTTTAATCTAAACATAAATGATGAACAAAATAAAAATATGTACAAATTTAGAAATTGTTAAAACTTAAATATCGTGACATGTAGGTTGATTGGCGGGAAAATCTTTGTCAACTGTCGGTCTTGCAATTACATTCAGGTCTTGCTGTTGCAATACTATATTTTTATCTCCAATCGGTTCTCTTATTTGAAGCTTTCTGGTGAATCTAGGATCTACATTACCTTAAATTACAATACATTAAATTACATTACATTATTATTATAATATAACCTCAAGGTCAGGAACGTCATCGGTAGATTTAGAAAGAAGGATAACATTTTCTTGAGTTTCTGCTAGTGACACATTATTTAACCTGTAATAAAGTTTACAGTTATATGTAAGATTTCAAATTTTTTATAAACATTACACGACAAGTACAGGATGTAAAAGAATAACTCCAAAAACAAGTGTGTTGTAAATCTATTAATTCTCAATTTTATGTATCGTACGAAGAAACTTACTCTGTCAATGAAAAATCTGACGTTTCAGTTGTTTCACACGTAGTATTTTCGTCCAACTGTTGTTTCTTCCTGATATAATAAAAACATGTTTAATCACATACACTATACTTACTGTCTAGAACTCTAAAATTTGTCGAAATCTAGTATAATGTCGAATTTTAAGAAAATGACAGATGTAGATATATTGAATTTTGAAATCGATGTCAAATGCGAATTCAGAACCCTAAAATTAGTCGAAATGTAGTATAATGTCGAATTTTAAGAAATTGACATATGTCGTCATATTGAATTTTGAAATCGATATCAAATTCGAATTCAGAACCCTAAAATTTGTCGAAATCTAGTATAATGTCGAATTTTAAGAAATTGACAGATGTCGTCATATTGAATTTTGAAATCGATGTCAAATTCGAATTCAGAACCCTAAAATTAGTCGAAATCTAGTATAATGTCGAATTTTAAGAAATTGACAGATGTCGTCATATTGAATTTTGAAATCGATGTCAAATTCGAATTCAGAACCCTAAAATTAGTCGAAATCTAGTATAATGTCGAATTTTAAGAAAATGACAGATGTAGATATATTGAATTTTGAAATCGATGTCAAATGCGAATTCAGAACCCTAAAATTAGTCGAAATGTAGTATAATGTCGAATTTTAAGAAATTGACATATGTCGTCATATTGAATTTTGAAATCGATATCAAATTCGAATTCAGAACCCTAAAATTAGTCGAAATCTAGTATAATGTCGAATTTTAAGAAATTGACAGATGTCGTCATATTGAATTTTGAAATCGATGTCAAATTCGAATTCAGAACCCTAAAATTAGTCGAAATCTAGTATAATGTCGAATTTTAAGAAATTGACAGATGTCGTCATATTGAATTTTGAAATCGATATCAAATTCGAATTCAGAACCCTAAAATTAGTCGAAATCTAGTATAATGTCGAATTTTAAGAAATTGACAGATGTCGTCATATTGAATTTTGAAATCGATGTCAAATTCGAATTCAGAACCCTAAAATTAGTCGAAATCTAGTATAATGTCGAATTTTAAGAAATTGACAGATGTCGTCATATTGAATTTTGAAATCGATATCAAATTCGAATTCAGAACCCTAAAATTAGTCGAAATCTAGTATAATGTCGAATTTTAAGAAATTGACAGATGTCGTCATATTGAATTTTGAAATCGATGTCAAATTCGAATTCAGAACCCTAAAATTAGTCGAAATCTAGTATAATGTCGAATTTTAAGAAATTGACAGATGTCGTCATATTGAATTTTGAAATCGATATCAAATTCGAATTCAGAACCCTAAAATTAGTCGAAATCTAGTATAATGTCGAATTAAAAATTTTGGCTGACCAGCGGCGTTGCGGCGTTGTCCAACCATGTAGAAGAGGTTCTATAATGGACAACATTTCATTTTTCGTAAGGTACCAAAATTCGAAAACCGTTTGGAGATTACATGCTAGAAAGCTTATTTTTATTTTTTTTTATTTTTTATATCCTTTAATTTTCGAGTTATTTTAAAAATACTGAAATATTGAAAAATAAGGATTAATAGGTGCCCTAATCTGTGCTAACCCTCTAATTTAAAAATACTAATGTCTGTTGTTAGTTATTGAACTCAGGTGTTGCCTTCTATTAATTTTACCCATTTTTATTCCATTAGAAGCTAAATTAATAATTATTCTTTAAATATAATTATAAAAATACTTCTTTTATATAATATTTTTTGGAAGATTTGCTAGTTTCGAATGGGCTATCACAGGAAATATATTTACGAGTGAAACCGCGGACAAAAGCTAGTATTACTATATACATTATGAATAATGTTGTAGGCGATTTGTGTTCCGGCTACGGCAACACCTATTTGGAACACGGTATATTATACTCTTTGCATTTCTATAACGTATACTGTGTGGCTTGACTGACACTATCAGTCACTTTCTTTGGGTGACAGTTTATATTTCTTAATTTTAGTCCTAGCTAAGGTTTTTAGTTTATAAGTCCTCAGAATTTATAAAAATTCATAATTAAATTAAAAATATAAAAAATCAACCAAAAATAAAATATAAAAATACGTGTAACTTATTTTTTGATATATTTTTAATTAAAGTAATAAAAATGGGTGATTAAAAAAATGAAATGTTGTCCATTCTACTTCTATTACTTTTTTCACGTTTTGTGGAACAAGGGATTGACGTGATTTTTTGCACAGAGATAGTTGGAGATATAGATAATGACATAGGCTACTTTATATCCCAAAAATTCTTCGGGCTTGCCACTCTTTAAATATTTCCACGGCGAAGCCGAGGCGAATAGCTAGTATATCGTAATTTTATCATCAAGCTTGGATAATAGGTACGTATTGTAACTTCCTTACTAATATTACAAATGCGAAAGAGTGTTTGTTTGTTTTTTTTTTCAAATTAATACGGAGCAACGGATTGACTTGATTTTTTGCACAGAGATAGTTGGAGATATAGATAATGACATAGGCTACTTTATATCCCAAAAATTCTTCGGGCTTGCCACTCTTTAAATATTTCCACGGCGAAGCCGGGGCGAATAGCTAGTATATCGTAATTTTATCATCAAGCTTGGATAATAGGTAGGTATTGTAACTTCCTTACTAATATTACAAATGCGAAAGAGTGTTTGTTTGTTTTTTCAAATTAATTCGGAGCAACGGATTGACTTGATTTTTTGCACAGAGATAGTTGGAGATATAGATAATGACATGGGCTACTTTATATCCCAAAAATTCTTCGGGCTTGCCACTCTTTAAATATTTCCACGGCGAAGCCGGGGCGAATAGCTAGTAGGAGGGTCTATGTAAAACCAATACGTATAACATTGTTTATCGTAATTTTATCATCAAGCTTGGATAAAGGGTAGGTATTTTAACTTCCTTACTAGGTAATGTTTCAAATGCAAAAGAGTGTTTATTTGTCCTTTTTTTAATTAATCTACGGATTGACTTGATTTTAATGACATATCCCACAAATCCTTCGGGCTTGTCACTTTTCAAATAGTTCCACGCGCGAAGCCGGGGCGAAAAGCTAGTCTATCATAAGTTTTCCATCAAGCGTGCGTGGATAAAATATTACAAACGCGGAAGAGTGTTTGTTTGTCCTTTTTTTTCAAATCAATACGGAGCAACATGGGAGCAACGGATTGACGTGATATTTGCACAGAGATAATGACATGAGCTAATTTATATTTCGGAAGTCCTTGGGGTTGGCACATTTTAAATTTTTTTACGGGGGAAAAGCTAGTATATCATAATTTTATTTGCCTTGCAATGACTTCTGCAATATGATTCCCGTACGCATTTTCTATGTATACCTACCTACCTACTTTGCTGTTTATTAACTTATTTCCAATACTGGAGTTAATTATTTAATATAATTACGCTAACAAAAAGCAACGCTGACTCCTAGACTAAAGTATACAAATAGCAACTTCCTTATGAAAATATTGCCTAATCGCTACGGTAATGTCATATATTAATAAAGTTTACCATTAATAAATTAAATTTGAGCCAAAAAATACACAAATAATACAAAAACTTGTGAGCGATAGAGTGGCCGCGACCGTCTAGCATCACGATTCAGCCGTCACTGCCGACAAGGCGAGTGTGAATAAAGAAGAGCTAAAGCATTTCCGCTCAGAGTAGAAATCGTAAGCGCCATTTGAAATAATCATTATTTTTTAAATAACTATACAATTTATTTGAATATACAAATGACAATTATATGGGTAATTGAATATTACAAAAACAAATTAAATGTCATAGTACTAAAATCACTAGTACCGCCGTTTTCTTTTTTTGAAAACTTTCAGAGACCACATTTTGGGATTATTTTCTATCGAGCGAAAATTGTGTAATCGCGTTTTCAGAATGACAATTATATCAATTATATCCTGTAGAATAATATATATTTTTTTCAAACTTGGAAATTGTCTAGTTTTTGCTAAAAGATTCTTTAAATAATCGTATATAGGTGTTGTCTGCCCCATAACGCTCTTGGCCAACTGGGCGAAAAATTTGGCAGAGGGGATCGCCCGTTAATGACGTCTCCTGTCTTAAATACTCAAAGACTTACATGGTCGCATGTAGGAATCAAACCCGCGATTTTTCAGTTGCGAGCTGACGTCTTACTTTTACTAGTAGAGGCAAGTTAGGGTTTTTTATAACCGCACATAAACCCACCCTATGCAGTTTGATGTCGCTATTTGAAAGTTAGGGGGTAAGGTAGAAAAAAAATCTGGACTAGCTTTTGCCCCGTGGTAATAGAATATACTGTAACGCCTGAGAATAATAATGTCACAAACACCTTAAAAAAATCGCTTGTTGAATAGTAGGTATAACAGTCTTAGATTTTATGTCGGTATGTCCAGAGTAAGCCTCTGAAACGGCTAAATGAATTTTGATAACTTTCAGGAAGTAGTGAAGGTTATTTTATGCCGGCATGTCTCAAAGTTTGTCCAGAATATACCTCCGAAACGGCTGAATGAATTTTGATAACTTTCAGGAAGTAGTAAAGGTTATTTTATGTCGGTATGTCTTAAAGTTTGTCCAGAATAAGCCTCCGAAACGGCTGAATGAATTTTGATAACTTTCAGGAAGTAGTGAAGGTTATTTTATGTCGGTATGTCTCAAAGTTTGTCCAGAATAAGCCTCCGAAACCGCTGAATGATTTTTGATAACTTTCAGGAAGTAGTAAAGGTTATTTTATGTCGGTATGTAAAGTTTCTCCAGAATAAGCCTCCGAAACGACTAAATATATAAAACGACTAAAATAACTTTCAGGAAATAGTGAAGGTACATGCCTGTACTGCAGCTTGCACTGCAGTCCGCCATCTTTCCATATGAATCTCCATACCAGAAATTTTGTTCAGAATAGGTTCCGCTTCCGAGACGGCTAAATGGATTTTGATGATCAGCGCCCGAGGTGGGTATAAAGTTGCCCGCAACTTCGTACGCGTTGTATTAGGAATACAACATTTACACCCCATTTCACCCCTGTTATTAAGAGGATCGTGTAGCTCAGCGTACGCAGCGAAATAGGTATTTAGAAAATCATATTCTGTCTCAAGCGCGCTCTTCCCACGGGCATCAGTGCGACAGAGAACACTGCAGCTCGTGAGTGTTCGTAGGTATGTTCTTCGTTGAAAATTGCGTTTTGGGGGAAAACGATTTACACCTACTAAACTATAACGAAACCTTATAATTTTGGTGTCAAACGTTTTAGCAGATTATAATCTACGTACGTACGTTTTGCTTTTTTGAAATTTTGCTTTGTTTCTCAAATACAGACGGTTTATTACGAGCAAGTTATGAACCAAAAAACCGAGATTTGAGGGGCTTATAACTTTTGACCTATTACCTACGAATTTTTAAAAAAGGAAAAAATACGTACGTAGTTTTTCATTATGTCAGTAACATATTACAAAATCGTTAAAATTAAATAATATTTAGGGGTAGTAAAACGTTTTCTCCGTTTGTATGGACATGGACGCGGTACACTACACTCTTAAGCGCGATGTTAATATAGCCTATAACCTCCTCAAGAATTGAGCTATCAAATGCAAAAATATTTTTCCAAAGAGAATATAGCGCGTTCAAACAAAAAACCTCTTCAGCTTTATTATTAGTATAGATATATAGATAAATAAAAACCAATGTCACTCCAAAAAATCACGTCTATCCGTCGCTCTGTTTTGACGCAAAAAAGACAAACAAACCAACAAACAAAATAGTATAATAGATATTAGTTGGATTATTATGAGAGTGGTTACAAATACTTACAATAAAACTGCAATATTGTGTCGAGTATATATTTTAGATAAAAACAATCGTGATAAAAATAAAACGTTACCCTTATATATCTCCGTATTACCTGAAAAAAACAAACAAACACACAAATTATTTTCCAATGTCTCTGATTACCAATCACCAAACAGCCTCAGGCTTTGACGGACGGGATTATTACAAGAGTCGAAGGACAAAAATATCAAATACCATATCTATGATAGCACAAAATAATAAATAAAATTTAATTATAGAAATAGGAAAAGAATTGATTTCTGGGAAAATTTTCCATAAGCACTTATTTTTAAGAAAAAGAAATTCTGGCTTGAGTGAGGATAGAACCTGGGGCCTCAATATAATATTATATACCAGGTTTGCATGACAATTAAAGGTATGTAATGTAAAGGATGATATGTGACAGGAAATTCACTGTCTCCATCTACCACTCCTAAAATAAAAGGCGCAATGATACATGCATGTACCAACGGGTTTTTTATAATTAAAAATTTATGTACATAATCCGACAAAGGAGACTTTCCATCTAAATATACCTCAACAGAACTGGCCACTCGTGACTTGGTCTTCCGCTGGATACCCTGGGACCGATATCATGGTTTCGGGAGCCGTAAGGTAACCCGTGAAGAAAAAACAATGATACATCCATATAGAAGTTAGGGAAGGTAGCAAAAAAGTCTAAGTCCTACATTCTCATTCGAAGTCAGTAAATCTTTTATAAAAAAGCTGTGAAATCTCGCTCCTTATCTAAGCTAATTTAAGGATTATTTGTATATAGGTCTACAAACTTGCCCTGATCCGTCACCCGTATCCTACGTATCCATCTATCATCGGATGTACAGAGAGTTAAGGCCCTATGAGCCTATTTTAAGTAAAATTATACTTGAAATAAAATGCGCAAAGAAGGAATTACCTCCTCAATTCCGCTTTTCCTAGTTGTCCATATTAAGGTGAAGTGGTCGATGGGAAAATGAGTGATGAAAGAGCAGAACGCATTTATCTAGAATCGCGCGCACGCGAGCAGGATAGAAACAGTAAGCGATAATTTTTGTTTAAAACGCAATTTAAAAAAAAACTTATACAACATAGAAATAATTTTACAATTAAAAAATAGATAATTACCAAATAAATATTCATGTAAATTTTTACATAAAATTTGATAAATAAATTTTTCAGAGGTGTATTTAGGATTTTTTTCTATCGAGTAAAATGTTTCTTATCATATTTTCAAAACAATAAAAAGATTTGTCATATAATTAAAATCAATACTTCCCTTTAAACAGAACCTAGGTAGCATTTTTAGAAGGTGGAGCGGACCCGGCTTTGCTTGCCATCCGAAGGACGAAAATACTATTAAAACTTTTTAAAGAAAGTTAGTGCTTAGCATTTTTGAATTGAACCTCGTGCTTTTTTAAAGTAAAGTTAATCTATAAAGTCAATTTACAAAAACTTTATAATTTTGATCCGAAAGAACCTTCGTAGTTGATATTTTGTGCGATAACAAAAAAAAATTAAATATTAAAAAATATTAATATATATAAAAATTCGTTCTCGATACAAATCTCACATACGAATCTCCCCGCCTTAAGTTCATTGCACGACCCCACGAAAGCGACCTCAACTTTAAACCCTTACATCAACCAAACAACCCACTCCAAAGGTAACTAAATTATAATTCAACACGAAGGGTAAACAACTTTACCAGATAATTTTACTTTGTCTTCCTACACAATAAGGGTTGTATGTATTTGTATTTAGCAATCCTTTCTAACTAATAAATATTAAAAATGAGAACGTGCGTTTGCAATCGATGTGATTGCACAGATATAGTTTGGAGGGCCGTTAAGGGACATAAGCTACTTTTCGCTAAATCGCAAGGCTAGTAGGGGAATAATAAGAGATAATAGTTTATAAAAAAACGAAAAAATCACGCTTTTGTCAGTATCGCACAATAATTGCGTAAACAAAATGAGCCCAAACTCGATGGGGTTACGTCGTTTCGTTACAGCTCTGAAAAACTAGAAAAAGGTATCTAGTAATCTAAATGAAAGTGGCGCTGCCATCCAACGCTATTAAAATCGTCTAGAATCGCCGAGCATGTCAGGATCGTAGCAAATGGCATTCGATTGTCTGTAGGTACCTACCCCTCTTGGGATAAAAGGCGTGATGATAGATAGATAGATGATTTTTTTTTCTTTTCACGTTTGGCACAATATAACTATACAAACCTCCAAGCTAAGGGAGAATACTAAATAATTCGGGGTCGACATTCTCACAAAAAGAAACACGAGTGTCAACGTAAACGAATCTGAAAACCAATTTAAATTAACACTTTAAAACACTTCCAAACACCCTTTCATAACGAGATGGCAATTGGCATCGACTTACTGAAATCTTATAATTCGATTGCATTTATTACATTCAGGGGTTGTTTCAGAATGTGAAGATAATTTTGAAATATGGTATTTTCACAAAATTCATGGAAATCTACGAAACATGAAGTTTTCAAAGTGTTTTTCGTCTACTATGCCAAGGTACCACTCAACTGTAAACTCCTCAAAAAAACTTGGAACGAAGCCCGAGGGGACCAATATTAAACAAAGCTGTCAATTCTTAATTAGGCGTAGGTAGCTAATCTATCTATTTTCAGAAAACGTGCGAATCGTTTACGTGCCTTGCGAAGAACGAGAAGTCTTTGGCTGGTGAGCTTGGAATCCGGGACCCTCGGTTTAATAGTTCAAGTCTATGCTATCTGCCTAAACAACGAGATGCTTTCTCCTACAAAGCTTGTAAGCATCAGCATTTTGTATAAGCTATCAAAGAATTTAATAAAATCATCATTTTATAGATATGACAATGTGAAGAACTGTCATACTAATATTATAAAGAGGTAAGGTTTGTGATGTTGTAGGGGGTAATCTCTGGATCTACTGAACCGATTTTGAAATTTATTTTACCAAGAGAAAGCTACGATATCCCCGAGTGACATATTTTATTTTGTTCGAAAATATCCACGGGCGAAGCCGGGGGCGGAAGGCTAGTTTATAATAAACTGTTTCTAATAAAATTAGTATTAACATTTTCAATATGGGCATAATGCAATTTTTTTTTTATTGGAAGAATGTTGGATATAAAACTGATAATAATAATTTAGGAATTTATACGTCTATTATATCTATCCGTACTATTCTATCTAACTTATAGAAATACTAGCTGTCCGCCCCGGCTTCGACTGTGGGACCCATACTAACTTCCATCCCCTATTATACCTGCTTAG
Organism: Nemapogon koenigi; assembly: GCA_963924495.1. Classification (NCBI taxonomy): domain Eukaryota; kingdom Metazoa; phylum Arthropoda; class Insecta; order Lepidoptera; family Tineidae; genus Nemapogon; species Nemapogon koenigi. The sequence continues at coordinate 2,787,056 of OZ004648.1, forward strand.
GGGGGTTGAATTAAAAAAAAAGTAGACATTGTCCTTCCATAGGGTTCAAACTTACTCCGTATCAAATTTCATTAAAATCGGTTCAGTGGTTTAACCGTGAAAGCGTAACAGACAGACATACTTTCGAATTTATAATATTAGTACGGATAGACGTTTTCATGTGAAAACAGGAAAACAAATTTTTGTCACACGGTTATCTTTATGAAAAATATTCATTCTTTGAGAAAAAAATATCAAAATTCAAAACTGAACAAAAATCTTCAAATAAATTACTACTCTGCGTTCCTTTGCTAATCTTTGCCAAAAACCCTTTCGGCCCAGAAATCGGGCCAAATAAAACATCCCCAATTCATACAAATGAAGGAGACACAGTTCAACGACATGTAGATACCTATTCGTCCCTAATTGAAAACAATCTTGTTGAGTATATATCACGACACGGTCCATGTGTTTTATTTAAGTACTATTTTTATGGACCACTTTATTGCTTAGCCTTTAAACCTGAGCTTTAGACATAATCACGGCATTTATAGCTGGCGGCGTGGCCAGATATGCCGGCATAATGGGCATGCACATTACCTTTTAAAAGTGGTAGAGGCAGTTAGCTATTTATTATTTTCAGTCGTGCACAGACTTACATGTCTTCCGAAGCATGATAATCTTAAATTCGTATTGTAGTAATATTAATTGCACCTATCTAAAATCTCTTTGAATAATCTGCAATCTAGCGTTTGTCGCTGTCAATATTAAATTGGCAGAATTCGATACCTATAAAGTAAAAGATGTGTTTTTTAAAATTTTATTTCGAAAATAAAGTTATTTTTAAGCAAATAATAATTTTAATATAATTGTTTTCTATGTAGTACCTACTTATTTTATAATAAAAGTTTTTCCGACAAACAACAAAACGTTCATCTTTTTGGTAAACTGGGTAAGTTTTTGCCCCGTGGTACTCGTTTGTGCCCCGTAAGATAAACTACGTAAATATAAACATATGGGATATAATTAGAAATATCCCCTAAGAGTAGGTGGACACAAACGAAACAGTAGGCGGAAGTTCAATTTATTAATCCGATTCGGTATATGTATACACAAGTTATTCTATGTGTATAGATATATCTTTGATTATTTAGACGTATCTATGTAAAGTATTGCGTTTTTTATATAATTATTTTAAAGATTACATTATTTCAAGAAACCATATGAGAATGTTTGTTTTCTACACAGTAGTTTTTTTTATAATAAATTTGCAGAACAATCGTGCGGTATGAATGATTTCATAATATACCGATGTATCAAAAAATATTAGAAGTAGGTATACCTACTAGGGCAACATACATTGGTAAGTATTTGAACTATACTAACGCAATTAGGTACTAACGCCAAATATGTAGGTATTACTAGATGACCCGTGCGAAAACTTCGAGATCTCAAACAGATGGCGTCTTTTACAAAATAAATAAATTAGTCTAATTTTAAAAGAATCATTTAATTTTTAATTAGTTTGTTTATTTTTCGTCATTAGAGGGAAACATAATGTTCAAACTGGTGTTTTTATTATTAAAATATTTTGACACCGACAATTTGAGAAATCCAATATATAAAATTCCCGTGTCACAAGTTAGTTGCCATACTCTTCCGAAACGGCTTGACCGATTTTTATGTGTATATTCGGCCCAAGATTGGTCGTAATCTATTTTTCACCCTCCTACCCCCACCCCCCATTTTTTTTATCGCGATTTTAGTATTTTTGTATGAACAATATCCAAAGTTAGTGGTAGTGGTAGTGCAGGCAAGCCAACGTTTGCCGTGTCCGTCAGTAATATAATATAAAGATCATGACAAGCCGTCCTTTATCACACAAGCTCCTAAAGAGCTCAACCTGGGAGTCGAACCAGAGACCGTACGTTTAGTTTTTTTCTATTTTTGCATTTCATAAACTTTCACGGGCGAAGCCGGACTAGTGGGAGATAATACAATACTTACGAATATAAACTTTCATTTGGCTTGGAACATCTGAAAATCTTGAAAAATTCACTTCAACGTATCATTGGTTTCATTTCTTTTTACCTGAGCAGGATAAAAACGTATTAATATAATTTTTTGACCTTAATTGACCTCAATTTTGGGTAGGAATTTGTCCTTGGACCAACTGTTGTCTTCTTATTGTAAATTAAATGATTAATTTGTTAGAGATTAATCAAATATGTAGGTAGGTATCGGAATTGTAGTTAGGTAATAGCAGTTGGTCACTACCTACCCCTCTCTCCTGGGATATATGGCGTGATGATCCGATAAAATGTGTAACAAAAGATATTATAAACAGACATCTTCTAAGACAGACGTAGTTTTTCCCAAAATATTAGGATTCCGTTTGAACCATTCATTAGTTTTTATATTGTAATTATAAATTATTTAAAAAAATGGATAAAAGCAGGAATGGGTGAGCGTAAACGAAAAATAAAGTACATAATAAAAATTTACTCTTACAAATTATCAAAATACTTCAAAAACTAAATGTAGTATAAAAAAAATCATCTACAATTTTGGTATGTGATCAATTAAATACCAATTTTAACATTCTATTTATTATTCGATTAATAAATTACTTCTTGCAGCTAACATCGAAAAAACCTACGACACAAAATATGCATTAAATAAATATACTTATATTATATTCTTAACAAAACCAATAAATATATTTTTTAATTCATGATAATATAATATTTTAGCAACATAAGATTCTACTTAGCTAAAGTGGTTTTCAAATATTTTAATGCCATTCGTATTCTAAATACTTTGGCTTACCTACGATAAAATACATTTTATATATTTTTACGAAATACATATATAAATATATAATTTAAAGTGTTTTTAAATATATCTAATATGCATGATTAGCTACAAAGAGGCTGTCACCACCACCCGCACCTGTCACGGAACCACCTGTATATTTCCCTTGGGAAGCTTGACCATTCGCCTGTGAATAGACAAAATATTAATAATCACCAATTAAAACTTCGTCAAATAAGTAGATCCTTATTCTCTATCTAAAGTTTTTAAAACCTATCGACACGAATGTCGATGGCATGTCGTTCTACATTGAAACCATCTCGAAACCACATCCTAAACTGTCGTGTCAGACAGAAGACCATAGTAAAAACGGCATAGATATTTTGACAGAAATATAACCACAATAAAACCATAGATATAGAATAGGGCCGCAGATTGAGGCGAGAGTTATACAATGTCAATACATACCATAGCAATTGAATACATATTGCAAGTAAGAACCATGATAAATCGTACATTTGTTCATACAAATATTATTATTTTGCACACACAATGTCTTCACGACTTTCATACCTTGCGGTGTGGCCAGAGAGACCAGTAATGCGCCCGCGAGACGATTAACAGCAATTGACAATTCTACGTCATTGACCATGGAAATTGATCGTTTAAAACGCCAATTGATGGTTTCGCTGTGCGATTGACGGGCATTGACAATCGTATCGGTAATAAACTGAGAGCAAAAACATTGATACAGCGATTAAAACTACATTAATGTGAACTTCAATTGCGATGATCAATAATAAAACTTTATCAATTGCGATTGACAATCTCCGGGCCGCTTTACAGTGTTCACTTTTTGACAGTTGTCCATATTGTACAAAACAGGTGGCAATCCCGTTGCTAAACTTAATGGACCTAGATGTGTCACTTCTTTAATAATAATAACTTAGCTAAGTTTTATAGAGATCAAAAATACTAACACTACTGTATGTTGCCTATCCATAATTTTTCTGGGATAAACTTTTCCCAATTTCTCTGTAAATAATCTACATGTGTCACTGCAATTTAGCATATAGTTACTTATTCAATATATCTCAGTGAAATAGCTGTTATTTTTTCAATGGGTTTTATTGAATAGGAAATATGGGTAGTTAAACTTGCCCCCGTTTTCTTTTTCATAATCTATCAAAAAGTTAAACAGCGCTTTAAAAACATTTAAGATTTTTGTGATAGATTATGGGAGAGAAAACAGGGGCAAAATAATCCTTTATTTTACCACTCATATTTTCTATTAAATATAACCAATTGAAAAAATAACTACTATTTCACTTAGATATATTGAATATATGCTAAATTACAGTGAAACAGATGGATTATTTACAGAGAAATTGGGAATAGTTTATCCCCATACAAATTATGGATAATAGGGTTCTTAAGATATTCTATCTACATTAAATAAAGTATCCGGCAGAAATAATACTCATAATGCTTTAGAAAGAGACTTTAATTTTTGTCTCTGTTGTGCACTAATGACAGATACAATACGATCTACAAAAACAAAAGCTGACTAGTTAAAATGGGGTCAAACAAAACAAACAAAAAACATGTAAAATACTTTATTTACATTGATCACGGGACAACACAAACAAGCATGCAAGTGATAAAAGCAAGTTAGTACAAAAAATACAATGTGCAAGTGCATAGTGCAAGTAAATACAACGCGATATGAATATATATATATTAATTATTAAATATGATAAAATATAAAGTAAAAAATATTTTAAAACAAATAATTGGGGCCTTAAATTATCTTTCTATTCGATTTTTTCTTAACAATAAAGACACAAAGTATGTTTACTAAATAAAACATCTAACGACAGGAAAACTGACTTAGTTAAGATTGCTACTAATGATGGTGGAAAAAAAATAATCAAAGAACTACTAGATAATGATAATATAAAATATTTCTAGGCCCCATGGACTAGATTTTTGATTTTGACAAAAAAAATTGATAAAATAATATAAAAGTCAGATATAAAAGAAAGTTCAGTACAAAAGCGGCTAAGTGCTTCAGTATAAGCATACGTTTTCAATGGCTATAAAAAAATTGGATAAGATTAAATTAGATAGACAACAAATTCCTTATGTTACAATTATTTAAATATAATTGAACAATCTATATATTTTCTAGAAAAAATGTCTTTAGTTCACCCAAAATGGCGTTCGGGAGCATGTCAAGCAAAAACGTATGCTTAGTAGAAACCTTAGACCGATTTTAATAAGCATGCACTTTGACAAAGTTTGATTTTCCCGAGGCGAGTGACGGAATAGAACCAGCGACATATTTGCCTGTGCTGGCCAGCCCGTTAGCCTGTGTCAAATCGTAGCCATAGTACAATCGGTGCAGATGCGGTGCGAAATGCAGGAACAAGTGCAGAAAACAAAGAAATAAAATTAAGTTTAGTATTTTTTTACTACAAATAAGCAAAGACAAATATTACATACAAATAAGCAACACACAATTTTATATTGAGACTCGAATGTGTTTTTTATTAGTAGGCAGGAGACTTGAAAACTGCACAATTCGGTATGTAAAGTAAAAGTTAAGGTATGCTGAATCCAAAACCGTTTCAAAATATTGGTTTAATAATCTGTATTTTTACATTTATAACTCTTAAAATCGTGAGATTGTCTTTATTTTTTCAAAAACAAATAATTTACTTATCCTTCACCTATGAATGACGTCATTATATCGGCTAAATAAAAGCAAAATATTTACTTGTCAACCAATGTTACCCTGTAACTAGATATACTACTATTTCAGTCGTTTTTATAACTAATCTAGTTTATTATTTAGGTAGAATGTTTATGCATTTTTTATGGTAGGATATTCTTTGACCTTTGTATATATTTTGTATCACAACAACTATGCAGACTACGGTATAAAAGCTGTAAAGATGTGTTTGTTTGTTGTTGTTTTAATATGTTTTATGTAGAAGTGGTAGGTTTTGGTAGATTTTGTAGGAAAAAACTACATTAGAGACGGCAACACTATTGTTTGTTAAATGTCAAATTAATGGACTTGTATCCAGCCTAAACCAAAAAAAAAAAAATTAAATGTCAAAGTCAAAGAACACAGAGCTTCTTTTTTCTGTACCAGCATATCAAAGGTATTGAAGACAAAATGACATCATCAGTGCCAAAACTTTGATAAAATATTATAAAAAAACTACTGCATAGAAATCAAAAATATTCAAATTAGTTTCTTAAAATAGCTTAATCTTTAAAATATAAAAATCGTACCTTAGTTTTTACTTTACATACCGAATTCAATAAAGAAATAATTCAATAGTTATATTGCTATTAAAACTCCGATACCTGCGAGTACCCAGTGGAAGAAAAGTCTTCCTCATCTAGCCAAATAAATTTCTGAGGCTATGTCTAACGATCACAACATCAGCCAAGTACCAATGAGATGATTTTAACCAGAATATTATCATTCAACTAAATAAAAACAAATTTAAGTCTCAAGTAAAAAACAAACACAAATACAAACGCAACCGTACCTTAGCGCGCTTGAGAAGTTCCAATTGTGCAGCGGCAACATTCTCCGGTTTGCCACCCCAGGCCCTTAAGACTGAAGCCTGCAGAGCACGGCCGTAGCTGAAGGTCAATACCCAAGGTCTCTTGATGTCCACTGTATTGATGGCGTTCAGGTTCACGGAAGCCTCCTCCTCAGATTGGCCGCCAGACAGGAATGTGATGCCTGGAGTTTTGAAAATTATATATATAAATAGATGTCATACAATTGCCCGCGGTTTCACCAGAACAAACAAAATAAAATAATGCCATAGTTAAGCCCCAAACCCCTTTTCCGGGACAAAAAGTAGCCTATGTTAGTTAGAATCTATCCATACTAATATTATAGATGCGGAAGTAACTCTGTTTGTTACGCTTTCATGGCTAAACCACTGAACCGATTTTGATGAAATTTGATACGGAGTAAGCTTGAACCCTTTTTTTAAATCCAAACACGAACCGATTTTTTAAATATATATTGCTCCTATTCAGAATGAACCGACAACAGAAACGTGGGGGTTACAATACAAACCTTGTACGGCAGCGGGCACAGTTCGTGTCAAAGCGGTGACAGTGGCGCGACCAATGTCCATCGGGGTGTAGGTGGTGATCTTGCAGCTCTGGCCAGGGGTCACCTGAACATAACAATCAATGCATTATAGGACGGGCTGAGCTGCATACAACAAGGCCAGATAAAGGATGGGTGACCAGGACTTGGACTTTTTTTGGAAATTCTTTTAAATTATAGCTGTAACGTTTATTATACCTAAATCAAATCAAATCAAATAAAATCAAATGTTTTTTTTATTGAAAACTCCCGCGAAAATGTTCTGGGCGCGATGAAAACGTCACATTGACACAAACCAACAACATGATGGTCACAGAAAAATAACAAGAAAATAACTTAGTGAGTGACAGATTGATAGACAGTTATTATAATGTAGTTAGCAGTCTGTGGTTATTTATTTGTAATTTAGATGAATGTGACGTCACTTCCCGTTTTCAAAGGCCTGGTCTTACCATGTTGGGCTTCAGGAGTGTGCCTTCCAGATAGACGTGATGGTCGCTGAGAGCTTTGTACACGGCAGCCAGGACCACCTCGGTCACTTTCTGGGCGCGGTCCAGGTCATGCTCACCTGAAATGTATGGATTTGGATTAATAAAGACGAATACTTATAGCAGATTTTATATAAGAGGTCAACAACAACTGGCGCGAACAGGAGAGTTCCACCCACTCATCATGAGATGTTCCAAATCCAACAAACTATTTATATACGAGTACTTATTAAGCCTGGCTAGGGCGGTTAGTTTTTTTTTTAATTTTCATGCTCCCAGATGCTCCTAGGGTTTAATAAAAAAAATCAGGTCTCTTAATCTTAATATAAACCGGTGCCGCCTTGAATGATCAATTCTTTATTTCAGCCAGACCAAACCTATATCAGCTATTCCTTAGATTTTTTTAAAAAATGTGGCAGTTTTCTCAATTTAATTGATACTGCTAACATTTTCATGCGATCCTTGTCCTTCAAAATCATACTAACCGTCACACAGCACCTCGGGCTCGACAATCGGTACAATCCGCTGACTCTGGCAGATGGAAGCGTAGCGCGCCAGCACGTTCGCATTCTCCATGATGCCCTGGTACGACGGCGTGAAGCGGGCGATCTTGAGCACGCAACGCCACTTGGCAAAGTGGCAGCCATCCTTCTTGTATTGGGCGCAGCGTTGGGCCAAGTCGTCCAAACCTGGGAGCAGATAAAAAATCCTTGATTAAAAAGATAGACAATCTTATTGGGTAGATATTTCAGAGGTCAATCCAGTGATGTGATTTTTTTAAATTGGACCAGTAGTGAGAGTTTAGTATGTACTTACAAAACAAACATACTGACATTATCTCTTTATAATATTAGTATAGTATCTTATCCAAGATATGCGGTACATTACATTCTAGCTATTTTCGTGTCCTAGATACAACGTAAAATCTAAATTAGATTCAATGACGAGCAATGTCAAATAATTTACTCGAAGGTCAATGTCAAAATGTGATAATAATTTAGACAATATTATCATGGACAGCGATCTTCGAATAATACAAAATCACTACAATCTAAAAAAAGTTAATTCCTGTTTTGAAGTTATAACTTGTAAGTTTGACAAATTTTAATATCATGTGAATGAAATTATTATGAATTCTATCACCTCAAGTTGTTAAGTTGCCCATTCTTCAGGTAGTGTCTGGCTAAAGTAGAAAGACTTGTCTTCTGCTGAGGTGCCTACTCTGGGTGCGGTAACACTGTTCCCGAGAGCCGACAAGATATCCGTGATTAATTAAGAATTACATATACTAAAATTAAATTAATATGAATTTAAAAGGTTGTGTCCAAATTTAATGTATTTTTTTTATCGAGGGCGCCACGCCACTTGCCTAAATAAAGATGCTATTAATTCATTACTTTGTTATAAAGTGGAAATTGTTACTCAATTAATTCAGTTTTAATTCAGTATCATAGTTCAATAAGTTTATAGTTTCAACAGTTAAATCAAAATAGTGGTTTTATTACGTGAATGAGCAATGGGAGCGTTATCTGTATTTTTTAGAAAACGTGTAACGGAAACAAGTTTAACTTCAAAAACAATGTGCAGGATATTTTCTCTACACTTCATGGTCAATCATGTGGGCGCCAATAGTGGACGGGAATGGACGCGATGGCTTACGATGGCATCGTGAAGAGAATGTTCATTTCAAACTAAAAAGAGTTCCTGTAACTGTAGGTATACAACAAACATTTGTAATCTGAGATGAACATCTTTACTCACCAAACATAATTCACTTGCCTTGGCTGATAATAATATAGTGGATGAGACAAAAATGGGACCATAATAAAATTATTCACTCTTTCATGGAGCCACTCCACTTTCCACCAGCTGTATGGCGAGTCACAAGTCGTGCTATATATAAAAATAAAGTTCGCATTCAAGAAAAAACTTCACCTTGAGTGGTACACTCGTCCTCAGATCCGAACAATGGCACGACACCCTTGTCGACCTTGATGCCGGGGATGATGCCACGCTTCTCCAGGAGAGAGATCAGCGGGGAGCCATCATCAGCCTTCTGGTACAGGGTCTCGTGGAAGAGGATCACGCCAGACACGTTTTCGGAGAGGGCCTGTAGGAGGGAGATTTTATTATTGACATTTGTAATGTTCAGGAATTCAAACATAAGTTTAAAGTGGAAGTAGGGTAAGTGGGCATAAACTCATAGCCTAGACCTAGAGATTTGAAATTTGGGGAAATATAAGTACATTACGACCAGAGTAATGCGCATTGAAATCTTCGCCATACTTCGTATTTCCGACAAAAACCGAATCACAAACGTAAGGGCCCCAAATTACACTTGCAACCTTCTGTGAAAAATATTAGGGTTCAAGGTCATTTTAAAAACACCCGGCAGCTGTCAAGAATAATGACATCTGGCCACCACGCTTAAATAATTGCCCCTTATTGCTCTGATATATTTTAAACTTAAACTCTAACTTCATTCCGATGAGGTTTAAAGTACAAGTGCAATATTCAGGCGCCTTGTGTTTTGTGATTCGGTTTTTGTTGGAAATATGGCGAAGATTTCTATGCGCATTATTTCCCTTGGAGTGCACTGAGGGATTTCTTGAAAATCAATCCTTAAAGGGGTTGGGCAAAGTTTGTATGGAGAATCATGCTGTTGACGGGAAATCACATCAAGCACATGACTAGTCCCCATACTAATTCTGTATAATATTTGAAAACTTACTGGATCAGTGCTGAATAAGAGTTGACGATATTTACGACGGTTCTCCTCAGTGTTCTCAACACCAATGTCCTGCAGACGCTTGCCCATTGTTCCTAAAATAAAAATAAAAATTTAAATTTACAATTTGTTTTGATATAAAAAAAAATGGATTCCAGGACACGCCTTGGTGGAAAGTACACGCGCCGCGAACACGTGTTGGAGAATCCAGTTTAATCCCGCCCGTGCTGTGATGGTTGTGATTAGTCAGTGATTAATAGGACCATATCACGGTCGGCGGGAGCATCCTACCTACCGATTATCGGCTTATTGTTACTGTGACGTCTATAATACTTGACATTGGCGGAATCATCAAAACCCTGATGGAGCCATTTTGAAAAAAAAATAGAATAGATATAAAAAAATTGCCAAGTTAAGAGTATGATTCGAGCACTGAGGGTTTAAATCCATATTAAAAAAAATTAGGAACCTCTTTAGGATATTTATAAGTCTATTCAACAATATAACCCTACATGATGGGGAAGAATAAGAATGTTCACCATTCCCCAAAAGAATAATGTTCATTATTTGACTACAAAATTGTGAATTATCATCTGAATTGATGGAAAGATGGCTAAGTTACAGAACCAAAAATACCAGTTACTCCTAAAACCATTGTCTTATTAGATAAGTTAGCTAAACCAATTCTGCTGTTAAAATATTTCAGGCTAATCCTGGATACACTTACCAGTGGACTCATCAGCAGCCAGGATACCCTTGCCAGGAGCAACAATAGCCTGGGCGATCCTCCTCAACTCCTCCTGGAGCTCAGCTGTCGGGTATTGGAAGTAGGTGGACATGGTGGCTGTAATTGACCAAATAAAAAATAAATTAATGTTTTTTTAAACAAAATAGTTTAGCCAGTTATTGGTAGGCAAGCAGTAATCCATACTATATGTTTGTCTGTTACACTTTCACCGCTAAATAGATAGTTCCTAAATATACAATATCAATATTTAAATTACCTAGGTATAGGTATCACAGCAGGAGTTGAATCAAACAGTACTTGCACAGCATGTTTGCCTAGAATTTTTTTAATTATAGTCTAGTCAGCTGCAAGCATGAACAGATACCTCATTTGCTTGTGTTGTTTGGAAGGCAGACTCCTAGTACTAACCCCTGTACCACTGTATTTTTCTGTCGTTTTATTGTCGTCGTCTTAAATTAGATGTCCTAGATCACCTTTCTTATTTAAAACATCACAATTAACAATTTTTCTAGAGCTTTGTCTAGCAACACAATGTTCCAACGAAACCTAAGTTAACTTATTACTGCTCTCGTTTTATTAGTGAAAGACCAAAAGCCTGTCTATGGCCCCTCCTTAGGCTTAGTACTCTATAACAAAAATTGATTTGCCAATACCTTAAATAATACTGTAAAGACTATAGTAATATAATATTATAAAGTTAATGTAGGTATAAATTTAAGAAATTCAACAATTATTATTTAGAGGTGTGTCCATGTGATAATAACTCAATTATTTCAGTAACTATGTGTTAATGTAACAAAACATAATTTATCTCAATATTATTTGTTGAACTGGACATTGTATATTTAATAATCAACAACATATTTATCAATGTTTACTCAAGTCATGTTACATCATATAGGATGTGCCCCAAACATTTAAAGAAAAGATAAGAATATGTTTATAATAAAATGGATGGTTTATTAAATAGGTAAAAAAATATGTGATATCTTTGGCTTTACAATTAGAAAATAGCTAGTTCCAATTATAGCTTTGACATTCTGGTATGCAGTATAGGTTCCTACAAAAATCATCTTATTTTAAAATTTTGTACTGCGTGCCAAATGTCAGAGAGCTCAAGTTATTTGGAGAGAGTTATACCTACAACAACATTTGCAGCAAAAGGTGAAAGAGGCGAATGTGCAAGTTGGTGATGACTGAAGTCAAGGTATTTTCCAACAAGTAGAAAAATAAGTTTCTTTTTACAGTATCCATCATAAGAATGACATTGTTCTTATAGCGTAAAAAGCCACTAAAAATATAACCATTATTTTGAAGTTTCAATAAGGAAAACTAGTTATGACAAACAGGAAACTCAAATATTGCAACTCACTACCTACCAGGAAAATATGAAATGAAAGTGGAAGTCTGTAGAAGAAATAAAGTTGACTGTCCTTCAATTGATAATTTTTTTTTTCACTGGTTGACTTACAGCTCCCAAAATCATGATATTGGACCCAGGGAACCCAGTGGAAGTCTCCCTCTTTTAGCTGATGATATAATATACCTATACATAAGTACCTACAATATTCTTATAATTTTAAAATAAACAGTCTGAATTAGAAAATACCTTTCATTTATAAAATATAGATATAATTAACTATCTACCTACCTACATAATGTAAAATATGAAATTGTTGGGATTACCCTTGGTGCCAAATCCAGGCCTCCATCCTGAGTCGGGTCCCTTTTTTTTCCCCTTACCTTTTGGTGGCATTGTGAATGTAAAATTTTATTTTGCGATGGTAAATTAAATTATTTTCAATGTAAAATTATATACTCGACATTTTAAATTTATATAAAATAAACTCACCAAACTGAAATAATTATAAAATAAATTGCAGCAGTCACTTCGCCTTCAATAAATTCTTTTTTAAAATTCAAAATTTTAAAGATGGAATGACAATAAAAATTTAAATGTCATGTCAACTTTAACAAAACAATAATTAATAAATAGTGAGGTGCATGGTAATAGAAAATGATTGATAACACGATAAAATTAAATAATTTTGGACTAAATAATATCGATGATTGACTGATCTACTGTAATATTAGTTAAAAAGTGCAATAAAATTATTTTTAGAATCTTTTCACAATACCTACTTGCACCAAAAGTTGACTTTCAGTACTTTTATAAAGATCGACCTTGAAAGGTCACACATGTTTTGAGACAATAAAATATTTCCTGATCATATTTATAACTTGGAACATGATCAAATTAAATAAAAGTAGTGATTTCCTTAGGAAAATCATAAATTCATAATAGTTAAAATTGTATGTAATAGTTTATTAATAAAGTGTTTTGTTGTCCTACTATGTTTTCCAATATAAAATAAACCTAGGTAGTATATTGAAATTCCATTACCACAACCATAGTGTTAAATATGTAATATTCTTTTATTTAAATAGGTATTATTAAAATATAATATATATAAGTAGGTACTTACTAAGAGTGGGCAAGTTATAGGTATGATGAAAATTGTTGTAATAAAATCAATATCACAATGTCATAAACTTAAGCTACATCAATACTAGATAGGTATTTAATCTTCAAAAACAACTTGAGTTATTAATAGGTAATATATACTTAATTGCAAAATAAAATTACGAGATAAAACCTGGGATATTACACATATTGAAATAGTGCTATACTAACTCATGGAAAAAATCACCTAAAATCACGTCAGAACTTATATTACATGAGCAAATAATTCATGCTTAACTTGCTAAATGATGTAAGTTAGAAATATAATGTAAAATGTAACTTACTTTTTAACTCAAAATATTCAAGACTATCACTTCCGAACTCCAACTCGGCGCAACTGTCAAATAAATGTGAGGAGAGGACACTATAAAGGTCATTTGAAGGTCTGATAAAGACGTAACTACTGTGCATAGATTGAGGCGACATCTATGAGTGACTGAAAAAAACGACAACTACAATTTAATTCTTTGGATAACAAAAAAAATCGTTTCTATTACTCGTTAATAGATGGCGCTTCAATTAACTAACATAACTGTGTTAGTTAAAAGTTTCATAAAAATATAATCAGCCTACTCTGCGTAAACATCCAGTGGAGTTGGCATCATTAGGACATCAAGCAAAACATCGAAAAACCGTACAAAGAGGCTTTTCCGTCTACATACTTCAACAGAGCTGCCCACTCGTTAGGTATAGCCTCACAAATACCATCGGCTAAAAAAGGCAGACTTGGTCTTTCGCTGGGTACCCTGGGACCCAATAAATCAACCTAAGAAAGAAAAAAAGTAATTTTAAGTACCTAAGTAAAACTAGGTAGGTACTAACTACATATTACATATTATAATAGTCGTAACAAGAAAAATATAAAATATATAACTACTATGCTAAATGAGGAAGACTTTTTTCTTCAGTTGGGTTCCCTGAGGCCGGCAAGCTTTACAGCTTACGGTAACCCGTGAAGAATGAAAAAGAAAAACAACAACAGTATACGGATTTGCCGGGACATTTTAGGGCCTGGCATTCTTTGGGTGGCCATTAGACCCGTCGTTTTTGGCCTTCAACTTAGAAATCACAAAGAGCACTCCAATTTTAATTACTTATCTATAATGTATTAAGCATGGAACCTTGATTTTCACATAAAAACACGTTTATCTGTTATTTTGAACATAAATTGCCTTCGCAAATACTCCATTATACCTACAAAATCGTACGCAAGTCCGTTATCAGCCATTTGTTTTGTCTCAAGCCCCATAAATAAAGATAGATGTTAATATTTTATCAGTCTGCGGCAGAAATTTGTTAGCGCCAGATCGGTTAGTTGAATTTGTTTAATATTTTATTTATTATTGCATAACTATACAACTACGCCCTTTTCCCATAGGGGTGGGCAGATATTATGGAGCATTTAATTTTACATAAATATCGATCCTAATATTATTTGATCTTTTGCCATACTGTCCCCTGTCATCTTAATTGATCTATATATAATATATAATCACACCTTTTATCCCAAGAGGGGTAGACAGAGACAATCGAATGCCATTTGCTACGATCCTGACATACCTCTTTACCTCCTTTTATATTCATCATACTTTTCATACGTGTTCGGCGATTGTGTGTACGTTTAACATTGCCTTCGATCATTTTTTTTATATGTTCAATAAAAGTACACCTAGGTCGTCATCTGCCAACATTTTCCTTTCGTTTCTACCATATAAACCTGTTTAGTCAATCTTTCATCCTTCATTTTTTCAATATGTCCAAACCAGCGTAAACAAACTACTGATTTTAAGAAACATTACCTATATGGAATACTACCATTAAATTTTTTGTAGGGTCAATTTAGAACGGTCTGTATGTCACACAGGTCACACTGCATTTCGATATAACGCTAACTAAAGAAAGCCATTCTCTATCTACCTATAGTCTAGATATTATTTAATTAGCTTAATTATCTGTATATCGATTCACAAAATTTTCAAAAATTTTCAGTTTTACTTACAAATCACAATGACTACCTTTTTCAATTACCCGTCTCCACAACTACAAAATGAACTGAAAAAAACTGCAGAAGCTATCGTGGCACCTGGGAAAGGAATTTTAGCTGTTGATGAAGGAAATGGTAAGGACTTATGGCTCCCGGAACCGTTACCCTGCCCCAGGGTACTCAATGGTAGAACAAGTATCCCTCTCTTAGCCGATGGTATTTAGGAGGACTGCGGAGTTAGCGAATTTAGGACCGCGATATTTTTTAAGAAAGGGCGAGCAAATTGCTGGGTTGGGAAAAGACAGTACACGGATTTGCCCGGCTATTCTAGAGATGGATATTTTCTGGCCGGGCATTTCTTGGCTGGCCGTTGGTCCTTAACCGCGGTTCTGTTGAGGTATATTTGGAATGAAAACACCTAGGTAAGGTTTTGTCGCGTAATATTAATCTTTACTTGTCAGTTCTATGCTGAAAACGTTTGTTAATTTTCTATTCCAACTATTTTATATTCACGAACGACTCTCTTGAGAGTTCACAGACCTCAGTAACAGTTTCTAGATTTAGCGAGTAGACCAACGGAACGGGTGACAAGACTGACAGTGACAAGCCTGTGGCTGAACTTTAGATGTGTTATTATTTTTTACCATCTTTTAAAAGAGGGCTGTTATAAGTTTAAAACCTATGGATGTGTGTCTGCTTTGCGAATAGCTCTCAAACGGATGGACTGGTAAGCGCATCACTTGAGAACGCCTAAACCGATTTGGTTAATTTTTGTTTTAAAATGTTCGTAATAGTCTGAATAATGTTTTTAGGTAAAGACAAATTGCAAAAGTTACCCGATAATTTGGAAAATTCGGGAAAAACTGAACGTAAGGACCTTGCAGACCATTTCTGGACCTCCCGACTTTAATTCCTAGACCTTTTCGATTTTAGCTTCGCCTAGTAAACACTTCTATTAGCAATATTGGATTTTTCTTAATTGCTTCCTAACATCCGTTCCTATTGTGATACAGTCCACTATTATCCCGTCGGCAACATTTGGGAAGGCTAGTATGTAATAATACTTAAATTACTTATTTTCTTTCAGCCGCCATTGGAAAGTTGCTGTCTTCAGTTGATCTTGATAACACAGAGAACAACAGACGGCGATATCGTCAACTACTCTTCACAACTGGACCTGTAAGAACATATTTTACACACACATTATTCCCATAGGGGTAGGCAAAGCACCTTTTGCTTCATCTAAATTCATACAATCCTTCCCTTCTTTCGGACAGAATAAAGGAGGATTATCCGGGAAATCCATAGCGATATGCAATAAAACGATTCATACATAATTATGAATTCAGTCAGTTCCGTCCGTCTGAAAACGTTTGCTTGTATGTTTCTTTCACGCCTATACGAACTTCAGTTACTGAAAAAAATTGCAAATTCTGTATGTTGTATAAATAAATAAAGTGTCCATAATATTCCTCTAAATATTAAATTACTAGCATTCCGCCCCCGGCTTCGCCCTTGGATATTTACGAACAAAATAAAATATACCCTATACCTACCCCTACCCCTACCCCTGCCCCTACCCTACCCCTACCCCTACCCCGGGTTAAAGTTAACCTATGTCCGGTGCCTATGTCACTCTCAGGCTCTAGACACATTAAAAGCTAGGTCTGTCTGTCTGTCTAGATTTTGTTACTATTTTCAGTTAAAGTCGAATAATTGTGTTACAGCTCCGGAAACCGTATTATGGTTCCAGGGTACCCAGCGGAAAACCAAGCCTCTCTCATTTAGCCGATGGTATTTGTCAGGCTATACCTAACGAGTGATCAGTTCTGTTAAGGTATATTTAGATGGAAAAGCCTCTAAGCGTGGTTTGTCGGATTATGTACATAAGTTTTTATTTAAAACACCCATTGGTACATGGCCGGGATCCGGAATCGAAACGGTGGTCTGCCTAGTTAATACTAGACCTCTTAAACATTTCTAGTTTATTTGTACACGCGCGAAGCCGGACCGTGTCGCTAGTATTGCTAGTAAACACTAAAACTGACTAAAAGCAAAATAAAATAGGTTCAAAATATCTAATTTCTGTAGTGTCCTTTCAAAAGGGTACGCAAATTGTATTGCTCGTTTCATATAACCGTGTTTTCAGGGATAATGAAGGTTATTAAATTCTTAATTTTAAAATCAGGCCAGCGGTTGAGAAGTAAATAAATTTTCCGAACTTCAAAAGAAGGAGGCTAGGTTCTCAATTCGTCGGAATCTGTTTTTTTTATTTATGTTTCCCGATTACTTGGTCCGATTTGGATTTTTTTTTATTTGAAAGGATATACTTCCATGGTCAGGATCTGATGATGGGATCCTGGAGAAATCGAGAACTCTTCAAATTTTATAGGCACACTTGAAGCGATTTGGTTTTTTTATATTGACTTGTGCATTTGCTTTCGGAAAGCACACTTTTCAGTGCATAATTTTTTAAGTCGGTACACTTTTTTTTAAAAGGCAATTATATTTTTGGAGTTTTAGGTACAGTGGTTTTTTAGAAACTATGAATCAATAATTTTATTAGACTCTATGCGGTAAATCAATTGCTTCTTCTACACACTCGGTCTCTCATTACTGAGGATTGTGACTCCGCCTCATCAGCTTCTCCTCAATGACCTCCCTCCATCTGCTGCGGTCCTCTGCCAGATGAAGGACTATGGTAATAGAGGTGTCCAGGTTTTTCGGACACTTGATCGGACCTTCGTCCTCGAGGTCTCTTTCCCTGCCCATTATCACATTTTTTTCAATATGTCCGAAATATGGCAGAACTCGTCTCATGCACATAGTGTCCTCAGGTCCTGGCTTAGAGCATCAGTTCAGCTCTGACAGTATGGATACATTTGAGCGACGTGTTATCCAAAGTCAAATTAAATCAATTGCTATTACATATATATTCACGCCTGTTCCCAAAGAGGTAGGTAGGTAGAGAGTATGGAGCGCCACTTCTCTACATCTTCACATCTCTTGCTTCATCCACATCCATACATAGTTTCATACATGCACGTCTATTTTTAGTACTACGTATTTGACCTTTTTTAAGGACATCAGATATTTTGATTAATGAAAGTTCGTTTTTGCTATTAGGTTTCGTTTATCTTATATTTTCACTAACACTATAAAAGTGGATTATTTTGGAGTTTAGGAAAATAGAAAATTGGGAAAGAGAAAAAAAAACAATGTTATAAAACGTCAAAATCTTCATGTGCGTTGCCATCTCTAAATATAGCGAGTTATCAATATGCCAACGTAAACAAAACAGGCGAATTTCTCCCGAAGAATTTCCTTCTGTTTTTTTGACTAAAGAGATGAATGCATTTATAACATCTATATAATCACGCCTTTTATCCCAAGAGGGGTAGGCAGAGACAATCGAATGTCATGTGTTACGATCCTGACATACCTCTTTCGCTTCTTTTATATTCATCATACCTTTCATACATGCTCGGTGATTGTGTGTACTTTTAATATTTCCATCGATCAATACATTTTTTATATCTTTAATAAAAGTACACCAAGCTCGTCCTCTGCCAGCATTTCTTTTCACTTCAGCCATATAAACCTTTAGCACTACGGATGCTGCATTTTCTTGCCCTCGACAGCACGAAAAGTACATAACAAATAACATAAGTAAACAATATTAATCTTCATACGAAATTATAGGAAGTACGTAAGATATAAAGAAAATTGACTTTGCTATACGTATCTAAAATTAATAGATTCAAAAACTACTGGATCGATTTTGATGCGGTTTTCGCTAGTAGAAAGACTAATTCACAAGGAAGATTTATGTGTATTTTGGGAGTGGAGCAATAATTCCTTATTTGATGATCGGGTAAGCAAGTGTTATTCAAATTCCACGAACGTTATGAAGCCGGGTCAGGTAGCAAGTATAATCGATTGTTTCACCGTGACCTATAATATTCAAGAACTGGTCTTTATCAAACTGTTCTATATAATTAACTTGTCGTCAACGACTTTGTTTAGTATTTAATTACATTTTCTTTTCATTATATTATTACTAGCTAGGTACTTCCATTCCGACTTCGTACGCAATATGGATTTGCAATAATTAGAATACCTTACGCTTGTAATACACTTATAATATGCTACCGTGGACTTGTTTGTAGATAATTTTATTCTACTCAATTCTTTTCTATATTATTTTGCTATATCTCTGACGGATTAGACAGCATACGCCATGAAAACTCGCTGGGGCTAGTTTTTTCCCTGACTTGATTCACTTATTTTGTTAATGCTCAGCTCCTAAACATGATAGATCAATGTTTAATACTCGTAAACCTTTCTCGTGAATAAACCTATCGTATCGTAATGCAACAAAATCCGTAGTTTTTGCGTGAAAAGGTCACAGACAAACAGACAGACGCAGCGGATTGACAGCAACCGGAGCGATGTCTGTTTGACTAAAATTAAGAAAAGTAGTTTACGTTGGTTTGGACAAGTTGAAAGAATGAAGGATGAAAGATTGACTAAAATGGTTTATATGACTGAAGTGAAAGGAAATGCTGGCAGAGGACGACCTAGGTGTACTTTTATTAAACATATAAAAAATTATTGATCGAAGGCAATATTAAAAGTACACACAATCGCCAAGGATGTATGAAAGGTATGATGGATATAAATGAAGCGAAAGAGGTATGTCTCTGGCTACCAGCTCTTGGGATAAAAGGCGTGATGATAGATAGATAGATAGATGTATGGTGTTATGTAATGGTTTAAAATATTCCAGGGCAATAATCTCCTATGTATTTCCTTAGTATAGTTTTACGCAGTATTTTATCAACGCCATCGATAAACCCATAACCTTAAACAATATTTTGTTTGCGGGCATGGGTCACCATGATATTTGTTTAATATTTTCGGTCTTATCATGGAATATCATGTTACTTATTCAATTTAGTTTTATGGAAAACTACTGTCTTTTGGAAGGAGGAGTTTCTCAATTCGTCGAAATCTTTTTTTTTTAATGTATGTTCCCCGATTACTTGAAGACGCCTGGACCGATTTGGAATTTTTGTTTGTTTGAAAGGCTATACTTTCCAGATGGTCCCATGGTTATCAGGTCAGGATCTGATGATGGGATCCTGGAGAAATCGAGAGCTCTTAAAATTTTATAGGCACACTTGAAGAGATTTGGGTTGATTTTTTTTATAGTGACTTGTGCATTTGCTTTCGGAATGCACACTTTTCAGTGCATAATTTTTGAAGTTTATTTTAAAAATAAATACTTAAACATTTTTCTATGATACAGGTGACAATGGTTAAGCATCGTATAGACTACTACTATACTTTAGAGTAGGGATTACCTGGAGGTCCGTTTTAAAAATATAAAAGACTGTCGCAGTCCGGTTGAAAAGTAGAATAGAGTATTAGTAAAAGAATTTTCAGAATCGCTTCAGTGGTTTGAATGATTACCCCCTACATCCAAATTTACAAATTTTTCCTTTTTATAATATTAGTATAGATATAGGTGATTACTAACATGGTTTTAAGAATTTAAATACTAAACCATTTTAATCTGTAAGTACATTTTTTTATATTTCACCGAAGAAATGAATCGAATATAAAAAAAAAACTCCAAATCATACAAAAATGTGCGTAATTTTTAGCTTCAAGATAATTTCAAAGCAATTTTTTTCATAATTTCCAGATCCTTTCCGAGAACATATCAGCTACAATTTTGTTTGACGAAACAGTTTATCAGAAAACTGATGACGGGACAACATTCATAGAATTATTGAATAAGAGAGGTATCATACCTGGAATTAAGGTTGATAGAGATGTAGTACCGCTGTTTTTGTCTGAAGATGAGTTCACTACACAAGGTATGTAAACAAGAAACCGATATTTGACTGCACAGCGCTCTTTTTACGTGACTTAGTACGTAGACGATAGGTCCTGTACGTGTACCAGAGATAAAAATTGCGTCATCATAAAAAGAGCGCTAACAAGACAGTCTTTATTTTTTATTCTTCACGGGTTGCCTTACAGCTCTTACCGGCCCAAGGGTACCCAGTGGAAGACAAAGTCTTCCTCATTTAGCCAATGATTTTTTGAGGCTATACCTAACGAGTGGCCAGCTCTGTTGAGGTATGTAGATGGAAAATCCTCTTTGTACGGTTTGTCGGATAATCTAAGTACATAGATTTTTTATTATAAAAAACCCATTGGTACTCGTACATTGTCGGATGTAGGAATCGAACCCGCGACTTTTCAGTTACTAGCCGACGTCTTACCCAGTCGACCACCGACGCCCCTTATACTCTAAGGAAGAGTCTTTATTTGTACTCATACAATAATTTGGTACCATCGATCTGATCTGATGATGGAGCCAGGAGGTGGAGTGCTTGAATCAGCATGCCAAAAGCGGGCAGACCAGGAAGCTAAAATATAGTTAGTCGGAGGTCACCCAAATGGGGCATACGCTTAACTGTAGGAATTGTTGTGGGTCGTCTTTCCCCTTCTTTTCTTATAGGAACACTGTTAGCAAGTAATTAAAAGAAATTTCTTTCAGGATTGGACGATCTTGGTCAACGGTTAGCTGAATACAAAAGAAAGGGATGCAGGTTTGCAAAGTGGCGTTGTCCTCTTAAAATAGGTGATCACACACCGTCACCTAGAGCAATACAAGATGTAGCTCAAATCCTGGCTAGATATGCTTCAATTTGTCAAAGTGAAGGAATAGTCCCTATTGTGGAGCCAGATGTTCTTTTGGATGGTAAGAATTATATATGTTTAACGCAAACACACCATCATGGACTGCATACCTTTAAAGAAATAAAAATCCTAATCCTATAATCCTGAGTTAAATTTCGTTGCGATGGCGACAGTAGCGACAATGTTATTGAAATTGAATTGTGTTTAAATTATTAGCAGTATTTGGTCATAACAAGAAAAATATAATAAAAAAGAATTAAACATACCTACTATGCTACCTATATATACAAATAAACGGACTATAAAATATAATCGCAAATTTAAATTTTTAGGTGATCATGATCTAGAAAGAGCCCAAAAAGTAACAGAAGTTGTTCTAGCGGCTGTATATAAAGCACTAAATGATCACCATGTGTATTTAGAAGGAACCTTGCTGAAACCTAATATGGTAAGATTTTCGTCAAACACTTCCAAATTATCACTCCACTAACTTTCCGCCCCGGCTTCGCCCGTGGAAGGCCTTGAAAGTGAAGTAAGTATTTATCCCGAAATGTTTAGTTGTGTTGACATTATTACACCAAGGAAATTTTTTTCACACAACTAAAAAGAAGCAATAAAGCCCTAGTTTAATATTAATATTTTCTTAGGTTTGATCAATCAAGTTATATCGAATGTGATAGACGCACCAGTTACAGAAGTTATGGACTCAGCTTCTTGCCTGTCCTCTAATACTGATATTTCTTAGAATTACCTAATTTATTAATTGCTGGTTTCTACGAATGCCCACCGTTGTATGGAATCGTGCCCCCTCGAAGGAACCTCTGAGACCCGGTTTTTCATGAAAGGGAGGATGCCAGGATATGCCGAAAATTTATTTCAGGGTAGTCACTAATCGGGAAGTTGGTCAAAATTGCGTCCAAACCAGATGAACCTTAAGTGCGAAACCCTAGTGTTTATCATGAAGAAGACTATGCCAGAATATGCCCAAAGGCGATTTGAGGGTTGTCACTATCGGGAAGTTGGGCAAAATTGCGTTTGCATTTGTTGGTCAATGCTCGTGGGAACCACTGGAACCCATTTTATCTGTTTAATCTGATTAATCTGGTACCTACCATTGCTTCTAAAAGCCAATTTACGGCAAATTAGAAGAATATATTTTTCTTTCTTTTTTGTAGGTTACTCCTGGAACAGATTATGCCAAGAAAGTTTCTCCATTCGGCATTGCTTTAGCTACAGTTACCGCTCTCCGTAGAACTGTACCAGCTGCTGTGCCTGGTATTTATTTCTAATCTATCATCTTTATTAATTTGACATACACATATTTTCAGGATCATTAAGCCTTGCGGTGTGGCCAGAGAAATCAGTAACCTATAGCGTATGTTGTCCATATTAAACAGAACCATTCAATAGACTGCCTGTTGCTGCATTCAATTGACCTAAAGCACTTCTTTAACAGTACTTATAAATATATCTGTTATTTTTAGAAGAAAGCCTTACATGATTTGAACCCGGTTTTTTTAATTGACTTATTTAATTTACATAACCTTAAAAATCATCGATGATAAAAATGCTAAATAATCCAAGTGGAACAGTGATAAGACAGCCACAGATCTTCTTTAGTTTATAGAAGACTTTCTGATGAAATGGCAATCAGACAATCCATACATTGTTTGGCATTGAAATACCATGAACCTAAATAATCTAATATCAGTTGTATTTAATCACTAGGACAATTTAGGAATCCAGTTACAGAGTTTCTTTAACTTAACTTTAATTAACTGGTTTCCTACATGCTGGACTTATTAGAGTTACTTAGTTTTCCGAAATAGTAAAAATTAATAACGATAAACAGATATTTTTGAAACTGAAGGAATGTAAATGTTTAGGACTAAAGGAATTGAGGAATATGCGTCTAATCGTAAATTATTGTTCAGGAATCACATTTTTATCTGGCGGTCAATCAGAAGAAGAAGCTACTGTCAACTTAAACGCAGTTAACCAAGTCCCACTGTACAAACCTTGGGTACTTACTTTTAGTTATGGAAGGGCTCTCCAAGCATCCGTTTGGAAAGCTTGGGCAGGCAAAGATCAAAACGTTGGAGCTGCACAGAAAGAACTCCTCAAAAGGACTAAGGTAATTATAGCAAAACTATTCTAAGCTAAATATCTTGTGGGGTGGCACATATTAAATTGGAAAAGTGGCAAGCGACTGATTAATATAAGTCTTGTATTTTTTTATTTCACGATAACCCTGTTACCTGCCACAGGGTACTCAGCGAAGACAGTCTTCCTAATTTAGCCTGGTATGCTTATTTTTTGAGTGAAGGTCGAACCTTTGGTCTTCCATTTCCAAATCCAACACTCTAACCAATGATGAAAGTTAAAAGAATAAGGTAGATGAATAGGGTAAACAAAATATTATTCTATTTAGTCCGTCATTTATATTATCAAAAAATATTGGACACGTATTTTTTCTTTTGTCAATCAAACAAAAAATGACAGAGATAAAGCGCGTCAAAGTTTGGGAGTGGGGGCTGGTGACGTCACGCCTTGCTAAAAATTGTACCATCAATTGTACCGTCACGCGGAACTTTAGCGGGCTATATCTTCATAATTTTTTGTTTAATTGACAAAAGAAAAAATACGTGTCCAATATTTTCTGATAATCTAACTGACGGACTAATTAGAATTTTTTAGTCATCGTGCCTATTCACAAAATTACAAAATCCAAAAGTATAATATGATAATTCTAAAAACAATAATTTAAAAACCTGGTCTGCGTGGAATTGTGGCAAGAATACTAGCTGCATTTCCTCGCTGGATCGCGATGCTGATTCGTTGAGCGAGCAAAGAGCCAGCGCTCCCGTCACCAGAGGCGATGATCAGTCGTGGGGAATTTTTTTTTTATTTGGAAATTGAACTTTGGTACTGGAATATAATTTTAGAAACATTTAAGCGTTGACGCCTGCGTCCTAATAAAGGAGCACCACTTCCTTCGGCCATCCATACTAATATTATAAATGCGATGTCTGTCTGTCTGTTACGCTTTCTCGGCTAAACCAATGAACCGATTTTGATGATTTTGATACATCTGCTTCAAAATGTATTTACTTACTAATGTACATTTAAAATTAGTATAAATACCTATGATGCCTACGGTCCTCACACTAGGCATATCCTGTCACATGAGAACGTTCGGCATCGGCATTTTCTAGTATATTTTTACTTTATGAGGTCTAAATTTTACAGTTTTGTATTTATTTTTCTCAGGCTAACGGTCTTGCAGCCCTTGGGAAGTATGAAGCAGGATCGATTTCTTCAATCGCCGGTCAACTATCAAATTTCAATAAGTCACATTCTTATTAAAACTAAAAATACTTGCCAAGGACGGTTCACGATGTCCAATTAATTTTCAACTTTTTACTTTTTTATGAAAAAAATATAAATATTTTTTAAATCATAAGTAATGTTTTGTATTTTTTTTCCTTTTAGATGTTGCGAGTGGATTTAACGTGCTTAATTTAAATCACGAGAGTCCGAATTTAAAATACAAATTTTTGTTTGTTTGCATACCTACGTGATTTTTTGCACAGAGATAATTGTCGGTCCGAGCTAAGCTCCAATTCTTCTCCTCGTGCTTCGTAGGGCACGTAAAGCCGTCCGCACTTCTAAAAATAACAGATATTTACGTCTGTTAAAGAAGTGACACATTTAGGTTCATCAGGCTTGCCACCAAGTTCTGTTTAATATGGACAACTGGCGTCAAATGGATGTAATGGTGTCTCTGGCCACATCGCAAAGTATTAAGATCTCACAACTGAGAAGTCGCGGGTTCGATCCCTACATCCGACCATGTATCAATTAATTTTTATAATATCTATGTACATTATCCGACAAATCGTACAAAGAGGCTTTTCTTTGTACATACCTCAACAGAGCTGGCCACTCGTTAGGCATAGCCTCAAAAAAACCTTCGGCTAAGTGAGGAAGACTTTGTCTTCCGCTGGGTATCCTGGGGCCGGCAATGGTTCCCGGGAGCTGTAAGGTAACCCGAGAAGATTTTTTTAATACGAAGAAGTGAATATATACTGTACCGATAAACGCAATCGTTAAACGGTATCAGAAGTTAGTACTGTCGTTAATAATAATGCTCCATGTTTATGGGTTTACCAGTAGCGATATGATATTGTATTAAATATTCGAGATAATGTCAAAGTTAACATGAACAGTTAACACCGGTTAAGCAGCGTTCAAATAGGTTACATTATACAGGGTGTAATACCGATGACGGTCAATATGGGAACTCTAATATAATCTAAAAAGGAAACCCTTTTATTATCACTCTTCTGTCAGTCTGTCTATCTCTCCGTCTGTCATAGCTTATTTTCTTGGAATCAACGGGACGAAAAAAGTTGAAGTTTAGTTCATATTGTAGAGTTTGATGACCCAATCACGAACTTATAGCAGAAATAATCGAAATTTTAGGGGATAAATTAAACAGCTACAAAAATTTTTTTTCAAGTGCATCTTGTGACGAGGGCTTGTTGTAAAGTAATACAAATATATTATATCTCCGAAACTACTGAATCTGAAATTTTCAAAAAATAGGAAATAGCTTAGGGCCTCGCTCAAAGTTTACAGGAAAACCTAATGAAAATACTGTCTTAAAGTTCTCACCGAAAAAACTCCACGCGAGTTCGACTCGCCAATAATATTTTATATTTAAAAGATTAAATTATTTTTAGAAAGTTATCCAGGGGGCCTATTTAGAAAAATATGGGAGTACTAAACATTCCCATATTTTTCAAAATTTTTTCATAGTTCTGAAAATTCCTGATAAACTCTTCTTTCACATTTTCCTTTCATGTAAATTTATACAAAGCAATTAGTAATATCGCATATAAAAACAATTTTATTGTTGTCATAATTCCTGAAAATTCCTGAAAAACATTTTTTAATACTTTTTTGTAAATACCATACAAAAGCAATTAGTTGTACTTTTTCATATATCCTGAAAATTACTGAAATCTGTTTTTGACAATGTGAAAAAATGTGTCATTATGTACCTCGGGATTTTAAATGACGTAGCTGTCAACATCTTGTAGTAGTTATTATATCTAACGTGAGACAAAACGAGCAAAAACAAGTTTATCCCTCGACATACGACATCTAACTCTATCGTTCCCAAGAATTAACTTTTATAAAAAGCAGATATTTATGTGATATTTTGACGTAGAGTTTTCTCTAATTCGACTAAATGTCTAAAGAGCGAGAATTGGCCCCCTGAATATTTTTGTTTTAATTTTACCAAATCCGTCCAGCCGTTCTCAAGTACCAACAACGTACCAACGAACAGCATTTAATTTTTATTTATATAGATAGGTAAGTACTAACTTTCATCAAAGAATCATGGGTTCAAGCTTCATCAAAATCGGTTCAGTTCAGACAGACGAGAGTTACTTTCCCATTTGTAATATTAGTATGGAATGTATCAAATACAAATCGATTTATAGATAGTACAGCTTCCATAGTATTTCATATTATGTTCAAGAAAACTGTAAACATATTTCAGTACCTTCAACATTGTCAAGTTTATAGCCTTCAGACAACCGCATCACTCGTTTGAAAGATTTAACATCCATTGAACCGCGTAAAGAACCAATTTTTAAACTTTCATTCCAAATATGAAGCTACTAAGGAGAAAATTACACTTATCTACTTTCGTATTTGGCTTTTACCTGAAGGTTTTTTTATTTCTTTCTTCACGGGTCGCCTTAGAGCTCCCGAAACTGTGAAACGGTTTCAGGGTACCCAGCGGAAAACCACGTCTCCCTCGTTTAGCCGATGTTATTTGCGAGTGGCCAGATCGGATGTGAGATATATTTATATGAAAAAGCCTCTAATTGAGGTTTATCGGATTATGTACATAAGTTTTTAATTAAAAAAACCCATTGGTACATGGCCGGCACCCGTGGTTAATACCAGACAGACAAAAAAAAAATCGCGTCACACTTTCGCATTTAAAATATTATTTTGTATATTTCTGATAAAAAAGTTATAAAAAATACTGCCATTTCGATTCAAAATTGGCAGTTTTTGGGAAAAATATTTTGTTCCAGCATTTTCCCCTTTATTCAAACAACTTCATCAATATGCAAACAGGCTCGCCTTTGTATTATTTCGCTTTCAATTAAAATATTCATATCGCATATAAACATTGAAATAACGTACCATCACGGAATTTGTACCTTACGGTGGGGTCAGGATCACAATGGTAACAATGTCCACATAAAGTCGATAAATACTCGGTAATTTAAGCGTGTCGCATTCAGTAGCAACTAACCTACTTCAAGTCAAAACGAAACTTCATTTTCACCACGCATAACAATTTAATAGGCCGGTGTAGGGATCGAACCTTTGTGTTATACATTCTGCTACCAACGCATTTATTGAAAAAAATAAATCAAATAAATCTATGCTTTGATTCCCTAATGGATAATTATTATTAATGAACTTCCACGTTGACCTAAATTATTTTAGAATGAACATTTAATGTACCAATGGCTTTTTTTAATTAAAAACTTATGTACATAATCCGACAAACCACACTTTAGAGGCTATTCCATCTAAATATACCTCAACAGAACTAGCCACTCGTTAGGTGTAGCCTCACAGATACTATCGGCTAAACGAGGGAGACTTGGTAACATGGTTTCGAAAGCTGTAAGGCAACCCGTGTAGAAAGGCAAAAAACATTACTAGAGTATTGCGGGCTCCAGGGTGGGTGAGTAGCGGAAGACAAAGTCTTCTTTAATTTTCAAATTAAACAAGACGTTTAATTTGAAAATTGATCTAATAATAGGGCGAAATCGGGGTGTAAACGTTGGGTTGTAATTTTCACTGGGATTCGAACTCGGGAATTAGTAGAAACAGAAGACCACTAGGCTGTTTCATTCGATTTTAGCTCTAGCGTAGAGATGTCTTATTTTGCTATGGTCATGAAATATTTCGTAGACAAACACGAAACCTGTGCCAAGAAGCAAGTAGAAAATAGGTCATAACGTTCTCTATGAAACGGCAAGGCGGTAGATAGGAATTGTACTTCACGCTGGTCTAACATAAAAAAATGGATCACCATTTCTCTAAATCTAGGTTGATTTTAGTGCTGCGTGGGCCATTATTGAATTATTTACGTGATTTAAAAGTATAGGTTGGACTGCCAGTTATTCCATTATCATTCGGTATGTATATGTCGCCTGTGGAATTTTATTACGTAAAATTAGTGATATAATTATAATTAATATAGCTTCCTATTAATGAAATAATTTTCAGAATCGGATTTTTCCTACATCCAAACTTACAAACAAACTTTACCTCTTTATAATATTAGTGTAGATTTAGCCGAGTGGCTGTACAACTATGCTTATTGAATATGAAGGTATATTCTGCTTGTTTTGAATTACGAAATACAAATGTTGTTCAAATATTGAGGTGGGCCCAGGATATCCATTTTACCAAGTAGAAGATAATAATTATGATAAAGGCTATAAATTATACAGGTATTTTTGAACGATAAGCCTTTTCTAAGATTACGAAGTTTAAAATTTCTTAGCTGCCCCCTTGAAAGATAAATGGTACGTTCTTTAGCTAGAACTCAAGAGAGCAATGCATGATATATTTGAGAACTACACTAGAATAAGGTTGCACCTACACTACCTACGTATGAGGATCTGAAGAAATCTTGCTGCATAGCTGTTTGAATTTACAAAGTTTATTGTGCATTCACAAATAAGTCATGAAATTCAGGTTTTTTTTAATATATGCTCAAGTGTACCTAACACTTTATTAAACTGCTAATGTTTTTTTTATATTTATTAGGATTTGAGCTGTCATGTCACTAATATATGTTAATTGATACCGTGAAAAATGCCAGCCTATTGTTAATATTATTTAATAGAACGAATAGGGTAGATGACAGGGTAAACAAAATATTATTCTATTTAGTCCGTCATTTAGATTATCAAAAATATTGGATACCTACGTATTTTTTCTTTTGTCAATCAAACAAAAAATGACAGAGATAAAGCGCGGCAAAGTTTGGGAGTAGGGGCTGGTGACGTCACGCCTTGCTAAAAATTGTACTAAGGCGTGACGTCACGCGGAACTTTAGCGGGCTATTTCTTCATCATTTTTTTGTTTAATTGACAAAAGAAAAAATACGTGTCCAATATTTTCTGATAATCTAACTGACGGACTAATTAGAATTTTTTAGTCATCATGCCTATTCTCTTGAATTTATTACTAGTTCTGCGACTGAACAGATATTTATGCTCAACAAAAGGATGATTATTATCTACAGGTTAGTATTGTTTTTAACACAATCACACTTCTTGAATAATTTTTGATAACACGAAAAAAAATTTATTTTCTCAAGCTCTGAATTTATTAGCCTAGTGCCTCTATTGTAAATCCAGCGCTGGTTTATTGGTAACTGCTCAGCTCCCAAGAGACAAAGCGTGATGTTATATACACAAAAACCTTCTCAGTGAAACAGTCTATCTACTAGTAAAAACCGTATCAAAATCGGTCCAGTATTTTTGAGTCTATATGTCACAGACAGACTGACATACATAACCAATATCAATTTCATATATAAGATAGCAATTCCTGAAATCAGCGAGTTCAAACATACAAATAAACTCTTCAGCTTTTATATGATGCGTACCTACCTGTGTTTACAGAATGGCAGACTGAATGTCCACAAAGGGCGGCCGTCCGCGACGTTTATTAAATGTGTGGTGCGCTGTGATTTACATTTTAAACAAAGCGCTCAGTGCAATAACGTAGGATCCATATACTAGCTTCCCACCCCTGGCTTCGCACGTGATTTTTTTCGAAATTTGATGTCAATCGATCGAGTGTTTCAAGTTTCGTCACGTCCTTTCTTTTCTTAAGGTGACACATTCGTCCAATCCCCGGCCGATCGCCGTTCGGTCCACCGAAACCGACCACATACTCGTCCAATTATCGCGCGGCCCACCATCCGTTTTCAAATCGTTGTATTTGTGGTTGATTTCGATGACCAGAATGATCTATCACACACACACACATCATACACGCCTTTGTTTAATCGAATCTTGTGTGTCTGTGTGGGTGAGTGAATTGCATGTGATCTATATCGATGATTTACATTGCTAATGTGTGGCCTGTCTTCAATCTCGATCATACGGCGGCCGGACCGAACATTTTCTGTGAGATACCGGACAAAATTTTCTTCAAAAACTTCTGAATTTTGAAAAACGAGTTTCAAGTGAATCCTGAAAAGATATTATTTTCCATATAAACTTTTCCACACCTTCAAGTCCTTAGGGGTTGAATTTCGAGAAAAAGGTCTACAATATAAAATCAACTGTCCAATTTTCAATCAGTTTTTTTGTTTACAACATCAAAATGGCTCGGGAAATTGATATTATGGAAAGTGGAAATTATAATAATCAAAATATATTTATAACTAGCTTCCCGCTTATGGAAATTTGATATCACTGTTCAACCGATCCTATTTATTTTTGAAGCGAAAACTTGGTAGGTTTGGAACTTGACATGCTCTCGGATCAAATGCCAGCCATGGATTGCCCGGCCCGAGTATGCTCGACTCGAGAATCTCTGGGCAGGAATTCCTGTACTGGTTTTCACATATGCCTGGGTCGGGCATTTTTGGCAAACATTTCTGGCCGAGATTTTTTAATTTACAAACTCCTTTCATAGTTTTACGTTTTCACTTCTGTCTGCAATCGCCATGACTGCCGATGCCTTTTTTATTTATCATGGAACCTTTTAAGACACCTGATGAAACAAAAAGCCTATAAAATACCTATGATCCATGAAAGTTTAGTCAACATCCATTAAGGCGTTTCGGAGCCAATTTTTGACGAAAAATGTGATAGACCATAGATGTAGTTATATGCTGGCGCTCTACTATAGATTGGTAATGTCGCGATTAGAACGAGAACAAAAAATTATTACATCAGTGTGCGTGTAAATGTGTAATTCTGTAGATTTTTCATCTTAGATGACTTATAACCAGACACCATGCACCATGCATTGCATTAACCAATTAATCACGTCTATTAAACACTAAATTATACTTTAAAACAGGATATTTTACAAAAATAAGGGAAATTACTACTGACTGATGCTTCTTGGTCTCTTCTATCTGTCTCGCTTTAACATATCTATGCGTTTTCTCTTTTGTATAGACAATCTAGTAAAGCGCCCGCGCGACTAATACTAAATCTATGAGACAGACGGACACAACAATTCTAAAAACTGTCATTAAAATTTATGCTTCATTGTCGTATAATTGACTTATATTGATTTTAAAATTTTATTTACTTGTAGGTATAGATTGTAATTATAATGTAAAAATTGCCAAAATTTTATAAAAGACTAGCTTTCCGCCCAGTGGGGTCTATACTAACTTCAAGCTTTTTCCGTAACAAATCTTATCAAAATGACTTCAGTGGTTTAGCCGTGAAAGCCTAACAGACAGACAGATTCGCATTCATGGATATGGATAAAATAATACCATAAATATCCCTCAGAACTTCAAAAAGATTAACGAAAAAACTTCCAAGAAATTTCTAAATTGAAAAAAAAACCCTCTTTGATCATATTCATGAAAGTTTATCTTACAAGATTCGACGTAGGTAATGTTGTGAAAAAATATACGGACATTGTACAAAATATAAATAAAACGAATATTATAACCGAGGGAAAGTAAAAAAACGTGTTTCTTAAAAGGGGAAACATAATCCGATCAAAAAGGATTTTTATAATCGGAAGCTTATTTATGGGATCGCTTCTGTCTGTCTATCCGTCGATGTAATTTCTCAAGAACGGCTTTCGTCATATCCACGTGTCTCTGTCAAGTTGTTATTTTTTTTTTTGAATCGAAGGCCAAAAACCAATCCGTGAATCTATTATCATTGCCCGACCCAGCAATTTGCTCGGCATTATAGTGTTGAACATTTTCGGGCAAGGCATTCCTTCCAAACACCTCTAGGTATCTAGCCGAAGATAAGGTATTTCTTCATTTAATGTAGTTTGTTAACCATGATTTCAAAAACTACACCTATTTATCTACCTCAACCACTTCGTTGATCGGACTATAATGAAAATATAATATTTGAAGGAAGAGAGAGTATCGAAAAATGTATCTTGGAATTTATTGGAAATCACGGATCCTTCAATATCCTAGACGGGTCTTCGTCTAACGTTTATATTTTGAAAGTATTTTTCATATTCTTTTATGAAAAACCTGTAGGTTTCAGGTGTGTTATTTGATAATATATCGTCTTTTCCTTGTCCATGTTTCCATTTTAGTCAGGAATTCTCAAAAAGATTCGACTTATATATATAAAAAAACTAGCTAACCACCCCCGGCATCGCATGGGTTTACAACTTTGAGTCTAAAATTTTTATATCTACAAAATCTATATATAAATAAAAATCAAATGCTGTTCCTTAGTAAGCGGATCACTTGAGAACGGCTGGACCGATTAAGCTATTTTTTAAATATTCGTAATAGTCTGAATAAGGTTTTTTTATGAAATAAAAAATTGTATGAACTCAAGACCATAATAGAGGATGAAAGTTAATATGGGCTCCACGAGCGAACCCGGGGCGAAAAGTTAGTTTAAATCATAAATAAGCTATATGTTATCGCATACTTTTTTGTAGGTTATTTTATTTTACACAGTTATTTTCTAAATGATTTTGTTATATGTCTCTGGCAAATTAGATAGCATACGCCATGAAAGGGTGCTAGCGCTACTTTTCTACCGACTTGGTTTACTAATACCGTTCAAATACTCAGCTACTAAAAGTGATGGGCTAATGTTAATTACTATTATTTAAACCGTCAATCAATCAATCTATTCTTGAAAAAATTTGGAGTGAAATAAATATATGTTTTTAATAAGTACCCTAATTTCGAATAAGATATCGACCGATTGCAAATAATTAAATATGTGTTAAACATCCACTCTATGATGAAAATTTTCAGATTTCATCAAATCTAGTTTTCCGCCCCCGGCTTCGACATTGGATATTTTCGATCAATATAAAATATAGCATATGTCACTCAGGATTCTTTTAGAATAGGTTCAGTAGTTTGAGAGATTACCACTTACATCCAAACTTACAATCTATACCTCTTTATAATATTAGTATAGATTCATTATATGAAGGGGTGGGTGACACATCCGCTTGTTATGTTTCGTTATTTCCTTATGAAAAAAACATGTAAATGCTATTAATTGTGAAACTCATTCCCACAGGAAAATCATGGCATTATAATTCTTTAAATAAAGTTATTTTTACAAACAATGATAAATACATATTTTACGTTTCTTTGCAGGCGTAATTACGTGACACATTTGAGTAACTTAAATTAGTGATGCGACTACTGAAAAATAAATATAGTCAGTTAGAAATGGAATCTACGAGTATAAATTAAATCGGCCCTTGTTTAATGAATGTTTAGCAAATAGCTCGATTGTTTGTGCTTAAATCTGGACGTAAAATTAAGAACAAAATAAGTATTAAAACATATAATAATATACATCTCGTAATTAAATTCTTATTACGAAATTATATCAAAGTTAAAAATAAAGAAAATAAATATTAAATTAAATCGATTATAATTTATTGTTCTAAGAAATAATCGATTATTGAATAAAGCACTTTAGATTCATGTAGTACACATAGTAAACATTTATTTTTTTAAATAAGTGTCACCCACCCCTTCATAATATAATGAATAGTGTACAGTTAGCCGTTTTGGAGCTCATTCTGGACTTTCTGGACATACATCTAGAATTTTTATGTATTATTCTACAATATATATTTCGCGAAATGAGATAAGCTCGATTAGCTATTATAGCTATAATATTGTGAATTTATGACATGAATATTATTTGTATTAACTAATAAACTAAGCAATCAAGCAAACACAATTTTCTCTCTTTACAAAATTAGTGTGATCCCTTACAACTCGTAGGTACTAACGAAGTTTGTCGCTTTAACAAAAACAGTAACATCCAAAATACTTCCAGAGTTAAATTATGCAATAAACTTTATGATTTCACAAGAAGACAAAGTTTGAAGTCAGTAATTTTGGAAGTTGAGGTCCTGATAAGAGATACAATTAAATTGTAATCAAAGTTTAAACTCGGTTATAGAGACATTGCGGAAACATCTTAGCAGGAGATGTCAGTCATAATATCGAGAGATGCGTCCGGGTAATTTTAAGTAAGTATATTTTTATTGTTGAATTTTTTCAAAGACAGTAATTATCTCGAAGGATATCCGGTATACCTAAAGGTTTGTCGATGGCCAATGGGTTTTTTCATTAAAATTTATGTTCATAATCCGACAAATCCGGCTTTTTTTCTTTCTTCACGGGTTGTTTTACAGCTCCCGAAACCGTGTTACGGTTCCAGGGTACCCAGCGGAAGACCAAGTCTCCCTCGTTTAGCCGATGGTGTTTGTGGGGGTATACCTAACGAGTGGCTAGTTCTGTTGAGGTATATTTAGATGTAAAAGCCTCTAATAAAGATACAATAATGCATACTCTTACAGGGGCGTCAAACTTGGTCTTGCCTTGTTCTTTATTTAAATTTACCTGCAATGTCGTAAGCCAACTAAAATCCGCCATATCGTTGAATTCATACAAAATTTAAAGAAAAATTTACATGAAAAAGTTGCTTTATTATTTCCTTTACAAATACTCTGCATTGTGATTATGACCAAGTAGTCTGACAAATTGACAGACGTTAATTATTTATCGATATGGAAGATATTATACATAGTTGGCCATATAGGGAAATTACCGAATCGTACGATCGTCCCACAAATGCAAATGTAAATGCATTTTGTGGTTAAATATAATATAACTAGCTTTCCGCCCCGGTTTCGCCCATGTGGCCTATGTTAACTTTCATCCCCTAAAAACCCTATAGAAAAAAGCACTTTCAGTTTTTTCACAATTTTACAATTTTCTGGGCAATTTTTCTAATTTTTCTTTTGCAAGATCGATCCAGCCGTTCTCAAGTGATGCGCTTACTAACGAACATCATTTAATTCTATCTATACAAGGGGGGTAGGCAGAGACAATCGAATGCCATTTGCTGCCATCCTGACATATCTCTTTCGCTTATTTTACATTCAGTATTATTATAATTAAACAGCGGAAAGCTTCTATTAAAAGACAAATCCTTGTCGTTTGTAGTACGGTGAACGGAGATTTTCCACGTAATAACCAAGTAACAAAGGATCCCTTTATAAATAGCACGTAAACAGCTTATTGTATAAATATATTACTGAAGCCATTTCAAAGAGTATTATAGACGTTCGCTGGATCTTTCCATAAGCATTGGGTGGATACTCTGCAAAAGTGAAGAGGAGTGTACGTTGAATTTCTCGCTGTGTTTAGGATTCTACTTTAGAAACCCCTTGCTGTGCTCTGAATTCAAAATAGCGCTCTCGCCTTAAAAATATTATTTTGCTCCCTTGTGATATAATATACCAGTTGTGTTGAGGTGTATTTACATGAAAAAGCCATCGGTGGCTAAGATTATTAACTAGCAGACCACTGGTTTGATTCCGGAACCCGGCCATGTACCAATGGGTTTTTTTAATTAAAAACTTATGTACATAAATCAACAGAACTGGCCACTCGATAGGTATAGCCTCACAAATACCATCGGCTAAACGAGGGAGACTTGGTTTTCCGCTGGGTACCCTGGGACTGTAACATGGTTTCGGGAGCTGTAAGGCAACAAAAAAAACCTCGGATTATGTAGGTATCGTGGTCCGTCTTGAAGCACAACTAATCTATATCACAATCATCTCGCGTCATTTAAAATAGACCTATGTAGATGTACCTACTTACCTACGCACATACAAGTATGAAATGCTGAAGAAAAAACAAAGAGAAGTGGCAATCCATTTAACCTGCCAACCCCTTTGGGAAACAGGCGTGAAGTTATGTATGTAAAAGTTTGTGGTGTGTCCCCAGGCACTTAGACAGATTGTGTCAATCTTTGATCAAGACAATGTCACAGTCGAACAAAGAAATATAAAAATGTAAACAGAAATACGATCCCAAGAGATCGACTCGCTAGAAAACTGTTTCTCAGATAATCACACGGGTGGAAAGAAAGTGTGGACTTTATTTTCCACCGAGAGCTTTTATCGTAAAACCTTTATTTCCGACTTTATCAAGTACAGAAGAGCGTGACCGTAGCTGTTGAGTATGAAATGAAAATTTACTTTACAGTTAAACGGTGAATAACAGAGATTCGAGATTTTATTGATAAACTTGATATTGTGATGAAAGAATAACTAAGCAAATATATAAAAAACCAACAAGGAAAGGACGACCAAGACGAACTTTCATTAATTGGATATCGAATGTCCTTAAAAAAACAGTATCAGTACACTCAATAATATGCAGAAGGTCAGACCAAGTTTTGACGCCCCTGTATGGCGCAGGAAAAAAATACCGCGACTCCGACTCACACTTGACCGGTTTTTATTATTTGCTGTTATAGTTATACTAGTTAGATTTTGTATGTATTGTTATTATTGCAGTTGGTTCAGTAGTTTTCAGAAATTTTGTAATTTGTCTCTGAAACTGACTGTTTACGGATGAAAATTATGTATCAGAGAAAAGCCTTAGCAACGGTTGCTATTGACACGAAGTTGTCAATTTTTGTATCGAAGGTGGTCTAACGGCTAAAGGTATGGGGTGCAGCGCCAGATGCATAATTGGCCATGCTAACTTTTTGAACAGAAACGAAGATCTCGAAACCGTTTCGAGATATAAGCTTTCAGTACAATTTCTATTTATCAGATTTTAAATTAAGTCTATACTTTTTAAGATATTCAATAACAAACAATAACCTTAATTTGACCGATGTATGACGTCATCTTAAGCAGTATGAAAAAATGATACCTTTGCCTACAAAAAAGGGCAATCGTCAATCTTTGAATGACATCTTTATAAATTATATTTTACGTGTAATTATTTTCTTTGTTATTAGGACATGACGGGATGAAACACTATTTACTTGCCATTGTAAAAAACTATTCAATTTAAATAAATATAAACACGAGTATATAAACAAGAGTAATTTTTAGGTTAGTCGACCTTGACTGACGTTTGCTTGACGTTAATTTGATTGACTGTCACTTTTTATGAGTAGTGGCCAAGATTATAATCCTGTTCTAAATTTTTGTGACGTCACGTTTACTTTTCGCGGGTAAAATTTGTAAAATATATTAAAAATAGACGCAATGGATAAAAAACAAAAATATCGAAATTAGTTTCTTAAAATGGGCTATATTTTCAAAACAAATTATAAAAAAAGTATATTATAAATATGTAGCATGGCCAATTGCACATGGTTCAAATTTTTTTTCCATCATTTTTTTTAATTTGCTTTACTATTTGTCTCTCAGGGCAGTAAAATCACTTAAAAGGGAAAAATAAAATAACTTAAAAAAAAGTTTACCGACTAACTAACTTTAAACTAAAATTAACTTTTTTTTTAAAGTGTACCGAATTAAAAAATTTGCACTGAAAAGTAAGAAATAATAAATATTTCGTCGTAGAATTTGAAGACGGTTGGTGCCAAATTAGAAACAACTTAGTTCCCAAATTCACTAATCTAGACAATTCGTTAGGACCTACGATCATCAGTACAAACATAGATATCTAATATTGAACAGAATATTTATCTTCTTAGATGTTTACTTAATTTTGTATCCTAATTTGGCACCAACCGTCTTTAAATTCTACGACGAAATATTTATTATTTCTTACTTTTTAGTGCAAATTTTTTAATTCGGTACACTTTAAAAAAAAAAGTTAGTTTATTATTAATTATTGTTATAGAGGCCATAGATGTAGGTACATATTGTGTGAAAATTTCAGGTGTCTACCTATTACAGTTCAAAAGATACAACCCTGTGACAGACGGACAGCGGAGCCTTAGTAATAGGGTGTCTGTTGTCACCCTTTGGGCACGGAACCCTAAAAAGGTCGAGTACGATGTAAGGATATGGATGAAGCAAAAGAAGTATGCCATTTAACCTGCCTACCCCTTTTGGAAACAGGCGTGAAGGTATGTGTTGTTTTATTAATTTTTAGATAAACATTTTAAGGGATTAAAAATGAAAAGCTTCCTAGGTTCCTTCATCTATACTGAGTGACATATGCTCAATTTTATTTTGTTCGTAAATAACCACGGGCGAAGCCGAAGGCGGAAAGGAGAGAGTAGAGAGTAGTAAAACAATTTTGCCATCAAGGTGTACTTACTACTCAAAGCTGGACGTTGAAAAACTTAGCTGGGAAAAAACAACTTTTATTACGTTGCGAAATTTGATAAGGCGTGGTGCATGGTTCGTTAGGTTTTCACGATTCAGATTTTTTTGCTGTAACTTTACTTTTTACCTCGTCGAATAAAATACAGACTTTTAAAATGGGAAAGGCTGAATGTATTGGAATTCTTCATTGATTCTTTTTCTTATGCTGAATATTCTTCTACATTCTTCCATGTCTTTCTATCTTATGCCATCAGCAATGTCTTCTGCGGCCGGCCGTTAATTGATTGCTTAATTATTTTTCCATACACCTTTCATGATCTCTTATTATATTCGGCAACTCTTTATCGCCTAGCATTGCCCGCGCTAACTCATTGATTTTAAGAATCCAATAAATATAGTCTGAGTAAGAAAAATTGAAAAATTCGGGAAATACGGCTAAATGTTCTTAATACAAAGTGTACTGACACAAGTTTGTTTTAAGCCCATCCTTGGCCCCGCATACTCCGCCCCGATGACGACTGACAACATATTCATATTTCATACATGTCTACAGCTATCTCTATTTCCTATGTTACTTTGTATCTCTAACTATACTTCAAAAATTATGCACTGAAAAGTGTGTTTTCCGAAAGCAAATGCACAAGTCACTATAAAAAAACCCAAATCGCTTCAAAAATCGTGCCTATAAAATTAATAATAATTATCTTACCCTTTCAAATAAAATAAAAAAATACCCAAATCGCTTCAAGTGTCTGTAAAATTTGAATAGTTCTTGGTTTTTTCAGGATCCCATCATCAGATTCTGACCTGATGACCATGGGACCACCTGTGAAGTATACCCTTTCAAACAAAAAAATAATCCAAATCGGTCCAGGCGTCTTCAAGTAATCGTCATAAAAAGAAGATTACGACGAATTGGGAACCTTCCTTCTTTTTTGAAGTTCGATTAAAAATAAAGTTCTGTGATCTTTTCACTATTAGATAGGTTGCTTCAGCGGAAAGATTTACGAGTATTAAACGTGGACCTATCATGTTTAGGAGCTGAGCTAATAATTAGATTAAAAGCTTATTTATATAGGTATTCAAATTGTTGCAAACGTGCGAAGCGAAGATTAGTTTTATCCAAAATTTATCTCACAAAGGAAGTGAAATATTCCTACGATTTACGCAACGTGTCGCTTAACTAAATCAGTCTAGCACCAGATGGTGTAAAGATATTTACATAAGTATGAGCGGAGAACGGTTCAATTGAATTTTTTATTGCAAACATAAAGAGGTGCGTGAGTTTTATGTCTCCCACTCGGGTCAGTTAAAGTCCACATGTATCATTTTGCCGATCTGTTATTCTGAAAAAACATAAAAAAAACACTTTTAATGATATTAAATCGTAGTAAAGAAATAATAATTTACGTCTTTTAAAGAAGTGACACATCAATGGGCGCGAGACACATCAATGCTTAATTTACATACCTACTTATAATTATAAGGATGTACACGTACAGGAATCTAGGTATACTAATATAATAAACAGGTAAAATTAGATTTTTTGTATGTTTGTTTGTAATTAATTAACTCAGAAACTACTGAACCCATTCTAAAAATTCTTTCACTAATAGAAAGCTACGATATCCCTGAGTAACATAGGCTATATTTTATACTGTTCGAATATATCCACGGGCGGAGCCGGGGGCGGAAAGTCTAGTATAACATATAGATGCAGATGCAACTCCCTGAAAAGGATACTCCTAATAGCCTAATAATGGTATCTTTGGCTGCAATGTAAGGTACAAATTACATAAAAAACTTACATCAAAACTGAGCAACGAATTGACATGCTTTTTTTTGTATAGAGTTAGTTAGAAGGAAGCATATAATTTTTTCACAAACAACTTTTCTATAAAACCCGTGCGAAGCTGGGGCGGTTCACTAAGCTATTAAAGACCGTAATAATGCGTTTTTATACGAATGACTTCGAAGAGTTTTTCCTTATAATAGTCGTGAAAAAATTCGCGTAAAACTTGGAAAGGACCGCGTAATCGCCTATTACAGGATATGCGTCTGTGAAACTAATATCTATTACCTACATGCCGCTATAAACTTTGACCCCTTATGTTGTTTTTAGGGTTCCCGTACTCAATGGGTGCCAACGAAAACCCTATTACTAAGGCTCCGCTGTCTGTCTGTCCGTTCGTCTGTCACAGAGCTGTATATCTTTTAAATTTTAAACCGTGATAGGTAGACGCTTAAAATTTTCACAGAGTTTGTATTACTATGGTTGCTATAACAACAAATAATGAAAATAAAATAAAGTTCAAAAATATACGAATTATACGTCTTCATATTAATTATTTTTTACTTTTCA
This sequence comes from Nemapogon koenigi, assembly GCA_963924495.1. Taxonomy (NCBI): domain Eukaryota; kingdom Metazoa; phylum Arthropoda; class Insecta; order Lepidoptera; family Tineidae; genus Nemapogon; species Nemapogon koenigi. Next base: position 2,828,938 of record OZ004648.1, read on the forward strand.
ATGCACAGTTTTTTAAGTCGGTACACTTTTTTTTAAAGGATTTTACATTTGAAAGTAGAGGCTTTTCCATCTAAATACATATACCTCAAAAGAATTGGCTTTACATTTTCAACTAAATCATTCCCTAGGTGAGTGGTATTTACAAAAACAGATATATTTAGATGTATTTTACAAAATTGGATATCTTATTTCTAAAAGGGTGAACTCAGTAGCTGAAGAAGTTTCTAACGTTGGCCCTTGTACACGTTTGGAATAGTAAATGAGATAGCGAGTGAAGGGTTCACCTCGCTTCAGGTGAATACAGTTGGAACTGGAATTTTCAGTTTCCTGTAATAAAATTAGAGAGATTTCGTCTCTGTGTAGTGACCTAATTTAATGAAAGGAAAGTTTTTCAAGTAAATAACTATGAAAGCTTTACCATAAATGATCTAAAGCATACGTCGGTGGTCGAACGGGTAAGACGTTGGCTCGCAACTGAAAAGTCGCGAGCTCGATTCCTACATCCGACCATGTACCAATGGGTTTTTTATAATAAAAAAATCTATGTATATTATCTGACAAACCGTACAAAGAGGCTTTACCATCTATATACCTCAACAGAGGCATATACTCGTTAGGTATTAGCCTCAAAAAAAAAAATTGGCTAAATGAGGAAGACTTTGTCTTCTACTGGGTATCCTGGGTCCGGCGCTCACTGACGGCGTGGCACGGCATGGCACGGCAGGTTGTGCTGCGGCATCCCGCGGCGTTCATCAATCAGTTTTGCTCCGCGCGGATTCGAAGTTGGTTGTGTCGTTATGGTTGACTGGGATTTAGTATTAATAGCACTTCTAGCTGAAGATGAAGAGAGACAAATAAGAACTGCTAACTTGACGAATTGACGAAATGACCGCTGCACAAGTTTCAACCTTATTTCAACTAGCTTAGCAATCATAATTCCTCGACATAAAGTGACCCATACGTCTGGCGGTATGCAATGGCGCGCCGCGGCAACCCGTGGAATGAAACGGAATGACACGTCATTTCGCGGCATCGTGGTATCCAAATAAATAACATGAATTCTAAACTCAATGAAATAAGATTCAAAATAACTTAATTAGTAATAAAATCCTTTGCCATGACATGCCGTGCCACGCCGTCTGTGAGCGCCGGCCCTTAGGCAATCCGTGAAGAATAAAAAAAACTAATATAGTCTTCTTCCGACTAAAATATTTTGCTATCATAAACTTTTTTGTTTCCCCCCGACTGGATTCTCGGCTCTTGATGTTTAATACTTGCATGTATACCTTCCCCTTGAATCAATATATCTAATAATGAAAACGTCAACAAAATCTGTTTAGTCGTTTCGGAGTGGGGAGACGCAGTGGGGGTACCACTTTGGTACTTGGTGATCGGCTCGTTTTCCGCAACTCGACGTCTAAAGGCGCCTATTTTGCTATTTTGCGGTGGGGGACTTTTATATAATACCTATTAGATACCCCGCCCCCGGCTTCGCACAGGTAAAATATGGGTTTACAAAAATTTGAATACCTACTTAAATACACTTATATAACTACTTGTAGTAGATGTAGATATATGCAACCGCGGACTTTTTTTGATCTCTGTTATATCTCTGACGGATTAGACAGCATACGCCTTGAAAATTCTAATAGTGAAATCCGCAATACGACCTAGGTGTACTTTTATTGAACATATAAAAATGTATTGATCGATGGAAATATTAAAAGGACACACAATCGCCGAGCATCTATGAAAAGTATGATATATGAAAATAAGCGAAAGAGGTATGTCAGGATCGTAACAGATAGCATTCGATTGTCTCTACCTACCCCTCCTGGGATAAAAGGCGTGATGATAGATAGATCGATATTACAGAATCTCGATATAAAATCTCTGAAAACGGATATGTTGACCTTTTTCAGGATCCTGAAATCGTGTAACAACGTCCACGGATCAAGAGTCATCTTTCATCTTACGTACCCACTTACACCGACCGTGAGCACCCTTCATTTGAAGGGTGCTTTGGTGTTCTTTGTTTAAAATACCTTTTTGATTCAGTTACCGTACCGCCTAGGCTCAAATATCAGATGATCGATTCGGTATGTGTAAATTAAAACTAAGGTATTTGAATGGGTTTTTTAATTAAAAACTTTTGTACTTAGGTAATCCGACAAACCACACTTAGAAGCTTTTCCATTCCATAATATTATAAACGCGAAAGTTTGTATTGATGTATGTATGTTTGTTACTCAATCACGCCAGAACGGCTGAACGGATCTGGATGAAATTGGGCACAGAGATAGATTATAGTCTGGAATAGCACATATGTTACTTTTTATCCCGGAAAAATGTATGGTTCCCGTGGAATAGATTTGTTTTTGTTTTTCACGGGATCGATATGATTTTTTGCATAGTGGTAGTTTAGGGGTCAGAGAATGATATACACTACTTTTTTACCGCGAAAGCGGGCGAGGGAGGGGCTAATTACAGCCATGGGATTATTATTTTCATTTTGGATATATTTCCACGAGGGTAAAACCGCGGACAGAAGCTTGTCCAAAATATACCTCAACAGAACTGGCAACTCGTAGGTATAACCTTACAAATACCATCGGCTATACGAGGGTGACTTGGTCTTCCGCTGGCTACCCTGGAACCGTAACACGGTTTCGGGAGCTGTAAGGCAAACCGTGAAAAAAAATTTTTTTTTCATCTAAACTCAACTTAAATTGCTGCTGACCCTCATTTAGACTCAATTGAGGATATTTTGAGATCTAAAAACATAATTATAGTTAGTTTTAAGAATCAATAAGTTATTTGAATAATGTATTGACAAAGTCCGCTATTGGTACACGTGGACTTTACTTTCCATACGTGGACCAAGGAGTTATTAATGTTTGTTTTTAAACAGAAAATAGCTAAACATTTACTGGCTTTAGAAATTTTTATTACAGCTTTTTAAGCTATTTGCTTTGAATTTCTATAATTTGTTTTTGTTATCAAGTTTTTTCCACCAGTTTACTTGCAGAACAGGTAGCTTGTTCCATTTTCAAATCTAAAAACCCTGATTATGACACATTTATTCAATACTAGCGGCTTGGCCCGACTTCGCCCGGTGTAACAATTCACAAGATTTCAAAATTTTAACCCTATGTTTTTTATGCTCCTTAGAAAGTACTTACAAAATCAGGAGACGCGTATTTTTTCTTTTTTCAAAATTTTCATTTTATGTCGCCAAAAAATAATTTTGAAATATTATTCATTCTAAAATATTATAGTTTGAACTAATAGTGAATTTGGGAAGTAAGTTGTTTTTAATTTGGCACCAACCGTCTTCAAATTCTACGACGAAATATTTATTATTTCTTACTTTTCAGTGCAAATTTTTGAAGTCGGTACACTTTTTTTTAAAAGTTCATTTATATATATTATACTGTATTACCCTTTGGTTGTTGTTATTATATATTGTTATCTCAAATATCGTAATTGTTACTTAATTTTCCACAAAAATTAACCCTCCAGCTCGTAAATTAGATCCGTAAATTTCCTGTTTTGTTCCCATCTGCAAAAATATTTGGCAACACTGAACTGGAAACTTGCCTGACAGAGAGACTGACAGCTTTTTTTTACATTATAGAGCGCACAAAGGTACATTAAGTATCCGTCTGAATTTACCACACCCCGAGGATTTTTTCAATTATTTCGATAAATATGTACCTAATCCAAAATTCACAAAAATATGTACGGTGTTAGATACGAAAACCTCGAAACGGTTTTCGATTTTGGGTACCTTGTTAAAAATGAAAACATATCAATTATATACAAACTTCACACTAATGTTTTTAATTTATTTCGCGCCACCCTTTGATGAGGTTGAAAATTTTTGTATGGGAAAAGTGGTTTTAGGTTTTTTTTTGTTAAACCATCTTCGCATTATTGCCTTTTAAATGAAACCGGTTTGGGGCACATCGGTTAGATGGTTTCAAAGTTTATAACGGACATAGGTAGTGGCTGTAATTTGCCCCTCCCCCGCCCGCTGTCGCGGTATAAAAAGTAGTATACTTATGTCATTTTCTGACCCCTAAACTACCACTATCAAAAAACAAATCTATCCCACGGGAACCATACATTTTTCCGGGATAAAAAGTAGCCTATGTGCTATTCCAGACTATAATCTATCTCTGTGCCAAATTTCATCAAGATCCGTTCAGTAGTTTTTGCGTGAAAGAGTAATAAACATCCATACAAACTTTCGCGTTTATAACATTAGTAGGATTAGGATTCTTTACGTCATAAGAGCACAAATTGGTGCTTAGCATTTTTGGCGCGTGTGAGAATTGAACTCGATACCTCCTGGTTTCAAGCCAACACTGTCAACTCCCTATATAAGTAAACACTTTAATTATAAGACTTAAAGTTCCGTCAAACCACTTTCAAAAATTCTAGCTTGATAAGAATCCGAATTAAATATCAACGAGCCCAACAATTCGGCAAATAAGACTTCCAATGGGAATAAAACTCAAGGAATGCGTTTATTGCCTTGAGGGGCATTTTCTTTATTAAATTCTCAACAAAGGAAAGAGGATAAAATATTTATTAGTAAACGATATGTGACTACAATATGACTAACCTATCTCACCAGATTTGCTTATCCTAATTCTAATTATAACTTTCTAATTAACAGAAACAAGTCAGTCTAAAATCCCATAGAAAAAACTGAAAGTGCTTTTTTCTATGGGATTTTAGATGCATTAAAATGGGCTCCAAATAGTTATTATTATTTCGTTTTTTAATGTGCTTGTAATAGCCTGAATTAGGTTTTTTGGGAAAGAAAAAGTGCATTTTTCTATGAACCCAAGACCATAATAACGGATGAAAGTTAACAATATTTTCTGTCACCTAAGTTTAGATGTGTCACTAATCTGCAATACCCTAATTATAATATCTATCCCAAAGAAATATGTTAGTCATCATATTAATCAAAACTGTCATAGTTTGATAACTTTTTTCTATAGCCTGAATATACGATCTGTCCTCTAAAAAGTAAGTCACTGGCAGCAATCATATTTCAATCATCAAAATAATAGAACTGTCACCTAATATAAATAGATCAGCTAGGTTAGCATAGTTTTGCCTATTCTTTCTTTCTTTCGTTTCGGCCGAATGGTCTTGATAATTAATTAAAATAGAAGTCAAAATAAACATAATTTTATATTAAATTTAAAAATTAATTTGCAATTAATCTAAAGAGTTGGATAAAAGGTCTACCATCCAAGCCATTAATATAATATTTACATTGACCGGGCATGTCCTGCACAAGAATGCAGAGAAATTTGCTTGGCCCGACAAGGACAAGTACACAGAATTTGTCCGCACACTGTTGGGCCGGACCTCTCGGCCCGGGCAATCTTTGGCCGGTCCTTGTTGGACATAATGGGAACAAAACGATGGTATCATGGTACCATCGATGGTACCGTCAAATGTAAATATTATTATTAATGGCTTGGATGGTAGACGTTTTATCCAACTCTTTAGTTTCATTGCAAATTAATTTTTAAATTTAATATAAAATTATGTTTATTTTGACTTCTATTTTAATTAATTAATTAATAAATCAATAAAATATTAAATTAATAAACAGGAAGTCAAAATAACGAAGATTTTTTTATGTGACAACAAATTCATAGACAATTTTTTGTTTCTTTTTGTTTTACCACTTTCGTTCGACCGAAAACGAAAGTGTCGCTGTCAAAATCTGTGCTAACACAGCTGTTCCTTAATTCAATGAAAAATGCCTAGTAGGGGCGAAGTCAAATTGGCGGGCTATGAAAATTGACCAATCAGCTTGACAGGTTAGGTTAGGTTAGGTTAGTAATGGTAAACATTTTTATATTGTTTGGTGATTCAGTTTTAGTGACACTTTTATTATTTTGAAACCCAATATAATTATTTGATGATTGATATTATTTCCAAGTAATTCTTAATTAATATTTAGGTCAGCGTTTTAATATTATTTGGTGATTCAATTTAGGTGACAGAACTACTATTTTAGTAACAAATATTATTTATTAGGTCACTGGAAATGCATTTATTAGGTAATTGATAAAATCATACCCGAAAGTTAATGTGGCCTCCACGGGCGAAGCGGGAACGGAAAGTTAGTTTCCTAATAAAAATGCCATTAGCCACAGAGGCCGTTCAAATAGTAATTTTTCTTGCTTCTCGCTGTGATATCCTTTTCAAAAACGTGACCACCATTCTAATATCTTTAGAAATCTTTCATTTTTAAAAGTGGCTACAAAAATCGAAACATATAAAAAAATAGGTTCAATACCTACTGTGCCAAAAAGTATGCTTTAATTGACTTCTCGTGCTTCGGAAGGCACATAAGCACGTCCACACTTCTTCTAAAAATAACAAATATTTACGTTTGTTAAAGAAGTGACACATCTAGCTTAATGCGGAACAGGCTCGCCGTTACTAGTCTCTGGCCACACCACATACAAAAGTCAATCACATGTGCCTACGGTTCCCGAAAAACGCGTTACATATCGAAAATATAAGTTTTCATTTCGTCCTGATTTTCATTATACCTATACGAGTGGTGTGCTTAGTTAAGGTATTTTGAGGTTACACATGTAAAATAACTGGTTTTTTTTTAAATTCAGGGTTCAATGCTAAAGCTGAAGTGCTTCGGAGGGCTTGTAATGACTGTACGTCTTATGAAAAATATTAGATAACTCTACTAAAGAAGCTCAGAACGACTTGCTAAATGTGATCATTGATGCGTCTCTGGCCACACCGAATTGTATATAGGCCGTGATGGTCTATCATCACGCCTTTTATCCCAAGATAGCATATATGCTCGGCGATTGTGTGTACTTTTAATATTGCTATCGATATTTTTTTTTATATAATAAAATAAAAGTACACCTAGGTCGTTCTCTGTCAGCATTTCCTTTCACTTCAGCCATATAAACTCTTTTAGTCAATCTTTCATCGTTCATTCTTTCAACGTGTCTAAACCATCTTAACTACTTGTGATGGTGTGTGTGTATTTAAACTTTCCGAACTACTAAGTGTATTTTTCGTTTCGTTCCATTTCAAACATTGTTACGTGAATCAAAGGAGGTGCTTGAAAGGGAGTAAGGCTCGTTTTCAGCTTTTAAATGAAATTCCCTCTTCCCTACATCATTAAGTACGTGTCGAGACTCGCATATAGCCAATTCGTTTAAATTATTAGAAACATACAATGTGTTAAAAACTCTTTTCAATATACACTTGCTATAAAATATATATGTTATGGACCAAGTGATTAATGTGGTCAATATTTATAATGCCCGGGCATTATGAATAATGGCTATCTATATCAGACAAAGTGATAATTGTTATCTAAACTTCATTATTTATCACATTGTCTGGTCATTATGAATATTGCTACCGGACCATTGGGCAAGTTGATAATAAAGCTACATTGAACGGGTAGTTGCCGCCAAGGAAAAAACATGTGTAACTCAAAATGCCATAATAGCTGTTCTAATAAATCTGTTACTATAAAATTTGTTTTCAATTGTATTCAAACTTAAGATTACTTTAAGTTTTGTGTTACTTACTTATATTTTAATTTGAATTTTATTAAGTTTTAAGTGCATTCTAAATATAGTAACCCTTGCTAAATAATGAGTCTTTAAGTATGGTATTTCAATTATGATTTAATGTCAAAAATAAAGAGAATAGTAATTAAATATGTTTTTTATTACTCTGTCCAATAGGTGATAGACATTATGTAAATATTGCCCGGACAATTTTATTACTTGAATAGTTTTTATCACATTGCCATATCATATTAGTAATTTTTACGAAGCCCGGGCATTATGTATAATGACCTATTTATCACTTGGTCCATAACATATATACTTAATGTGTTAACTATAGATTTAAGTAGGTACCTTAGTATTTTTTGATTAGTATTAGAAGTAGACTTGAAACATTAATATGATATACTGACGAGCAATATAAAAAAGGCACTAACTTATCATGAAATATTTCCGAAACCACGCCAGATAGCTTCAGTAAAAAGCAACATTCAGGATTCTTTTTACTTCATGAAGCTAACTTGTATTGTTTAGAAAATATTTAGATATTTTTTAGGTACTTTGCAAGTGGCTTTATTATATTGCTGGTCAGTGTAGTTTAAAAGTGTAAATTGTTCAATATAAGAGAGCATTACCGCCAACAAACTGTGTAGCAGTTTAGCGGAATTGTACATTAGGTTATCTAAATAAATTTAAAAAAAAATAGTAATGCGACTCAACGTTTATATCAACGTTTTCTGACAGATACAGTAGCTATTACAGACCTTGCGCATACATATATATTATAAACTTTGCCATCGCCGTGTCTGTCTGTCTGTCACTTTTCCACACAAAACTACTGAACGGATTTTGACCAAGATAGGTCGATTCACGAAGAAGGTTAAGGTATAAAACAAGGAATCTGGGGAGTTAGCACAGATTTTGACAGCGACACTTTCGTTTCGGTCGAATGGCCTTAAACAGGCCAAAACGTTCATGTCCAACAAGGACCGGCCAGAGATAACCCGGGGCCGAGAGGTCCGGCCCAACAATGTGCGGGCAAATTCGTGTACTTGTCTTTGTCCGGCCAAGCAAATTGCTCGGCATTCTTGTGCAGGACATACCCGGTCCGAGAATGTCCGGCCCAACAATATGCGCGCAAATTCTGTGCCCGGCATAGCAAATTTGCACGCACATTGTTGGGCCGGACCTCTCGGCCCCGGGCTATCTCTGGCCGGTCCTTGTTGGACATGAACGTTTTGGCCTGTTCAAGGCCATTCGACCGAAACGAAAGTGTCGCTGTCAAAATGTATGCTAACTCAGCTGTAGAGGGAGGCTCAGACTACACGAAAAAGAGGTTTTCTGCCGGCAAGTGCTTACAACCACTTTCTGTCTCCATCTCTCTAACTATATATAGGTACCTACTTAAATCCTAATCCTAATATTATAAAATGTTTATTTGTCCTGCTTTTACGTCAATATAGAAATAGTTGGATAGCCGGAGACATAGGCTACTTTAATCTAGGAAATACTTCGGGATCAATCCTTTTTTACTTTTTTTCTTTCTTCAACCCGGCGGAAGACCAAGTCTCCCTCGTTTAGCCGATGGTATTTGTAAGGCTATACCTACGTAAAGAGTGCCTAGTTCTGTTGAGAAAATATATTTGGATGGAAAAGCCTCTTAAGTGTGGTTTATTGGATTATGTCTACATTAAGTTTTTAATTAAATTGGTACATGGCCGGCATCCGGGATCGAACCCGTGGTGTGCCTAGTTAATACCAGACGTCTTAACCACTCGGCCATCGACGCACCTGTCTGCCTTTTGAAACATTTTAAAAACATGTGACTACATTATAATCGATTGCAAACGAAGTATGAATGAAATAGGCAAGGAAACGGTTGTGTAGAGGTTTTAAATGAAATTCCCACTTCCCTACATCATTAAGTACGTGACACGACTCGCTTATGGCCAATTCGCTTACTTTTCCTAAGAAAGGTAGAAAATGTGCGGTTGAAATATCAATATAAAATGTGACCAAACCATCCAGCTACCTAACAAGCAAGATATTTAGAAAATGCTATTTAGCACAAAATTGTCACCTCTCCAAAGTGTGACCTTGGTGAGTAGCAATGTGGCACTAACCTCTTTGCTTTGGGACTACTTGGAAATACATTAGCTGGTGTATTTGATTTTAGAAATTTTCACTTCGGGCTAGTGTTGGGCGTTATTTTTATTAAGCGTTTCAAGAAACCGTTTTTTCAATATAGTTATGAAAATATGTACTCTGCGCCTTTAACAATAAGTTCAATATTCAACCAAAACTATTTCCGTAAATGTAGGGCCATTGTTTTTATGGTCTTATAAAATGGACCATAATAAACTGATTTTGTACTGACTGACTATCAAGAGAACGGTTTTTCCTTTCGAATTCATTTAGGACTTGTCATTTTCGTTTTTAGTTGCGATTACGCATTAGGAACAAAAGATCGTTTTTTTAAACGGTTTCTCGAAAAAGCATCTTGTTTTATAACAAGCATCCCGTTTTGTTAAATACGAAAAACACGAAATGACCAAGCTTTACTTCGGTCTTTTCACACTGCTTGGTCAAATCGGTGTAACCACTTTTTCTATTCAGATATTTTAAAATTAACTTCTTTATCATGTATTTATTTATCATCACGCTTTTCATCCCAAGAAGGGTAGGCAGAGACAATCGATTGTTTATCATGTATCTATGGCTATAACTGATCACGAGAGAAAGAAAATCATTCCATTCTTTACAAGCCTTTAAATCAACCGGAGATGGCTAAAAGTTTGTATATGTGGAATATACCATAATCACTGTGAAAATTCATCAGTTTGAAATTATAAAAATATAATACAAAATATTGAAAAATACACAATATTCCAAGAATTTTATTATTATTATTTATTTTACTTAATATATAACCCTTTATTTGCATATTTTTGATTGTTACGTATTTTTACACACTTTATATTAATTTCACCTGTAACTAACTAAATATGTATGTACAAGCTTATGTCAGCGGTTTCACCCGCGTGGAAATAGATCCAAAAAGAAATAACCCCGTGGCTGTAATTTGCCCCTTCCCCGACCACTTTCGCGGTATAAAAAGTAGTACATATCATTCTCTGATCCCTAAACTACCACTATATGCAAGAAATCATGTCGATCCCGTGAAAATCAAAAACAAATATATCCCACGGGAACCATACATTTTTCCGGTATAAAAAGTGCCAAATTTCATCTATATCCGTTCAACCATTCTGGCGCGATTGTGTAACAAACATACATACATCCATACAAACTTTCAGGTTTATAATATTAGCGGAATGTAAACAAATCTTAGAAGTCAAATTTAACCAACTTCTTGATGGAGCCAGGAGGTTCTGTAAAGAAACGACGTAACCTCATCGAGTTTGGGCTCTTTTGATTTGTCTGATCATCTCCTCTGGTGACAAGAGGGCTGGCTCCTTCCTAGCTCAACGAATCAGCATCGCTATTCTGCGGGTAAATGCAGCCAGTATTCTTACAACTATTCCACGCGGACCTGGTTTATTTAGTTTTTTAAACTATCTATTCTATCTATCTATCACCACGCCTTTTATCCCAAGAGGTAGGCAGAGATAATCGAATGCCATTTGTTACGATCTTGACATACCTCTTTCGCTTCTTTTATATTCATCATACCCTTCTTACATGCCCGGCGATTGTGTGTACCTACTTTTAATATTGCTGTGCAAGATAACACAACCTTTTTATACTAATTTACTTTTTTATTATCTTTGGTTTTGATGTTTCTGCTTTTTGGCATATTTATGTTTGAGTTATGTTTTGTCATGAAGAAGATTACATGTTTGTTTAGTGAACTAATAAACCAGCGTTTATTTAATATAAAACTAAACATTTGCTAAACATTTTGGTCCTTCTCCGGTAGTAATATAATAGTCAATGATTACTAGATCCAAGACTGCAAAATTAGTTGAGCTTGGTATGGGAGACGGTGCGTCAGCTGAGGCAAGGGAGACTGTCCCGCTTGCACAGGCGAGCGTGGACTTACCCCCTCAGACCGAGCAGTCGGCACCTTCCCGCGTGTCCAGTGCCGTCACCGCCACTTCGTGTTCTTCCGCCACCATAGTGGCACGGCAGTTGGAGGCACGAGCACAACATGCGCGCCGTGTAGCTGATTTAGAGCGCCAAGCAGCGGAGCTAGAGCGCGAAGCTTTAAAGCGAGCAACGGAGCTAGAGCGCCAAGCTATGGAGCGAGCAGCGGAGCTAGAGCGCCAAGCTGTGGAGCGAGAACGGCACGTTGCCGAACTTCAATTGAAAGCCGAGCTTGCGGCCATAGAAGCGGGCTCGAGCCAGCGCGACAGCCGTGGTACACGCAGTCGCGCAAGTATACAGGAATGGGTAAATAATATGGTTCCTAATCATTTATTAAGCGCCAATCCATCTTTCAGACACGATGACGCTGCAGCCCAGTGCAAGACACCAGGTCCGAGAGCGCCGCACGGTCAGGGTGCTGTTACATATACGCGCTCTGCAGACCAAAATTGTCTGGAGGAAGGAGGAGTGACGCGCTTGGTCAATTCATTAGAGAAGTTATTAAATAAAGTTAATTCTCACCCACGTGCCACGAAAACGGAACTGCCAATGTTCGATGGCAAGTCATATTTAGATTGGTTAGCTTTGAAACGTGTTTACGAAAATACAGCTGAAAGTTTCTCGCCTACCGATAATTTAGCTAGGTTGTCATGCGCTCTACGTGGACTGGCGCGCGAGGCCGTGGCGGGGCTGCTGGCGGCGGCTCGCACGCCCGGCGCGGTGATAGCCGCGCTCGACGCGCGTTTCGGCCGCCCTGAACTCGTCGTCATGCATGAAGTCGCGGCGGTGCGTGCGCTACCCAAGGTAGGTTACGACGGCAAAGATTTAGTTATTTTCGCAAGCCGGGTACGCAACTGTGTGGAGGTGATACGCTTGTTAAATCAACCGGACCATTTACGTTCCCCTGAACTTTTTCAAGCATTGTGGAGCAAGCTGCCTCCGCTGCTGCGTCCACGGTGGTTAGACTATGCCCATTCATGCGATGATTGTGCTTCTAAAATAGAAATGTTTGCTAATTTTCTCTCCCGCGAGGTCGATTTGCAGTGTAGGTTTGGAGGTGTATTCGATTACACGCCGTCCGTTGCAGCACGCCCGAATGGATTCAGAGAACGAGTAAACATTGTTACGGAAAATAATCATACAAATTATAGCATTTCGACACCAGTAAATAGGCAAAATAATTCTGAGAATATGTGTTTGTTATGTAAACAAAGTCATGAATTATTTCGCTGTGACAAGTTTCATAAAATGACACTAAATGATAGATGGCAATTCGTAAAAAAAAGTAAAGTCTGTCATAGATGTCTGAAAATAGGTTTTCATAAAAATAAAACTTCTTGTATGAAAAAAGTGTGTAATGTAGAAGGTTGTAGCATGCGTCATCATGTTTTATTGCACAGGTCAAAACTAGAGCACGCGGTGACCGCGCACGTCGACGTGGACGACGACAACGACGATACAGCTCCTTCGACGTCCGGTTCCGTCACACCCACGACAAGGTGCGCGCTCGTGGAACCCGCAGTCGAGCCGCCATCTGACGACTCGGAACACGAAATATTGACACACGCAACTTCATCCACACCTAAAGAGCCTTCAGCCCGTCCGCTATTAAAAATAGTTGCCGTGACAGTGTCAGGACCCACTGGTACTACTAACACTTACGCTTTACTTGACGACGGCGCGACAGGGACATTTTTAGATTCTGAGATTTCGGCTCAAATTGGTGCCACGGGGCCCAAAAGGAAAATTCATTTAGATTGTGTAGGTGGTCTAGCCAAGGATATTGATGTACAGTACGTCGATTTTTTTATAAAAGGTCGACATTCCGATAAAATTCACTGCATAAATAAGGCTAGGTCTATCAGTGGTCTAGGCGCTGCGCGCCAGTCTATGCATCATGATAGCGTGCGCAAATATTCGTATCTTGCAGATATAGCTCACGAATTTTGTTACGAGGATGTAAAACCTATGGTTATAATAGGAATTGATAATTGGCATTTATCTCTTGCTAAGGCTACGCGCAAAGGAACAAAGACACAACCTGTAGCTATTTTGACTGCTTTAGGATGGGTTTTGTTTGGTTTTGGTTGCAGTAAAACTAGACAAGTAGATGTTATCAACCACACCACGATAAATGATAATGATGTAGGAAACGATAATTTTGTCCTAGAAAACCTTATCAGAGAGCAATTTAAAATCGATTCAATAGGAATATCGAAAAATAAAACTTGCAGCGTTGACGATAAACGCGCAATTGAGGTTGTTGAATGTACAGCGCATCGGCTGGAGGGAGGCCGTTTTGAAGTAGGTTTGTTGTGGAAAACTGATAATCTGAATATTCCTGACAATTATAAGTTGGCTTTATCTAGATTTCTCAGTTTAGAGAAAAAGATGCTCAAAAATCCTTGCTACGCCAAACTTTATCGACGTAATATACATGAAATGTTGTCAAAGGGATACGCCGAAGCGTGTTTAAAACACTCTGATTTGAGTTGTCCTCTTTGGTATTTACCGCATTTTGGCGTAACTAATCCAAATAAACCTAATAAATTAAGGACAGTCCACGACGCGGCTGCAAAATATCACGGCGTATCTTTAAACTCTTTGTTGTTGACAGGTCCAGATCTTTTACAACCCTTGTTGGGTATTCTGATGCGGTTCCGAGAGGGAAAAGTTGCCTTGACTGCCGACATTCGTGAAATGTTTCCTCAAATAAAAATTTTAGAGAAAGACAGAGACGCGCAAAGGTTCTTATGGCGTGACACCCCTAATGAACCAATTAGAAAATACCGCATGTCATCCATGATTTTTGGAGCTGCTTCTAGCCCGTTTACTGCCATTTATATAAAAAATAAAAATGCTTTGGAATGGCAGGAGACTTACCCGGACGCAGCTCGAGCAATCATTGATGACCATTACATGGACGATTGCATAACTAGCCTAGACAGTGTATCCGAGGCCGCCAAGCTGGCATCAAACATATACACTATTCATTCTCATGCTGGTTTTGAGATGCGTGGTTGGATATCGAATATACCTTCGGCGCTCTCATTGTTGCCGCAGGCTTCGTTATTTGAAACTCCAACTCAGAATGATATCGATATAGATTTAGGTCGTCTTTCCACGCCCGTTCGTACGCTGGGCCTCATCTGGCAACCCGCTCATGACGTGATTGGTTTTAATACTGGAATTAATAAAGAAATTGTGTTTCCAGATAGGCTTACAAAGCGAGAGGTGCTAGTGCACGTAATGCGGATCTATGATCCACTTGGCATCCTTGCCCCAATCGTTGTTTGTGGTCGCATTTTGTTCCAAGACGTTTGGCGCAAGGGTGTGGATTGGGATCAAGAACTGTCTACAAATGATTGCGCCGCGTGGAAGTTATGGTATCAAGATCTAGTTTCAATCTCCACTTTACGAATCCCGCGACGCTATAACTTGAGCGATCTTAAAGTAGTAGGTTGCGAACTCCATTTGTTTGCAGATGCGAGTGAGTCTGCTTTTGCAGCTGTCGCATACTGGCGTTTTCTTTACGAGGAAGGTGACGTCAGTCTTTCTCTCATCTGCAGCAAAGTTAGAGTATCACCACTTAAACCCGTTTCAATACCGCGTTTGGAACTTCAAGCCGCTTTGATGGCTGCACGTCTTGCGAAATCTATATGCGGAGCCCACCGATTGAAGCCTTCGAGACGCGTTTTCTGGTGCGACTCGATGACTGCACTGGGTTGGCTTCGCAGTGATGCTCGCACTTTCAAGCCTTTTGTGTCTCATCGAGTTGGTGAGATACTGGAGCTCACGGATGCTAGTGAGTGGCGTTGGGTCCCAAGTAACCTAAACGTCGCAGATGATGCCACACGTATGAAGCGTTCTGTGCTGTCTCCAGAATCTCGCTGGATTTCGGGGCCCCCCTTTCTTCTTTCATCGAGCTGGCCCCCTGAGCCTCAAATTGACACCAGCGGACTAGGCCGCGAAGAGTATAAACATAGTACTATGATTCATCTGATCACTGAAACCGATTTGCCCGCACCAATCTCTGCAAATCCTAATCATTTCAGCTCTTGGTTGAGAATGGTGCGAGCAACAGCAAAGGCGCATCAATTCATTTCATTATTGCGTGCGCGTAGTCTACGACGACGAGACCCTAACTTTAATATGTCTCGTCTTGAAGGAAGTTTGTTTACTTTCCAACCTACTTGCACATCCTCTCCTAGTATTCCAAATGTTCCCAACTTATCAACAAGAATATCTGCAGGTGATTTACGCCTTGCTGAAAGTCACATCTTGGGTCAGAGTCAACTTGATTCCTTTAAAGATGATTTTCTACGCGTCAAGAACCGAGAACTGTTGTCTAAAAATAGTCGCCTTTTCAAGCTAACGCCCTTCATTGATGATAGTAACAAGCTTCGGATGTCTAGTCGCATAATCGCAGCAACAGCTGTTACTGAAGAAGTGAAGCGCCCGCTGATTTTGGATGGAAAGCATCCAGCCATACGCCTTCTGATAGCCAGTTACCACAAAAAAGCTGCGCATGCAAATAACGCGCTAGTAGTGAACGAGTTGCACCAAATGTTTTGGATCATTGGCATAAGAAATGCTGTCCGATCTGTGGCCCACAACTGCCAGCTATGCAAACTTCGCCGAACCAGAACATTTCAACCACCGATGGGTAACCTGCCAGAAGCTCGTTTGGCTCACCATCAGCGGCCATTTTCTTTCGTCGGACTTGATTATTTCGGTCCACTTTATGTCACCGTAGGTCGACGACAAGAGAAGCGCTATGTAGCTCTGTTCACATGTCTTGTTGTTCGCGCTATACATCTTGAAGTTGTCCACAGTTTATCTACCGACGCCGCAATAATGTGCCTTCGTCGCTTTATGGCTCGTCGGGGAACTCCTACTGAAATTTGGTCCGACAATGGTACAGCCTTTGTGGGGGCCAACAGGGAACTACGAGCTCTCTACGACGAATCTGTCGAAGATTATGCGGCCAACGAGTCTGTCAATTGGCGCTTCATTCCCCCAGCGGCGCCCTTTATGGGAGGGACATGGGAGAGACTTGTCCGCAGTGTTAAGAATGCCCTAAAAGTAACGCTTAAAGAACGAGCTCCCTCTGATGAGATTTTGACGACCCTTTTGACGGAAGCTGAAGCTTTGGTTAATACGCGACCATTAACTCATGTTTCATTGGACTCCGATGCCGACGAAGCACTGACGCCATTACATTTTCTTCTTGGATCATCTTCCGGTCGTCCTATACCAACTACACTTGATGAATCGGATCTTGTTAGTAGAAGCAGATGGCGAAGAGCGCTCAGATTAGCGGATCATTTTTGGAAACGTTGGGTGATAGAATATCTACCGTCCTTATCAACCAGAACAGGAGGCGGCACACCACCGACTATTGCTGAAGGCGATGTTGTGATTATTTGTGACTCCAACCTACCTCGTGGTTCATGGCCTAAAGGACGCGTTATCCGGCTGTACCCAGGTCAAGATGAGATAGTTCGGGTTGCTGATGTCGCCACTGCCGCTGGCGTATTTCGTAGACCCCTAAAGAAGTTAGCGAAGATTCCTGTATCTTAAAAAGGGGAGAATGTGCAAGATAACACAACCTTTTTATACTAATTTACTTTTTTATTATCTTTGGTTTTGATGTTTCTGCTTTTTGGCATATTTATGTTTGAGTTATGTTTTGTCATGAAGAAGATTACATGTTTGTTTAGTGAACTAATAAACCAGCGTTTATTTAATATAAAACTAAACATTTGCTAAACAATTGCCATAGATCACTAAATTTTTTTATATGTTCAATAAAAGTACACCTATAGGTCGTCCTCTGCCAGCATTTCCTTTCACTTAAGCCATTTATACCTTTTAGTCGTTCTTTAAATAAAAATATTGTAATAAAAAAGTTTTTCATATTTTAAAGTCAAATCATGGTTCCTTGGAACATATTTCTCTTCAGATTTACTTACATTGATTGTTCTCAATTTTTCACCCTATATACCACGTCTTGTTAATTTCACTAGACCCTAGGTACGGAACCCTGAATGCACGGATGAATACCTCTCGACCGGTTGGCGCCAATGCGGTCGTTTGGACATGACTAAGTGCTCGTTAAATCTACTGACGAAAATTTGGCAGAAAGTCCATTGTAACTTTCCTACCGTATCTGGGATTTATTATGTAATGTTGCTTAATAAACGACGGAGATATGAATTTTACCTATATAGATAAAAAAATAATTTCCTCAAAGATAATACGTAGAAAAAAATTTGAGATGATAAAAATCATTAGCTGTATCATAGCTGACGAAGATATCGCGGACATAAAATACCTAATTATCTTTTAAAAAAATTGTCTTCTAAGTGTACTTATAAAATTTGAAGAGTTCTCCATTTCTCCATGATCCCATCATCAGATCCTGATCTGATGACCATGGTGGTCCCAAAAGTATACCATTTCAAACAAAAAAAAATTTCCAAATCGGTCCAGGCGTCTTCAAGTATTCGGGGAACATACATAAAAAAACCATAAAAGATTCCGACGAATTGAGAATGCCTTTTTTTGAAGTCGGTTAATAAAGAAAAAGATGTGAGTTAGATGAATTGTGAAAAAAAATTATAGGATAACCAAGGACAAGAAAAAAAGGATAAGATAACGATCCCGAACGATTTTCGGGATAAAAAGTATGTATGTCATTCTCCTAATCATCAGCTATTTCAGTGCAAATAAATCACGTCGATCCGTTGCTCTATTTTGAAGAAAAACAAACAAACAACTTTTTGACTAATCCCACTAATATTATGTTTGTTACTCAATCACGCCAGACGGCTGAAACGGATCTGGATGAAATTTGGCACAGATATAGACTATAGTCTGGAATAGCACATAGGCTACTTTTTATCCCGGAAAATGTATGGTTCATATGGGATAGATTTGTTTTTGTTTTTCACGGGATCGACATGATTTTTTGCATAGTGGTAGTTTAGGGGTCAGAGAATGACATATACTACTTTTTATATCGCGAAAGCGGGCGAGGGAGGGGCAAATTACAGCCACGGGATTATTTCTTTTTGGATCTATGGTATGGTGAAACCGTGGACAGAAGCTTGTTAGAGAATACCTATAATAAACATTAATGACTATCAAAATATAATTTGTCTAGTGTTCAGAAGTTTGACACAAAATTCGGGGATTAGATCAGAGTAGATCAGAATTAGAAGTTTGAAAGTTTCAATAATTTAATTATTCACGCCTACCACATAACTGTAATGAGTTAGAAGGGTTCTTGTAGTTTGCACATTTCGTAAAGTTCAAAACTAACGGGCCTTCATTGGGACTTAATCTTGTTACACCACGTTTAAAATTATTTACTAAAATTAATTAAATTTCGTAGAAATATTTGAAATTATTTTAGATGTAATTACCAAGGACGTAAAAAAGTAGAGGACGGATCGCTGCTGAGACAAAAGTGAAGCACCAAGCGTGCATGTGTGCTACCGATTTTATTTATCTCTAATATATCTTTATTGTAGAGTAAGTGGTAAATTACTAACTTACCTATGAAATGTGATTCCTTGAGATTTTTTATGAGTAATGGAGTTGTTTTTGCATAATTTTACTACACAAGACGGCATTGTTTTTATTTTCTTAATGGCGGCTGATCAGCATAACCGAATGAGAATGTGTGCGTGAGGCTCGTATTTACAATGAAACTGGCATAACTTAGTTGCTTCACTTTTATCTTAGCGGCGATCCGTCATCTCCTTTTTTACGTAAATGATAATTACCATATTTTTTCGACGTCTACTCTGGACAAACTTCTTTTCTTCTTCAGCCTGTGCCCGTCCACTGTTAGACGTAGGCCTTCTCAGCATTGCGCCACTTCTCCCTATTCTCCGCAGTTCTCCTCCAAGCTCTAGGCTCTCTCTTCACGATGCCGTCACTCCATCTCGCTGGTGGTCTGCCGACCCTTCGTCCATCTACCATCGTGTCTTCGAGCTACGTGTCCCGCCCATCTTTACTTCAGTGTTTTTCTTTGGGCGTGTTCATGGTGAGAAGTTTTAGCCATAAAACGCCTCGCAAGGACAGTGTGTCTTGGCGAGTCTTCCTGCCACGTTAGCCTATATTTTGCAAGATCCCAAGGGGTTGGTTACCGCAAGCTCAGTTACTAAGTTTGACGTCAGCAGGAACAAATTATCGCAAGTCCGACTCACACTTATTATTTGTATGCATTGTATGGGGACCCCTTTAATTTTTAACTTTATTTTATTGTTATTAAGTGTTGTTATAGCGGCCATACTCTGTGAAAATTTCAAATATATACCTATTGCGGTTCAAAAGATTCAGCTCTGTGACAGACTGGTACCTAGTAAAAAAAATCCCCGCTCCCGGCTTCGCATGTATACAATATGGTATTTTTTTTTTTTTTTTTTTTTTCTTCACGGGTTGCTTTACAGCTCCTGAAACCGTATATGCTATGCTAAAGATATAAAAACCTTAAATCAAATCTAAAGATTAAAAATAACTAAATAAACCAGGTCCGCGTGGAGTAGTGGCAAGAATGCTGTCTGAATTTCCCCGCTGAATCGCGATGCTGATTCGTTGAGCGAGGAAGGAGCCAGCCCTCTTGTCACCAGAAGAGATGATCAGTCGAGGGGATACATCTTTAATAAAATTTTTGGCATTTGAACCCCACGGACCTAGAGTTTCTACACCAAACGGCACAAATTTGTAGTTTTCAATAATTGAACTATATTTACGCCGTTTGTTAGACTCTGCGATTTCCGCCGCAGCTCCCGCTTTGATTGCTGTTTCCCTGAGATGAGACGGGGCTAATGTGTCCACGCACGTAGCATCCCATACAAGGGCCCGACCTCGCTCCCAGGGAATCAGAGTCATTCCATCGGGTCACTTGCCGTCTTCCCGGATTATTCCCATTGGCTCTAGGAGAGCAGGGACGTCTATTGATATAATTATATAAAGATATAATTGCTACCGCGGACTTTTTTGTCTATTATTAAAGTTATAAGCTATAAAATCGTAAAGTTTCATCAAAATCCGTCCAGTAGTTTTTGCGTGAAAGACTATCAAACATCCATCCATCCTTAATATTAGTAGGATTTATTATTTGATGTTTTAGCGGCCATAGTAATACACACTCTACCTATTACGGTTCAAAAGATATATAGCCTATGACAGACGGACGGACAGACAAAGGGCGGAGCCTTTAAGTAACAGGGTTCCATTGGCACGAGGTGTTACGGTCCAGGGTACCCAGCGGAAGATGGTATTTGTGAGGCTATACCTAACGAGTGACGAGTACTGTTATACGCCAGGATACTGACATATTTTTTTGCCTCCTATAGGTATATTCATCACATCTCTCATACATGCCAATGTGAGTACTTCAAATATTGGCCTTTTAGAAAGAGAGAAGAAAGAAATGTTCACGGGTTGCCTTACAGTTCCCGTTAACTGTTGCCGGCCTCAGGGTATACCCAGCGGAAGACGAAGTCTTCCTCATTTAGCCGAAGATTTTTTGAGGCTATACCTAACGAGTGACCAGCTCTGTTGAGGTATGTAGATGGAAAAGGCTCTTTGTGCGGTTTGTCGGATATTGTACATAGATTATTTATTATAAAAAAACCCATTGGTACCATTGGCCGATTAATAGTATCATTAAAATTTGAGCTACCTACTTACCCCTCCTGTTATAAAAGGCGTGATAATAGATAAATCATATCATATGAAAGAAAATCATTATTCGTCCTTGATATAGACTTACGCAATCTAGGGCGAAAATTACTGCAGAAGAAAAATCTTATGACAGATTTATGTAATTTTGTCGTGATATGAAATATACTGCCTTAATAATATTGTTAATGAAACGATGCTGTCATCTTCTCGTTACGCTGAAGGGCCTTTTAGGCTAACTTAGCTAAAAATAAATTAGGTACTTATACTTAAGGTAACCAACTAAAAAACGCACGTGTTCGAACATTTTGCATCTCTTTCACCCAATATCCGAGCGAAAGAAATAAATAGAGAAAGAAAATTTCCAAACAAAATCGGTACAATAAAATACACAAAACGGACTTCAGCAGTTCAAGTATTGTATAAAAAATATTAGAAATAGCAAGTTCTAGATAATGGATCCATAAAGTACCTATGTGAAATTTATTTTACTCGATATTAGTAAATATATTCAGAGAACTCGAGCGAGTCGCAACGTCCGTTGAAATTATGCGTGAAATTGACTTTCAGGGCTTCATTTTTTACATATTGAGTATAGATAATTTAATATACTTTAAGGATCCATTAACTAGAACTTGCTATTTTAAATAAATTTTGTACAATACTTGAATTGCTAAAGTCCGTTTTTCTATGGGATAAAAGTTATAAGGCGGCGCTGGGAATTTTTCTGGGATAAACTATTCCCAATTTCTTTGTTAATAATCCACCTGTGTCACTGTGTTTAGAATATAGTTACTTATTCAATATATCTATGTGAAATAGCTCTTATTTTTTCAATGGGGTTTATTGAATAGGAAATAACTTAACTTTAACTTTGCCCCTGTTGTCTCTTTCATAATCTAATTGCTGTAGCTTATTGAAAATTCAAAAAAAACATTTATGATTTTTTAATTTGGCAAAAATAATATAATAATTATTATTTTAAATTTTCAATAAGCTACAAAAAAGCGAAATATATAATTAAAGAATAATGGTATAAGAGCGCTTTAAAAAAAAATTAGAGTTTTGTGATAGATTATGAAAGAGACAGCAGGGGCAGAATAATCCTTTATTCTACCACCCATATTTCCTATTAAATAAAACCAATATAAAAAATAACGACTATTTCACTTAGATATATTGAATAAGTAACTATATGCTAAATTACAGTGACACAGGTGGAGTATTTACAGAGAAATTGTGAATAGTAATATCTCCATACAAATTATGAATATAGGGCCCTTAAGATGTCAACATACCATAATATTATACATAGCGGACCCGGCAGACGTTGGCAGACGCTGCTAAGCTGCTTTTTTGTAGACTTTCTTAAGGTGTACAATACTGTAGTACATTATTTTGATCTATCTTGTAGGGTTCAGCCAGCGTTTGCAATGTAAGCGCAAAAACATTTGTTTTTTATTTACGACATCACATTAGAAACCTCTAAAATTATCAGTGTTTCTCTACTACATTATGCATGTTATATACATATAAACTTTTCTCTTGAAATATTCTATCTATTAACAATCGCATCAAAATCCGTTGCGTAGTTTTAAAGATCTAAGCATACATAGGAACAGACAGACGGGAAGCGACTTTGTTTTATACTATGTAGTGATTATAATGCTTTGATTTGGTGCCTATGTCGTTGTCAAAGAAATAATGTACCTACGTACAAATATGCTGTCACTTATCACCTATTTTTTTTAAATAAGTGTGAACGCTGCTTTACATGCTCTCCGAAGCACGAGCTCCCAGTTTCAAGTCAAACGCTCTATCAGTCTATCGACAACCAATAAACACGTCTATAATCAAGATAATACGAAAAGTACTTGGCAAGAATTCCTCAACATCAAAGTTTGTCCATGCAATTTGGTAACTAGTTACGACAGCGCGGCACCCACTAATCTACACGGAGCTATTCCCAAAGATGAACTAAGTTGAGGCATGAACTTTAATCAAGAAATTTTCCTACTTCCATTCGCTAATACTACAGTGTTTCCTTGACTTCGTTCGCATGTGGATTGAAGGTTGATTGAGGTTGATCTTGATCACATAATTATTTTGTCCATATCTCTTTAGAAAGATGTAAGCGAGTTGGATTGCTTAAAATCGATAAGATAACCAAGGATAAGATAAGATAGGCCAAGATTCACGTACCAGAAACATGTGAAAGTACGATTTCTCAACAACATCTGTCTAAAATGCACGAAACGGACTTCGGCTGTACGAGTATCAAACAAAAACTATTAAAAAAAGGAAATTGTAGTTAAGAGTTTGAGTTGCAAAGTCGGTTAAAAATACGCGAAAAATTAAGGGCTGATGTAGGTACTTAGGACTTCATAAAACGTATATTTAACTGATATTGAATTTTTTTTTACTATAAAAAAAATTGTCAACAACCCTATTATAAGTATAGCTAGCTATTCTCATTATTCGCAAGATAGAATCAACCTCAATTCCCACTCGTTCCAAAAAAAAATATTATGCACAATTTTTTTAAAGAATATGTGCTCGCACTTCTAAAAATAAAGTGACACATCTAGGCTCATTAAGTGCGGCAACAGGTTTGCCACCTGTTCTGTTCAATATGGACAATTGACAAAAAGTAGACACTGTTACTGGTATCTCTAGACACACCTCAAGGTATAAAAGCCGTGAAGGTGTGTTTGTTTTGTTTTGTTTTTTGCAATATTTGAAAATAACTAAAATATTTATATCAAAATAATTTATTATTTTTATACAACATGCTATAATAACAAATACTGAACATTCTCTTTGAAACGTAGTTAAAATTTAAACGGTATACCCTCCCCCATATAAAATCCATATCATGAATTTCCCATGACCAATCGATATATTTCAAAGTGTGAGGTTTAAACTACCTATTACTAGATAATATATATACAGGTCTCACAAATACATACAAGAGGTCATTCATAATGAAGATGATATTGAACAGGGTGGTTATAACATGTGGTGTTCCCACAGAAACTTGCTACACTTTATAGTCCAGTCAAAATATTAAATTTTTGGTAGAAAATATTTTTATTCTATAAAATATAAAAGTTCCTAATGATTGTCACTGTGCTGTCTTATTGAAGCACAATAAGAGTACATACCTACTTGATTTAACTGGGAAACTTTTTTTAGGGTCCAAAGGGTGCCAAGTGAAACCCTTAGTCTAGTCTAATGTATTATTTTGTTAACATTCTATCAAGGTTTCTTTAGTAGTCCTTAAACTTACCTATACCTATTTTTATATGTACTTAGACTAGCTTCTCCGCCCGTGGATTTTTTAACAATGTTTTTAGGGATAAAAAGTATCATACGTATATGTATCACTATACATCCCTCTCTGTGCAAAATATCACGTCGATCCGTTTCTCTGATTTGACTTGAAAGAAGGACAAACAAACGCCCTTTCGCATTTATAATGTTTAGGATTTGTTCAAAGTATTTTGATACTTATTATGACTAATCAAGGCAAAATAATTAAAACATATACTTAAAATATGCCTATGTTTATGTTGAATTTTATGTTTAATTTCAACGGACTATGTCTTAAGAATGACTTTGAATTTGATCCACGTCAGTGCAAAACACAGTGTAAAACGTGACAGTGAAAAGTAGAAGTAATAAAAATCGATCATTCTACTTGCTGTTTGTGACAACAAAGGACGCATTTTTTTTAAGAAAAAATAATATTTTCAGCAAATATTAAAAAATGCAGGTCTCAATTACATGAATTTTTAATCTAATCCATAAAATATTATTTAAAAATATCGTTCGTTAAAAAACTGTAAAAGAAAATTCTTCAAGGTATGTGAATTTTTAATAAAATGAACTATGTAGGTCAAAATAGTATTGGGGTCGGCATAGTTTTTCATCATCTTGCTTACTTACTGAAAATTGGTACAGCAAGAACTTTTTTATTCCATGTCACGATTCGGTGCATAATGGTTGTTATCAGGGCAGACTGACATGGAAGCCAATTTAATTTCACACTATTACAGTTATTGATAATGTTAATTATTATTATATCGTAGATTTAACTTTATCTCTTTGAAATGACGTGGGAAAAATGATCACATTTATTTTAATAGCCAATTAATACTTGACTAAACAAAATTTAATAAACTTGCAAGTAGGTATTTTTCTTGGAAAACTAATAAATTGAAATTAAAAAAGCAGAAAATAAATTAAGAGCTGACCGGGTTATTTCATGATGCTTGAAAAATACTTAAGAGGCTCTTATTTTGAAGTAGATTTAAGAAGCCTACCATAATATTTTCAGCTGTAATGTTGTAATTTACTTTGTCTGAACAATATTTTACCTACCCTGATTTTATTTTATATTTCAGTTAAGTAATTGTTATATTTTAAAAATATATGTTTTCAATTTTATTCATTAGATAATTTTTAAATAACACAACTATATAAAAAAACCTTATAATTACTAGCTGCATTTCCCCGCTGAATCGCGATGCTGATTCGTTGAGCGAGGAAGGAGCCAGCCCTCCTATCACCAGATGAGATGAGCAGTCATGGGGATATTTCTTAAATACATTTAATTTTCTCCACTGAACTGAATCTTACATTATAATAAGTTCAGCAGTTTCGGAGCTTATTCTATACAAATTTTGGGATAGACAAACAGACAAATGAAAATTGAAAAATAATTAATTTATGAATAGGTGTGATAGTTAAATTTCATGTATTTTTGTACCAAACTCTATCAATTAGCTCATATGGGCATATGCCTAATATTACCAAAAATTCCAAGTGTAAAAAATTATACAACTGGATTCAAATTATTTTTCAAAATAAAGTATAAGACTACGAAAATGCTAACTGAGAAACTTTTTGAAACCTATACTAATAATAAAGCTGAAAAGTTTGTTTATTTGTTTGTTTGTTTGAAAGCACTAATAAGCAGTCGGATTTAAAAAAATATTTTTTGAGGAAAGTTGTAGGCTATAATAACATCACACTACGACCCAAAGGAGGAAGTAGTAACCATTAACGCGGGTGCAACTGCTAGAGTGTTATATAAGAATTTATCTCAACGTTTTAGGAATAAAAACATAGCCTATGTCACTTTACGGCTGTCTAACTATATACCTATGTGTAAAAAAAATCACGTCGACACATTACTCTGCTTGACGTGAAAGAAAGACAAATACCTAAACAAAACAAACAAACACAGAACAAAAGTTAGGATTAGAATTTTTCGTACATGCTGATATTTCCAATTTTGTTTCCAGATGATGAACAACAAACTGAAAGTGCAAGGCCTTGTCTCTGACTTGATGCCAAACATCAAGTTAATGAGATGGGCCGGCCACTTCTTATTCAACTACTATTCAGGTAAACCAATATTTAACTATTGGACATTTTTATTTGAACATTTATTGTTTTTATCGTGGAGTTACAAATTTTTTTTTTCTTAGAGGCTATTCACGGGTAAAATAATGTGTATATGTAGAAACATAGTATTTTTATCTTCTTTCAGACAAAATTTTGTTTTTTGCCCAGTCTTTTTTGGCGCCAAAATCGGCCATATTGGAAAATCTAAAAAAATAATTTGGTGACGGGTCTATAAGGCGCCCTAGAGACGGACGAGCATGCTTGATTTAAGCATTTAAAATAAAATAAATGCTAGTTATTGCCCGCGACTTCATTCGCCTAAAATTAGAAAACTTGCCAAATAAAAAAAAGTAGCCTATGTTCTTTCCCAGGGTTCAAGGTTCAAGCAAGCCCGTGGGATACTAACATTCACCCCCTATTATATACCCTTAAAAAATGTCTTCCCTAGGGTTAAAACACTCTCCATATACAATTTTATCAAAATTGGTTCAGTGGTTTAGCCGTGAAAGCATAACAGACTAACAGACTGACAGACAGAGTTACTTTCCTATTTATAATATTAGTATGGATAAACCGATGCTTGAAGCATACTTGATGTCACCCACGACACTATTCGCTTGCTTGACGCATTTATGTAACTCTCACCAAATAAGTTGAATTTTCTTTTGAAGTTGAAATACAAAAATCAACTTAGTATTTTAAAGTTTTGTAAGGCTTTTGGTTTCTGGTCCGAAATTTTAACATTTTTCCTCAGATAATGCTGGCATGTCACTATTGCTCAGAAAGGTGTATTCCAGCGTACACGCAGTCCTGATAGTTTTGCATTACGTACTAATGATATTGAATATGGCTATGTATGCTGAAGATGTGAATGAGTTGACAGCTAATACCATCACTGTACTGTTCTTCGCTCATTCAATAATCAAGCTTATATTCTTTGCTTTGAATTCTAAAAGCTTTTACAGGTAAGATTTATAAAGAAAAATAAGGTAATATTTAATTATTTTTTGTTTTGTGCACACCTTCTAACTTATCCCTTTAACTAGGTACGTGAAATCTCATACTCAAATTAAGGTTGTGTTTAAAAAAGGAAAATTATTGTTTTGTGTTCAAGTGTGTCGGTGGCTGAGTGGTTAAGACGTCTGGAATTAACTAATCACGGTCCGATCCCGGATCCTGGCCATGTACAAATGGGTTATTTATAATTAAAAACTAATGTACATAATCCGACAAACCACACTTTTAGAGGTTTTTCCATCCAAATATACCTCAACAGAACTGGCCACTCGTTAGGTATAGCCTAGCCTCACAGATAGTCTTCCGCTGGGTACCCTGGGACCGTAACACGGTTTCGGGAACTATAAGGCTACCCGAGAAGAAAGAAAAAAATATTTTGAAAAATGTTTATTGTTTATTTCCCCTCACTACAATGTTTCTGATTTTGAATAATACATGAAAAAAATATTAAAATCGGATCTGAGGACTTAATAAGTAAAAATATTGATTCCCACTTAACATCTAGAATTTTTCTAAATTTCTAGGACCCCAAATCAAATGTAGGTTGTTGTTTATTTTTAAATTTATTTTATATCATATTTTTGGAGGTAGGTACGTAATAAATCATCAGAAAATAATTCCTTTCCGATTCGGCAGCATTTCACCATGATGAAAGATACAAATGATTTTCCATTAACCGACTGACGCGTTCCAAATTTGTTCCCGCCTAATTTTAATTTAGCTCAAACACAAAAGACTTTCTGAATGGTGGTTAAATTTCTCTCACTGAAGCCTTCATTTTCAGTTTTGCGTGAAAATAATTTTAAATGCAAAGATTTTCCCTGTTCGTATTTCTTTGTGTTTATATTTGTTTTAACCGAACTTCAAAAAAGGAGGAAGTTCTCAATTCGTCGGAATTTTTTATGGTTTTTTTTATGTATGTTCCCCGATTACTTGACCCGAAGACGCCTGGACCGATTTGGATATTTTTTTTTTGTTTGAAAGGGTTCCAGGTGGTGCCATGGTCATCAGGTCAGCATCTGATCCTGGAGAAATCAAGAACTCTTCAAATTTTATAGGCACAATTGAACCGATTTGGGTATTTTTTTTATAGTGACTTGTGCATTTGCTTTCGGAAAGCACATTTTGGTTTTGAAGGCGGGTTTTTTCTTCATCAGAAGTTGTTATTCATAGTTAAATTTTTCACATTTTACTTTTATAGAAGTAAAAACTAACTGATAGAACGACTGACTGAAATAACATCAATTGCTAGTCCAAGATATACCTCTTTTGAATAGGTTACCTATGTCACTATTATTGTACATAATATGCTTGCTCGGACTTCGCCCGGGGTAACATTTTTTTGCGAGTAACGCCACCCTTTGATGAGGTTGAAAGTTTTTGTATGGGAAAAGTGTTTTTTTTAGTATTAGTTTTCCTTTTTTTTCTAAAACCAAATAAAACCGGTTTGGGGCACAACGGTTGGATGGTTTCAAAGTCTATAACGGATATATAGGTAGATTTCTCAAGGGTGTTTTTTTGTCGGTATCAAATATCTCCCTTAATACTGTATCAAAGTTTATGTTTGATACGTCATTTGAAGATTATTTTTCCCTCTAATGACGAAAAATAAACAAACAAATTAAAATCAAAAATATTTCTTTTAAATTTAGACTAATTTATTTATTTTGTAAAAGACGCCATCTATTGAAGATCAGTTGAACTATGACAACAATATTGACACCACTAACGGTGTGAAGTATTCGCACGGATATTATTAAAAACAAGGAATAATCGGCAGGTTTTCATTCATGGAATAGCTACAAGCATAACTAAAAAGTAAAAATATCGACAAAGATATTTTCAGGTTACGCGTACCTTTCTATATACCTGTCACACTATTGAAGAAGGACTCTTAAAACAGGAAATAAAGCTTTGAGGGGCATTCATCCGTCTTCAAGTTTATTCATGAAAATTGTCACATTTCTAAGTTGCCGGTTCGATTTCATTATTTTAGCCTGTTTACATTGAAAGTGACATAAGAGACTATACCTAATACCATAGATTAAATAATAATTACTACGTAATAGATGTCGCACTGCTTTGATCTTGAAGAAAACTGACGTTATTTTTCCTACAAACATTTTGGTGACGGAATTTAGTAACTGATAAAATTGAACTCGACGTACAGATCATAGAGCACATGTCATAGAGCACGTGCAGCAAACAAACGATACTTATATATATTAATAATATTAAACAATAATTATTTATTTGCTTACTTACTTATTTACTCGAAAACATCCGACCATGTACCAATGGGTTTTTATAATAAAAAATCTACACCATTTACTATCTACATAATTACCTCAACAAAGCTGGCCACTCATTAGGTATATAGCCTCAAAAAATCATCGGCCGTGAAGAAAGAAGAAAGAAAACTCGGATTATAGAATTTTTAATTTATAACAATTGACTTGGCGGTGCAATTAAATCATGATCTGGCTAATCTTTACTGCAGAAAATTATTAGGTTCACACCGCGAAAAGTAAGAGTAGAAAATGAATTTGAGCATTATAATTTTAGGGCATAGCTAGTTTTAAAACCGGGATTTAAATATTATTTCTCAATATTATAGTATTGCGTGGTAAAGACGTAAGAGGTTCCCATTTCTATCCAATGTTTAACTCAAATATAATACCACAGAGTAGGGAGCACATTTTACCTGTTCTCAGCTCTGCGTCTTATATGACTTTATCCATTTCGTGGTTCTATTGAAGCGAATTTCTAGCGAAAGATTTGCTTCGGATCGGCTTTATTTTCGGAATTTATTTAGAAAATAATGGAACGTGAAATAACTTGCAGTTTAGTTTATACTCCCTCAAGTTTCTCAGTGGTTTTTTATATATTCGGCAGCGTATTATTGTTTTTTTTTTGTATTTGGCAAAGCTGAAAGAAGAGAGACCTCCTCAATAATTATGCTAAATAATATGATATTTTATCTTTTTATTATTTACTGAAAGACAAGTTGAGGTACCCATGAGGAAAAATTTAATATAATGTGATTGAAAGTCTATATGTGATTGAAAGTCTATTTAAAAAAAATCATTCCAGGACTTTGGCAGTATGGAATCAATCAAACAGTCACCCATTATTTACTGAATCCGATGCCAGATATCATCAGATCACTTTGGGTAAAATGAGAAAACTTCTGTATTTCATATTAGGAGCTACGTGTCTAGCTGTCGTCAGTAAGTATTAATAAGCACAAAATAATCAATCTTTAATCTGAAAAATCTTGACAGTGTTAAAAAGTCAGAAATAAGTGGTTAAGACGTCTGGTATTAACTAGGCAAACCACGGGTTCGATCCCGGATCCCGGCCATGTACCAATGGTTTTTTTAATTAATGCATAATCTGACAAACCACACTTAGAGGCTTCTCCATTTAAATATACCTCAACAGAACTGGCCACTCGTTAGGTTATATAGCCTCACAAATACCATGAGCTAAACAAGGGAGACTTGGTCTTCCGCTGGGTACCCTGGAACCGTAACACGGGTAAAGCGTAAATAAAGAAAAAGAGGTTTAAAGAACTTACACGATTCATTAAAATTACCGGAAATATTTGCTTTATCGTGAAATCATAAATTATTTGCCTACACAATTTGAATCGCTACTCTTTTCTATTCACCCGTCTTGTTGTTCTAAGTTGTTCTAAAGGTAACCGCGTCTTGGTCTTTACCTACCTCTCTTCCCTTCAATTTTTCCTTCAATGATGTTTTTTTTAAATTGATCGTATCGTAGTAGATGTACCAACATTTATTTCCTCTCCAGTTCTCCAACGTGGATAGCAAGCATTTCTATCTTCAATACCTGGAGTAATTTTCTCTGTCCAGTTGATTTTTCCATCGTTCTGCAGCACCACATCTCAAAAACTTCCAATATCTTTTTTGGTCAATGTTTAGAGCCACATGAAGCAAAGCAAGTACTCAAGTTTTATGAAAAAATCTTTAGTTATTTTGTTTTCGGCTTTGACGGCACATAATTGACGATTGACATGAAAGTGTTCGCTGGACCGTATTCATTCAGCTTATTTCTGAATTTTATTTAACTGATATTACTACTAAACGTGACTATTTTTGACCAATTTTTTTTTGTCCAGGTTGGATTACAATCACCTTCTTTGGGGAGTCAGTGAGGTTTATCACAGACAAAGAAACTAATGAAACAATGACAGAACCTGCGCCTCGACTACCTCTGAAGGCTTGGTATCCGTTCAATGCTATGAAAGGTCCAATGTATATCGTTGCTTTTGTTTATCAGGTAATTGAATAATTTTTATGCCTTTATCAAATATTGTTATAAATCTGCCAAAGAATTTGAAAAATAATGTATTGTTCAGCGCTACGGTTAGGAAGTTGGAGATCCTGGGTTCAAAAGACCTAAAGCTAATGATGCTATTTACAATTTTTCAAAGAACTAGTTTATTAGTGTTTTTGTGTTTCGGAAGCCAAGCTTGTAAAGCCCTCTAAAAGTACAACTCTAGATTTATTGGGTTCAGCAATATGATTACTCCTTACCACCTGGTCTTACCTTTGACCACACTGAAATGCATGTGAACGATGAATTTTTAAAACAGGTTTACTGGCTTATATTCTCAATGGCCATTGCAAATCTCATGGATGTGCTGTTTTGTTCTTGGCTAATATTTGCATGCGAACAGCTGCAACATTTAAAAGCTATTATGAAACCACTAATGGAGTTAAGTGCTTCTTTGGACACATATAGACCTAATACTGCAGAATTATTCAGAGCAAATTCAGCTGGTAAGTGAAGATTTTTATATAATTATAAGTAAACTCTTTTTTATTTTATTTAGGATATAGAGGAATCGCAGCCAGTGTTTTTGGTTAGGTGGTACTAATACTATAATTTATTTGTCCACCGCCATATCTGATATCAGAAAGAGCAAAATTCTTAGTCATGTTATATCTACTATACATACATACATCATCGATCAGCGTGATGAATATGTACGATATAATTCATATGATAAATTATAGCATATTAACTTTATTTCTTGAGTTATATCTTTCACTTGAAGGCGAAATCACCAGATTTATTTCCACATTGGTTACAAAATAATAAACAACTTATCGCAAGCATGTGATCGTAATGCTTCGCAATTTTGACTTTAGAAAAAGAAAAATTGCCCGAACCTACCGATTTGGATATACGAGGAATATATACTACGCAAGAAGATTATGGCATAACTTTGAGAGGAGGTGGAGGTAGACTGCAGACATTTGGACAACAGAATGGAAATAATCCAAACGGATTATCTCAGAAGCAAGAAATGTTGGCTAGATCTGCTATAAAGTATTGGGTTGAAAGACACAAACACGTTGTAAGGTAACTTCATTATGATCTGTAGCTGTATCAGCTATGAGCTATATCTGAGATTTACTTTGTTGTATTTATACAAAAACCGGCTAAGTCCGAGTCGGACTCGCGCACGAATGGTTCCGTTTTTTGGTATTTGTTGTTATAGCG
This sequence comes from Nemapogon koenigi, assembly GCA_963924495.1. Taxonomy (NCBI): domain Eukaryota; kingdom Metazoa; phylum Arthropoda; class Insecta; order Lepidoptera; family Tineidae; genus Nemapogon; species Nemapogon koenigi. Next base: position 2,862,303 of record OZ004648.1, read on the forward strand.
GCAACAGAAATACATCATCTGTAAACATTTCAACTGTCTAACTATCACGGTTCATGAAATACAGCCTGGTGACAAACGGACAGACAGACGGACGGACAGCGGAGTCTTTGGGTACGGAACCCTATAAAATATTGCAGCAAATGTGGGTAGTCACACTTTTGCTATTGTATGGTTTACATTGTTTTATTTTATTTAGAAAAAAATATGAGACGAATTTTATTCAGGTGTACTATCAGGAGCAGAATTGCAAGGACCACAAGAAAAAAGACCGTTTCTTATGATGTAGATTATTGTAGATACAACTCATACTAATATATACTTTTTGCCTAAAAAAATAATATAATATAAAAACCTTAATTTATAAATAAAAAACATTGGAAGTGTACCCAGAAGGCTGGCTGCGTTTCCTCGTTGAATTGCAAGGCTTATGCGTTGTGCGAATTACGTACCAGCCATCTGGTCATTTGTAGATTTAATTAGGCGTTTTGAAATTTCTTTACAAATTGAATGAGCGCTTAGTCCCCAAGGCCCAAGTGTTTCAAAACCAAGTGGCGCAAATATGTAGTCGTCGCTGAGGCCGACATATCTGCGCCGCATTGCGTTGTCTGCTGTGGCTGCTGCTGATCCTGCCTTAGAGGAAGTAATTGTTTTGCCTACACAATACTAATCTATGATTTTTTGCATTATTTTAGATTAGTAACGTCTATTGGAGATACATATGGAACTGCTCTACTGTTTCATATGTTGATCTCAACAATCACATTGACCCTGTTAGCGTACCAAGCAACCAAGGTAAGACAACGTGGAAAAATAAGCGTTGTCCACTGGAAATTATTCTAGTGACTCCTCAAATCAGCGTCATTGTTGTCCATGTACCTACGGTTTATAGTTTAAAGTTTCATCGTCAAAAATTTTTAACTTGTGATGTCATAACTCGTTGATTTTGAAGCATGATTTTTGGAGGTTTTCCGTTTACGGAAGTATTATTACAAATATTTAATCATTCAATCTTTTTAAACACCTTAGCTTTTAGATTCAGACCATGAGTTTCTAGTGTTTCACCAATTTCAGCCAATTTATGTGAATTAACTAAATCTCTTCTCTGCTATTGGCCTGTTTTATTATGTTTCTAATTCGAATCCATGTAACCAGTAGAACTAGAACATGGCTGTTTTAAACAAACAACTAACATTACCTAGAAAATAAAAAATAATACTAGTTTCATACCTTAATTAAGCGTCCTTGAAACTTCATTTTAATTATTAAGTATGATATTATGGGAACGGTAACATGTGTTATGAGAAATTCAATAACACTATACGCCATTGGATTATCCCTCTAATATTATAAACGCGAAAGTTTGTATGGATGTATGTATGTTTGTTACTCAATCACGCCAGAACGGCTGAACGGATCTGGATGAAATTTGGCACAGAGATATATTATAGTCTGGAATAGTACATGCTACTTTTTATCCCGGAAAAATGTATGATTCTCGTGGAATTGAATTCGATGAATTTTTGTTTTAAACTGATAGTTTGGATTATTTCTTTTTGGATCTATTTTTCACGCGGGTGACACCGCGGACAGAAGTTTGTTAACAATATTGATGGAATGTTATTAGGTACTTACAACAGAGTCATGCTTATGTCCCTCGGGGTAGACATAAGCTATGGACCTTAATTCTTTGATTTCCGATTCTTTTAAATTAGTAGATAGGTACATGTTTATAATATTGTTTCTTATTTTTAGATCGATGGACTAAACGTTTATGCTTTTAGTACAATTGGATATCTACTGTACACGCTTGGTCAAGTATTTCACTTCTGTATATTCGGGAATCGTCTCATTGAAGAGGTAAGTTAATATTGCATGTGATGTAAGTACGTACCTACGCTCTAAGTAAATGATCTTCCATATTCTTTATAAAGTCGGTTTAAATATTTTAACTTGTTATCTTAAAGATGTATTTGTAAGAATTAACGTTTAAAGAAAATGGACTAATAGATTGTAAAGTTTGTTTGTTTGTAAAGGGTAATTTAGGACTAATGAACCGATTCCAAAAAATATTTCAGTAATATAAAGCTACAGGGATATATTTTATTTCATTTTCATATTTCGAAAATTTATACGGATGGAGTCGGGGGCTGAAAGTTAATTAGAAATAATTAGAAATAACACATTTACAAAATTTACATTAAATAAATCGACTGCCTCCAACAAACAAAGTTAAATGTATTCAGAACAAAATTAAACGTCATATTCAGAGTTTTCTATTTTCCCATCCACCACTTTCCACGAATGCAATAAACGTTATTAGATTAGATTTTGCTTACAGTTCTGTCTACGGGAATTTTTTCATATTACGCTGAGTTGCTTGGGGCATCTTCAGATCAGCGTGATTTGAAATTCGCGTTTTTTTTCTTCACTGGTTGCCCAAGTCTCTCTCTTTTAGCCGATGGTATTTGTGAGGTTATACCTAACGAGTGGCTTCTGTTGAGGTATATTTAGATGTGGTTTGTCGAATTATGTACATAAGTTTTTAATTATAAAACCTATTAGTACATTCGTATTGTTAAGTCTCTGGACTTCATTTGGGCTCCCCATTAAACCCACCACAGACTCGGCGGATATCTCACCGAAAGAATTCGGTCCGTCTGCCGGATGATCTAGAGATGTCAGTCACAATATCCGTGTAATGCGTGTGTATGTTTGTGACAGCAGTCCGTGATCTGTCCGGCATCGAAATCGACCACAGACACGATGATTTGAAAACGGACAGGGACCGTTTGTACAAAAATTTGATGAGTCTGCGGTTGATTTCGGTGGACCGGCCGGCGACGCGCGATCCTTTAAAATGAGTAGGCACCTTTAGGTTAGAATATGTTGGATTGCTCAATCATACGCAATAAATAGACGGATTTTAATGAAAATTGGTATAGGGAGTAATTAAAATTATCTTAAATAGGTACTAAATTATAAATAAAAATAAAATTACATATAAAAAATGGGAGAGTACCCAACAGACTGGCTGATTGCCTCGTTGGATGGCAATGCTTATTCTTTGACCGAAATAAGAGCCAGCCCGTTGGTCCTTTAAACTTTCTATTAGTCGTTTATTAATAATATCTTGGAATACTAGGTGTGCACTAGGTCCCACCATAGATCATAGGAATAAGCGCGCGCTAAGATCTATGGTCCCCGGTCCCATCGTTTCCACACCAAACGCCTCAAATATGTATTCTTTCGGAAGAGACGCATATTTGCGACGTTTGGTCATTTCAGCATTGTGTATAAAATAGGTAATTCACATTTGTCTCAAGACCTCTATGTCAACATGTAAGTAAAATACCCTAAGGTAACAATCTGAATTGTTATCTGAAAATCCAAATCACTGAATTAGCAACTGCGACGGATTGAATAATACTTCCTGTCGAAACGCAACTAAACTCACAACTGATCTTTGATTCATACTAGGAATGTCATTTACTTGGAACTAGCGACCTATATGCTGTGGGTATTAGTCGCAAATTTTTGACCTGAAAAGCTAGCCCGTTCTGTTCGGTTTCGTTCATGAAATAAATTTGTAATTTAATTTTTTTGTTTCCTATTTTAGAGCTCATCAGTAATGGAGGCAGCATATTCCTGCCAATGGTATGACGGGTCAGAAGAAGCTAAGACGTTCGTTCAAATTGTATGCCAACAATGTCAGAAAGCTATGAGTATTTCTGGAGCGAAGTTTTTCACTGTATCTCTTGATTTGTTTGCCTCGGTTAGTATTATTTATTATTTTGTCAGTCACACATGTAAGAGAAAAGTCAGAATGAAGGAATGCACAGCCTTGATTTTGATGCAAAAAACAAAAAAAAAGAGCATTAAAAAGATTATAGTAGTAATTTGGCAGACAATCAATTGATTACAGTTTTATACTTTTTGCCGTACGGAAATACAATCACCGAGCATGTATGAAAGGTATGATGAATATAAATGAAGCGAAAGAGGTATGTCAGAATCGTAGCAAATGGCATTCGATTGTCTCTAGATACAATTAGCAGACAATAGTTGAATTCGTCCGTATACAGATATTAGACAGACGAACAATTTTTTGGTTTTGGTATAATATTTCATAATATTTTTTTTCAAAAATTCAGGTGCTGGGAGCTGTAGTAACTTACTTCATGGTGTTAGTCCAGCTAAAATGAAAACAACTTTCCATAAAAAAACTTTTTTTTGGATTTAATTACAACAATCTTTTAGAAATTTTGTATTTTTTAATCCTATGTTTTATGTCTTCGTAAATTATAATTAGTTTGATTACTTAACAATTATTGTATTTTTTTAATTTTTAAAATATAATAAATATACAAATATACCATATAACATATCATATTGTTAATTTAGTAAATAAGATCATTAGGGACGAGTACCTATAATAATATTAAACGCACATAATGTAATAATTTTAAATTAGATGTAAAAGTACTACGAAACTTAGATGTCACTAATATTATATAGTTAATAGTTACTGCTTCACCCCCTTTGGGTCGTAGCGTGATGTTGGTATATCTAAGAATTGGTATATCAAATGCAAAAATACATTTCCTAGTCCACATATCTATAGAAATTATAACCGTTATCGAAAATTGATACAATATACCTACTATTAATAATATTGTGAATAGTAAAATTATACGTACCTACCTATAATAAATTATCGATCAATTTTACCTGCGCCTTGGTTAAAATGTTCGTTATATTGATTTTTATCTACTCTTATATCGTAAAGTCTCTATTACAAAGTCGAATTATAGTTCATAATGATGTGTTTTATATACACGCGTCTGTAATATGTCAAATTTCGATATTGCAATGTATTACAGTACCGAAGTTTTCATACAAAAACGATATGAGTAATTCTCAAAATAATTGTACATTCCCAAAGTTCATAGTGTCACAATGCAAAAAGTCATGTAGTAATAGTTTTTTTTTTTTAAATGTAGGTAATAAACCATTTATTTATATTTTCATAAAAAATGTCAACACAGTGAATTTCCATAATTAAAATTTTATTTATAATATTTTTGTAAGTCATGCGCAAAGGACAACTTTGATACATTCAAAAACACATCTTCTGCAATAAAGTATTAATTTTGACCCTTGATTACATTTTATTGATGTAACATAAATCCAGAATATATACAGGAAAACACTCGTGGATGTTATTACAAAATTCGGCTCGGCCTCTTTTTTTAAAACTCCACTTGTATTTTAATTACCCCTATTATGAACCCGTTTCATAAACTACTATTATGCCTCTAGCTAGAGTCTAGAGTTTTCCTTTGATTTCTCTTACAACAACATTATTAAAATAAGTATTTTTATTATTATTAATTTTAAGACAATAACAATAAATTCCATTGGGTTGACATGTGTAAAATAATAATTTAAATAAAAATATGAAATTTGATATGTCGTAAGCTTGACCCCTAGGGAAGGATATAGGCTACTATTTTTTTAATCTATCCCTAAATTGATTCCTCCACTACTAAGATTTTTATATGTACTGTTGTATTTTTTAATAAGAATAAAACATATTACTTTTTAGTCTTACCAATTTTTTGGCATCGTTCAAAATTTCTAAAATTAATTAGGGGGATGGATTTAAAAAAAATTTGCATATTATGGCATTTCCTAGGGTTCAAGCTTACTGCGTATCAAATTTCATCAAAATCAGTTTAGTGGTTTAGCCTCACAAGCGGAACAGACTAACAGAGTTATTTTCGCATTTATAATATTACTAGGTATGGACTGGTAATAATTATCTAGACACAATAACAGATTTTAGAAAAACTAGGTAAAAAACACAGTTTAATCTATTTTTATGTTTACAACTGTTGCATAAATATTATTTTAGTAGATTTTTATTTTGCTGTTACATTCAAATAAAATACATTTCCTATAATGCTATTTTCTTTTATTCTTCTTATGTCATCGCAAGAAATGACCAGAATATTTGGATCGATACGTCTTGGGAGCTTTTAATTTCCAGTCGTATACATTTTTTTTCTACACGGGTTATCGGTTCGCTCGGTACCCAGCGGAAGACCAAGTCTCCCTCTTTTAGCCGATGGTATTTGTGAGGCTATACCTAACTAGTGGCCATTTCTGTTGGTATATTTAGATGACAAAGCCTCTAAGTGTGGTTTGTCAGATTATGTATATAAGTTTTTAATTATAAACATGTTTGGGATCGAACCGTCGTGTTCGTCAAGAAACCAAAAATTTCGACGGACAAAGCAGGGTCGAAAAAACAGATTCATCGAATCTGAAAAACGACTAGTTCCAAGCAATAAATCATGTAAACCATACAAACGGAATCCTAGGCAATGGATATATTTCATATTTTACAGGTAATAAATTCAGGAAAAGTTCCTACTTCCAAAATTGACGCATTTCCCACGAGTGTGTGCTTGATATATTGTTGTCGAGGGACCAAGAGAAGCTATTATTTTTGTTTGACAAGGATTTTGGATTCTGGATATATTGTCCGGGGACGAAAACTGTCCTATATAAATTTATTTCAATATATATATTTTTAGACTACTCGTAGCACTCGCACGCACTTATATTTCGACTTAATTCTGTTTAGCTCCTAGGTATACATCATAGGTCCATTTAGAATACGATGGAATAGGTAACATCACTGCCTTTATTTTTTGTGGCGTGGCTAGAGACAACAATGTCCACATTTAGCGATTTAAGTTGTCTGTCATAATAATCTATTTATTTTAGGAAAAGTGCAAATTCTAGTGCATACGAACGAGATTTACACTAGGGGATGATGGATAATGAATGTTATTTGATGAAGTTGTCTTTCTAGTTTGAGTCAAACTAAAGAATCGGCTTGTTTAAGTAAAAAAACAGCCAAGTGCGTACCACCGTTCAATATTTAACACTACTTACATATTTTTTTAAATATTTTAGACAAAAAAAATTGCGCGTGACCGACTTACCGACTTGTCCGACTTACATTTGGCCGGTTTTTATTATTTGCATACATTATAGTTATACCAGTTAGACGTTTGTATGTATTGACATTTTTCATTATTAAGATCGAGCAAAAAACATTTTTTATTTGTTGTTATAGTTTCAAGTGTCTATCTATTACGAGTCAAAAGATACAGCCCTGTGACAGACGGACGGACGGACGGACACTCAGCGGAGCCTTTGTAATAGGGTTTCCGTAGTCACGGAATTATACGATACGGAATCCTAAAAAATTAAAATATGATTTTTTTTCCATTTAAAACACAGGATATTTATTTCAGCTTAATCTCAATTTAATGTTTCAATTCGAAATAAGTAACTTTACGAGCAATCAATTTGTATCGTTAAAATATTACTGAGACGACAAGTACTTGAGTGAATAACTTTTAATTAAACCGGATTTCCAAAGCTGAAACTTTATAATCTCTTACGCACTTGTTTACACGAAATGCTGTTTTTGATCAAACCTGTACGCACGTGTACAACAATTTGAATACCTACATAAATACTTATATATTAGAGATAGATACATTCTAACCAGGACTTTTTTGTAGATTATTTTAATCTACACAATTATTTCCTAAGCCATTTTGTTATATCTCTGACGGATTACAACATACGCTATGAAAACTCGCTGGGGCTAACTTTTATTTCGACTTGATTCGACATATACTGTTAATGCTCACCCCCTAAACATGATAGGGCTTTGCCAGTGAATCTACCTATCCAATAGTGAAAACCGCACGAAAACCAGTTCAGTACTTTTTGCGTGAATACAGACAGATAATCAGTCAGATAAAAATTCTAAATATACCATCATTTATGCTTCAGTATCGTGTCAAATACAAATTATTAAAACTTTGAAATCACAAACAGACAATTCCATTTCATTTATTTGAATATTTCTACTTGCAATGTATGTTTTTTTTTTATTCTTCAAGGGTTGCCTTACAGCTCCCGGAACCGGTGGCGGCCCCAGGGTACCCAGTGGAAGACAAAGCTTCCTCATTTAGCAATGTATGATGATATGACGAATTTTTACAGGCAATTCTTTTGTGATCTAGTTTCTTTCTCAAGCATTGATATTGAACAGCTGGTGATAGCAGATTCATAATTATGCTTGGCAAAAACAACATTTTGAACACCGTTGCCTCTAAATTACAATTTTTTAACTTAAGCTTTGTTAATTTTGCACTGTGTACCGTGACAATATTTGCTGTTAATCTTTCATGCAAAACCTGCCCCCCTATTCCGTATCTCTGTTGCTAACAAAAACGTGTTGGTAACCGTCCACAGCTTAGTAAATATGACAGGCTAAGAGTGAGTGTACCGTGCACGCTTGCTCTTCTCGGTCTATCGTACATTACTAATTAACAACACGTTTTTGTTAGCAACAAAGGTACGGAATAGGTGGGCAGTGGGTATCGATATTCTTAGGAACTGTTTGTTATGTTTAAGTTATATTCTGCATGTCCAAAAACAACTTCAAAAAACAGTTTTTAATTCAGGTGTGGATGGTTAGCACATACACACATACATACATACACACACACAACATATATACATACACATACATACATGTATACACAAAACACACACCCTCACTCATTCACCACATATTACACAAACGCTGACAGGGTCAATTTTTGTTTTTATTCTTTTATTTGTTTATTCTTATATGCATTTTCATTCAATTTTATTTTTATTAGTTTTAGATTGTATTTTTAATTTGGACATTTTATAATTGTATAATTTGTATTGATTTTTTTTTATTTATTTTGACTTTGATATTTGTAGTTTTAACTGTGATTTTGATTATTATTTTATATTGCCTACTTTTGATGATTTGTTTTTGTTTGTTTGTTGGTCTAATAATATAATGTCTCCGTACGTATTATGTAACATCAACATGGTGAAAATCCATTAATGGCAATATGTTTTACTTGTTTTTTTTCCGAAATATTTATATTATTAAGGGCTGTGGATTTTTTTTAAATAAATAAATAATTTGCCTTTAAAAAAAATCTGTACCGACTTCAAAAATTATGCACTAAAAAGTGTACTTTCCGAAAGTAAATGCACAAGTCAATATAAAAAAGTACCCAAATCGCTTCAAGTGTGCCTATAAAATTTAAAAAGTTCACCTGGAAAGTTTCAAACAAAAAAAAATTCCAATAATCGGGGAACATACATAAAAAAAACATAAAAGATTCCGACGAATGAGAACCTCCTCCTCCTTTTTTGAAGTCGTTTAAAAATACAATGGGACATAGAAATAAAATAAAATATACTTTATCTTAGTAATTATAGATTTGAATGAAGAGAAAGAGATGTGCGTGCCAGGTGAGTGGCGTCGGTGGTCAAGTGGGTAAGACGTCGGCTCAGAACTGAGAAGTCCGTACAAACCGTACAAGAGGCTTTTCTATTTACCTCAACAGAGCTGGCCACTCGTTAGCTATAGCCTCAAAAAAATCATCGGCTAAATGAGACTTTGTATTCAGCTGTAAGGCAACCCGTGAAAATAAAAAAAAGAAATGTGCCAGGATCGTAGCGAGTGGATAATATGTATGGTTTCTGCTTACCCTAAAGGAAATAAGGCGTGAGAATATGAGCAAATGTATGCATTCTCGAAATTCTAGCCTCTACTTATACCTACTCCATATACTTACAATCTCTTAAAGTTACTTAACTTCATCAGACAGTTAAAATTGTAACCATATTTTCTCAAGATCGTATAATCTGAATTTTAAATTTATCTAAGCCAAAAGCTCATCAAGGAATTTTCCAAAAGTTAATCTGTTTTAATAAATCCCCTCATTTTCCTGATAACAAGTCGGTAGGTAAATTCACTTTAACCGTTGTTTTGGAACAATTTATTTTTTTCTGATTTCATTATAATTTGGTATTTATTTTCTTTGCTTCAATTAGGAGGAAGTAATGTGATTTGGGATGTTTCGATTTTGGTTGAGTACTTACGTCTCGGAACAGATTTGAAAGGAAACTATAGTAAAATAATTAATGTCTGGAATAGAAACCACATTAGATTAATTTTGTTTGAACTAAAATCTAATTTTGATCCCAAAACACGGGGCGAGGGAGGGGCTAGTAATATTCTTCCAATTACCTTTATTAAAAAAAAAGTCTCACGGGTTACCTTACAGCTTCCGGGAACGTTTTTTTTTCAGGCTATACCTAACGAGTGGCCAGCTCCGTTCAGGTAAGTAGATGGAAAAGCAAGCCCTCTTTGTACAGTTTGTCGGATAATGTACATAGATTTTTTATTATAAAAACCCATTGGTACATGGTCGGATGTGGGGATTGAACCCGCGACGTCTCATAGTTGGGAGCCGACGTTTTATCCACTCGACCACCGACGACCCTTGGATGGATGTTCGAGCTTGGTTAAGTACGTTTAGGGACAGATAAACGGATTTGAAAGGAAACTATAGTAAAAAAAATAGTGTCCTGGAATAGAAACCATATTATATCAATTTATATTAGGCTATGAGCTAAAATTTAAAACCCTAGACTATTTTGATCCCAAAATTGCATTACTCTCTATATAGATAGGTTGTCAAATACCATCAAGGTAAAGCCAGGAATGGTTCCAACTATAAATAAAATCTAGTTTAAATAAACCAAATTAAAAATATTAGACGGGCCTAATTTTTATCTTTTAATTTCCTGCCATCAGGGGTTTAATGGCTTTTTGATGATATTAATTTAAAACTGAGCGCTTAGGGTACATTTTCACTGAAAACCGTAGCGAGAAATTTCTATCTTATTTATTTTCATTTGGTAAGTATTTATAAATTTTAAGAAGTGACAGCTTATGTTTTCTGTCCTGTTTTATTACACTTAGCAACAAGCTGTATGTGGACAACGTTACCATGTAAATAGTAAACAAGCATTTAAAAAAAAACATTGACGTTGATATACATGAGGCCCTCAATACCTAATTGCTGCCAAGATTTGTAGTACTTTTCTGAAACAATGCGCTGATATTCAAATAAATTAGTAATTTGAGAAAATAAATTGAAGGTATTTATAATTTTTTTATAAATTTTATAAGTTTTTGATTACGGCTCGTGCGTGCCGCATCTTAAATATTTTCAGGCTGGTTACATTAAAGCTTTTTCTTTGCTTGTGCTTGAGCAGGCTTGAGCTCTCAAACATTTACTTCTTCCTACGATGATTTTGCCAATAATAGTACATTGTGATACAAGGGTGCTATGTTGGTCATCACGTACGAGGCAGTATTATCAGCGCGAGCCAATAGGCGAGCGCTGTAAGAAAGCTGAGTATGTAATGACTAATGAACACGCGTTTCATACGACGTTTTTCAACACACTTGAGAGGAAAAAAACAAACTTCATGTTATAACATTTAATTATTAAAACAATTAATGAAAATTAAAGTACAATTCTCAAATGTTTTGTTTTTTCCCGCGTCGCGCTAGATAAAGCACGCGGGTAACTGTGCCAAACAGCCAACAAAGTCGTGGTTAAAAAATAAAACTGTATTATGCGGTTAAATTAAGAATGCTTAAGAGGATGTATAGAGCTAAATGCCAGTTTTATGATGCGTGTACATGATCCACTGCAGTGACCATAATCAAAAAAATATATGATATTCTTAAGGTTATGCGTTATTAAGATACTGTTTTGAAAACATAATACAACTATATTGATTCGATAGAAAAAAATCACGAATGTACCTCTAAAAAAATATTTTACTGTCTAGAAACAGTACTAAAATGCATGCAATGATTCTGATTTTTTGACAGATTTTTTATCTAGCAATATACTATCGTAATACTGTTCTATTTTTTAATCAAATTTTCAGCAAGTTCCTTTATTCTCATTTTCGAAATTTTATGTACGCACTGCACGTGTGTGTGCGTAAACGCTCGTGTACCGACAGTACCGGCTGCAGCCTGATGCTATATTATTAGTGGCAGCCACGTCGTTTGGTGTGTATGTGTACCCGCGTGAGGGCGGTGCCATCTCTCAAGGTCGTTGGCTCTGTAATCTTGTACGAATTTAACTTCATTGGGTTATATTATAACTCTTGTGCTGTAATGTAAAGTAAAAACCACGCGTGTTTAATATATGGGATTGTGGGTCTAAAAGTGAGGTAATAATACTCACGTTACGAGCAAGTGTGTTGAAAAATATGTAAATGTATTCTTCTTATTTTATTGTGGCCCAACATTATTAATCGATGATTATATTATAGCCGTTATAGTTTCAATATGCCGATTAATCGGTAGCTAAGATGATCCCGCCGACTGTGATATGTCTTATTAATCACAGATATCACATCGCGGGCGGGATTAAACCGAATTCCCCATCATGTCACGAAGGAACGTGTGCCTCGGTCGCCATGACATGACATATATAATGCCCGTAAAATATCGATTTATACACATAATAACATTACTCCCTATAATTTTTTGTCACATATCGAGATAAGATGTTAAATGTATCCGACCACGATTCGTGCGTTACCATTTTAAATACATGTACCATTGAGTAAGTGCGTGTAGGGAAGAAATTCAATTACTTACTCCACTGACATATTGGATTAGGCTTGATTAAGTCACGCGCTCATATGTAACGATGAACCCTTTTGGAGGGATAACACACGTGTCTTATATGTCCTATCCTACACATATCTTCACGGTATTTAAACCTTGCGGTGTAGCCAGAGACACTAGTAACAGTGTCCACTTAACGCCAGTTGTCTATATTGTGTGTAATCTATACTAATATTATAAAGAGGATAGATTTGTATTTTTGTGTGTGTGTATGTTTGTAATGAATAAACTCAAAAACTACTGTGCCGATTTCAAAAATTCTTTCACCATTGGAAAGCTACATTCACTCTGAGTGACATAGGCTATATTCTATTTTCAAAAAAATTAGGGATCCTTACTAAAACTCCAATAATGTAACCCAAGGTGTAAAAAAATTACCTAATAAATTCCTTACATCGCGTGCGCTGCGAAAACTATTGATGATAGAGAGAGAGGTAGGGGTAGGGTATATTTTATTTTGTTCGTAAATATCCACGGGCGAAGCCGGGGGCGGAATGCTGTCTATAATAATATATCTGTCTACGCTCGGTATTCAGTATAATGTCTATTAGTTACCTACCTCAAAATATTATTTTGTTAGTATTTAACTGAAAATATCTGATTTCTAAAAAACTTGTTTTAATTTTTTTTATTACAAATAATTAATTCTTAAGAGAGGAGTTTAGAACTTTTAGAAGCTCATATTTGTATTAAGTCGACGCATCACAGCGCAACGAACACAGTTTTACGCGCGGCTTATTTTGTCCATATATCTTTAGAAAAATGTGAGCGGGATGGACTACTATTAAAATCGATAAGGAACCAAGGATATAATAAGATAGACCAATATTCACATACCAGAAATATGAGAAAGTAGGATTTCTTAACAAAATCGGTATTTTGAAAAACACGAAAAGGACTTCGGCTTTTCTATGTTTATACAAAAACTATTAGAATTCCAAATTCTGGTTAGTGTATTCTTAAAGTATGTGAAATTATCTATCTTTTAATGTCGAGAAAATTTAAAATTAGTAAATATATTCAAAGAACTGGAGTCGCAAACTTGGCTAAAATACGCGTGAAATTTAGGATTTTCAAGGCTTCATAAAACTGTTTTTGGTTATTTTCTTTCCATGAGAAACTTTAGAATTTATTTATCTTTGAAAAGCAATTTTTATTTCGAGCCTAGCATATACAGTTATCGCGTAAAACTGGAAAAATGAAACATCTGATTTGTATGGGACATAAATCATGAGGCGGCCCCTTAAACACATTTGAGTTGATTTGGCTACGGCACCGTAACATTTTTATTATTATTTTCTGAGCACATATCTAATATCAGACCTATATTCAGTACCAAGGGAAAATTACACACTAAAATAGAAAAGTTCCCTTTGAAATGATAGCATTGGATGCCTACAAAGTTTTTCTCTTCATACTTTTCACTTAGATTTCAAATTTAAATGCTAAAATTCTGAATTTATTTCATTTAACTTAATTAACTCCCGGAATTACCCCCAGAAGTTCCTATTTCTATGGATCTATATATAAATCTCGTGACACAAAAGCTCAACATATAATATACCTAGTTAGTGTAGGATCATTGTTTGTTAGGAAAGCTTTGATGTTCCGAATAACGGAGGTTCCTGTCAGACAAAGAAAACTTGCTCGTAATTTAGCTCGCACATTCTGTACAACGTTATGCAAGAATATATAGGTACTTTGAAGGAAAAATATCTCGAGTGACATAATGTATGTATTATTATATAATTTATGAAATTGTGTTTGTTAAAACATTTGATCTCTTTGTCATTAGAAAATATAGCGGAGTGAAAGATGATGTTGTGACTAAAATGTAGTTTATGTTGAAAGAATGTAAGATTGACTAAAAAGGTTTATATGGCAGTAAAAGGAAATGCTGGCAGAGGGCGACCTAGATGTACTTTTATTGAACATATTATAAAAAATGTATTGATCGATAGAAATATTAAAAAGAACACACACAATCGCCGTGATATGATGAATATAAAGAATTCGATTTTCTCTGCCTACCCCTCTTGTTATAATAGATAGATCTAGCTAGATGGTGTCTAACAATTTGGTATACTTAATCTAGGTTTCCGCCCCGGCTTTGCCCGTGGTGCCCATATTAACTTTCATGTCCTATTAATTTTTGAGGTCATATAAAAATTCTATCGCAAAATATTAATATTTTTTTTCAGAGTTTTTCCATAAGTTTTTTTTCACGGGTTGCCTTACAGCTCCCGAAACCATGTTACGGTCCCAGAGTACCCAGCGGAAGACCATGTCTCCCTCTTTTATCCGATGGTATTTGTGAGGCTATACCTAACGAGTGGCCAGTTCCGTTGAGGTATATTTAGACGGAAAAGCGGATTATGTACATAAGTTTTTAATTATAAAAAAACCGTTGCTTACAAAAAATATGTGTGAAAGAATAAGCTTGATATTTTATTTCGCTCTCACTTTCTTTATAAACTCCTTGGTTAATAAAAAGTTCTACCAACAAGGTTTATGGCCAGTACTACAACATCAACCAAAGAGGCTGACGTATAAAACCTTTTTAGATAGAACTGAAGGGTCTTTTGTACTTATTTCGTTTGATAAGGTAAATAAGTAAATATTGCTCAGTCTCTAACAGAGAGTAAAGTAAAAAAATATTGTTACATTCCTGATAAAAAAACTCTATATTTTAATGTCATCGAAATATTTTTGACAGCGCGATGGAAACGAATAGACATACTTTTCGGCTGTGTGAAGTTGGCACCCCCAAATTTGATTTTTCAGTTTTTTTTCATCAGGTTCGTTTGTCCACCGTTAGTCCACGTTTGTCCACCAAACATTTTTTTTTGTCCACCTCTCAAAAAAAAGTTATTCAAAAAATTAAAATTGGGGGTGGAAGTTGGCACCCCCAAATGCGAAATTCTAATTTTTTTTCATCCCGTTCGTTTATTCATCGTTAGTCCACATTAATTTGTCCACCAAAATTTTTTTTTTGTCCACCCTTCAAAAAAATGGCATTTAAAAAAAATAAAAATAGAGGTGGAAGTTGGCACCCCCAAATGCGAATTTTCAACTTTTTTTCATCAGGTTCGTTTGTACATCGTTAGTCCACAATTGTCCACCAAAATTTTTTTTGTCCACCCTTTAAAAAAAAAGTTATTCAAAATAAACATTACAACAATTTTGAATACAAACACAATAGGTACGTAATTATATACACTTCACGGCTTTTATAACAGTGTCCACATTTTGCCACATGGGCACATATTGAACAGAACAAGTGGCAAGTGGCACTTAATGGACCTAGATGTGTCACTTCTTTAACGGATGTAAATTAGAAGTCGAATTAGAAGTTATTTTTAGAAGCCAAAGCACGAGGAGTGCCGCGGACTTTTAAGACTATTTTATTCTACACAACTCTTTCTTACATTATTTTGTTACACTCTGTTCATTATAGGATGGTATGACTATGTAGCGGTTAGACCGTACAGGTATGAAGCTCCGGCGCACGCCAGTTACATGTAAACGCTCCCGGCAGTAAGCCGCATGCATAGCGTCGTAATTCACTTGGTCATTCATAATACTGCCTAGCAAGCAGGTCTATGTCAATATAGTAGAGTGAACAGTATTATCTTTTATTGGAGAGTGACCCAATTAGAGACCTGCCACGATACACATGAGGTCAGAAAGTGTTCCACGCATAGCACGCAACCTCAAGTGTTACATTGGTGACCCTTCGACGTCGCGAAACCCGCTGCTATAGTTGTGCGCCAAGACCGCACACGGCGCGAGTTTTCGTGTTATACAATGACTGAAGCTGCATCCGGATTTTATTGACCTACTCCAGCCGACAAGGACAGCAGAGAGATGGCTGCGATCGTGGACTACAGCTCTTTGGCGAAAGAGGGCAGCTATTTCGGCGCGGAGGAGCAGGATGGAGACCGGGAACAGACAGCGCAACGGAGACAGATCGCGGTCGAGGAACCGCCAGCAGAAACGACACCTATGTAAGTGCCGCCGAGTCGACGTCCGGGAAAACGCTTCGCCCGGGGACTTTTATAGTTCCGACAGTGAAGTGATTTCTTCCGACCATGACGTCATACAGAAAATTTGCAGCTATGCAAAAATGCAAATCGAGTCAAGGTTAATATCTCTGTGGACAGATTGAAACCCGCTCATATTTTGTCCGAAAGCGAAACAGTAAAGGTGGCAGCTCTGCCTACCTCTCAAACAGAAAAAGTCGCGGTGGTACCGACTTCACGAACAGTAAAGGTGGCAGCCCTGCCTACCTCTCAAACAGAAATCCTATACATATTCTAGAGATAAGATATCAAATTAGGTTACGGTTTTGCTATTTGTTAATTTTAATTGTAAATGAATATGTGTTTTATATTTTTACCTATGCATGTAATTACGTAATTTGTTGTTGAATAATATCGTGTAACCTTAAACTTTTATTTTAGGGAACTCAGCAATTTGTGTGTAATATAATATATTTTTTTAGCCAAGTAAGAATGCTAAATTAACAATGCTAAGTCAACGCATCTATAGAAAATGCAAGGTTGAACATTTTTTATGCATACCTACTTCGTCGCATAAGTACGGTCAGAAAAGATGTTTACTAATTAATATTTGTACAGTCAGAAACATCTCGCATTTTCTCTCACATTTCAGTAAAAATTTTACTTTTTAAGATGTTGTAAATTACTGTGTAGTGTGTACCTATTATTAACTTTGTTATGAAAATGTTAGCACTTAAGAATTGCTTATGTATTTTTGATTTAATGTGATTATTTTTTATGTGTAACCTGCTTGCTAGATCATTGCTTATGAAAATTTTGTGTCTCTTTTAGGAAATATTGTAAACACTTTCTCTCAATCGTAGGGGGGAAGTAGTGTAGCGGTTAGACCGTACAGGTATGAAGCTCCGGCGCACGCCAGTTAGGGGAGGATTGGCACCATTCGTACACTTTTTAGACTTTGATTTTTTTAAATTCTGATATCAAAGATAAATTGCTTAATCAGTTATTATAACACATTACATACATTTAGCTTCCTAATAAAAAGTGGTTGGAGCCATTATATCTTAAAATAAATGAACGAAATGCATTTTAGTAAAAGCTGTCAAATGTGCGAATCTACCCCACTATAGGGGTACATTTGTACATAGGTAGGGGAACTTTCGGACAGTAGGATAACAGGTTAAATAAAATAACAAATTAATTATCAAAACTCGTTTTAATTGGCATTAAAAATAATAACGATGTAATAAACTAAATGACAAAACCTTTTATCAACAAAACATTATCATTTCTTAGGAAAATAAACTAATAATAAAAAAACACAACATAGCTGGTTACTACACTAATTTTTAATCCGGATTAGTCAATAAGAGATCAATATTCTAGTTATTTGGTATAACAGACATAAGTAGAAGATAAACTAAGTCTTAATAACTAATTATTGTAATTAGTAATTGTAATATTGTGAGCCCGTAACATTGGCCCGTAATGCATTTTTGAGCTTTTTTCTATATATTCGTTCAATTGGGACTCTTGTTCTTTAGAAAATATTTGACAACTGGTAAATTTAGACTGATACGTACGGCTCGCGTCAGCATCATCATGTTTATCTTTCATTTTCTTTACCCGACTCTCCAAAGTTGAGGCCTTAATGTTACACTTATCCGCTGCTTTTCTATACGACAATTTTCCTTCTTAAACATCTTTTATTGCCGAGGACATATTTTCTTCATTTATTAATGTAGACCTAGTCTCTTTTTTCTTGTAATTCCGCACCATTTTTTCGTATTTTCTGAAATAATTAAAAACCTGTTAATACATATATAAGTATGTGGGCACATTCGTACGTACGAATGTGCCCATCAAGTAGGCGTATGAATGTACCCCGAACGTAAAAAAATAAAGATTTTTACCCACACACAAATCATTTATAAAAACCCACAAAAAAGATACATTATTATTATTGTGATCATAGTCACTTACCAATTATCAATAATTCAATAGAATTAGTTACTTCACATAACCACGAAACACCCGAAAACTTTGACAAAATATTTACTCTGAGCGTGCAAAAACACATTACATCCTCTCGTTTTATTCGCAATGGCAGCACTGGCGGCCAACTTCGTTGACAACTGACGGCCGCCCAAGCCTACTCACACACGCAAAGCCGTAATGAATACGTCATTCTAACAGGCTGTGTAGTGACTGTATGAAGCTTCCCCGTGTACGAATGGTGCCAATCTTCCCCTACATGTAAACGCTCCCGGCAGTAAGCCGCATGCATAGCGTCGTAATTCACTTGGTCATTCATAATACTGCCTAGCAAGCAGGTCTATGTCAATATAGTAGAGTGAACAGTATTATCTTTTATTGGAGAGTGACCCAATTAGAGACCTGCCACGATACACATGAGGTCAGAAAGTGTTCCACGCATAGCACGCAACCTCAAGTGTTACAAATATAAATGAAAAACTATAAATGAAAAAAAATCATATTAAAATATTATTCCTATTATTACAAAACCAATCTAATAAATTAGATATAGGTATGATAAATCAAAAGTAAAAAAAATCGATTTATGTTGTTAAGTACCTATCTTAAAAGTTAACATTTGTCACCTGTCACGCATACCGTTTTATGTTGAACAGAGTATGTATATCTCAGATTAGACAGCATACGCCATTAAAACACACTGGCGCTAACTTTTCCCGCGCAGACTTGACTCACTAAACGTACGTCTCTGGCCACGCCACAAGCTATTAATATCATAACGGTGTGTTGTCATATTCTCAAATGTGAATTACAAACAGAATACTCATCCCATTTATATGTACCATTTTCAAAAAGCATTAGGTATATTAATTAAAAGGGTCCGAAACTAAATATATAGCATGTGCCTATTAAATGTGCTTTTACCTGACATTAGGGTTGAATAATGGTTATTCTGGGAATGACTGGCGTTTTAGACCTGGCTTCCAGCAAAAGATATACAGAAAAAAGCGTTTAAATTTTACAAATCGAATACTTTTGTATTCCGGTCCCAGTGTACTCAGCGGAACACCAAGTCTAATAACTACCGGTATCTAAGTAAGAAATGATATAAGTAGTAGATAGTATAGATAGGCATAACTATTGTATTTAGAATTTTCGTATGATTGTTTGACCAGAATTTTGAAGAAAACTTCAAGGATCGTAGTGGGTAAAAACTTTTTCATTTCCATATATTAGAAGATATTTAAAGTAAGAAATACGGAACATGAAACTAAAGTAACAGCGTAGACATTCTCACTCTTCAACGAAGAAATATTGCGATGACCTGTATTCGGAAAGATGTGATTTGAGAAAGAGTAATATGAATTAAATTAGGAAAATCAAGAAATCCAGGAAAGTTGTGAAGAATAGATATATATCAGGATCGTAGCAAATGGCATTCGATTGTATGTGATGATAGATATTTCTAAAAAGTGAGTCACATAGCTTCTTGAATCTCTGAAATAGTGGACGACATGCTTTATTGAATTTGTTGTCTCTATCATCAATCATTCACCTTCCTGAGATGAAATCTATTATTTTACCTAGGAGACTGGTATATTATGAGTTTTGTGTAGTACAAGTGTCAGTTGCCACTTGGTTTTGGAAACTTGTATTTCTCAAATATTTTCAAATCCAACCATACCCTCCAAATTCTTTCGTATTTCGGTATTTTGAGATCAAAGACTTAAGGAGTCGCTAGGATTTGAAACTATCTATACGACTGTACCTAAGCAAAAGGGAATACTCCCCGACGCGTGTCACTGTACATATGCCATCTCTATATTGGTGACCCCGTATGAACACAATCTATCCAGCCACATCTACATGACCCCGCATGCTATTCCCACTTTCCACTGACGACAAGTCATTCCTTACTTCCCATGTGCACTCCTCGATGACGACATCACGACATGTGATTCCGCAATGCAGTCAACCAAAGTCCATCACAGCTGACTACGCTACATGGAAGTTGTTTCGAGGCCACCAATATAGAATTGGCATATGTACAACTTTCCAGCGACGCGCGTTGGAGATTATTCCCTTCTCTTCTGTAGGCATTATTGTGGTGGGGGCCTGCTCATGGTCGGTGATTTTCGAAAAATCAACGTTGAACGTTTATACTTTTTTATAATCTGGGGTACAAAGTAATCTCTTGATTATAATAATATGATCTTTTATTATACGAAACACATTTTGAGTTATCAATAGTTTTGAAATTTATGTTTATGTTTTTCTGTAATCGCAGGATAACGCATTTTGATCTCTGACTTGAGTCGCAAATATGACTTTTTTTTATTTCATAATTCTTAAAAAAATGTTCAAGACCATGTGGTGTGAGGGCTTCGTTCTGGCTTTAAATCTCATTCGTACCAAAAATGATTTAAACACCACTCCTGTTAAAGAAAGGTCCATTAAATGCAGCAACAGGTTTGCCGCCTGTTCTGTTTAATATGGACAACTGGAAAATAGTTACTGGTATCTCAGGCCAAATCGCAAGGTATAAGTATAAAGGCCGTGAAGATTGTGTATGTATGAAGAAGACTTATCTTCCGAAAGCCGTAAGGAGCCACGTCATGATCTGAGATCATCATGTTATAAAAAAGTCTGTCTGTATGTCTGCCTGTGACCTTTTCACGCAAAACTATTAAACTGGTTTTGTTGCGGTTTTCACTATTAGATAGGTTGATTCACCGGGAAGGTTTACGAGTATTAAACATTAACCTATCATGTTTAGGAGCTGAGCATTAACACTATAAGCGAATCAAGTTGGGGAAAAGTTAGCACTAGCGAGTTTTCTTGGTATATTAAATGTCTAATCCGTAACAAAATGATGTAGAATAAAATGATCTACAAAAAAGTCTGCGGCAGATCTATCTCTAATTCAATTTTAAAATTATTTTAAATCCACATTGCACTCGTGCGAAGCTGGGGGCGAGGTCGCTATAATAGTAAGCTAATAAAAAAAATTACCATGAGTGAGATTTTATGCTACAATATTTCTGTAGCAAAGTATTAATAAATCTTCACAAGCAACTTGAACTTTTTTTTACTGAGTAGGGTTCCCTACGTCAAGCCTTCAGGAATTTTTCCTATTCTTTCATGCACATATTATTCTCTCAATCATTGTTTTCATATTTGTTTTTGTCCTGTGAAAACTGATTTGATTATTGGATTAATGTCGTTTTACTACAAAAAACAATTTTATTTCATACTAGGGTACCGTCCCAGCTTCGTCCGTGGAGTCCATATTAACATCCATCCTCTATTATGGTCTTGGGTTCATACAAAAATCCAATAGAAAAAAGCCTTTCACTTTTTCCGAATTTTCCAACCACAATACGTTCAGTAGTTTTGATGATGTTTGAAAAATTTGAGAATTGGAGAATTGGAGAATTGGAAAATTCGGGAAAGACGCGGCGGGGGACTTTGTTTTATAATATTGTAGTGATGATGATAGTAATAGACAAAATAAAAAACAGGCAAAAGCCGTCATGAAGACTGCTGACAGGTAGTAAAACTATACTATATGATGTGTAATAACGCCATCTAACGATAATTTCACAATGTATCTGAGTTGTTTTTTACGTTCGCCGATCTGAGTCCGGAAATGCTCAGGTTAAAATGCCCAACCCAGGTATACGTGGAAGCCAGTACACGAAATCCTGCCCGGACATTTTCAGGTCGAGTATACTCAGGTCAATCCATGGTTTTGTGCCGAAAACATGTCGCGAATCCATAAGAATTCCCTCAACCAAAAATCGCTCGAAGCGCCTAAAGAAGATTTTACTTCAATAAGTACATAGAAAATAATTATCTAGACTAATCAGTGTGCAGTTTCCTCCTTTATGTCTTAAATTGTCAGAATTATTTACATTAAAAAACAATAAGCAGTTATCCCACTAATATTATAAACGCGTTTGTATGCATGTTTGTTACTCAATCACGCTAGAATGTCTGAAAGGATCTGGATGAAATTTGACACAGAGATAGATTATAGTCTGGAATAGCACATAGCTTTTTATCCCGAAAAAATGTATGGTTCCCGTGGGATAGATTTGTTTTTGTTTTTCACGGGATCGACATGATTTTTTGAATAGTGGTAGTTTAGGGGTATTTATAATACTTTTTATACCGCGAAAGCGAACTGGGGATGGACAAATTACAGCCACGGGATTATTTCTTTTTGGATCTGTTTCCACGCGAGTGAAACCGCGGACAGAAGAATGTAAGGTATATTGCTACAGAACCATTGAAATAAAAGTCTAAATCGCAGTAACAACTGTTGTCGTTGTTATTTTTATTCATTAAAACTCTGACCAACGGTCGAATGCGAATGGCGGACGTTCGATCTTTTATTTCCCTAACAACTTCATCAGCACACATGAGGATATAATAAAACCCCGGCTTTTACGAACGTGAAAACAAAAACAGCAGCTTAGGCGATGGTATTTGTGAGGCTATACCTAACAAGTGGCGAGTTCTGTTGAGGTATATTTAGATGGAAAAGCCTCCAAGTGTGGTTTGTCGGATTATGTACGTATAAGTTTAGTTAAAAACCCATTGGGACATGGCCGGGATCCGGAATTGAACCCACGGTCTGCCTAGTTAATACCAGACGTCTTAACCACTCGGCCACCGACCCACAATTTTTTTAAACCCTACGACCCACAAATTTATAAAATAATAGAATATTACTTTTGACGCCAAAGAGAATATAAATATTATGTAGTAATCATGCAACTAAAATACTGGGTTCTAAATCTAACATTTTTATAATTCACTGGCGACTTCAAATAAACATTTGCTACCGCGGATTTTTTTGTAGTGCGGAGTAAAAGATGATGTTGTGATTAAAATGAAGAAAGGTAGTTTACGCTGGTTTGGACACGTTGAAAGAATGAAGGATGAAAGATTGACTAAAAAGGTTTATATGAGTGAAAGGAAATGCTGGCAGAGGACGACCTAGGTGTACTTTTTCATCTTCTTACTTTATTATCCCTCCACCAATTTTCATCGGTGGTTTGCCAATGTCAAGCCTTTATAGTGTTTATAGCCGATTAATCGGTATTTAAGATAATCCCGCCGACCGTGATATGTCTTATTAGTCGTCTACTAATCACAACCATTACGGACAGGATTAAACTGGATTCCCCATCACGTCTCGGCGGGCGCGTGCGTTATACACCAAGTGACGAGGAAATTCTAGGTGTAGGTACTTTTATTGAACATTATAAAAAAAAATTGATCGAAAGCAATGCTAAAAGTACACACAATCGCATGTATAAAAGGTATGATGAATATAAAAGAAACGAAAGAGGTATGTCAGGATCAAAACAAATTACATTCCATTATCTCTGCCCACCCCTCTTGGGATAAAAAGCATGATGATATATAAGTATATCATGCAAACCTGATATCATTTAATTTTTTTTCAGCGAAAACCTACATAAAATATATACGACGCACTATTTAAAATTAAACATAAGAACAAGTATAAAACAAGAATCCCAGAGATATCCTGAAAGGGTCATCTTAAGAAGGTTTCACAAAATCTTTACATATATTCCTGAATAGTTAATATTTACGTTAAAAGCTTGGCTGACTTCCAGAACTAAGTTGTTTAAACATGTATAATAAAGGGGTGAGATATGTTTGTGGGAAAATGGACTTGTATTTCTGTCTTCTTACCCGACCCGGAAAAAGGAGGGTTGTCATTTTAGCAGCTATCTGTTCAAACATCCCTTAATTTAATCCAACATGGCGGATTTTTTTTGTATGTAGGTATGTACATCGATACCTTTGCCAGTTGTGAACCTATTTTGATGGGTTCTTTTTTAATCGACAGATAATTCTTCCGGATTGGCCCTATTTTTATCTCATAAAAATTGGTTCATTCGTTTTTCTTTAGTTTTGACTTTATAAGCACATTTTTCTTGATATCTCGTAAAATATGTACCGATTTTGACGACTTATTTTTTTTAACACATAATAGTTTCTCGACATTATCTCACAGCCATATGACGAAAATCGGTTTAGTTGTTTTTCAGAAATTCAGTAATTAATTTCTGTTTACGGCTGAAAATTATGTATCAGAAAAAGCCTTAGCAACGGTTGCTATTGACACGAAGTTGTCAATTTTCGTGACGATGGTCTAGCGTTTAAATGTAAACCGTCTTCAAATTCTACGACGAAATATTTATTATTTCTTACTTTTCAGTGCAAATTTTTGAAGTCGGTGCACTTTTTTTTAAACGGTTTATTAACTTTATTTTATTTTTATTGTTTGATGTCAAAGTGTCTACAGTATCTATTATAGTTCAAAAGATACAGCTCTGTGATAGACGGACGAACGGATAGCGGAGCATTAAGGTGGCCACACATTCGTAGAATCCCCGCCGCGTTGCCGTACCGTCCACCGAAACCGACCACAGACTCGTCCAATTCTTGTAACAAACGGTCCGCCTAGATCATACGGTGGCCGGACGGTGAAATTTTCGGTGCGTAGCCGGACCAATGTTATGGCCTACTTAAGTGATAGCGTTTGCCCCAAAATTCGACTCGTACATATAAATGCAATGGATATATATTTTGTATATTTGACGCCAAAACGGCAGAATGTTTTTGGATTTGAAATAGATAAATATTTCATTCCGAAAATAGTTTTTTTAGTAGGTACATATTTTTTGATAAGTGCAGCATATATTTTTTATGGAAGCGAGACTTGGGTGTGGAATAAGAAGCATGAAAGTAAGATAAATGCAGTAGAAATGCGGTCTTAACGTAGAATGTGTCCGCATCTGGAAATATGTCATTAGAGAAGAAAGGTGATATTGTGACTAAAATGAAGAAAAGTAGTTTAAGCTGGTTTGGACATATTTAAAGAATGAAGGATGAAAGATTGACTAAAACGTTTTAAAATTATATATAAATGGCATAAGTGAAAGAAAATGCTGGCAGAGGACAACCTAGGCGTACTTTTATTGAACATATAAAAATGTATTGATCGATGGAAATATTAAATATACTTACACACAATCGCCGAGCATGTATGAAAGGTATGATGAATATAAAAGAAGCGAAAGATTTATGTCAGGATCGTAGCAAATGACATTCGATTGTCTCTGCATACCCCTCTTGGGATAAAAGGCGTGATTATATTAATATTAAAAATGCGAAGGTGTGTTTGTTTGTTCTTCTATCAGTTCAAAACGAAGCAACTGATTGACGTAATTTTTTACACAGAGATAGTTGGAGGGCTGTAGAAATATTTATCCCGGAAATATTTAGAGATAAAATCTTGTGACATTTGAATTCGGGCGAAATCATGGCGCAAAGCTAGCTTCTAAATAAAAAATCAATAGGAAATGGCATTGGAAGAAGAACTCAACAAATTATCGAAACTGCATACAACATTTCTTGACAGTATCTCGGCTTCAACGTTTCACATAATTGCATGAACAGCAGAGCAACTATTGTTAAAGTTAGAGCTAACTTCAACAACTTTGCAAAGCTTCATTTGAATATCTCATTTTAAATGCGAATATTTTTACAAAATACTTAACTAGCTTATATCCGTGCGTCGGTGGCCGAGTGGTTAAGATGTCTGCTATTAACTAGGTAGACCACTGTTGATGGTTGAATTTAAAAAAAAGTAAAATATAGAATTGTATTTGAATTTTAATTAGACAGAGTCCGTGGAGACCCAACGCACGACACCTCTACAAAGAAATAGCCAAAAGATTGGTAGAGGTGTCCCACGACCAAAGAGCTGGCTCATAATTTGGCCTAAAGGATAAGATAGCTATTCAACGTGGCAACGCAGCCAACCTTATGGGCACTCTCCCAGAAGGCAGCGATCTTGAAGATTTCTTTTTATTTATAAGTTTATTTGTATTAGCATAGTAGGTATATTTAAAGTCCATATTGAACAAAACAGGTGGCAAGCCCGTTGCTGCACTTACTGGACCTAGATGTGTCACTTATATCTGTTATTTTTAGAAGAAGTGCTGACGCTGGCTTTTCTTGCCCCCGATGCACGAGGAGTCGATTAAAGCACATATTCTTAAGGAGACGCCTCATAACTTTTGTCCCATACAAAAACGGACTTCAGCAAATCAAGTACAAAACTTATTAAAAATAGCAAGTTCTAGTTAATGGACTCTTAAAGTATGTGAAATTATCTATACTCTTAATGTAAACAATATGTCAATATTAACTACACCTAGGTTTTATGAAGCCCTGAAAGTCATCAATTTCCCGCATATTTTCAACCGACTTTACGACTCGAGTTCTCTTAACATATTTACTACTAATGTATATTTTTTTATACATTTAGAGTAAAGATAATTTCACATGCTTTAAGGAGCAATTAACTACAACTTGCTAATTCTAATATTTTTTGTACAATAAATTGATTTGCTGAAGTCGGTTTTCTGTATTTTATTGTACCGATTTTGTTTGGAAATTTTCTTTCTCTATTTACGCATAGCCTAGGTGCGAATGGTGAAAGAGATGCAAAATTTTCGAACGCGTACGTTATTTAGTTGGTTACGCGACCAAGAAAACTCTTAAAGAAAATTGGTGAAGATTAGCATTATGGCACGAGCAAACGAAACAGGAAAAATGCGGGAGAGATATACTCACCTGGGAGAATATGTATTGAGCCCAGCTGCAGTACAAAATAATCACTGCAAAACGTCAGCTGAAATTCCTGAAGGGAATTAAGGTATCTGTAGAGAACTATAACACTGAAAATCCTATTATGGTTGCAGTGATAGAGCCTGCATAAGACTGAAATAGCAGTAATCCTAACCTAGCCGCGTGTATATAATTGGCAAAGTTGTGAGTACGACTCGTGGACTTTATATCAGGATTTTCGTTTAGGTTTTCCTGTAAATTATAAGAAAGGCCCTATAATCCCTATTTTTCCAAATTTTAGACTCAGTGTAAAAAATTATGTTTGTATTCCTAATAAACGAGCCCTTTCATTTGATTTGTCACATGAAACAAAATATTAACGTTTTAATTTTTCCCCCAAAATTCGATTACGTCCGTGATAGAGTCATGAAATTCTATATATGTACCAAGTTTCAACATTTTTCGTATTATGCACTTATGATTGTTTAAGATTGATTTTCGAGCCTGTTAATAGAAATTATTTGATGCTTTTTAAATGTTTATATTTTGCGTCGAGGGTTTTCTAATTGTTAAATACATTTTTATTCCCATCTTTTTAAGCTACGTAGAATTGCAAAAACTAGAAAACAACTATGAGCTATGAAGCCACAGACAGACACACAGATACACACGTTAAACATATAACTCCCCTCTTTTTGCGTCGGGTGTTAAAAAGATAAATATTGAATCCGTCGTTAACACGGCTTTATCGGTTTTAGATTTAGCAGGTAGATTTCCCTGTCCCAGACGATTCGACCTAATTTTAATGCAATAACCTTGTTTGCTTGTTAGGCTTGTGGCTATTGGCAATATCGGCGGACTAGACTCCACTTATAATATCTCCTCGTTCCGTTCTCTGTATTAGGATTTACTTTGAAGTAATGGAATGATGTAATGAAAGTTTCGATTTACGAACAATCCTTTAGATAAATTATAAAAAAGTGGAATAAAAAACTGCTTATTAGTTAGATTACTTATTTTTAGGGTTCCGTATCTGAAAAATCTGAAACCCTTATTGATCCCTCTTGTGTCTGTCTGTCTGTCTGTCTGTCTGTCACAGCTTATTTTTAAGCGACTTCGAAAAAAAGAAGGAGAAAGTTCTCAATTCGGACCGTATTTTTTTATTACCTACATTTGAATAATTTCTTTTTTTAATCGACAGATATAATTCTTCCGGATTGGTCGCATATTTTCTCATAAAAACATTTTGACGACTTATTTTTTTATATAATAATTTCTCGACATTATCTCACAGACATAATAATTATGACGAACTCAGTTCAGTAGTTTTTCAGAAATTCTGCAATTTGTCTCTGTTTACGGCTGAAAATTATCATATCAAAGAAAAGCCTTAGCAACGGTTGCTATTGACACGAAGCTGTAAATTTTCGTATCGAAGGTGGTCTAGCGGTTAAGTGTATGGGGTGCAGCGCAAGATGCACATGGTTCAAATCCCATACATATCGGTATTATTTTTATTATTCCATCATTTTTAGAGCGTTTGTCTACCGCCGCCGTCACCGGGACGTCAATGATAACAAAATACGTATGAACTTGTCCACCAACGCCGGCGCCGTGGATGTCGCACGCGCCGGTTTTTGTTTTCTACCGTATTTGCTTTGAATATTGAAATCAAAGGTACCTACTTATACTTATTTTAATAAAAATGGCCAAGAAATTTAAATACGACATTTATTCATTAATAGAACTTGTAGAAAGTAAAGAATGTTTGTGGGATAAAACTAAGTATTTGGCCAAAGAAAAAAAAATGCGAAGAAATGCATGGCGCGATATTTGCGTCTTTTTTGAGCTGAACTTTGAGGAGATGGACCACAAAATCAACTAATAACTAATAACAATAAACTGACTGAACCACCGAGATCGGCGTGCGGTGGACAAACGATCGCCGTCACGTCATATTGATCTCGCCCAGAAATAATCTCGTTCTCGTTGACGTCCCGGTGACGGTCGCGGTGGACAAACGCTCTTAGGGTTCCGAACATGTCCGATGAAAAAACGGAAACCCCATGTCAGGATCACTCATATTGTGTCTGTCTGTCTGTCCGTCTGTCACAGCTTATTTTCTCCGAATCTACTATTGGTACATATATAGAGTTACGGGGTTAATTTTAAAATGCATTGTTTAAATTATAGCAAAAATTTACCGTTCTCAGACACATTTTTAGATTAAGTAGTTTCGCAGATTAAACGAGTCTAAAATTTTGATTATTTTTTTTTTGAGTTTTCTGAGGATTTATTTTTTAGTGATTAAGAATATTTCCACTAATTAATGATTTTTTTTTATAATAGAATAATTTTTTATACATAATCATATTATTGAATATTTTGAATAAAATTGGGAATATTAGTACCTTTCTTATAGGTTACCGGAAAACCTAATGTTTTGACCAAAAAATGATGCGTAACTCTCAGCGCGCGAGTTGTACTTTATTTTTTATTTGCGTTATTATTTGAATCTCAAGTGTGGTTTACACGTATTAAGTTGTCAAGTAGTTAACTTAATTTTAAGCTACTTAATGCATGTAAACGACGAATTTAGTATTAAGTTGCAAGTTACAATTTAGTTTGCAAGTAAACAAGGAGATTAGAACTTTTTCTATTTTTCGGGTAAGTTGGTGGTCGATTTAGTTAATTATTAGTTAAATGCATAAGTTTGGCGGACCGGTCGCGTTAGGACGTATACAGTCTATTGGGTATTCTCGCTTCCCTGACTATTTCATCCTTTACTTCGTCTAAAACCTCATTTATTATGAATTTTATCACAGAATTACAGACGAATTCGCTGTTGGTCGTCCATGTTGGGCTAACTAAAGAGCTTAACTAGCGTTAAGTGCATTTGACGTGTAAACACTTAAACTACCTAAAAAAGAAATAATTAATATTTCGTGGTAGATTTTGAAGACT
Organism: Nemapogon koenigi; assembly: GCA_963924495.1. Lineage (NCBI taxonomy): Eukaryota > Metazoa > Arthropoda > Insecta > Lepidoptera > Tineidae > Nemapogon > Nemapogon koenigi. The sequence continues at coordinate 2,892,609 of OZ004648.1, forward strand.
TTTGGTGCCAAATTAGGATATATAAAAATACTTACATTTGATTATTTTTAACGATTAAATTTAGGTTAGGCCGGTGTTAGGTGAGGTGAATATCCTACTCCTTGATAATAATGTACATGTCATTGAGTAAATAAAAGTAATTATTTCTTCCAGTCTGAAAAAGTCTGAAATTTTCTCTTGTATTTTATTCAATTCAATTCAGCAACGTCGACAGAACGTCTCTCGTCAATATGTATAGAATTTAGCAAATTCAATTTCTTTTCTTGTCCTTTATGTGTAATTTTGGGTGCTGTTATAAAGCTTCTTTGAAATACTTTCTAGGAATGTATTTTTTAGTTATTTCATATAATTGGTTTGTCCGACTTTTTGAAATGAAAACTTCTTTAGGCGCATTGAGCGATTTTTGGTAGGGGGAAATTTTATGGATTCGTTCGCGACATGCTCTCATGGATTGCCTGGCCCGAGTATGCTCGACCCGAGAATCACCGGGCAGGAATTCGTGTACTCGTGTGTTTTTAAGAAAAAAGAGTCGATCCGTTGCACTATTTTGACGCGAAATAAAGACAAACAAAAGCCCTATCGCATTTACTCTTACATTTAATTAGGATTATAATGATGGGAAATCTTAACTTTGGTAGTGGTAGTGTAGCATTCAATATCCATATAAAGATTGTTCATAGACAACAGTAACGATGTCCACACTTAGCGAGTTGCATCTTTTTTATATTTTATTTTCAGAATTTTTCTACATGCCCTCCGAACCGCAAAAATGTTTGGCTGGAGTGAGGATTGTTAACAAATTAAAACAACTTAGTATTTCACAACTTTTTATATTGCATCTTGTAACATTTGTATAATATTGAGATAATCAACATTATTCTACTATATAGCTTGCACAGAAAAAAGTAACAATCACAGTATATAGGGTCTGAAGAAAGTATTTCAGAAATGATTTTTACTGAACGCAGGAAATACTGTAGTTGGAAACTCGTTCCACTTGCTTGTGCGAGAAATAAACGAGTCTCTATATCTCTCTAGAATAAAATTGAGGACGCAACTGCATCAAAGTATTGGATATTTTTGTCCAATTACCTAAAATATATAGGGATCAGATTTTTCTAAGAAAAACGCTTTAAAATGATGGTAATTTTTCTATTCTACGAGTGTAGAATTTTTATTTCCTACATTTATAGTAAGTATTTTATATAGAATATTATAGAATCCCATCCTGAATATTTTCAAAGGCAAACTAGAGCTAAAATAATGAATATATTTTTTATAAAAGGAACATTTACAATATGTGTATTATACTTTATAATAATCTGCCTGATGACATTAAATTACGGAATAGAAATAACTTTAAATCTAAATTGACAAAATGGCTCGAACATTGCTTTTATTGGGATAAATGAATATAATGTGTAACAAAACTGTACATCGAAATTACGGAAAATTATTGTAATATATTAATAACCAATATTGTTAAGAGTAAAAATATACCTAACTAATATTTGCACACCTGCTTGCAGGTTGAATACATGTCCATAGTCACCATCATTTTAAGACATTTATATTGTATTCTTGCAAATAAAAATTTGATTTGATTTGATAGAAATCGTTTAATAAAGTCAAAGCGTTTTCTTAGAATCACCCAGAATCGAATATGTTTATAATAATGATCTAAAATTTTGATTCTAAAATATGTAAGTACCTAAGTAGATACTCGAAGATAGAAAAGTGCAAAAGTACCCTGAAATTAAAACAATTTTGCTAAAATAACAACATTTTCCCATTTTTTATTAAACCCTTAATACTAAATAGAGATCAGAGTACACTCGCAGAAATGTAGCTAATTATCATCTATAATTTCATGTAACATGTTAACCTAAGTTAATACACATAAAGCATTTCAATCCATTTATAAGAAATTTTACAACATTTGCAACATCGAACAATTAAATATTTAATCACAACTATTATTTTTTATCTATTAGTTACGTACGAAGTTGGCCAATATTGGCCAAATGTATGGGCGATACATTTTCGACACAATTTTAACTGTGCGTTTTTAACTTAACCTAAGTATGATACGTTGACATTTGGTTCACTTCCAATTCACGGTCACTATTAATTTTTCATTTCATGTATTCTGTTAATTTTATAAGCTAATGGTCTCCATCAGTTTTTTTTGCTGCAATTACAAATGCCATTTTGGATTCTGCGTCACCTCAAAATTGCTCAAAGATGTTAATTAAAATTTTATTTATCAAGGTTGTTGAGTGAACCAATGTAAACGCACCATAAGAACAACCGTTAATTTCTTTAAATTTGCTCAATTCTTGAGTCAAAATATGCTCAGAAAATTTATTTTTGTACTCATCAAACACTCCATTGTTATTTATCATACAACTGCTTTCAATTCAATAAATACGTTAGAAGTAAATATCGATAAAACCAATACAAACACACATACAAACATGCCTCACGTAGAAACACAGCATGCCTGATTCTCACCAACTTTTGCATTCAAAACTTTGGTACAAACTATGAACATTTATTGCTAAAAACTATATTCTATGAAGATGTCGTGGTGGAAAGATTGCCATATACATTTTTAATGCAGCCCAAAACAGCGGTTTTATGCCAAATTGAAAATAGAAGGAGGCATCCGTGAGCTTGTCTAAAAATAAGGTTTCATTATTACTTTAAAGTTCTTCTTTCTTTGGAAAATTTTTGATTAAATTGAAACCTACTTTTTCCCCTCACCGAATATTTCCCCTTATGGCACATTTCCATGACCCATTAAACAAAATATATCTTCATGGGTGTATTGCAGCTCGCGGGAACCGTGTTACCAGCCTATGGTGCTCAGCGGAAGAAAAGTCTTCTTCATCTTCATTTTCCAATTCACAATTATTTCTCAAAATATTAAGAAATCGAGCACCGATTTTCACTGGACCCGCTAGCCGTAGCGTTCGAATCAGCCGGCGGTTCCGAACTCCTGCTGCCACTCCATTCCAAACCATCAATCATCTCCATTAACTCCTTAAACACAGCTATAACACGCCAATTATATTTAGCTGAACACTCAACATAGCCACACTTCCAATGCTTCCTCACAAGATTCACAATATTTCGGCGTTTTTCCCTGGAATCACCGCACGCACTCTCAGCAATAGCTAACTGTTGAAGCCCACTGGCAGCTGATGGGGTGTTACTGCATAGCAAATCCTGTTTATTCCCAACCACTAAAACTGGTACATTTCTCATATCCCGACTTTCAACCATTTGGTCTCTTAAAGTCCTTATGTATTGGAAGGTGTCCACATTAGACAGATCGAAGACTAGGATATAGGCAGTGGCATTGCGAAGACCATAGAAGCGGTAATGGGCCCATTCGTAGTAGGAGTTTATGGGGAAATATGGTATTACTGGTACGTCTGTTATTTTCACTTCGTAGAGGTGTTCGTTGATGATCACCGATGGATAGAAGGTGTGTTTTCGGTCTGTCGGCACATATTCCTCGGAGAAGTCGCTCCACACAAATTGCTGGAACAAAATAAATCAAATGAAAATATGACCAACCCTCCGATGACTGTAAGATGGATAATCGGCTAATAAATCGGTTTTAATCGCTGAATTTATTACTTTCCTATATTCAGTCGAAATTATGAAAACCTACCTAAACTATACAACCCTTATGTCTTTGCGTTGTCAATTTTGGGCTCGCAATACTCTATCATCCTTCATTCTTATAACGTGTCGAAACCAGCGTAAACTACTTTTCTTCATTTTAGTCACAACATCATCTTTCACTCCGATTTTTTCTCTAATGACATCGTTCCGGATGCGCTCAATACGCTTTGCACACATTCTGTTCCACTGCATTTATCTTACTTTCATGCTTCTTATTCCATACCCAAGTCTCGCTTCCATAAGAGGCATTGCACTGACCGATGGCAATATTAAAAGGGTACATACAATCGCCGAGCATGTACGAAAGGTATGATAAACATTAGCGAAAGAGCTATGTCAGGATGGTAGCATATGGTATTCGATTGTCTCTGCCTACCTTTCTTGAGATAAAAGGCGTGATGATAGATAGGTAGATAGTTATTAATAATATATGTACAAATACTTGAATACGTTCAGTATCTAATAGAAGCAATTTAGCCACAATAGCGTCGTTTGTTGAACATCAAAGCATTTTCCGCACATCTTCTCACATTACCTGACGAATAATTCATGAACCACTTTGGGGAGATATGACAGCTTAACTGTGTTACACATACATTATTATGTATTTATTTGTAACTAGGATTTGGTACGGTTTCGCTCGTTTATTTATAGATTTTTATTATGTTTTTTTATGGACAGTGAAGCCAAAAACAAGTAATTTTATTAAGAATAAGTGTGTTGACTTTTTGGGCTTCGGAGGGACGTAAATCTGGCTCTACACTTTTTACTTCACAGAAAATGTACTGCTATTTATGAAGTATGGTAGTGATTATGGGTTTCATAGTTCCGTAACAAAAGGGTGACAACGGAAACCCTATGTAGGCTACACATTGGTCCACATAGCACCGAAAATTTCCCATTCCGGCCGCCAGGCGATCTAGGCGGACCATTTGGTACAAGAATTGGACGAGTCTGTGGTCAGTTTCGGTGGACCGTACGTCGGCGCGCCGGTGATTGGACGAATGGGTGGGCACCTAAACCTCCGCTGTCCGTCCGTTTGTCACAGGGCTGTGTCTTTTGAACCGTAATAGGTAGGACATTTGAAAATTAGTATGGCCGCTATACATAAAATAATAAAAATAATATAAAGTTAACATTTAAAAGGGTCCTCATACAAAAAACGTGGTTTATTCGGCGTTTTTTGCTCGTCCTTAATAAATGCAATACATACAAATGTCTCTAGTATAACTATAATGCATACTCTTAAGAGGATGTATAGAGCTAAATGCGAGTTTTATGATGCGTAAAAGTACATAATCTACTGCAGTGACCATAATCAAAAAAATATATGATATTCTTGAGGTTATGCGTTATTAAGATAATGTGTTCAAAACATAATATAACTATATTGATTCGATAGAAAAAAATCACGAATGTACCTCTAAAAAAATATTATACTGTCTAGAAACAGTACTAAAATGCATGCAATGATTCTGATTTTTTGACAGATTTTTTATCTAGCAATATACTATCATAATACTGTTCTATTTTTTAATCAAATTTTCAGCAAGTTCCTTTATTCTCATTTTCGAGATTTTATGTACGCACTGCACGCGTGTGTGCGTAAGCGCTCGTGTACCGACAGTACCGGCTGCAGCCTGATGCTATATTATTAGTGGTAGCCACGTCGTTTGGTGTGTATGTGTACCCGCGTGGGGGCGGTGCCATCTCTCAAGGTCATTGGCTCTATTCAGCGTCTTAAGTAAAACAACAAATAATATAAACCGGCTAAGTGTATGTCGGACTCGCGCTAATTTGTTCCTGCGCCTTACAGGGGCGTCAAACTTAGTGCATACTATTGAGTTTTTTTCTTTTCTTTTATTATTATTGGCAATGGATTATAATGTGAACACTGTTAGGAACCAGTTGTGTGTCTCTAGCCACACCGTAAAGTACAATAACCGTGATGGCATAGAGAGTAGTTATTTCAGAAACTAGTATATATTAATCTTTATGTATTAAATTTCTCACTTTCTTCTTATTCTTTCCAGTAACATTCAAGTTGACTTTCTCAGGTGAAAATTTAAATAAAAAATACACAATGTAAGACGTCGCTTTACCTCCAGTGACGGAAATTGCGAAAGACGTTATCATAATAAAAGCTCCTATCACCTCTGGGAGTTACTGTGTAGTACGCGCGTGTCAGGCGCTACGGATGTCTTAGGAACAACTTATGATGGCTTTTAAGACTTAAGACGAGGAACGACTCAGAAATTCCTAATCGTAAGCCACGCCCTAAACTCGTGGTTCGGGCGCAACTGATTGCGTCATGCAAGACAACGACAGCGCTTTGTTCGTTCTTGCTGCAGAAGTGAGAAGGACATAATGTACCGCTTCTCGGAATAAATGACGTAAGCGGTACATTACAAATAAATAATTTATTAAAAAACGATCACATGCACAAACATTTTCTTAATCAATACTAGGTACTGAGATTACCTACAGATTCGTATAAAATTTAAACGTAAATCCCTTCAGAGTATGGTTGTATGACTAAAAAGGTGTTTTTGAAGAGGTGATTTCAAAAATTTAAGTTATCGAGAAAATTTTCACCAATCATGTTTTCATCCTACATAATACTAGATAAAATCCTCTAGTTTTCAATGCCCAAATTGTTTCATAGCATTCGTAAAGTTCGGGAATTTCAGTTCAAAAATCAACCGAAATTATTTGTTCCTCTCCTTAAGGACTTAAGAAAGGCTGACTTTTTTTTTATAAAATCTATGAGTTAGGTATGTAATTTATAACCGATTTCCAAAAAAAGAAGGAAAAGGTTCTCAATTCGAATTGTATTTTCTTTTTATTTATTTATGAACATCGATTACTGAGCCAGTTGTGAACCGATTTTGATGATTTCTTTTTTATTCGACATTTCTTCCGGATTGGTCTCATTTTTTTCTCATTAAAATTGGTTCACCAGTTTTACAGAAATTTTGAAAGAAATACAGTCAATTTTTCTTAATATCTCGATGAAATATGTACCGATTATGACGACTTATTTTTTTTTAAAGGATATAATAATTTCTCGACATTATCAGTGCAAACTTAGAATATTGAACAAATTTTTATCTTCTTAGATGTTTACTTAACAACCATCTTCAAATTCTACTACGAAATATTAACTATTTCTTACTTGTCAGTGTACAATTTCTGAAGACGGTACATATCTATACTAATATTATAAAGAGGAAAGATTTGTATTTTTGTATGTTTGTGTGTATGTTTGTAATGAATAAACTCAAAAACTACTGTGCCGATTTCAAAAATTTTTTCATCATTGGAAAGCTACATTCACCCTGAGTAACATAGGCTATATACCATCACGGCATGACGACGGGAACGGGGTGGGCAGAGGTGAACATGACAAAAGCTATGTATGAAGTGTATGTTTGTCAAAATTCTGAAATAGTCACGTACGAAGTCGTGGGAAACAGCTAGTTTTTTATGAAAGGTTTATATTATAGAATCTTCGTCACTTGCCAAGTCATTGACAATTTTGGTTTAAAAATATTTTGAGTGTAGACTGCACACAGCTAAGCACGAAGCTAAACAAGAATAAGTGCTATCGATTTATCGATTTACCGTCCTTAGCAACTAAAGTTATGTGATATCTGTGGAGGAATTTCTTGCCGTTCGAGTGAAGTTTATATTTGATCTTTATTTTGATTTTTGATTTTGTTTAAGCACTGACATCTCTAGTTCTGCAGCGACCTGGGGCAGTACCACGAACTTCTGAAGGAGTCCTATACTATGTATTTGTGTATTTAGTCAGCTTAACCTCATTGACGAATTCATTCATTAATAATTATGATTGCACTATGCTTATTTAGAATTTCAAATAAATAAATAAATCCTTCGTCTGTGGCCGAGTGGTTAAGACGTTTGGTATTAACTTGGCAGACCACAGGTTCGATCCCGGAAGTACCAATGGGTTTTTAATAAAAAACTTATGTACATAATCCGACAAACCACACTTAGAGACTTTTCCATCTAAATATACCTCAACAGAATTAGCCACTTGTTAGGTATAGCATCACAAATACCATCGGCTAAACGAGATAGACTTGGTCTTCCGATAGGTACCTTGGAACCGTAACACGGTTTCGGGAGCTGTAAGGCAACCCGTAAAGAAAGAAAAGAAAATCTCTTTTACCATCTTTAGTTGCCTTCAAGTAACTCATGTAATCCACCCGCTTCCTAACCATGCATTTGAGGAAAATTTAATATATAAATTCAATATCCTACGTGTTTATTATTTAAGTTAGCGAATGTGTTACTTGTACAGCTTCTATTTTCATCAACCTAGCTTTCAAAACGTTGATTCTGTCTAAGTATATAATATTCATCGTACGCCTCATCTAATCTCTTTTCACTACTTATTCATAGTTTCACAAGGATGTGCATTAAAGATTGCCACGTCCACTTATAGGAGTTGAGCATTAACGGTATTGAAATGGGATTTTTTATAAACTTCATACTCTGAGTATACCCTCCTTTTGCCGTAGTCGGGTAAATTTTTTTTAACAGTTGAGTAAAGTATTTTTTTGCTGCGAGTGCCGACTAATTCTAATACAGACTACTAAGCACAGTGATTGATTTAAAGGCACGAGACATAAAACAATTTTGCTCTCGTGTGTAACATACAACTTTTCACCTCTACCAGTAAGAAAAGTGTTATAGGTTATTGGTAAGAAAAACAATTAAGACAATATTTAACAATATGTTTATTATAGCTAATAAACCCTCATAAAACATTAAAAAAATTACAATATTGAAAGTAAAATTACTGCAAAGTAGGTAACAGTTGTGCCTCTGAACGAACCATCGCCTAGTTTATTTTTTTCTAATACTAAAAGGTGGGTGTTTAAAACTCGAATCAATTTTATTCACGCTCGCAGCAAAATAGCAAAGTAAAAGTGAGCTCGCAGCAAAAAGCGATTTTGCTGTGAGTTTTTATGCACCAAAGTCGCCCTTTTCGTGCTGCGACAATACAATAATTTGGTACCATCGATCTGATAATCGATCGAGCCAGGACTTTGGGCTCGATAGATTTGTCTTCACAATTACTCTGGTCCTAGATGATGTCCAGGGTCCTGATGATGGAGCCGGAAGGTGGCCACATAAAGTTTTTATAAAATATTAATTATTTTATTTATAACTAGCTTTCCGCCCCCGGCTTCGCCCGTGTATATTTTCAAACAAAATAAACTATAGCCTATGTCACTCAGAGATATCGTAGCTTTCTATTCGTGTAATATTTTTTAGAATCGGTTCAGTTTCTTTATTGGTTTCTATATCCAAACTTACAAACTTTACCTCTTTGAGGATATCTATTTTGAGATCTTTTAATCTTTTGGACCTCACCTGTATGATGCTAGTTTTCCCAACAGCTGGTGCTCCCAGTAAGACCACTTTGACCAAGTCGAGACTGTCGGGGCTGGGTTCGATGCTCGGTGCGCCTCCCGCAGACAGAGTACCTCCGCCTCTTTCCAAGTAGTCCAAATCCAATTCTGAAACAAAATACATATTTTAATTTTATTATCCGTGTTTTTTTTTAAATTTATCCGTTCCTCGGTTCAATTATAATATAGGACTAAGTTTTCGCCCCGGTTTCGTCTGGGAAATTTTCATATCATTGAACACCCGATCGAATAATACAGCCATACAGGCTATAATTATTTTTTTATTAAGCTACAGATCCTACAGTGATCATAAATCTCAGTGCTCGTTAGACAGTCGGGTCGACTGGCGAATTTCCAATCTCAGTGACAGGAACATTATCGAATTCGAATAGTAAGCGTAATCGTATCGTCATCGAGTAATTTTATATGGAAATTTGTACAGCGCCATTTATATTAAAATTTGTGCTTTTAAGTAGGACTTTCTCTTCTTACTACCTTTTGTACTTAATTTAATTTATGTTCAAGTAAATGAAACTGATCTTTATCTTATTTATTATATAATATATATCTACAAACAAAGTTTAAATACAATAAAAATTAAAAATTAAACACAGGGAACCCCATGAGTGGCTCTCTAATCATTAATATGTAGTGATACATACTCATAAGTAGAAAACCTTCTCGAAATCACTGTCCTGCGGTAAAGTGCCAAGAAGGCTAGCAGCGTTTCCTCGCTATATAGCTATGCTAATACGTTGCCCAAGGTATGCTCCAGCCCTCTTGTCACCTGAAATGTCGATTAGACGAGATGATAGTTCCTTATATAATTTCATTGCTCTCTCTGTTTAATTTAAACTTGTCGCTTGCCCTGAGTTGAAAAACCCTCAAAAGTATTACCAATGCAGCACAACCAGTTTTGAGCGTGGAACAGTAGGTATGGTGATAATGTTGCATTCCTACCACTCTCGAACTAACACTTTTCTATTTATACAAGAAACTACATTAAAGGATCATCGTACGTCTGATGAAAAATTGGAACCCTATAAGGATCACTCATGTCTCTGTCTGTCCGTCTGTCACAGCTTATTTTCTCCGAATCTATTGTACGAAAAATGTTGAAATTTGGTATATGTAGAGTTTATAATAAATAGCGTAAATAATCGGATTTTAATATTAGGGGTTATTTTTGAGGTGAAAATTAAAAAGTAAAAAAATATATATGTATCAAATGAAGGGACTCGTTATCAGAAATGCAAATATTTTTTTTTTATAATTTTAATGAAAATGAGAAAAGTGATATTTCTTAAGTTTCTTAAGTATCCAATACTATCTAAAGAATTAACTAAGTATACAGTTTTAATCTAAATTAAATTTGGTCCGCGTGGCATGGTGGCAAGAACGCTGGCTGCATTTCCTCGCCAGCCTCGCAGCCCAGTCTTGCCACCATTCCACGCGGACCAAATTTATTTTAAATTAAAACTGTATACTTTTATAATTTTGTAAAGCATAGTTTAAATTATATTAAAGAAAATATACTAAAATTGACCGTTCTAATAAGGATCTCCGAGAATAAAGTTTTGAAAAAAAAAATGAAAATATAAGGCGTCGCTCATAGTTTGCAGGAAAACCTGAAAAAATGGTACGGAATCCTTAGCGCGCGAGTGGTATCCGCAACTTTATTTTTATGCTTCACGGGTTGCCTAACAGCTCCCGAGTACCTCAGGGTACCCAGTGGAAGACAAAGTCTTCCTCATTGGGCCAATTATTTTTTGAGGCTATACCTAACGAGTGGCCAGCTCTTTTGAGGTATATAGATGGAAAAGTCTCTTTGTTCGGTTTTTTATTTTTTATTCCATACCAGCGTTTGTTCGCTTTCAACACTCAAACTTTACATGACATGTTTTCGTAGCATTTGATTTTAATTTCGCAGACAAAGAAAACAACGAGAGCTTTTGTGTTCCTTTGTCAAGCAAAGTGGGAAAATTGAAATTTCTTAATTTATTTTTCTTCCTTACTTTGAATTTATATGAGGTAAAGTACGTTTTTTCTGTACTTGTCTTATTTGGTAAACAAACTTTGCATGTATTACTATTGTATTTTTTTTTAATTATTTAAGTTCTGTAAACGTAAACGTGGACGCTGAGAAAAGTTGAGAAGAAGATAGATGCCCTGGAAATGTGGTGCTGGAGGGAAATGCTTGGAGTGTCGTGGAGGGACAACGACTCTATTGTCTCTACGCCTGCCTTGTCGTGCAGGATAGGGTCGAAGGCACAAGAATTCGCGGCAGATCACCCATGCGATGGACTGACCAGATTAAATCTGCGGTGCCATGTGAACCTACCCTTAGGTATAGCCTCATTTTCGTAGCGCATTTGATTTTGTTCATCTAATTTTAGAAATAAGGAATAAGAGCTTTTGTGTTCCTTTGTCAAACAAAGATGGAAAATATAAATTTCCTAATTTATTTCTCTTCTGTACACTTTGATTTTTATACCTAACATTGCTCGTTGGAATTCAATAATTAGTTTTATCTACTCGTATATCGTTAAGTCTCTATTACAAAATCGAATTATACTTCATAATGATATGTTTTATATACACGCGTCTGTAATATGTCAAACTTATTAATGTATTTACAGTACCGAAGTTTTCATACTAAACGATATCGTAATGTTTTGTTTTTTTTTTTTAAATGCAGAAAGGGTAGAGGATGTGTCTTATATAGCCATATAAACTCTATGAAAATATAGACACGCGCATGTGCGAGTCACTTGACAGTTAACGCGCATGCGCGGTAGGTAACCGCGGTTTGCCGCCAATTTGGCGATTAAGAAATAGGTTAATTATTTAAAATACCTATTGCATGGGAAGATAAAGTAGTGTATGAACAGGCACATAACTTGGAATTAAAACACTCGTGGATGCTATTAAAAAATTAGGCTTCGCCTCATTTTTTAAAATTGCACTTGTGTTTTAATTACCCCTATTATGAACCCGTTTCATAAACTAGTATTATTGGTCACAACAAAAAAATAATAATTAAATATACCTACTATGCCATTCTACCAATCTTTTGGCTATTTCTTTATAGAGGTTTCGTGCCTTAGGTCCTTATAGTATTAAAAATATTTTGCAACCCATATTTTCACATCTACAAGGCCTTTATACCTTGCGGTGTCGCCAGAGATACCAGTAACGGTGTCATTGTTTTTGCCAGTTGTCCATCTTAAACAGAACAAGTTGCAAGCATTTCTTTAACAGACATACATTTCTGTTATTTTTAGGAGAAGGAGCCGGCATTACTTGCCTTTCGAAGCACGACAATTCGATCAAAGCACAGAAAATTGGAGCTTAGCATTATTGGTCAGAGTAAGAAATGTGAGACCTTCTAGTTTCAAGTCACCTATCCTTACTCGAGGTATTAATTGCAGGGGAACTGGCTAATTGTTTACATTGTTACTAGGCATTTGGCCACGTCGCGCGGCATACGCCAGACCGTCGTTTATATTCTGAAATTTTCCATTCTTCTTCTTCTTAGTTTATTATGGCTCCACCAATATTAATCATTGATTTGCCAATGTCAAGTATATGCCTGATTAATCGGCATTTAAGATGATCCCGCCGACAGTGATACGCCCTATTAATCACTGACTAATCACAACTATCACAGCGCGGACGGGATTAAACTGGATTCCCCATCATGTCACGGCGGGACGCGTGCATTGGTCGCCATTATATGACGTAGAAACCTCAATCATGTCTATTAAATGTGCCCAAATTAAATAGAATTAACATCATTACATATTTTATCTAACAGACCAAGACAAGACAATTTATACTTATCATACTCCCCGGCATTCCTCATACATAATCTACGGATTTGTAAGTATAGAACATTGCCAAGTTTTAATGTGTTTATTGAAAGTACTTCGAGAGATGTCATCTGCTGGCATTTCCTGTCATTGCTGTCATTTTAATCCTTTAGTAAATTAAACCTAGATTCGATATAACTGTTATTTTTAGAAAAAGTACCGACTTGCGGCTTTACGTGCCGTCCGAAGCGAGAGAAGTGCTTAAAATTTTTAACACGAGCAAGATTAGATCCCGGGTCCCGGTCCCGGAAAATTGATATTTTGAAATATTTTAATGAAATATATACCGATTTTGAATTTGTGTTTGAACAAAATATGTCTCCAGATTATATCACAGGTAGGTACATATTTTATGAACATAATTTCAGAAAATTTTCAGGAATTAAGCAAAGTACAACATACCCGAGGCGTCGGTGGTCGAGTGGGTAAAACGTCGGTTCACAACTGAAAAGTAGCGGGTTTGATCCCCAATCGTAATAACAAATAATGTACATAACATTATCCGACAAACCGTACAAACAGGCTTTTCCATCTACATATCTCAACAGAGCTGGCCACTCGTTATGTATAGCCTCAAAAATTTCTTGTCTTCAGCTGGGTACCCTGAGGCCGGCAACGGTTCCTAAAGATTTTTTTACAACATACCCAAAACTTTGTTCGGCATTTTAGTGCAACTATCTTTGTCTTCGTCATTTTGCTTTGTTATTTTCTCAAGTCTATTCATTTCAATAAAAACATTTTTAACTTCTACTCTTCACTCAAAAATTTTGCAATCACTTTCATATTATTATTTTTTTCAATTTTATCTTTCACAATAATATTCATCAATACACAAAACAAACGTTCAGAGACTCCTCAAAAATACACGTAAATTAAATTCGCCAAGATTTTGCGTTTACACGTACACAACCGACCTACGCGAATTCGCTATCTCGACTGAAGCAACTATGTTTCAGAGAGAAAATCGAGAGCGTTGGCAGAAACCATGAAACAGATTTTCTAAGGTTTGAATCTCTAACTAAACTAATCAGAGATTATGTTTATATTATCGACTAGACTTTCCGCCCCCGGCTCCGCCCGTGGAAATATTCGAACAATTTAAAATATAGCCTATGTCACTCAGGGATATCGTAACTTTCTAGCTTTGAGCACTTTGAAAGTTAAAAAAAAAGCATAAGGGCTGTTTTAGATTCAAATTTATAGCCGAGTCTGTCTGTCTGTCTGTGACCTATTCACGCAAAAACTACTAAACGGATTTTCTTGCGGTTTTCACTATTAGATAGGTTGATTCACGAGGAAGATTTACAAGTAATAAACATGGACATGGAGCTGTCATGTTTAGGATCTGAGCATTAACAGTATAAGTAAATCAAGTCGGGGAAAAAGTTAGGTAATATTAAATAAAAATCAATGTTGGTATATCTCAGATTAATAGATTTAGAAATTACTGTACCGATTTTGATGCGGTTTTCACTAACAGATATACTGATTCACAAGAAAATCACGCTACGTCTTTTAGGAGCGGAGCAGTATATTTAAAGCAGTGGCACGTCAAGCCGATATTGGACAGGCAACCGGATGGCGAGTGGTAGGTAATCTAGGCCTTTGAGTGGTACAGAGTCCCCTGGTAGCGACCAAAGTGACCCCAAATGGACAGGGGCGGCGATATCGATTTGCGGTGGGGCAAAATCGATTTTTTTTGAAAAGGCAACCGGATATAAATGCGGTAGCATTAAAAGAGATACCCTTATTATATAATAAATTTTTTTGCCAGCCGAAACACGCGGGCCGTTCTTGCACTAGCGAGTAAAAAAAAAACAAAAAAAGTGAAAAGGCAACCGCTTCAAAATTAGTGAGCATACTTATTGACACCACCAAACGTTGGGAAAAAATTGCCATCCGATCCTGATGGGCAGTTTCGGAGAAACAACCCCTCAAAGTCGCCGAAAAACACTTTTTTTCGATTGTTTCAACAATAATTAAAAAAATAAATAAAAATTGTTCAAATCGAATGGCATTCGAAATTTATATTGTCCTAAGTACAAATAATGGTGTGTATCAATGCCATCCGATTTCGATTAAATTAACGCCTATTTAACCACCCCCCAAACCTCATGAAAATACCAATAATTCCAAACGCTGCATTAGGACAATGGTGGGGGGGTTGTTGGGACGGGAGGGGGGATTTTAATAGATAATGAGCCTACACAGACCTTTTAAAAGTCCAAGCAGTCGTTAAATATTCATTGAAAAGGATTTTCAACAATTTTTTGCAGCGTATGGACTTATTGGTATTTTCATGAGGTTTGCGGGGTGGCTAAATAGGGGTTAATTTAATCGAAATCGGATGGCATTGATACACACCATTATTTGTACTTAGGACAATATAAATTTCGAATGCCATCCGATTTGAACAATTTTTATTTATTTTTTTTAATTATTGTTGAAACATTCGAAAAAAAGTGTTTTTCGGCGACTTTGAGGGGTTGTTTCTCCGAAACTGCCCATCAGGATCGGATGGCAATTTTTTCCCAACGTTTGGTGGTGTCAATAAGTATGCTCACTAATTTTGAAGCGGTTGGCTTTTCACTTTTTTTGTTTTTTTTACTCGCTAGTGCAAGAACGGCCCGCGTGTTTCGGCTGGCAAAAAATTTTTATTATATAATTAGGGTATTTCCTTGAATGCTACCGCATTTATATCCGGTTGCCTTTTCAAAAAAAAATTCGATTTTGCCCCACCCCGATATCGCCGCCCCTGTCCATTTTGGGGCACTTTAGCCCCTACCAGGGGACTCTGTACCACTCAAAGGCCCAGATTACCACTCGCCATCCGGTTGCCTGTCCAGTATCGGCTTGACGTGCCACTGCCTTGAATAGGTACCTAACCAATAATGTCAATATTCCTTATTTGGCTAACTAATACGAAAATAATTATATCTGTCTATCTGTTCCGCTTTCACGGCTAAACCACTGAACCGATTTTGATGAAATTTAATACGCAGTAAGCTAGAACTCTAGAGAAGGACATAGACAATTTTTTTTAAATCCACCCCACTAAGGGGTGAATAGGGGGGAATAGTAGGGGTTGAAAGTCAGTATGGGCGGAACGCTAGTATATTATAAAGCTGAAGAGTTTGTATATTTGTTTGTTTGTATGTATGTTTTGAACATGTCAGGAACTTGCCAGGTGGCTCTGTTTCATCATCATCATCATCAACCTTTTAAGATCCACTGTTGGTTCATGGTCTCTATCTCTATTTTAGTGGTGCTCATTGAGAGGAATTGCCATAGTCACCACGCTTGGCAGGCGGGTTGGTGACCGGCTTTACGTGCCCTCCGAGGCACGAGGAGTCTATTACGCACATATTCTTTAAGAACATTGGTGCTTAGCATTTTGGCAGCGAGTAGGAAAGGAACCCAAAACCTCCGTTTCAAGTCCACCGTTCTACCAATTAGGCTATCGACTACCTGTTCTGTTTAAAGTGTTTAAAATGGCCAGCTGGCAAAAAGTGGACACTGTTACTGGTGTAAGGTATAAAGGCCGTGAAGAAGAGGTAGAGAAGAGAAAACTATTTTTGATGAAAAATAACTTCCAAGTGAGAAATTGACGGGCAGTGGAAGTTTAGAAGCGGCCGCCTTTGAGTCTTTGTGCGACCAAGTTACAAACTTTACCTTCAACATCATTTTCAATACCAAAGCGATTTTTTCCAGGTATATTTTTAGACGTATCGTTACGGATTTTATATCATGCGGCGTGGCCAGAGGTAACAGTGTCTACATTTAGTCACATTATGAATCTACATGGACAGGGCCGGGCCGGATTTACCCTTTACCCTTAGTACCGCCCTGGGGCACCGTGAAATATGCCAGCCCAGTGTTTTTAATAGAATAAATTCTCTTGAATTTATTACTAGTTCTGCTACTGACCAGATATTTATGCTCAACAAAAAGATAATTAATTATCTACAGGTATTGTATTTTTTTTATTTTATTTATAATTACAATAAAAAATAAATAATATAATTAAAAACTATATATACGAATTATAAAAAGAGTCTTCAAGAACGCCTCCCTGTGGCATGGTTCCCAAAACACTGGCTGCATTATCTCACTGAATGATTAAACTGAATCTACAGGTTAGATTCGTGTAAATAATAAATGTTTCAACACAATCATATTTTTGAAAGCAAATTTTTTTTGCACGCTCCGAATTTTGCCGCTTCTGGAAATTTGCTGCCTTGGGCACTAGCCCCTATAGTTCCCCTAGAGTAAATCCAGCGGTGTACATGGATAGGAATCGACAGCATCATTGATTGACAGCCTTGGACTTGAAACCCGACTTCAAATCTCAGTTCTGCCAAAAATGTTAAGCACCAACACTTTGATCCCATACAAATTACTGCTTCACGACTATATGGTCTTAGTTTCAAAATTTAAATAGCTTTCCAAAAATAAAATACATTCGACACAGTATGATTTTTTTTAAATATGAATATCAATGAAGCCCTGAAAGTTATCAAATTCACGCGTATTTTCAACCGATTTTGCGACTCGAGTTCTAAGGTAGCATTTTCTCGCATTAAATACATAATTTCACATACTTTATGGTAACATTAACTACAACTTGCTATTTCCAATGGTTTTTGTATAATACTGGAAGAGCATTATTATATCCGTTTTGTGAAATAGTTCTTTCTCATGTTTTTGGTATGTGAATCTTGGCCTATCTTATCTTATCCTTGGTTATTTTATCGATTCTTTTCGCAGTGTATATTTTTAACACTTTTTAAAAAGATATCGATAAAATAAGCCGCGTGGTTTACTAAGTTCATTGCAATAACAAGTTTTCTCATAAGAATATGTGTTTCGTGCTTCGGAAGGCACGTAAAGCATCCGCATTTAGAAAATGACATCTGAGTCTATTAGCTGCAGCAATAGACTTAAATTGCCACAGTTGCCACCTGGTTTATATGGACAACTGGCAAAATGTGGAAAATGTTCTCTAGAAGATGTGTCACGTATCTAATACAACTCCCACTTTTTAAACCTATTAATAAATGCTACGAGGTGTTTATTTGTTTGTTGAGGGCAACGGATCGACTAAATATTTCATTCCTCCTGTAATAATAATTGCCATTTAAAAAAAGTATACTGACTTCAAAAATTAGGTATGCACTGTCAAGTGTGCTTTCCGAAAGCAAATGCACAAGTCACTAAAAAACCCAAATCGCTTCAAGTGTGCCTATAAAATTTGAAGAGTTCTTGATTTCTACAGGATCCCATCATCAGATCCTGACCTGGAAAGTAGACCCTTTCAAACAAAAAAAAAATCCAAATCGGTCCAGGCGTCTTCAAGTAATCGGGGAACATACATAAAAAAAAAAGATTCCGACGAATTGAGAACCACCTCCTTTTCTGAAGTCGGTTAAAAACACTTTTCTACCCGTGCGGAGCCGTGGAAAGCCAGTGAGTAAATAATTTCAAACTATACACAGTGTTCTTTTTTCTACGCGAATATGCCCTCACCTTGAAAGACATTGAAAGTTTTAGGCTAATGGATTTTCAGCCCTTTCCTTCCTCTACCCCAAACTTCTATTGTTATCAATGACATATGAACACATGTGAGTGACACTGAAAAATGATTTCATACGTAATTTTCATGTACTTTTAAGTAGGGATCCCTTAGGGATTAAGGCGATTATTCTTCACATAAATGATCATAGAGTACTAAGCCTATGGAGGGGCCATAGACGGGCTCCCCCTTTCGCCAATGGACAACATTTCATTTTTTTAATCACCCATTTTTATTACTTTAATTAAAAATATATTAAAAAATTAGTTACACGTATTTTTGTATTTTATTTTTGGTTGAGTTTTTATATTTTTAATTTAATTATGAATTTTTATAAATTCTGAGGACTTATAAACTAAAAACCTTAGCTAGGACAAAAATTAAGAAATATAAACTGTCACCCAAAGAAAGTGACTGATAGTGTCAGTCAAGCCACAGAGTAAACGTTATAGAAATGCAAAGAGTATAATATACCGTGCTCCAAATAGGTGTTGCCGTAGCCGGAACTCAAATCGCCTACAACATTATTCATAATGTATATAATAATATTAGCTTTTGTCCGCGGTTTCACTCGTAAATATATTTCCTGTGATAGCCCATTCGAAACTAGCAAAACTTCCAAAAAATATTATATAAAAGAAGTATTTTTATAATATTATTTAAAGAATAATTATTAATTTAGCTTCAAATGGAATAAAAATGGGTAAAATTAATAGAAGGCAACACCTGAGTTCAATAACTAACAACTCTGCCAACAGACATTAGTATTTTTAAATTAGAGGGTTAGCACAGATTAGGGCACCTATTAATCCTCATTTTTCAATATTTCAGTATTTTTTAAATAACTCGAAAATTAAAGGATATAAAAAAAAAAAAAATTAAAAATAAGCTTTCTAGCATGTAATCTCCAAACGGTTTTCGAATTTTGGTACCTTACGAAAAATGAAATGTTGTCCATTGTTTCCCCTTTTACCAGTTAGACTGACTAGGTGCGCAATAATAAGTTACCTTACATTTCGTTGGTATCGTTTTGTATCGCGAGACAGAGCTCTAGGAAAATAGTGATGTTTTAAACGGGAAAGGCGATCTAGGGCGTCAAACTTAGTGTTTCCAATCATTAATTATAATTATTTTGTTTGTATATGTGGCTCCCGTGTACACCCCGATGACGACAGGTCATTCCCACATCACGACATGTGATTACGCACTGCATTCCACCACACAGTCTATCACAGCTGACAACGCTAAAATGGATGTTGGTTTCAAACTGTATCGACCTCTGGTCTGGGAAGGGAGTCATGTGGCGGCACATCGCGTCGATAGATGTCGCACGCCGTTACTATCACATTGAAACCTGTATCGCGCCATCGAAAATATTTAATAGATTGGCATATATGCAACTTTCCAACGACACGCGTTGGGGAGTATTTCTTTTACTCATAGTCGTTGGACTGTTGTGTGTAGCCATTTCTAAATTACTAAACGCCTGTACTCTGAAAGTGGCACCGATACCTGAAAAGCTCACCGAAACACGGCTGCGTTGGTATGATACGTGATGAGAAGGCCCAAAGACCACATGACCTCGAAAGTGTTGGACATTGAGTCAGGACAAAAACGCCGCGGCAGACCCCGACTCTCATGGCTTTCAGCAATCAATAATGACGACCAGGAATAGACCGAGCTGCGGCGAAAAACGATTGGGAGAGCCGACCCCAATTAAACATGGCATAATACCGGAGAAAAAAAGAAGAAGAAACGCCAGTGCTTACTGTATGTACAACTTTTCAACCGACTACAAAAAAGGGAGGATTTCTAATTTATTAAACGACTTCAAAAAAAAGGAGGAGGTTTTTTTACGTTTGATTTTGATGATTCTTTTTTTATTTGAAGCTGGTGCTTCCCGTGTGGTCCGATTTTTTTAGTGAAAATTGGTTTAGTAGTTTTGAATAAAAACTGATTTCTAAGTAAATTTTTGTCATAACTCGATGAAATGCCAAGCCGATTTCGATTATTTATATTTGTGATCACCTAAAAGGAAAAAATATATTACCTTTAAAAAAAAGTGTACCGACTTCAAAAATTTGCACTGAAAAGTAAAAAATAATAATATTTCGTCGTAGAATTTGAAGACGATTGGTGCCAAATTAGAAACAACGTTCCCAAATTCACTAATCTAAACAATTCATTAGGAACCTACGATCATCAGTACATACAAACATGTATCCTAATTTTAGCGCCAACCGTCTTCAAATTCTACGACGAAATATTATTATTTCTTACTTTTCAGTGCAAATTTTTGAAGCCGGTACACTTTTTTTTTTAAAGTTAATTTATTTTGTTCATCAATCTGCCCAGGATTCAATCATCACTCGTGCCAAAAACGCTAAGCACGTCATCACATGTATAAACTTGCTAAAAATGGACACTGTTCCCGGTTTTTCTAGTAACGCCACAAGGTATAAAGCTGGCAATAAACACAGTGATTATATTAATATTTGGTTGTTGTTTTGTGTTTGTCCGGGCAAAGTAGCGAGGTAACCGCTAATTAAAATATAATGGATTTCAGACTAAATTTGATTCATAAAGGTACTACCTTCTTAAACAGTATTTTAAGTTGAATAAACTTTCACTGCTTACACGAGCGGAAAACTGAAATGTAGCTGAACAAAAACACAATTTTCATAATATTGTTTTATCTCAAATCTATTATATCAAAGAAAGTTCAAAACTGGACTAAGTTACTGGTAGTTCAAGACGGTAGGCACACTTTTTATACCTATTGAAATTATTTGTTTACAAACTCTTCACTCACGTGGAAATAGATCAAAAAAGAAATAATCCCGTGGCTGTAATTTGCCCCTCCCCCGCCCGCTTTCGCAGTATTTTTATAGTTTAGTTTCTAATAGTAATGTCATTCTCGACCCCTCAACTACGACTATGCAAAAAATCATGTCGATCCCGTGAAATACAAAAACAAATCTATCCCACGGGAACCACACATTTTTCCACGATTTTTTGCTATTCCAGACTCTGTGCCAAATTTCATCCAGATCCGTTCAGCCGTATACATCCATACAAACTTTCGCGTTTATAATATTAGTAGGATATATTTCTTTCGACTTGGTAAGCGCATCACTTGAGAACGGCTGCACCAATATGCTTATTTTTTTAATTGTAAAAGTTGCCCGAAAATTTAAGAAATTCGAAAAAAATATGAAATGTGTTTTTTTCTATGGAATTTTTGTATAAACTCAACGCCATTATAAGGGATGAAAGATATGGACTCCACGGACGAAGCCGGGGGCGGAAACCTTATAAATAATAAATAAATAAATATTAAAAGAAATATGTTAGGATCGTACCAAATGGAATTAATGATAATGATAAATGTAAATGTAAAACCAAAAATAAGAAGCGACAAGAATTCGTTACTTTTGACAGTATTTTTATTGGAATCATAAGAAAAGGTCCAATTCTATCGGCCGTTCATCATGTGAGATCAACATTTGACAGATTAATAAAGTAATGGTTTATTCTACCATCAATAAATAATTGCCTTTTAAAAAACTGTAAGTACCGACTTCAAAAATGATGCACAGAAAAGTGTGCTTTCCGAAAGCAAATGCACAATTAAGTCACTATAAAAAAATACCCAAATCGCTTCAAGTGTGCCTATAAAATTTGAAGAGTTCTCGATTTCTCCAGGATCCCATCATCAGATCCCGACCTGATGATCATGGGGCCACCTGGGATGTATACCATTTCAAACAAAAAAATAATCCAAATCGGTCCAGGCGTCTTCAAGTAATCGAGGAACATATATATATATATATTAAAAAAACAAACGATTCCGACGAATTGAGAACCTCTTCCTCCTTTTTTTGTAGTCAGTTAAACATTTTTTTTATAGAGAAGACGACATGTGACCTTGCCACCGCCTGATTATTAAGCATAGCTGGCTGGTCCATGAATGCGCGAGACTTGCAGATCGTAATACAGTCCGCCAGTCGCGCCCACTATAGATGCTTTTTCACGCTTCGCTTGAAGAACCCAAGGTTGTAGAAAGGAGAAAAGACCGACGCCGGAATTTCATTCCACTTTTTGGCAGTACGACACAGGAACTCAATTTTTTCGTTCGTTTGCAGAACGTGTCGACGGTGTGAGGATGAAAACTGTATCCTGTGCGAGCAGTACGGGAGCGAAAAGGGGATGGAGGGACGAGGCCATGGAGTTCTTCTGAACACTCCCCATAATACAGTCGATAGAAGACGCTAAGGTCTCTGCGTAACTGTATAGGCTCGAGATTTCGTGTGGACTTTGGGTCATTGATGATGCGAATCGCTCTTTTTTGCAAACCGTTGAGGGCATCAAGGAGATACTGAGCGGAACCATCCCAGAGGTGTGAGCAATATTAAATGCACGAACGAACATTTGACCTTCAAAGAGTATTGGAAAAGAAAATTAACGATGTATATTTTGAAAGCTGTCATCCGAAATGAAGATCTCGTCGTGACCTTTCATTTTGGTAAAGACACGACCAGTCTAGGTTCAGTGGTTTTCGAGATAATATGTCCCCTTTAAAAATCGTCATAACTCCAAAAAATATCATTTTTTAAAATTTCGTAACACCTATGTAGGTACCTTTCTGAATACCTACATTTAGAATAAAAAAAGTCATAAATAAGACTAGATGTAGGGGTACACAAGGTACACAAAAAAAAATTTCAAAATACACGACAAAAATGTTTATTTTCTGTATATTGTAGACCTCGTCAATACAAACATTTTGACACAATCATCTATAGTGACCTACAATTTCAGGAGTAATGTCACACTTTTGCTGAAACATGATGCGATCGAAAAAAAAATCCAATGTTAAAATATATAATAAAAAAGATATTTCTTGCTTTTGATTTCTTGTTTTATTTGACAAATAAAAACTTTACTACCACTTGTAAGTCTCCCTTTCCAATAAAATTTGAAGTTCGTCAAATTGGGATTCTCTTCGTTTTACAATTTCAATTTTGTGACAAATGGCATTGAATTGTCTCTACCTCATCATCATCATCATCAACCTATTTTTTTAAGATCCACTGCTGGATCATGGTCTCCCTCTAGTGCACAATTTTTAGTCGTGCTCATTGAGAGGAATTGCCATAGTCACCACGCTTGGCAGGCGGGGTTGGTGACCGGACGTCGGCTTTACGTGCCCTCCGGGGCACGAGGAGTCGATTTGAGCACATATTATTCTTAAAGAAAATTTTTGGCAGGGGTAGGATTCGAACCCGGGACCTCCGTTTCAAGTCCACCGTCCTATCAATTAGGTTATCGACTACCTCTACCTACCTTGGGATAAAAGGCGTATTGTATTCACTTATCTCTTCACGCGTTGCCTTATATAGCTCCCGAAACCGTGTTGCGGTCCCAGGACCAAGGTCTTCCTCTTTTAGCCGATGGTATTTGTGAGGCTACACCTAACGAGTGGCCAGTTCGGTTGAGGTATATTTAGATGGAAAAGCCTCTAAGTGTAGTATGTCGGATTATGATACGTTTTTAATTAAAAAACCCATTATTACATCCGGATCCGGGAACGAACCCATGGTCTGCCTAGTTAATACCAGACGTCTTAACCACTCGGCCACCGACGCACAATTTATTGTATTTACATCACATATTATGGGACTTGTACGGAAAATGTGACATATCAAGTTAAATACCAATAAAGACGTCTCCCGCTCATAAAACACTTGCTCTTATCAACACGAAATATTTATGGTATTCTTGAAAATATATTCAACTAGTTGTTCGCCTGTGTGGCCCTACTAACTTTAATCCCCTATTATGCCTCAGAGGGGTGAATTATAAAAATTGGTTCAGTTGTTTAGCCTTGAAAGCGTAACAGATAGACGGAGTTACTTTCGCTTTAACATTATTTGTATGGATTAATGAAGTACGCGATTTAATTACTTTACCCGATAGAAATATGTTTAAAATATTATATTTGTAATATTTTTTAGATTTTTTATATTTCAATAGATTTCATATTTCCATACATTAAATGTAGGTAGTGAAATCATTAGAAAATCTTTTTAACGACTTCAAAAAAAAAAGACGTTACTCAATTTTATGTGTGTTCGCGGATAACTTCGTCGTTTATGCACCGATTTTGATGATTTCTTTTTTAATCGACAGATAATTCTTCCGGATTGGTCCCATTTTTATGTCATAAAAATTGGTTCATTAGTTTTTCAGTAAATCTCACAGACATATGACGAAAATCGGTTCAGTAGCTTTTCAGAAATTCAGTAATTTGTCTCTGTTTACGGCTGAAAATTATGTATCAGAGAAAAGCTTTACCAACGGTTGCTGTTGACACGAAGTTGTCAATTTTTGTATCGACGGTGGTCTAACGGCTAAAGGTATGGCATGGTATGGTGCAGTTCAGGATGCAAATGGTTCAAATCCCATCCACAGCAGTTTTTTTTCTCCATATTTTTTTTTATATGCGTTATTAATTTGTCTCTCAGGGCAACAAAATCACTTAAAAGGGAAAAATAAATTAACTTTAAAAAAAAGTGTACCGACTTCAAAAATTTGCACTGAAAAGTAAGAAATAATAATATTTCGTCGTAGAATTTGAAGACGGTTGGTGCCAAATTAAAAACAACTTACTTTCCAAATTTACTAATCTAGACAATTCATTAGGAACCTACGATCATTAGTACAAACATATATAATATTGAACAGATATTTATCTTCTTAGATGTTTACTTAATTTTGTATCCTAATTTGGCACCAACCGTCTTCAAATTCTACGACGAAATATTTATTATTTCTTACTTTTCAGTGCAAATTTTTGAAGTCGGTACACTTTTTTTTAAAGTTAATTTATAAAATATTATGTTGCTTTATTACGCAAAATCAGAAAGCAATTATAAAAAAATTCAAAATTTTAACCATAAATTTATTAAGGTATGTTAATTTTGAACAATAATTTCAGTCCCCAGTTAGTTTCTGAAATTTCTGAAAGTTGTAATACAGTTTCCAGGTATAATCCTGCCATGTTTAAATTAGATACAAACTTCTATAAATAGAGGCCATTTTCAGTGGAATCGTGATAGTGGCAAACCTGAGTTATTTAGTTTAGGTATTTGTATTATTTTGACAGAATATAATAATTATTATAGATGGTCTGCCCCCACCTATTCCGTATCTTTGTTGCTAACAATAACGTGTTGGTAACTATCCACAGATTAGTAATGTACGATAGACCGAGAGGAGCGAGCGTGCACGGTACACTCACTCTCAGCCTGTTATATTTACTAATCTGTGGACGGTTACCAACACGTTTTTGTTAGCAGCAGAGATACGGAATATGGGGCTGAGCTTATTCACTTGTGTCATAGACTATAACATACACGAAAAGTATAGTTGAAATATAATATCAACAACAAAAAATGCCACTCGTTAGGTCACAAATACCATCGGCTAAAAGAGGGAGACTTGGTCTTCCGCTGGGTACCCTGGGACCGTAACACGGTTTCGGGAGCTGTAAGGCAATCCGTGAAGATAGAAAAAAAACTTTCCACCAACATAATTGGTATGAAAAAACAGAAAAAAGACAAACAGGGTACTTAATCTTGACTTAAATTTTAAATTTAAATACCAAAGCTGAATTTAATTTTGTTGCGACGGCGACAGCAGGGACAATTTTATTTAAATCGAGTAGCATATTAGACAACTTATTTAAACACAATTCAATTTGAATAAAATTGTCGCTCACCATCGCAATGAAAATAAAATCAGGATTTTAGGATTAGGATTGACTGACTGACAATCAACGCACAGCCTAAACCACTGAAGATATAAATATAAAATTACCGGCGCACCGCCATACGGGTCACCGAAACTGACTACAGACTCGTAATTCTTATAATAAACGCTCCGCCTAGATCATACGGCGGCCGGAAATGTGTGGCCTACTCTAGGGATGAGTGTAGAGGTGCACAAAAAAGGATTTTTGTAAACGGGATGTAAACGTACGAAGACGCCGGCAACTGCTAGTAATGAATAAATGGCAAACCTCCTGCCGGCTTAGCAGGAAAAGTTTCTCATAGCACTAAAGAGTACCCGAAATCAACAAATCATGTATATATCTATCATATACCTACCCCAGTGAGATACAGGCGTGAGTATGTACGTGAGAAAGATTTTAGTTTACCAATTTTGCAAAAGCCGATCGTATCCGAGTTTCATTTCCTAAAGATACTTTGATACCTCAAGAAAAGTTTTAACGAAGTTTCGAACATCTGTTACCTGTCAGATATTTTGTAAAGGTTTCTTATCTCATAATAGTTTCTCACGGGACGCGTGGGCTTTGAAAAGTATTTTTCAGGCGCTGAAGAATTTCAGAATTGAGAGCAAGGCTAAAAGGTAGTCGATAACATAATTGGTAGAGCTTTGATTTGAAATCGGAAGATCCGTGGGTTGAGTTCCCAATTGTGTAAAAAATTTGAAAGCATCAACTTTCTTTACCGTCAGTTAAATAAGTGACATCTAGGTTCATTAAGTTCAGCAATAGGCTTGCTACCTGCCACCTTGCCACCATTCACTATGGACTATAATTTCAACTGGAAAAAAGTGGACACTGTTACTGGTGTCTGTGGCCACACCACAAGGTATATAAAGACCGTGAATATGTGAAACTAAAAGGTACTATAGCCTTATTCTGCGTGTTAAAAAATATCATACAAGTTTTTGCAGGCCCTAAGGGGTTGAATTTGGAAATACGCCGAAACTGTGTTTCAATAAATGTTTTGAAGAGTATATTACTTCCCATATAAACATTGCCAACCCTTTTCTCCCCTCAGGGGTTGAATTTCACATTTAGCAAGATGACCATATCAATTAAACGAACGGAGACTTCTGGTCACTCTGAGCACTCATAAAATAGTTATGGTAAAGTATTGGAGCCATCATCAATAACTTATGTAAAGTTTAATCTTCGAAAGTGCACCTCGGAACTGAAAAATAAAACTTTGCAAAGGCTTCCAATCTCATGAAATGGAAGTTGGAAAGTAATATATTTACAGGAAAATGGGACAACAGTAGCATATCGTGAATGTATTATGGTGGTCAAATTGCCTGCACACCTTTCTTATGTAGGGGTAGACAGAGTGAAGGAGAGTTTCTTCATTTCATACACATACTTGTTCAATGTTCATAACACGCTTCATACAAATTCAGAAGAACTCCATGGCCTCGTCCCTCCATCCCCTTTTCGCACCCGCACTGCTCGCACAGGATACAGTTTTCATCCTCACACCGTCGACACGTTCTGCATGCGAACGAAAAAATTCAGTGACTCGTTCCTGTGTCGTACAGCCAAAAAGTGGAATGAACTTCCGGCGTTGGTCTTTCCTCCTTTCTACAACCTTGGGTCCTTTAAGCATAGTGGGCGCGACTGGCGGACTGTATTACGATCTGCCAGTCGCGCGCATTCATGGACCAGCCACCTATGCGTAACAATCAAGGTCACATGTCATGTCGTCTTCTCTATAAAAAAAGCCAGAAAAATGAGTTTTTTAAACTGGGTATACAGTGAGAAGACAATGTACATCATGTCAACAAAACAATAAAGATCTAATAAGTAATAACAAAAACAATGTTTTCAATATTACTAATTTACTAATTTTTTTTCAGATCTATACTTGGAACCCCGAATTTCTCATTTTTAACATTGGGATGTTGACAATTTTTTTGAAATACTTTTATATTATTGAAAGGTTTATTACCATCGTCATCATCATCATCATCAACCTTTTAAGATCCATTGCTGGATCATGGTCTCCCTCTAGGCACCATTTTTAGTGGTGCTCATTGAGAGGAATTACCATAGTCACCAGGAGCACGAGGTGTCGATTTAAGCACTAGCATTTTGGGAAGGGGTAGGAAAGTCCACCGTCCTACCAATTAGGCTATTGACTATTATTTTTCTAGTCCCTTAAAAAATATTCCCGCGAAAACGTTCTGGGCGCGATGATGACGTCACATCTTACAAACCAACTAAATGATGGTCACAGATTAGATAAAATAACAAGAAAATAACTTAGTCAGTGACAGATTGACAGACAGTTATTATAATGTAGTTAGTAGTCTGTGGTTATTTATTTGACATTTACTATGAATGTGACGTCACTTTCCGTTTGCGGTCACGTGACCGTAATTATAAATCAAAGATTTTTCATTTAGATAGAAGTCCCTGCTCTCCTAGAGCCAAAGGGAACATTCCGGGAAGACGGCAAGATTCCCGATGGAAAGACTCTGATTCCCTGGGAGCGAGGTCGGGCCCTTGTATGGGATGCTACGTGGTGGACACATTAGCCCCGTCTCATCTCAGGGAATCAGTAATAAAACGGGAGCTGCGGCGGAAATCGCAGAGTTTAACAAACGGCGCGAATATAGTTAAATTATTGAAAACTACAAAGTGTGTTTGGTGTAGAAACTCTAGGTCCGTGGGGTTCAAGTGCCAAAAAGTTTATTAAAGATTTATCCCCTCCACTGATCATCTCTTCTGATGACAAGAGGGCTGGCTCCTTCCTCGTTCAACGAATCAGCATCGCGATTCCGCGGGGAAATGCAGCCAGTATTCTTGCAACTATTCTACGGTGACCTGGTTTATTTAGTTATTTTTAATGTTTAGATTAATTTTATGGTTTTTATATTGTTATGTGTAAATAAGTAATATAGTTTAAATATTATAAAATATGTATTTATTAAACAAATAAATATACATTATTTTCAGTGATTATAAGTTATAGATTATGTAAAAAATATTATTGTGGACTTGCAACTATTCTACGGTGACCTGGTTTATTTACTTATTTTTAATGTTTAGATTAATTTTAAGGTTTTTATATTGTTATGTGTAAATAAGTAATATAGTTTAAATATTATAAAAGATGTATTTATTAAACAAATAAATGTACATTATTTTCAGTGATTATAAGTTATAGATTATGTAAAAAATATTATTGTGTATTTATTTTCTTTCACTGTTAACATCTATATTAGGCAGGTACTAGTATGTTGAAAATATAGAGCAGTCAAGTGAGCTTTGCGACAAAATCGTTTTCTTGAACAACCTCTTTGAGAGTTAAGGGTCCTATACTGGGAATTTTTCTGGGATAAACTATTCCCAATTTCTCTGTAAATAATCCACCTGTGTCACTATAATTTATCATATAGTTACTTATTGAATATATCTAAGTGAAATAGCTCTTATTTTTTCAATGGGTTTTATTGAATAGGAAATATGGGTGGTTTAACTTTGCCCCTGCTGTCTCTTTCATAATCTATCACAAAACTCTAATTTAAAATAAAAGCGCTGTTATACCATTACCCTTCAATTATATATATATATATATATATATATATATCGAATTTTTTGGTAGCTTATTGAAAATTTAAAATAATAATAATTTTATTATTTTTGCCAAATTAAAAAATCATAATTTTTTTTTAAATTTTCAATAAGCTCCAAAAAAAAAGCGATATATATAATTAAAGAATAATGGTATAAGAGCGCTTTAAAAAAAATTTACAGTTTTGTGATAGATTATGAAAGAGACAGCAGGGGCAGAATAATCCTTTATTCTACCACCCATATTTCCTATTAAATAAAACCAATTGAAAAAATAATGACTATTTCACTTAGATATATTGAATAAGTAACTATATGCTAAATTACAGTGAAACAGGTGGAGTATTTACAGAGAAATTGGGAATAGTAATATCTCCATACAAATTATGGATATAGGGCCCTTAAATGGAATTCCATTTTAGGTTGAGAGTTGAAATTTTGCTTTAGGAAGCTATACGTATATTTTTAAAGCAAGTTCTTCACATCGGCCATGTCCCAAAATATAATACCTTGTCTTCTGCTGGGTACCTTGGGTTCATGTTTACGTCAAAACAGAGCAACGGATAGACGTGCTTTTTTGCACAGATATCATAGTAGGAGGCCGGAGATTTATATAGATTATTCCGGTAATCCTTTGAGAGATAATCGTTTGACAAATTCATATGTCACATTTAAAAAATTCTGAGGGCGAAGGCGGGGGGCGGAATGCTAGTTGGAATATAATTATAAAAATTCAGAAAAAGCACATTTACAGCCTTAATACTAGCAAAGTCATTGCCGAGATTAAATAATAAAAAAGGTGTCAATTTTCTTCGTATGAAAGTTATCAGTCAAAATAGCAAAATACGCAAAAACATTCAAGAGGATTCTACGTCTGGTCATGGCGACCGACGCACACGTGACATGATGGGGAATCCGGTTTAATCCCGCCCGCACTGTGATAGTTGTGATCTTAGATTTTGTAAGACGAGTAGAGGCGTCGTCTTACAAAATCTTAGGTTGTGATCAATAGAACATAATCACAGTCAGCGGGATCATCTTGGATACCGATTAATCAGCATACTATCAAGGCTATAATACTTGACATTGGCAAATCATCGATTAACATTGGTGGAGTCATAATAAAAGAAGACGAAGAAGAACATCACATTTTGGTTTGAGTTTATTTGTTGTGAGTAAATTCGAAGAGCATTCATAAAAATATGTATGGATTTAAAATGACGCGAAAGAGGTGTACCAGGATCGTGGCAAGTAGATATATAGCATCTACCTACCTGAAAGGAAATAAGTCGTAAGCATATGTATGTATGTAGTGCGTAAAACCCGGTATAAGCGAGCAATTTTCTTGTGTCTCCCATTAAAGCTCCGCCTTAATTGTGCTTTTATTGCACGCTCTGCTAACTTAGAGTTAATTAAAATTTAAAATTAAAAGCTTCAGATATCTACTTGCGTTTAAACGTCTTTATTACATTTTGGCTATGTCGTGTCGATATTTTAGAATATTCAGTATAATAAAAATATATAAGGTACATTCTTCTTGTATAACCATACACCTAGTTAGGCAACTGGCTGGAAGAGGCTACAGCGAGCCTGAAGACCTAAATAGTCTCAAAATGTCTGGTGCAGAAGGCAAGGCGAAACCACTGCACTATTCTTCCCAAGAAAGTTAGCCATGGCCAGTCTATACAAGGTGCGTCGCGCATTTACCCACGCAAAATAGGCGCTAAGACGTCGAGTTGCGGAGACCGAGCCCGATAACCAGGTGCGTCGCGCTGTGGACTGCCATGATTGACCACGACTGCTCTGTCAAGAGCACCACGGCTAAGAAGAAGAAGAAGACATCTTCTTATAATTTTTTTTTCTGTTCGTTAGTAAGCGCATCACTTGAGATCGACTGGACCTATTTGGCTATTTTTTAAATGTTCGTAATAGTCCGAATCAGGTTTTTAGGGAAAGAAAAATTGGAAAAGATTCCCGGAAAATTGGAAAATTCGGGAAAAACTGAAAGTCCGGGATTTTTTTTATAAACTCAAGACCATAATATGTTAATATGGGCTCCACGGGCGAAGCCAGGGCGGAAAGCTCTGCACAATGTATACTACTTGGTATGCAATAATATAAAATTAGAACTAAAGTCTAAGAAATATCATAGTTGGGAACTAGCCACTCGTTAGGTATAGCCTCACAAATACCATCGGCTAAAAGAAGGAGACTTTTATCCGGTCTTCCGCTGGGTACCCTGGGACCGATGACCGGTTTTTAGGCAACCGGTGAAGAAAAAAACATTAATAGCGATTTTATATGAAAAAACTATATTGAAACTAGACCCTACCGGATTAGTTAGATTTTATTCGGGATCTTTGGGATTGGTCCCATTTTTTCTCATGTAATTTGGTTTACTGGTTTTTTAGGAATTGTGAAAAACTGACTTTATGAGTCATTCATTCTTAATGTCTCGTACATTTTTTTCTGTAATATAGTAACCATCCAACGTACAAATTATTACAAGTTTAATTGGCTCTCATTGTAAATGGTATGGTATGGAATGTTTTCACATAAGCCCTATAGGCTACCCAAAGACAGAAAAAATAGGTTCTTTAGTAAGTCAAAAAAAATTACGAATACTGAAGAAGCCAACAACTGGCTCTGAATAACTAAACTAAAAAGAAAAGTAAAAAGAATCTAGAACAAGTAGTAAAAGTCACATACAATAGTCACTAATTGAAAAGGTACTGAAATAATGCCGTTCATTAATTAGAGGCTCTAGTTTGGGCTGACAGAGTAGAACGTGACTCTCAGTGAAGCTCATACACTTACTACGTAAACAATAACATCCCGGTTTGAAATATTAAACTGCTGTATAGGGTTTCGTACCCAAAGAGTGCCAACGGAAGCCACATCTGTCCGGCTGTATATTTTGAACTGTTACAAGTTTTTCACAGAGTGTGTATTACTGTGGCTGCTATAACAACAAATAATACAAATAAGATTAAGTTAAAAATTAAAGGGGGTCCCCATACAAGAAAGTGGTTTTTAGGCGTTTTTGCTCGATCTTAATAGTAACAATACATACAAACGTCTAACTAGTATATTAGTCTATATAGTATTTTTACTAAATTATTTAAATAAATATTTTACGAGTCCGACTCGCGCTTGGGCGGTTTTTTTAAATACTAGCGTTCCGTCCCGATTTCGCCCTTATTTAGATGTGACTTAAGAATTCGAATGATTTACGGGATAATAGGTAAAACTTACGTCGATCCGTTGCTCTGTTTTGATGCCGGCACCACACTTCGTTATGCGTTACGCGTTATGCGGCTGCGCCTTATTCGCAAGAATATTTGGTATGTGGGCGAATAAGGAACATGCCACCACACTTCGTGTCTGTGTGCCGAACATGCCAAATATGTGTGTTGTTTGCTTTTAAAAAAATGGACGTGTTGACAGCAGCAGCTTATTATTTTTATATAAATAATACCTGTTGTATAAGTACAAAGTTACTAATGGAACGAAAAGAAAGCGCTGGTGGATAATCACAAGTCATAGGAAACGAACTAGGTAAGTAGTATTCGAGACAAAGAGAATATACCTATACGTCGAGACACGACCCAACACGACCGCTGCAAGCGAGCGAATGAGTGAACGAAGTGTGGTCAGTCGACGCGCATATTCGGCTTATTCGTGTCCTTTGATGTGTGCCAAAAACCGACAAGTCGACGGATAGCGTATGCGTTATGCGTTATGCGTGCGAATAAAGCACATATATGGCACATATAGCCGAATAGACCCTCCACACTTCGTTTTATGCGGGCGAATAAGCCGCATAACGCGTAACGCATAACGAAGTGTGGTGCCGGCATGACGTGAAATAAAGACAAACAAATAAACAAACAAACACACACCCATATAATATTAGTATAAATAGGACCTTTGAAAAACTGATTTCTTAAATCTATATCCCAAGCTCCACGGTCATATCCTTTCAGTATTAGCGAAAGCGACGAATTGGTAATTTTGAAAAATGTTGCATATTTCCTAATTTTGTTTCGGAGGCATCTGTACCAGCCTTTGAGTATATATACCAAAGGAGACGTGTAGCGTTTTTTTTTGCCACTGTTAGCGTACCGAACAGTTTTTTTTGCCACTTTTGGTGGTGGGGGGGAGGGGGGGGGGAAGTAAACGTCTAGTACTAGCCCCTGTACCACTGTATTTTTCTGTAGTTTTATTGTCGCAACGGATTTTACGTTATATGATGATTATGTTAAAATACAAACATAATAATTATAATTAATGATTTGAAACACTATGCTTCCGCAAGTTTGACGTCCTAGATCGCCTTTCCCATTTAAAACATCACAATTAACTATTTTCCTAGAGCTCTGTCTCGCGACACAAAACGATACCAACGAAATCTAAGGTTACCTGGTCAGTTTAACTGGTCAAAGGGCAAAAAATTGGCGAAAGGGGGAGCCCGTTTATGGCCCCTCCATAGGCTTAGTACTCTATGGTACCAGCCCTACATGACGAACCCTGAAGGTGTGAAGGTGCCATGGTGTCAACGCGTGTAGCGTCCCAAGGCTCGACCGCACCTCCAGGGTAACCAATGACATCCAGTCCGGTGTCCTTCCACCGTCTCTTGAAATTCCAGTCGGTTCCAGAATAGCTGGAACAGATGCTGTGGATGTATCCACTGCTAAAATAATTTTAATGAAATTTTCAAGCAATTGAACAAAAATTAATTGTCTAACCTTTCGTTTCAAATCAAATCAAATCAAATATCTTTATTTGCCAGCTCAGTCATATGAACACAAACCCATATGGGTGCACAAATATTAAACAATAGCGAAGATTGTAAGTGAAGTTACAATTCAATATTTAAACATAGTTAATACAGAAAAGAGAAAAACCAAGACTTGACACAACAAATCAAACAAATGTCAAGTTATTATGTAGCAAATAATTACAATAATTCAAATAATGTCAAGTTTCAATTCAAAAATATCAATAGTCAAACAAATAATCAATAAACACTGTCAAATAATTTAAATATAGTCAAAAAAGAGAACAATAAGACAATTACAATAGACACAATTCCACATAATATAAAAAATAAAAATAAAAAAGAAGGTCATATACCTAAGTCGTTCCCAGATACTCGTCAATAGTGTAGAACTGCTTTTCCAACAGCCATTTATGCAGTACCTTTTTAAATGTAATTAATGGTAAATCTTTAATATTTGCAGGAAGTTTATTATATATTAAAATAGACATACAGTAAGCATTACTTTTAAATATATTAAGTCTGATTTTTGGTAGACACAATGTATTTTTGTGTCTAGTAGCCTTTTTAAGAACCTGTTCATGGGTTTTATAATAATTGTCATGTACCTTTACAAACATGCAAATTTGCTTAATGTACATTGATGGCAGGGTTAACACCTCTAGTTTTCTAAATAGTGGTTTGCAGCTTTCATAGAAGGGAAGGCCACACATTGCTCTAATACATTTTTTTTGTAGTTTAAAGACTTTAGCTACTTCAACTGAGTTTCCCCATAATATCAGACCATAATTAAGTACTGATGACACATATCCATAGTAGGCAGAGAGTGCAGCCTCTAAGGAAGCCACCTGTCTTACTCGCCGTAATGCATAAACAAATCTATCCAATTTTGAGCAAACTTTATTAATATGTTCTTTCCAATTTAAATGCGTATCCAACGTTATGCCTAAGAATTTGTTCGTGTCTACTTGTTCTATGTTTGTGTTTTGGTGTCGTATGGTTAGACCTATATGTTTTGATTGATAGGTTCTGAATACAGTAATTTTAGTTTTTTGAACATTAATTTTTAAATTATTAGAATTAAGCCATGTAATAATTTTGTCAATAGTAGTATTAATGTCAGTTTCTAATTTGTTAATGTCATTTTCCTTTATCAATATTGTAGTATCGTCAGCAAACAATATACACTGGTGAGGTACAATATTAGGAAGATCATTTTTTCGAAACCAAACCGCGGCTTATTTTCCATTGCGAATGATATATAACCAGCGTCTGATTTAGCCCATCTAACAAGGCTACAGTTAATTAATGGACACATATGAATACGTTTTATATCGTGTATATTTGTTTTGGTTATGTATACGAAGGATCTCTAATTCCAAAAGTAAGAAATTATTAATATTTCGTCATAGAATTTGAAGACGGTTGGCGTCAAAGTGCGTAAGGCTTTTTACTATATAATTTTCAGCTGTAAACAAAGGAAAATTCCAAAAATTCTGAATAACTACTGAACCTACTTTCGTCATATGTCTGTGAGATAATGTCGAAAAATATTAAAAAAATAAGTCGTCAAAATTGGTACAAATTTCATCGAGATATTAAAAAATTTACATACAAAGTCAGTTTTTTCAAAATTTCTGAAAAAACCAGTGAACTTTTATGAGAAACAAATGAAACTAATACGCAAGAACTATCTGTCGAACAAAAAAGAAAATATCAAAATCGGTTCACAACTGGCGGAGTAATCGATTTTCATACATACATATAAAAAAAACAACAACAACACATTTTCACGGCCTTTATACCTTGCGGTGTGGCTAGAAACATCGGTAACATTGTCCACTTTTTGCCAGTTGTTCATATTGAACAGAACAGGTTGCAATCTCTTTGCTGACCTAGAACATCAATTAATCAAAAACAGTTTTCTTTATGTAATTTTTTAATTCCTTAGTTGTTCTTTAGTTGCGTTTTGACAGCAATTATTGTTAAATTCGTCACAAGATAAGATTGCGGATATCATAACATTATAAGGGCACCGTTTTCGCCATTTGGCTGCGGAACGGAACCCTAAAAACTCAAAAACCGCTACTAAATACTTAATAAAGTCTTCTGTTTTCACTGAAGTCAAAAACATGCCAAACTTTCCACAATGTTAATTTACACTTTAAATTGTTTTAACGAATAAAATCTCCCAAACTCGCGGAGCAACTCTGACAAGAACTTATTCTCGTGCCGTTGAACAAATTGACATTATATAAACTTTTAACTAAGACCTCGAAGAGTTTCTAAGAAAAATTAAAGCGTTATTCTAACAAATGTAAGAATTTTCTTTTTAGGATTCTTTAGACAATGGTTTTACTCGATTCCCAACTTCAGCAAAATAGTTTAGCAAACTAAAATAGTGAAAACCACTAAAGAAACATTGAGTATAAATATTACATTTTTAATTAAAACTTTAGAACATGAAGCTTAAAAAAGCTTTTAGGACTGAAATGAAGCGGTATGCCGAAGCATTTTAATTTTCATACCGCCGTGCTCATTTTCCTGCATAATTAGTAGAGAAATTTTCATTTTACTGCTCAAAGGTAATGAAAACCACTACAGCAAAATTAATATTGATTTTCATATTCTTTACAGACTTTATAATATTTTTCCCTTTTCCTACATATTTTTACGTTAATTTACTTTAGTCTCGGTAAGTGAACCCTAGTCCAATGATGTAGTAGCCTTTATGTCTTGCGCTAAATGTAGACTTCGTTACAGGTGTCTCTGGCCACGCCATGGAATAACAGGCAGTGATGGTACAGTGATAGTTCCTGTTCTTGTTAATACACTTGAAAAAAAACCTGATATATAAAAATCAGAGTTTTTGCTGGCATGCTCTGCAATTTAAAGATGAAGTCTGCAATATTTTTATGAACAACATAGTTTTGTCAAAATCTCCTTTATCTCTTGGGAGCATGCCCAACAGACTATATTGCATCGTTGGGCAACAATGTTAATTCTTAGACCGGAATAAGAGGCAGCCATTTTCGTTATATTATATCTCCTAATAGTCCCATCAACAAAGGGGTTGAAGTAATAATTCCTTATCTATATAAATATAAAAATTAAATGCTGTTCGTTTGTAAGCGCATCACTTGCTTTGGCTTTTTTTAATGTTCGCAATAGTCATAAGGTTTTAAGGGAAAAAAATTGAAAAGTTGCCCGAAAAATTGGAAAATTCGGGAAAAACTGGGATTTTTGTATGCCCTCAAGACCATTATAGGGGATAAAAATTTATATTTGCTCCATGGGGCGGAAAGCTAGTATTTAATATATTTATAATTAGATTTAATAATAAATATACAAAAAGTTATTTAAAATCCCTTTAATTACCTACTGTAAAATTTGGCATATTTTTATTACTAATGCGAAAATGTGTTTGTTTGTTTTTTTTTTTTGTTTTATTTCCCGGGTCGATGTGTTTTTGCCAGAGACTGACATAGGCTACTTTTTATCCCGGAAATCCTTCAGTATAAATTCTAATTATGTCACATCACATTTAAAAAAAGGTCCACGAGCGAAACGAGCGAAACGATTACTCATTCCATGGAAACTAGCATAGTTTGCGGATATTCGGAAAATTATAAAATATCAGAGAGAGTGAGTTTTTTCAGAGTCCCCATACAAAATCCGTGACAAATTCTTGACCAGCGCCCCCGCCCCTCTTCGCACTGGTACTATATGATTTTACAATAATTTGAATACCAACATAAATACGCTTATAACTACTTATCTATTAGATATATATATATGCTACCGCGGACTTTTTTGTAGGCCATTTTATACTACACAATTCATTCCTACTATGACGTTTTTCAATACATTTTGGGAAAAATAGGTAAATAGAACAAGGAAGTAAGAGAAGAAAATAAAAGTGTAGTGTTTTTGTAACTTGGTACGCAATAGGCATGCGTAAGATTTGTTTTTAATTGTTACAAAATTAAGAGGCAAAGGAAGTGAACGTTCAGCTTTTACAATTTTCTTTTTGATAAATAAACGATTGAACATTTAAAATCTGCGGTATTTAATATACAATTTACAATAATTACAATAATATTTATACATTATTGCTTAGTTTTTAAATTTATTATTTTTTCTATATTGTATAAGTCGAAATAACATTAAACCTTCATGTTAAAAACTTCTTGCTAGCAAATCTTTACATTGGACTTGTAGAAATAAAAAAAAATTGTAAAGAAATAGCCCTAGGGCGTAATAATCAACTTACGAGCCATGTTTACTGACATTGAAAGTCACTTTTCGAGCAAGTGTATTGAAAATCATTTTGTTATATCTCTGACGGATTAGACAGCAAACGCGATGAAAATTCGCTGGGGATAACTTTTTCCCCGACTACTTGTAAACCTTTCCGGTGAATCAACTTAACAAAACCCGTTCAGTACTTTTGCATGAAAGGTCAC
The DNA here is from genome assembly GCA_963924495.1 of Nemapogon koenigi. Taxonomy (NCBI): domain Eukaryota; kingdom Metazoa; phylum Arthropoda; class Insecta; order Lepidoptera; family Tineidae; genus Nemapogon; species Nemapogon koenigi. The sequence goes on from OZ004648.1 coordinate 2,931,861, forward strand.
AGACAGACAGACGCGGCGGATACTTTGTTTTTTAATATATAGTGATGATTATGATGATATATAATTTCAGAATATATATTATTCATCAGCATCATGGTAATAAAAAGAAGAATAAAAATATATTTACTTGACATCAGATTTGTTCGTCGGAAAGGGGTTTGGACAGAAGCCAAACTGCAAGTCTGTGCCAGACATTCGGACGCCAAAAATGATAACCGCTTTATGACATCTATACATAAACTACGTAAATAAATGAAAATTAATCTATCTTTCATGGAAATGGAACTAATTATTGCTCTGTCTTGTACCACATCGATTTAATACTAAAATTGTTAAGGCTCCTATATCCATATTTTTTCTGTTATAAACTATTCCCAATTTCTGTGTAAATAATCCACCTGTGTCACTGTAATTTAGCATATAGATACTTATTCAATATATCTAAGTGAAATGTTAGCTGTTATTTTTTCAATGGGTTTTATTGAATAGGAAATATGGGTGGTTAAACTTTGATCCCGTTTTCTCTTTCTTAATCTATCACAAAGCTCTTAATTTGTTTTAAAACGCTGTTATACCATTATCGCGTTTTTTGTAGCTTATTCAAAATTCAAAATAATATATTTTTTTAATTTTCAATAAGTTACAAGAAACGCGATATATATAATTGAAGGGAAATGATATAACAGAGTTTTAAAAAAAATTAAGAGCTTTGTGATAGATTAAGAAAGAGAAAACGAAAAAAAGAAAAAAAAACCTTTATTTTACCACCCATATTTCATATCAAATAAAACCGATTCAAATGACACATGTGGATTATTTACAGAGAAATTGGGAAAAGTTTATCCCCATACAAATTATGGATAATAGGACTTTTAAGAATAAAACAAAATATGGCCTCTAACACTTAGGGATATAGTTTCATATTAGTGAAATAATTTTTAGAGTTGGTTCAGTAGTTTAAGAGATTACCCCCTACATCCAAACTTACAAACGTTACCTCTTTATAAAATTAGTATTGAAAAATAGGTTTATTGGAAATATGATGCAAGCCACCTTAGCTTTTTTTTTAATTTATTTTTTATACTGACAGTCACTGCAGAAAGTAAATTGGTAGAAAATATTTTTCCTACAACCGAGAGGTCCCCACAAATGTCGTTCACTCATTTTCTGCCAGCTAGTAGGAGACTTTTTTTTCTTCTAAAGCGCCTCAGCGGTGTACCGATAAGCGCTGGACCCCTACTCGACAATAAGAATTTGTAGAAGGTAGCTCAGACTACACGAAAAAGAGGTTTTCTGCCGGCAAGTGCTTACAACCACTTTCTGTCTCCATCTCTCTAACTGTTAAATCAGAGGAAATATTTATTTACCTATAATAATTAAGCCCTTTGTCCTAGGAAAGGTAGGCAATGACAATTAAATGGATATACCTTTTCACCTCTCTTAGAATATTCATCATTAGCTGTGCCATGCGGTTGCACCCGCGTCTATGGGTTCTGCTCAGCTCATTTATGTTGTAGCGTGTTGTTATAAGAAGTTACAAGAATTGGGCTATCAATTGCAAAAATAATTTTACAAATCTGACTGGTTCCAGAGATTAGCGCGTTCAAACAAACAAACTCTTCAGCTTTTCAGAATTTCCAACACTAGAATGCCGAGCAAATTGCTGAGGCATTGTAGGGTTGGACATTTTCGGGCCGGGCATTTCTTGGGTGACAAGTGTTACTCATTTAGCCGACGGTATGGTATGTTATCGAAAGGTGGATTCGTCTCAGCAGCCTAAGTGTGTTTTAAATATAAACTTATATTTTAGTCAATCTTTTATCATAATATCATGTCCAAAACATCCAAAACTTCTCCATTTTACTGACAACAAAGAAAAGTTCTGAGAACTAGTGTGGGAGTACGAATGTTTACGGATAAAGACAAATAATTACATTACAATTTCATATAATAGTTAAACAACAAAATAAAATAATTACAGAAAATATTTTTCTGTAATCTCTATGTAATGTTATTTCTTTTGTCGGTATCAAATATCTCCCTTAATACTGTATCAAGGTTAATGTTTGATACGCCATTTTGAAGATTATTTTTCCCTCTAATGACTAAAAATAAACAAACAAATCAAAACTAATTTATTTTGTAAAATACGCCATCTATTGGAGACCAGTTGAACTATGACAACAATATTGACAGTACCACTAACTTATAGGTAATTCCTGCTTCGTCCGTGGTATTTTGATATTTGACACAAGAATTTATATGTATACCGAATGATATACAGCATAAAAAGTTCGATCGTCAATCCATTGCACTGTTTTGCCGTGACAAAAGGACAAACAAGTTAGTGGTGTAAATTTTGTTGTCGTAGTTCAACATCTCCAACAGCTTGCGTCTTTTACAAAATAGATAAATTAGTCTAATTATAAAAGAATTATTCTATTTTGATTTGTTCGCTTATATTTCGTCATTAGAGGGAAAATAAATATTATATAGAGATAGGTTATTATAACTACTTACGTATAGTATATTTCTTGTCGGAATGTCGAGCTGTTCGTGCGCTTTGAGATGAACGTCTCTTGTAACGCATGGTGTAGTCTGAAAATATGAGGAAAAGATAAAGCGCCTGCAAAAAGTAACATAGCAATGACACAGAGCTGATTTTAAAATTTGTTATATTTTTAATGGAAACTTCTTTAGGCGCGTTGAGCGATCTTAAGGGTTCGCGCCACCACATGTTTTCGGCACAAGGACTCTTAATTTAAGCATTTTTTGAATAGTTTTGATTGGAAACAGAGAATTGGTAAATTCCTGCCTCCTGCTCGATATTTGCCTCTTTCAGAACCGATTATTGATCCCAAACTTCTTGTTTAGGCATCTGATATTTTTAAATTCAGCAATCATAAAAAATTAAGAAAAGATAAAATTTCGTACCCACCTTTTACAGTTAAAGTTACTTCTCAAATCTTAGAAAACACAACCTTTAGATCACGTTTCACTTAGTTTAATTGTAAGAGAGAATCAACAAAATATATCACTTTACTTAGATATATAGCTACTATAATTATCTACATTATATATATTAAAAAAAAACAATCTATATTATAATTAATTATTGTTATTTTTTACTGAACACAACGTTAGACTGAGTGCCGTTCAAAACTCACACAAATCTATAAATAGTCACTGACTCTTTTGCTAATTTATATCACACTTGTATAACAATTAAATAAAGACCGATTTTCTACAAAATAATTCACATTTTCATTCATAAATCAAAGAAAAATAAAAAGCTTGAAAGCGTAAATGTATTTGTAAGTCATGACTTTGACAACAATTTATTAATGTTGCCAGATGAGAGGATATTCCCCAAAATATGCAAGAAGTTCGTAAGTTAATTATGCCGATCCCGAAAGTAAGACAATTTTTTCATATTGATTTTTCACACACGTCTTCACGGACTTTATATCTTGCGATGTTGCCAGTAACAGTAACGACATTTTGCCAGTTGCCTATACTGATGTTGTACTTAAAGGAACTTAGATGTGTCACATGTTTAACCAAAATAATGTGGTTTGTGGTGGCATCACCGATAAATAAATAATTATTTAATACACATCCAAGTCTTAATGTGATATCAAAATGTCCTAAAAACCGTAGTCATAAACTAGTTCAGTATATCCCAAGAATAACTAATATTATAAATGCAAAAGTGTGTGTTTGTTTATTTGACCTTCTTTCCCGCCAAGTCATTTTTAGGGTTTCGTACATCCGATGAAAAAACGGAACCCTAGGATCACTATAGTGTCTGTCTATACGTCTGACACAGCTTATTTTCTCCGAATCTACAAGACAGAAAAGGTTGAAATTTGGTACATATGTGGAGTTTGATGTACCAATTACGGACGTATAGCGTAAATAAACGAATTTTGGGGGAAAATTAAAAAAGTAAAAAAAATGATTTCCAAGTGTATCATACATATCAAATGAAAGGGCTCGTTATAAGAAATACATTTTTTTTATATTTTACAGAAAAACCTAAATCCTGTCTTAAAGTTCTTACAGATATCCTTTGCTGGGTAGTGAATAAAAGAAAATTATTGTTAATTGATAAATAGACGTTCTTTATTATAGTTCAATAGTTCAGTTTAAATTAAGTCACCCGAATTTAATGATTTTGGACAAGTCCTTGTCACAGGTCACACTTTGTTTCACCCCCTCCCTCCCTTAGACCTGTGACGTAATTAATGGATGACCCCTAACGCAATATTTCATTATTGAATCAAAACTACTCAGTATAATAATATCATACAACTATAATAAAACATTACCACGTTTCTTTATCTTGCGGTTTTCGTTGTGGTTTTTATGCATAAAGAATTTTCCTGTTATTGCAAAACTTGTAATGCTTATTTATAAAATAAGTAATGCTAATCGGTTTTATAGTAAATAGTACTAAAGTGCAGTTGTGTGCCTGTGAAAGTAATTAACGCCGCGATCGCAAATATCTTAGTAAATAAGCAATAAGTAAGTAATATTCCAAAAACGTTAATGTTTAAAATCCCAGAACAAATTTTATGAGAATGTAAAGTAGGCAACACATTGGTCCGGCATCGCACCGAAAGTGTCCCCTTCCGGCCGCCGGATGATCGTTACAAGAATTGAACGAGTCTGTGGTCGGTTTCGGTGGACTGTACGGCGACGCGCAGTGGATTGGAATGTGAAAACTAAGGAATTAAATTTAAAAAAGAAACTAATTTGAACATTTTTGATTTCTATGCATTCGCTTTTTTGTAACAATTATTTAAGGTTTTGCCTACAGACGACAAAATGACGTCATAATTTAGGTAAAGTAGCCATTCTGCCCCATTTCTCAACGTATTACTCGTAGTGCCACAGGGCACGTTAAGGGCAGTGGTACTACTTTATCACAAACGAGTAGTGCCACGGAACAGAAACGCTTCTTTACCAAAATGACGATGTCATTTTGTTTATGTGTTGGCAAAACTTTGATTTTTTTACAAAAAAAGTACTGGATAGCAAAACATTTAAAAAAAATCTTAAAATAATAAAAAAATATAAGAAACATACCTTAGTTTTTAAAATTCGGTATAAAATGAAAATATTATTTTTCCAGTTTCCACCAAAACATAAAAATCGCCACAAGCAATTCAAGGTAAAAAGAAATCCAGCTCTGGTATCACTGACGCATGCGTACTAAATGTATTAGAATCCCGCCAGCTGTTTCACGAGTTTTGGCACTTTATTGATCTTGGACGGGAGCAAGAAAATAGGTGCTCCAGGGTAATAAATAGTTTATATCTGATCATAGATAACTTTTGCCACTGGGGAAAGTCGTAAACTTTTGTCTTTCTCTAATTAATTAGGAAAGAGCAGGATAAAAATAGTTGGTAGGTACCTAGGTATTTTAATTTTGGAATGTGACTTAAAATTTATCGAGAATTTATCATGTCGGTTCGTTATTTGTTGTAGAGTTAAAGAAGAACAAACAAAAACACCTCTGTATTTTATTGCGGTTTTTGTTGCAAATATTGCTATATTATATCTTACGAAAACCTTACTAACAAAGACGCCTTTTCGATCTCAAAACGTCTCAAAAGAACCTCAAGGTAATCTCAAAAATCGGCTAATGACTCAGTCGTGAGGCACCCGTAATGGTAAAACCTTCAGGCAGTACGAGTATTTTTATACTTTCATTTATAGAATATCCAAATTTGTTTACATTAAACAGCGATCTTAGAAAAAAGAAAGAAACATTTAATTTTGATTTGTTTGTTTATTGGAAAAATTATCTTCAAAATGGCGCGTAACAAACATTAACTGGGAGATATTTTGATACCGACAAAAACACACCTTTGAGAAATAATACCTATATAGAGATACCTACCCACAGAAGTTTTCTGTGTACCTGTACCTACCAGTCTCTAGATTTTTACTACAAACATTATCGAACACACCTTCACGGCCTAAACCTTGCGGTGTGGCCAGAGACACAAGTCCACTTTTGACAGTTGTCCATATTCAAGTCTGCATTCCCAAAGATTTTTTTGTATTATAATACTAGCTTTAGGCCCCGGCTTCGCCCGTGGAGCCCATATTAACTTTCATCATCTATTATGGTCTTGAGTTCATACAAAAATCCATGACAAAAAAAATGCAATTTCACTTCAAATTTTCCGGTAAACTTTTCAAATTTTTCTTTCCCTACAAATCTTATTCAGACTATTGCGAACATTAAAAAAATACCCAAACTGGTCTAGCCGTTTTCAAGTCATGCGCTTACCAATTTAATTTTTGATTTAGGTATACTTATTTAAGCGCGTTATAAAACAATGCAACAAAAATCGACAGTATGAAGTTGCCGAGAGTGAAATTTTACGATGCGCGCGCACAACGCATTGCTATTTTTTATTATGTTAAACATACAATTTAGTACCTATATTTAATCTATATATATAAAAATGAAACCCGTTTTCCGTTGTCACGACATAACATGAAAACGGCTGAAGCGATTTGGCTGATTTTAGTCTTAAAATATTCCTAGATATCCAGGGAAGGTTTTAAAGGTGAGACAATTCGAATAATTGCCGAAAAACCCCTAAAACAGCCCTTTTCTTTTTCCCATAATAACAGAGTCAATTTGAACCTTATTGCTATTCAATAAAGTTCATCTTCTATCTATATATATAAAAATGAAACCCGTTTTCCGTTGTCACGACATAACATGAAAACGGCTGAACCGATTTAGCTGAAAATTGGCAGGGAGGTAGTTTAGAGCCAGGAGAAGGACATAGGATAGTGGTAGGGGTTGGAGTATGGGTAGTTAAAATTATAAATTTTAATTGTGAATATATGGCGTCATCTTGAGTTTTACATGTGTACTAAAATGTATTTGCAAACGTCAATAGATGGCGCTGTATTATACTTTCTACCACGGAAATGTGTTAATTCCAGAGTCGGTAGGCCAGGTAGGTTAGTTAGGTTATTTATAACTCAAGAACGGCTGAACCGATTTAGCTGAAAATTGGCAGGGAGGTAGTTTAGAGCCAGGAGAAGGACATATGATAGTAGTGGTTGGAGTAGGGGTAGGGGTAGGGGTAGGGGTAGGGGTAGGGGTAGGGGTAGGGGTAGGGGTAGGGGTAGGGGTAGGGGTAGGGGTAGGGGTAGGGGTAGGGGTAGGGGTAGGGGTAGAGGTAGGGGTAGGAGTAGTTGTTTTCCACGGACGAAGGAAAGTAAATAGCAGGCAAGCCAACGTTTGGGCAGGACAACGTCTGCCGAGTCCGCTAGTATCTCATAAATTCTCAATTATAATAAGCCACTTTAAGAATGTAATTATTTAATTAAGTTCAGATTTTAGCAACAATGATCACGCAATTTTATTTTAATTAATTATTCGAGTGCTAAATAACCTTTCTCTCGAGTCTACACATTTTTTTAATTTAATTATATACATTTTCTAAATAATTATTATCAGGCTAAAGAAAAGCTGTAAAGGTGAAAAACAATTTCCTTTCCTCTAATTATGTGATATAATATTATAGGTACCGGTACAGTATTGATGGGAGTGACAACAAAGGTCATGGACATCTAGGGTTGTCAACTCATTAAATCGATTGTTTGTTATGTGTGATATAAAACGCATTGACCACATCCGGAACGATGTCATTAGAGAAAAATGCGGAGTGAAAAATGATGTTGTGGCTAAAATGAAGAAAAGTAGTTTACGCTGGTTTGGACACGTTGAAAGAATGAAGAATGAAAGATTGACTAAAAAGGTTTATATGGCTGAAGTGAAAGGGAATGCTGGCAGAGAAGCGAAAGTGGTATGACAGGATCGTAGAAAATGGCGTGATGATAGATAGATAGATGAATCAGTAATTATGTTCATGTACATATTGTACATACACTAGAAATTATAGTACACATAATTTTTAGTTTTAAAACAATACAGATATATATATATGTAATAAATAAGTGTGTCGGTCCTGGCTATGTACCAATGGGTAGGTATTTTATAATTAAAAACTTATGTCAATCCGATAATCCACACTTAGAGGTTTCTTCATCTAAATATACCTCAACAGAACTGGCCACTTGTAAGGTATAGCCTCACAAATACCATCGACTAAAAGAGGAAGACTTCCGCTGGGTACTCTGGGACTGATGACATGGTTTCGGGCGCCATAAGGCAACCCGTGACGAAAAAAAACAATACAGATAATTTCTTTACTTTACTTTACAACAAATTGAACACCTACACAAATACGTTTATAACTATTTATCTATTAGAGATATATATAAGCTGCTGTGCAGTTTTTTGTAGACAATTTTATTTTACATAATTCCTTCCTACATCATTTTGTTATATCTCTAAAGGATTAGACAGCATACGCCATGAAAACTCGCTGGGGCTACCTTTTTCCCCGACTTGATGTGATCTTATTGAAAAAGTCATACCGACTAATAAAAAATTGGCATAATATGACCAAATCATTCATATTGCACTGAATATGTGATCAATATTTCAGTGTAATAAAATATTTTTTCAGCATTTAATTACCTTAAATCCTTTTCTATCATGCTCCACTGTGTCAATTTATTTAAATTTAAAAGTAGTAAAAAGCGAGACTTACAAGAACCTCAAAAGTTTGATTTGAATTCGAAGTTGGAATTTCTTAACTTACTTCCGTTTCATTTGACATTACATTTTTCAATGCAAAATTATAGAAAAATAATATTGACAACCCTACTATGGTTTCAAAGGCCATATCACTCTGTCACTCTGAGTTCGCTTTAGTTACCTCCAAGTTGCGCTAGAGCAAGCCAGCTTGCGTCGAGTCGCTGCTAAATGTAAGCTTTGTTTTGTTTATTTTTGTAATATTGCTAAAAGTGAACACTGTTACTGGTCTCTCTGACCACATTGCAAGATATAAACGCCGTGAATATATATGCAATATTACCACGATAAGATATTTATTTAAATTTATAATTTTGTTAGTGTTTCAAAATTTCCTGATTATGGTGGGTTTTTGTAGTTTTTGTTATTTGATCAACTATAAAATCACAATGATTCGAAATTGCTTTGATTAACTTTTCCTTCTGTTCTTAATTTCGTTTATTAGCTTTTTATACATACTTTTGATACTTGACCAACATGCAAACCTACATAAATTCATTATTTTTTGTCCCCATCTTTTAACTAACTATGTATGTAAAATTATAGACACATCTTGGAAGTCGAATTTAACAAACATTTAATTGTCGAAACGATGTTTCAATCTTTCATCCTTCATTCTTTGAACGTGTCCAACCTGCGTAAACTATTTTCTCCATATTAGTCACAACATCATCTTTCATTCCGAATTTTTCTCTACTGACATCGTTCCTGATGCAGGCGTAATGCCACACATTCTACGTAAAGACTGTATTTCCACTACATTTATCTTACTTTCATGCTTCTTATTCCATACCCAAGTCTCGCTTCCATACGTAAGTGATGGAACTAAAATAGCATTGTGTATATTGTCATTATATCTTGTAATTTTTATTTTTAAAATCACAGGTAGATAGGTAATACAATTTTATTTACAGCTTTCATTTCCTTAAATACTGATAAAAAAACGAGCGAGCCTTACAGTAGTCGCATAGGATGTGTAACATCTGACATCTCACCTTGGTAATAAGCAACATTAAGGGCCCTATATCCATAATTTGTATGGGGATATTACTATTCCCAATTTCTCTGTAAATAGTTGTCAATGTAATTTAGCATATAGTTACTTATTCAATATATCTAAGTGAAATAGTTTTGTTGAATAGGAAATATGGGTAGTAAAATAAAGGATTATTTTGCCCCTGTTTTCTCTTTCATAATCTATCACAAAGCTCTTACATTTTTAAAGCGCTGTTTAACCATTACCCTTCAATTAAACGTCTTGAGTTTTTTGGTAGCTTATTGAAAATTCAAAATTTTTTTTTTAATTGGTCAAAAATAATAAAATAATTATTATTTTGAATTTTCAATAAGCTAGAAAAAACCCAAGACGTTTAATTGAAGGGTAATTGCATAACATTGCTTTTAAAAAAATTAAGAGCTTTGTGATATAATAATAAAGAGAAAACGTTTAACCACCCATATTTCATATTCAAAGAAACCCATTGAATACGGTTTACAGCTATTTTACTTAGATATTATATTCAATAAGTATCTATATGTTAAATTACAGTGACACAGGTGGATTATTTACAGAGAAATTGGGAATAGTTTATCCCAGAAAAAATATGGATATAGGGCCCTTAACATTGTATCATTTTATACACAACACTGTAGGTTAAGCGTACAACTGATGCGTTTTCCTTCTCTATTTCCGCGCGCGCTCATTGGCCAAATCAAATAGCGTGCGCTTCCCCGGCTTCCTGTTACACACTTCCGTCCCTTTCCACAAAATCATTCCCACAGATTGCAGGAAAACTAGAGGAAAGTTCTTACACATCAAAAATTGATATTTTTTCTTTTTTTAAAAGATTATTTGGTAGACGGCAAAAATTGCGCCTTAACTGATGAATAACACTTGCATAGAGGTAGGTATTTAATTAATGATCCTAATTGAAGTAGTGAATATTTGTTTTGCGAAACCATGCAACCTTCTAAATCAATGGATGCGTTTTCATTGTAATAATTAATGTCCATGGTCAAAATATATAGCAATGAAGAAAATCTGTTATTTTCATTACTTTGTTCGGTTTTGTGTTTAATTTACTTTGGTCTCAATCTAGAGATGATTATGAAACTTAAAGAGACGCATCATAGCTTTTGTTCCATACAAATAACATGCTTCATGACTTCTTAAATTACGGTATACTTTGTCTTAGTTCTGAAAAAATACTTTCATTTTTTGTGAAATCGCTCTTTCTCATGTTTCTGGTACGTGAATCTTGGCCTATCTTATCTTATTCTTGTTTATTTTATCGATTCTTTTTGCAATGTATATTTCTAACAACTTTTTAAAGAGATATCGACAAAATAAACTGCGCGGTTTACTGAGTTAATTTAAGCTTGCTTTTAAAGAAAACCGGGCGGCGTAATATAATATTATATTACTACTTATCTATTAGAGATAGATATATGCTACCGCAGACATTTTGTAGATAATTTTAATATACACAATTATGCTCAGCTCCTAAAGATGATAGGTCCATGTTTAATACTCGGAAACCTTTCCGGTGAATAAAGCTATCGAGTAGTGAAATTGCAACAAAATCCGTTCAGCAGTTTTTGCGTTAAAGGTCACAGACAGACAGACGCGGCCGGGGACTTTGCCGTAAAAATCTATCTAGCTGTGATCTGTCAGTCCAATCAAAATAAGAAGATAAATATTTTATCTTTCATTAGGCGTTCGATGGGTTAAAATGGGCCTCTGAAAATGTTTTGCAACAATATTTTTTGAGGCATTTTTTCAGTGCAATGGGTAGATATATTTTCTCATACATATCGCACATGGTAGAACAGGTTATAACAGAACTTGCAATAAGAAGGTCGGTTCAAGGCAACTTCCTGACACTCAATATGTGTCGGTTTTTGAATATGTAATTATATTAGCTGGTTTGGTTATGACTATTGTAAAAAAAATACCGCAGATGCATAGGCATATGTGTTAAGGGTCCTATCCTATATCCATAATTTGTATGGGGGATAAACTATTCCCAATTTCTCTGTATCTCAATAATCCCACCTATGTCACTGTAATTTAGCATATACCTAGGTAGTTACTTATTCAATATATCTAAGTGAAATATCTGTTATTTTTTCAATGGGTTTTATTGAATAGGAAATATGGGTGGTAGAATACAGAATTATTTTGCCCCTGTTTTCTCTTTCGTAATCTATCACAAAACTTTAATTTTTTTAAAGCGCTGTTTATATACATCGCGTTTTTTGTAGCTTATTGAAAATTCTAAATAAAAAAATAATTTTATAATTTTTTTATTGGTCCAAAATATTAAAATAATTATTATTTTTAAAATAAAAATTTAAGAGCTTTGTGATAGATTACGAAAGAGAAAACGGGGCAAAGTTGGACCACCCATATTTCCTATTCAATTAAACCCATTGAAAAAATAACAGCTATTTCACTTAGTTATATTGAATAAGTAACTATATATGCTAAATTACAGTGACACGGGTGGACTATTTACAGAGAAATTGGGAATAGTTTATCCCAAAAAAATTATGGATATAGAAGCCTTAATGTTGTTGTGTATCTAGTCACGTCGCAATGTATAAAAGTCGTGATGGTACGACGGTACGTACACTATTTTGTTTTCCGAATTATAATCGTTCGATAGTCATCTTGCCTTGATCGATTGGCAAAAAATATCAGGAAAAACGTTCTGTTAAAATTATTTCCATGGGCACTCCCTATTGGCCTTGATACCTTTAATTTTTTTTGCAAAATTTTCGTGAGAACCGAAATAAAAAAATCTAAGTAATTGTAATTGTTTAAACTACTGATGTCTTATTTATAAAGAGCTTCACCCGTGGGGATTTTTCGGGAAATTTCAATAGATAATAACATTTTTTTCGTGCATCATGTGATGTGACATATCAAACTCTCTCTATAAGAAACACAACAATTTTTTTTTATTTTAAAATGCATAGTTTAAATTATATTGAAGAAAATATACGAAAATAGAACGTTCCCTCCCCCCCCCTTGTTATCTCCGAAACTAGGTACTGAGTTTAAAATTTTGAAAATAATTAGAAATATAGGGCCTTGCTCATAGTTTACAGGAAAACCTAAACAACAATCTTGACTTAAAGTTCTCAAGGAAAAAATGGTACGAGTCCCTCTCCACGCTAGTTCGACTTGCTCTTGGCCATTTTCAAACTAAATAGGGGACTCATGGATGCCATTGCTCATTCATAGTACAGGATATCCTGGTTGAATATCCCACATCAATTCTATCTGAAAAATAATATAGATATATTTATTATATTATTATTAATGATTTTTTTTCAACTTGATTCAATTTAATTCAATCATTCATTCAATTGAATCAAAAGATTGGATTGCTCGGCAGCGTACAAAGAATATATCTACAAAAAGTGGCATTTTTTGACGTTTAGTTTGAATAATCTTAAAAAAACAGTGATGAGCCAACAATACTATATACATTTTTAACAGCATAGATTTCTCAAAAGTCTATAATAACGTAAAAAATGCAAAATATATAAGTATTGTGTATAAGTTCACAGAATGTTGCGGGACAAATATATACTTTTTTTGAGAATATATGCCAATTAATATTCAACCTTATAACATCCTGCATATAAGCATCTGCCCACCGGAGTGCGAATCGTATTTTTATTGTCCCCTGACTTAACATTCTGGTCTCCCTCTGCCATCATTTCCTATCGTTTCTGCCATACAAATCTATTCTCAACTGTCGATGTTTTTCATCTCAAAAAGCGTCAAAAGCGCAATAGAGAATTGCACTTGAAAGTGGAGATTGGCCAGTGTCTCTGGTCACGCCACTATACCAATTTGTTTGTACGAATCTCCTCAGTTTTCAGCCCTTTTATTGAAACTTTTAACATTATAAGATCTAGTTCTCTTCAAAAGAACAATGGATTATTCAAGACTTCTATGTATCCATTGTTAAGCAATATGAACCTTTCTGGTCGTGACTCGTGCACACTTATCTGTCGCGAAAGGTTGATCGTAAATGAACATACCATCTACAAATCTAATGTCAAGGGAATTTCAAAATATTCAAACTTCGATATGGTACAGTGTTTTTGGTTACCGTACCATTCAAAAACTGACTGTACCTCAAATTGGTCCAGAACACATATCTCTCGCGAACTTACAAATGTGATCAGGTACAGCCAAGGAATATTACTACTCTCTGATACAGCTAACTGCCTAAGAGGAATTCATCAATGGTTAACATCAGTACCTACATATTAATATGATATCTTTTTAAACGCGTTTTTTTCTTTTTTGACGTATCTACCTGTAATAATATTAGGCAGGATGCTGCCAAATTCAGACACAAAGTATATTCGATATCTATTCAATGCAATGACGTAAGAAACTTGCCTTCCGCTGTATAGTTGCTTCAACTCGTTAGTTTATTGTCAGAAAAAAATAATGACAGATTATATTTAGACGGAAATGGTTTAAGAACGCTTAAATTCATTTAATACTGATAATTCCCCGGTAGCAAACTGAATTCCATTCTTAGTACATGCACACTGTCGCTCAATTTTTAACTAGGTTCTTCCCGTGGCGTGATTTTTTTAACAAAAAAAATGTATTTCTCATGATCCTGAGATTACGTAAATCTAGACGTCCACAGGCTCTGATGAAACCTGAAAACTGCTTACCCAAACATCCTAACTAATAATAAATGCGAAATTTCACGTCAAAACACAGTGACATTAGCTATTTTTATCCCGAAATTCCTACGGGATAAATTATATTGTTACCACGAACGAAGCAGGGCGGAAAACTGAAATAAAAGTTTTGCTAGAATTATGGCTCAAGCCACACTTAGAGGCTTTTCCATCTAAATATAATACATAATAAAGCTTTTATTTGATTCCTTACAATATTTTTGTTACTTGTAAATATAGTACATTTTGTAAAGTATGAGCACTCATTCATACTTTTTGTAGAAAATACTGGCTGTATGTTTTAATACTGGCAACTAATCTTTTGGACAGAGTTTCAAATAATTATAAACTATATTTGAAGCTCTGTAGAATTCGAGACTGAAGAGAGTCCGGCATCAGCAACGCTGGAATGATGTAAACTTTGACTCACTGAAATATATATATTAATATAAAAACCTACTCTTATCATTGAAATCGCCTTAAAACCCGTTATATGGTGGAGGCGCCGGGTAGTATATATTCGATTGATAATATTGTATTGATCGGGTATATATATTTAAAATACGGTATTTACGTGATATAAAAAATAATTTAATAATATATCATAGTATAGTGTATATTCGGGATTAGTGTAAAATCGCGAGTGTACCAAGAGAAGAAGAAGAAGGTATACCCAGATTGCAGTTTTGTGGAGACAAGAAGCTGTTACGGAGTTGTTGGAACTTGAAGTATAATTCGACAGAAAAAATAATAAGAAACAAGAGGATAATATATAAAGCTAAGTGGTTTGAAATTAATAAAATGTCCTCAACATCGAGATACGACGGAATCTCGACTTCCTTTGAAAATTTTTTGACCCAATTTTCAACACTAAGTGCCTTGAATTCATGGACTGATGAAACTAAAGCTCTCATCATTATAAACTATTTAACAGGCCCAGCTCTTAATTTTTTTAAAACTAATTGTGATGCTTCTACGACTTATAATGAAGTTTTACAAGTATTAAGGGAAGAATTCAGCACCCAGACTGATTATGCTGCTCAATTTTATACATCAAGGCAAAATCAAGGTGAAAGCACTTTAGATTTCATATATCGAATGACTCTATTAGCAAAGAAAGCCGAAATTACGAATGAGTCAATTATTATTAAACAAATATTATCCACATTGTCCTTTTATAATAAGCGGAAATTTGGTACGCAATTGTTTACCACCTTAAAAGATTTTAAAAATGCGGCCAAACAAGAATATGAGATTTTTAACTCTCAGTCACAACACTTATCATTGCCTTTAAAAATACAAACGGTTGGCGATAAGGACACTTGTACACATACTTGCTCGCGGGGTGATTTCCGTGACGAGACCCAAAATGCACCAATTGTGCATTTCGAAAGTCAATTCAGTGATCGACGGGCACCAACTGATGTTTTTTCAACACCAGTTACGTCTGGACCCTCACGTAGGTTCCCACCGCCAATACGCCCTATGGAACCCATGTCTTCTGCTGGAAGAGGAAATAATTTCTCGACGCCCACTCAGAGACCGACGTTTCAAAACTCTGAGAAAAGAGACTCATCAATGGTCGCTCAGCAGCCAACGCATGGATATGCCTTGCGAAATAGACAACATCCATCTCAAGATGTAAGGCAACAGCACCCAAATGCTCGACGGCACTAGACACCGGGACTATGCTAGCCGCCGAGGAAATTGAAGGTCCCTCTATTTCGTCTCTGACGCCTTTTATTGAAGTGAAGATACACGGAATTACTACGTGTGCTTTACTGGACAGCGGTGCCAGCGTCTCCGTGATCTCCGAGAAGTTGTTTTTTAAAATATTAGATAAAGTAGATATTGGTTCATGTCAATTAAATAATAATAAAGTGCCCTAATTTTATTATAATTGTAATTTAATAGTTATAGTTTATTAACTGTTATTTATGCACAATAATTAATGGTATAAATTCTAAATTTATTTTAATTGATTTTAAGTATTAATTTTCATATACTAATAGTAGTATATAGTCATACTAATTTGTAAACAAATTACAATTTATTTGGATATATCTTAATATTGTGATGTCTTTGATAGGATAATAGCTTATTGTAGGATTTATTTGATGGGGTTTTATGATATTCTAGTAAAACTTTATGGGATAACTTCCATATTTATTTAAAACTCCAATATGAAGATATTTCATGGAGGGAGTAATATCTTAGCTCTACTTAAACATGGTTGGCATTTTATTCCCGGGGGTGGTAAGGTAATTTTATATGATATAGAGTAGGTAAGATTATCCTAATTGTTGATATTGAGATAGGTATTGAGAGTGAACTTCTATATTGACTATTTAATAGTTTGTTTCCTTAAGTTATCCTTTATAAAATAGGTTACTACAACTGTTTCTTAGAAAGAATATCAGTCATATATTGATACTTCTTATAGTCTAATTAAATATATTTGTTGGATGTGAATTAACATTAGTAATTTTCAGATTCTTTTTAAATAAAATGATGACTGATGTTCTACCATATGGTAATATACTACCATATGCTGCCTGATGCAGCATTTGCAGATCCATGCAGCCTATACAGCCTTGGGGTTGTCAGCTGTTATACAACTAGTGCGCGTGTGTTTTTTATTTATAGTTAGGATTTTTTTTTTTTTTCAAATTTTAAAAATATTTTGTTCTTTTGGTTTAAAGTAGGTTGACCTAACAATCAGTATGATCAATATTTTTTGACTGGTTTTCATTGATTAGGATTAAAATAACTTGAACCATTTTCAATTATTTTATTTTATTGTCTTTCTTTTTATTAATTTTTCTTTAATAATAATTGGTGTAATGGTTTGTTATCTTAATCGGTTATTAGTAGTAACTTCTGATATTGGGTCATAATTGATGTAAACTGTTCCAGTCTTAGGTAGGTTAGATCTTTTTATAGTTTTTGTAAGCTTCAGTTTCGAACGAGTTCTAAACTTTTTTCGTAGAAGGGGGGATGTAAAGTATGAGCACTCATTCATACTTTTTGTAGAAAATACTGGCTGTATGTTTTAATACTGGCAACTAATCTTTTGGACAGAGTTTCAAATAATTATAAACTATATTTGAAGCTCTGTAGAATTCGAGACTGAAGAGAGTCCGGCATCAGCAACGCTGGAATGATGTAAACTTTGACTCACTGAAATATATATATTAATATAAAAACCTACTCTTATCATTGAAATCGCCTTAAAACCCGTTATACATTTTGTATTTTTAAGAAACTAATCAAGTTACAATAAATGAATGCTTAAGTATTTGTTTCTTGTTAGTATTTTTTTTCTTACAGACTATAATATTAGTACCTACACACACAATTATTACAATGTAAACCAAATTAAAATTTAAACTAAAGTAATTCAATAGGTACATTTAGACATAAACATAAAAATTTGCACATTGTTTTTCAGACTTAATTATAAAATTGCATTTTTTTTAGACATAATACAAATTATATTCACTAAGTATTTCAGACAAGTATTGTATATTTTCCTTTATCAAGAAATTAATACAATCGATTTTTTCAGTTGTGTACTTACGAAATAAAACATCAATTGACTCTGAACCCGAATTGGACCAAATAAAAATAAAAGTTAATAGTTGAACTAGATATACCTCATATATCTACCTCAACAGAACTGGCCACTCGTAAGCCTCAAAAATACCATCGGCTAAGCGAGGAAGACTTGACCTTCCACTATGTACACTGGGAATACAACGGTTTCGGGATCCTTTAGGCAAAATGACTAACTACAGAATTATCTACGTTGTTCATCGGACGGATATGACTAACTTAGGTAATTAAATATACATAGATAGATAATCCATCGGAATCAGGTCACGAAATATTTTAACATTGGTTTCTGTCATACCCTGACGAACCGTACGGGTTATTACGTAATTTAAATGAGTCACACAAAAAATGGATCAAACAATGATAAAGCTAAATGTTAAGTTTCAAGGCCAGTTAAAAACCTCTAATCATTCGCTTGAAGTGTCTTATAGAGGACACTTGGTCTATTGTCATGGCATACAACAAAAAAATTGTTAAAGAAAATCGTTGTAAAATTATAAAACCCGAAATCCTGTATTTCTATCGTTTAATCATAGTCTTTAGACTATGTATCATCACGCCTATTATTTCATGAGGGGTAAGTTACGGTCCTGCTCCTGACATAGCATACCTTAATCATACACAGCCTTCAATCAATATTTTTTACATGGTCAAAAATAATACACCTAGATCGCCCTCTGCCAGCATTTACTTTCGCTTCTGCCGATTTGGATATTTTTTTGTATGAAAGGGTATACTTTCCAGGTGGTCCCATGATCATCAGGTCAGGATCTGATGATGTGATCGAGGAGAAATCGAGAACTCTTCAAATTTTATAGGCACACTTATAGAGTTTTTTTATAGTGACTTATGCATTTGCTTTCGGAAAGCACACTTTTCAGTGCATAATTTTTGAAGTCGGTACACTTTTTTTTAAAAGACAATTATTAATTAACATCTTTCACTTATATTCTTCTCTAATGACATCGCTCCGAGTACGGTCAATACGTTTTACAATATTCCTTGGGCACAGCAGACAGGGTCATTACCAGCTAGGCTACGGCGCTGTCACATTGATGATTATCTTCTGCTGTGACCCTAGATTCTAAAGCTTGCGTGGTAGATTCTTTTCTCACCTACTTTGACACATTTTTTTTAATTTTCAGACATCAGGATGGCGCGTGCAGCCTCTTTCGGTGAAAGATGGGCGCGCGACAACCTGGTCAGAAAAGCAACCTCAGACGAAATTGCTGTCCTCAATTTGTTTCCATCTACTTGCAACGGCGATGAAGTGGCGGCATCAATCAGAGCTAGGAAGTATTATAAAGCTCGAAGTCCTGGAGGTATGACGGAATTGTGGCATAAAAGGAATCCTGATGATGAAGATATTCTTTCCAGTTGTCAAGATGCGTTAGTATTGTTTTTTTTATCTTCCAGCAGCTCTGCCACCCTATTCCGTATCTCTGTTGCTAACAAAAAGGTGTTGGGGGGCAGAGGTCACAGTTCTAGTTAATTGCCTATCATCATAAAACTATTTTTCTATGCAGACCTTACTATCATGAAAAAATATTTCCTTTCAGTTACATAGTGCCTCTCCGCGCCAGGAGTGTTGGAGGTCGAAGAATAACAATAGTACGTTTACCAGCACCAACAGCTTTGGATCGTCCTATATCTGCAAAAGCTTTGTTGTCTAGATGGCTCATGATTTTGGATATAAGGTAAGCATTTAAATTATAAAACTAGATGCTACCTATGGAAATTTTGATATTACTGGTCACTATATTAACTTAGCCATATATGAACTTCACCGTGGAGCGCTTATTAACTATCTTTCCCTATTATGGTCTTGAGTTCATAGAAAAATTCCATAGAAATTAATGTCGAGAAATTATTATATCCTTAAAAAAATAAGTCGTCAAAATCGGTACATATTTCATCGAGATACTGATAATTGACTATAAAAAGTCGTTTTTTTTTTCAAAATTACTGAAAAACTAATTAACCAATTTTTATGACATAAAAATGGGACCAATCCGGAAGAATTATCTGTCGATTATAAAAGAAATCATCAAAATCGGTTCATAAACGACGAAGTTATCCGCGAACACACATAAAAAAATATATACGGTCGAATTGAGTAACGTCTTTTTTTGAAGTCGTTAAAAAATCACATTCAGAATTCAGTTTTCCCGGATTTTTCAGTTTTCCGCGTAACTTTTCCAATTATTATTTCCGAAGAAACCTGATTCGGACTATTACGAACATATAAATAAATCGGTCCAGCCGTTCTCAAGTGATGCGCTAACTAACAGCATTTCTTTCTTTTATAAGTAGATATAGAACATCAATTATCGATATCTAATAGATAAAATAAAATAAAACATATTAAAATCGATTTTGCCTGCGGTTTCACCAGCTTGGAAATAATGGATAATGCAGCTGTACCTGAGAAAAGCAATGTTTATTGAATTTGCTATAAATTATTTAATAAGCGCTTTTTTTAATACAAATGAAAGTCAACAGTTTAGCATCGTCCTCTTTTCTGATATAAAAACTAGTCTATACCATTCCCTTGTGGCGAATCTTTTTTTTAGCTGAAAATAACGTATGGCCTCGGTAGACGAGTGGTTAAGACGTCTAGGCAGATCACGGTTCGATCCCGGGTTGGGTTTTTTTGTAAATAAAAACTTATGTACTTGATTTGACAGACCACATTTAGAGACTTTTCCATCTAAATATACCTCAACAGAACTGGCCACTCGTTGGGACAATTGGACAATGGGAATTTTATTCAGAAACGAGGGTTAAATTTAGATTTGTGAATGTTAAAATGATTGTTATATTATATACTTAATGTTGTTAAAATTATTCTTAAAGATTTTGATCCCAGTTTTTCGATATAATTTTCAGTTTCTGAGTTCAATAAAAATAAACGTTAGTATTTATTACAAAGAAAACGAGTAAAAGTGTAGGCGTTTCAATAATATAAATTATCGTACTGATATAATAAGATTTTTAATTAAAAATTTCAGACTGAAAGAGGACCCAACCTCAGGTGAAGAAGTAGTGTTCATAGACGTATGTGACTTACAACAATCGCATCTCAAAAATCATTTCAAAGGATCCTATTGGAAGGATTTTGTTTGGTGCATGAAAGTATGTATTTTTTGAGGTATGACGATTTAAAAATCTTAGAAGGGCCTTATATCGAAAACCACTGACCCTAGACTGGTCGTGTCTTTACCAAAAGGAAAGGTTTCGTCTTCCAAGGTTTCACATTTAAGGTTCCTCTCGAGGTTTGGACGCAATTTTGACCAACTTCCCGATTAGTGACAACCCTGAAATCAATTTTGGGCATATCCTGGCATCGTCCCCTTCATGAAAAACCTGGTCTCAGAGGTTACTTCGAGGGGGCACGATTCCAAACAACGTCCTCTAACTTTCATTGAGTATTGCCTAATCCGTTAGAGATAGGTAGGTATAACAAAAAGAATTGACACTTTTTAAACTTTTCAAAGTAAATAGGTACATAATTTTACTTTTTTTCAGACAGTTTATCCTCTGAAATTTGCCGAAGTTCATATAATAAACACAAGTCGATTGAAAACAATGTCCTTGCTATTGCTCCATATCGGTCTTTACCCATGGCGACGTAAAGTGACACAAATCCATCAAAATGCCGACCAATTAAGTAAAATAATGGGTGTAGATTATTTTCCTGAAGATGGGTTGCCTTTCGAATATGGAGGGACAGCTGGTGGGATGAAGGACCTCAACGGTAATATCATTTTATCATAACAGAACACAGGTGGTAAGGCTCGAGAGCTAGAAATAGTATTTATTAGCGCGGACGCTAGTTTTACGTCTCCTCCGAAGTACAAGCAGTCTATTAAAGTACTTGTTTATAAAAAAAATTATGCTCAGTATTTTTGGTACGAATGTAGAGGTTTGAAGTTTATTTCGTTTCTACTAGAATATGATACATAACTTACAACTAAAAATAAAATGAATATATAAAATTCTGTTTTAGTTCCATCACTTATTTATGGAAGCGAGACTTGGGTATGGAATAAGAAGCATGAAAGTAAGATAAATGCAGTGGAATGCGGTCTTTGCGTAGAAATGTGTGATATAAAGCGTATATTGACCGCATCCGAAACGATGTCATTAGAGAATAATGCTGGCAGAGGACGACAAGATGTACTTTTATTGAACACAAGCTTCTGTCCGCGGTTTCACCCGCGTGAAAATAGATCCAAAAATAATTAATTCCTTGGCTGTCATTTGGCCCTACCCCGCCCGCTTTCGCGGTATAAAAAGTAGTATATATGTCATTCTCTGATCATAAACTACTACTATGCAAAAAATCATGTCGATCCCGTGAAAAATAAAAATAAATCTATCCCATATGAACCATAACTTTGTAAGAAATATCAGATGACTGTTCACTCCTTAGCCCCATGAGATTAGGAAATGATTAAAAACCAATTTAATTCCATCCTAATTACAATTTTCAGATGAATGGACAAAAAAAATCTTGAACAACTCAAAATGGCTGCAATGTGAAGAACGGAAGTTCTATGAAACTGAAATGAAACCGGAAATTAAGCAAAGAGTTCGACATAAAAGTGCCGTAAGAAACCTTCGTGGCGGCAACGCTTCATACGACGTTCTTACTCGAACACATTCTTGTCGATCTTTACAGAGACATGACTATGAAGACTTGGATAATGGAACTCATGGAGCGTATAGGACATTGAAAATATCTTCAGAACAAGCGTATTTTAGATAGTTTGTAAGGAAAAATCGTGGAAAATCAAGAAATATTTGAACCAGATGGGATTGGAGTATGATTAAATTTACATCAAATTCGACTAATAAATTTAAATTTTCAATAACTCAAAATTGCTGCAACCCGCGTAGGAAAATAATGGTTGAAAATGGTGGATTTTTTATTTGCCTTTCACTCAAATGCTATATTTTTATTACAAACCAAGTCCGTGTAGAATAGCTGCATTTCCCGGCTGAATCGCGATGCTGATTCGTTGAGCGAGGAAGGAGACCTCTTGTTACCAGAAGAGATGATCAGTCGAGGGGATATATCTTTAATAAATTGTTTAGCATTTGAACTCCACGGACCTAGAGTTTCTATTTTGTGTGAGTGAGATGCAAACGAAAGAGATATTTTCAATCTTATTCTTTGTCTACGCGGATTGTAAAATCAGAATGGCGGAGGTTCTATGAAACCAGAAATTAAGCAAAGAGTTAAAGATAACATTTCTGTAAGAAACCTCTGACGTATTAGAACTTAGTAAATAGAAATCGTATGGAGGGTAGTCTAGCCACGTACTAGTTTTCGGTTCAACTTATTTGACGCGTTACGTTTTAAATAAGACTAGAAATGTACCTATGTGATTTAAGTTGTGATATGAGAATCTTATTAAAGCTTGAGTAGACAAAATCTCATTTAGAAATAGAAAGATATAATTTGACTTTGTCTTCCACTGGGTACCTTATGGGCCCAGCAACGGTTCCCGGGAGCTGTAAAGAAACCCTTGAAGAATAAAAAAAAGGTATAAGTAATTTCTCATAGAGATAAAGCAAGACACCTAATACAAGGGGCGTCGGTGGTCGAGTGGGTAAAACGTCGGCTCACAACTAATAAGTCGCGGGTTCGATCCCCACATCCGACCATGTAACAATAGGTTTTTTATAATAAAAAATCTATGTACATTCCATCTACATACCTCAACAGAGCTGGCCACTCGAAAGGTAAAAGCCTAAAACAAAAATCTTCGGCTAAGTGAGGAAGACTTTGTGTTCCGCTGGGTACCCTGGGGCCAGCAACGGTACCCGGGAGCTGTAAGGCAACCCCCTCTTTTTATATAAAGGACTGACTTCCGCGACGCTACTCTTTTTCCTGCTTTATCACTACAAAATTAGGAATTCGTGTACTGGCTTCCACGTATGCCTGGATCGGGCATTTTTGACTGCGCATTTCTGGTCGGCAATTCTCTTTATTTCTTTAGAGGCTCGCTATTCATAGTTTTAAGTTTTCACTTCTGTCGGCAGTCCCCATGACTGTCTGTGCCTTAGATATTCTTTCTACACGGTCATATGAGTAGCCGACAGTATCCTATAACAGTTGTAGTTCAACAAAGTCACATAAAAAATGTATGTAATTAAAAACAAGTAGGTAAACTGAATATTTTAAATATATATTGGCATTTTTTTTGTTTGATGAGAATTGAACCCAACCTCTGCTTTATCGACTATCGACATCTGTAAATATTATTTAAAAATTAAATGCTTGTTCGTTGGTAATCGCATCACTTGGCAATTTTTTCAAATGTTCGGAATAGTCTGAATAAGAAGAAATTGGAAAATTCGGGAATTGGATGAACTCAAGACCATAATAGATGATGAAAATTAATATGCTCTCCACGGGCGAGGCCGGGGTTGAAAGCTAGTAAATAATTATTATAATAGATATTATATTATATATACTTAGTAAGTACTTATGTATATTTTGTAAATAAATATATTTTTAATTTATATTTAATTATTTTTTAAACTCCTAAAAACAAATAAATTTCTTAATATATTAAGTAATAATATATACTTACCCATATCAACGGTGACAGATTTTTTTACAATTTTTCAAAATTATCATTCGCTATATTGTTAATCAAATTTTAAAAGAAGATTTCGTTCATTATACTTTGTATTGTGTGAAAATTAACATTATCATTGGTAACAGTGTCCTCATTAGTATCTTCATCAAATATATTTCGTAAATAAGAATACATAACTAGATATCTGTTATTTTCAGGTTAACATCCGAAGCACTAGATTAAACACATTTTTTGTGTTGTTCCCGGATTAAACCCGGTTTGAAACCCATCGCTATATTCGTAGAAAATTTTCTATTTCAACGCGGGCAGAGCCGCTGGCTATTGCTAGTAACCCATATTCGATTGTAATTATAAATCATAATGAATGCAATTGAAGCATATTTGAAAGCGATATCGTAAATTCAGTTGTGAGTTCATCTAGCAGCCCACTTGCTAGTGCAAGCGACGAGCAAGTAACACGCAATGCGTCGTGCACTAGTAAATATTTAAGTAGGGTGACCACAAAACTACAAAAACCCTTTATATGTATTGTGGCGCGGCGAGAGACAGTAATTACTGCTGGCAACAATTTAATTGCCTTTATGTCTTGTATAATAGCTGAGTATTATTATTATGATACAGCTGTCTTCCAGGAACTACATTGCAGGAATTCTCTGGCAGCGATGGTAACAGTGTGTGCGCAACAATTATTTTTAATGCGCGATGCGGGTTTTATATTCGGGAAAAACTTGGATTTTTGTATGAACCCAAGACCAAAATAGGGGAAAATTAATATGGGCTCCGCGGGCGAAGCCGGGGCGGAAAGCTAGTAGGGGAGGGGGACCTCTCGGTTGTAGGAAAAATATTTTCTGCCACTTTACTTTTGAAAGAATTTTGCAAGTCGCTGCAGGGAGTAAATTGGCAGAAAATATTTTTCTTACAACCGAGAGGTCCCCACAAATGCTGTTCACTCATTTTCTGCCAGTTGGTAGGAGAGGTTTTTTTTATTTTTTTTTTCTTCTCAATCGGCTCAGCGGTGTCCCGAAAGCGCTGGACCCCTACTCGTCTACAACAATTTGTACACGAAAAAGAGGTTTTCTGCCGGCAAGTGCTTACAACCACTTTCTGTCGCCATGTCTCTACCTATAAATAATTATCAATTATTATTCAAAAGGATGCCGACTTTACGTAGGAATATTCAGAAACTTAAGGAATCGATAGGTTTGCCCTTTTTTCACGCCAAAACAGAGCAACGGAATTTTTTTTCACAGGCATAACTGGCGGAAATACTTTGAGATAAATTCTTATGTCACATTTTCATTTGTTTTTATTTATATATTATATATAACGACACCGCTCGCGGCTTCGCACAGTTATAATATCGGTTTACAACAATTTGAATACCTATGTAAATACGCTTATCTATATCTCTGACGAATTAGACAGCATACGCCATGAAAACTCGCTGGGCTATATTTTTCCCCGGCTTGGTTCACTTATACTGTTAATACTCAGCTTCTAAACATGATAGGTCCATGTTTAATACTTGTAAACCTTCAACCTATCAAATAGTACAAAATCCGTTTAGTAGTTTTTCGTGAAAATGTCAAAGACAGACAGACCATTTGTTTTAAAATATGTAGTGATAGTGATATGTATATATAGATAGGTACTTTTTTTTTCTTCTTTAATTTAATAATAAAGAATGTTGTTCTAGTAAAAATTATTATTTTATGTATTAAATGACTAATTTGCGCTAAAAAACTTTGAGGCATACAGTCAAATAAACTAGCGAAACTTATCCTGATTTGTTCAAAATAATGGTATCACTGGTTATTTGCTAAGTATTTCAGTGCTACCAAATTTGGTGCGATTTACGTAAACCGCTTGAAAATTATTTCATATCACACGATGTGCGTGTTCATTTATATAATTAGTTATAGGAATAATGATTGAAATCGAGGCAAGAAAATATTATAATTATGACGATTTTACACATTTCCATTTGTGTGTAAAATGATATTGTGTGATAGGAAATGTTGACAAAGGACGACCTAGGTGTACTTTTATTGAACATATAAAAAATGTATTGATCGATGGAAATATTAAAAATACACACAGTCGCCGAGCATGTAGGTATAAAAGGTATGATGAATATAAAAGAAGCGAAAGAGGTATGTCAGGATCGTAACAAATAGCATTCAATTGTCTCTGCCTACCCCTCTTGGGATAAAAGACGTGATGGTAGATAGATACACATTTCCATAGAAAAAACTGTAATTTTTACGACTTTTATGCTTTACGACATGGCCAAACATACTGGTAGTATAATGTCTGCATTTAGCGAGTGGTGACAATTAAGGCTTTATGAGCAGAAAAAGGTGTTTTTGACGTTGAAATAATTTAATTTTTTAAGCTTCCCTAGCTAGGTTCCCAAAGTTGCAATAATTATGCTAACTCGTCCTATGTCTTAATCCGGTTAGCAGTTTTAGCGCCATTTAGTAACACATTTTTTTTAACAGAATAATACAGTAATTTCACCAGTAAAATACCTCTTGTAATAAAATTGTACCTAAGTTTTATTTTAATATGATAGTTCTAGTTTTCGCTAATTTTGCATTCGGTCTTGTATTAATTAACAAAGACCTAATTAAAATATGTTATAAGGCCCCAATTAAAATTGTTAAGAATTAAAAATGACAGGCAAACATTATGAAGTAACTTCTAGTCTTATTATATGCAGTGACAGGTTTGTCACTTCTTACGATATGTAAACATTGTTACCTATGTAACTGACCAAGGTGCGAGGTATAAAGCGAGATATAAGGTGTGATTTGGTTTCAAATTTAAAAAAAGGAACAACAAGGAAAGGACGACTAAGACGAACTTTCATTGTTCAAATAATCTGATGTCCTTAAAAAAATAACAAATACGTAGGTAGTACTAAAAATAGACGTGCATGTATGAAACGATGTATGGATGTGCAACTCTCTGCCTACCCCTTTGGGAAACAGGCGTGAAGGTATGTATGCAAAAGGTGCATTTTATTTATCGCTGACATAGACGTCCGAAAAGTATCTTTGAAATTTTACCTCCAGGGTAAGAAGGGATGCTAAAATGTGTACCAAAAAATATTATATATAACATAAATGTCCGTGTGGAAAAGATGTAGATCAATTTGGAACTCACGGACTTTCCTGCATAAAAAGTGCAGACAGGCTTTCTCGCCACAGCTCCCTCAATGATACCATCAAAAGGGCTCTTGCGTCAATAGACGTCCCTGCTCTCCTAGAGCCAACGGGAATAATCCGGGAAGACGGCAAGAGACCAGATGGAATGACTCTGATTCTCTGGGAGCGAGGTCGGGCCCTTGTAAGGGATGCTACGTGCGTGGACACATAAGCCCCGTCTCATCTCAGGGAAACAGCAAACAAAGCGGGAGCTGCGGTGGAAATCGCAGATTCTAACTAACGGCGCAAATATAGTTCAATTATTGAAAACTACAAATTTGTGCCGTTTGGTGTAGAAAGTCTAGGTCCGTGGGGTTCAAATGCCAAAAATTTTATTAAAGATATGTCCCCTCGACTGATCATCTCTTCTGGTGACAAGAGGGCTGGCTCCTTCCTCGCTCAACGAATCAGCATCGCGATTCAGCGGGGAAATGCAGCCAGTATTCTTGCCACTATTCCACGCGGACCTGGTTTATTTAGTTATTTTTAATCTTTAGATTTGATTTAAGGTTAAGGAAAAAAAATACATATATATGGCTCCATTTTTTAATTATATTTATTAATATAAAAACCTTAAATCAAATCTAAAGATTAAAAATAACTAAATAAACCAGGTCCGCGTGGAATAGTGGCAAGAATACTGGCTGCATTTCCCCGCTGAATCGCGATGCTGATTCGTTGAGCGAGGAAGGAGCCAGCCCTCTTATCATATTAGCTCGATGGTACCAAATTGCTAAGTTTCAAATCCATACAACAATTCGAAGTAAGCTATTTCCTAGATTTGTTACATTGAACTGAAGCTGATAAAGCGAGTACATATAACAGTGAATGCGGACGAAGCCGTAGGCAGTACCTAGTAATGCATATAATATTACCATGTAAGTACATAAATTGCCAAATAAACATTAGCCTAATTTTTTTTATATTCTATTTCTATCCATTTTTTTTTGATTTAACGGCTCATTTGATTTTACCTATTATTTACAATAACATACTATATTATATAGGCAATAAGGTTCATTTTGAATTGTAATATTTTAGTATTTTGTATAAATAGATGTGGTTTCAGTACATGTATTTACGCAAACACATAATAACGGACATCATACGATACGTAGATATATGTTGTAAGACATTGTAATATTTTACATCGCATTTCCATTATATAAAATGTTCTGGGGATTCCACATCCGGTCATGGCGACATACGCACGCGTTTTCGTCGTGGCGTGATGTGGAATCCAGTTTAATCCTGTTCGCGCTGTGATGGTTGTGATTAATCAGTGATTAATAAGACATATCACGGTCGGCGGGATTATCTTAAATACCGATTTACCGGCTATATACACTATAAAGGCTATAATACTTGACATTGGCAAATCACCGATGAACATTGGTGGAGCCATAATAAAAAAGAAGAAGAAGAAGAAGAAGTAAAATGTTCTGTCTTCGATCAGTAGCTAATATATAAAACACAAAAAATGTTTCTACGTATGTCGGTTAATAGTCTTTGAAACCATCCAACCGATGTGCCCCAAAAAGATTTTATTTGAAAGGCAATAATGCGAAAACTAAAACTAAAAAAATCTTTTCCTATACAAAAATTACTTACTTACTAAATAAATGAAAAACATTAGTGTGAAGTTACCCCAAAATTGTCGGGCAAAGTCCCGACTTCCCATGGTACCTATTATGAATTCAATTGATTTTGAGCCTATTCTGGGCAAACCGACAAGGCATTTATTCTAAATCCAGTTACTTGGGAAGACGGCAAGAGACCCAATGGAATGACTCCGATTCCCTGGCCATGACATTAGCCCCGTCCCATATTCGGGAAACAGTAATGCTGCGGCGGAAATCGCATAGTTCAATTATAGAAAACTACAAATGTGTGCCGTTTGGTGTAGAAACTCTAGGTCCGTGGGTTTCAAATTGATTGCCCGCTGCTTAGTACGCATTGTATAAGGAAGACTATACACCCCCTTAGGATAGATAGCGAGATGTGAAATAGCCTATAACCATTCCTCAAGAATGCAATCATATTTTTATTAATCGGTCCAGTAGTTTTTGAGTCTATGGAACACGACTGATTATCTAATCAGCATCGCGATTCCAATAGTACATGGCCGGGATCCGGG
Organism: Nemapogon koenigi; assembly: GCA_963924495.1. Classification (NCBI taxonomy): domain Eukaryota; kingdom Metazoa; phylum Arthropoda; class Insecta; order Lepidoptera; family Tineidae; genus Nemapogon; species Nemapogon koenigi. The sequence continues at coordinate 2,961,855 of OZ004648.1, forward strand.
ATAAAATAACAATATATCTATCGTAACGCATTTTATACCAAGAGACTAGAAGAGATAATCCGCATTCGTCTCTATCTTCTCCAAGTAGTATGCCTTACATCACACATCCTGAATAGAGACAGCATTCCACTGCATTTATCTCTCTTATTCCTTATTTTTGGAATAAGAGGCATGCCTTTCTCGGATTATTTTTATTTTGTCGTATCGGATATGAATATGGTTACCTACTTCATCGTAGACAGGGGCAATGCGCTCGCGTCGTGGTTTGTGCAAACTCTATGACTCATTCGGTCGTTACCTTAAATGTTTCGGTTAAGAATTATTCTGCAATGTTACTCTAATGTCTATGAAAATAGACAAAAATCTGATGCTTAAATATTTTTGAAATCTTCATTCATTTCAAAAAAAAGGAGGAGGTTCTCAATTCGTCGGAATCTTTGTTTTTTTTATGTAGGTACCTATGTTCCCCGATAACTTGAAGACGCCTGGACCGATTAGCTTTAGACATTATAGTGGTGGGAACCCGTCGTTTTTAGCTTTAACCCAGCGGTGTTGAGGCTGTCCCGCTACTGCAGCGCCTCGGGAATGTTTGCGAATGTTCGACTGCTTTTTTGCAACCATGCGCAAGTCTCTGGCCCGCAGGGTGCGGGTAAGCACCAACACCTGCGTCCTTACGATGATGATTGATACATAAGTATTTGAGGCGTTTGGTGTGGAAACGATGGGACTGTGGGGACCTGGAGCACGACTTAGAAAGCTCACATGACCAACGGGCTGGCTCTTACTTCGGTCAAAGAATAAGCATTGCCATCCAACGAAGCAATGCAGCCAGTATGTTGGGTACTCTCCCATAAACTTATTTAGCATTTATTTCAATAAATTGTCGCTACCGTCGCCATCGCAACGAAATTTGAGTTTTAAGATTACTGGAGAGGCCGGTGAGACAAAGGTCAAACTGTCAAAGGCTACTTTTACCCGGCAAAATAACTTATTTATTTCGGATTTTTTTATTAGAATTTAGTCTATCTATCTTTCAAGCTTTTCATTTCATCCTAATAGGGTTAGGCAGAGACAATCTATGTCATTTGTTACGATCTTGATCTTTCTCTTATTTTATATTCATCATACCTTTCATACATGCTCGGCGATTGTATGTACTTTTTATATTTCCATCGATCAATACATTTTTTATATGTTCAATAAAAGTACACCTAGGGCGTCCTCTGCCAGCATTTCTTTCACTTCAGCCATATAAACCTTTTTAGTCAAACTTTCATCCTTCATTCTTTCAACGTGTCCAAACCGGCGTAAACTACTTTTCTTTATTTTAATCACATTCTTCTCTAATGACATAGTTATATAATAATAATTAATAATATGTATGTATATAAAATATATAAAAACATAAATAATTAGAATTAGAAACTTCGTTATAAAAAATATAATATCTACCAGTGCGACGATAACATAGGTATTTAGGTATCCCACTAATATTATAAACGCGAAAGTTTATATGGATGTATGTATGTTTGTTACTCAATCACGCCAGAACGGCTGATCGGATCTGTTTTTAATTTGGCACAGAGATAGATTATAGTCTGGAATATCACATAGGCTACTTTTTATCCCTGAAAAATTTATGGTTCCCGTGGGAAAGATTTGTTTTTGATATTCACAGGATCGACATGTTTTTTTGCACAGTGGTAGTTTAGGGGTCAGAGAATGACATATACTACATTTTATACCGCGAAAGCAGGCGGGGGAGGGGCAAATTACAGCCATTGGATTATTTCTTTTTGTGATATATTTCCATGCGGGTGAAACCGCGGACAGAAGCTTGTATATGCTTGGTATACAATTAGTACAAATTCTACTATTCATTCTAACATAACCGACTGAAATTATATGGGGACAAAACCTTGACAACCAAAAAACTGTACCAATTTAATGACATATTAATAAATACAATTCCACTTATTTACTTCTTAATAAGATAATAATCATCTACCTTTTTTCTACGTCTTTTTTGATTCAATTACAATTTTAGAATCCGTCCCATAGCATCTTGGTCGACCAGTACAAAATTGGTTTTTAGGATAAGAGATGGTTTAAGGCTTTTGGAAAAATTCTTTAAGATATATCTATCTATCTATCTATCATCACGCCCTTCATCCCAAGAGGGGTAGGCAGAGACAATCGAATCCCATTTCTTACGATCCTTTTATATTCCTCATACCTTTCATACATGCTCGGCGAAATATGTGTACTTTTAATATCTCCATCGATCAATACATTTTTTATATGTTCAGTAAAGGTACACCTAGGTCATCCTCTGCCAGCATTTTCTTTCACTTCAGCCACATAAACCTTTTTAAACAATCTTTCATTCTTTTAACTTTAATATATTTATCTACATATAGGCAAACGAAAGAGGTGGTAGGATAGCAGGGCGAATAACAAAATTATTGTCAAAAGATGGGGAAGTTCTTATCAATATTATAAAAAGCATTTTTTGTGGACTTGAGCTCTTTTTTTTTGTTCTTTCTTCACGGGTTTACTGCCTTACAGCTCCTGAAACTGTGTACGGTCTTTTAGCCGATTGTATTTGTGAGGCTATACCTAACGAGTGGCCAGTTCTGTTGAGGTATATTTAGATGGAAAAGCCCCTAAGTGTGGTATGTCGGATTATGTACATAATTCAGCTCTTTATATCTAAAAACTACTTAGGTTGCTGCATTGGGATTCTAATATCCCTCATATTATTTAAAATAATTACTTTCATAAAGTTCAACAAGACAATGAATAATTTGCTAAAAATATCGTGCCATTTTACACTACTTAAGCATTGATATATGAAAATAAAATTTCGAGCGCAAAAATAATTAGTGCGGCTCGAGGATCGCCACACGAAATTAGGGTGATGTAGGGGCATTTGAAACAATATAAATTAGACAAATTCCACCTACGAAGTCCCGGCAGACACATCATAATTATGTCATTTTATTTATGGATTAAAATTATGGGTAAAATGAAACACATGTCATTCTCCGGCCCTTTGCAAAAAAAAATCACGTCGACTCGTTTCTCCGTTTTCGGGTGAAAAAAGGGCAAACAAACAAACAAAATATTAGTTTCGATTGTATGGACCGAGTATCTCTACATTTTAAAATAGAATTCAATAATTTTACTGCAATTTCATATTGAACTTACTAGGTACATTTTAAGGGCGTGTCAGCCGGAACTTTGTTATACACACTTCCTCACTAACTAAAGGAATTTTAAAATTAGTTTTATATTTAGCTACATTTTTGAAATTATTAAGTTTAGAAAGTATTATCTTTACGGTAAAGAAATAATCCATTTAAAATATATTTTATTTTATTTTATTTTATTTTATTCTATTCTGGACAACAAACAACCATTCAACAAACATTACTACAACATAGATACATATAAAAAAAGAACAGTCATATAGGCAGTGACGTTATTCAAAAATATTGTTTATACATACATTCAAAACAAGATATGAAAATTCCAAAAAATATAGAAAGAAAAAATTAAATTAAAACTAAAAAAAAGTTAAATATATTAGTACTAATTTACAATCGATAGGCCTTATTTTCCTTAGATCCAACTATCCCCCATCTCCCCCTATTGCAGTCGCATGTACGGATTCATTCTCCGTGACGAAATCATAAAAAGCGCGATGTTCCTCCGCCAACCGCACTCAAACGACCGCGCGGGAACCTGTCGCGCTTGTCTAGTATCCAAAATTAATAAACCAATTTTTTCAAAACTGTGATTTTTTCTCAATCAAAAACGTTTCGCTCTAGTGCCAGTGTTTTTAACGTTTGCGAACGTTTGGCCTGTGACTTGATTTTCAATTTTGAAGGTAATGCAATTGCACTTTTTTATTTTTTTTATATTTATTTGTAGTTAATTTCTTTCGACAAAAAACCTATTCTAGCTTAGATTGGATGTATGGATGTTTGTACCGGATTTTGGCTTGAAATATTAATACAGCCATGAGCTTATTTCCATCATTTGTTCTATTTATACACGGGTAAAACCGCAGGCAAAAACTAGTTCTAAATAAGTCCAAATAAATATGCAATGAGTCGTAACACAGATAAAATGTAATAATCGATATCAAGATAAAATAAAAAGTAGATTAGATACATCAAACTGTGATTATAAAATTATCTATGCTATTTGTATAATATCACAAATACCATCGGCTAAAAGAGGGAGACGTGGTTTCGGGAGCCGTAAGGCAAACCTTAAAATAGAGAGATAAAAATAGTTATATTAAGTTATTTTTGAACTTCTGTCTGTTCAGATATCTGTCTAGAAATTGTTATCTTTTTCTTACCTATATCCTTGATGTAGGGTAAAGGAATTGAATACATCACAAAATAGAAATCATAACACTAACTATAATTGGCTTTCACTCCAAAATAGAATAGCCTGTGCTGTAATCCATTACAACTGCCTACATTTAATTTTAAGTTAAAAGAAATTAAAACTAAATAAAAATTTATCTATACAATCAATTGATTTTTTGTTTGTAATAAATAAACTCAAAAACTACTGAACCGATTCTATAGAAAGCTACGATATCCCTGAGTGACATAGGCTGTATTTTATATAGTTCGAAATTATTCACGGGCGGCGCCGGGGGCGGAAAGTCTAATAAGTAATATTTTTAAATCTTTGAACGTCCTAACAATATACAACCAACCACTTCGCAAACATCATCCGTGGAGAAGAAGTGGCAAGAAATAAAAAAAAACATAAGATTCAAAATAATGTCGGTATTAACTAGGCAGACCCCGGGTTCGATTCCGGATCCCGGCCATGTGCCATTTTTTGAATTAAAAACTTATGTACACACTTAGAGGCTTAATATACCTCTCAATATACCTCAACAGAACTAGCCACACGTCACAAATACCATCGGCTAAACGAGGAAGACTTTGTCTTTCGCTGGGTACCCTGGAACTTTAACACGGTTTTGAGAGCTGTAAAGGCAACCCGTAAAGAAAAAAAAAGAATATCGGGTTTAAAAATGGGGAAATGTTTTCCCGTCGCATATGGCTGTAGAGACTTGAGCAGAATTTTTCTATCTATAATAGTTTAAGTAGTTAATTTATTGGCTATCATCAGGTCTTCCATGTCTTCAAATCCGGGATAAAAAGCAGTCTTTTTTTAATCCAGGGCAAACTATCTTGTGGTTGAGGCGTGAAGATATTATAATATTAGTAAAATGGTCCCAAACCAAACGCATTTCTTAACAAAAATCCGACACAAAAACTGAATTACCAAACACAATACGAAATGGCCTGGAAATTTTCCTAATAAAAAAAGCTCCAAAAAAGCCAATTTCTCAAGAACGTGACTGGAAGCTATTCTATTCGTGGTACACTATCATTAAAATGGTCAATCATGATTTAGCGGTACTTCACTGGCGTCACAGAATGATCTATAGATCTTCGCGAGATCTATAGATCGTGGCAAGATTGGACAGAGCGATGCACTCGGTAATATTGCAACTTTCAAGTTGTTGAGATAAAATGTAATGATCAGATGTGTCTGTCTTATTTTCTTCTTTTATTTCAAGTTTATCAAACGGATTTCGAAAATCCGTTCAGCCGTTGCGATGTTATTAACATGGCATCACGCCATCATGGCATTGATTCGGCTGTAAGTGATTAAGCTTTCATCATCCAGAGATAATCTTGTCCAGTTTAATAACTTTGAGAGTCAGACAAACATATCCCGGACCCCTAAACAATTGCTGAATTTTAATACTTTGCCGTGCCTATCGCCTTCTATGTGAGTCGGTGGCCGAGTGGTTAAGACGTCTGGTATAAACTAAGCGGACCACGATTCGATCCCGGCCATGTACCAATGGGTTTTTTATAATTAAAAATTTATGAACATACTTTGAAAACCACACTTAGAGGCTTTTCCATCTAAATATACCTCAACAGAACTGGCCACTCATTAGGTATAGCCTCACAAATACCATCGGCTAAAAGAGGGAGACTTGGTCTTCCGCAGGGTACCTCTCACGGTTTTGGGAGCCGTAAGGCAACCCGTGAAGAAAAAAAATCGCATTAATTTCTCACACTATATTTCAATTATTCATTATTGTTATAATCTACATATATCTATACATATTTTGATGCGATTTAAGCAGAATATTAATGAATTTATTGTGTGCTATTTTACCTCAATTTTGTAGTTCAATTTTTTAATAAAATGCCGCCTTATTTCTGGCAATCTGTGTGATAATAAATTGTTTTTTTTTGTATAGAAAAGCGCAAAGAAGTAGACAATTTAAATTAATTTTCAAATTATAATGACATAATGGAAGTGGTAATTTGTCTGATTTATTTTAGGACGTAGTTGTTAAAATGCAAAGTAAAAACCAAGGTATGATTTTAGGATTCCGTACCCAAAGGGTGACAACAAAAACGGCCTATTACTAAGTCTCCGCTGTCCGTCTGTCCGCCTGGCACACGGCTGTATCTTTTGAACCGTAATAGGTAAACACTTGAACTTTTCCTAGAGTGTGTGTGTATTACTATGTCCGCTAAAACAACTAATAATACGCAGGGCGGCTTGTGGCGAGCCGTGGGTGAGTAACGACACCGCCGAACCCGAGTGTTCCAGGGAGTAGGTTAAGGCAGGCGTCCCCACTGCCAGACCTGAGACTCTCGACCCTGGCTTGCCTTAATTGGTTGTCCAGGGTGGAGTCGTTAGAGTATAATATTATGTATTATGCTCGAGGGTGGAAGTGTCTAAAGGCGTAATAACGGGGAAGCTATATGTGAAACCGGTGTCACACCTCTCGACACCCCCAGCCGCTTACACTAATGTTGCCTGTCTTACTGCCGGCAGAAATGCTTAAAAATGGTGGTTGTATTAGGAGGCCCATTTAGTAAACGGCAAGTCACCACCTGCCAATTTTACGTTTCATGAGATGAATGATACCGGCAGGTGACCGTAGTGACAACCAATAAACTTGATAAACCAATCCATTTAACATCTCAAAACAATAGCCCGATTTTAATTTAATTTTATCTCAGCAATAGTCCAGGCACCTGACGGGACCTGTCTGTGAGCACATTGTATTTGATGCATTCAGAGATAGGTCCCGATGGGTGCTAGTCACAACACTTTAGATTAAACACTCTAAAGGGCCTCTACGTGTTGGACCTATGTCCCCATGCAAGCCTTACAAAGGACCGGGTATTATGCCCGTGAATTTAGAGTTACATAATAATAAAAAAAATATAAAAGTGTCGTCTGCGATTCAAATAAAATACCAAAATTTAAGTCGTATCTTACTTACATGATACTTAATAATAAATAAACATATTTTGAAATTTTCTGTAAATGTTCGTCTGTCTGTCTTTCCCAATATTGGGAAACCCATTATTGGGGAACCCACAGAATGGGTTTTAAGCTTTTTCTTTTTTTTTTTCTTCACGTATTATGGCCCCAATGTACCCAGCGGAAGAGCAAGTCTCCCTCTTTTAGCCGATGGCATTTGTGAGGCTATACCTAACGAGTGGCCAGTTCCTTTAACCTTTAAGTGTGCTTTGTCGGATTATCTACATAAGTTTTTAATTATAAAAAACACATTGATACAACATGCCCGGGATCCGGGATCGAACCCGGACGAATACCAGACGTCTTAACCACTCGTCCACCGACGCAAACCAAACTCGTGAGTCCAATTCACACTCAACAAATTGCATACCTGTTGTAACTTTCAAATAACTTCCTGCGTCCGAGACGTGAATCATCGCATGCCTTTAAAATTTCTATAGCCACTTATTGCGTGATGACCACAGAACAGCGAATGCTGTATAATTATCGAATACAAAGATATGCTATACCTAATCACATTCTGATTCTATCACGACAGCAATTGGTTAATTGTCTTCTTAGTAATTTACTTTCACATTTAACAAGTAGTTGGCGTTACAATAATCTACTTGGGAAAAATCACGTTTCTATGTTGATTATATTACTAGGAGATGTGCGGTGTGGCCAGAGATAGCAGTAACAGTGTCCACTTTTTGTCCATTATGAACTGAGCAGGTGGCAAACCTGTTGCTGCACTTAATGGACCTAGATGTGTCACTTCTTTAACAAACGTAAAAAATAATATCTGTTATTTTTAGAAGAAGTGCGGAAGTGATAAATAAATTAAGCTCTGTGACATTCGGACGTCAGAAGCTATAATTGGCTCTAGATATTTGGCGAGAGTTATACCTTAACATATATTATGCTATTGGACACATATTGAACAGAAGTGAACCACGGGGGATTAATGTCAAGATTTTTCAGGAGATTTTAGAGTTAAAGGCAGGGGCAATAAATAACCCAAGACATAACTACAAAAAAAAATTTTTTAATTTAAGAAAAATAGTTTCAATTAATAACTTGATATCATTTCAACCAATGGAAGTCATTGGATCCGCCAATGAACTGAACCTAGATGTGTCACTTTTTTTTTAATTAAAATATTACCTTAAAATTAATCTAACTTTTTTCCGCTCAGCTCCTACGAAAATCTTCCCTGTTAATTAACCTATCTAATAGTAAAAACCGCAACAAAATACGGTCAGTAGTTTTTGCGTGAAAAGGTCACAGACCATAGAGTACTAAGACTATGGAGGGGCCATAGACGGGCTCCCCCTTTCGCTAATTTTTTCCCCTTTGACCAGTTAAACTGACTAGGTGCGCAGTAATAAGTTACCTTAGATTTTGTTGGTATCGTTTTGTGTCGCGAGACAGAGCTCTAGGAAAATAGTTAATTGTGATGTTTTAAACGGGAAAGGCAATCTAGGGCGTCAAACTTAGTGTTTCCAATCATTAATTATAATTATTATGTTTGTATTTTAACATAATCATCATATAACGTAAAATCCGTTGACGTCAGAAAAATACAGTGGTACAAGGGCTAGTACTAGGCGTTTACCTTCCCCCCCCCCCTCCCCGGCCAAAAGTGGCAGAAAAAATTGTACGGTGATTTACACGCTTCACGTCTCCTTTGGTATATACTCAAAGTCACAGACAGACAGACGCGGCGACGGGAACTTTGTTTTACAATAATAATATGTAGTGATGATTCTTATAATAAATTCTAATTATCCTAGAATTTTAAAACCAATTCAATTTCTATCATTATTTATAACGCCTACATTTATTTAATTGCTTATAGAAAAAAATAGGCGTTATCAAGAAAAAAATATACAAAACAACACACCTTCACGGCCTTTATACCTTGTGTTGTGGAGTCTCCTATTGACACTATAGTTGTCCATGTTGAACAGAACAGGTGGCAAGCCTGTTGCTGCACTTAATGGACCTAGATGTGTCACTTCTTTAACAGACGTAAATATCTGTCATTTTTAGAAGTGCGGCTTTACGTGCCCTCCGAAGCACGAGGAGCATTGAAGCATTGACACATATATTCAGAAGAATATCTATTTTTCTTCTTTCTTCACGGGTTGCCTTAAATCTCCCGAAATCGGGTTATAAAAAAACCCTGTACATGTACATGGTACATGGCCTGGATCCGGAATCGAATCCGTGGTCTGCCTAGTTAATACCAGACGTCTTAACCACTCTGCCACCGACGCACGCATTATCTATAGACATCTAAAAATATAAATAAAAAACTTATAAAACGAGTATGCACAATAAAATATGTATGCAAAATGCCAACTTTAATTATTTTGGAATGGATTCTTACACGTATTTGAGTTTATAATGCAGTGTTTCGTTATGTTTAGTTGTATGTAATTATTTTTTAAAGATTAGTTAAATTAGAACTTTCACTTTTGTTAAGCAACGGAAAATTATTCTTGAGTTTACGGGTCGAAAAACACATGTACATGCATGCATCGCTCTAATTCCCAGAAATAATTGTCTTAATTAAATTTTACTAGAGCTTATTAAAATTTGCAAAATAATTGGTAGATTATTAAACTAACAATGTAGGTAAATTTTAATAATCTGAAAGTTTAATCTTTCAGCTTAGCGTCTTTGTAAAATTAACTTTAAAAAAAAAGTGTACCGACTTTAAATATTTGCACTGAAAAGTAAGAAATAATCAATATTTCGTCGTAGAATTTGAAGACGGTTGGTGCCAAATTAGGATACAAGATGAAGAAGATCTGTTAAATATTATCTATGTTTGTATGTACTGATGATCGTAGGTTCCTAATGAATTGTCTATATTAGTGAATTTGGGAATTAAGATGTTTCTAATTTGGCATCAACCGTCTTCAAACCTACATCGTCTAGTACACGGTGTTTCGATTTCTTAACTCATAGTCAACTCAAGGTCCATGGAAAGTGAGGTTTCATAACATAACTACACGAACGGATGCGGTTGCTGCAAACAATTCAACCGACAATTTTTACTTCACGTCATCAAGTACTTACTAAAAATATATGTAATTTGTCGTATAATTACTCTGTGGCTGTGACATAGGTATGTCTGTTAAGAGGTCTCTTGGTCGCGTAACCAACTAAAAAACGCACGTGACAAAAAATTACATCTCTTTCACCATTAGCACCTAGGCTACGCGTAAAATGAGAAAGAAAACCAAACAAAATCGGTTTAATAAATTACACAAAACGGACTTCAGCAATTCAAGTATAGTACAAAAAATATTAGAAATAGCAAGTATCTATTAGTATCTATTAGTATGTGAAATTATCTTTACTCTAAATATTAAAAAAATATTCATTAGTAAATATACTAAAAGAACTGGAGTCGCAAAGTCGATTGAAAATATGCGTGAAATTGATGACTTTCAGGGCTTCATAAAACCTACATTTAGACATTTTTACATACACGAATTCCTGCCCGTACATTCTCGGGTTGAGCATACTCGGGCCGGGCAATCCATGGTCTTGTGGCGAAAACATGACGCGAACACAGGTCTAATTTTTACATCAAGAATCTTTAAGTACACAATTTTAAATTAAAAAATGTTGTTCCAGAACCAAACCAAGAAAATCCACCAAAGATGACTCTAGAACAGCCATCCGGAGAGATGTGGCAGCGCATTAGAGAAGAGCTCAATGAGAACCAAGACACCAAAGCCCAGGATTTAGCACACATTAAGGAATGGCTAAAGAAGGAACCTCATCTACCCGATGAATGGGGTAAGATCATCCTAACTAATAATTATAAATTCGTAAGTGTGTTAGTAGGCTACTTTTTATCTCGGAAATACTTCTTATATCATATTTTTTCCAATGGCCAAGCCGGGGCGAAATGCTAGTAGAGTATTATTAAAAAAAACTAAAAGCGTTAACACTTGCATAAACCAAATTAGTCCAAAGTGTATTTTATGAGTTAAATTAATGTTATGTCGTCGGTATTATACATTTGCAAAGTTTCAAATCGATTCGACAATTAAAAGTTAATTAAATTCGACTTCCAAGATTTCTTTACATACAGGTGAAGCTAATAAAAGCCCTATATCCATAATTTGTATGGAGACATTACTATTCCCAATTTCTCTGTAAATATTCCACCTGTATCACTGTAATTTAGCATATAGTTACTTATTCAATATACTCGTATCTAAGTGAAATAGTCGTTATTTTTTTAAATGGTTTTATTTAATAGGAAATATGGGTGGTAGAATAAAGGATTATTCGGCCCCTGCTATCTCTTTCATAATCTATCACAAAACTCTAATTTTTTTTTAAGTTCTCTTATACCATTATTCTTCAATTATATATTTCGCTTTTTTTGTATCTTATTGAAAATTCAAAAAAAAATTATGATTTTTTAATTTTGCAAAAATAATAAAATACTTATTTTTTGTAATTTTCAATAAGCTACAAAAAAAGCGTAATTGAAGAATAATGGTAGGTATAAGGGCGTTAAAAAAAAAAATAGTGTTTTGTGATAGATTATGAAAGAGACAGCAGGGGCAAAGTTAAACCACCCATATTTCCTATTCAATAAAACCCATTGAAAAAATAAGAGCTATTTCACTTAGATATATTCAATAAGTAACTATATGCTAAATTATAGTGAAACAGGTCGATTATTTACAGAGAAATTGGGAATAGTTTATCCCAGAAAAATTCCCATTATAGGGCCTCTAATAAATATGGTAGGAAAAGAAAAGCCTCTCTCTAATTACCCCCTATAAGCATAAAAGCAACCCATAAGAAATGCATGCGAGGAATCTTTGGATCCGGGTCTTTTCAGGAGATTTCAATAAAATGGGTTGTGTAAAATTTTATCACGGGAGATCCGGGGGATTGATTGAAAAATTGTTCTTAACCCCTTATGCAAAACAATTTTCGTGTGGAGTAGCGAACAAAATAATGTCATAGTCGTGTTTTTAGCTGATTGTTCCTATTTGATATTTCAGGGGGTGGGGTATTTTTCAAGTTAGGGTTAGTTTTAGTTTTTTAACCCCTATAAATGATCTTCGTAATCTATACTTTCAGATGACCAGCGCATCATGACCTTCCTCCGTGGTTGCAAGTTTTCCTTAGAGAAGTGCAAAAGGAAACTCGACATGTACTTTACAATGCGCGCTGCTGTCCCTGAGTTCTTCAATGACCGTGATGTTAATCGTCCTGAACTTAAAGAGATCTTGAATATGGTGTAAGATTTTTTTTATTATTTTTTTTCCCATTTATTTAATTTATGTCCCAAGATCGATTACGATTACAATACGATTCATGTTTATGATAAAAACTGGTGATAGCTTAAACTTTTTTTTTATTTATTTAGTATTTATTTAGTAAATAAAAAAATGATTTAGTAAATAGAAAGTCAAAGTATAATAGTATATCTAATTTTATCTATATCTAATTTTGGCCTTATCCTCTCCAAATACACTCAGTAGAAAATCAAATAGAAATTAGTATAAAACAATAAAAAGTATGAAAGAAAAATTTAAGATATTTGCTTTCTTATTAGATACTAGCTTCGCCTGTGGGGTCCATACTAAATTGCATCCCCTATTAGGGGTTCCTGAGGGAGGTGCATATAAAAAATATTGGTTTGGAAATCGTAACAGACAGACCGACAAAAATACTTTCTAATTTATAATATTAGTATGGATTTACTGATAAAATATTATTAAAAATTGGTGCCAAGAATTAGCAACTAACGTCAAACCTAACAGAAAATCTAAAAATGCATTTTTTATAATTTTACGTAATTTCACAAATTACGTTAAAGTGGCTTAAATTATACCTAACACTGTATGAACAACAGGTCAGAGGTCAAAAACACTGTTCATAATTAACTTGTTTTTTTCTTTAACGTAACAACTTATAATCACGCCTGTATCCCAGTGGATTGGGAATTTAACACGCAAAGGTGTATCGGTGAGTGGAACACGCGGGTTTAATTCCCGCATCAGCCATGTTCTTCAGTCTATAATGGGTTATAAGGCGACGCATCACAGTACAATGTACTTACACACATCTTCACGGCCTTTATACCTTGCGGTGTGGCCAGAGGAACCAGTAACAGTGTCTAATTTTTGCCAGTTGTCGTCCATATTGAACTTATTGGACCTAGACGTGTGACTTCTTTTTAATGGACGTAAATATATGTAATTTTTAGAAGAAGTGCGATTGACAGCGATTAAAATCGATAGATTAAATAGACTATAAGATTCATATAAATATATACCAGAAACAAAAAGTATTTTCACAATAAACTCGGTCTTGAAATCCAAGCATCTATTATAAAAAGCAAATTGTAGGTAATGTTTTCTTGAAGTGTGTGATATTTTCTATTAAATAAAGGAAATAAAATGTTATTTGTTTATATTGTTATTTTCTTTATATGGTGTTTAATATATTTATGTTTCTAAAGCTATTTTAATTTCAAACTCAAAACATATATCTAGTTATCGCGTAACTTGTAAATAGCTGCAGCATGTAATTAGTATGGGACAAACGAAAACAGATAAATTCGTCAAACTGTAACAAAACAACACTTAACTTAACAATATTGGCATTTACAAAATTCCATCGGCCAAATGAAGAAGACTTGGCTATCAAATAATATATTTAAATAAGTATATAAAAAGTAAATAAATCACTAATTTATTTTTTTTACTCAGACAAATGCCACCATTGCCCGGACTAACGCCGGAAGGACGTCGTGTTATTGTCATGAGAGGTAAGATTATATTTTATGAAGCGCCTCATCAATGAAACTGTAGACGACCTTCAAGCACCTTAACACGTGGAATCTGAGAAATGTCAATTCTGTTTTAACTTTTAAATTTCAAAATGGCCTCATCATTTAAATTTAGCCAGATTAACTTCGATTGCATTCTATTCTATTTTTTTTTTTTTCAAAATGGCTCCATCAGGGTTTTGATCATTCCGCTAATGTCAAGTATTATAGACGTCACAGTAACAATAAGCCGATAATCGGTAGGTAGGATGCTCCCGCCGACCGTGATACTAATCACAACTATCACAATTCCCATCACGTCTCCGCGGGCGCATGCGCTATTCACCAAGGAGTGACGTGGAATCCTCTCTGATTGCATTATTCCAAATTTTAATAGTTCTTTTTGATTCCCAGGAGTGGACAAGGAGGTCCAATCACCAAACGTGGCTGATGCATTCAAGTTGGCTCTGATGCTGGGTGATGTAAGACTTTCTGAAGAAAAGGAAGGAGTAGCTGGGGACGTTTACATCCTAGATGCTTCCGTGGCGACACCCGCTCATTTTGCTAAATTCACTCCAACTCTTGTCAAGAAGTTCCTTGTTTGCGTTCAGGTAAATATTATTAAATACCTAGGTATGTTTAATTTGCATGAATGTTTTTAAACGTGAATATAATTAGACAAGGAATATCGTTGTATAGAGATCCATAGACAAACTCAGGCTTCTAAGTAATTTGAAAGGACTTGTATTATAACGATTCAAGAAAATTTTATTTAGTTTTTTTTATTGAAGTTATATTTCTTTAGGCGCGTTATAAAAAAATTAGAGAGCGAAATTTTACGATGCAACAAAAATCGACAGTATGAAGTTGCCGAGAGAGAAATTTTACGATGCGCACATGGAAGCCTATTTTTTATTATGTTAAATAGACAATTTAGTACTTACATTTAATACTTTTTTAAGAGCCCTACATCCATAATTTGTATGGAGATATTACTATTCCCAATTACTCTGTAAATAGTCCACCTGTGTCACTGTTATTTAGCATATAGTTACTTATCTATTATATAAAAAGAGAAGTTCCGATTCACTGATCATCAACGCCCAGCCCAAACCCTTGGACCTAGGAAGCTGACTTTTGCACAGAGGTTCCCTTTATTATGTAGCCAAGGAATAAGGAAGGAAATTTCGATATTCAATCCCTAAGGGGGTCAAATGGGGTAAATACGTTTGTATGTAAAATCTTATTTCCTGCGTGAATCAACTTGAAACTTGGTACAAATATTTTTCAATACAAATAATAAATAAATATTTCTGGATTTTAAAAACAACCCTTAAGTTGAGGTGCAACGGGGTGTATAAGTTTGTATAGGGAAATCGTATTACCTGCGTTGTTCAACTTGAAACTTGGTACAAATTTTCTTCAAAACAAATAATAAAACACGTATTTTTGGATTTTTAAAGACGACCCTTAAGGAGGGGTGCAACGGGGTGTAGAAGTTTGTATAGGGAAATCGTGTAGGTATCACCTTGAAACTTGGTACAAATATTCTACAAAACAAATAATGAAGCACGTATTTTTGGATTATAAAACACGACCCTTACGGAGGGGTGCAACGGGGAGTAGAAGTTTGTATAGGGAAATCGTATTACCTGCGTGTATCAACTTGAAACTTAGTACAAATATTATTCAAAACAAATAATAAAACACGTATTTTTGGATTTTTAAAAACGACCCTTAAGGAGGGGTGCAACGGGGTGTAGAAGTTTGTATAGGGAAAGCCTACGTGTATCAACTTGAAACTTGGTACAAAAATTCTTCAAAACAAATAATAAAACACGTATTTTTGGATTTTTAAAAACTACCCTTACGGAGGGGTGCAACGGGGTGTAGAAATTTGTATAGGGAAATCGTGTAGATATCAACTTGAAACTTGGTACAAATATTCTTCAAAACAAATAATGAAACACGTATTTTTGTATTTTTAGAAACTACCCTTAATGAGGGGTGCAACGTGGTGTAGATATTTGTATAGGGAAATCGTGTAGGTATCAACTTGAAAATTGGTACAAATATTCTTCAAAACAAATAATAAAACACGTATTTTTGGATTTTTAGAAACTACCCTTAATGAGGGGTGCAACGTGGTGTAGAAGTTTGTATAGGGAAATCGTGTAGGCATCAACTTGAAACTTGGTACAAATATTCTTCAAATAAATAATAAAACACGTATTTTTGGATTTTTAAAAACTACCCTTACGGTGGGGTGCAAAGGGGTGTAGAAGTTTGTATAGGGAAATCGTATTACCTGCGTGTATCAACTTGAAACTTGGTACAAATATTCTTCAAAACAAATAATAAAACACGTATTTTGGATTTTTAAATACGACCCTTAAGGAAGTATGTAACGGGGTGTAAAATTTTGTATAGGGAAATCGTATTACCTGCGTGTATCAACTTGAAACTTGGTACAAATATTCTTCAAAACAAATAATAAAACACGTATTTTTGGATTTTTAAAAACGACCCTTAAGGAGTGTTGCAAAGGGGTGTAAAATTTTGTATAGGGAAATCTTATTACATGCGTGTATTAACTTGAAACTTGGTACAAATATTGTTCAACCCAAATAATAAAACACGTATTTTTGGATTAAATAAAAATAAAAATAAAGGAGGGATGCAACGGGGTGTAAAATTTTGTATGGGGAAAAATGTTGTTTTGGTCGAATCTACTTGAAACTTAGCTAGAGAACATAGGAGTTGACCTAAAAGATTTTTTTTAAACAACCCTTAAGAAATTGTTAACTTGGGCATGGGGGAAATATTTTTACGGACTGGGAAAATATTAATTTATAGGTAGGTACCGAATTTATACTTTTTTGAACTTCTGACCGACGGGGAATTTACGGAGGTAAAAGATAAAATTAAGGGAAATCTCTGCGTATTTACATAAATTACGTCATTATTCCTAATTCTACGCGAACGAAGTCGCGGGCAAAAGCTAGTTCAATATATCTAAGTGAAATAGTCGTTTTATTTAATAGGAAATATGGGTGGTAAAATAAAAGATTATTTTGCCCCTGTTTTCTCTTTCATACACTAACACAAAGCTCTTAAATTTTTTAAGCACTTATTAACCATTACCCTTCAATTAAACGTCTTGCGTTTTTTGGTAGCATAAATTGAAAATTAGGGTAATGATATAACAGCGCAATAAAAAAGTTAAGAGCTTTGTGAAAGGTTATGAAAGAGAAAACAGGGGCAAAGTTTAACCACCCATATTTAAAAAAAAAACAATTTAAAAAAATAACAGCTATTTCACTTAGATATATTCAATATGTAACGATATGCTATGGATATAGGACTCTTAAAGCAATTTTATTAAATTTAGATTTTAGCAACCGTATTGATCACGCAATTATATTTCCATTAATTATTATTTGCGTGCTAAATAAACTTATTTGTATTATGCCAAAAAAGTATACATAAGCACACACACAGTTTTTTTTTATTTTACAATTCTTGACAATATTAAATGTAAACATTAAAAATTACTAAATAAACCAGATTCTCGTGGAATTTCTGACTGTATGTCTCCGCTGAATCGTGAAGAATTAGCCAGCTCTTTTGTCACCAGAGGAGAGGATAAGTCGTGGGGATATATACACTGACGAGCAATATAAAAAAGGCACTAACTTATGATGAAATATTTCCGAAATGATTCTGGTACATTTAGGTGTTGAGAGGCATGATGATGGTAAATAAGTTTTATTGTAGAATATGAAACTGTTTTCAAGATTCTTTTTACTTCATGAAGCTAACTTGTATTTATTTATTTATTTATTACATAAACCACAGCAACTAATTAACCGTGATTATCCACTCTTAAAACTAATCTTAAAGCCAAAAAAGTTAATAATTTTTATGTCTAACTTAAAGTAATGATAGTATATTTATACATGATAGCATGGTTTAGAAAATTTTTAGATTTTTTAGGCACTTTGCAGTGCCTTTTTTATATTGCTTGTCAGTGTATTTAATACACTTTTTGGCATTTAAACCCCACGGACCGTCAAAACAACAAACAAACACATTTTCGCAATTATAATAATTATAACACTTTATTTATTATTATTTATTATTTTTTCAGGAAGCTTACCCTGTAAAACTGAAGGAAGTGCACGTAATCAACATCTCACCTTTAGTTGACAAGATCGTCCAGTTTGTGAAACCTTTCATCAAGGAAAAGATCAGGGAGAGAGTAAGCTATTATTTTTAAATATTTTTTAATATTAATTGGGATCTTTTATTCAATGACAGAAGCGAAAGGAAATGCTTGCAGAGGACGACCTGGGTGTGCTTTTATTGAACATAATAATATAAAACATTTATGAATCGAAGGTTAAAAGTACATAATCGCCGAGTATGTATGAAATGTATGACAAATATAAAAGAAGGGAAAGAATGAAAAAGTAGTCTATAACATAATTGGTGGGGTATTGAACATAAAACCGAGAGGTCCCGGGTTCAATTTCTACTAATCCCAAAATTTATCTTGCCACGCTGCGTTATAAAAACCCCGTTATGGTGTGCAGTTGTCATTTAAGTTTTCCATCAATTTGACCATTTTTTCTTCACGGGTTACCCAGAGTACCCAGTGGAAGACCAACTCTCCGTCTTTTAGCCAATGATATTTTGTGAGGCTATACCTAACGAGTGGCCAGTTCTATTAAGGTATATTTAGATGGTGGTTTGTCGGATTATGTACACATTTGTCCATTACATGTTTTTCTCTATTTTTATAAAACAAAGTAATATATTTACTGTGGTAACACCTTATCTCAATGTTGACCATGTTTAACGTCATAAACAAGCAAATCTATTTCTGTATAGCAGAAGTGTTTGTATGCATGTACGTCATAATGAGAAATTTCCATTGGCTAAAATGTATGTTAAAATCGTTAAAATCGAAATTCCGATACAAATGCTTTTTGTAGAGTTATTTATTAAGCTTATCATGATATAAATGGGGACCTTGGAGCTACTTGCCGTTTAATTTTTTTCATTAGCCGACTTCAAAAAAGGAGGAGGAGGTTCTCAATTCGTCGGAATCTTTTTTTTATGTATGTTCCCCGATTATTTGAAGAAGCCTGGACCGATTTGAAAAATTGTTTTTTTTATTTGAAAGGGTATACTTTCTATGATGGTCCCATGGTCATTAGGTCAGGATCTGATGATGGTATTCTGGAGAAAACGAGAACTCTTCAAATTTTATAGGCACACTTGAAGCGATTTGGGTATTTTTTTATAGTGAGTTGTGCATTTGCTTTCGGAAAGCATACTTTTCAGTGCATAATTTTTGAAGTCGGTACACTTTGTTTATTTTAAAGTCGCGTTCCGCCTCCGGCTAGGCCTGTGCGAACTTTTGAAACTTTGCCACCCCCTTTCTCCGCTTAGGGGTTGAAATTTTTTAATTGTCGTTAATTGTATCGAAGAGCACATTAATGCCAAGTTTCATGTTTTTTTGTAGAATGTTTTTGCTAAGTTTCAAGCAAATCTGATTAAAAAAGTGGTTGGCCTATACAAAATTTAATACTTTGGGCGTGAATTGAATAGTTGGAGGGCCGGAGGAATCTTAAATAGCCCACGCACTGGTCCGGTATCTCACCGAAAATTTTCGGTCCGGCCAGCAGTATGATCGAGATTGAATACAGGCCACACATTAGCGATGTAAATCATACGATCTAGATCACATGCGATTCACTCACTCACACAGACAGTCAAGATTCGATTAAACAAAGTGTCAAACTAACAGCGGTGGATGTGTGTCTGTGACAGATCGTTCCGGCCATCGAAATCAACCACAAATACAATGATTTGAAAACGGATGGCGGACCATTTGTTACAAGAATTGGACGAGTCTGTGGTCGATTTCGGTGGTGATAAGACGAATGAGTGGGCACCTTTAGGCTATCTCGTAATACCGAACGCGTGTGTTTGTCCTTATTTCAAGTGAACACGGACCAAAAGTTCAATGTTATTTTTTGCATAAAAATTGAGAACAGAAAAATTACAGTTACTTTTTCCGCGGAAAATTTCCCATTGCCCCGGAAAAAACATTTAAGAAATCTTTCTCATTTTCAGATTTTCCTGCACTCTGACGTGAATGATCTCTACAAGTATGTCCCCAAAGACATGTTGCCGTCTGAATATGGCGGAAACGCAGGACCTATGAATGACTTCCACAGTGAGTTAATATTATAACTATTACTAGCTTTCCACTCCATGTATTTTTTTTATTAATTGACGTACCCTTCCTGAAAAACATTCTCGGGCCGGACAGTATTTGACTGGATATTGATGGACTCGTCGATTTTGGTACATATATATTGGTACGCTAACCCTGCTATTTAATACATTTTTTTTCAAATCGGACTGGCAGTACAAACAAATTCTTCAGCTTTAAGTAAGTGTGGTGTAAATAATGATATTGTGTCAAAAAGATGGAAAAATTATCATAAAAGTACGCAGTACTAGGAATGGACATGAAACAAAAACCGTAGACACACCGTCACGACTCTTTTACCTTGTGGTCAGCTGCAACTGCAACAATGTCCACATTTAGCAAGTTTCCCATTTTAATACATTATACAGCGAATAGAACTTGGTTTAAACCGGGTATCCCCCTCGATTTTTTTTTATTCTTCTCGGGTTATCCACTCGGCCACCGACGCACGAATTTTTTTCTTTCAAAACACGTGTAGACCCTGATTTTTTTTTTTATTGAGTCAGAAATGAACCTGTCAGATAGGTACAACTTAGATCTGACGCAGACCGTCACAAGACTTTGCTTCAAGTCCACCTTTCACTAATTCGCTGTATTTTAAGACAAATTTCATAACTTATAGCTTAGGCCATATCATATCACAATCGCCGAGCATGTATGAAAGGTATGATGAATATACAAGAGGCGAAAGAGGTATGTCAGAATCGTAGCTAATGACATTCGATTTTATATGCCTACCTCTGTTGGGATTAAAGCATTATGTTCCACTGGGTATCCTGGAACTGTAACACGGTTTCAAGAGCTGTAAGGCAACCCGTAAAAAAATTATGGCATGAAAAATATCCCTTCTAAATGTTTCCCTTGTGGCATGGTGCCCAAAGATATCTTCTGTAATCACGCCCTTTCTACAATCTGTTTGTTACGATCCTGATATACCTCTTTCGTCTCCACTATTATTAATCATGCCTATTAGGTTAGGTCGATTTTTTTGCTAGCCATATTTCTTTGTTCGTATGTTGAGCGGATGAAGGACTGACCAAATAAAATAAAAAGCCGTATGTTTTAAATTCAAACGCACTGGTCCGGTATCTCACAGAAATATTTCGGTCCGGTCGCCGTATGATCGAAATTAAACACAGGCCACACATTAGCAATGTAAATCATACGATCTAGGTCACATGCAATTCACTCACCCACACAGACACACAAGATTCGATTAAACAAAGGCGTGTGGATGTGTGTGTGTGTGACAGATCGTTCCGGTCATCGAAATCAACCACAAATACAACGATTTGAAAACGGATGGTGGGCCGTGCGATAAGAATTGGACGAGTCTGTGGTCGGTTTCGGTGGACTAATTATAGTCATACATGCGATTTTCTAGAGTAAGGATCGAAGAAAATTATCTTACATTCTCTCTGAATACCCCTATGCAAAGTAGACGTGAAGTTTGGTTGTTACAACATAGAAAATACCTCTTTAATATTGCTATCGTTGAACTCTTTTATATGAGAATATTGTAATCTTAAATTTTTTAATTTTTGTTCATTGCTAATTTCAATTTTTCATGTTTATTTCAATAAAATATTCATTGTTGAGGCCTATTACCGTGGAATTACCATTCATACCAAGGCCCCAAACGAAAACTCTTATTTTGAAAATATTTATATTGACTAGATGATGACCCGTGCGAATGTTAGTTCAACTGGTCTCCAACAGATGGCGTCTTTTACAAAATAAATTAATTAGTCTAATTTTAAAAGAAATATTTAATTTTCATTTGTTTGTTTATTATTCGTCATCAGAAGGAAAAATAATCTTCAAAATGGTATTGAGAAATTTGAGAAATAATATTTAATATGTAGAGATTAAATTTTTGCTTATTTATTTTTCCAGATGCCTGGGTGAAGAAACTCGATGAGTATAAGGGCTGGTTCGCAGAGCAAGAAAATGTAAAAGCTAACGAAGTTTTGAGACCTGGAAAACCAACCAACTTCGATGAACTTTTCGGCATTGATGGATCATTCCGTCAATTGGTCATCGATTGAGGTGGCTTAACTTTAAATTTAAATGTAAATAAAAATTAAAAACTTCAAAAAATACCTATCGCTTTTCACTAAGATCTTTTTAAATGCAGTTATGTTTGTTTTTGAAAATTATTGATCACTTTTGCTCAAATATTATTAATGTGTTTATTGCTTTAATGTTGATTTTTACGTCAATAAAATTTAATAGATACCTATGTGTTGTTTTATTATTTTTTAATTAAATGTAAAAGTTTAATTTGATAAGAAAATGGTTTTAAGTTCAGTTTATTTATAAATAAACGTATTTATAGGGTGTCGGTGGTCGAGTGGGCAAAACGTCGGCTCACAACTGAGAAGTCGCGGTTTCGATCCTCACATCCCACCATGCACCAATGGTTTTTTTATGATATCTATGTACATTAAACAACAAACCGTACAAGCCTCGTTAGGTATACCCTCAAAAAAAATCTTCGGCTAAGTGAGGAAGACTTTGTCTTCCGCTGGGTACCCTGGGGCCAGCAACGGTTCCCGGGAGTTGTAAGGCGACCTCTTGTCGTGGGGGATATTTCTTTAATATTTTTTTTGGCATTTGAACCTTACGGACCTAGAGTTTTACACCAAACGGCACAAATTTGTAGTTTTTTATAATTGAAATATATTTGCGCCGTTTGTTAGGCTCCGCTATTTCCGCCGCAGCTCCCGCTTTGATTACTGTTTCCCTGAGAAATCAGAGTAATTCCATCGGGTCTCTTGCCGTCTTCCCGAAAAATTCCCGTTGTTTTAAGGAGAGTAGGGATTTCTATGTTATAAAAAGTTACAAAAATTCCATGTTTAAAATATTTTCAGGAAACTTTGCACATTTTGTGTTTTATATATTAAATTCTTCTACAAGTACGAATAACATTCTTGTCATTCAGAAATTGCATTGCATGCACCTCATAAAATTTATTTATTTAAAATAGTAATATATTTATAAAATATAAAATTATAAAAGTTTGGATATTTTTTTGGAGACACGTGGAACCGCAGGTAAGCACT
Organism: Nemapogon koenigi; assembly: GCA_963924495.1. Taxonomy (NCBI): domain Eukaryota; kingdom Metazoa; phylum Arthropoda; class Insecta; order Lepidoptera; family Tineidae; genus Nemapogon; species Nemapogon koenigi. The sequence goes on from OZ004648.1 coordinate 2,985,409, forward strand.
AGCGACATATTTTAAATTCAATGTCAGGGCCACACATTTTATAATAAATATACTTATTCAATAACATTCAAACAAAAATTTACTAGAAAATATGGCTCTCAAAACCGTGTTATCAGCCCCACCCAGGGTACCCAGCGGAAGTCAACGTCTTCCTCTTTTAGCCGATGGTATTTGTGAGGCTATACCTAACGAGTGGCCAGTTCTGTTGAGGTATATTTAGATGGAAAATCCTCTAAGTGTGGTTTGTCGGATTATGTAGGGTCAAGGCGGTAACAGTGGCTATAGCGGCAACAGTGGGGTCATTGGTAATAAACTATCAGAGGTAACCATCTAACTCTTTCACTCTTAGCAAGTTCTCGGAATACGAATAAGTTGTAACCAATCGGCTTGCGCCTGCGACAGAGCTACTACGTGTTGTTAGTTGTCTTTGTTTTAACGAGTGAAAATTTGTATTTTAAGGTAAGAAACAGTTTGTTTTTATTCATTAACCTTTCGTTATATCAATAAATCGATGTTTGTGGTAGAAACTAAGTTTAAGTGAGGTCTTTATGAGGTATAATGCACCTCCCAGTAGGCAATAATGTTACATAGTGTGACGTAAATTAGAAATGGCGGCCAAGTACTAACTGGCTCAAATCATTTGCGTACACAGTGAATCTTAATCCACTGTGCACTATATTGGTTTGATACCCACCCAACAGTTTAATCCCAGTTAATATTATAAACATTTTAATTTCTATAATTTACCTTTTAAGGATGCCTCGTTCAGGAAAGGACCGTAAAATCGGGAATCATACAGCTGACAGCATACATTCTCATTGCTCTATATTTGCTGAATATTAGTCTATATTTTATTGATTTTTTAATTTAATTTTTTTTTTATTGTGATTTTTTTGTCAAGTTTTTAAGTTAGCAGCAGATCATTTAGTTTTTGTTGAAAGAAAGAGTAAAATTACTTTATTTTATAATGTTTAAACTGCCGATTCACTGTACCCGAACACTAGTACACAGTGGCTCACCTTCCCTTTTTTATTAAATTACCTTTTATCTCCTAAAATATAACTTAGTTGTACTAAATCAAATAAAATATTGAAATTACATTTGTTACACTACATGTTAGTCCTTTTTGCAACTTTACAACACGTATAAATATCAAGTACCAACCATTACAAAAAATAGTGACACACTGTTGCCGCCTCGCCCCTACATACGTTTTTAATTGCAAAAAGCCTATTGGTACATATTACTACTTGATTTTCTAGAACACACACATCTTCACAGCGTTTATATTTGCGGTATGGCCAGAGATACCACTAAGATTCACTTTTTGCCAGTGTTTCTTGCCTAGATTTATATGGCTGAATTATTGAACATATAAAACAATTTTTGATCGAAGGCAATATTAAAAGTGTTCACAATCGCCGAGCATGTATGAAAGGTATGATGAATAAAAAAGAAGCGAAAGAGGTATGTCAGGATCGTAGCAAATGCAATGGCATTCGATAGTCTCTGCCTACCCCTCTTGGGATAAAAGGCGTGATGATAGACAGATAGATAGATAGATAGATAGATAGATAGATGGTGTCACTTCTTTAACATGTAACAAATGTAGATTTTTTTAGAAGAAGTGCTGACGGAGAATCCCAAGAAGTCGATTAAAATCTCCAGCTCTTACATGGTGAATATTATTGCAAGTTTATTTTAAACCAAAAAAAAATTTTCCATTAATAAAGTTGACAGTAGGTACAAGTTAAATTTAACGTTAACTTTTAACCTTATATGCAGTTTTTTTTCGTTTCGAAACCACAGCCAAGGTCCAAAAGACAGGTTATTTGTGTACTTGGTTGCTCAACTCTACCAGTACCATATTTCTCGAGGCTTAGTTCGTCTATGGCTATAGGTTAAGACACATGTCTTGATTGTGAAACGAAAATCGAAGGAAATCCTTGACACAGTAAGTCAATTATTTTTCATACCTAGATCAATAATTGGAATAGCTATTTCTGTCCTAATATCACTTTCTATAAGTTGAAAATTCTAGTTATTTTTTGTTTGTCTTTCTTTCACGTTACAACAGAGCAACGGATCTAAGTGACTTTTTGCACAGAGGTAGTTGAAGGGTGACATAATTATTAAAATGAATTAACTTTTTTTTTAATTAAAAACTTATGTACATAATCCGACAAACCACACTTAGAGGCTTTTCCATCTAAATATAATCTCAACAGAACTAGCCACTCGTTAGATATAGCCTCACAAATACCATCGGCTAAACGAGGGAGACTGGTCTTCAGCTGGGTATCCTGAAACCATAACACGGTTTCAGGAGCTGTAAGGCAACCAGTAAAGAAAGAAAAGCTTTAACTATTAATCACGTCATTAAGAAATCAGAAAAAACAGAAAGCATATTTAATTCATGTAAGTAACTAAACTACGATATGTATTAAACGATGGTATTATTTTGTTTGTCGGATTATATACATAAGTTATTAATTAAAAAAAACTCCAGAATCGAGTCGGTGGTCTGTCTAGTTAATACCAGACGTTAAACAGTTTCTAGGAAATATTTTAAGATCTTTTCAATTGAAAAGATACCCCTAAAAATATATTAATAATTTGAATACAGAAAGGAGTCGATAGTCTAATTGGTTGAGCGTAAGTAAAATGAATATACATAACGACGGGTGAAAGGCTATTTGTTTTAAGCGACATATTTTACGATATTGAGTTATATAAATATTCGGAATCAGCGGATTTTTCTGCGTCGAATGAGCCGAGTTTCGTTTAGATATTAGCACTTTTGTGGCGCTTGAAACCATGCTAATTTGGGGAGCAAGCTTTAAAAGCATTGTATGAAACGACTCAACATTTGTGCAGTTTCAGATCAGGTGGACTTGAGCTATACAAAATTAAATTAATTTTCATTTAAGCTATTTATGCTTTCCTGACTTTACTGACAAATGTCGTTTAAGTAATTTATCCTGGCATTACATTTCATAAGCGATGCACATTAAAGCATTTTACCTTGCACAAGAAATATTTAAGAGCGTCGCTTAAAACATATAGCCTTAATCTAAAAATATACACTGTGTCGCTTAAAACACTTTCATCTGCAACCCGTTTAAACACCTCGTAGCACTTAAATAATTTTGCCTTAATCGAAAAGTGTATTTAGAAGTCACTTTGCGACACTGATATCGAGGAAGAAATAGAAGGGAGAGAATAAAGATGTGAAGACTTCAGTCAAATACATCTGGCTCAATTTTGCTTGTTAAATAGTGTTTGATGCATTTGGCTATACTCTCAAAAAGAACCAAGAGGGAACTTGAAGCTTTTTGCTTGGAGCCATTAATTGACATTGATGGTGGTTAAAACATTTAGCCTTACTTTATAAAAATACATAACTGGGGCATTTTGTATGAAGCGACGCTTAACTTTGGAAGTATTAGCTCTATTTAAACAGAATCCAAACCAAAATTTGAGGCTTTAATAATGGAAATGATAGGTATTACTTTTTCCTGAATATAATAAATAACTTTTTTTTTACGATTTTTTTTTTAAATCGCGAACTTTAAACCGCTCTCCTGTAATTTTCAAAAATGTCGGTTAAAACAAATAGCCTTTCACCCGTCGATAATGCTGGAAGTATGTACCGATTTTGACGACTTAATTTTTAAGGGTATTTGTCGACATTATCTCACAGACAAATGACGAAAAGCAGTGCAGTAGTTTTTCAGAAATCAATAGTTTGCCTCTGTTTACGGCTGAAAATTATGTATCAGAGAAAAGCCTTAGCAACTGTTGCTATTGACACGAAGTTGACAATTTGCGTATCGACGGTGGTTTAGCGGCTAAGGGTGCATCGCATGATGCGCATTGCACATGGTTCAAATCCCATCCACAGCAGATTTTATTCTTTATTTTTCAATAATTTTTTTTATTTGCGTTATTATTTGTCTCACAGGGCAGCAAAATCACTTAAAAGGGAAAAATAAACCTTTAATAAAAATTTGCATTGACATATAAGAAATAATAAATATTTCGACGTAGAATTTGAAGACGGTTAGTGCTAAATTAGAAACAACTTAGTTCCCAAATTCACTAATCTAGACAATTCATTAGGAACTTACGATCATCAGTACAAACATAGATAGTATTTAACAGATCTTTGCCTTCTTAGATGTTTACTTAATTTTGTATTCTACAACACATACTTACACTGTTGGTCACACCACAAGGTCATGAAGGTGTCTTTTCGTTTTGTTTGTTTAAATACAGAATGATGAAATGTTGTTGTTTAACAAGTGTTATTTGTGAACATCATAATATTCGTCACGTTTTAATGAAGAATAGGTATAATTATTTTTGTTTTTATCATGATCCGGGTCCATGTTATTCTTAAAGGTGGTAATTAAGCTACGAGCTTTAGGGTCGATATGTCAAAAGGGATATATGAAAACAATTGGCCAAGTTGCGCTGAGGTGTCCGTACCATTCTTTCGATCAGAACTTTAAGATAAGATTTTCGTTTAGATTTTTCTGTAAAATATAAAAAAATGCCTATATTCCCTATTTTTTCAAACGGGAACGGCCTAATTTCGTATTGCGTTTTAAAAGAAAAAAGAATTTATACCTTATTGTTTCCGACGGGCTAATAGTGGACTGTATCACAATAGGAACGGATGTTAGGAAGCAATTAATAAAAATCCAATAATTCTAATAGAAGTGTTTACTAGGTTTATATAAAAACTAGTATGTTGTGTAGTGCGCGAGTTGCAAGCAACTCGCGTGTTTGCTGTGGGGGAACAACTGCTGCCCACACCAAAGAAGACATGCTACAAGTCAGCGATAAGCCCGCCACCTATCATTAATTCCCTACTCCTACCACAACTACTCTCACTACCCCTACTCCAACCTCTACCACTACCTCTACTCCAAACCCTACCACTACCCCAACACCTACTCCAACCCCTACTCCAAGCCCTACCACTACCTCTACCCCTACCACTACCACTATCCCTACCACTACCACTACCACTACCACTACCACTACCACTACCACTACCACTACCACTACCACTACCACTACCCCTACCCCTACTCCCTACTCCAACCCCTACCACTACCTCTACTCCAAACCCTACCACTACCCCAACCCCTACTCCAACCCCTACCACTACCTCTACCCCTACCACTACCACTATCTCTACTCCTACCACTACCACTACCCCTACGCCTACTCCAACTCCTACCACTACCTCTACCCCTACCACTACCACTACCGCTGTTCGATTGCAAAAAAAAAACAAAAAAAAATGTATGGGAGTTATTTTTTTTTGTATGGGAGAATATTTTTTTAACAGATTCGCTAATAGGAACAGATCCTGAACAATATTAGTTTCGGCACGTACCCCCTCCGATTTGTAGTTTCCGAGATAAAAAACAAAAAAAAATGTATGGAAGTTTTTTTTTTTTGTATGGGAGAATTTATTTTTAATGGATTCGCTAATAAGAACAGATCCTAAACATGATTAGTTTCGGCATACCCCCTCTGATTTGTAGTTTCCGAGATAAAAAACAAAAAAAAAATTAATAATATTGATATGAAAAGTAAATATAATTCTGATCCAGGAAAAATTAACAGACATTTACTTATTAAACTTATATTAAACAATATAATAATATTAACAATAAAAAATACAAGACCCAATAATAAAATAAAAACAAATCTTAAAATATATTCTATAAAAAGTATACCCTCTCCAAAATATCTCCCTGCGGCAATACCCGTAAAAATACGAACTTGGTACTAAATATTTTTTTTGAAATTTTTTGGCATTATTCTTTTCAAACACGTTTAGCAGTTTTTGTTGCGTAATGGCAATGACGTTCACCTGGCAAACTCGTTTTATAAAATGTATTTTTATTATTTCGTGAATAAATTTTAAATTTTTTGTTTTGGCTATTATAATTTAGGACTTATACTTTTTTGCGCAATTTAAGTTTATTTTAAGCAGGAGTTGTGGCAGAAATTGCAGAGTGTACCAATTTTTATAATTTCTCAGGGGAAAAATTAGCAAATATTTAATAGTAGTTTATGATACGTGATCATAATAGGGGTAATTAAAACACAAGTGGAAATTTAAAAAATGAGGCGCAGCCCATAGCATCCACGATACACTACTTTATCTAATCCCATGCAATAGTACAAAACAAATTGAACCAAGATATTTTTCTTAATCGACAAATTGGCGGCAAATCGCGTTTATATAAGAGTAGATAAAGTATATTTTGTACCAGGCGAATCTGAACTGAATTATTTGAGTGCATTTAAATTTAAGATTTTTATATTTTAATTGTAAATCATCAGAAAGGTCATCGAGGTTTTACTCCTTTTAAATCATTATTATGATATATTAAATCTAATAACGTGCATAATAACATCATAAGAATAATTAATTTAAGTGTTATTTAATGGTCAGTATATCTGCACAGACACGGCCATGCCATCATCCATTAGGATAATTAACTTAGCTTCATAGGAATCAAGATTGAGCATCAGAACATTAATTATTTAAACTAAACCCGAAATTAAACTTCTTTAAAAATAACACACATAACCCTCTAAGTAGGTATCTATCAAATTTAATTGCATTTTTTTTTTGCGATTTTTCATGCAAACAGATCTTTGGCCAAAAGGATAGAGTTGTTATTGTTATTAACCATAAAGTTTACCCGAGTCTAATTTAATTGACCTTCACACATTTTTTGTACACAATTAAAGTATTTTGGACTCGGTTATTTGTTCTAAATTACAATTTAAAAATCATAAAAATTTATAAAAATATGTTTATGATGGATGAATCATGTGTGGATCAATTATGGTATGAACTTTGTGATTCGTAACTTCAATATATTATTTTCAAAAGTTCGGACGCCTACTTTATACGTCATTCGAAACACTAAAGCTGAATTACATAATTTAACTCTAACATTAAGAAATGTCAAATCCGCTTTCAATCTCCAGTTATTAATTCAAGACAAGACAAGTTCCGTCGTGACATGATAGGGAATCTGGTTTAATCCCGCCCGCCCTGTGATAGTTGTGATTAGTCTGTGATTAATAAGACATATCACAGTCAACGGGATCATGTTAGATACCGATTAATCGCCTTAACGTCTATAACACTTGACATTGGCAAATCATCGACTTTTATTAGGAATTTCCGTTTTTACATTCTTTATCCAGAACTAGCTGTTCGTCCCGTCTTCGCCCGTGAAATTTTTAGGGTACTACTAAAGTTTAAGGGTACTGATCCGCTCCTATGGGTGATAGTGTGATGTTATATATCCTATAAACTTCCTAAATAACAAACAGTTCAAGCATACAATAAACAAACATAAAACATAACATTTAGATACAGTTCTTCCTATTTTAGTTTCAGAAAGATGGCGTCGGCAGCGGTTCTTATACAGCCTTCTGGAGATTTATGGAAGCAAATAAGAGTGGAACTGAATGAAGATGTTAAAACAAGAGAGAAAGATTTGGCCTATATGAAGGAATGGTTGAAACAACAACCTCATTTACCGGATGAGATAGGTAAGATGTTATTAAGTTTAACTCGAAGTTCACGAGCACAATGCCCGGTCCTTTGTAAGGCTTGCATGGGGACATAGGCCCAACATGTAGAGGCCCTTTAGAGTGTTTAATCTAAAGTGTTGTGACAAGCACCCGTCGAAACCTATCTCTGAATGCATCAAAAACAATGCGCGTACAGACAGGCCCCGTCGGCCCGTTCACTGTATTTCTGCGTACCTATACAAACAGTTAACCTATAAAATACAAAAAGTTTTAGGTCGGCTATTATAACTTTTCTAATTTTGTAATTTTTTTTTCCAAATTACAGAAGATTGCCGCATCATGTCTTTTCTCCGTGGATGCAGTTTCTCACTAGAGAAGTGTAAAAAGAAAATGGATATGTACTTCACAATGCGGGCAGCAGTTCCTGAACTATTTACTAACAGAGATGTGTTACTGCCAGATTTAGCTGAAGTGCTTAGACGGGCGTAAGTAAATCATACTTTTTCCATCCCGAATTTATTTTTGATGTGTAACATCTTCCCTCTCGCTTTCCTGCAATCTGTGGGAGTGATTTCGTGAAAAGAGAACTTATGTACATAATCCGACATACCACACTTTTTTAATTCGCTTTTCCATCTAAATATACCTCAACAGAACTGGCCACTCGTTAGGTATAGCCTCACAAATACCATCGGCTGAACAAGGGAGACTTGGTCCTCCGCTGGGTACCCTGGAACTGTAACACGGAGGAGAAAAAAAAAGAATTTGAAAACTTATTTCTTTCACTATTATCAAACTGAATTTTTAAAATAATGATAGGGTTCCGTAAGCCCGTATATTATTGTGATTCATAAATGTTCACTGAAGAAGCCAGTGTCTTATAAGATTTGATAAGATTAAAATTTTTATTCCTGAACCTAAGAAGCAGAAAAAAAACCATATTAAAAAGTCCCTATTAGACGGAGCTACATTTGCTTTTTTTTCTTAACGGGTAGTTTTACAGCTCCCGAAACCGTGTACGGTCCCAGGGTACCCAGCGGAAGACCAAGTCTCCCTCTTTCAGCCGATGTCCGATGATTTTTGTGAGGCCTAGCGAGTGGCCAGTTCTGTATTTAGATGGAAAAGCCTCTAAGTTTAGTTAGTCCGATTATGTATACAAGTTTTTAATTATAAAAAACCTATTGGTACTTGGCCGGGATCCCGTAGTCTGCCTAGTTAATACCCAGTCTGAACCATTCATTTAAGTGTCATCTTCCTACTTTTCAGCCAAGGACCTACATTACCAGGATTGACTCCAAATGGAAGAAGAGTCACTGTAGCGAGAGGTAAAAGTGTTTTTTTTTATTTAATAACCAAACTCCAAATTTTTAATATGCATATGCATAGTTTTTTTGCTGACGTCAATGTTAGTAACAAGTATATTTTTTACTTATTTTAAAATTAACTTTTCAGCAACCGATAAAAAAGTGGAAGCGCACCATTTGCAGCATGCCCTGAAGTTTGCGCTTATGGTAGGAGATATAAGGTTGTTAGAAGAGAAGGAAGGTATAGCTGGAGATATATATATTTTGGATGCTTCTATAGTGACACCAGCTCATCTTGGAAAAATATCACCATCCCTTGTGAAGAAATTTTTTATCTGTGTTCAGGTAATCAAAAACTTTTTTAATTTAATTAATTATTCTAATAATGCAGACAATTCGTATTACTTTTAAAAAAAATCGAGAACATCGTAAGCGTTGAGTTTCATTAATATTTTTTCAGAATAAATACACCTATGTTGTGAATTATATTCCATAAAGTGTCTAAATGAGTATTATTGTATTTTGGATCCTATAGCCTTTAGAAAATTTTATACAGAATATAGAACCGATTAGCTAACCAAGGATAAAATAAGATAGAGCAATATTTACGTACCAGAATCATGAGAAAGAACGATTTTATATAAAATCTGTCTTGCGAAAATAGACGCATCGAACTTTGGCTATTCAAGTATTGTACAAAAACTATTAGAACAAGCAAGTTGTAATTAACGTATTCTTAAAACATGTGAAATTATCTATGCAATAAACTTAAGAAAATAGTACATTAGTAAATATATTAAGAGAACTCGAGTCGTTCTGTTGAAAATACGCGTGAAATTGACGACTTTCAGGGCTTCATAAAACTTAGGTGTAACTGATTGATATATTTTTTATGAGATTAATTTATGCTTAATATATTTATCATGCAAAAGTTATATTAGAAATTAATAGGACATATAATTAGTATGGGACAAACGTTATGAAGGGAGCTCTCAAACTGTCCTGCGTTGCTGTTGTGCTAAGTAGCGTATTTAAATAAACTAAAATTCGTTTCAGGAAGCATACCCTGTAAAACTGAAGGAAGTTCACGTGGTGAATGCATCTCCGATCATAGACGCAGTCCTCGGGTTTGTAAAACCATTCCTGAAAGAGAAAATAAGGAACAGAGTAAGTAACTTATTGGAATTGAAATACCTGAAAAAACTTTCAAGCTACATAAAACCTGAATATCTTGGAAACTGCTTACCCGATTTTCAACAAACATCACTAAGAACCATCTCGACTAAATATATCTATCCATCTATTATCACGCTTTTTATCCCGAGAGGGGTAGGCAGAGACAATCGAATGCCTCTTTCGCATCTTTTATATTCATCATATCGTTCATACATGCTGGGCGATTGTGCATATTTACATACATTTTTCATTTGTTCAATAAAAGTACACCTAGGTCGTCCTTTGACAGTATTTCCTATCACTTCAGCCATATAATTATTTTCAGTCAATTTTTCATCCTTCATTCTTTCAACGTTGGATACCAGCATAAACTATTTTTCTTCATTTTAGTCACAACATCATCTTTCACTCCGCATTCTTCTCTAATGAAATCGTTGCGGATGCGGTCAATACGCTTTATATCACACATTCTACGTCAAGACCGCATTTCCTCTGCATTAATTTTACTTTCATGCTTCTTATTCCATTTTCCTTTTTTATGAATAGTGGCAAGAATACTGGCTGCATTTCCTCGCTGAATCGCAATGCTGATTCGTTTATTTATTAAGCGCCTACTAAATATAACATTCCCACCAAACATAGCCATATTTTCCTCAGGCGTTTATTCTATTTCCATTAACCCTAATTCCCATCCCATCCCACTATCCCACTAAATTATAAACGCGAAAGTTTGTATGGATGTATGTATGTTTGTTACTCAATCACGCCAGAACGGCTGACCGGATCTGGATGAAATTTGGCACAGATATAGATTATAGTCTGGAATATCACATTGGCTACTTTTTATCCCTGAAAAACATATGGTTCCCGTGGGATAGATTTGTTTTTGATTTTCACAGGATCGACATGATTTTTTGCACAGTGGTAGTTTAGGGGTCATAGAATGACATATACTACTTTTTATACCGCGAAAGCGGGCGGGGGAGGTGCAAATTACAGCCACAGGATTATTTATTTTTGGATCAATTTCCACGCGGGTGAAACCGCGGACAGAAGCTTGTATATAATAATATTTTTCTTTTTAGATTTTTGTTCACTCAGATATGAGCACCCTTCATAAATATGTGCCGAAAGATATGCTGCCAACTGAATATGGAGGTGATGCTGGATCAATGGCCATGTATCATGGTAAGATATTATTTCCCCATCCTATTTAGGAATTTTTTTTTACTCAACGATAGTGATGCCTATTCTGGACAAACAACATGCAGGCTAAAGTTCAGACACAGCCACTCTTATATAATTTCATTAAAATCGTAAATTTTTTATACATTATCGGAATAACATAGACACCATCTTCAAGAATTTTATGCAGTAGGTTTTGAGTAAAAAAATAGTAAAACAACGTGTTTTTTAAGCTTTCTAGGCTATTTCAGTCTTTTTTAGATATTTTTTAGAGAATTTCATAACGAACAACTTTCATAATGCATATGTTATACTAAAAGTTAACAGGAACGAATATATAAGAAGATAGGGAAAAAATACTTTTTTTTAACCAATTGTTAATTATAAATTCCAGCAGTGCACCAATTTGTGGGTGTTCAAGTAGATACACCCTAAAACGAAGCGATTTCAAAAATCCAATCAAACCTCCCCACCGTTTAGCCTAAAGGCCCTTTTCCTTAAAACGGTTGTATCATGTTGAAAATAAAATTGAATCTTTTATGGTTTAATTAGGTTTGGACACGTTGAAAGAATGAAGGATGAAAGATTGACTAAAAAGCCATATAAGGCTGAAGAGAAAGGAAATGCTGGCAGAGGACGACCCTAGGTCGTACCCTAGTACTTTTATTGAATGTATAAAAATGTATTGATCGATGGAAATATTAAAAGCACACACAATCGCCGCGCATGTATGAAAGGTATGATGAATATAAATGATGCGAAAGAGGTAAGTCAGGATCGTAACAAATAGAATTCGATTGTCTCTGCCTACCCTTTTTGGGATGAGAGGCGTGATGATAGATAGATAGATAGACATGATATTACATGATCTTTTTATGAAATACACAATTGCGAATCTCATTTATAATATACCTACATTTCAATTTTTCAGATGCCTGGGTGAAAAAACTGGAAAATTACAAGAGCTGGTTTGACGAGCAAGAAGCTGTGGTAGCTAAAGAATCCTTGCGTCCTGGAAAACCGACAAATTACGATGAGTTGTTTGGGATTGAAGGATCTTTTAGACAACTTTCTATTGACTGAACGCATATTGCTATTGATCAGTCAGTTTTACGTGATATTGTAATTTACAGTCTGTTCATTGTATGATGGTATGACTGATAATGAATATTGAAATATTAAATATGAAATATTTCCTATTATTAGAAAACCAATCTAACTAATTAGGTATAGATGTAATAATGAAATATAATAATATAAAAGCTTCGATTTGTGTTGTTAAATATATCAAACGCATACCATCTTATGTTGAACAGAGTATAGTTTAAGTTAGGGGTATGTTTCATGATATGTAAATAAAGTGCGGTAAGGATTACCATGTCGAATAAGAGGAATTAATTATTTTTTTATTTAACCAATGGATGACAAATCCAAGGCCAAACGATGAAGAATATGCCTAAAGTAGGCCACAAATTAGTCCGGCATCGCACCGAAAATTTCCCATTCCGGCCACCGGACGGCCGTACGTGGACCGTACGGCGACGTGCCGAGGATTGAACGAATGTGTGGCCACCTTAAAGCAAACAACATAGGATTGACTTGTTCTACAAAAACAAGTAATTTTGTATAGATCTAGGTGTTACCATCATTATGGGGAAAACATAATTTGTTATATAGTAGGTTCTTGAATCATTTAATGAATTGGCCTGAAATTTTGGAAAATAAAATATAGGTACTAACGGGCAACGCTGAGATATTATGACAGGATTTATTGTATAGGTACTTAACAAACTTTTTTTATTACGACAAATTAGTATAAATCTTAAATATTATATTTATTAAAAGTGACCTTCATATTTTTTCTTTTTATAATTAATTGCACTTTTCTGGACATGTTTTATAATTTTATTAATATTAAACAACTATTTCTGTGATAACAAAATCAATCAAACTAATCAGATATAGATGTAATAAAACAATACTATAATAAAAAACATTCATATGGTACCTATCTCAAAAAATAGTTTTTATTACTATTGTCACCTGTCACACATACCATCTTATGTTGAACGGAGTATATCTACATGGTGGCACAGTCATATCTTATGGACTGTTGCTCTCAGTAGGTAATCTTTGTTTCTGTCAAAAATATGGCAAATCTAAATATGGAAATGTTGTATAAATAAACTCACCTATCCAGGATTAACTGAGATTTGCCATATTTTTGACAGATATAAGATGACCTTGACCAACGGCCCTTGAGTAGGTATGATACAGATAAGTACTTGTTAATTTTAGGGGTACAAAATAAATATGTTTTTTAAAGAGTGAAAAAAATATGGAGTGTTTGTACGGGAGACATGGCAATAATTCAGTATGTAAAGTTAACTAAGGTGTGTTTTTATATTTTTATTTCAAAGATTAAGTATTTTAAGCAACTAATTTGTGTAAATGGTTTTTTATCCAGAACTTTTTTAAATAAATTTTTAAACTTGCAAAGAGACGAAAAAATGACGTCACCATTTAGGTAAAGTAGTCATACTGCCTCATTTCTCAACTTATTGCTGGCCACAGGGCAAGTTTTAGGCCGTTTTTTTTATCATAAACGAGTAGTACCACGGAACAGGAACGCTTTACGTAAATCATACAGTCACCTTGTCGTCTGCCTGCAAATTTTTGAAGATGTAATATAAAAAAACCAGCGAGCCTTACAGTAGTCACATTTATGATGTGTAACATCTGACATTTCACCTTGGTAATAAGCAACATTAACATTATATTCTGAAAACGTTAACACTTTTTACACAACAGGTTAAGTGCACAGCTAATGCGTTCTCCTTCTCTATTTCCCTTTCTCTTTCTCGTCACACACACGCATACACTCTCGGAAAATCCGCGCGCGCTTATTGATCAAAACAAATAGCGCGCGCTTCCCCGGCTTCCTGTTACACACTTCCGTCCCTTTTACAAAATCATTTCCACAGATTGCAGGAAAGCGAGATGAAAGATGTTACACATCAAAAAGTACTGCATAGAAAATAAAAATATTTTAATTAGTTTCTTAAAAAAGCTTATTTTTTTAAATAAAAATATAAAAGCATACTTTTACCTACTCACATACCGAATTCCCCCGTTCTTACTGGCTTTGCCGTTTTAACTATATATCTAGATTAATTTACATACCGCTCTCTAGGTATAAGTAATCAACTATATTAAATACTGAACAAACCGAAAACCTATTATTGTAAATCGGATTATTAAGTTACCTACCAATAAAATAAATATGTTATTATATTTAATAATAAAGAAGTTTTTTATTAGTCTTTGTTGTTTTATTTATATTCTTCAATCATCTTCCGCCTTCAGGTAATCTTCTTCTTCCGTCTTCAGAAAAGAAAGAACCAAACCACTGAAATATCTCATAATGCTATTACATAATTTTTGTACCGGGTCCTTATTTAAAAACACTTTCACTAATCCAATACTTATCTATATTTATATAATAAAATCTAAAAACCAGAACGAGATAAAAAAAACGAGAGAGAGCGGGATGGCGCTCTACAAAATTTTCTTGACACGTTTCTACCAAACGACGTACTCCTTCTTAGGAATTTGCATGTAATTCGATTCCTTGATCTCGGGAATCCCGAAAAACTATGATATTGGATGTGTATTTTTTGTATAGTAAACAAAATAAAATCGCAAGTTCGAATTTCGAGCCAAAAGAGAGCGAATCCATTGTCTATGTCAGTGTTGTCGTTTGAAAAAATCGGTTTAGAGTTTTAAGGCCGATTTATACAATATAGGTATGAACTTATCCTAAACCTGTGCATAATAGATTCTACGTGAGCGAAGCCGCGGACGGTCGCTAGTTATAAATAAAATGTTTTCAAGTCATTAGACTTTTCAGGGTAAATCTACCTTGTTTTGTTACACATTCGTTACAGTAAAACTAATTTAGGAAAATACTCCGTCTATCCAGTATTTTCTAGTATTTTATAACAACTTGTCGCATTTTACCTGTATAATCTGAAAGGGCTATAAAATAAAAAACCAAATGGATCACAAAGTAACTTCACAAGTTGTATCAAGATACAACACATATTGGCAATCCTTTTAAATAAATAAATAAAAAAAGGGGGTCGAGTGGGTTAAGACGTCGGCTCGCAACTGAAAAGTCTATGTACATTATCCGACAAACCGTACAAAGAGGCTTTTCCATTTACATACCTCAACAGAGCTGGCCAGTCGTTAGGTATAGCCTCAAAAAATCATTGGCTAAATGAGGAAGACTTTATTATTATATTATTATATATTATTATGTACGTGTATGTAAGTAAATATAGGTATGATAAGAGAAAAAAGATAATTATATTCGTGAAGAAAAGTCACTCACCATCAAGGTATGTAGGTAGGGTAGGTAATACGTGATGAAAACCACAGTATCTGATACTTGGCGCGTACCTAAAATAGTTATTTGTTCAACAAGTGAGCAAAGTTATTTTTCGCTGTGAGTGCAGACTTTAAATCACGAACTAGCGAAATAGTAGAATTGAATCACGAGCGTAGCGAGTTGTTCTAATATATACCTACAAAACACGAAACATAAAAAAATTTGCTCTCGTGTGAAACATACAACTTTTCACCTCTACCAGCGAGAAAAGTGTTATAGGTAAAAAAAAAATATTTAAAAAAAAAAACAATTATGTTTATTATAGCTAACAAACCCTCAAAAAAAAAATCCAAAAGGTATACAGTGTTTTGAAATTCGAATCACTTTTACTCCGTTCGCAGCAAAAAGCGATTTTCGTGCTGGAAAGGTGAAAAAAACAAATCTGAAATTATTTTATTACTAGCTGATTGCCCGCTACTTCGTACGTGTTGTATTAGGAATACAATTCACCCCCTTGGGTAGGTAGCGTGATATTAAATAGCCTATAACCTTCTCCAAGAATTGGGCTGTCAAATGGAAAAATTTTTTCAATACGACCAAATCACCAAACAAACAAATAGGTACCTATTGATTTCAAGCACCAATTTTCTTTAAGAATCGACTCCTCGTGCTTCGGACGGAACGTAAAGCCGCACTTCTTCTCAAAATAACAGATTAACGTGTCTCTGGTCACACCGCAAGGTATAAAGGCCGTAAAATTATGTTTTTGTTTGTTTGTAAACATAAAAATAAACTTTCACTTTGTTATTAATTGTATAAAATCGCGCTGATCGCGCATCAGCGAGTTGAGAATACGCGGAAAAAAATACAGGTCCATTGTTTTTTTTTACAATAACATATGTAGGTACTCACCTACCGATTTTATTTCCTTATTTTGCAATTCAACCTCGCCCACAGAGAATACCAAATGCTTCTTTTATGTCACGACAAAGGTATAACCTTCAAATAAATATCCAATATAGCATTAGAAATTTTATAGTTTATATTATCTGGAGTTATGCCGAAAAAACAGAAAATTTCAATTTTCGCCTTATACATCCCGGATGGGTTTTTTACTAATCCGACAAACCACATTTAGAAGTTTTTCCATGTAAATATACCTCAACAGAACTGGCCACTCGTTAGGTATAACTTCACAAATACCATCGGCTAAACGATGGAGACTTGGTCTTCCGCTGGGTACCCTGGGACCTTAAAACGGTTAAGTTTTTGCAGTAGTAGGCTCTTTGGTTTTTGTCCTCTAAATTATGTAAGCGATAATGAGCTAATAAGCGAAGGGCTCTAAAAACTACTTATTTTGTCTTTTATATAATAGTAACTAGTGATCTAATTATATTTGTCCGCAAACTCGATGGCGTTCCTGTGGCCACCTTCCGGCTCCGTCATCAGGACCCTGGACATCATCTAGGACCAGAGTACTTGTGAAAACAAATTAAACGAGCCCAAACTCGATGGGGTTACGTCGTTACAGAGATCCACTATCCACCTCCTGGCTCTATCATCAGATCAGATAAAATAATGTATTGTCATCTGAATTACATACCTATACACTTGTAAAGTGCCAAATCTATTCGACAATTAGAAGTTGGTTAAATTCGACTTCCAAAATATAGTTAGTTACAGTCGAAGCTAATAATAAAAAATATATTTTTATATCTAGGCAACTCGCTAATGTAGATATGTATCTGGCTACACCGCAAGATATATAAGCCGTGATTATGCTTTACTTAAGTAAAACGTGATAAACGATTTTGTTGAAGAATTACAAAAATAATTTAATGATGTAATTTTATGGAAAGAGGTGATGAAATGAAACTAAAATTGAGTTTGAGTGGTTAGCGAAACGTGATTTTAGAAAATACATTGTGGTTAAATTCCAGGTTTAAAAAAATATTACTATAGCGTTCCATGCTGGCTTTGCCAATGGAAGTTTCGGGATAACAAGTAGCCGATGGTATTTGTGAGGCTATACCTAACGAGTGGCTAGTTCTGTTGAGGTATATTTAGATGGAAAAGCCTCCAAGTGTGGTTTGTCGCTTTATGTGCATAAGTTTTTAATTAAAAAACCCATTGGTACATGACCGTGATCCGGAATCGAACCCGGGGTCCACCTAATTGATACCAGACGTCTTAACCATTCGGCCATCTCTCTCTCTATTTATCTCTCTTCCCTTATTACCCGTTATTGTTAAAATAGCCTATGCATTATAGTTTTTGAGTGTATAGAATACGAACAAACAATCAACCAAATATTATTTTTTATATATTAGATAACATAACTCAGTGATAAATAGCATTCTACTGGTGAAATAATTTTTAAAATCGGTCGTGTAGTTTTTGAGTTTATTCATTACCTACCTACAAACAAAAATCCAAAAAATCAAATATTTTCTATTTATAATATAAGCATAGATATAGGCTAGGTTTCTTTTAAATCCACCTAACCGATGTTTTAGGATTCCGTACCTAAGAGTGACACAGTGACAGTAATAGGTAGGCACTTGAAATTTTCACAGAGTTACTTCGGCCGCTATAACAAGAAATAATAAAAATATTAAACAGGGTCTCCATACAAGAAACGTGTTTTATTTGAGGTTTTCTTTTCGATCTTAATAATGGCAATACATACAAACATCTAACTAGTATAATTATAACGCATATAAACAACAAATAATAAAACCGGCCAAGTGTATGTAATTTGTTCCTGCGCCATACAGGGGCGTCAAACTTGGTCTAGCCTTAGTACATAGCTATTAAGTATACGGAATCCTTCGTGTGCAAGTCCGACTCGCACTTAGCCGCACTTTTTATTACAATAAAATTATCAACGGAACCCTATAACATAGGTGTGAAATATAACATTGGTGTTAATGTGTGTTGACCAACAATAGCACTTTTTGAAAGCAAATGACTTTTGCATTGAACATTTTGAATAACTAGTAATTACGAAATCGGCGCAGCAATTTTCACAGTATAATTAACTGACGTCCTGTAATTTGATGTTACATATTATTTTATAATAGTTATTATTTGAAGTTAACACTCATATTCACGGCTTTGATACTTTGCGGTGTGCCCAGGGACACAATGAACTGCAGTGTCCACTTGACGTCATTTCTTCATATCAAACAGAACAGGAGTAGCAAGTCTCTTGCTGCACCTAATGGACCTAGATGCGTCACTTCTTTAAGGTCGGTCAATGGCCGAGTAGTTAAGACGTCTGGTATATACTAGGCAGACCACGGGTTCGATCCCGGATCCGTCACAGTAAATATATGTACATAATCCGACAAACCACACTTAGAGGCTTTTCCATCTAAATATACCTCAACAGAACTGGCCACTCGTTAGTTATAGCCTCACAAATACCATCGGCTAAACGAGGGAGAATTGGTCTTCCGCTGGTTACCCTGGAATCGTACGGAATCCCGATATCAAATCCAACGTTAATAGGTATAGGGAGATAGTACTAAAATATTAATCTATCTTTTACGCTGAAAGACCGCACCGTAGTACTTCAAATAGACAAATGAGTACCTAAGTACAGAAATTGGCCAGAATAGATCTTTTGCCTAGGTTGCCCTAAACTAAATGATAACAACAAAGTATAAAACTGCTTGGAAAATAACTCATTTGCTTAAAATTATCCAATCTTTAAAGTAATTATAAAAACTAGATGACCCGTGCCAATACTTCTATTATATTCGCACCGTTATAGTTGTTGTCATAGTTCAACTGATCTCCAATAGATATCGTCTTTTACAAAATAAATAAATTAGTCTAATTTTGATTTGTTTGTTTATTTTTCGTCATTAGAGGGAAAATTAATCTTCAAAGCGGCGTATCAAACATTCGACAAAAAAACACCTTTGAGAATTAATAATATAGATTCTATATAGAGATAATTAATTTGAAAGTTTGTGAGGATGGATGATTGTTACTCCTTCACGCAAAAACTACTGGACAGATTTTGATGAAACTTTACAATGTTATAGCTTATAACATCAGAATAACACATAGGCTATAATAGACAAAAAAGTCCGCGGTAGCATACCATTTGCCACCTACTTGATATATGTGGAGTTTGTTACAAAATATTAAATTATTTCCCGCATACATTATTATGTAATAGACTTTTCATAACGAATATATTATTATGTTAATTTGTTTCATAAATTGTGGTCATTCGAGCAAAAATCCTCTGTAAATTGGTTGATTTCTATTGACCAAGGTTAATATTACAAAAGGCGCGTCGGTGGTCGCTCACAACTGAGAAGTCGCGGGTTCGATCCCCGCATCCGACCATGTACAAATGGGTTTTTATAATAAAAAATCTATGTACATTATTCGACAAACCGTACAAAGAGGCTTTTCCATCTACATACCTCAATAGAGCTGGGCCACTCGTTAGGTATAGCCGAGCCTCAAAAAATCTTCGGTTAAGTGAGGAAGACTTTGTCTTCCGCTGGGTACCCTGGGGCCAGCAACGGTTCCCGGGAGCTGTAAAGAAACCCGTGAAGTTTTTTTTTAGATACAATCTTTTTAGGGTTCTGTAAGTATAAAGTAACAAAAAAAAATTTACAACTAATTATGGCTTAACGTGGAGCCCATACTAACTTTCATCCCTTATCTTGAGTTCATACAAAAATCACATCATAAAAGCACTTTCAGTTTTTCCCGAATTTTCTAATGTTCCGGACAACTTTTCCAATTTTTCTTTCTCTGAAAACCTTTACGGAACGGATATTTAAAGCAAAACTTTAATCAATTTAAAAAACACAATTAATTAATCAAATCGGTCCAGCCGTTCTCAAGTGATGCGCTTAACAACGAACAGCATGTAATTTTTATTTATATAGAATATTTATTTTTTGTTTCAGTACTTTTATAGATAGTTTTGCTCCCGGGAACCTTTGCCAGCACCAGGTTGCCCAGTAGAAGACAAAGTCTTCCTCATTTAATTTTAGCCAATTATTTTTGTGAGGCTATACCGAGTGGCCAGCTCTATTGAGGTATGTAGATGGAAAAGCCTCTTTGTACGGTTTGTCGGATAATGTACATAGATTTTTTATTATAAAAACCCATTGGTACATGGTCGGTGTAGGAATCAAACCCGCGAGTTACCCACTCGACCACCGACATCTCTTTTGGTTTTCCCAATTCGTGTATGAATAATGAGATAGGTATAATCTACCTATAGTAATGTTGTTATAATAATATGGTCAAGAGTTACCCCCCCCCCCCAGAGCTATGACTCGGTAACAAAGTCCAAATTAAGCTATTTGATTAAAGCACATATTTTTAACCTCCGAAGCTAAAAAAAGGGGTAAGTATTAAGTTTAAAACATTTGTTTGTCTGACTTTGGCATCGTTTATTCAAATCATATATCAAAGAGATATTGTTTAATATACATATACATAATAGACTACTTTTATGTTTAGTTTTGAAATGAATGAAGGACAATGAAACAAAATTAGAATAATCAAAATTAATACTTTGTACCATTCTAAGCATTATTTGCGTTTAAATAGTTTCTAGTTGAAGCCGGTTTATGCTCATATGGTCATCAACTTTCACTTATTTTAACGTCATTCTTTAGTTCTAAGTTCGATTGTTGATCAATAAAAGAAAGTAAGAAATTATTGCTATCAATAAGTTTTCACTGACCAATCACTGCAACCAGTTATGCCTTACAATACAAAATATAAATTAAGTAATACAACCACTTCTGATGAAGAAAAAAACCGCCTTCAAAACCAAAATGTGCTTTCCGAAAGCAAATGCACAAGTCACTATAAAACGAACGGATTTTTTTTTAAATCAATGCCTTAAGGGGGTGAAATTTGCGTGAAATGATGCTTAAACTGTTGTTTAGAAAATATTTTAGTATTATCTCCAATAATAATAAATAAAAACAAGGGCTCTTGCGTCATTAGAAGTCCCTGCTCTCCTGGAACCAACGGAAAGACGGCAAGAGACCGACGGAATGACTCTGATTCCCTGGGAGCGAGATTGGGCCACAGGAGTTAAGAAACGGTTGGGCCCTTGTATGAGAAGCTATGTCTCAGGGAAACAGTAATCAAAGAGGGAGCTGCGGCGGAAATCGAAGAGTCTAATAAACGTCGCAAATATTCAATTATAGAAATCTACAAATTTGTGCCGTTTGGAGTAGAAGCTCTAGGCATAGATTAAATAATTTACTCTAGGTCCGTAGGGTTCAAATGGCAAAAAAGTTTACTGAAGATACTCAACTGTGCTCAACGAATCAGCATCGCGATATGCAGCCAGTATTCTTGCCACTACCCACGCGGGCCTGGTTAATTTAGTTAATTTTAATGGTACAATTAATTTTAGGTTTTTTTTGTGGGGAAGCTGTGGCGGAAAGTTTTTTAAAAAATCGTTAAAAATATCCATTCAAGGTAGATTTTTATACACTAGGTCTCGAATACGGAAGTTTTGTCGAAAGATGAATTATACCCTGTTTTTGTGCTTACGAGACGTTGACGGAAGAAAATTTATTACATTTATAAAAGTGCAAGGGGCATCGTCCGGAATATCATGTTTTTGCAAGTTATGCTGAACAGTCCTTATATAGCTCGTGAGTCCTTCAAATGATACTCCTGTAACTCACTAGGATTCAGTTAGTGGCGATACATACATTATACACTTCTTATATTTGTAAATCTAAACTCAATCGCAATAAGGTTTATTTTGTATCACTGAATTAAAATATTCGTAGAGGTTGACATAATGTATTTATTCTTTTTTGAAAATTTAAACTTTCGAATTGATGAAAGAAGAAAAATAAAATCAGTGTCAGAATGACATGATAATGAAAAGCTAATATGTCATTATAACAATTTATTGCTAGAAACTGCGAATAGAAACTGAAACTAGAAACTGCTAAAGATCGCGTTGCCAAAAAAAACTAAATATGCATAACAATGTAGATCCTACGATCAGAGCACAAATTGTAGCACTAAATACAGAAGGCCTCAAATATACTACAAATATCGCAGCGATTGGGAGTAACGGTATGTATTATTACAAATTAATATTTTACATTGTTTTCTTATATATTTCACATTGTAAGCATAAATAGCTTTTAATATTTACACGTCACAACTGACAACAATATGCTTATAGGTATTTTTCTTTATATGTAAAATATATTTTAAATATTATACGCCTTCAACTGAATAAAAAAATATTTTGCAGAAGGAAACAGTTCGTCGCTGGGTACGTCGCTTTGAGGATGAGGGTCACCTGAACCATAGAGACCGTACAGGCAGGCCACCTGTTCTAAGGGATGACCAGCGTCAGCTACTGGTGGAGAGCTATGAAGAGAACGGGTTCACGTCGACACGAATACATGCTCGTGAATTCGAGACTTCGACGTCGACCATACGCCGCGCTCTCCACAAGGAAGGATTACACCATCGCCAGTATGCAAAAAAATGCATTTAACAGAGGTGCATAAAGCGGCTAGATTAAATTTCGCCCGTGAATATGTTGACTACGATTGGTCGTCAACAATATTCACGGACGAAAAGACATTTAAATCTAGTCAACATGGACGTTTGAATTTGTGGCAGCGAAACAACACACTCTATGAAGAACGGCACGTAACCCCCAATATGCAGTCTGGTCGTATAGGGATTAACATGTGGGAATGGATGAGTGTGGATGGTCCAGGTGAGCTTACACTCATACCTGGCCATGCGAACGCCGCTAACTATATAGACGTTTTGACGGAAACCATGCTACCCACGGTGCGTATTGTGTATCCGGAAATTCCACAAATAAGTTTTGTTCAAGACAATAGTGCGATACATAGGGCATAGGGCACACCATGTGCGTGACTGGTTCCGTCAACACGACTATATACGCGTCATTCCTTGGTCAGCAAAGTCGCCGGATCTAAATCCGATAGAAAACTTATGTGAATGGTTATTGTAATATTCAACATAGTTTTATTCATTCATTACTTAGTTACATATTTTTTCACTTTTTTATTATAATTATTTAATGTTACTAACTATTTACGAATATGACAATATTGAATATGTATTACATTAACAATAAAGTTGATAAAATAATTTTATCGTGTTTTGTATTGATTTATGTTTTTTAAAGTTTAATTTAAAACAGAAATTCGGATCGGAAAATGAACACAAAAGAAAAACAATCGAATCTGAAAAAAACCTTGCTTCGTTAGACCTTTTTATGAACGCTATGCTAAACGAGGTTAGGAAAATGAAGCAATCCTATTGATATATCCAAAGATATTCGACTATATTCTATATTTAAATAATATCTTAGCTTCCCCGTGCAGGTTTGGTAAATGACCAGTCTTATTTTAAGGTGAAATCAAAATGACGAATTAGTTAACGTCATAATAAAAATATTTCAAATGTCAGCAGTATTTTCTCTGTTTTGTGCTTGGTGGCAGAAGTCAGATGTAGGTACGTCAAAATTTTAAAAATATATCTATTGAGATTCGATGTGATTGGTTGCAGTCAACAATTTGTATGTCATTGAGCTTTTATGTGATTGGTGACAGTATAAATAAAACAAAGTGAAAAATGTTATATTCAAGCGAATATAGGCTTTAAGGTGTCCTTCCAATTCTGCTCATGATAGTACATAGATTTTTTATTATAAATCGGATGTGGAGACGAACCCACGACTTCTTATTTGTGAGCCGACGTTTTACCCACTCGACCACACCGACGCCTCTAATAAAAATATAATAAATAAAAAAAAAAACAAATAAATAAAAAAAATAAGGGTCAGGACAAAATTGCCATATTTTTACAATATACTTTCAACATTGATTTCCAGAATAGAAAAGATAAGAAGAAGAATAATAGTAAAAAGATGATTTTAAAAAATAAAAATTTAGCTGACAATTTTTTACTATAATATAATCTATAAGCAAAATATATATTTGTTTTTGTATTGCATAACTAAGTATGGTAGATCATTCAACTTTTTAACTCAAGGATAATGTGCCTTTGCTAAAATTAATTTGCTTACTTAGCTGTCCGCCCAGGCTTCGCCCGTGGAGCCCATATTAACTTTCATCCCTATTATGGTCTTGATGAGTTCATACAAAAATCCCAAAACAGCACATTCAGTTCCTTTCCGAATTTTAGAATTTTCAGAGCTGTTTTCAAGTGATGCGCTTACCAACAAACAGCGTTATTTTTTTATTATATAGATAGATAAAATTGTTTCTAAACATTTCATATATTTATTTATTGTTATTTTAATAATAAAAAGTAAATTTTTGAAGATCGAGGTCTTAAATTAATTAACTTCTGAGTATTAACTTTTATGTAGTGATCATTTCCTGCCACTTTATACGAGTGTTCGAGCCAAGATAACCCCTTACCTTACCTCTTGCCTTTCAATAACCCTCCTTACCTCTTACCATTCAATAACCCTCAAAGATATCTTGATTCGGCCAACTAGAAAAGAGAGTGTAAACAAATAAAATGTTCAAACATTGTAAAACCTTTCACTTTTAAGCCAAGGAGAAACATTATTAAGAAATATCGTTTTGTTAAACAATAATACAAGAATAGCACATTCATGACAGATGGCTATCCTATTCTTATTCAAGGTCATCAAACTAAGGAGAGAGAGAGAGAGAGAGAGGGCTAAAGGAATTATAAAACTGGCCCAATTCGGTACGAAACTAAATTATTTTTATTTCCAAGGTTAAGTTGTTCTATGCAGTAGTTTTTTTATAATAAATTTTCAAAGCTTTGCGGACAAACGACATAGTGACGTCATCATTTAAGTAATGTAGCTTTTTCGCCTCATAACTTTTGTCCCATACAAAAACGCACTTCAGCAATTTAAGTATTGTACAAAATTTATTTAAAATAGCAAGTTCTGGTTAATGGATCCTTAAAGTATATGAAATTATCTATACTTAATATGTAAAAAATATGTCAATATCAGCTACACCTAAGTTTTATGAAGCCCTGAAAGTCATCAATTTCACGTACGAGTTTTCTTAATGTATTTTTTTACATATCAAGTAAAAATAATTTTACATGCTGTATGGATCCATTAACTAGAACTTGCTATTTCTAATATTTTTTGTACAATACTTACTTGAATTTTATTGCTGAAGTCCGTTTTGTGTACTTTATTGTACCAATTTTGTTTGGAAATTTTCTTTCTCTATTTATTTCTTTCGCTCAGATATTGGGCGAAAGAGATGCAAAATTTTCAAACACGTTCGCTTTTTAGTTAAGTTATTTAAACAACTAAGCAATGTAATTTCCATACGTTTAATAACATAGGTAGTTCAATTGATATTGTGAGATTATGTATTTTGGCATACCTATTCGCAATTTATCACGGCGTATTTTTAAATACAATGTTTACAAAAGAAAAATACATATTATTTAATTTTATGCAAATGAAGATATGAACACTTTCAATTTATTCATTTTATTATTATTTAGAAATTTCGACAAACACTTGTATGACAATGACGAAAATTTTTTTTAAGTCTGGAAGTAAGGTCATGGGTTAAATTTTGAGTAGGTACAAATTATTTATATTTCATATTTTTTACGCTTAATGTAATAAAATGGATAGTAATGTCCATATTTAGTGAGTTATCTTGAACTATTGGTGACAACTGACAAGCATAGATCGCTGCATTAATTGAATTTGAGCAGAAAAAGTGCAGATCCTCCTTAGAATTCTATCTATCTATCTATCACGCCTTATATCCCAAGAGGGGTAGGCAGAGACAATCGAATGCCATTTGTTACGATCCTGACATACCTCTTTCGCTTCTTTTAAATTCATCATACCTTTCATACATGCTCGGCGATTGTGTGTTCTTTTTATATTTCCATCGATCAATACATTTTTTATATGTTCAATAAAAGTACACCTAGGTCGTCCTCTGCCAGCATTTAGTACTAATCCCTGTACCACTGTATTCTGTATTTTTCTGTCGTTTTATTGTCGCAATACATACTTTTCTTGATTCATCAACATCCATCCATACAGCGCAGCGACTCAAAATATCTTCACCAGATACACCAATAAAAGTATTCACTTTTTGCCAGTTTTCCTTAACAGGTGGCGAGTCCGTTTCTTCGCCTAATAAACCTAGATGTGTCACTTTTTTAACAGACGCACCTAAGTGACTGTTATTTTAGAAGTGCTGACGCCGGCTTTACGTGCTCTCCAAATTATATAATTTGTATGATCAGCTTTAATTTTCATAACACATACACATGTACAACTTCCTCATTTATGCCACATTTCTAGACATTTTATTTATCAATTTATTTATGCCACATTTAAATGCTTATTTAGGCAATAACAATAAAATTGTATTTCGTCCTATAAAAACTCATAAGTGTTTTATGCACTTGTCGATGTTAAAAAAATATTCGAAAGCGAAAAGTTTCTTTTTCAACCGTAGAAAGAAAAAGCAGGAGGAGGTTATTATCTCTCTTAACTCTCTGTATGTGGCATATGTGACTTTTTAATATTTTTTATTATCGTCGAGTTTACGATCGAGATTCAAGAATGGGTATGAAAATTAACAGGCCTTGCACTGAGACGCGACGTTTTCTCAACAGCACTTATTGCGGTCAGTTACATAGCGGAACAGCCTTCCGTTAACACGTACGGTAAAAATAATTTAAATACATTAAATAAAATCGAGTTAAAAGTGAATAATTCAAGAATTAAGTGAGTGAGTTTGGCCTTTTTAAATTAATGTGACGAATTTAAATTATAAATTGCACAATGTTTTTGTTGGCAATATCTCTTTGTTTGTGACTCTATACTTTCTATTGCCATAACTTTTGTTTGAGTTCTAAAAAAAAATATTTCTTTTTTTTATTTGTTTTCTATAGAAAGTAAATGTTTTTTTCTCAACGATACCTTTAGAAATCTCTGCATAAAAAGAACTGTTCAATATCCTACCTATTTTATGTTTTATTTATAAGATCGATTAGTAACTTTCTTTTTATTGGCTCCAAATTAGAATAATAATTGTACCTACTATGGGTAGGGTATCAAAAAAAGTCTACATTTTTTTTAATTTACAAAATATTGTCCTCCAAATAGGATTCGAACTCAAGATTGCTTCGTTAAACTGAATTAAATAATAAACCAAATGTATATTCCTGAGTAAAAAAACTAAACATTAATTAACTTATTAAAATTAAATAACTAAATAAACTAGGTCCGCGTGGAATAGTGGCAAGAATACTCGCTGCATTTTCCCGCTGAATCGTGATGGTGATTCGTCGAGGGAGGAAGTAGCCAGCCCTCTTGTCACCAGAAAAGATGATCAGTCGAAGGGATATATTATCTTTAATAACTAAATAAATTAAAAAAAAACTGAATTAATCACTAGAAATACTTATTTATTGGCCCAAAATACAATAAAAATACGGCGAGGAAACTCTTGGAACTTTACCGCAGGACAGTGATTTCGAGAAGGTTTTCTACTTATGAGTATGTATCCTACATATTCATGATTAGAGAGCCACTCATGGGGTTCCCTGTGTTTAATTTTTATTATATTTAATTTAATTTAAATTTGTATGTAGATATATATTATTTAATATTGTGATGAATAAAAATTATCCTAACATAAAAATACAATATAAAATATCAATGTCAAAGTTAAACACTACCTATTAGACCCTCGAGTCTAGACCTTGCCTTTTTACAGGCTTTATATTAACTATGTATATAAACAAATTTTGAAAGTCAAATTTAACAATATTCTAATTGTCGTAAACATTTGAGACTTTGCAAGTGTATATGATTCGGATGATAATACAATAATTTGGTACCATCGATCTGATCTGATGATGGAGCCAGGAGGTGGATAGTGGAACTCTGTAACGAAACGACGTAATCCCATCGAGTTTGGGCTCATTTGATTTGCGCAAGTTTGCGTTACTGGCAAAAGCGTGTTTGAATACCATATTTTACTCAATGTGGTATTCAAACATTCCAATAGTTTAGAAATGGACAAGATTTCATTTTTGGTATAATATAATACCAATATAAAGGTACCAAAAATTTTAAAACCGTTTGTAGACTATTTGCTACAAAGCTTACCTACATAAAAAATCACAAATTTTCGAACTATATGAAAAATACGAAAATATACTGAAAATGTGAATAGATTTTTACATTTTCAATTTAAAAAAATAATAAATAAAAGCATTTTTTCATTCTTCACGGGTTCAGCTCCCGAAACCGTGTTACGGTTCCAGGGTACCCAGCGGAAGACCAAGTCTCCCTCGTTTAGCCGATGGTATTTGTGAGGCTATACCTAACGAGTGGCTAGTTCTGTTGAGATATATATTTAGATCTTAAAGCCTCTAAGTGTGGTTTGTCGGATTATGTACATAAGTTTTTAATTAAAAAAACCCATTGGTACATGGCCAGGATCTGGGATCGAACCCGGGGTCTGTCTAGTTAACACCAGACGTCTTATCCACTCGGCCATTCAATTCAATTCAAATAATATTAATATCTAAAAACTATACTTAATAAAATTCCTATTATATACAATTTAGAAGATTATCTTTCATATCTATCATCTTATCTTCAGAAGATTGTATTTTTAATATCATACTGACCAAAAATTAAATTTTTAAAAAACATGTCTCTTATCCCAATAGGGGTAGGCAGAGACAATCGAATGCCATTTGCTACGATTCTGACATACCTCTTTCGCTTCTTTTATGGTCATCATACTTTTCATACATGCTCGCTGATTGTGTGTACTTTTAACATTACCTTCCATATACTTATAATAATTTTTATATGTTCAATAAAGGTAGGTCTCGTCTCTTTTATTTCTGTCATATAAACCTTTCAGTTAATCTTTCACTCTTGAGTCTTTCAACGTGTCCAAACCAGCGTAAACTACTTTTTAATTTAGTTACAACATCATATTTTATTCCGCATTCTTCTCTAACGGCATCGTTCCGGATGCGGTCAATATGCTTAACATCACACATTATACATAAAGACCACATTTCCACTGCATTTATCTTACTTCCATGCTTCTTATTTCAAACCCAAGTCTTGCTTCCATAAGTAAGTGATGGAACTAAAACAGCATTAATATTAATTTTACTTATAGTTTTAAGTTGTGTATTTCTGTATACATTATTTGTATACACTCTCCTATCAATTCCCTTGTATATCTTTCCACTTCTTGTAAACATACTACCTAAATAAACAAATTCATTCACTTCCTCTAATTTACAACCGTTCACATAGACTACTTTCCTTCATTTTAGTCACAACATCATCTTTAATTCCGCATTCTTCTCTAATGACTTTTTTTTAATAAGGTTCATATACATCTTAGAAAATGAGACATATGTATAGAATTTCCTTATTAGAAACATGTGCATCATCTTTGTATCTAAGAGAATAATAAATTATTCATACAATTTCATTACATGAATGGACTAAGTCAGTGTGACATTTTAATTATCGTTACGTAATAACTTAGTTCTATAGACCCATTGTTTGAATAACATACATACACGCCTGTGTTTATTTAGGGTAAGTAGGTAGATACATGTCCTTTTAAGGCAAAATAAACCGCAGTGTTTAGTTTAAACATAGTTCTATCTTAGTCTATCATATTGAATGAAAGATTTGTAAGAGAGTGATGAAACATAGTTTAGATAAACACTTGTTATACACCATTTTTTGTTAAACCTCAACATGATTAGCGACGATTACGCAATCGATCTAAAAACGGACTTCAGCAATTCAAGTATTGTACAAAACTTACAAAATGGATCCTTAAAGTATATGAAATTATCTATACTCGTTTCATAAAGCCCTGAAAGTCATCAATTTCACGCATATCTTAAACCGACTTTGCGTCTCAAGTTCTCTTAATATTTACTAATGTATATTTTTTACATATCGAGCTAGAACTTGCTACTTCTAATATTTTTTTGTACAATACTTGAATTGCTGAAGTCCTTTTTGTGTATTTTATTGTACCGATTTTGTTTGGAAATTTTCTTTCTCTATTTATTTATATCGCTCGGATATTGTGTGAAAGAGAAGCAAAATTTTCGAACACGTGCGTTTTTTTAGTTGGTTATGCGACTTATGTAATGTCTTTATAAATCTCCCTGTTTTTGAGGGCATGTAATTAATTAACAGTGACCACTGACTATTGTCGACTTGTTTGCCAAGTGCATGACGCTAAATGTGGACATTGTTACAAGTGTTTCTGTCCATAAAGTCCATGGCCATGATAGTGGGGTTTTTGCGTGACATAATAGATAAACACACATATTTGCGTTCAAGCAACGATCACAGACAAATATTGAGTCAAAATAAATACAAGACTACAATTTTGATACAAATATTTTGCTTGGTTTGGGATTTGAACCCGAGGCTGTGCTTCGTGAGTATGATCACAGAGTATACAGAGGTTCATTAATGTCCTCTAGTTATAGAGCACTCATGCGGAAGGGATTGTCATACACGATGAACTTACGTTTAATAATTTTTTGTCACAACTGAGAAGTCGCGGATTCGATGCCCACATCCGACCAATGGGTTTTTTATAATAAAAAATATATATACATTATCCGACAAACCGTACAAAGAGGCTTTTCCATCTACATACCTTACCATAGCTGGCTACTTGTTAGGTATAGCCTCAAAAAATCTTCTGCTAAGTGAGGAAGACTTTGCCTTCCGCTGGGTACCCTAGGGCCGGCAACGGTTCCCGGGAACTGTAAGGTCAAGATTTTGTTTTAAAGATATATTTTTGTAGATCGTTTTATTCTATCAATTGGTTCAATAAGACTTTACAACATTTTTATTACCTACACAATTCTTTTCTACGTCATTTTGTTAATCTCTGACGGATTAGATAGCATAGGCCATGAAAATTCGCTAGGGGGCTAACTTCTTCTTTTACAAATCGATTCATTAATACTGTTAATGCCCAGCTCCTAAACATGATAGGCCCATGTCTATTACACGTAAACCTTCCCCGTGAACCAACCTATCTAATCGTGAAAACCGCAACAAATACCATCGGCTAAACGAGGGAGACTTGATCTTCCGCTGAATACCCTGGAACCGTAACACGAATTCGGAAGATGTAAGGCAACCCGTGAAAAAAGAAAATAAAATTATGATTACTTGTGACAATCCTGTCCTCTGTAAAGTTTCAAGACAACATCAAAGGCGTCCTACTGCATATATTTATATACTGTTCCACTTTGCTAATCTTGTCGTCAATTTTACATCATTGATTTCTGTTGCAATTGACGTCAGTCATATACTTACTAACCAGCTCATCTTGCTAAGCATATAGGTAAATAATTTTAAAAAATCAGCGAGTCTTCTAGGGTTGCCACCCGTACTTTATAATAAAGTATTGTACGTTATTTCGGGTAATTGTACTTTATACTTTACGAGAAAAATAAAGTACGCGAAAATACTTTATTTCGCATGATTTGATATATTATTATCTGGGATTCAAAAAAGTTTGATTGTAAGCATTTTTGCGTAAAACGGAACATAATTGATTGGTGGCAAATCGATAGGTCGCCAGCGCAACTTAAAGGCCTGTTTTTGAACGCACCTAAACTCAAATGTAAACATTGTCATAATCAAAACTTCTTGTTTGTTTGTTTTGTGTAAAGCGGTTTGAGTGGAATATTATCGGTTTTATAGATTTATTTTATAGTAAATCATGGATAAGGACAACTTCAGTGAGCAAAGTACTCCACGTACACCTAAAAAACGAAATGAAACACACCAAAAAAAGTGTGAAAAAAATGATACGATGTAAAAGAAAAATAAACGATTGCAGAAGTATAAAAATAATTTAATAAAACTTGCGAAAAGCAATAAAAAATATGTTTATAAATATAATGATAAAGAAAAATAAATGATACTTTATTTTGACACTATGTACTTTTTTTTCTTACCTTTAATAACCAATGTACTTTAATTGCTGGAAAAAAAGGTGGCAACCCTAGTAACATCTGACATCTCACCTTAGTAATAAGCAACATTAACATTATATCCTGAAAACATTAACACTTTATACACGACACTGTAGGTTAAGCGCACAGCTGATGCGTTCTCCTTCTCTATTTCTCTTTCTCGTCACATACACGCACACTGTTGGCTGACAGTACCAACCTCTCGCAAAATGGGTTGGTACCATCTGACGGCCAACTTACCACACACTCCCACAAATTGCAGGAAAGCGAAAGGAATGATGTTACACAACAATAAGGCAGAGGATGACCTAGGTGTACTTTTAATGAACATATAAAAAAACTTGTCGGACATGTAGGTATATGTGATGTGTTAAATATAAAAGAAGCGAAAGATGTAGGTCAGGATCATAGCAGGGCCTCTTGGGATAAAGATAATAGATAGATAGGTGTTGCTATAGGCTATTATTACCTGTCTATTCTCACACCGTCTTATGTCCGTGATAGTGCGAAATTGCGGTTAAAATATAACGCTATAAGAGTCTCGCAATAACTGCTATCCGTTAGCTTAGTATGAAGTAACTGTAATTAATGCTAGCGGTTACAAGATTACTGATTTCCTTACAACTATTTATGTTTTCTGATCAAAATTGGTGCAGTGGTTTCTATTTTGTATGAAAGGATGAATAAAGGAGGTAGTAAAAAGTTTCTGCCTATCAAAGATCCAAAAAGAAATAATCCCGTGCCTGTAATTTGGCCCTCCCCCGCGGTGAAAAAAGTTGTATTCGTCATTCTCTGACCCCTAAACTACCACTATGCAAAAAGATTTACTTATACTGTTAATTCTCAGCTCCTAAATATAATAGGTTCATCTATACTAGTCTATATCTATACTAATATTGTATTGTAATAATTTGTATGTTTGTGTGTGTGTGTGTTTGTAATGAATAAACTCAAAAACTACTGTGCCGATTTCAAAAAATCTTTCAAAGCTACATTCACCCTGAGTGACATAGGCTATATTCTATTTTCTAAAAAAAATTGGGATCCTTACTAAAACTCCAATAATGTAACCCAAGGTGTAAAAAAAATACCTAATAAATTCCTTACATCGCGTGCGCTGCGAAAACTATTGATGATAAAGAGGTAGTGGTAGTGGTAGAGGGTAGGGGGTAGGAGTAGAAGTAGGGGTAGGAGTACAGGTGGGGTGGGGGTAGGGGTATGGGTTGGGTAGGGGTAGAGGTAGGGGTAGGGATAAGGGTAGGGGTTGGGGTAGGGGTAGGTATATAGTATATTTTATTTTGTTCGTAAATATCCACGGGCGAAGCCGGGGGCGGAATGCTATATTTAATACTCGTAAACCTTCCCGGTGAATCAATCTGTGGCGGCACATCGCGTCGCGTCGATAGATGTCGCACCGTTACTAACTCATTGAAACCTGTATCGCGCCATTGAAAATATTTAATAGATTGGCATATATGCAACTTTCCAACGATGTGCGTTGGGGAGTATTCCTTTTACTCATGATCGCTGGATTGTTGTATGTATATGGCAATCATTTCTATATTGGTGACCCCGTATGAACACGCCTGTATTCCTGACCCCGCAATGCCCCGCATCCTACTTCCACTTCCCACTGACCAGACCGCCGGCCCGACATGACGACAGGTTTATACATCACGACAGGTGATTCAGCCGCGATGCAGTCCACCACACAGTCCATCACTGCTGACAAAGCTAAAATGGATGTTGGTTTTCATGCTGTATCGACCTCTGGTCTGGGAAGGGAGTCATGTGGCGGCACATCGCGTCGCGTCGATAGATGTCGCACCGTTACTAACTCATTGAAACCTGTATCGCGCCATTGAAAATATTTAATGTATTGGCATATATGCAACTTTCCAACGATGTGCGTTGGGGAGTATTCCTTTTACTCATGATCGCTGGATTTTTGTATGTATTGCCATTTCTATAAATCTATCTAAAAATGAAAACCTCAACAAAATGTGTTTAGTAATTTTTGTGTGATAAGGGGCACAGACATACAGACCCCGCGGGGGACTCTGTTTTGTTATGTAGTGATGATGGTAATAGAAATGAGAAAGTGTGTTTATGTTTAATTAGATGATTCTAGTCGGGGAAAAAATTTGCTGCATCGTGTTTTCATGGCGTATGCTGTCTAATCCGTCAGAGATATGACAAAATTATGTAGAACTGAATTGTGTAGAATAATATGATCTTTAAAAAAATCCACAGTAGCATAATCCCTATCTCTAATAGATAATAGTATTTGTTAGGTATTCAAAATCAAATTTATTTTAAAAGTGAAAACTTTTTGATAAGGGGAAATCTTATGGATTCACGACATGCTCACTGCAGAAATGCCGACCGTGGATTTACCCGGCCGAATTATGCTCGACCTGAGTATCTCCGGTCAAGATTCAAGCATTTTTGGCTTTCTTTTCATTCGGACATTCCTGGACTGAGACGCTCTAGATATATTTTACTTATTTATAAATTAAAAACTACTGCTA
Organism: Nemapogon koenigi; assembly: GCA_963924495.1. Taxonomy (NCBI): domain Eukaryota; kingdom Metazoa; phylum Arthropoda; class Insecta; order Lepidoptera; family Tineidae; genus Nemapogon; species Nemapogon koenigi. The sequence goes on from OZ004648.1 coordinate 3,020,658, forward strand.
TTCATAGTTTTCAGTTGTTGACTAACGTATCTGTCCACGTCGCTAGCTATGAACGCCGTGATAGTGTGTTTTATTTTAATAAAAATGGCAAGGCTATTCAATATCTAACCAAACCGAATCAAAATCCATTTATTTATATTTATAATATAATTTTAGCATGTCCATAGCCAATAATCATGAAACTATATTACTCAAAACGAATGTTTTTATTAAATTACACCATAATGGCTGAACGAATTTGAATTGAATTAGGTACAATTTTAAAAGTCAAGGAAACTAATATTACAATTTTTTTAGTGGAAAATACTACAATGCTCGTTGATAAGGTCACTTGAGAACGGCTAGACCGATTTCGCTAAGTTTAAATTTTCGTAATAATCCGAATCAGGGAAAGAAAGTTATGTAAGTTGCCCGAAAAATTGGAAAATTCGGGAAAAACTGAAAGTGTTGAAGCTAATTATAATTAATAACGTATGTAGCGATACCTACATAATCCGACAAACCACACTTAGTCCATCTAAAATAATACCTCACCAGAACTGGCCATTCGTTAGATATAGCCTCACAAATACCATCGGCTAAAAGAGGAAGACTTCTTCTGCTAGGAAACCTGAGAGCGATAACACTACGGTTTCGGGGGCAGTACCTAATGCACCCGTGAAGAAAAAAAAAGAAAATGGTTTTACATCTAACTATCTATCATCACGCCTTTTATCCCAAGAGGGGTAGGCAGAAATAATCGTATACTACTTGTTACGATCCTGACATACCTCTTTCGCTTCTTTTATATTCATCATACCTTTCATACATGCTCGGCGATTGTGTGTACTTTTGATATTTTCATCGATCAATCCATTTTTTGTCAGCATTTCCTTAAACCTCAACCATATAAACTATTTTAGTCAATATTTCATCCTTCATTCTTTCAGTTTTGGACTGCCAGCGTAAACTACTTTTCTTCATTTTAGTCACAACATCATCTTTCATATTATCAAGTGAAAATTTTTCGTTATTACAGCGTGCAATGAAACTTCAAAATGGAACGGAGTTACTGGTGCAGCCTGCAGGGGACATTTGGAAGAAAATCAGGGTCGAGCTGAATGAAGATGTCAACACAAGAGACAAAGACTTGGAGCACATTAAAGATTGGTTGAAAAAACAACCACATCTTCCTGATGAATGGGGTAAATGTTTTTTTTTACTTTCTGTAGTTTTATTAAAATTACTAGCTTTTGACCGCGGTTTTTCCGGGATAAAAAGTATCATATGTATTAATCCAGGACATAAACTAACTATCCTTCAAATTTGATAAAAATCCGATCAGACGTTGAGGCGTGATTGTGCAACAAGCACAGAAACCCACAAACATCCAAACTTTCGCATTTATAATTTTAGTAGGTTTCAAAAAACCGTAGTAGGAAATGCTACTATAATAAAATAATATACTTAGTTAGAGTGTTGACCAATTTTCATACCTAATAAAATAGAAAAAAAAATCATTTAAAATATTATTACAGACAGTTATTATAATGTAGTTAGTAGTCTGTGGTTATTTATTTGAAATTTAGATGAATGTGACGTCACTTTCCGTTTGCGGTCACGTGACCGGAAGTATGAAATAAATATTTTTCATTTAGATATTAAAAAATAAATATTTTTATTAAAGAAATAAATAAACATAATTTTCAGTGATTATACATTATATTATTACTATTAATACCTACAGAAAAAAACTTTGAAAACTTAATTAATTAATGGATATTTAACATCATTATTTAAATTCGGAATATGGTGTTGTAAGGTTTTTTTATATATCATATTTCCCATCTAAAAAATAAAACCATAGCATAACAATAATAATTATGAGGATAATAAGCCGTTGCAAAAGCGGAAAAGGTTTTCAATGTTAATGTATTTAAACGAAATATGATTTCGTATTTAAAACAAGCTATAATTAAAACTAATTAAAAAATGCAAAAATATAGTCACTGTGATGAATGAGAAGATCAAGAAAGAATATCTCATATTTTGATGAATGTTTCATTTACTTTAAATCAAAAAACAGAGGAGTTAACATACTTAGGACTGAAAGGCCAAAAACGACGGGTCTGCACCAATGGCCAGCTAAGGAAAGCCCGGCCCGAGAATGTCCAACACTAGAATTCCGAGCAAATTGCTGGTTCGGGCAAAAATATTCTCGGGTGTCGAAACGAAAGATGTCGCAGTCCTAAATATACTATCCCCACTGGATTTCCCTTTGATTTTCTAATTGTTGTTGTTTTCTTTCTTTACGGGTTGCCTTACAGCTTCCAAAACCGTGTTACGGTCCCAGGGTACCCAGCGGAAGACCAAGTCTCCCTTTTGAGCCGATTGTGAGGCTATACCTAACGAGTGGCCAGTTCTGTTGAGGTTTTAATTATAAAAAACCTATTGGTACATGGCCGGGATCCGGGATCGAACCCGTGGTCTGCCTAGTTAATACCAGACGTCTTAACCACTCGGCCATTGACGCACTTCTGAGAGTCATTTAATACATAAAAATGTATATGCCAACTTCCCAGGCATCTACATGCCTCACTTTGTAGGCGTGATAATCTATACTAATATAATGAAGAGGTAAAATTTAATTTTTTGTATGTTTGTTTGTAATGAATAAACTTAAAAAGTAATGAACCGATTCTAAAAAATATTTTACTAATAGAAAACTACGATATCCTTAAGTGACATAGGCTAAATTTCATATTGTTCAAATATATCCACGGGCGGAGCCGGGGGCGGAAAGTCTAGTAAGGTATATAGGTAATTATATAGTAATTTATTATTATAATGTGAACATTCAGACAAATAAACATACAAGAATGCTACTCAGTCATACATAATTATCTGATTAGAATAATAATATGTATAAAATCACGTAAGAATGTAGGTATACCTACCTACCTAAATTGCAAATCATGCATTTACTCACACGCAGTATGTGTTTATTAGAATGACACGATTTACTGATAAAATTTACTCGATGGTGCAATTGTGGACTTGATTTTGAAACCGGAGTTCAGACCTCATTTTTATATGCTTCAGAGAGCAGGTAAAGCCAGCATCCGGCTTTCGAGGATAGGTCCTGAAACTAATTGGTACAGATGCGCAAATTATAATGCGTTTGTTTTTTTTCGCATGTTTAGATAGAGATTAGATTTTTATGACGTAGAGTGGTCAAAAACAATTTCTTTCATTTTATGTTTTACAGAGGTGAATATTATTTATTTATACAATTATTTTCATACACAATATATAAAAAAACTTTAAATTAAGTACCTAAGATCCGCGTGGCATAGTGGCAATGGATACTGACAATATTTCCCCGCTGAATCGCGATGCTGATGAAAAAAATAATACATACCTCACGCCTGTTTCACAAAGGGGTAGGTAGAGAGTATGGAGCGCCATTTTTCTCGATTTTTGCATACTTCTTCTGCTTCATCCACATCCATACATCTCTTCATACATGGATTTTTAGTAGTTATACTACGTATTTGACCTTTTTTAGGGACATCAGATAATTGATGAATATGAAATATTCCTTCAACATGTCCAAACCATCTCAGCATTCCCTTTTAAATTTTACAATTATCAATAAAAAAATAATTAAATCAAAATTTTCTTATTCAGATGACCAACGCATCATGACCTTTCTCCGTGGATGCAGTTTTTCTCTAGAGAAATGCAAAAGGAAGTTGGACATGTATTTTACTATGAGAGCTGCAGCGCCAGAGTTCTTCACAAAGAGGGACATCACTCAATCAGAGCTCAAGAACCTTATGGCGAATAAAGTGTAAGTACTTACCTACTTACCTACCTAGTACCTACCTAGTACCTACTTGCAAATTTCAATCGAATGTCTCTCCCTGCCCCTTCTTTCTTCAAAAGTTCTTGTTCTAGTTGCTCTACGTAAATACATTTCTAGTATGAATAAAATTTGTCACCAATGTCATCAAAACTGTTTTATTGATGTCATTTTTAGGGTTCCGTAAACAAATGTTGACAACGGAATCCTTATTACTAATGCTCCGCTGTCCGTCCGTCCATCAGCCTGTATCTTTTGGGGCGTCAAAATTGGAACCCTTCGTGTGCGAGTACAACTCACACTTGGCCTGCTTTTTTTATTACTTAATGTTCGGTATAAAAAAATTCGTTACAGTTGCTAAGTGAGTATATATAATTTTATTTATCTACGAAAATATAGGTCTGGAATCTAGATACTCGCCATGATTCCTGAACGTTTCATGAAAATTCATAGAGCCGTTGCGGAGCAATTTCAGGACAAACATTAGGACAAAATATGTCTACTTATATGACGGACACTTCAATTTTATTACTTTTTATAAATTAATCCGAATACCTGCAAGTTTGTGAAGCTATTCTAAGAAGCTATAAAAAAACATGATTCCGTTAATCTTTCAATGAATTAATGAAGTAATTAAACTTTATATTATATTTGACTGATCTGCTTTTGTCTCATAGAAATTATTATTATTAATTGAAAATTATTTATTGAAATAATTTCAGGCAAGGACCACCACTTCCAGGCTTGACTCCAAATGGTCGAAGAGTCGTTGTATGCAGAGGTAAGAAAATAATTTTATAATAACTTCATCTAGAAAGTGAAACAGATAATAGTCATGTCGATTCTACGTCATGTAACGGCGGACCGGACAACGCTTGCGCCCCATCGTGACATGATGGAGAATCCTGTCCTCGTTGTGATGGTTGTAATAAGTTATCACACAGTTGGCGGGAACATCTTAGCTACGGTATCATCAAAACCCTGATGGAGCCATTACTTAAAAATAGAATAGAATAGTCATGTCGTCAAGTGTGCGGCCAGACACATCAGTAACAGGCTCCACTTTGTGCCAGTTGTCTATATAAGGAGGATTGTTTAAAAAAAAATAAGGAAAACGTGCGGACGTAGTTTTTCACTAAAGTGTATTTTTTTTACTTGTCTTATTTGGTAAACAAACTTTGCGTGTCTTTTTTATAAATAAGTTGTCATTTAAAATTCTTAACAGACGTTATATTAACAATTTTACATAATTTTTAACCTATTTTAGATTTAAAAAACTAATATTAATTATTTTAAACAGTTATTTAAAAAAATACAATAAGAAGACATGCAAAGTTTACAAAATAAGACAAGTTAAAAAAATACACTTTACTTAAATAACATAATTTTTTTCATTCTTCACGGAGATGCCTTAAAGCTCCCGAAACCGTGTTACGGTCCCAGGATACCCATCAAAAGACCAAGTCTCCCTCGTTTAGCCGTTGGTATTTGTGAGGCTATACCTAACGAGTGGCCAAGTTCTGTTGAGATGTTTAGATGGAGAAGCCTCTAATTGTTGTTTGTGGGATTACGTACATAAGTTTTTAATTAAAAAACCCCATGCCGGGATCCAGGATCGAACCCGTGGTCTGTCTAGTTAATACCAGACGTCTTAACCACTCGGCCAACGACGCATATAATATTTAGGGGTAGTAAAACGTTTTCTTCATTTGCATGGAAATGGGCGTGGAGCTGCACAAACAATTCTCTTCAGTGCCCAATTCTGACATAAAAACGACCGATTTTTTTTTTTCAGGTATAGATGACAAATTAGAGTGTCAAGAGATAAATGACACTTTGAAGATAGCTTTGATGATTGGTGATGTGAGACTGTTTGAAGAGACAGAAGGTGTCGCCGGCGATGTGTACGTGCTTGATGGAAGGGTACTGGCTCCAAGTCATCTTGGAAAATTGTCACCAGCTGTCATTAAGAAGTTTTTCATTTGTGTTCAGGTAAAACGATTGTGACGTACTGCTATAGGGTAAATTACCGCTGATATATGAAGTGACTCATGTCATACTGCACCCGACAGAGGGCGCCACTCTCTAAATCTGAGAGTGGCTGACCACAGTCTTATATAATACACAACACGACAACTATTATTTCTCTAAAGAATCTGAAAGATTTCAATAAAAAAAATCACGGGGATATTTTTCATGCAAAACTATTTCAGTGCAAAGAATTCACGTCGATTCGTTGCTTTGTTTGGACTTGAAAAAAGGATGTAAAAATGCACTATTATAAAAGATAGGTATTAGTTCTTTAGGATTCATGGGAATTATACCTAAGGAAATTAATGAAAGTTCATATTATGGAAAATTTCGATGGTTGTCCCACTGATGGGACTACGGAAAATTATATTTTAATTTTCCGTTGTAAAAGAGTCCTTTTTGTTGTAAGGTATATCTGTCAGCATTCGATATGTAAAGTAAAGACTAAGTTTTTTTTTATATTTTTAAATTATACTTAGAGTTATTTTAATTAAAAAGTAACTAATTTCAGTTTTTTTGTTTTCTATGCAGTTGTTTTCTATACTAATATTATAAAGAGGAAAGATTTGATTGTTTGTTTGTTTGCATTGAATAGGCTCCGAAACTACTGGACCGATTTGAAAAATTATTTCACCGTTGGGAAGCTACACTATCTCCGGGTGACATAGGCTATATTATATTTTCAAAAAAATTAGGGATCCTTACTAAAACTCAACTAATGTAACCCAAAGTGTAAAAAAAATACCAAAAAAAATCCTTACATCGCGTGCGCTGCCAAAACTATTGATGATAGAATAAAATAATGTACTACGACTTTGAAGAACACATCGTTATCTACAAAAAGTGTCGCAACAGCATATGTCTAACTATTATAGAATATGTTACAATAAGTGTTCTTTTATTTTAAAAAATTAATTAAATGCCGCCGCTAGAAAACCACGGAAACGCTACTTTACCTAAAAACTTTGAAAATTTATTATAAAAAAACTACTGCATAGAAAACAAAAATATTCAAATTATATAGTTCAAAATGACTTAATCTTTGAAATAACAATATTATAAAAACATATTAGATTTCACTTTACATACCTACATAAAAAATGTAAGTTGGTCGATTCTATTATTAACTAGATTAACACTAAAATATTGAATCACCAAATCCAGTGCTGCCAACATCATTTCAACATACCAAACCCTTTTTTTTTCAGGAAGCATACCCTGTGAAAATGAAAGAAGCTCACATTGTAAACGCCTCGCCCGTCGTTGAAGCTTTCGTGAACTTCGTAAAGCCGTTCCTTTCAGATAAATTAAGAAAAAGGGTAAGCATAACTCGCGCCAATTAAGTTGAACTGAAAAGTATCACGTGGTTAGATTGCCCCCATACAATTTGTATGTGCGTCATCCCCACTCTAGCGTTCAATTTGACTCAAGTCATTAGGCACGCACTATGCCTAGTATACAAAAACATTTAGTACCTACTTAATAATTCCTCTAATTTACCCCATATTCCACTTGTTTTCTTTAATTCCAGTTACTAAATGGGCAGAAAAGTAGATAGATTTCTACATGTACATTTTAAAATGCGACAAATAACAACTTATCTGCCTGTTTTTCAAACCGGTTCTGTAGCTTTTGGGTTTTTAATAAATATTTTATTTTAATTTTCAGATTTTCATCCATAAACAACTAAGTGATTTGTACCAGTATGTACCACAAGAGATGTTGCCCCAAGAATATGGCGGTCAAGCGGGATCCATAAATGAACTCAACGGTATATATTTTATAGTTTTATTTATAATTAGTTTCCTAACTGTCCTTCTGTCTGTCCGTTCATATTTCAATATTTATCTCGAAGGTTAGAGCGGGATTTAAAATTGGAGGTACAATGAAGATTGGAATGAAGATTCCAGGCAAAAAGGCTAAGTGATGAAAGTGTCCACCTAGAATTGGTACTTACCTAATATTGACAGGGTGATGATATGATGATAATAGTGATGATGAAATTTAGAGACTTGGAAGACCTGATGATGGACTCTAAACTACTACCTGACCAATTAGAGATAGAGAAACATGCAGCGAGACTAGGTACACCAACTACGTTTGTTGGCTTGTTCACAATACTTGCCTAGTATCGCTCTCTAAATACTCCAAGGATGCGTCGGTGGCCGAGTGGTTAAAAAGTGTGATATATATTTATACATCTACGCAGACCACGGTTGAATCCCGACTGATCCCGACCATGTAGGTACCGATGGGTTTTTTATAAATAAAATCTTATGTAAATAATCCGACAAGCTACACGAGAGTTTCCATCAATCAGGTATAGCCTCACAAATACTATCGTCTCCGCTGAGTACTCTAGGACCGACAACACGGTTCCGGGAGTCGTAAGAAAAAAAAGGTGTCTAGTTTTTAAGGAAGACCCATCGCTTACGGCTCCATCTTCGAAGTTCCTTTCGTTCGTTTAACTATACACTCTTTTCAGAGGCTTGGATGAAGAAACTCGAAGAATACAAGGAATGGTTCGCAGATCAGGAAAAAGTTAAAGCGGTTGAGGAACTCCGACCTGGCAAGCCTACAAACTATGATGAGTTGTTCGGAATAGACGGATCTTTTAGGCAGTTAGCTATTGATTAAATAACCTTATATTATTTACTAACGCTTTGTTTTATTTGTTCTGTTGTCTACATCCTACCTGTCAGGGCTTTCAATTAAAAAAGTAAAGTGTATAGATTAGATTAGATTAGAGAATTAGAGCGTTGGAATTTAAATAGGCAAAGAAGCCTACACATTATCTCTATACAGATAAAGTTGAAGAGTTTTTGAACGCGCTAATCTCTGAAAATTATTTTCCTTCGGCAGATACGTAAGCGGCGTATGCAAAGTAATAATAGATTATTCTTTTGACATTGACGATGGATATATTGCTAAATGTGGCCATTGTTACTAAACCAGTTGTCAGTGATCACAACGCAAGGTATAAAAATAATAATGATTTAAAAAATATTTATGATACATTTTAGAAAATCATGTAAATAAATCCAAGAAAATCTTCAAGACTGTCTTTTATTACTGAAATTAGTAAATAAACTTTAAAAAAACTTCACATTCTCATTTTTTCTCTTCTTCACTCATCAAACGTGAAGTCCCTCGTTGTTCTAGAAATCAATAACACGAAGGTTTTTATTAAACTTGTTGATGGTTTGTACTTCTTCAGTAGTCAATTGGAAGTCGAACACATCAATATTGTGGGCGATACGTTCCTTATTTGTTGATTTTGGAATGGGAATCAAATCACGATCAACCTAGAACAAAAATCACTTTTAATACTTGTAAACCTTCCCGGTGAACCAACCTATCTAATAGTGAAAACCGCAATGAAATTAGTTCAGTAGCTTTTGCGTAATGTTTGTCACCTCCACAATGCTCATGAACAAGGTAAGTGGACTGTGTTTGGTGAGCAACGCGAGGTTAGCATATTTTTAGGATCGCGACATATTTCTTTCGACTCGAAGCCCATAAACGAATCGACAGCCAAATTGCTGGGTCTGGCAAACACAGTACATGGATTTGCCCGGATTTTCTAGGGTTGGATTCTTGAGCAAAAGATGTCATGGTCCTAATTATATATAATACCCGACAGATGTTGGACATGACAAACTATAGGATTTTTTATTATCAAATGCCACAAAAATATCGTTAGTCACATAAAGCAAATGTGTAGGTACAATTTGGGTACCCTAGGGCCATTAACTATGTTCTTGGGATCAGTGAACACACAAATACCTAAAATAAAAAGTGAAATATCTGTCAGTGATTTCCAAACAAATATTTGCCATTTATTCAATGCGTTAATAGTTACTGCTCCACCACTTTAGGTCGTAGCGTGATGTTATTCCGTAAGAATTGGGCTATCAAATCCGACTGGTAGTTCCAGAGATTAGCGCGTTCAAAAAAACATTTTTTTAGCTTTATTAATAGTATAATATAGAGTATAGATTAGATGATCATTTCTTACCAAATAACGCAAAACTACTTGGCTAGTACTCTTGCCATATTTCTTGGCAATAGCCACTAAAGTAGGATCGTCGAAGCGTGGTGGTGGTGGAGGCACATCACGGTTTCTGGTTACCAAGAATCCGAAGGGACTGTAAGCCATGACAGCGATACCAACTTTCTTGCAGTATTCTGTTAAAGGTTCTTGGGTCAAAGTTGGGTTAACCTGAAATATTTTGAATTCATTAAAGAAAGAAAAATGCTACTACTTCTTAGAGGCTTTTTTATATAAATATACTTCAACAGAACTTGTCACTTGTTAGGTGCAGACAGGCTCACAAATACCATCGGCTAAAAGAGGGAGATTTAGTCTTCCGCTGGGTATTCTGGGACAGATGACCAATGAATATTTAAAAAAAAAATACTTCAGTAGGTAGGTACTTAGTTTGAAATGAGCTTGTAAATCTCTTAAATTTGGTTACAGTATATCTATTGGTGCCAAATTAGAAACTTAGCTCCAAAACATCTAATGTCGATTTCCAGCTAATTATTGGTTTTCAGACAGAGTTATTTGACGTCGATTTTTCTCGTTATTTACTTTCGCTATTTGTGATTTCGCTGATGCTAAGGTATACGCTCCTACCGTTTCTTAAATTTTCCGCAACCGCACCACAAACTAAATTATACATGCGAACGATCTTTAGCTCTGTTGGAATCCTTACCTCAATTTCATTAACTGCAGGTTTAGTTTTACTGTTTGCGAGGATCCTGTCAATCTGTTCTTCGTTGAAATTAGAAACTCCAATAGATTTCGTCAACCCCAACTTCTTAGCTTGTTCCATACCCTTCCATGTATCTAATATGTCAATGTTATCTGGCGATCCATCAACCTGGAGAATATTTTTAAATTATTATTTCTGGTCGAATATAATTGATATTTTTATTTCTATCATATAGAAAAACGAATCTAAATGAATTTAATGAATTCGGTACTAAATTGACAAAATATTAATTTAAGTATAGAAATAAGTTATTGCTAATGCATGCCAAGGATAACTTCGTCTCTCAACTACTCGAGCTTTTCAGAGCAAGTAAAGCATTTCTTCTAAAAATAACAGATGTTTACGTCTGTTAAAGAAGTGACACATCCAGGTCCATTAAGTGCAGCAACAGGCTTGCTACCTGTTCTGTTCAATGTGGACAACTGGCAAAAAGTGGACACTGTTACCGGTGTCTCTGGTCACACTGCAAGGTATTAAGGCCGTAAAGGTGTGTTTGTTTTGTGAGTATGAATTTCTAAAAAAGGAAAGACGAAAGAGAAATAAAATAAGTTATACTTAATTATCATGATGTAGTACTAGAAACTACCATTGCATGTTTGTTAGGTTATACCAGATGAAGCAACTGTAGATTGTTGACTCAATAAGGAAGTAGTTACTTTGTTATTCAATTATCTCTATCAACATCTAAAATAAATAGGCGATAAGAAATATATTTGAAGTCATGTTACCTTTTCAGCAGTAGGGAAATGTATCAAAAATAAGTCAACATAGTCCAGATTCAAACGTTCAAGAGACTCTTTCAAACTTTGAACTACTTGGTTAGGTTCATGCCTGTCATTCCATAGCTGAAACAAAATAATTTAATAGAAGTATATTTTTGTAAATTCTTACACCCGAAACATAAACAAACAGGCTTTTGATTCATCGTTCAAGGCGATTTATTTACCCCAATACCCGATTGGCCGAAACGCTCAGGGTTCGGCCATGCTTCTGGTTAAAATCAACAGGCTTTTGTAATTTCACTATGGAGGTCCACGCAGTTTATTTGCCAAGCACTATATTTATTTGTAACAATTTGTTTGTCTGTGATATTATTGCATTTGATACCTACCTACTCATTGCACATGATACCTGGACACCCCTGTACTTTCTGCTACGTGAGCCACAATCAATGCTAATCATTATCATCATATTGATCATTAAATCATACCTTAGTAGTTACGAAAACGTCCTCTCTTTTGACAACGCCTTTCGCAATAGCATCAGCCAATCCTTGACCTACATATTCTTCATTTTGATAAATTGAGGCTGTGTCTATATGTCTGTAGCCAGCTTCTAAAGCCGACAGTACGGCTTGTCTAACTTTCTGCAGTTCCTGTAATTTAGTACCAAAACTGTTAAACATCTATTTTCTTTCATTAATTGACTCCTCGTACTTCTACTGAAAATAATATTTTTTTATTCCTTCACTTTGCCTTAAGGCTCCCTAAGCCGCGTGTTATCAGTCCCATGGTACCCAGCTGCACACCAAGTCTCCCTCTTTTAGCCGATGGTATTTGTGAAACTATACCTAACGAGTGGCTAGTTCTGTTGAGGTATGTTTTTATGAGATGGCAAAGCCTCAAAGTGTGGTTTGTCGGATAGAATAATAGATATATCTAGGTCCATAAGCTGCAACATCAAACTTCTCGCCTATTCTGTTTTCAATAGATAACTCGCTAATTGTGCACATTATTACTGATGCCTCAAAGCACACTGTAAGCTCGTGATAATAGAGTTGTGCTATTAGTTTTCTTGAAGATATCATCTACTCGAACTCGGGAACCGCTTTTCTTTGTGTTTGGCACCAGCTACTATATTATGTAGGATGGTAAAACAGAAATCATAGATATCCTTCTGAAAATTACATATTAGATAATCTTCGGCAATTTGTATACTTACTTTGCCTGCAGTTCCAAGAGCCAGTACTGGTATTTTATTTCCATCGTTCAATTCTTTGACGGGAGCTTCGACAGCGATGCATGCCTGAAGTTTTAACATTTCACATAATTTATTATTTTTATCATAGTTTTGGAAACCATCATATTTTTTTCAAATACATTGTTTATTAAATGGGATAAGACATAGTGGAAAGACAGAGAAAAGGCTCTTATTCAAATTACAAAATTCAATCTAAAATGTGGGGACATAGTCTGATCCAAGACAGTAAACGACTAATATAAAGTTCACATGACCAATGGCTCTTATTTCGGTCAAAGAATAAGCATTGCCATCCAACGAGGCAATGCAGCCAGTCTGTCGGGTACTCTCCTAGTAGATAGTGATTTACAAGAAATTTTAGTATTTGTAATTTTATTTTATTTTAGTAATTTAGTACCTATTTAAGATAGTTTTAAAACCTATGGTAAATAAATAATGCTAAATTAAATCCAAAATGCAATCACTCAAAATTTGTGAAAAAAAATTAACATTTCTTCACAGTTGCCTTACAGCTCCCGAAACCGTGTTACATTGAAAATTTTTCAGTTTATTTCAATTACTTAAGTTACTTTACCGCTAATTTCGCTGGTGGTATTTCTAACAATAAAATTAATTATTTAAAAAAATTCATAAGGTAATAATCCAGCAATTTTATTTTCCTACTAAACCAGTTCTATACCTAGACAATGTTTTCAACTTGGACTCTTGCTATTATTACAATAATTCTATCTTACCTAACAAGTTTTCAAAACCAGTCTAGGGCACTGACATTGGATGTTCTCTCAAACACCTTTATATTACTTACTAATAATTGCAAATACATATTGTTTCCGTTAAGAGTCATCATTTTTATGGGGATAAACTATTCCCAATTTCTCTGTAAATCCACCTGTGTCACTATAATTTAGCATATAATTATTCAATATAATTACACTGGTCAACAAAATTCAATAATTTTTTTGTCACTTGGAAACTTATATCAAATTTTGTATGTACCTACCTACTACGGCCACAGCATGCTAATAATAATATATTAATGAAAAAAAATTGACTCGTCAGATTTCTTTGTGACATGTAAACATATATTTTCATGAAAAGTACAATAATCACCTAGAGTTAGACCATTATTATTTACTGTGCAATAAATCATTGTAAAGTAACTTGACAATTCAGTTACGAAAAATCAACCTTAAATCCATAATTTGTATAAGGATAAACTATTTCCAATTTCTCTGTAAATAATCCACCTGTGTCACTGTAATTTAGCATATCGTTACTTATTCAATATATATATCTAAGTGAAATAGTCGTTATTTTTTCAATTGCTTTTAAGGAGATATGGGTGGTAAAATAAAGGATTATTTTGCCCCTGTTATCTCTTTCATAAACTATCACAAAGCTCTTAAATTTTGCGCTGTTATACCATTACCCTTCAATTATTATACATCGCCTTTTTTGTAGCTAATTGAAAATTCAAAATAATAATAAATTTATAATTTTTGACTAATTAAAAAATCATATATTATATTTCTCTCTTTTTATTCTGATACAATCTGAATGAATAAGGAGCGAAACTTTTTTTTAAGCGTATGTCAACTATACCTCTTGATATTACCTACATGGCCGATATGGAGATCAAATCCGTTGACCTGAACTGCCACGTTCTACCACTCGGCCGCTGACACACCTTTGATGTTTTGCGATAGATAAGGAAAGTAAATCGTTCTAGTTTGTAAGGCCATACATATTATAAAAATAATTGCTGTCAAAACGCGACTAAACTCACAACCAACGCCTATCCCTACCAAACAACTAAGGGATTAATAACCACTTCTGATGAAGAAAAAAAACCGCCTTCAAAACCAAAATGTGCTTTCCTAAAGCAAGCGCCCAAGTCACTATAAAAAAATACCCAAATCGCTTCAAGTGTGCCTATATTTAAGAGTTCTCGATTTCTCCAGGACCCCATCATCAGATCCTGACCTGATGACCATGGGACCACCTGGAAAGTATACCCTTTCAAACAAAAAAAAAATCCAAATCGGTCCAGGCGTCTTCAAGTAATCGGGAAACATACATAAAAAACATAAAAGGTTTCGACGAATTCCTTCTTTTTAAGTTCGGTTAAAAAGGGACACCAATCAGTTTTTGATGACACATATTTTCATACTAATTTTAGTAAATGTCATTTATTTGCGTGCAATTTGAATTTCAATTTTGCAACTTGAAAACTGCCGTTGCGCGAATGGTTATTAGTCGCAATTTGATGTGTGTAAGTGACACGTGACATTTAACAGTGGTCTCCGTTTAGACAACTTTAGACAACACTCGTATTTGCTACTTTGAACAAAATGTAAAGAGGCAAACAATTTATATTGTTTTTTTTCCTTATGTAAAAAAAATATAGATTGATAACACTGTTGAGACAGCAGAAAATAATAACATACCTACCTAACTCAAATGAAAAGTTCTTTGGTTATTCATTGAAATTGGTTTTGGTTTGCCTAATCTTCTATCTATACCTATATTTATTAATAACTAGCTTTCTGTTCCGGCTTCTTTCCTTTTTCTTCACATTTATACAAAAGTCCCATAGAAAAAAAGCGCTTTTAGTTTTTCCCGAAATTTACAATTTTCCGGGCAACTTTTACAATTTTTCTTTCCCTAAAAACCTTATTCAGACTATTACTTACTTTGGATGTTTGTATGTTTGATATAAATGAATACCTATTTAAGTATATTTATCCCCAAACTATGATATGTCATAGATTTCGTCCCCTTAATCACTTTAATTATTACAATGAATAAAGGAAACTTACCTTAGCAAAATAAAACACTAACACGAATGTAAATAGACGCGACATGGTTGGACGTTGTGAATTACGCAATTGACCAGTCTTGACGGTGGTCGCTTATTATATTTCTTTGCTCATATAACTGGTTTATACAAGCAATTGTATTGGAAATAAATATTCTTTGTACCAAGAGTAGAAAAATATAAAACACTAGTTCACTCACCGTCCTGTCTTCGTTCGTGGATTTTTTTTAATGTCACACAAGATAGATTAACTGTGTACAAAAAACTCGCACATGAAGGTTTCCGTACAATATTTAACAGATTTTTATTATTTGTTATTAGTAACCGACTTCAAATAAAGGAGGAGGAGGAGGATCGGAATTTTTTATGTTTTTTTTATGTATGTTCCCCGATTACTTGAAGACGTCTGGACCGATTTGGAATTTTTTTTTGAAAGGTCAGTATCTGAAGATGGCATCCTGGAGAAATCGAGAACTCTTCAAATATTATAAGCACACTTGAAGCGGTTTGGGTATTTTTTTTATAGTGACTTGTGCATTTGCTTTTGGAATTTTTGAAGTCGGTACTTTTTTTTAAAAAGGCAATTATACCATTATAGTTAAATACTAGTTATATGACTGATGTATGGCCATTATTAAGATCGCGCAAAAATCCCTGCAAAACACGTTTCTTTTCCATATTTTTAATTATTAATTTTTAACTTTATTTTATTTTTATTATTTGATGTTATAGCAGCCATAGCAATACATACTCTTTGGAAATTTCACTATTACTATTCAAAAGATACAGCCCTGTGACAGACGAACGGACAGACAGACAGCTGAGCCTTTTATTTTTTATAATTACGCCAATATTTTGTAAGATGGTCAACATGAGCAGTACATCAGTAGATATTAACATAGACTTAATTAGCACAATAAGGAAATTAAAATGTTTAGATGTATTATTTAATTATAGTTTTAGCATTGTGTTGTTCATCTATACTATCTATACTAATATTATAAAGAGGAAAGATTTGTATTTTTTGTGTGTATGTTTGTAATGAATAAACTCAAAAACTACTGTGCCGATTTCAAAAATTCTTTCACCATTGGAAAGCTACATTAACCCTGAGTGACATAGGCTATATTCTATTTTCAAAAAAATTAGGGATCCTTACTAAAACACCAGGGGCAGGGGTAGGGGTAGGGGTAGGTATAGGGTATATTTTATTTTGTTCGTAAATATCCACGGGCGAAGCCGGGGGCGGAATGCTGGTTGTTATATATTTTGTATGCATGTTGTGTCTGTCCATAAGTAGTTGTGCGCCCACAAAGTCCACAACTGTCGACAGACCTTTTTTAAATAAATAAAATAAAATAAAATAATAGTACCTAGTTAGGAAGTTAGGATTAATATATTATTTGTACAATTTTTTTTACCATGGTTCTGCTTTCACGAGAATCCTTGACTGGCCAAACGTGGCCGAAACCTTTCAATATAAGCTAAGTAAGCGCAAATTAGCTGGATAGAGCCAACAACCTTGAGATATGGCATCGCCCCCACGCGGGTACACATACACACCAAACGACGTGGCTGCCACTAATAAAATAGCATCAGGCTGCAGCCGGTACTATCGGTACACGAGCGCTTACGCACACACGCGTGAAGTGCGTACATAAAATCTCGAAAATGAGAATAAAGGAACTTGCTGAAAATTTTATTAAAAAATAGAACAGTATTACGATAGTATATTGCTAGATAAAAAATCTGTCAAAAAATCAGAATCATTGCATGCATTTTAGTACTGTTTCTAGACAGTAAAATGTTTTTTTAGAGGTACATTCGTGATTTTTTTCTATCGAATCAATATAGTTGTATTATGTTTTGAACACAGTATCTTAATAACGCATAACCTCAAGAATATCATATATATTTTTGATTATGGTCACTGCAGTGGATCATTTACTTTTAGGCATCATAAAACTCGCATTTAGCTCTATACATCCTCTTAAGGCTCTGGTGAAATCGCGTAACTGATGAGCAGAAAATTAGCTAACGTTTTTATAACAAAGTTGGTAGCGATCTGGCCCGGATTATAAAAAGGTAAAGTTTGAGATTCTACGTCATGTCATGGTGACCTACAGACGCGTTCCGTTGTGACATGATAGGGAATTCAGTTTAATCCTATCTGGCGCTGTGATTTGTGATTAGTCTGTGATTAATAAGACATATATTATCACAGTTAGCGGGGTCATCTTAGATACCGATTATAAAGGCATATATAATACTTGTCATTGACAATAAAAAATAAGAAAAAGAGGTAAAGTTATAAGTTTGTTAAGTTTGGATGTAGGGGGTTATCTCTCAAATTACTGAACCGATTTCAAAAATTCCTTTACGAAGCGAAAGCTACGATATCCCAGAGTAATTTAATATATATTTTCAGTGAATTTCACATATTTAGAATTTACTGCGTAGTTTAAATTATAAGTTTACTTAATTGCTAATTGCTTTTCGCGCCGGCTTTGCTCGTGGAGATTTTTTAAATGTCACATAAGAATTTTATTTGGGTAGGTATATGCAATGGAGTATGGAATAAGAAGCATGAAAGTGGAAATGCGGTCTTTACGTAGAATGTGTGATGTAAAACATATTATTGACCGCATCCGGAACGATGTCATTAGAGAAGAATGCAGAGTAAACGATGATGTTGTGAATAAAATGAGGAAAAGTAGTTTACGCTGGTTTGGACACGTTGAAAGAATGAAGGATGAAAGATTGACTAAAAAGGTTTATATGGCTGAAGTGAAATGCTGGGTGGTGTACTTTTATTGAACATAAAAAAATGTATTGATCGATGGCAATATTAAAAGTACACACAATCGCATGTCAGGACCGAAACAAATGGCAATCGATTGTCTCTGCCTACTCCTCTTGGGATAAGAGTTCTTGATTTCTCCAGGATCCCATCATCAGATCCTGACCTGATGACCATGAGACCACCTGGAAAGTATACCTTTTCAAACAAAAAAAAATCCAAATCGGTCCAGGCGTCTTAAAAAAAACATAAAAGTTATAGAAAATTTTATAAATGTCCTATGGGAAAAGTTGAGCTGCTATAAAAAAAATTACAGGCCTAAATTATAGAAATAAGCGCCCGAACCTCGAAAATTAGGGCTCCCTTTAATGCCTTCGATCCATATTTTAAATCAAAAACCACATCTAAGTCTTTTAATTCTCTTTATTTTTTTTAATGATTCCCTCCTCTATTTAGACACGTATGGAATGCGATCGTAAGTGTTTATCCTGTCTCTATAATGCTACCTAACTCTACTATTGCTAACCTGAATATTTCATTATCTAAATAATCAACCTAATTTGTAGCTAACCTAAGCTATTAAGAAACCTATATTACTTATATTTTAAACTGATTCGTTAAATTATCTATTTATATATGCTGAACTGATTATGGATAAAACTTCCTAACAATTCGACAAAGTACTGGGTAATTTAACTTAATTGAAATAATGTATACCTACTCAAATTATTTAAACTGTATGATGATAAGAGGAACCGATTTCATAAACTTTCCTATATTCTGTTCTGTAAGTAGATCAGGATCAGAACTCACTATGTTCTCTATTCTGTGTTTTATGAAAAGAAATTGTATAATTATATTATCTATTATTAAAAAACATCAATCAATTTTGTAATTATTTTATTTATCTTCCTATTAATAAATTAAAAATAGCACCACCGACATAACATCTGACCACACACATATCGATTCTTCTCGACGTTTCCAAACTTCTCCCTAGACCGCGTCGCTTCCAGCTCCGTTCGTATCTAAGGCGTTGCTGCTTTCCTGGTTCTGTTGTATTAATATTTCCAATTCCAATATACTTTCATTCCATCCAGTCCTAAAAACAAAGTAGGTACACTTAAAAATTAAAAAACGGAACCCCATTAGGTGTCTTTCTGTCTGTCCGTCTGTC
Source organism: Nemapogon koenigi (assembly GCA_963924495.1). Taxonomy (NCBI): domain Eukaryota; kingdom Metazoa; phylum Arthropoda; class Insecta; order Lepidoptera; family Tineidae; genus Nemapogon; species Nemapogon koenigi. Next base: position 3,040,086 of record OZ004648.1, read on the forward strand.
AAAGCTTATTTTCTCCGAGTCTATACTAAATCGAAAAAAGTTGAAACATATTATATAGAAATTCAATTTTGGGGGCAAAATTAAATCGTAAAAAATTTGTCTTCATTATTGTTTTTTTATATAATTTAAAAATGCTTACTTTAAATTATATTAAAGAAAATATGCGAATATGCACCGTCCGTCCCCCCTTCATAAAAAATTACAAAGATTAAGAGGATGTATAGAGCTAAATGCGAGTTTTATGATGCGTAAAAGTACTTGATCCACTGCAGTGACCATAATCAAAAAAATATATAATATTCTTGAGGTTATGCGTTATTAAGATACTGTTTTCAAAACATAATACGACTATATTGATTTGATAGAAAAAAATCACGAATGTACCTCTAAAAAAATATTATACTGTCTAGAAATAATACTAAATTGCATGCAATGATTCTGATTTTTTGACAGATTTTTTATCTAGCAATATACCTACTATCGTAATACTGTTTTGTTTTTTAATCAAATTTTCAGCAAGTTCCTTTATTCTCATTTTCGAGATTTTATGTACGCACTGCACGCGTGTGTGTGTAAGCGCTCGCGTACCGACAGTACCGGCTGCAGCCTGATGCTATATTATTAGTGGCGGTTTGGTGTGTATGTGTGCCCGCGTGGGGGCGGTGCCATCTCTCAAGGTCGTTGGCTCTATTTGAAAAGATTGAAGACACTGGTTACTTTACTACAACCGTGATAACTTATTCAAGTAGGTACCTGTATTCATCCATCTCTGATGAATTTCTTCATATCATACTCTCCATTGAAGATTAGCTCGAAGATTAAAGTGTTGCTAATTGCGTCATTTCTCGAGAGGACTCTTGACTGATTACTATCTTCCGTTTTCTAAATGACACATAGCTCTTACTTCATCTGGAAATAAAAAGGGTTTTTATAAGGGATGGTTTCGCTTCGCTTCCTAAATGCACACAAGATCAAAGCCGCTATGAAAATGGTGGTTATATAACATATAACTCTTTTAAGTAAATACATAATAAATGAGTTTGGTAAAAAGATCGTAACAACTGGAATTCGATTGTCTACCCCTCTTGATAGATAGAGAGACAGACTAGACTATATTAAATATAATTTTAAATTGAAATAAGCACTGAGACAGATCGAACAGCTAAGTACGGTCTGAGCATAGAGTATTCGAGTCGTCACATTAGCTGCGCCGATATGCGCGCGGCGATCTGTGTGCAGTGCGCGAACATATTGACCCACGGACGAGGAGAGGTGGAGTCATTCTCCAGTTTCCAGCCGTCTATTTATCTCTATTACCTTATTGCCCGCTACTTCGTACGCGTTGTATTATGAATACAATTCACCCCCTTGGGTAGATAGCGTGATGTTAAATAGCCTATAACCTTTCCAAGAATTGAGCCATCAAATTCAAAAAGAATTTTGAAAATCGGTCTGGTAGTTTTCGAGTTTATTCATTATAGTTTTTGAGTCTATAGAATACTATGTTACTCAGTGATAATTTAGCATTTTACTGGTGAAATAATTTTTTGAAATCGGTCTATTAGTTTTGAGTTTATTCATTACAAACAAAAATCAAAACTTTTGAAGACCAAGTCTCCCTCGTTTAGCCGATGGTATTTGTGAGGCTATACCTACCTAACGAGTGGCTTTTGTTGGCCATTGTTGAGATATAAAAAATCAAAACTTTTCTATTTATAATATTAGTATAGATGACCTACAAAACCATGCAACCTCAGCATGCAACTATACTATAAGCCTTCTTTCTTCCATAAGGTCTACTATCAACCTATGCTTAGTAAGAATTGAGGCCGATTGCAAAACACGTACGCGTCCGAAGGTTGGAAGTTATTTTTTTTACACAGGTTGCCTTACAGCTCCCGAAACCATGTTACAGTCCCAGGGTCCCAGCGGAAGACAGTCTCCCTCTTTTAGCCGATGGTATGTGACATTTCAGCCATGATTTTCGCGGGGCAGTCAGCATTACCAGTAAACTTTTTTAAAGTTTAAGCATGTTGGTGATTCATCTTTTTTTGTGCACTCATTATTTGACCTGGTTTTCCGCAATGGCTGCACGTGTGAACCGCCTCCCGACATGTCTTAGCCGCATGTCCATTCTGCTGACATTTGAAACATCTCGTGATTATAGAGTTGATGGTCCATGAGCAAAACACTGCAATATGCCAAGAGATGGCGTTGTTGTCGCAATTTACACAAAATATTATTTTGCACCGTAAATAGCAATTTTTTCTAACGAAAACTTATTTTGCGAGTACATAATAATAAGATGATTATGTATCACTCATTATTTCAATTGGAAAACTAATAATTAGCAACATTTTCTCCATATACTTTAATTTGTCACACGCACATTTCCATATTAATTATTATCTGGCGCCGTGTTAGCCTCCAATGCGGGTGTCGTGGGTTTTATTTTTTGCTCTTTTTATATTTTTTTATATTTCTACTGAGTATAATATTATGTAATATGCATGCATGTATCATAAATCGAGTAGAAAAATAATTAAAGTGGCATTATAATAATAACAGGATACAGAGGGAGAGTTATGTCGGATCCTCAAACCGACTCTGGTGCTCGGCAGGCCACTGTGCAACGGGGGCGTGTTAGCATTTTTCCGGTTTGACTGACAGACAGACAGGCAGGCAGGCACAATTTAACCTACTGTTTTTTTTTATTTTAATATTTATGTATTTTTGCGAAAACTACACGCTATCCCAAAGAAGGTATATTAATAACTAGTCTAGATAAAAAAATCCCCAATGCCTAAATAAAAGACAGCATATTCAGTATTGTTTCAACACAACACAATAAATATTTATTATATGTTATTTTTTTATTCTAGAGGAAGAAGAATTAGAATGGCGACGTATTTTCTTCTTCCGAATCTTCCTGCATATTCCTTACAGGTTCCCATCTCCTAGTCAAGTTTTCTTTTGGTATATAAATCGATGTTTCATTGTCATAAATGGGGTGCCACCGCCTTGTAAAATTTATTGTGAATGGATAATATGCATAATTGCTCCATTCTGAATATGGATGTTTTCTTTTATTTCTGTTAAAAGAACTTATATTTTTTATTTCATCTTTAGTTAATTTGAAATCTAACACTTGGAAATTTTCTTCGATGTGTACTGTGCTACTTGATCTTGGTACCGGGATCAGGTTTCTGTCAAGCTGAAATATTTATATATTGAAAACTAATCTAATCTAATGTTAAAGCTTATACATTGTGAAAATGTGACAAGAGTTTATTCTCAGAATTAAATTAGAATTTTCGGGATAAAAAGTAGGTTTTATATTAGTGCAAAAATGATAACTGCACAAATAATTTGTATAATGATTGAATAATCTCTATACACCTGTTGGCGACCTCCTTGTAATGTTTTCTTTTTAATATTTGTATTCTATTTTTATGACTTTTGATGTTTTTATATAAATATGAGACTTGGTTTCGTTGATAGCTTCGCCTTAGTAAACAGTTCTATTAACATTTGGATTTTTCTTAATTGCTTCCTTGCATCCGTTCATTGGTGATACAGTCCATTATTAGCCCGACGGCAACATTTGGTCCGTTCGATTTACGGATTTATATATTATATTTTAATATTTCGGATGTTTGGACGCGATGAAAACCAGATCGAAATCGCTAAGAGAACTGAAAATGGAAGTGACAAGGTCAGCCAGTTTGTGTGAAAGTGATACGGCTCCCTTAGCCGGTGGCAGCGGAGTAATGTCGGGTACGTCATCACACTCAGAAGCTACTGTAATAGCTAGAAAGTTAGCTGCACGTGCGAAACACGCGCGGCACGTAGCCGAGATGGAGCGGCAGGAGGCGCAGCGCATAGCCGAGATCGAGCGGCAGGAGGCGCAGCGCATAGCCGAGATGGAGCGGCAAGAGGCGCAACGTGCAGCCGAAAAGGAGCGTCGTGTAGCCGAAAAGGAGCGTCGTGTAGCCGAAAAGGAGCGCCGTGTAGCCGAAAAGGAGCGCCGTGTAGCCGAAATGGAGCGGCAGGCCTCTGATCTAGAGCTACAAGCCGAGCTCGCTGAAATAGACGCGGGAGCCAGCAGGCGTTCCGGTAATAGTAGCAAATTAGTTAGTAGTTGGTTAGAAGATAACTTTGAAAGTGTTTCTGTACAGGTGTCAAGCGCAGTACATTGTGAACACCCTCAGACGACAGTCACGAGAGGGCTGGCGCCAGTCGCGCCCGCTCCTCCTTGTGTCGTGACAGCACGCTCCCCAGCATCTTTACCCAGAGGGGTATGTACAGACGCTGGTTTGGTTGGCGTGACTTTGCGGCAGCCGCTTTCGCCGCCGCCAGTCGACTGCAGGGCTGAAACACATAACACTATACGTGCACACACTTTAGGTACACACTACGCTCAAGAATGTAATTTTACTAACAAAATAAATGATAATACTCAGGCTACACATGCAATTTCACACTTGGCAGAGGTCATCACTAACCTGGCGGCGACAAAGAAGACGTCCAAGGTAAGTGATTTAAAAATTCCTATTTTTGAAGGACGACCCACGGATTGGCTTGCTTTTAGGAGAATTTATGAAATTACTAAAAGTCTGTATTCTCCTATGGAAAATTTAGTTAGATTAAATATTTCAGTGCGTGGAGCAGCCCGCGAAGCTATCTCCACGCTTTTGGTGTCCGCAGCTGATCCAGAGGAGATTATGTCCGCATTGGAGACGCGATTCGCGCGACCAGAGTACATAGTACTCCATGAGATCGCGGCGCTGAGATCTTTACCCAAATTATGCGAGGTAGGTAGAGATATCAACGTTTTTGCTTGCCGTGTACGAAACTGTGTAGAGACAATGCGTCTACTCAATCAGGTGGAGTATCTAGCATCACCTGAGCTTTCCAATTCGATTATCGGTAAGCTAACTCCGCTGTTGAGAAGTAGGTGGGCAGACTACGCATCTACCAACCAAAATTCGGGGTACCGGCTGGAACTTTTGGCCACATTTTTAGCTCGGGAGGCGGATTTGCATATTAAATATGGATTTATTTCAGAATCTGTCATCCGTGATTCTAATGTCGGTGTCAATGTCAAAGGTAAAAATATAGAGAAAATTCATCTATCCTCTGACATGGATTGTCACTCTTTGAATGAAGTTCAACAACCGAAAGAGGTTTGTATATTCTGTAAATCTAAGTCTCATAGTATTGACAAATGTAAAGATTTCTTATCGCTTTCAATTCATGATAGATGGCAGTGGACTAAGTTGAATAAAGTGTGTTATAAATGTCTCTATAAAGGGTTACATGTATATAAAAATTGTAAAAAGGTTTGCAAAATAAAGGGATGCAAAAATAAGTTCCGTCACCACACTTTATTACACCAACCAAGAGAATTGATTGCAACTCCTATCGAGGTAAGTCCTCAGTCATGTTCTTTTGATCCAGAAAAGGAGCCCCTAATCTTGACTCACAGCATTGAAGCTTCGCAGAAGTGTGCGCCACGCCCTTTATTGAAGGTGGTGCCGGTCACTCTGGAGGGACCTTTGGGTAAAGTTGACACATACGCCTTATTGGACGACGGATCTACTGGATCACTAATTGATGCGGACGTGGCTAAGGCAATCGGAGCTTCGGGTCGTAAGAGTACCATTCAGCTCAATTGTGTAAGTGGCTTGACTAAAAATACTAATGTTAGTTACGTAGATTTATTTATAAAGGGTCGTCACAGCACAAACACGTATCACTTAAAGAATGTTAAGGCAATTCCAAATTTAGGGTTGTGCGGACAGTCCATCAAACCTACAGAATTAAAAAACTTGAATTACTTGTCCGATTTAGTGGATGTGTTGTCTTGTGAGGATGCTAAACCTACTATACTAATTGGTGTGGATAACTGGCATCTCACAATTTCCCATTCCACACGTTCTAGTTCTCGATCTCAACCTGTGGCAGTACAAACATTATTAGGATGGGTGCTGTACGGATACATCAAGTAAGACCAAATCTGTAGAATTTGTCAATCATACAATCAATATTCCTGTACGTGATGACAACTCATTAGATGTTTTGTTGAAAGATTACTATCGCATTGATTCTATTGGTATAACCAAGAAAAATTATTGCACTGAAAATGAAAAACGCGCTTTGGAAATTTTAGATAGTACTACACACAGGCTTCCATCGGGACGTTTCGAGACTGGTTTATTGTGGCGTTCCGAAATTGTAAATGTTCCTAATTCATATAATCTTGCCCTTTCCCGTTTTTATAGTCTCGAAAGAAAAATGACTAAGGACAGTGTTTACGCGGAGGCCTACCGACAAAATATAAATGCAATGTTAGATAAAGAATATGCTGAACCATGCCCTACAACTCGCATATCTAATAGCATTGTTTGGTATCTTCCTCACTTTGGGGTATTCAATCCTCACAAGCCAGGTAAACTGAGAGTGGTACATGATGCTGCTGCTAAAAGTCAAGGTATAAATTTAAATTCTTTGCTTTTATCGGGACCAGACTTGCTGCAACCATTACTAGCCATTCTAATGCGTTTCCGAGAAGGCCGAGTTGCTTTAAACGCAGATATAAGAGAAATGTTCCCGCAAGTCAAAATAAGGGAAGAGGATAGAGATGGGCAGCGTTTTCTTTGGCGCGCTTATGCAGATCAACCAATCGGTGAGTACAGAATGTCGTCTTTAATGTTTGGAGCCACTTCAAGTCCTTGTACGGCATTGTACGTGAAAAATAAAAATGCAATGGACTATATTAGTAAATTTCCTAAGGCTGTTGAAGCAATTATTTCCAACCACTACATGGACGATTACTTTGGTAGTCATGACAGTGTTCAAGAAGCGTCACAAATTGCGGCAGATATTGTAAAAATTCATAGTGCTGGTGGGTTTGAAATTCGATCGTGGGTTTCCAATTCGAAAGAAGCCTTGTCTTTATTATCTCCAGAACTATGTACATCCACTGTAGACGTGAATCTAAACCCGGCAGTTTCTCAGGTACGGATTTTAGGTTTATCTTGGAATGTTCAGGATGACAATCTTATTTATTTAAGTGATTTACCTAAAAAACTACATACCCCATTAACAAAACGAAAATCATTGTCACAACTAATGCGCATATATGATCCTCTTGGTCTAATCACTCCAATTACAATTCAGGGTCGCATAATATTTCAAGATACTTGGAGGACTGGCATTGAATGGGATGCAGAGCTTCCAGAAAACTTGGTTATTAGATGGGAAACTTGGTTTGAAAATGTTTTAAAAATATCTCATTGCTCAATTCCTCGGTGTTATAATTGTCCAGATAATCAAAGCGCTGCTTTAGAAAGACAACTTCATGTTTTTGCTGATGCAAGCGAAAATGCTTACGCTTGTGTTGCTTTTTGGCGTCTCGTCTTCCCAGGTGGAATAATTAAGTTGTCTTTAATTGGTGGAAAAGCTCGTTTAGCCCCCCTTAAACCTGTCTCCATTCCGAGACTTGAACTGCAAGCTGCATTAATAGCAGCTCGTTTTGCTAATTATATTTCTGACGCTCATAAAAATAAAGCTTCAAAAATATTTTATTGGACAGATTCAATGACGGTTCTTAAATGGATAAAAAGCGATGGACGTACTTTCAAACCTTTTGTGGCTAATAGAGTAGGCGAGATTTTAGAAACGACGCAAATCTCTAATTGGCGCTACGTACCATCAGCCTTGAATATAGCTGACGATGCTACACGTGTACAAACTCAATTTGACTCTAATTCAAGGTGGTTCACAGGACCTCCGTTTTTGTTAGCTAGTTTCGAAGATTGGCCCTGTGAACCATCTTTAGATGTAGTTCCCATATATGAAGAACATAAAAATAGTTCATACGTGGGAGCTATATACAACAAACCGCCTGAGCTACTTTCACCGGTGGTGGCGGACCACTCACGATTTAGTGAATGGTTACGATTACTTCGTGCTACTGCTCGAGCTCACGCTGTAGCAAAACATTTTCGGCAATTTGTAAAATCAAAAAGACTTGTATCATTTTCATCATCATCATCATCATCTCATCAATACCTACCACTTACTGCAGAAGATATCAAATCAGCAGAGTTCCATCTGTTACTTCAGTCTCAACTTGATTCGTTTAGCCAAGAGATTGCTTGTACTATAAATTCAAGACCGGTATCCAAACAAAGTCGTTTGAAAAATGTAACTATTATTTTTAACATAGGTAATTTACTTAGATTATCGGGACGCATTGGCGCAGTCAAACATGTTCGTCAAGAGGTCAACCCAATCGTACTTGATGGACGTCATCCTATCGTCAGATTGCTTATCCAATATTACCACAAGAAGGCAGCTCACGGCAACAATGAATTCGTTCTCAATGAAATACGACAGGAATTCTACGTCATAGGATTGAGGTCAGTTCTAAAGAATGTTTCCAGATCATGTTTAATTTGCCGTCTTCGAAAGGCTATTCCTGCTGTGCCGCCATTCGGAGATCTTCCAAGTGCCCGCTTAGCTCATAATGTCAGACCTTTTTCTCATGTGGGTTTGGATTATTTTGGACCCATAAAAGTTTCTATTGGAAGAAGAAGTGAGAAACGCTACGTCGCACTTTTTACCTGCATGACAGTACGAGCTATTCATCTGGAAATTGTAGCCAGTTTGTCAACAGATTCTGCTATTATGGCTATGCGGCGGTTTATCGCAAGACGCGGCTGTCCAATTTGTATATATTCAGATAATGGGACTGCGTTCGTGGGTGCAAATAATAAGTTAACAGAATTATATGATTTTACGGCTAACCACAAGATTACGTGGAAATTCATTGCTCCAGCTGCTCCATTTATGGGTGGGTGCTGGGAGAGAATGGTGCGAAGTGTCAAGACTGCACTTTATGTCACTCTTCGTGAACGTTCGCCTCGTGAAGAAATTTTATCTACACTTTTGATGGAAGTCGAAGCCATTGTTAATTCAAGGCCTTTAACTCACGTGTCTGTAGATCCTGATGATGAAGAGTCAATAACACCTTTCCACTTCCTATTAGGTTCATCCTCCAACGAACCTCCTCTCCACGAACGTGAAGATGGCGATTTATCTAGAAGAGTTGAATGGAAGAAAGGACTACGTCTTGCGGACCATTTCTGGAAAAGATGGATTAAAGAATACCTCCCGACTTTAATTCCTAGACCTAATTCAGATTCTTGTTACCAGAACTTCAAAATTGGAGACCTCGTATTAATTGTCGATGATTCATTGCCAAGAAGCACATGGCCTCGAGGTCGTGTTATACAAACCTGGCCCGGCAAGGACGGCGTAACAAGAGTAGTAACCGTGGCTACAAAGGGCGGTGATCTCAAGAGACCTACGAGGAAACTTGTGCTGTTGGGATCTCTGTAATATGTTTGACTCGTCGCGTCGCCTTTATAAGATTGTGTTTTCACACTGGGGTCCAGGATGTTGGCGACCTCCTTGTAATGTTTTCTTTTTAATATTTGTATTCTATTTTTATGACTTTTGATGTTTTTATATAAATATGAGACTTGGTTTCGTTGATAGCTTCGCCTTAGTAAACAGTTCTATTAACATTTGGATTTTTCTTAATTGCTTCCTTGCATCCGTTCATTGGTGATACAGTCCATTATTAGCCCGACGGCAACAACACCTATTATTTCTCAAATGTGTTTTTTATCGTCATTTTCCCTCTAACAAATCAAAATTAAATGTTTCTTTTAAAATTAGACTAATTTCTTTATTTTGTAAAAGACGCCATCTATTGGGAGACAACAACACCACAAAGTATTCCCATATTTGACTAGACAAATTTTTCACAACATTGTCATTCCAGTAGGTACAAAAAGTTTACGCCGGTTTTCATACAAATATGCTACTTCTACCTTCTTTATAATGTTATGTGGAAAAAGTTTCATATACTTACCAAATACCTCAACACAATCTGATATATATTTTTATTATATTTCCTTGCTATGCCATTCAAGATTGGATCGTCTTCTTTTGGTAAGAGGAATGGTTTCTTTTGATTGTACTCGTTTAAACTTTTAACTAGAGGTGTGTACATAAATCCAAAAGGACTGTATGCCATGACAACTATGTCAAGTTTTTGACAGAATTCGACAAGAGCTATTTGGGTTAATGTTGGGTTGACCTGCAAAACAAATAAGCTATAAGAATTATGATTTGAAACGTAATAATTGAATTTTAAAAAAAAGTTTACCGAAAATTATGCACTGAAAAGTGTGGTTTCCGAAAGCAAATGCACAAGTCACTATAAAAATAATATCCAAATCACTTCAAGTATGCCTATAAAATTTTAAGAGTTCTTGATTTCTCCAGGATCCCATCATCAGATCCTGATGGGACCAATGGCGTATAGCGTAAATAATCAAATTTCGATTTAGAGGTTTAATTTTAGGGGAAAAATTTAAAAAGTAAAAAAAGTTTTTGTGTTCAAAATAAGTTTGATTCAATGCTTACTTACCTCGATTTGATTGACCACAGGGAAATGTTGACTGTTTTTGAAAATTCTACTTAACTGTGCTTCATTAAAATTTGAGACTCCGATCGATTTTGTAAGACCAAGTGACTTGGCTTCAATCATACCATTCCACGTTTCTAAGTAATCTATATCATCTGCAGAGCCACTTTCCTGTAAGTAATAAAAGATGAAGAAAAAAACCGCCGAGTGGATAAGACGTCTGGTGTTAACTAGACAGACCCCGGGTTCGATCCCAGATCCCGGCCATGTACCTACCAATGGGTTTTTTTAATTAAAAACTTATGTACATAATCCGACAAACCACACTTAGAGGCTTTTCCATCTAAATATATATCTCAACAGAACTAGCCACTCGTTAGGTATAGCCTCACAAATACCATCGGCTAAACGAGGGAGACTTAGCATTCCGCTGGGTACCCTGGAACCGTAACACGGTTTCGGGAGCTGAACCCGTGAAAAAAAAAAAAAAAAAAAAAGTGCTCTCAGAAAGCAAATGCACAAGTCACTATAAAAAGTACCCAAATCGCTTCAAGTGTGTCTATAAAATTTTAAGAGTTCTCGATATCTCCTGGATCGCACCATAAGATCCTGATGGGACCATCTGGAAAGTATACCCTTTCAAACAAAAAAATAAATCCAAATCGGTCCAGGCGTCTTCAAGTAATCGGGGAACATACATGAAAAAAAAAAATCCGACGAATTGACAACCTCCTCCTTTTTTTGAAGTTCGGTTAAAAAGAGTTTTCTTCGTTGTATTGCATTATTTCTGTCAGAATTGTCGAATATTCCAGTGAATTTAAGAAATAATAATTCAACGTTTAGCAGAATTAAATGTGTAAGTAGGTCTAATGTGTAATTTTTAGCTTATTGAATTGAATTAAAAAAATAAATGCTAATTGATAGAGCGATGACTGATACCGGGAGATAAAAAAGGCACCGCATTTCTTCTAAAAATAACAGATATTTAAAGTAGCCCACGCACTGGTCCGGTATCTCACCGAAAACTTTCGGTCCGGCCGCCGTATAAACGAGATTGAACACAGGCCACACATTAGCAACGAAGATCATACGATCTAGATCACGTCATGCAATTCACTCACTCACACAGTCACGCAAGATTCGATTAAACAAAGGCGTGTAGATGTGTGTGTGTGTGACAGATGGTTCCGGCAATTGAAATCAACCACAAATACAACGATTTGAAAACGGATCGCGGACCGTTCGTTACAAGAATTGGACGAGTCTGTGGTCGATTTCAGTAGCCCGTATGGCGGCGCGCCGACGATTAGAAGAATGAGTGGGCACCTTAAGTGAAGAATGGATAAAAATACGTATTTTTCGGTAAAAAATAATTAACACCGAATTTGACCATACGTTAACATACATACCGTAATGGCTACAGGATGTTGTATCAGAAATAAATCGACGTATGTCAAATTTAATTTCTTCAATGATTGCCTTAATGCAGGTACTACTTTATATTTTTCATGGTTTGTACTCCAAAGCTGTAATTATAATGAAATCTTTGGAAATTTCAGGTTCACGGAAATAATCCTTCTTGTACCTATCCTCAAAGTTTGGGCTCAAAGTTATGTTGGAAACAGCGCGGTTTATTTTGTCGATATCTCTTTAAAAAGTTGTTAGAGAGATACACTGCATGAAAAAGAATCGATATTCCATCTCGTTTACATCTTTCTAAAGAGACAACATGATGTAGAAAATAATTCTGTAGAATAAAACGATTTACTAAAAAGTCCGCGGTAGCATATGGTCTATCCCTAATAGATAAGTAATTATAAGCGTATTTACGTAGGTAGTCAAATTATTGTAAACCTATGAGTCGCTAGTTATGAAAAATCCTTGTTCAGGACCATATCAACTTTTATACCTTTTGACATGAACAGAAACATAAGGGGAACTAAGTCATCAAAATCCAATTTTTAATAATTTTTTTCAGAAAAACCGATCTATTTTACGAAACTGAAAAATATATATAGGATATAATTATATATTTTAAGGATATGACAAATCTTTTTACTGTATTGAAAATATGATTAGAAACATTTTACTCGATAGAAAAAATCCTAAATACACCTCTGAAAACTTTATTTATCAAAAATGGCTATAATATAGATATCATTACAAAAATTAACACAAATATTTTATTGGTAATTACCAATCTATCTTTTTATTGTAAAAATATTTCTACGTTGCATATTTTTTTTTAAATTGCGTTTTAAATAGATTGTACGATTCTAGATTTATATTGGTTCTAAGGACCGTTGCTCTCAGTCATTTTGTATGTCAAAAATATGGCAAATCTCAGTTAATCCTGGAAAGGTGAGTTTATTTATACAACATTTCCTTACCACACAGTTGATAGTTATTATTTTAAATTGGATTGAGCCATATCTTTTGCACGAGCATTGCTTTTGCGTTTTAGAAATTATGGATTTAGAACTTTCCAGGATTAACTGAGATTTACCATATTTTTGACAGTTATAAGATGCCCTTGACCAACTGCCCTTAAGTCCGGGAGAGAACTCCCCTTTCCCATCGACCACTTCACCTTAATAAATAAACGTACCTTAGATGTAATGAAGATGTCGCTTCGTTCAACCATATTCAGTTTAATTACTTGAGCGATTCCTTTCCCAATTTCCTCTTCTATACCGTCAGCAGCGGCGGTATCTATATGTCTAAACCCAACTTCTATCGCTCTATATATATTGTATGCTGATGTTGCTTCTTCTTCCTGAAATTTTTGTTTTAAGTTTAGGCGCGTTTTGAAAAAAACATGAGAGTGAAATCAATCAATCAATATTATTATTTAATTTTATATTTAATATATTATATGTGACATCTTTCGTGTCGACCGAAAGGCCAAAAACGTTTATGTCGCTACAGGACCAGCCTTTCGGTGGTCCTTCTTTGGCTGGTTCTGTAGCGACATAAACGTTTTTGGCCTTTCGCTCGACACGAAATATGTCACGTCAAATAATGCTCACCCCCCTGGACCGATTTGGATTTTTTTTTTGTTTGAAAGGATATACTTCCCAGGTGGTCCCATTGTCATCAGGTCAGGATCTGATGATGGGATCCTGGAGAAATCTAGAAATCTTTAAATTTTATAGGCGCACTTGAATCGATTTAGGTTTTTTTTTTATAGTGACTTGTGCATTTGCTTTCGGAAAGCACACTTTTCAGTGCAAAATTTTTGAAGTCGGTAGGTAGGTAGGTACCTACACTTTTTTTTAAAAGGCAATTATTTTATTATGTTAAATAGACAATTTAGTATTTATATTTAATTCTCAATTATAAGAACCCATTTTTTAAACTTAATTAGATTTCGACGTGATGTCATAGCGGACAACGCACGCGCCCCGTCGTGACATGATGGGGAATCCGGTTTAATACCGTCCGCGCTGTGATCTTAGCTACCGATTAATCAGCTATTGTTACTGTAACGGCTATCGATTAACATTGATGGATCCATTATAAAATAAGAAGAAAATTTAATTTTTTAATTATTTTTTTTTGTGTTATAGGTACCAAAAAAGTATAACTTCTAACGCGCGTACATAAATACATAGACAGTATTTTTAGGGTTCCGATTTGCGTGCGTTTTATAAAAGAATTCCCTGTGTTGACATATTGTTGGTACCATGTGGTCATGGACTAGAAATAAGGAGGAGACATAGACGAGCTCCCCCTTACTCCAATTTTCTGCTCATTTGACCATGTCAACGATTAGGATAGTAATAAGTTACCTTAGGTTACGTTGGTATCGTTTTGGGTCGCGAGACAGAGCTCTAGAAAAATAGTTAATTGTTTGGTTTTGAATTTGCGGGAACATAGTGTTTCCTATCATTATTTATAATAATTATTAGTTTGTATTTTAGGATAATCTCCATAAAAAGTTGAGTCAATAAAACGACGGAAAATACAGTGGTATGGGGGGCTACCTCCCCTCCCGCCAAAAATGGCTGAAAATAAAATAATTATTAAATTATTAAAACTTTGCCATTGTCAATTTTCCCGCTGTTTTTGGTCCGAGTTTAGCCGTGTTTGCAGCTACTTTAAATTAGTTTCAGAGAAAAGTCAGAGTTGATTCGAAAAGCACCTATTATTATTTTACCTATCTGATACCAAACACTGTCTAGACATTATTTATCAATATTTCTATCTGTATAATATTTATGTATCTGTAATATATACCTTAGAGTTATACTTTTAATCGAAGACTCTATGGCAGCCTACATTTCTACTTTCTTTGACTTCAGCACTTTTTGTCTGAAACTAAAATTGGCATACTTTGTTCTTTAGTCAAGTTATTTTCAGACAAAAGTACTTTATGGTTGGCTTGTGAACAGACTCTTGTTAGACAATTCCTCTCCGGCTTGAGTAGTGGGTGACGGTGAAACTGTGTTAGCTAGGCTAGGTTACAAAACCACTGTGTTAGTCCTTATAACTACAAGCTACTATGTAGGTACATGCAACTACGTACTTAATGTTAGTAACAATAACTACTCGCCGTATGTGCAACGTAACGCAACACACAGCGAGCATATCTAAAAATAATAATTTACGACTCGCGCGCTGAGGGTTCCGTATTATTTTTAGGTCAGAACTTTAAGATAGGATTTTCGTTTAGATTTTCCTGTAAAATATAAAGTTTTTTTTAATTTTAAACTTAGTAGTTTCGGAGATGAAGGGGTGGACGGTCAATTTTCGCTTATTTTCATTAAGGCAGGGATCAACCTCAATAAAAAATACTATTTGCACTCCGGTGGGCGGATGCTTATGTAGGACGATATAAGGTTGAATATTGCTTGGCATATTTTACGTGGTCATGCAGCTACACTTGAAATTTCACTTATTTTGTAGCTTTTTCTTAAAATTTGTTAAAGAAAAACAATTAAACAGTGAAAGTATTCGGTTAAAGTTTTAATAGATTATTCAAGCTATTTGATTCCTAAAAAAAAGTTATATAGTTGTCGCGCAAAATATTGTGAATTTACGCTCAAAAGTTTTTTTATAGAGGTATTTTGCATAATTTTTTTTCAATAGACCAAAACACTTATGAACAATCTATGCGGTTAAAGTTTTATGTAGTATTATTTGCTATCCACTATATTTTTTTGAGATTGAGATTGATTCCTGACACTTCAAAGTAAGCGTTCAAAAATGCCACTTTCGTGTTTGCACCCTGCCTTAATACAATTTGAATTATGCCTTTTTAAATTATAAAAAAATGTATTCCTTATTATAACGGCCCTTTCATTTTGATATTTCACATGATAAACATAAAAAAAATTTTTTTTACGTACTAATTTACCCCCCAAAATCTAAATTCGATGATTACTCTATTATATACGTTCGTGATTGAGTCCAGTAGATACGAAGAAAATAAGCTGTGACAGACAGACAGACAAATAAGTGATCATATAAAGGTTTCCGTTTTTTCACCCTAACTAGAATTGAAAGGAGAATATTATACAAAGGAATAAATTTAAAAAAATCAATTAATTGTAAAATTTGGTAGGGTTGTTACTCTCACCATTACCTACTATACCTTCTTACATGAGGAGTAAGACTCTTAGAAACTACAAACCGTTTCATCAGCTTTTCCTGTGCCATATGCCAGGGCAGGAATATGATTACCATCTCGAAGTCTAATAAGTGGGGCAGTATATGGATACAAATCGTGAAATTCTGATCTTCGTACCTGAAATAATAAATAAAACAACGTTCAAGTGCGTATCACTTTTTCAGGTTTTATACGTTACTTTCATATACCTGCGTTTTTTTATTATTTGTTGTAGATGCCGTAATAAAAAAAATAGTTTTGAAATGTCTTTTAAATAATTATAAAATCATAAAACAAGGTCCCAATTTAAATCCTCGCTTTTGCTAAGAAAAAAGCTAATTCCATCGACTTTTGTACCATACAAATGACATGCTTCACAGAGTGTGGAAAAGATGTTGATCAATTTGGAACTCACAGACTTTCCTGCATAAAAAGTGCCATCAAAAGGGCTCTTGCGTCAATAGAAGTCTCTGCTCTCCTAGAGCCAACGGTTATAATCCGGGAAGACGGCAAGAGACCCAATGGAATGACTCTGATTCCCTGGGAGCGAGGTCGGGCCCTTGTATGGGATTCTACGTGCGTGCCAGCCCTCTTGTCACCAGAAAAAATTATCAGTCGAGGGGATACATCTTTAATATTTTTTTTGGCATTTGAACCCCACGGACCCTAGAGTTTCTACACTAAACGGCACAAATTTGTAGTTTTCAATAATTGAACTAATTTGTTGTTTTCAATAATTGAACTACTATTAAAATTATTTCCTAAATATTAAAATGGTGTAACTTACATGGCTTGTTGCACTCAATATAGGAAATATTAACAAAATGTTGTATGCAGTCATGTTTGACTCAATGTGTATTGTAGACTGGCTGTAAACATGGTAAGTAGATTAATGTTCGAGATAACAGCATTTCTAACTTTCAATTGAAAATCTTAACCGATGCTTAAAATTCATTTATTTAATTGACCAAAAGGTTGTATTTTTTTATGAGGTTTATTTTTCTAAAAATAACAAATATTTACGCTTGTTGGAGAAGACACATCTAGGTTCATTATGTGCAGCAACAGGATCGCCACCTATTCTGATCAATATGGAGAACTAGCAAAAAGTGGACACTCTGGTGGACACACCGCCGTGAAGATGGGTTTGTACTGTGAACTCTAGATTCCTAAAGGTGTACTTACCTAATAGACTATCAGTATACTAGAACCTCTCGGACTGAGCCACGACGACGGGAAAAGACCCGAAGGTATGAGTTTGGTGCCGTGGGAGCGGGATCGAACGTTGGTTTGGGATGCAACATGCGCTGACACCTTCGCCGCCTGCCACATATCCGCAACTTCCAGAGAAGCCGGAGCCGCAGCCCTACATGCCGAGAACACAAAAAAGAGCAAACACTCATGCCTCTCAGCGGACCATTTTGAATTCCTGGCGTTTGCGGTGGAGACTCTGGGTGCGTGGTCACCGGACGCTATAGGTTTTGCTAATATAATTGGGAAAATACTTCTAACGTAGACCGGCGATCCACGCTCCAAAGCCTTTTTCATACAACGCATAACGCTGGAAATTCAAAAAGGTAACGCGCTATGTGTTCTAGGCACTATGGCAGCGGATTCGGACTCTCTGGAAGAAATTTTTAATTTGTAGTTTTGAGATTTTTAATTGTAAGCTTTCGACTTTATGTTTGCAAGAATAAAGTCCAATGATCCTGACCACAGATTCGTCCAATTCTTACAACAAATGGTCCGCTTAGATCGTATGGCGGCCGGAATGGGAAATTTTCGGTGCGATGCCAGACATTGGCCTACTTAAAATTGAAGGTACACAATAGAGTATTGGGAAAATTAAATGGGCTGGTGGCTAGATTCCCGAAGTCAACTTGCTGGGGGTCTAATCATACGGCGTGATATTAGAATGAAGATCATGGGATCAGTAAAGTTCACTCTTCAAAAAACCAACAAGTAAAACACTAATAAAAAAATTGGATATATCTGAAATTTCAGGGTTGTTGTTTAAGGTGGACTGGACCAAGAGCTCGTTCCCACTGCAACATCCCCTTTTTCACAGTCATGGATTTTTGCAACAGACAGCGTGTCCACTCATTCGTCCAATCGCCGGCGCGCCGCCATATATACGGTCCACCAAAATCGACCACAGACTCGTCCAATTCTTGTAACGAACGGTCCGCCACCTGTTTTCAAATCGTTGTAAGTGGTTGATTTCGATGGCCGGAACGATCTGTCGCACACACGCGGATATTTGACACTTTTAATAGAATTTTGTATGTCTGTGTGAGTGAGTGAATTGCATGTGATCTAAATCGTATGATTTACATCGCTGTGGCCTGTGTACAATCTCAGTCATACGGCTGGCCGGACCGAAAATTTTCGGTGAGATACCGGACCAGTGCGTGGGCTACTTTATTTTTGTAAACGTCTGTGCGCTCTATCCCGAGCTTTTCATCTTAAAATAGGAACATAATTTATAGTGTTTGGTAGGTAGGTACTTGGTACCATTTCTAATCAGGCAGAGCCGCGGCATTAAGCTAGATTATCACAAATCTATAATCCAGGTCATGCATTCCATTCTATACAATAATATAACCTATTCTACTTTCACATTCATTAATTAGAAATCCACACGTGACATATTGATCCCCATTAAAGGATTGTGGTAATTGAGAACATACCTACTTAAATTTGTATTCACGTCGCAAACTGGGGTCATAGAAAACAGCCTTAATGGCCGTTGTTGAACAATTTAAGCCTCATTAGGATTAATGATTTATTGTTGACAAAAAAATTAAGGAAAACTTTCGAAGAACTTAAAGATTAAAATATCGCTCTTTCTCTGCATATATAACCTATATCTTGAATATAACGTTATTATTTAAAAATAACAATAATTAAATTAGCTGAAATGTGGTTTTAATTTAGCGAATTCAAATATTACCTAAATTTTGCTTCGTAGGTAGCTATGAATAGATAATACTAATCATTCCTTACTACTAAACGGTTGGACTTGAAACCAGGTTCAAATCCCACTAGTGGAAGCAGAATATTTATGTTACACTGACGAGCAATATAAAAAAAGCCACTTGCAAAATGCCTAAAAAGTCTAAATATTTTCTAAACCATACAAGTTAACTTCATGAAGTAAAAAAAATCCTGAAAACAGTTTCATATTGTACAATAAAACCTATTTATATACTGGCCTCTTTTTTTGAATTTTTTTAATTTTATTTAAACGATTCCTCTTGCTTTACTCTTCTTATAAAAAAAATATAGATATTTATATCTATTAAAAAAATTACACGATTCTACGTTATGCACGCGTTCCGTCGTGAAATGATGGGGAATCCAGTTTAATACCGGCCGCGCTGTGATAGTTGTGATTATCACAGTGGGAACATCTAAGGGGCCGTCTCCACGAGCGAGAGAATCGTGGCGATAGTCTCGCCGTGCCATACAAACTATATCGGCGATAGTATCGCCCTGTGGAGATTGGCCCATAGAGTTTCTATTGAATTTGGTGGCACGAACGAGACTATCGCCGCGATTCTCTCGCTCGTGAAGACGGCCACTTTAGCTACCGATTAATTGATACTATATAACGTCTATAATAGTACTTGACATTGGCGGAATCATCAAAACCCTGATGGAGACATTTAACACAAAAAATAGAATAGAATAGAAGTGTAGCAACTTCTGTTTAATCTATATATAATATAAAACACAAAAAATGTTTCTAGCTATGTCCGTTATAGAAACTTTGAAACCATCCAACCGATGTGCCCCAAACCGGTGTCATTTGAAAGGCAATAATGCGCAGATGGATTTAGAAGAAAAAAAAAGGAAACTAAAACTAAAAAAACACTTTTTCATATAAAAATTTTCAACCTCATCAAAGGGTGTGCCCTTAAGGTGCCCGTGCCACACGGCGCGGCGCCATACGGTCCACCGAAATCGACCACAGACTCGTCCAATTCTTGTACGCGCGGTCCACCATCCGTTTTCAAATTGTTGTATTTGTAGTTGATTTCGATGGCCGGAACGATCTGTCACACACACACACATCCATATACGCCTTTGTTTAATCGAATCTTGTGTGTCTGTGTGGGTGAGTGAATTGCATGTGATCTAGATTGTATGATTTACATCGCTAATGTGTGACCTGTGTTCAATCTCGATCGTACAGCGGCCGGACCGAAAATTTTCTGTAAGTTACCGGACCAGTGCGTTTACTTGCAAATAAATTAAAAACATTAGTGTGAAGTTTGTATATAATATTATGTATGGAGTGTATGAAGGCAGTGAAGATGAAAATGCTCAGGTGTGTGTGAGTGACATGCGCTAATTCGTGTTTATAACAACACTGAAGTAAGATAATCTTTTAATTATGTACACTGCACTATAATTAACATTCGTTCGCCTTTCATGAATAACACATTGTAGTGAGGATGCTATAAATTCTTCCGATGTAGAAAACGTTTAGAAAACTGGTAAAGATTGAAGTAATTTTAAAAGTTGTTTGATTAAATATATATGAAGAAAAATATCCTCTACTTTAATCTGGTGCAGAGAGAAGTATATAACGGTTTAATAAAACATGGTGCCAGACACATTGAAAGAATGAAGAATGAAAGATTGACTAAAAAGGTTTATATGGCTGAAGTGAAAGGAAATGCTGGCAGAGGACCTAGATATACCTACTTTAATTGAACATATAAACAATTTATTGATCAATGGAATTATTGAAAGTATACACAATCGTCGAGCATGTATGAAAGGTATGCTGAATATAAAAGAAGCAAAAGAGGTATGTCAGGATCGTAACAAATGGCATTCGAATGTCGCTACCAACACCTTGGGTTAATAGGCGTGAAACCAAAAAAAGGGCCAAACCACGGTGCTGCATTTACTTAATTTTATATTACCTATCCAGCCTATCCTCAAATTTTAATGACACCTTCCTTTTCATCTCTGATGTCATATTTTTTCCGCAACTGTTCCCCAAATATCTCCACTCGACTACTGCTTTTCAATTATTTCAGTCATACGCACAACATTATTTAAAGACTAGCATTCCGCCCCCGGCTTCGCCCGTGGATATTTACGAACAAAATAAAATATACCCTATACCTACCCCTACCCCTACCCTTATCCCTACCCTCTACTACTACCACTACCTCTATATCATCAATAGTTTTCGTGCTTAAGTAAACGACTTTTTGTGCTTAGGAAGGCAAGTAATGCCGACACAATAAGTGATAGCTCTAGCACAAAATACCCAATAAATTTGAAATGTGTCTCAAAGTATTTTTGTCGTGAAATCAATGAAAAAAGAATGGTAATAAAAAAACATAGATACTAATTTATTAATTACCATTAATACGATTAATATATAAATAATGCTATTATTAATCCCAATAAATAGATAGTATATGGTTTATATCTAGCCGAATTAGAAGTTAAATGATTAAAGTTAATTTTTTTACGGCCCATGTTGTATTTGGCATCAATGACTTTTCTTTCTCTAATAATTTGTTCATACACTTTGGCAGATTTCTTCGGAACTCTTGTTCGATTCGGATCTTTAAAATCGGTTTCATATAGTCCAAATTTTATTCTGAAATTCAAAAATTATTGAACCAATTTGAATGAGATTTCTTACAATTTGACAAATCTTTAATTTGTCCGGTACTCCTTAAAGGCACATCGATATGTAGGTATCATCGGTAGGTACTGTCACAATAATCTTTCGCGCTATTGATAACATATTAGTATATTTTTCAACACACTTGCTCGTAAAGTGACTGTTATTTCACCGTTTTCTGATACACTAAGTAGCATATGAAATACATGGGCTTTTTGGATTACCATTACGCACTAGGGCTTTTTACTTTACATATTTTTTTAATTTTAGCAAAGAGTTTGTATAATCTAAAAAGTTTAAGCAATTATTTTTTCCTCACAAGTGTGTTGAAAAATGTCCTATGACACGCGTGAGCATTGGTACTTATAATTACACTCTCGGTTTCATTACGCCCTCGCCTCGCGGCTCGAGCTGCAATCCAGCCTGGACTGTAATGACCAACTTAGCTTCCTTGTATCATAATGTACTATTATAGCATTTATTATACAACTTTCCAAAGTACATTTCCTCGGAACCATTCTGATTGTTGTGTAGTGTTATTTATACATTTAATTGGCGATCCTGAACGAATACACCATGTGCCATTATGATTGATAAATCATTAATATACTCTTCATCTTAACTGCATAAGCATAGAATATATGAGCAGACAGGATCCGAAGGCCAATGATATGTCTCCTTGCCATTCCAAATTACTTACTCCTAATATAAGAAACCACGGGTAATTTTTCCTATTGTTCTAATATGGGACTAAACATGGTGCTTTAAGATATAAAATATGTTATAATATTAAATATTATTACCTATATCCAGAATTCCATTCGAAACTATCATGAAGACTCCAAGCGATATAAGATCTGACGTCAACCCCTTCGTTCATGGCTTTTTTCAATATATCGATATGTCCTTTAAGGAAGTTGACCCTAATGTCATCTTCTAAGCCTGGCCCGGTACAGATGCCGTTCTCCGTAACATATATCACAGGGCTTTGATATCTCTGCTGTATGTACTTGAGGAGGTAGTAAAATCCGGGTGGATAATCCTGGAATCAAAAGTAATAAGTGATCATTCAAAGTTATTGTTTGAATTAAGGAAGAATTGGACATCATAGAAATAATAGGTACCAAATATCATGGAAGATTTTAAATATTTTTGAAATGTACCACGTTCCGGTAATACCACGGCCCTAAACTTGCCCCGTGGCACTATCACTAATACAAATGTGTTGAGAAATGGGTATAATGACTACTTTACCTAAATGATGACGTAATTGTATCGAATATCGACAAAACTTTGAAAATTTATTATTAAAAATTACTGCATAGAAAACAAACATATTCAAACTTGTTATCTTTGAAATAAAAATATAAAAGTCATGCTTTAGTATTTATTTTACATACTGTCTAATCACCTATCCCGGGTTTAAATCCGAAATTGAGCAACATATTTGAATTGAAAATGCAGATAAGTATTTGTTTGTAGTCATATATTATGGATGCTAATATTTGTCTGCGACGTCCTAACCTTTTTTTCTGACTTCACGGGTTGCCTTTACAGCTCCCGAAACCATGTTACGGTTCCAGGGTACCCAGCGGAAGACCAAGTCTCGCTCGTTTAGCTGATGGTATTTGTGAGGATATACCTAACGAGTGGCTAGTTCTTTTGAGATATATTTAGATGGAAAAGCGTCTAAATGTGGTTTATCGGATTATGTACAATTGCCTAGTTAATACCAGACGTCTTTACCTTTGGTACCAAAATTGTGTGTTAGATGCCAATCTACAGTAAATATCAAATCTTTATCTTATGGTACTTACTGTTAAGAACATTGAAGGTTTATGCTCTGGAATGATAGTTATTGAAGCATTTAGGTCGTCGGCATAAGATGGTACTTCGTATTTTCCCAACAATATATTATAATCAGATCCATGATGATCAGAATATCCTGGCTTTGAGCCATTTCTGTACACTGAGAATGTGGCATATGCATTTAAACCGTAAAAATCAGCTGATCCTCGAATATATTTTATTTCATTTTCTGACAAAGTTGGTAATCTTGATTCTATAAATCCTTGCTGAGCACTTCTAATGGCTATTCGTTGCTTCAATCGAAGAGGAAAATCACCATCTTTGCTGAATATTGGATCACCTACCCAATCCTGTAAAGTGCATTGAGATTATACAAAGAGCTGATTTTATCGCTGGAAACTTTTTCGAAATTCGGCATTTACCCAGACAAACACCCAGACAGACAGAATATTTATTTTTTATACTTATAATAAGGAAGACTTTGCCTTCCGCTGGCTACCTTGGGACCGGCAACGGTTCCCGGGAGCTGTAAGCATAGCAATTTTCAAATTTCACTTATTTGTATAGATTTTTAATATGTTAAAAGTATATTTTCATCAATTACGTTAAGTTTTAATGAAATTAATCATACCTCAAAAGCTCTCATATCTTTTGCAGCTTCAACATCATCCAAAGAGTCCGTCAATGGCTCATACCACATCATACTAATACTGATCCCCACAATGCCATTCTGGGTACTTCTAAATTCTTCATCATACATGTGCCACACTCTAGCGTGTGCTAGCAGAATATTCTTAAAACATATATAGTTTCCAATACCATACGATTTTAAAGCTGGAGCTATTATATTATCACCATAACCCATCTGACAAACCATCATTGGTTCATTTATAGTGATCCACATTTTCACTCTATCACCAAACAATCTAAATATAACTCTGGAGTAAGCTGCGAACCATTTTTCAATTAACGGATTAGCCCAACCACCAAGATCTTGTAGAGATTGTGGAAAATCAAAATGATGTAGCGTTATCATTGGTTTTATTCCATTTTTGATCAACTCGTTAATGAGGTTATTGTAATGTTCAACGCCAGGTTTATTAATACGGTTTGGGAAACCACTGGGCATGATTCTGGACCAGGATATTGAGAAGCGGTAAACTTGTGCACCGATTTCTTTAAGCATTTCAACATCTCGTTTGTATTTGTGATAAGAGTCGCTGGTTATGTCACCATCTGAACAGTCCACAGTCCAACAACGTCCATCTTTGTTTATTTCTTTACTGTGAACTATGTGGTCCCATATTGAGTTTGATTTACCTGAAAATGAAATATTTGATATTTAATCCACACGCGTCTGGTCTTATATTTTAGTGACTTTTAAACTATCCAAACGCTGGCTAATTTAAGCTATTTCAAAAAGGAGAGAGAAGATGTTCGTCCGAAATATTCCTTTTACTTTCATCAAAGTTGGTTCATGTTGAAGAACAAAAGTGCTAAAATTGTCTGAATAGTATCCATGCGAAGTCTAAGTTACTTACCGTCTTCATTCCATCCTCCTTCAGTTTGATAAGCCGATGTCGCTGCGCCGAAGAGAAACTCGTTAGGAAACGTGTTGTTATCAGAAACCACATTCTTCAGAGATATAAGGCAAAAACTGTTAAAAGAAAATTTAAGGTTAAACGGTGGTGGCAGTCAAATTGATAATTAAGTTTTATTAAAAAAAGCTACAAAAATAAACAGTGAAAACGCGACATTGCTATTGGTGGACACTGGAGCAATAAATCTGAATTATTTAGAAGTAGCTAAGTTATATTTTCAGAAGTGTACATCGGAATCAAACCCGGGGTCTGCCTAGTTAATACCAGAATTCTTAACCACTTGACCACCGACGCACCGAGTCTACACTTCTGAAATTTGGGGTTTTTTTAATTGAAAACTTATGTACATAATCCAACAAACCACACTTCGAGGCTTTTCCATCTAAATATACCTCAACAGAACTATCCACTCGTTAGGTATAGCCTCACAAATACCATCAGCTAAACGAGCGAGACTTGGTCTTCCGCTGGGTACCCTGGAACCGTAACACGGTTTCGGAAGCTGTAAGGCAACCCGTGAAGAAATAAAAAAAAGTGTGGACTCCTGCTTTGTTAGTTACATCCCAAGACCTCATTTCCAAATGCAATGCTCTAAATATTGCTCTGCCAACGTGCATCATCAGAACGAAACTTCGCCAAACTCGATGACTACAATTACAATTTGTTTGAAATTTGCAATTTTATCGTTGCTCTACATTTATTTTTAGCATTTTCAACAATGGAAATGGATAGCTTGAATTTTAAGCCAGTTTTAGAACTTTTCTGACATTTGTCTGGGGTTAAACTGTTCCCATTTATTTATTTTTTTCAAAAAGTATCCATCATGGTTTTGATGATTCCGCCAATGTAAAGTATTATAGACGTCACAGTAACAATAAGCCGATTAATCGGTAAGATGCTTCCGCCGACCGTGATATGCCCTATTAATCACTGACTAATCACAACTATCACAGCGCGTCACGGCGGGCGCATGCGTTGGTCACCTAGACGTGACGTGAACTATTCCCAATTTCTCTGTAAATAATCCACCTGTGTCATTGTAATTTGGCATATTAGTTACTTATTAAATATATCTAAGTGAAATAGCCGTTATTTTTTCAATTGATTTTATTGAATAGGAAATATGGGTGGTAAAATAAAGGATTTATTGGCCCGTGTTTTCTCTTTCATAAATCTATCACAAAGCTCTTAAATATTTTAATAAGCTACAACGCGATGTATGTAATTTAAGGGTAGGTAATGGTATAACACCGCTAAGATTGAGCTTTCTGATAGATTATGAAAGAGAAAACGGGGGCAAAGTTTAACCACCCATATTTCCTATTTAATAAAATCCATTGGAAAAAATAACAGCTATTTCGCTTAGATATATTGAATAAGTAACAATGCGCTAAATTACAGTGACACAGGTGGATTATTTACAGAGAAATTGGGAATAGTTTATCCCAGAAAATTATGGCTATAGAAGCCTTAAGGCTAAAGTATTTTTATTTTCAAAGTGAACAACTGCTTTACTTACTTTATGATAAACTCCATTTTATCAGAAGCAGATAAATTTTCTTGAGATAAAATTTTGCCTATTTCACTCTCACACAACACAACATTTGCGTTTATTATTATATTTGTTAGGATTTTATAGTTACTAGGTACCTACATGTATTTAGGTATGTACCTAAGTAGGTATATGACAATTTCAGAAATAACTCAAAACTGATAATTTATTCTTTAAAAATATTTAGAAATACACATAGCTAATTCTCGCTGAAAGATGTGTGAGCACTCATTACGATGAGATAGAAACAGTGTAAAATGCGTGCGAGTAAAAGAGACAACAATATTTCTCTGTTTTCAAATTTTCTACTTTCGGCACATGTTTTGTTTAGGGAGGGCTTATGTACCTACCTGTTACTATTTTAGGTACTTAGGTGTGATACATTTTAAATTTGGAACCTATCTTAAATTTTTTTTTATATAAATTATTGAAAACTTACCAGAAAACTATTTGCATTAACATCTTGTCACTTTTTATTATAACCATGTGTTTACTTAACTAAGTTAGGTCTTAAACTGAATATTACTTAAAGTCGTTTATAATCTGAATTAGTTAGGGTGCACATACTTTCCAATTTAAATAGGACTATCCAGAGTTCATCCTAACAAATATTATAAATGCAAAAGTGTTTATTTATTTGTCCTTATTTTACGCCACAACAGATCAACGGATCCACGTAAATTTTTGCACAAAGATAGCTTCTTTTGTCACATTTTAAAAACTTTCGCGACAAAAGCCATATCGGAAAGCTAGTTAAGTAATAGATTATAAATAAATTGCTACCTACTGTGGAAAATGACAAAAATTATTTAATGAAAACTCTTTTAAATTATTTTACCTATCTATTACGAGTAGGTTACTATAATTAATAATCGACCTTAAGTGTATGTCGGACCACGTATAGAGGACTACTTGTTTTAGTACGGAACCCTAAAAGCTTTATTTTTCAAAAGGAACATTTGACAAGTTTCATACCAATATGCACTGAATACTATAAAAATAAAATGTCCAAAAAATACGCAATTTTCCGCACCAGTCATACTTCTCACCCGGCGAACCACGATTTATCAATTTTGGGATAATTTCAGCTCCTATATCCATATTTTTTCTAGGATAAACTATTCCCAAACTCTTTGTAAATAATCCATCTGTGTCACTGTAATTTAGCATATAGTTACTTATTCAATATATCTAACTGAACTAGCTGTTATTTTTTCAATGGGTTTTATTGAATATGAAATAGGTATGGGTGGTTAAACTTTGCCCCCGTTTTCTCTTTCATAATCTATCACAAAGCTCTTAAAAATTTTTTAGAGTGCTCTTATACCATTACCCTTCAATTAAAGTCTTGTGTTTTTTTTGTAATTTATTGAAAATTCAAAATAATAATAATTTTATTATTTTTGACTAATTAAAAAATCATAAAACAATTTTTAATTTGAATTTTCAATAAGCTACGCAAAAACCGCAACCTAATATTTAAACAGCGCTTTAAAAAAAATTAAGAGATTTGTGATAGATTATGAAAGAGAAAACAGGGGCAAAATAATCCTTTATTGTACCACCCATATGTTCTATTGAATAAAACCAATTGAAAAATAACAACTATTTCACTTAGATATATTAAATAAGTAATTATATGCTAAATTACAGTGACACATGTGGATATATTTACCTTTGAGTAAGATATTTATAAGAGAAATATATAAGAGAAATTGGGAATGTAATATCCCTAGGTATACATACAATTTATGGATATAAAAAATAACACTTAATTATATATTTTTGTTATATTGTCTTTTTATCAAGAACTAGACTTTCCGCCCCCGGCTCCGCCCGTGGATATATTCCAACAATATAAAATATAGCCTATAATATGTCTAGCGTAGCTTTTTATTAGTAGTTTTTGAGTTTATTCATTACAAACAAAAAATTAATTTTACCTCTTTATAATTATTATTACAACAACAGGGTATTCTATTTTAGCCTCAGTTTGAAGAATTTATGCGGATTCTGATTTATTTTGTATTCTGAGGATGAAACTCGGTTATAAAGCCAAAAAGACAGGTGTGCATCATTGAGTTAGACAAACTGAATTGAACCGTAAATCACCCGACAAATTATATAAAAAACCGGCCAAGTGCGAGTCGGACTCGCGCACGAAGGGCTCCGTACCATTATCTATAAAATCGGCAAAAAAATCACGTTTGTTGTATGGGAGTCCATTTAAATATTTATTTTATTCCGTTTTTTAATATTTGTTGTTATAGCGGCAACAGAAATACATCATCTGTGAAAATTTCACGGTTCATGAGATAGGTACAGCCTGGTGACAGACGGACAGACAGACAGACAGACGGACGAACAGCGTAGTCTTAGTAATAGGGTTTCCGTTTTTACCCTTTGGTTCGGAACCCTAAAAATATTGATGTGTCTAAAGATTCTCTCGTAAATAATGCATTTTAATGAAGTTTGGACATCGTAGGCCGCATTATAAATCCTAAATTATAACCAAATTATGGTATAGCTACGTTTTTCTAGCATTTAGCATTAAATGAAATATGGAGTAACACGTGTGTCTACATTCTATCTGTTAACACCTTTGTTTAGTGAGTCTTTCAAATCAAGGTTGTTTATGAGGTTTTTTTTGGAAATTCTTTTAATTTCTTTTTTAAACTTTTCTGGGGCGTCGGTGGTCGAGTGGGTAAAACGTCAACTAACAACTGACAAATCGCGAGTTCAATCCCCACATCCGATTGTAAGTTTCGAGTAGGTACGTATATTTAATTGGTCATAGTAGGGCCATTGTAAAATAAATTTAAATTAACATTCATCTTTATTTTAAACAATCTTCTGTCCGCGGTTTCACTCGCGTATGGAAATGGATCCAAAAAGAAATAATCCCGTGGCTGCAATTTGCCCCTCCCCCGACCGCTTTCGAGGTATAAAAAGTAGTATATGTCATTCTCTAAACCCTAAACTACCACTATGCAAAAAATCATATCGATCCCGTGAAAAATCTGTCCCACGGGAACCATACATTTTTCTAGGATAAAAAGTGCTATTCCAGACTATAATCTATCTCTGTGCCAAATTTCATCCAGATCCGTTCAGCCGTTCTGGCGTGATTGAGTAACAAACATACATTCATACATCAAACTTTCGCGTTTATCCTCCGGCTTCGCCCGGATTTTCGAACAAATTAAATATAGCCTACTATTAGCACTTATCAAATAATTTTCAGAATCGGTTTAAAAGTTTCAGAGAAAAGTTTATAAACTGGAAAATCCTTCTTTTGCAAACTATCAAGACACTATAACATTAATAAAATTATTCATGAAATAAGTTATTAAGGACGATTATTTTCTTGTCACTCAATGGCTATGCAAGCTTGCATTACAATTATTTATTTTAATTGTACCTAATAATTGCTATTTGACAGCTCTACGTTGATACAAAAAATACTTCCTTATCAACCCACCTAATACCTATGCAAGTAAATTATTAATACATTATTTACATTATACATAGTAACACGTATATATATATAACCCCTTTACTACTAAGGCTCCGCCGTCTGTCCGTCTGTCACAGGGCTGTATCTTTTGAACCGTAATGTAGACACTTGAAATTTCACAGAGTGTGTATTACTATGGCCGCTATAACAACAAATAATATAAATAAAATAAAGTTAAAAATTAAAGTGAGTCCCCATACAAGAAACGTGTTTTTTTGGCGTTATTTGCTCGAACTTAATAGCAATACATAAAACGTCTAACTAGTATAACATTAGTGCATACTTTTAAGTAAAACAACAAATAATGAAAAACCGGCTAAGTGTGAGCTGAACTCGCGCTAATTTGTTCCTGCGCCATATACATGGGCTTCAATCAAACTTAGTCTGACATACTTCGTGTGTAAAGGGTTGCCATGTATTTTTTTCAGAAGTTCGGGACTTGTACTTAGGTAAATTGAATAAAAAAATCGGGACAAAGCATTTTGACGCGGGACACAAAAAAGCGAATAAAATTAAAAGAAAGTATATTTGAAGAATTGTTTTATTAATTTTTTTTTTCTTATTTGTCATACTTTAAATCGTTTTTTGTGCTGCAAATCCAGTGTGCTTTCAAACACTGTGGGAGTTTTAAACTACAATTACGATAGGTACGTGCAAAAAATGTAAGATAAAAACATAAATTCGGTTAAAAGTAATATTTTCTTTGTTTAATTTTTTGTTATAAAAAAAACTTAAAATAATAACAAACTAAAATATGTAAGAACTTATCTAATTAAAGGTCGAAAAGGTCTCGCCCTAATGGCATAGTGCCAAGAACGCTGGCTGCATTTCCTCTATTTGTTTAACTGATAAAATATTAAAGCGGGACATGTACCTGTCCCGACGGGACATTTGAAAAATCGGATGTTTCGCGGGACACCTGGCAACGCTATGTGTAAGTCCGACTCGCACTTGGACGGTTTTTTACATTACATACAATATTTTAAAATTAGTAGACGCTAATAATTTTGAGTTCTGGAAATAGATAGTATGCAAATCTGCAAATTAGCATTTTTTACAGTTAGATACGTATTTTTCTTATATTAAATTTAATATTCTTAAATAAAAGTACAAAATATTTGTTATTTTCAAAATAAGTGCGAAATTCTGTGTATATGTAGGTAGCGTCAAAGCGTGAGAAGTTGATTATTACCTACCTAAAGAAAATTCGTCATTTTTTGGCTCCACTAATTTAACTTTGCAAAATATTTGTTTCTTTCTAGCAACTCCGCAAAGCTTGAAAGTCGTAATAGTACGTACGTCATCTTATTTAAAATAAGATAAAAAAATGATAAAATAATGTAGTACACTTCATTACCTCGTAATATTAAGACGGTTGTGTAAATAATGATAGGGCTTATGTTATGGTGAGTTATCTGTTCATTTACTCCATATTATAAAATCAAAGACACGCTTCTCGTGTTTCGAAGAGCACTGCAAAAATAACTGCAAAAAAACAAATTAATGTCCATTAAGGGCCGTTGGTCGAGGTCATCTTATAACTGTCAAAAATATGGCAAATCTCAGTTAATCCTGGAAAGTTGAGTTTATTTATACAACATTTCCATCATACAAGATGACTGAAAGTAACGGTCCTTAAGTGCAGCAACAGGCATGCCACCTGTTCTTTTTAATATGTACAACTGTGTGCATAGTGTTTGTGCCTTGAAGATAATGATATGTTAAATTACTTACTTTTGAGAAGCGCCTTCGACTCTATTCTATTCTATTATTTCGTGTTATGGTTCCATCAGGGTTCTGATGATTCCGCCAATGTCAAATTAATCGGTAGCTGGGACTGGGATATGTTCTATTAATCACAGGCTATAATTACAACTATCACAGCGTGGACGGGATTAAACCGGATTCCCCATCATATCACGACGAAACGCGTACGTCGGTTGCCCTGACATGACATAGAATCCGCTTTCGACTCATAGGTATTATTTATTATTGTCATGCCATACAAAATAACATCTCTTTCAATTATTAACTTGGTATGTTCCACAATATCTCCGTAAATTATTTACCGATTCAGTAAATTTGTCTTTAGTATTTTTTTTTTTCATTTATCACGGGTTCCCTTACAGCTCCCGAAATCGTATTACGGTTCCAGGGTACCCAGGAGAAGACCAAGTCTCCCTCGTTTAGCCGATGGTATCTATTTGTGAGGTTATACATAACGAGTGGCTAGTTCTGTTCTGTAAAAGCCTCTAAGTGTGGTTTGTCAAGTTTTTATTTAAAAAAACCCACTGGTACATGACCGGGATCCGGGATTGAATCCGGGGTCTGCCTAGTTAATACCAGACGTCTTAACCACTCGGCCACCGACGCACCTTTGGTACTATATTTTACTATTACAGTTTTAGTCTCCTGACTCTACAAAATTGTGTTGGAGAAAACGATACATTCTCTAAAGATTTTCTCTTCGGTGCTGCAACATCAGCTTACCAAGTTGAAGGAGGCTGGAACGAAGATGGTAATTAATAAAAATTGTATCTACCTTGATTCCAAAATCAACAAGAGTCACACTGCAAGTCATATCAAAATTATGTAAATTGTGATAACATTGATAACGAAAGACATGGCATTAAAAAGAAGTTTCTAAGTGCATATTCGTAGGGTACAATTCAAGAAACAATGAAGACATAATAACATGGGATTTTATTTACTAGTATAAAATATTAATGTATAATATTCAGAAGATACTAGATTTTTAGAGAAATTGACAATTTCAAATTTCAATTTCAACTTGATTATTCTGAGTTCGCGAAAACTAAAAAAATATTAAAACTACTGAACCTCCAACCTTATTATCTTATTGCGGATGTCTAATTAAACCAACCGTGCGAGCATGACGGTGTAGAAAGAACCCCTAGACGTAGACAAAATCTCAGTTAGAAAGAGAAATATTTCCTGTAATGACAAAGCAGGACAAAGAGTAGGTATAGCTTCGCGAAAACCTGTGTTTACCAGTAAGAATAATAGTGAACAATTTCAAAAAATTAAGACTTTTTGGTTGTCTTACCTTTAGTGACTGTACAACTCTCGCCAAATAACTGTAGCCTAAGGGGCCGTCTCCACGACCGTGAGAATCGCGGCGATAGGCTCGCCGTGCTATATCTACAAACTTTATAGGCGACTTAATCGCCCGTGGAGATTGGCCCATAGAGCTGGATCGAAATTGGTGGCACGGAGGAGACTATCGCCGCGATTCTCTCGCTCGTGGAGACGGCCCCTAAAAGTGTCACGTGATTAGACTGCGCTTCATACGATTTGTATTAGGCGTCCTCCCCATTCTAGAGCTCAATTTGGCTAAATGTATTTAGCGGGGTTTATATCTAATGGCTCAAGATAAGTTTAACCGATGGTGTAAGGCACAGATTTTCTATATTAAGTGGTGTAATATGTGCAGTAAAAATATTCTGAAGGGGGTAGGTATTTGCAGTATGAAACATCGCGACAGCAATGTATTTCAAGTAAATATGGATGTCAGAACAAATTTCAACTTTCATTTTCAGGTAAATCAAAGTCAATATGGGACCATATAGTTCACAGTAAAGAAATAAACAAAGATGGACGTTGTTGGACAGTGGACTGTTCAGATGGAGACACAACCAGCGACTCTTATCACAATTACAAGCGAGATGTTGAAATGCTTAAAGAAATCGGTGCACAAGTTTACCGCTTCTCCATATCCTGGTCAAGAATCATGCCCAGTGGTTTCCCAAACCGTATTAATAAACCTGGCGTTGATTATTACAATAACCTCATTAACGAGTTGATCAAAAATGGAATAAAACCAATGATAACGCTCCATCATTTTGATCTTCCACAATCTCTACAAGATCTTGGTGGTTGGGCTAATCCGTTAATTGAAAAATGGTTCGCAGCTTACTCCAGAGTTATATTTAGATTGTTTGGTGATAGAGTGAAAATGTGGATCACTATAAATGAACCAATGATGGTTTGTGAGATGGGTTATGGTGATAATATAATAGCTCCAGCTTTAAAATCTTATGGTATAGGAAACTATATATGTTTTAAGAATATTCTGCTAGCACACGCTAGAGCGTGGCACATGTATGATGAAGAATTTAGAAGTGCTCAGAATGGTATTGTGGGCATCAGTATTAGTATGATGTGGTATGAGCCATTAACGGATTCTCTAGATGATTTTGAAGCTGCTAAGGATTTAAGAGCATTTGAGGTATTTAATTATTAAGCCCATGCAAAATTTATTAAAAATAGATTCCAATATATATTTTTTGTTTTGTATTTACAGGACTGGGTAGCAGACCCAATATTTACAAAAGAAGGTGATTTTCCTAAAGTAATGAAAGATAGAATAGCCAGTAAAAGTGCTGAACAAGGATTTCCAGAATCAAGACTACCGAATTTGATGCAGGACGAAATAGATTATATTCGAGGTTCTGCAGACTTTTATGGTCTGAACGCATACGCTACATATTCTTCGTACAGAAATGGTTCAAAACCAGGTTATTCCGACCATCACGTTTCCGATTACAATATTTTGCTAGGGAAATACGAAGTTCCTTCCTATGCTGATGATGTAAATGCTTGTATTACTGTTATGCCTGAACACAACCCTTCAATGTTTATGACGGTGAGCTATTTCTTTAATAAATGTCTTGGGGAATTTAATGAATGTCCACGTCATAAAGCATCTCTGCATAGTGTTTCGAGATCATTGCTATGTCTCAATAATTACCCTCCCTCACCTACCACTAAATCCAGGGGTCGCATTTGCTTGCCATACATTGAAAAAATGCTGCAGTTTATAAAATTTTCGTTCAACTATTACAGGACAATCCGCCAGGCTTTTATAATATATTGAAATATGTTCAAGAAAGATATCAAAATCCTGTGATATATGTTACGGAAAATGGTATTTGTACCGGCCCTTTAGAAGATGACATTAGAGTCAATTTCCTTAGAGGACATATCGATGTTATGAAGAAAGCCATGAACGAAGGTGTTGAC
The DNA here is from genome assembly GCA_963924495.1 of Nemapogon koenigi. NCBI lineage: Eukaryota > Metazoa > Arthropoda > Insecta > Lepidoptera > Tineidae > Nemapogon > Nemapogon koenigi. The sequence goes on from OZ004648.1 coordinate 3,075,379, forward strand.
GTTAGAGCTTACATCTTCTGGAGTCTACTTGACAGTTTTGAATGGAATTCTGGATATCTGTACGTATGTTTTATACCGTAGTTTAGTACTTACTGACATTATAAAAATATGCGATTAGCAAAATCGGGATATAATGACAATTAGTGAATAGAATTTGTCCGATCTTGTTTTTGTTGTTATTTGAAATCCCTGCATCAGTTAATTAATATGAATGATTGTGAATAGAATATATATCTTTTATTAAGAAATTATTAGATTTGCCAGCGCTTGTTGTGTCAATAGATTCACCAAGTAAACAGCAGGTAAATGTTTAACTTTTAAAACGCTAAGAAACCCAATGTTGCGTGATGCATAGGATCAGGAGACTAAATTGCTAAAAGTATTCTTTTTATTTTTAGAATAAAATTTGGACTTTATGAGGTAGATTTTGAAGATCCCAAACGAACTAGGGTTCAGAAGAATTCAGCAAAAGTTTATGCAGATATAATAAGAGAAAGAAAAGTAACACATATTCCATCTAAGAGGACGGAATTTTGAACAATAGCATCACCTTTAATTTCGTAATAATACTAGTTGTGGCTTACAGTTTCTCTTGTGTTTTATTCAAGTCACTGATCAGTCCCATCCATAAGGTGTAGCTAGGTACAGTAGTGAAAAAATAGACCGTTGGAATAACCTCACTCAATCAAAAAGAAAAAGCACCATCGACTTTTCGTACTTGGTACGATTTCGTTTCAGATCAGCGTTTCATTGATCACAGATCATTCAAAGTTTAACCAAATACCATCAATCATAATGAAAGTTAAAAATATAATTCTGCTTCATGAAAATTGTTTTCAATATGATACCCTCTCAGACTGCTGTAGGCCTAGGCCTGTATATCTCTACGAGTCTGTTTTTGCGAATAAAATTGCATTATGTAAGGTCATTGCATATACCTAAAGATGGGGCAAAAACTACTAAACGGATTTTGTTGCGGTTTCATTATTAGATAGGTTAATTCACCGGGAAGATTTACTACTAGATAATAAACATGGACCTATCATTTTTAGGAGCTGAGCATTAACAGTGAATCAAGTAGGGGGATAGGTTGCAGTTTTCATGGTGTATTCTGTCTAATCCGTAAGAGATATGTCAAAATGATGTAGGAATAAATTGTGTAGAATAAAATGATTATTTATAATAGGTAATCCAAAGAACTTTCCTTTTCTTCTATCGAGTTAAGGAACAGCGAAGATTTCTTCTATATGTTTATTATTTTTTGTTATGAATAGTACTAGGTATCTATCTAGCATCAACAAATTTTGCAAAAGTAATTAACCCACTCTTATTTTACGAGAAAATTTAAAAATAACTCGTGCAAATATGAACATATGAAATAGCAAGTAAACGCTATGTTTGCGTGAAAGGAAAAAAATGTCGCGTGCTAATGCGCAGGCGCAGGCGACAGATAGCCCAATACGTTATACCTACTTAATAACTGTAAAATGATTTCTTTATGCGATTGACGGAACGCACTTTTACGTTTCTAAAGATCTGTTCACAATTCTTGTGAGGTTTGTATAGAGCAAAACTCGCGGACAAATACCTAAATTGTTTTTTATTAATTGACAGAAAACTGTTATTTAACGGTTTTTTCTTAGAAAAAATCCTATGGTTATCTATCAAAACATTGAGAACTTCGAAGACGAACTTTTCAATTTTTTTGTGAATTAAAATAATATTTAAAGTGTTGAAAATTATTTACACATGCTGCCACCTGTTAAGTTTAAAAAGGGGCACTCTCTAAATGACGACATCGTTACCAGCTTCTTTAGACTTTGTGCAAAAAATCACGTCGATCCGTTGCTCTGTTTGAAAGTGAAAGAAGGACAAAAAACAAACACACTATATTTAAACAGATATTAATTGGGATAACTGAAACTTGCTGAAAATAATGTGGAGGCTTGGCAATACATATTGGCTTTCAATATGAGTACATATTATCATGTCTGTTTTTAGAGACTATAGCTTAGGGGACATCCATTAATTACGTGAGCTCAAAATAGGGGGGAGGGGTCCAGTAAAATCTCATCATATCTCACTTAAACTGAGGGGGGTATAATTGAAAATCTCACGTCAACATTGCTGTAAGTAGTTTTTTTTTTCTTCACTTGAAATGTCCCATTTTGCCCGCTCAAACATCTCATGGTTAAAAACATTTATTTTAAGAGTTAGAAAAAAAGTAAAAAATTAAACATTTAGAATTTTTAAAAGAAAAAGAAGGTATAGACAATACCGATTTTATAAAAATAAATGTAGTTTTTTAACAACTGTATAGCAGAAATCTCACGTATGGGGGAGGGGGGGTCCCACTAAATCTCACTCAATCTCACCAAGGGGGAGAGGGGAGTCTAAATTTGAAGAAAAATTGCTCACGTAATTAATGGATGCCCCTTTAAATAATCGAATTTCGATTTTGGGAGAGAAATAAAAAAATAAAAAAAATTTTTTTCAAGTGCATCATGTGACATATCAAATGAAACGGCTCGTTATAAGAATACTTACAAATATATATTTTTTATAATAAAATGCATAGTTTAAATTATATTAAATAAAATTTGACCGCCCTTATCTCCGAAACTACCTACTGAGTTTAAAATAAAATAAAAAAATAGGAAATCGCTCATAGGTCGACTCGCTCTATTTTTTAACACGGTATTATAGGTGAAAATTATTATGCACACGACTTTATGCTAAATGGTGGCACATTGACGGTCTGGTATACCGCACTCTGTTCTCTGTCGGCATTCCGTTACTTACTCGCGTCGCTGATCACATGCATTGTGTTTTTTTTTATTATTTACCGCGATATAGACTACACGGTTGATTTGTATTGAAAAATATATTAAACCGTTATGTTTTAGTAGTACAAACAATGTGTTAAGTGCTTCTTATTTTGAATTTCGAGTTCTTAAACAAACTTTTTTCAAATTGGCGGGTAAAATGAAGGCACGAAAACGTTTACTGTTGCTAACGATTATTTTTCTGACGATATCTTCTTGCGAAATGAAGAGGAAAAAGAAGAAGGATTATCCTACGGAGAAGCAATTGGCCCTGCAGCGGAAGGAAACGACGCCTGTTGATTTTACGAGGTTGTTAATAATGCGACTGGTTTATGGAATGGCTAAGGTTATGGGTTTTCAAGAACCTTTAGCTGAAGTTTTAAATGGAGCTCTGGTGCCGCCCGGGGCTGATGATGATGATGATGACTTTGACAGTGATTTGTTTGGTGATGATGACGATTATTGAAACGTTCGGAAATTAAATTAAAAGTGGGCCAAGAGGCCAATTTTAGCATTTAAATTTGGCAGCGCTGTCGCCGCTAATAGTCACAGGAAATTAATTAGTTCTTTTTTTTTAATTTCAACTAATCTCCCACAGAAAAAATATAAATTAGTCTAATTTTAAAAGAAATAAGTATTTAATTTGTTTGATTATTTTTCGTCATTAAAAGGGTGTATAAAACATCGTACCGATAAAAAACATCGTTCTTATTCATTTTTCCGATATTGTTTCTATCAAGAAATACAACAATACTCTACTCTATTTTAGTATAGTATTTTTAGCCTAAGTTTTAAGAATTTATGCGGTTTCTAGTTTGTAAGTAAGTATTTTTGTTAAGTTTCAATGAAAAATTAAGTTATTTATTATTTAGATTAATAGACCAATTTTTAGAAAGTATCACCTAGGTACTTACCTATTTTTAATCAAATTCTTTTATTATTATTTTTAAGTAAGTAGGTCTCCATACCTATTATATTATTATTTAATAGCTAAAATGTACCTGGTAGTATTTATTATGCATGTAAAATAAGACTACTATGAACTCAAGTAGAAAATATTATTTTTTCAATAATTACAGATTTTTTTTTCTTTATTTACGGGTTGCCTTACAGCTCCCGAAACCGTGTTACGGTTCCAGGGTACCTAGCGGAAGATCAAGTCTCCCTCGTTTAGCCGATGGTATTTGTGAGGCTATAGGAGTGGATAGTTCTCTTGATGTAGGTATATTTGTGGTTTGTTGTTGTATTAAAAATCCCATTGGTACATGGCCGGGATCAAACCCGTGGTCTGCCTAATTAATAGACCTCTTAACCACTCGGCCATCGACGCACCAGTACCTACAGATTTTGTAGTAAGTATACAATTTTAGGTTACACCCTACTTGTTATTATATTATGTAGTGTATAGGCAGGTAAGTACAGTCAGAGTCAAAAGTACCAATAAGTATACACTTTTCGATCACATAAGATTTTGTGACGTCTTTTTTTTATGTAGTACCTACCTTAGTATGTCATAACATAATATGCTACTTATTATGCGTGTTTTTTTTTATTCTAGCTAGTCGATAGAACATAAATTCGTAACTCACACAAATAGAAAATTGCTATGTAGCGACCTACTTTATCACTATAAAAACAGAGCTAATAATCTCAATTTTCCTTCCTCTTAAAACAAAGCCTGAAGTGAAATAGCAGGTCGAACTAAATTCATTATTTGAAAGACACCATCACGGCCTTATCTTGTGGTGTGGGCACAAACGATTACTGACAACAATGTCCATAATTAGCTAGTGACGGCATGCCTCTGTGATATTTCCCTCTTATAATCATAGTAGGTTCTTCCATTTTGTTCAAATTTTATCTAACGTCAGTTAGTTCTCTCCCATAAGATACTAATGGTTCCAAAACTTTGTCCTGTAGTCAACTACTATTTTATTTAAACCTATAATATAATATATTCAATTATCGACTCGATTAATTATAGTAATATTTTAAGATTTAATTTCATAAATAGATATATAAATAAACTTCTAGGTACAATTACACCTACACTATATTAGACTAATATGTAAAAATGTAATAGCTAAATGTAGGTATAAAATAATTTTCATGCCGACTGTACAAGGGTTTAAAAAATAAAATAGATTTGATTTAAATAAATATTATTATATCCTTAAATACATAATTACTTATAGACAATGTTGTTTTACTTATATTATGATAGATTAAATAAATATTATTATTATCACCCAATAAAAACAAAATTCATTTATTTTTTAAACATTATTAAAAAATCAGTTTCATAATTGACTATATATTACTTATTTCATTTGTGACAATCGGTGCAAAGTACAAAAAATCTACTAATTTTAAAATTATGTACCGAACACCGAATGTCAAAAAGCTTCTAGATATTTTCAGGTACCTGTACAGATTCATAATTTAATTTAAAAATGGATAGAGGGATCCAAGGCATGGGATGACTTCTCTTCTCAATTCTCATTCCATTGTTTCTTGTGGTACACTTCACTTGGCTATTTGTAGGATTTCGTGTTTGCTGTATTTGCCAAATACGCAAATATCTCCTCCACACATTGCCAAATATAGCAAATACGAATAGCCATGTGAAGACCTACCATCAAATTAAATATTAATTGTAACCTAATACTTTGATCGCAAAGCTTAAAAAAATGTACACTTACATTATTCTAGATCTAGATTATTCTCACTCTTTTGGGTGCAATTCATGTTTCATATTTACAAAAAACCGCCAAAAAATTTACAGTCCTTTCCAGTCACAACCACGGAAAGCTCATGCATGTATACATTACCAGTTACCCCTTGTATCTCTTTACATTCATACATCCAAACATTCAAGATATTTCATTTTAGAAAAGGATTTCCTTTGGTACCCTTACCTATAGAGATGTTGTTCCCAGATGGTAAGGATTGCAAGAGGTTCGAATTGTAATCGCCATTTAAAAAAATACACCCTACATTACACCCTAAATTGAACGACAACCAATCCTGCCTGAAGAGTCAGCAGCCCGCAAGCAAGCGCCTGGGAAATTCGAGGCTTCAAAAAACCTATTACCACAGCTATACGAGTAGGAGGCTAATAATATACCACGCTAATGTAGCAATTCTAGAGTTTCTTGCTGTGAAATATCTAAAGATTAAGTCCCAATCTCGTCGTAAACCCTCTTAATAAACGGCTAAAAGAGGGAGGACTTGGTCTTCAGCTGGGTACCCTGGGACCGTAACACAGTTTCAGGAGCTGTAAGGCAATACCTAGGCCAATTCATAAAATTACTGAAAAAGGACGACCCTATATTCCACTAAAACTAAACGCCCGCTCTTCTCAATAAAGCTGTATTGTAACTGTACCGTTTAACAATTTGGAAATCTCAGGAGTGGAATGGTCAGACCATTAGCGACAATCTGCACAATATCTAGCATAATATTTGCACCAAAATGGGAGTCAGACTAGACAAGAGAGTACGCAGTTTTAACAAGCATACCGGCTGAGAGCGAGAGGTATACTGTCCCTCAATCAGCAGTTCATCTATATCTTCAGAACACCAGCGATCGTGGTGAGATTTACGCGCTGTATGTGCAAGGACGAAGTTTTAACTGCAGTCTCACCTGGACAGGTCTAAGACAGGATTAGTAGGGCCCTTTAATAAACACCTTTATCAGTATTACAAACAGTCCACTATGCAGAGACTGAAAAAACGATCACCCACGTCTATCTGGATTGTGCAGTGTTCACAGAATACATGGCTGCTCATCTAGATACCCCTCGGGACCGTTTAAAAGGCATGGCGCAGCCTGTGGGGTTAGCATATATACATTTTGACAGCGACACTTTCGTTTCGGTCGAATGGCCTTGAACAGGCCAAAACGTTATGTCCAACAAGGACCGGCCAGAGATAGCCCGGGGCCGAGAGGTCCGGCCCAACAATGTGCGGGAAAATTCTGTGTACTTGTCTTTGTCCGGCCAAGCAAATTGCTCGGCATTCTTGTGCAGGGCATGCCCGGTCCGGGCTATCTCTGGCCGGTCCTCGTTGGACATGAACGTTTTGGCCTGTTCAAGGCCATTCGACCGAAACGAAAGTGTCGCTGTCAAAATATATGCTAACCCAGCTGGTCGGCAGCCCGATCGGCTTCCGAGCTGGGATGGCAGGAGTAACCGAATTTCCGCCTTACGCAATAGACGCTCAGTCATCGAGATTCGGAGACCGAGCCCCATATAACCAACTGGAAATATATAATTAGCGACTATAAACCAACCAATTGTGCTTGACAAAGTTCAACTACAATATTCATACCTATGAGTCAGATACAGCAATATATTTATGTGAAACAGATATAAGTCTAGAATTATGTGCATATCTTCAGAATTCAGATAAGAAGTTCCTATTTGTTCTTACTTAACTAATAATCTTAATATATTTTTTTATCATGACATGTGTCCAACAGTTGGAGAAAATAAAGTATTAAATATGTTCATATCTCTTCTAGAAAAGGAGGCCTTAAGACTGTGGACAAAATGAGGCCAATCACATCCTAATGCTGTTAAACCAACAATCTTAAAGTATCTACTTTACCTATTGATCTCCAGTTGCTTCATCATCTGATCATGACTAATGTGACCATACCTAATCATCCATACATTTCTCCTGAGAGGATACAATGACATCATCATCACTACTTTCAAAATTCACATCATTTACTTCCACAACTTCACCCATACAACACCCATTCATTTTCCTAATTAAATCACCCCATTTGACAGAAACATCACAAAATGGACATCTACCCTCAATTGGAACATAATCTCCAGGTTTCACGAATAAATCAGCTAAACATGATATATGGCATACCAATTCACATTTTGTATTCAAGCAGGATATTTTCGTTTTCATATTTTGAATGTAATTAGAACATATGAGACATTCCAGGTGAGATTCCATAGTTTTCTGGTTTTTCTTATCCAGATTTCTTGTTTTAATTGTGCCATAACAAGTAGTTATATGGCATGGAGGGATTCTGCCATTCTGTAAAAGAAAAAAAGTTATTCTATGTATATACATAAAATTTAAATGTCTGTAATTTGATTTCAAAATCCTTTGATCAATATAAAAGAAATATATGGAGACAATAGTGGCAATAGTGTGCCACATAGCATACGCCACTCGTTTGTTCCTCTTTCCACGCTTTTATACCTTTCGCACTTTTCGCTTTGTCACGCATGTTTATATGGCAAAGCGCTGAGATGCTCCATCTATTTCTTTTATATTGATCAAAGCTAATAAATACCTAGTGGGTATATCTTTGTCTAAAAAATTTTGGTGAAATTGAAACATAATATTACAGTCTAATACAGTTCAATATAAGGATTTCTTTCAAGGACAAAAACTAATTTAAAAATTTTATCTTCACGGGTTACCTTACAGCTCCTGAAACCATGCTATTGGTCCCAGGGTATCCAGTTGAAGACCAAATCTCCCTTTTTAGCTGATGGTATTTGTGAGACTATACCCAAGGAGTGGCCAGTTAGGTATATTTAGATTTAAAAGTGTGGGATTATGTACATAGGTATGTTTTTAATCATAAAAACTGTGGGAAAAAATTATGATTTGATTTGATTTGAAAAACCCATTGGTACATGGCCAGGATCAAACCATGTTTCGCCTAGTTAATACTAGACGTCTTAACGCTACTTTCTGTCCTGCTTTGTCACACTTCATGCTCGCAAGGCTGGAACATATGAACAGCAAAGTTTTCGCAATGCTGTAGGTATGTTCCAGCCTCCAGGCTTAGGCAAAAGCAAAAATAAAGAAAAATAAATCATTACTGGAAATTCTTGATAATATTCTTTCTCAAGCCATCTCATAATTAATGGCAGTCTATTCCAAGGACCAACATTCAACATTTCAGAGAGAATCCTTAGTTTGTATTGGAATTCTGTTTCCTTTCTTGGTATCTTCTTCAAATTGGCCACTTCTTGTAGTCTGGTTGTCTTTAAGGGATTTTGCCATGCCCACTCAAACTAGAAAATAAAAAATATATAAGTATAAAAATTACAGTGTATTGACATTGTAGTACCTAGGTATGGGTTTGATTCTTGTTTTGAGAATTTTGAATTAGAATTAGAAAACTAAAATTTGATTGGAAAAATGGAATATCATCTGGCAATTTTATTGTTTATTTATTATTTGGGCTTTATTCAAACAAATATGGAATTTTGACTTGAATATGGGCTTTTATTATATAATATTTAACTGTTAAACATAACTTGTTAAAATGAAATAAAGAAAAACCCTAAGGCCATTATTCATAAACATATTTTAGCAACTTTTTTGTTAAAATGTGTTTATATGGCCACTACTCTATATTTATATGTATAATAGTAACTTACTCTTAAAGCTGATATATTATTCGGAAATCCATGCACTAATAATACCATTTTCCTGAAAATAAACAGTAATTTAAAGGTCAAAAATGCTTTGTAAAGTGCATTGCAACTTTGCATGTCTTTTTATTGTAATTTTTTTAAATAAGAGTTTAAAAAATATTATTATCAGTTCTGCAAATGTAAAATAGGTTAAAAATGTTAATTATTATGTAAAATTCTTAATATGTCTTTTAAGAATTTAAATTGACAACTTATTTGAAAAGACATGCAAAGTTTGTTTACACAATAAGTCATTTCTAAATGAATGCACTTTATATTCAATATTTTGTATAGAAGTGACAAAATAGGCTCAATGAAGTCAAATTGCAAAAAAAAGAGCTGGCCTCAAGTACCAAGTGACAAAAAAAAACTTAATTTTGTAAGGTTCCTATAGAAACATTCTCAATTCATGATGGGGTGCAAGAAGCAACTCAGATCTCCAGGTAACTGCCAGTACAACATCCACATTCCATAAACCATAAAAACAAAATTAAATATTCAGTTTTATCTAATAATTTCAACTAGCTTCTGTAGCCCGTTTAAGAATTAGTTTGACTTTTATTGCGTATTTTTCAGATTGGTTTAAAATTAGTCGCCATTTTGTGCTCGCGAAGTAAGCAAGGCTGCTAGAGGTAAGTTTTTAAAATCCAACTAAATCCTGGTTTATTGTGCACTTTCTATTCAAAATTTGTGTTTTTCTTACTTTGATATTAATATGGATTGTTGTGACGTAATAATATTTAAAATATTTCACTTCTTTATTAGAAAAAATGTAGTGGTCAATTATACATACAAGAAATATAAAAAAATTTAGTAATTGACCAATTTGGTCAACAACTGAAATTTTAACAAAAGTTGTATTTATTATCAAAACAGTGTGTATTCCTGAAGTATTATCTAGGTATTCACTTAAAACTTTGTATAATGTTCCGTAATCAGTAATTGACCAGTGGTCAACTACTGAACATTTAAACGTTTTTTGCTTGCTTTAGTGTTTGACCAGTTCGAATTTTATTTCAGATAAATTTGCAAAATGCCCCCAAAAAAAGAGTTTTTTAAGTACAGCGAAGAAAGTCTACTGCATGCGGTGCAGGAAATAAATGAGGGCGCCAAAATCAGGGAAACTGCCAGAAAATATGGAATTCCGCATTCCACGCTAATAAATAAAATTAAATTAAGAAGTCCAATTGTAAGAAAAATGGGGCCTCCATCTATTCTTACACCACATGAAGAAGAACTACTTTGTCGTTGGATAAATGCTATGGCCAAAAAAGGTTTCCCAATAAATAAACAAAACCTGATGCATACAGTTCACGATATTGTTTCGAAAGATAACAGACCTACAGTATTTAAAGACAATTTGCCAGGACGAACATGGTTCGAGAGTTTCCTTAAAAGACATCCCAATATTAGCCAACGACACTCCGAGAATATTGACTTAGCTCGAAGCAGAGTAACAGAAGCAGACATAAGAACATGGCACTCTAATCTATATGATTATTTAAAATCAGAAAACGCGTTAGATATATTGGATGATCCTGACCGAATAATTAATTGTGACAAAGCGGGGTTTCAAACCAATCCTTCAAACGGTGTCATACTTGGACCTAAAGGAATGAAAAATCTATACAGGGTATGCCAAAACTCGAAAGAAAATATAACCGTATTAGGAACATTCGCCGCGTCTGGAAAAATTTTGCCGCCAGCTGTAGTTTACCCGTATGAACGGATTCCTAGAGATATAGCCATAAATATAAATGAAGAATGGTCAGTCGGTAAATCAAAAAATGGTTGGATGACGTGCAAGGTATTTTACGGTTACATAGCAAACACCCTGCTGCCTTTTTTGCAAAATAATGGTACCAAATTCCCTGTTTTGCTGTTGGTTGATGGTCATCGATCCCATATCAGTGGAGAAGTTTCGAAGCTATGCATGGAAAATGGCATAATACTATATGCTTTGTACCCCAATTCCACACACATCTTACAACCCGCTGATGTGTCGGTTTTCAGACCATTAAAAAATAATTGGAAATTAGTGGTTCAAAACTACAAACTCAAAACAGGCACAAGAGTACTGACGCGATCTGTTTTTGCTCCATTACTGGAAGAAGCCTTTAAAGCAGCTACCCCATCAACGATAGCCAATGGTTTCCGCAAATGTGGTCTTTATCCATTTAACGCAGATGCGATTGATTATGGTCGTTGTATTAATGACCAAACAAGGCATGACATTGCTGATAAGCCTACCGAAATAGGCCCAGAACACTTTCTTTACATAGAGTCATTAATGCGAAGAGGAAGAGCAGAAGCTTTTCGTGCAGTAAACAAAGACGAAGATTGGACCGGAGAAGAATCTGCAAAAGAATTGTTTTATGTATGGCGCAAACTTAAAAACCGAGTTATGCCGGAATGTTCTGACAATATCGAAGGAAATGTAGAAAATGAGGAGAACATAGATTCTGCTGGAGATGGCTTACTAGAAAATCAAGAGTTAAAGGATTCTGCACAAGAAACAATCAGGCCTATTGCAACTCAAGCTCGACAAAACGTTGATGTACAAAATATTCCAGAAGACGATTTTCTAAAGTCCGCCGATGAAGTGATAGAAAACCAGGAGGATGAGCAAAACCAGCCAGATGATCCTGTAGTTGATATCCAAAATAACCCAGAAAATGATATTTTTAAAATCGGCGATGGATTGTCGGAAAATGAGATCTTGAATAGAAACACTCCAGAACCCTTCGAGCCTAATAAACCAGAAAACTCCCAGATTATTCGGAAAGTCCCTTCAGTCAAAATAAGTACAGCATTTGCCGGAGCTGTTGTGTGGCCAACGGAGTCACCTATAAAACATGAGAAAAAGAGAAACAAATTCGTTTATCCCGATGCGATATCTTCTCCGTCGTGGGTCAGTTACTGGGACAATAAAGAAAAAGAAAAAAAAGATAAAGACAACAAAAAAGTAATGAGAGCTGAAAAGAGAAAATTAAAGGAACAGAAGAAGATCGAAAAAATTCCAAAGTCAAAACAAAAGACATTTATAAAAAAACGCAGACCTGTTGTTTGTTCCGATACCAGTGATTCCGAAGACAATGAAGTTCTTTCGGATATAGCAGGAAAAATTATAAGAAAAAAGGATAAAACTGATTCAAAACAAAATAAACAAAGGGAAGCCGATAATCGGTATGATATAGGAATGTTTGTCATTGTGCAATACGAGGGCGAATATTTTCCAGGAATTATTCAAAAAAGTGAACATGACTATAAGGAGGTTAGTGTCATGGTACTCTCTACTCCAAATACATTCAAGTGGCCTGAAAAACCTGACACTATTTGGTATAAGAACGAAGATATTATTGAAAAAATAAATCCTCCCCTTCCTATAAACCAAAGAGGATCCTACAAAGTCGCCGAAATGGCGAAATATTTGCCTGAAAGATACTAAGTGAGATTAGTGTAGTTACCAAAAAAACATCACAAGACAGATATATAAGTCCTTTTATTTTATTCTATTCTCTTAAGTAGGTAGATATTATTAGAGTTCATAGAACCAAAGTTAAGTCTTTTGAACTGCTGCTGTTAAGCTATTAACAAATTACCTAAGTGGTTTGTGTAGTTACCAAACACCATGACAAGACTGCTATTTAAGTACTTTTTATTTTATTTGTTTCTTGTTAAGGAAATATTATAAGAGAGGTTATAGAACCAAAGTTTTGTAAGTCTTTTGAACTGTTTATCTATTTTCTGGTAAATTTTAATAGTAAAATAAGAGAAAAAACAATGGAGACTGTTTCAATTTAATAATTTATTTAAAATATAAGTCGTTTATATTCAGATGTTGCTTATTTGATTAAATAAAACATACTGTTGCAATGAAACTGTAGTTTTTACTGAACTGGTCAACTACTAGTTAAAAACTGGTCAATCATTAAATCCCTCTGGACAACTACAGGCGCATTAGCTGAAATTTTAATTCATTAATTAATAATAAAATAATGGTAAAACTAAATTAAAATTTCATGAGTTTATATTGATAAATAACTAATTTTTAATGTACACAAAAATAATCAAGTCAAAATTTCTAGTACATATTTAGTAAACATTTTTTTTGTATCGAAATCTGCCTTAATTGGTCAACTACTGGAGCGTTCACCCTAAGGACAAACAAAAATTTCTGATTTTGAGGTTTCTTAGAAACTAAAACTATGTGTTGCAATTTCAACTTGCCAACTTCATTGTGGCAACTACTCCACCGGTCTAGGCTCTTGTTCCTAGAGAAGACACCCACTTACCAAGGACCTTTGTTATTCGTTCTCCAAGCACCGCCAGCCCATGTCCCTCTGTTATGTTGTCTTATTCTTCGTATTGGGTTTCTAGTATAACCAATATAAGTCCTCCCTTTGTATTTAGGATTTAAGCAATATAATAAATATACACCAAAGAAATCTTCAATAACTTCACAAGTTTCCATAAGTTACAAATTAATCTTTAGATTTGATTTAAGATATATACATTGTCTAATAAAAGTTACAAATTCTGCATTTATATGTGTAAGTGGAAGTGAAGAATTTATCGCATGCTAATTATTGGTATTTAATAAAATATACAGCCAAGAAAAATAGCACATAAATTGTTTTACGAAATTCTAAAGAAATCTAACTGCTGATCTAACCAAGGATCTAACATGGATCTAACTAAATAAAATAAACCGAAATAAACAAACAAACCAAACGAAATGAATGAAAGTGAGTGACAATCATCCACATCCACACACACTAAATCCACAGAGCAATTTATCAGTCAGTCAGAGTAGTCAGTAGTAGGTAGGGTTACCGGTGGGGATGCTGGGGTGCATTATATACGAGGGGCGTTCAATATTGATAAATAATAAAAACTATACATCTGCCTTTGAGTATTTAAGACTGGAGACGGGAAGAGCTAAATCACCGAACAATTTTTTCTGCCAATTTTGGCGGGAGGGGAGGTAAACGTCTAGTACTAGCCCCTGTACCACTGTATTTTTCTGTCGTTTTATTGTCGCAACGGATTTTATGTTATATGATGATTATGTTAAAATACAAACATAATAATTTTATAAATAATGATTGGAAACACTATGTTTCAGTTGACACTTGACATTCTTGACAAATATGATTTTTTAATTTTTTTATCAATCAAATCCACAGACTACTATATCAAATCAATCAATAATCAATTTTTGCATTGTGATCAAATTATTTTACAATAATTTGCCGGTGGTTTCTTTAAATCATAAATGTTTTGGCAAGTTTTAATTTAGTTTTTCACTTAAATTACTAACTATGGCATCTGAAAATGATGGACACAAAGTTTGTGACCTGTAAGTACATTATCCAACACCTACTCCTAAGCATTACTTTTATTTTGCATTGTGACTTTCTATCAAGAAAGGACTTTCCAATTAAGCGTTTTCTAAAGTTTATGACCCCCTTATCCTCTCATCTCAATCACCTTCTTAAAACTTCAAAGACGGCAAATTGCGGTAACACCTACCTTTTAAGATAATTAGTATTGAAAAATAAAATGAAGTATCTCGAAATAACCACCATCTTATATAGAGATATAACACAAATTGTGTTAATGCTCCTACCCCTCACTCTCCAAAGTCCCTTAGTGAAGACTGCTTGTTGCAGAAACCTATAATTTGTAAGAAATCGATATTGAAAAACATAACCTCAAAACCAGAAATATTATATATTTTAGGTAGAAACGCCCAGCTTCGCTCGGTAACCAGAACGTAACCAATTTCTCTTAAAAAAACTTTTTTCATTCAAAAATATATTACTTGCTTATAAATATATTATTATATTTTTATTTATATTATTGTCTTTCAAGCTGAACTCACTGGATCTACCTACATTCACACTTTGCCCAAATTCATTAATAGTATTAGTCAATTAAGCAATGCATATATTGGAAAGCTGAGCCAAAACATATACCTGCTACTAGTATATTAGGTATGTATACTTACTTAAATCTTGATGAAATTAGAATCAATAGGTAACTATAATTAAATATATGCATGTCCAAACACATACTAAAATGAAACCATTATTACTTATTTCAGATGCAATACAAATCCAAGTAAATACTGCTGTCCAAAATGTGATGCGATGTATTGTTCCCTTGATTGTTACAAATCTGAAAAACATGCAGAATGCTCAGAAAACTTTTACAGAGATTGTATTACAGAAGAACTTGTGGGCAACGAAGTAGACGCTGAATCTAAACAAAAAATGATTGATATTTTAACAAAAATGCAACAGCATGATTTTAAGGAAGATGAAGATTTTACTGATAGTGACGAAAACGGAATTGATTCAGATGATGAAGAAGCTGTTGATTTACAAAATAGAATTGAGGGTTTGAATCTAGATAATGCTGATGAAGTATGGAATGCATTAACAGAAGAAGAAAAGAATGAATTTACAGCATTTGTTAGTGCAGGTGATGTTGGTTCTGTTATTCCTCAATGGGAGCCATGGTGGTTGTTTAAGAAGAAAGGAAAATTGATTGAAGAAGTTCAAAATATTGATAAACTGGAAGAAGAAGCTCTAAAGAAGTGTCCCATGTTGAAGAAAGTTTCAAAGTTATCAGAATTAACTGTAAGTATAGCTTTATTTTCAAATGTAACACTCAGTATTTTCTTTAGAGAGCTGTACTATTTTTATGGTATATGAATTATAAAATTTAGCAGTTGTCTGTGGCTGATTTCTACTATTTTCACATGGGCAAACCCTAGTAATTATTACATTTTTCTAATAATTTCAGTAAGTAGCGTGATGTTAAATAGCCTCTAATATTCCTCAAGAATTGGGCTATCAAATGCAGTTCCAGCTTAATTATTTGTATAGATATTTAATAATTAATTTTAAAACAATTTACAGAGTGTTAAACCTTCCCCTATAATCAAATTCAACATAACCAATGTATTGGCTGCATATGCATTTGTTGCAAGATATTTCAACGGAGAGCTGGACCCTGTAGAAGCAACTATATATTTATTAGCAGTTTGTGCTAATCTTGATGAAAATACAAATTTTGAAGATCCACAAATTGCTGTAGAATCTGTGGTGCAGAAATGTATTCAGGTAAAATTTGTACATGCTCTATTTCAATCTTTTCCCTTATTTAAGGGCTTTTTATTACTAAGCACTAATATTCCTTGTTACTTTACTCCGCTGTTCGCCCGTCCGTCCGTCTGTCACATGGCTGTATCTTTTGAACCATAATAGGTAGACACTTAAAATTTCCACAGAGTGTGTATTACTATGGCCGCTATAACAAATAATAAAAATAAAATGAAGTTAAAAATTAAAGGGGATCCTCATACAAGAAACGTGATTTATTCAGCGTAATCTGCTCGATCTTAATAATGGAAATACATACAAACGTCTAACTAGTATATAACTATAATGCATACTCTTAAGTAAAACAAAAAATAATAAAAACTCGCACTTGGCCGGTTATTGATATCATCAAATTTGGTCTAGCCTTATTAATTTGATCCCATTTTCCCCCTAATGTTGAATAGGCATGATGACTAAAAAATTCTAATTAGTCTGTTAGTTAGATTATCAGAAAATATTGGACACGTATTTTTTCTTTTGTCAATTAACCAAAAATTATGAAGATATAGCCCGCTAAAATTCCGCGTGACAATTTTTAGCAAGGCGTGACGTCACCAACCCCCCACTCCCTTTGTTTAATTGACAAAGGAAAAAATATGTGTCCAATATTTTTTGATAATCTATGATGGACTAAATAGAATAATATTTTGTTTACCCTGTCATCTACCCTTTATGCTATCAGATATAACATTAAATTAGAAGCTAAACTCGCTGATTGTGGGCAACTCTGCTTACCCCTCTTCTAGTAAAAAGTGTCATTGATGGTTTTTTTCTCTTACAGAGTGAAATAATCGAAACTGATGATGACAGCCTAGAAGTTACAAAACATGATGTTCTTCTAATACTCAATGGTCCCAGCAAAGTGAAGAAGGCATTTTATTGTAAAGCTGTCCTTTCACACATTTATTTCATTTTATTTGAAGCAAAAAATGCAGGTAAATGTTCTCAAAAAGAGGATGTTAAAAGTGGGCAGGTGTTCTCAAAAAAGTTTCCCGATCTCAAACTAGAACATTTGCCAAAGTTGGATATAAGTAAAGTAAAGAAATGTATTAAGAAAATAGATTATTATTTATCTTATATAGAAAGTTATGGAATGATTTCTGAGTAATATAGATAATTTTATTTTTACATTAGAGACTTTCACTTCACCTGATGTCATCCATCTGTAGCAAGTTCACAAATGACAGAGCTATATGATATACATTTTCTCACCCAAATCAGACAAACATAACATGGGGTTATATGGTAAGGGTTTAAAAACAAAATCAACTCAAAATTCAGGATACGCTTGGTTTTGGCCTATGCCGTCTGCGCCTAGGGCTGTGCAGGTAGGTAGAGGGGAAAACGCGTTGGCATGAGGCAAGACCAAGCGTCTCACACTTCGGAGACGCTTGGTTTTGGCCTACGCTGCGTGCGTCTGGTCGTGTATTTCTTCGTTTAACAAAATAATATTACTAATTTTGATGTTTCACATCTACCGGTGTCCCCTGACGCACTCTTTTTTTATTTAAGGCACCCTTTACAATCTTTACATTATACAATTTCTCGCATGCAGAAGGAAGTCATTCTGTGATATATACAAAGGATTCTACGTTATGTCATGGCGGACAACGCACGCGCCCCATCGTGACATGATGGCGAATCTGGTTTAATCCCGTCCGCGCTGTGATGCTTGTGGTCAGTCGGTGATTAATCACAGTCTGCAGGAACATCTTTGCTACCGATTAATCGGCTATTGTTACTGTAACGTCTATAATACTTGACATTGGCAAATCATAGATTAACATTGATGAAGCCATTATCTATACTAATATTATAAAGAGGAAAGATTTGTTTGTGTGTATGTTTGTAATGAATAAACTCAAAAACTACTGTGCCGATTTCAAAAATTCTTTCACCATTGGAAAGCTACATTCACCCTGAGTGACATAGGGATCCTTACTAAAACTCCAATAATGTAACCCAAGGTGTAAAAAAATGACCTAAGAAATTCCTTACATCGCGTGCGCTGCGAAAACTATTGATGATAGAACAAAATAATGTACTACAACTTTGCAGAACACATCATTATCTACAAAAAGTGTCGTGATAGCATATGTCTAATTATTATAGTTAAGTCACAATAAGTTTTCTTTTATTTTAAAAATTTAATTAAAAAGCCGCCGCTAGAAAAGGCTCTTTATTTGTACCTTGCTATTAATACTTATCAAAATAAATGACTTTATATGCATGACTGCTTCTTCAATACCTTTATATAACTTTTTGAAATATTCAATTCGGACATTCCATTCCAAATATATCACGAGTTTAAAAATAAAAGTATTTTTTTAACGCGATTTTAGTATTTTTGTATGAACAATATCCAAAGGTAGAGGTAGTGGTAGGGGGTAGGAGTAGGGGGTAGAAGTAAGGGTAGGGGTAGGTATAGGGTATATTTTATTTTGTTCGTAAATAGCCGGGGGCGGAATGCTAGTAAAATATAGAGAAGATATATACGAAAGTTTGCAAAATAAAACTAGTTGAAAGAGTTAATTATTGAGCAAATTTGCTGGGTCGGGCAAAGTACACAGAATTTTCCCGCACATTGTAGGGTTGGACATTCTCGGACCGGGTCCTGTACCGACATAAACGTTTTTGGCCTTTCGGTCGACAGTGTCGACACGAAAGATGTCACGTCAAATATGCTCACCCCGCTGATCAAGAAAATTGCGAGAAGTTGCATAATTAAGGTGGTTCGTTTTCCATACAAAGATATAATTAAGATAAACTAATTAACTAAACAGTAAAAATGTCTAAGAATGTGCTTACTTAACTATTTTCGGTTTTTATGTTGCGCGAAATCGATAGAAAATAACTTTTTTATAATAGAAATCATTAATATTAAACATTTTTTTTTGAAAAAATACGCATGTGTGTGTGTGTGTGTGATCTTGATAGTGTAAACTTTTTCTATTAGGTATAAAAAAGTTATTTTTTATTGATTTCGCGCAACATAAAAGCCGAAAATAGTTAAATAAGCACATATTTAGACATTTTTACTGTTTAGTTAATTGGTTTATCTTATTTACATTTTTGTATGGAAAACGAACCACCTTAAGCCACGCACCCTAAAATCGCGCCAACCGCGTACAAGCACGCGGTAAATTGCATAGTTTGCACACTAACATGGAGTGACTAAAATAAAACAAAAACTTCCATTACCAATTTTACATTTATTTTATATTAACAATAAATTAATAGTGATTACAGGAATGTCCACATAACATTTGCAATAAGAATGATACTTAAAATTACGAAATATAATGTTTAAAGCACAGTGTAATAGGGTATTTGACTATTGTAATTTTAAAAATAAACTATTATAGATCTTTTTTTTTCTTTATGGGGTGTGCCTTACAGCTCCCGAACCGTGTTAGTTTTCCAGGGTACCCAGCTGAAGGCACAGTCTCTCTCGTTTAGCCCATGGTATTTGTGAGGCTATACTAACGAGTGGCCAGTTCTGTTGAGGTATATTTAGATGGAAAAGAGATATGTGGTTTGTCGGATTATGTACATAAGTTTTTAATTAATTGGTATATAGATCTATAATTAGATATATAAATAAAGATTAAGCTCTCATATTTTATTATTATTTAAATTTTTTCATTGAGATGTCATTTTCACTGCAGCTTTTTTTAAATTTTTTTTTAAAGGACGTTGATCAAATACCCTATTGACAAACATTAAATATAAAATGTTTAAAACAAACATCACAGCTCTAAAATATATTTTAAAACCAGAGAATTTAATTCTGTTTTTTATACTTGGAAGAAATCTTATAAACAAGGAGAAATCTCACAAACAACTACCTGTAGGATAAGTTGCGACGGAGCCCACAGAAAAGAGATGGACTACACTCTGTTCATTATATGATAGTATGAAAAACTATAAATGATAATTTTACAAAATGTAAGGAGAACTTTTCACTGCGTTCAGGTCCATTTTGACCACTGGTAATATATGATAAACCGATAAAGTAGTTTACGCTGGTTTGAAAGATTGACTAAAAAGCTTTATATGGCTAAAGTGAAAGGAAATCCTGGCAGAGAAGCTAGGTGTATTTTTTATTGAACGTGTACACACAATCGCCGAGCATGTATGAAAGGTATGATGAATATAAAACAAGCAAAAGAGGTAAATCAAATCTCAGTTAATCCTGGAAAGGTGACTTTATTTATACAACATTTCCTTACTACACAGTTGATAGTTATTATTTTAAATTGGATTGAGACATATTTTTATTATTTAGGGTTCTAAATAGCCATAGTTTCCAAAACGAGCCTTGCTTTTCCAGTATTAACTGAGATTTGCTATATTTTTGACAGTTATAAGATGACCTTAACCAACACCCCTTAACAATTTCACATAATATATTAACAAACAATACGTTAACCCTATTTTACAGTTGCAGAACTAATAGTCATTATGGGTATTTAAAAAAAAAAATTAATAAAAAGACATGCAAAGGATGTTTACCAAATAAGGCAAGTAAACAAAAATGGGCTTTAGGCATAAATGAAATGCAGGCGCGTATACAAGGGTCATTAGAGTTGAAAAATACACTAGAAATTATAATGAAATATATTAATTGTAAATCATAAGTAATCAGTGGACATTAAAAGAAGGTTTGATTTGCAAGCATGTACAATACCCGACAGAAAATAATACACATCGTTATTTACAAAGAAACTCACATGCGTAAAAGCGACAGAGATAATGCTCTATAATACCGAAGTCTCATTTAGTGTATTATATTTTTCGGTTCTTGCCCTTTCTCAAACATATACGCGCCTTCATTGTGCCCTCATCAAGCCAAATTATTGAAAATCAGCTAATAAATTAGAATAGTTTTCGTTATCTTATCACAAATAAATAAATATCAAACGCTTACAATCTACATATTGCATTATTTAACACGTACGGAATAAGACCAGAAATATGATGCATTCTAGAATTATTTTGTTCCGAGTACAAATTCCCTCTGACACACGTACGCAATATTTATCTCTTTCTGTTTAGTATATTACCACACGTGTCGGAAAGAGACTAAAGATGGCCACACATTCGTCCAATCCCCGGCGCGTCGCCGTACGGTCCACCGAAACCGACCACAGACTCATGGTCCGCCTAGAATCCTAGGAATGGGGAATTGCCGGTGCTATGCCGGACCAATGTGTGCTACCTACATTTACCTAGTCTACATAAACATTTCATTCAATAACAATGTAACAAGTTTCTAAATTTTCAACTACTTTTAACATTATATTATGCCACGTATTATTGCAGCCATATTTAAAAGCCAAAAAATAGGTAAAAATCGAGAATAGACAAGGTATAATATATATTGGTCACAGACGAGACACAAAAATTACGTATAAATCGACAACTTCACCATCGTGTGGGTACAATTATCAAAAATATAATAAAAAATCCCTAAAAGTGTACTAAAATTAGTAGAAATCACCTTATCTCATGACTTAACATTTTCATTGCGTCCTTATGTGCTAAATTTAGTACATAATATTATTTCCCTCCTCATAAGACATTATTTTCTATAAAATTACTATTATGGTAACTTGCACATGTTTCCATAGTCAAAATCTTTTTTTTTAAAGCATTTTGGCTGCAGCACTAATTCGATTTTGTACTAAAATTTGTACACAAGAACGCAATCATTACAGATAAAAATATAGCAAATGCATTTTGGAAAATCACTTCTTGTAGGCACTGTAGCCTAGATTTCAAAATGCAAAAAATTGCCGCAGAAAGAAACTATAAAGTTCATATACTTTGATAGATAGATAGATATATGAATTAGTATGAAGTAAGAGAGTTTCATACTTTAGACGTCTCATAGATGCTTTTCTCGTCATTACTTATGCGCGATGTGTGCGTTGTTTCATATATCCGATTCGTCTATAGGAGGTCTAAGTAGGCGTGCCCACCTATGTGGCATGACACGTGATCTGGGACGTAACTTGCCACGCGCCTCAATATTCTATAGAAATATATGAAACAGTGCCCAATAACAAGAAATTTGTATCAACCAAATACGTTGAATATCTCTACAACCTACTTTAAATTCACGTATGTGCTACGTCTGTGTCATGACATTTATGTGGGCACCGCCCCTAAGGATCAACGATCACTGACGGAGTGGCGGCGAAAAATAACCACGTTTAACATTACCCATTTGAGCCTTATGCTAAAGTAAATAAAGTTGATTACTGCATTTTTATCCCAACAGAGGGCGCTTTAGGCGAGGTTTCCTTTACTTTATGTCAAAACTGTCATACACCATACAAATAATATGAAATTTATTACTTATTGAGAGTTTTAAAAGTTTTTATATATAGGTACAGGTGTGCTGCATATTTTTGGAAAAACAAAATATTTTACCTAATAACACAGCCTTTTTACCATTCATATGAGACTTTCGTTTCTTTAGTTAATTGTCATCATGGAATACCAAAGCAAACTACACAATGTAAAATGACTACAAAATTTACAGTTATCTGGGGACCGTCGCCTAGAGCGCCATCTACAAGTTAAGCTTTGAATTTTGTTCCCCATTGTTATCGAATTAAGACTCTTCACCGCTACTCCCACAGTCCCGATTCTTAGTCCCTACCTACTTGACAGAATAAAGATGTGAACATATTAATATGGTATTTGATTCTGATAATACTGTATCATATCGTATGTGCGCGTCCTAAAGTTCAAGAAGGAGTTCCTTATGACAGACAACATGTACGCCGCCGCCTCTTTTTCGGTAGAATTTGGCGCGAACCGCGAACGTAGCAATCGTATCGTCTGTCCGCGGAAACACGGCAGACCGGTGTCCAGCATAAGGGATACCATCGAGATTATAGCCTCTTGGTATGGCCTGGAATACAAAAAAATAAACATAAATTCACGTAAAAAGAGCTCCCGGCGATTACATAGCAAATTGGTGGTATGAGGTGCGGCGCGACGGAGGGAACACGCGTCGCGTGACTTTGCCGGCACACGATTGGTTCGTCAGTTGACATTTGCTCTCGTTAACATGTGTGCGACTATACTCCATGCGCAAACATATCCCTTCCACTGGCGGCCGGAGCTCTTTTTATGTGTATCGGATTGTACAATTTTCGTCCCGGCTTCGCACGTGAAAATTAGCAAAAAAAATCGGTCTATGTTCAAACCGAGAGTATCACCTTTAAAGTACTTTACAGTGATTACTCCAAACATACAAACTTTTATCATTAGTTTAGATTATGCTGATATTATATATGATATTTATTTATCCCAAGAGGGGTAGGCAGAGACAATCGAATTCCATTTGTTACGATCCTGACATACCCCTTTCGCTACTTTTATATTCATCATACCTTTCATACATGCTCGGTGATTGTGTATACTTTTAATATTGCCATTGAACAATACATTTTTTATATGTTCAATAAAAATACACCTAGCTCGTCCTCTGCCAGCATTTCCTTTTATTTCATCCAAATAAACCTTTTTAGTCAAACCTTCATCCTTTCAACGTGTCCAAACCAGCGTAAACTACGTTTCCCTCATTTTAGTCACAACATCATCGTTCACTCCGCATTCTTCTCCAATGACTTTTTAGTTACTTAACCACAAAGTACCAACCTAACAGCGAGGAAGGCCTGCACACACAACTCGCAGAACCATTTAAACGGTGGCGCCTCCATCTTCCCGCCCATTATCATGACCATCTCATCTGTCAATTTTATGTCAGGCTCGAAGCCCAGGTTACCTCCAGGCGACGATTCGAACATAAAGCCGAAATCTGAAATAAATGATAGAATAAGGTTTAATTTCAGATTATGGCTGTGATGATACGACCTTATTTTCCTGGCCGCTTATAAGCTGGCCATCATAAATAGCCGGATTTAAATTTATTTTAGTTTTAGAACAAGGCATTGTTCATTTTTATACAATAGAACATTGTATTCTATTTTAAAATATTCGATGTGTAGAACCTAATTAAAATTTTGCTCATTCCTTCACAACCATTTGACTTAGGCAGTCCCTCTGCCAATTGTAAAATTTATTATAATTCTATTTGATCAACTAAGTCAACAACTAAATAAAATGTATTGAGTCAGTATTCAAGAACAAACATCTATGTTTATATAAAAGGAGCGCAAATAAGTATAGCTTAACGCCCTGTAGTAATGTGTAGTTCATTTGTATTACAGTGCGCTCCTTCCTTGGTCCTTCCTTGGTTCCTTTCCTTGGTACTTCAGTTTCTTCAGCTTCCTTATTACTACCATGCTAATTCGACCTTCTTCTACTTGGAAACCACAATAAACGAATAGTGAAAGTTTACTACGAGTTTCCCTGACATTCCTGCCTACCTACCCACGACATGGCCCCGGATTGTGTTTAGAATAAATTTTCATAGGATTCTACGTCATGTTATGGCGACCAACGCACGCGTCTCGCCATGACACGATGAGGAATCCAGTTTAATCCCGTCGGCGCTGTGATGGTTGTGATTAGTCAGTGATTAATAGGACATATCACAGTCGGCGGGATTATCTTAGATACCGATTAATCGGCATATACACTATCATTGGCAAATCATCGATTAACATTGGTGCAATGGAGTCATAATAAAAGAAGAAATTTTCATAACATTGTTTGAGCGACAAATTAAATTATGTGGACGGTTACCACATCGTTTAATAAGTCCCGGGACTAGTGGCGCTAATAATGCCATGTATATACCAAGGTTCAGAAGTACCAACCTTTAGATGAGATGTGTAAAAATTTGATGTAATTTGAAACATAACCAAGAAAGCTATAGTGGTTAAAATGACGCTACCTTTGCAATCGTGAAAAAATGGACCAACACGTTTTTGTTAGCAACATAGACATGGAATTCCCGGGTTCGATTTCTAGCGAGAGTTCCAGATATTCCTGACGCACGCACTCACACTCCGGGATGATGTCGCAGGCCTAGCCTAGTGCTAAAGATATAATTATGAAACTTTTCTATTCTTGAGGTGATGGACCATGCGAGTATGACAAGATGGAGTTTGTTGTAGTGATTTTTCCGAAAATATTTTTATGCTATTCGATTCTATTGAAAATAAATTTAATTTTGCGCCTATATGACAATTAAATTATTATGTATCACTCATAATTTCAGCAATTAAACTAATACATATATAAGCGAAATTGCTAATTCATGTAAAATATGTCAAAATACATTTATTTTTCTCTTTAATTTATATTTTTACATATTTATAAACTAATATATAAAAATCCCTCCCGGAAGCGAGGTAAATACCCCAAGTACCGGTGGTTAGGGCTACAGAGAGAGGAACCTCACAATAAGTGCCGTGCTGAGTACTGCCTTCTGGATCTGGCCCTTGACCCAACCGCCAATCTCAAGGCTCCTAAGGTGACGGTCAATACTCTTGACAAACAAACCATTTCTCAGCTTTCACAAGATTTATTTTATTATTACGTAGGTTCTTTTTTTTTAAGGAACATCAGCGCAGTCTATTGCAAACTTCGGACCATTCCCCTTGTAGCGGTTAGACCGCGCAGGTAATTAATTAGGTCACAGGGGCGCGGGGCAAGTTAACGGACACTCCCGCGTCGGACGACAGTTATGTTCTAGTGGGCGACGCGACTATACGCGTCCCGGCCTGGCTAGCGTAACTCAACAATTTGGTCGCAAGCAGGTGCTTTGAATATCAATATAGAATTCGTAAGACAGTACCATCTTTTATTGTATAGTGACCTGTAGCACCTGGCGAGTTACGGGAACAAGACCCATACATTGGTGAACCCGACGTGATTTGAACACGCAACCTTCTGATACACCCTTAATATATTACTTTTGAGGTAGTTACCTATATGTATGATATGCCCCTCGGTGTCAAGCATGATGTTGCCATTATGCCTATCCTTGATTTGTAGAAGGAACCCAATCACGCTGTAAGCGGCCATAGAGGTGACGAAACAGCGGCGAGCTGCCTGTAAATAAAAAATAAAAAAATAGTCACATTGGATTGCATATGTACAAAATCAGCGTTAACTAGTTCTATAATTTGATTTTTTAAATGTAGGTGGCAAGCCTGTCGTTGCACTTATCGTTATTCTTGACAAGTGAATTCAAAGGCAATTCATAATTACAAAAAAAAATTGTCCATCGCTCAAAATATCGAGAACTTCGAAGCAAACTCATACGGCCTTATTGGCGCTACAGTCAGAAGTGTACAACCCGCAGAAGTTAACTTGGCACCTGCGAAGAATGCGCTTCCCCTCCCGCCACCAACACCGGCCACCGCTCTTCGTCCTCGACGCGTCAGACTTAACCCTAGACTATGGTTCATGTTTACGCGCATGACATCACAGAGCCGAGGTGCCTAGTTAAGTTCTGCGGGTTGTAAGCATTAATTATTATCAGAAGAACTGCGGACGCCATCTTTGCGTGTCCTCCAAACAACGAGAAGTCGATTAAAGTAAGCAAACCTGAAATTCTCTGGTGTTTTCATCTCCGTACTTCGCTATGAAGTAGTCGTACATTCCAATGTCCGTTTGTCTGCCGAGCTGGTCCCGTGACTTCGCGTTGGGCACGCATTCTATCACGCCACACTACAAAATTAAAATGAAACATGATGAATTTGTTTTTTCTTCACGAGTTGCCTTACAGCTCCCGACACCGTGTTACGGTTCCAGGGTACCCAGCGGAAGACCAAGTCTCCCTTGTTTAGCCGATAGTATTTTTGAGGCTATACCTAACGACTGGCCAGTTGTTAGGTATAACCTCATATTTTGTATTTGATATTCAACATAGCGTGTTAAAAATTGCATTAGAAGTTGTAAGAAAATACGAAGATTAATTATTATAAAGCGGTTAGCCTTACTGATAAAAGTTGATGTTATACAATGTTTTGTCTCCCTCTTACACATTGAATGTGAGAAAGTAGCATAAACATATTCAACATACTACGTGGTAGTGATCTACCGACTAAAATTACCAACTATTTGCCGACTATTCGGTCGATCAATGCCCTTAACAAGTACCTACTGACTGATGAATTGAGAATTTGAGATTGTTTAAGACTGGTCACATTTTGTCACCTAGTCTATATCTATACTATAGGAAAGATTTGTATTTTTGTGTCTGTGTATGTTTGTAATGAATAAACTCAAAAACTGCTGTGCCGATTTCAAAAATTCTTTCACCATTTCAGCCTGAGTGACATAGGGTATATTCTATTTTCAAAAAAATTAGGGATCCTTACTAAAACTCCAATAATGTAACCCAAGGTGTAAAAAAATGACCTAAGAAATTATTTACATCGAGTGCGCTGCGAAAACTATTGATGATATAGAGGTAGTGGTAGTGGTAGAGGGTAGGGGGTAGGAGTAGAAGTAGGGGTAAGGGTAGGGGTAGGGGTGGGTGTAGGGGTAGGGGGTAGGGTAGGGGTAGGTATAGGGTATATTTTATTTTGTTCGTAAATATCCACGGGCGAAGCCGGGGGCGGAATGCTTGTGTATCCATTTTTTTTTTCTACCGCAAATATTTATTTTTTTATTCCTAGTATTTCTTGACTAGTTTGTATTTTAGAGGGCCGGGGATTTGGAAGGGGGTGAGGAAAGGAAAAATACTCGACACGCAAAATAAAAAATGAATACTAACACCCGGTGCAGTAGCGACAACTTTGTAAGGGAACAGGTACAGATTCAAGCCCACTTGCTCGAACACGTTCTTGAACAGCGATATCACTTGCAACGCCAACATGTCCTGACGCACGTCGTCGCCTACTTTAAATATGGCCGCCTGCCACGTCTCGGACGCTAGCGAAGTGAACCGGTCTTTGCCTTCCTCCTAAAATTGGAAATCAGAAGCCCGTTACACATTCATTCTCAAAGCCTCAGTCAGTCACACTTCTAGTATAATATGTAGGTAGTAATCTCTAATGAAATACGGAACTAATATTGACTAAAATGAAAAAAATTACGATGATAGATTGACTAAAAAGGGTTATATGGCTGAAGTAAAAGGAAATGCTGGCAGAGGACGACCTAGGTGTACTTTTATTGAACATATAAAAAATGTATTGATCGATCATGTATGAAAAATCAAATATGGCAAATCTCAGTTAATCAGTTTAAAATAATAACTATCAACTGTGTGGTAAGGAAATGTTGTATAAATAAACTCACCTTTCCAGGATTAACTGAGTTTTGCCATATTTTTGACAGTTATAAGATGACCTTGACCAATGCCCCTTAATTGAGCTATAATTATGTAAGTAACAAATTTTAATATTTACTCAACATGCTCAATTTTGCCAGCATTTTCTCAGCATTACCCTGTCATTCATAACATTTTCTTTGCGCGACACAACCTTGCCCCCTATCCTTTTGTCTAACACAACATCATCATTCACGCTACACGTTTCTCGAGTCATACTAATACTCACAGCGGGAGGGTCCTCCCCGGCCGCTATCGCCATAGCAACGGTCTCCATTTCTGCTATGCCGTACTTCCTCACACGGAACCGAGCAAGGTAGGGCGCCTTTGCCGCGCTCTGCATAGGCGTGCCTGAAAGAATGGCCTCGGTTAAGCAACGAACAGCTCAGTCTAAAGATAAAGATGGGTGACCACCTGTACTAAGAGGCATTTCGATCTCATAAGACTGGCTTTCCACCAGTAGCGTGCGAGGAGGTTGAGCGAGAAAAAATCCACCAACAGGATTGTGAGGCTAGGAAAATTAAGCAATCCTATTGAAGGATTTTTTTCAGTCAGCCTTGTATAAACTGAAAGGAATTAGCCAATCGTTAGGTAGAACCAAAAATATAATTGGCCAAATACATATTTAAATGGCATTATGTCTTCCATGATTATTCGCAGCGGAATTTTTGGGGATATCCTAGGGCCTACTTTTTGTGGCTGACTGAAGTGACTTAATAAGCGTGTCAGTAATCTGATTTATGAAGCGACTGTCGACAGTGCTTTTGGAGCAAAGGATAAAAATAAACAACTCAACTCACCGCTCTTGTAGTCTATGTCCAGAACCATAGAATCAGGATTTGACGGCAAATAGCAACCTGGCTGCACCTGCAATAGGACAACATTTTTAGGGTTCCGTACATCCCTGAAACGGAAAACTTCTCTTCACTCTTAGGATCGTCTGTCCGTCTGTCACAGCTTATTTTCTCCGAAACTACTTCATGAAAAAATTTGAAATTTCTAGAGTTTGATGACCCAATCACGAACGTGTAGCGTAAATAATCAAATTTAAATTTTGGGGGAAAAGTTATAAAAAAAAATTTTTCACGTGCATCATGTGACATATCAAATGACAAAGATCGTTATAAGGAATACAATTGAATAAAATATACGAAAATTTAACGTTCCCCCTTGCCTCCAAAACAAAATAGGGAATATAGCGCCTCTCTTATAGCGACTTGGCCAATTTTTATTTAGCCGACCATGACTCTCACCAAATAGCTTGACTCGAAAAGTATCATGTGGTTAGATTGCGCCGCATACGATTTGTATGGGCGTTCTCCCCTCTAGTGCTCAATCTGGATCAACTTATATACCTACTAAACAAGGTAGGTACCTTAACACTTTTCAACGCTTCCAAACAGGCCCGTTTCCTTTCAGCACCTTTAGGGTACGGCCTGATGATGCCACTTATATTAGTAATCTGGCCGAAGAAATTGAACTCTCGCTCGTAGAACGCCTTAGCCGGCCCCGACAAAGACTCCAGGATGCTCTTTGTGAGTGACTCGAGCACATCGTAGAGGACGACTGCAGAATTAAACATAATTATGAAGGAAAAATACATCTTATCTCGATCATAGGCCGCCTTTGAGTATATAGCAAAGGAGACGTGAAGCGTATAAATCACCGAACAATTTTTTCTGCCACTTTTGGCGGGGGGGGAGGGGGGGGGGGGGGGAGGGGGGGGGGGTAAACGTCTAGTACTAGGCCCTGTACCACTGTATTTTTCTGTCGTTTTATTGTCGCAACGGATTTTACGTTATATGATGATTATGTTAAAATACAAACATAATAATTATAATTAATGATTGGAAACACTAAGTTTGACGCCCTAGATCCCCTTTCCCGTTTAAAACATCACAATTAACTATTTTCCTAGAGCTCTGTCTCGCGACAAAAAACGATACCAACGAAATCTAAGGTACTTTATTACTGCGCACCTGGTCAGTATAACTGGTCAAAGGGGAAAAAATTGGCGAAAGGGGGAGCCCGTCTATGGCCCCTCCATAGGCTTAGTACTCTATGTAGGCCGCGTACACAAAGAAAGCAGGGTCTGGGCGAAACATATCGATGTACTTAGCATAAGTCCGGCAGAACATTACAGAACAGCTTTTATTTTTCCAATACTAATTGAAAGTGATATGGCTCACTTCACAGATATTTCGCGTGTGTTCAATGCCATATTTCTGTGATCCTTTAAATCGGGTCACAAACTCATTACCGTGCATAAATGCTGCGGGTTTTTTTTATTATTTTTCTAATCAGTTTAGTAGTTTTAGAGTTTACTTATTACGAAAATTCTATTGAAATGCTGATCAAGGACAAAATTTATACTTTATCAGTCAACCCATCTCATAATGAACATGGCGTAATACAGATATATACTTACTATCTTTGTTGTGCATCTCTTCGTCCGTGTACATATTTGTATGCATATTCCAAATCAGTTGGTGAGCGACAACTTGTGATTTCTGAGCCAGAGATTTTATCAACTCCAACACGTAACCCATCTGCACACAAAAGGAATTAATGACCAGATTAGACAGATTAAAACGTGGTCTGCGTATTTTTTTGTGTTTTTTAGGGTTTCGTACCCCAGGTAAAAACCGAAATCCTAATTAGCTCCGCTGTCCGTCTGTCACCAGGCTGTATCTCATGAACCGTGATAGTTAGACAGTTGAAATTTTCACAGATGATGTATTTCTGTTGCCGCTATAACAACAAATACTAAAAACCAGAATAAAATAAATATTTAAGGGGTTTTTATATATAATGGTATGAAACCCTTCGTGCGCGAGTCCTACTCGCACTTGGCCGGTTTTTAAATAAATAAATAAATACATAAATATACAAATCAACTCACAGTATCGTGCCTCAACGCCTGCACCAATTGCGGTATATACAGTAGTACAGCAGAAGATGGGTAGGATGTGAGAGCTCGCACGGCTGCTTGCGCCGACAATGGGTGCGGCGGGAACTGCCTCGAGAAGTACGACAGAGCTTCAACCGGCGTCACTCTGGCCCATGTCACCATGTGTACCAACTGAAATATGATCAACAAACGGCCTTTATACCTTGCGATGTGTCCATATTAAACAGAACAGGCAGCATGGAGCTATATGTGTCCTTCTAGGCGGAAATATCTGTTATTTTTAGAAGAACTGCGGACACGGACCTCCGAAGCACGAGCATTTAAGGGGACCCTCATAACTTTTGTCCCATACAAAATTACACGCTTCACGACTTCTTAAATTGCGCGATAACTATATGTCTTAGTCTTGAAATTTAAATAGCTTTCGAAAGATAAATATATTTGACAAAGTATGATATAAAAAAAATGAAATTCAGTTACACCTAAGTTTTATGAAGCCCTGAAAGTCGTCAATTTCACGCGTATTTTCAACCGATTTTGCGACTCGAGTTCTCTTAATATATTTACTAATGTACCTATTTTCTCGTATTTGTCCTATAGGATAATACTGAAAGAGCATATGTCCGTTTTGTGTATTTTCGCAAGGCAGATTTTTTGTGAAATCGTTCAATCTTTCTCGTGTTTCTGGTACGTGAATCTTGGCCTATCTTATCCTTGGTTATTTTATCGATTATTTACAGTGTATCTCTCTAACAATTTTCAACAAAGAGATATCGACAAAATAAGCCGCGTGGTTTACGGAGTTCATTGCGCTAACAAGCTTGCTCTTAAAGTATATTGGTGCTTAGTTATTTTGGCAACGAGTGAGAATTGAACTCGGGAAATCCAACGTCCTGCCTATTCGGTATATAAAGGAATTTGAATATTTTTGTTTTGCATGCAGTAATTTTTTTATAATCGGATTTTTAAGGATCTACCCATCTTCGGATAATAGGCGTGATGATAGATAGAAATAACCCACCTCATGTGCATCGTTTAGTAGAGCATCAGTAGTAACCAGATACTTGAGGGCTTCAGGTATATGACATACGGCAGTCGGTTGACTTTTAACTTTCGCGCGTACTTCCGATATTATGCAGTCGTTTTTCAATCTGCAATGAAACGAAATCACACAATAGGATAGAGGCAAATAAAAAGCACTTACCACGTTTTTAAAACGGTCAAAAAATATAAAATAATTTCTTCTAGCCGAAAAACTTGGGACGCATGCAATAGGTAAAATTGATGCATGAATAGTTCACCTAAGTCACTAATATAATTTTATAACACACATCTTCAAGTTCTTTATACTTTGCGGTCTGACCAGTAACAGTGTCTACTTTTTGCCAGTTGTCCATATTTAACAGAACAGGTGGCAAGTCTGTTTCTGCACTTAATGGATTCAGATGAAGTGTCACCTTAACATATTTATCAAATTTATTGCACTGCAAATGATTAGAACTGTTCAGATGTCGTGTGAGTTTTCTCAACGAGAGTTATTGTCCACACTCATTATTATCTATTGCATGCACCCCACGTTTTTCGGCATACTTTAAAAACATATTTAGATAATTATTTTCTGGCTTTTAGTCTTTCCCCTCATACTTATTACATATAAATTACGCTATAACTATATTTCTTGGGTTCGAAAATAAAATTACTTTCTAAAGATTGATATATTAAAATTGTATGAAGCCCTGAAAGTCCTTAATTTTTCGCGTATTTTTAACCGACTTTGCGACTCTTAATTCTTTTATCTACTCTTATAACGTAAAATCTCTATTACAAAATCGAATTATACTTCATAATTATATGTTTTACATACACGCGTCTCTAATATGTCAAACTTCGATACTATAATGTATTATAGTACCGAACTTTTCATACAAAAACGATATCGTAATGTTTTGTTTTTTTTTTAAATGCAGAAAAAGCAAAGGATATGTGTTATGCAGTCACATTAAACTCTATGAAAATATCGACTCTCCCATGTAAGAGTCATTTGACAGTTAACGCGCATGCGTAGTAGGTAGGTAACCGCGTTTACCGCCAATTTGTCGATTAAGAAAAATATCTTGGTTCAATTTGTTTTGTACTATTGCATGGGATTAGATAAAGTAGTGTATGAACGGGCACATAACTTGGATATAAAACACTCGTGGATGCTATTAAAAAATTCGGCTGCGATTCATTTTTTAAAATTCCACTTGTGTTTTAATTACCCCTATTATGATCCCGTATCATAAACTACTATTAATATACCTAATTATTAATGTACAAATTTTATTTCGTTTATTTCATAGATAATTTCATGTATTTGAAGAAAACATTAACTATAGTTTGCTTTGTATAATACTCATACAGCCGAAGTCCGTTTCGTGTATTATTGCAAGACAGGTTTTGTTGATAAATCGTACTTTCTCATGTTTTTGGTACGTGAAATTTGGTCTATCATATCTTATCGATTTTAATAGCATATTCCACCTAGCTTACATCTTTATAAAGAGATATAGACAAAATAAGTCGCGCGAAAAACTGAGTTCGTTGCGCGCTTTAATTATATGCATTGTCATCAAGTTCTTTGTGGACAATTTAACTTTGTTTTGTTTAAAGATTCAAGTCTCTAGCTCATCGGGAAGTTTTAAAATCGATTGCACAATTTGTACCGAACAGACAGACAAGATAGATGTTCTTATATAAATTTGCACTCACCTTTCGGGTAGAAACACAGCCAGAGCTGGGCTTATGTCCCAAGCGAGTTTCGTGTAGTCGAGCCAAATGCGTTCGGTTTTCGGGTGCGATCGCCACGTCGCTATATTGCTCTCATAGGGCACCGCGAGGTCAGGCCGAGAGTGGGGGTTGTGCCACGTGACAAGGAATTCTGTTTCCACGGCCTGTGAGAGAATTTCAAGTTAAATATTACAATTTAGAATGACAGTGGTTTGCTAACGGGCGAGTTACCAGTGAATTTTAATTTTGTACGCAGTTGATCAAGTACTTGCATTATCATCAAAGGACCTTCAGAACATGGTAACATCAATGCATGAAGAATATTTTAAAAGAAATAGTATGAAAATTAATGCAAGCATGACAACAGTAATATTCATTGGAAAGGGAGCAGTAAGGACCGGTTGAACAAGTCAATGAGTTTGTGTACTTGGGAAGCATGTTCACCAGAGATGGAAAGTAAATGGAGATGCATATATTGAAAGAAGAGTGCAAAAGGGAAACGCAAATTAGCGGTGCCACACACATCTTAAGAAACGTGTATTTGACCAAAAAGGCCAAACTGGCCATCCATAATGGGGTGCTGGTACCTACATTGATGTATGGAAGAGATGATTGAGATCGTTGAAGAATGTGTGGGGTAAGTTTGCAAAATATAATAAGAGAACAATGGGGACTAAAAGAAGATACAGTAACCAAGATACAGAAAGGAAGCTTAGATGGTTTGAACATATGGAAAAAAAATTACGACAAGAGACTTACCAAATGTCAGAAATTATCGAGGGCGCCCCAAAAATAAAATCAGTGATAAAATTGTATTTAAAATAAAAGGGGGAATAAAAAGGACGGAAGAATGCATAGATTTGAATTAGTTTCACGAAATACTCTCGCCAAATGAATGCTACATACAGAGAACTAATAAAAAACAAAATAAGACACTTACCATGAGTTCTAAAATCAGATTTCGTTTCCGAACGTAGTCTTTGACAAACGTGTCTTGTTTACTCGGCGGCGGTTTGACGGATCTATTAGATCGTTTACCCGCTATACTGCCTGCGCCACTGCTCAGCGTTGTGGTTGACATCGGCACCTATAGTTGAAATGAAATAATTATTTATTTGTTAGAATATGGCATAAGTACATAATTGGAGTAATTTTAGAACTGTAGCACATCCTACCGTATTACGGAGTACAAATATTTAAATACAAGTAGGTACAACAAAATCTGGGACGTTCATTATTAAAAATTAGATTAAATATTACAAACGTCAATACAATTCAATGTCAAATCAAAAAGTTGAATAAAACATAATTTAACAATTTAAAAACCGCCGACACAAAATACGAACCTTTAAAAAGGACCAAATAATGTACTTATATGCGATATCTCGAAAAGCAATCATAAGTCCTTCAGGGACTAAAGTAGGCCACACATTGGTCCGGCATCGCACCGAAAATTTCCCGCTATACGATTTAGGCGGACCATTTGTTATAAGAATCTGTGGTCAGTTACGGTGGACCGTACGGCGGCGCGCCGGTGATTGGACGAATGAGTGGGCACCTTAAGGCTAGGTAATTATGATCTTATAATAGATAAAAAGCGGATATTGTTTAAATACCGTATTAATCCATCCCGTAGTTTGTCTACTGCCAATATCGCTGCCATTCATCGACGACCGATTGTCCGTCGGTGAGGTGGAGGTGTACAAACTTTGTTGGCTGCTCGGACCCATTAACTCAAATTCGCCTGTAATTTATGATGTTTTCTTAAATATGAATGATATTAGGGTCAAATAAACACCAATCAAGAATAATATTTAAATAAGTTTTTTCAAAATTCTTTCAAATCGTTTTTCTCTTCACGGGTTGCCTTACAGCTCCCGAAACCGTGTTACGGTTCCAGGATACCCAGCGGAAGACCAAGTCTCTCTCTTTTAGCCGATGTTATCTGTGAGGCTATACATAACATAAGAACTGGTTCCTTTGAGGTATATTTAGATGAAAAAGCCTCAAGTGTGGTTTGTCGGATTATGTACTTAAGTTTTAAAAAACTAATTGGTACATGGCCGGGATCCGGGATCGAATCCGTAATCTCCCTAGTTAATACCCAGATGCCTTAACCACTCGGCCACCGACGCACCGATCTAACAAATTTTAATAAAATTCAAACAAAGGGAATCGAATCAACACAGGTATACATACTAATAGAAAATTTTTTTACTCATCTACTCTTTTACTAACTTTATTTGAAGCGAAAAATAAATCATAATATGACCAATAGTTACGAAACCAGCAATTTCAGAGAATATTTGAGTCGTATATAATAATATCTCACCTCCAATATCGCTGGCCTTCAAATACTTCTTGTCCGAATGCATCAACTGCCAGAACTTGTTCAGCGATATTATGTCCTCTCTCAAAGCGCACGTAGACTTGGAGGGGCATTGCAGCCCCCGGCAGAAGTAATCTAAGCTTGCGCTATACACACGCTCACGGAGAATATTTCTTGCCAGAGATTTCGGCAGAATATCGCCTTGTAATAGTGAAAGACCGCAAGAAAGCAATCTGAAAATAATACGAATAAGATAAAACATACAACCAAAAACTACGCAATCCATTAATTAATTAATGCCGACTAATATTTAAAAAAATCTTCACGGGTTGCCTTACGCTCCCGGGAACAGTTACCTGCCCCAGGGTACCCAGCGGAAGACAAAGACTTCCTCACTTAGCTGAAGACTTCTGGAGGCTATATCTAACGAGTGGCCAGCTCTGTTGAGGTATGGAGATGGAAATTGCACGGTTTGTCGGATAATGTACATAGATGGACCGAACCCGCGACTTCTCAGTTGTGAGCCGACGTTTTACCCACTCGACCACCGACGCCCTAATATTATAAATGCGTAAACGTGTTTGTTCGTTTGTTTGTTTGTCTTTCATTCACGTCAAAACAGATTGACGTGAATTTTGCACATACAGTTGTAGGGCCGGAGTGATATAGGCTAGTTTTTATACAGGAAATACTTTGGGATAAATCTTGTCACTTCAAACATTTAGCTAAGCTAGTTTACAATAATTTATGTTTGTAATTTAAGAGTCTTATATCCATAATTTGTATGGGGATAAGGTATTCCCAATTTCTCTGTAAAAATATTTCCCATATTTCCTATTAAAAAAAAAACCAATTGAAAAAATAACAGCTATTTCACTTAGATATATTGAATAATTGCTAAATTACAGTGACACAGGTGGATTATGTACGGAGAAATTGGGAATAGTTTATCCCAGAATAATTATGGAAATAAATTATCGAGCTTTAAGGTGAAGTGGTCAATGGGAAAATCCACGAGATTCTACCTCGTCCCCAGCGCGGAGACGTGGCTAGACCCGCACCACGCGCTATATGTGAAAAGGGTAAATTATCCAGTATTAGACACATTTAGGTATACAATTTGGTTTTTTAATAATTTTACGATGATGAGGTGATCTTGGCAGGCGCACCCGTTCTTTTTACTATAATTACGAATAAAAACGATTTATTCGACCTGGCACAAAGTGGTACACGTCTAGTTAGCACTGAGTTCTCCCCCGGACTAAGCAAGCAATGCGTTCTGCATTTATCTAGAATCGTGCGCACGCGAGCAGGATAGAAATAGTACGAGATATTGAATTTAACGTAAGCGACAATCTGCTTAAAACTCAATTAAAAAAAATCTTATAGAACATAGACAACATTTTACAATGAAATGATAGACAATTACCAATAAAATATTCGTGTACATTTTTGTAATGATATCATCTATATTATAGCCATAAAATTTGATAAAAAAAGTTTTCAGAGGTGTATTTAGGATTTTTTTTCTATCGAGTAAAATGTTTCTAATCATATTTTCAATACAATGACAGGATTTGTCATATCCTTAAAATCAATTATTATTATTTTCAGTTTTGTAAATAGATCAGGTTTTCTGAAAAATTTTATTAAAAATTGGATTTTGATCACTGACTTCCCCTTAACTACAAAATATAATTTTGTTATACTTAAGAGAAGCGTACATGACGAAATTTTATTATATGGTTCAGTTTGTATAATTTGGATAGGAAACCGTAAAAATTTGTTTCCTTCTAGAATTCTCCCCCCAGGGGACCGATTCTCGCTCTTTCGATGTTTAGTCAGATTAGAGAAATCTCTACGGCAAAAATATCACAAAAAATATCTACTTTTGAAGAGATGTCGTATGTCGAGGGATAAACTAGTTTTTATTCGTTTTTTCTCACGTTAGATATTATAACTACTACAAGATGTTGAAAACTACCTCATTTGAGATCCGCCATCTCGACGCCAAACGACATCCATCTCTATCACCAAGAATTAACTCTTTTCAAAAGTATATATTCATATGAAATTTTGCCGTAGAGATTACTCTGATTCGACTAAATATCGAAAAGGCGAAAATCGGCTCCCAGGTCCCAAAGGCGGCCACTCGTTGGATAGTCAAAAAAACGCTAAATGAGGAACATTCGATTTCTAATACAAATACCGTACACAAAAAAATGTTAAGTAATATTAGAAGTACTAGGGCAATCATTTTATATGTTTACTTATTTTTTTAAGCACAATTTCAAGGGCGTCGTTCTTCTGCTAATCTTTGCTTCTACCGCAGAATTTCTATATATTATTTCTCAAGGGTGTTTTTTTTTCGGAACGCTATATCTCCCTTAATACTACATTAAAAATTACTTTCTCCTCTAAAGACGAAAATAAATCAAACAAATCAAAATTAAATGTTTCTTTTGAAATTAGACTAATTTATGTATTTTGTAAAATATCTGTCTGTTGAAGATCACTTGAACTAACAGTGCGAATTTTTCGCACGGGTCATCTAGTCTACTCTTATTTCTCATTATATATTAGATAAATTATGAAAGATTTTACATACTTAAACCTGACTCCAACAGCAGCCACGTCTCTGTTAATATTGTTCC
Organism: Nemapogon koenigi; assembly: GCA_963924495.1. Taxonomy (NCBI): domain Eukaryota; kingdom Metazoa; phylum Arthropoda; class Insecta; order Lepidoptera; family Tineidae; genus Nemapogon; species Nemapogon koenigi. Next base: position 3,114,770 of record OZ004648.1, read on the forward strand.
TTCTATCACCAACTGTAATAGGCAGTGATCTGAAATATGAAGTACAATATTGGTTTAAAAAAATTTAATACCTACTTAATACTTGATTCATCTATACTATCTAAACTTATATTATAAAGAGGTAGTTTTATTACTATGTAAGTTTGGATGTAGGGGGTAATCTCACAAACTACTGAAACATATCTAAAAATTCACGAATATCCCTGAGTAATATAGGCCACATTTTATTTTGTTCGAAAATATCCACGGGCAAAGAAGTAGTTATAATTATAATGAAACGAACCAGTACTCTTAAGTTTTTAAAAACCACACATAGCAAAGGAAGCCGGTCGCCTGCATTCAGTGAGCCAGCGCAAAACTAATTAAAACTAGTATGGCTAATTTCAACGACATGTTACGCGCTCGCCAAATGCAGGCAACCGGCTGAGACCAGATTTTGGACTTTTCGTTACAGGTTATTCAAAGCTATAAGATAGAAGGAAATATGATTTCGCGTCAAGCTGGACTCTGGTTTCAGAACATCATGTGGCAGAATCCATATTGTTACGGTTCCAGACTAAGTCTCCCTCTTTTAGCAGATGGTATTTGTAAGGATATACCTAACGAGTGGCCAGTTCTGTTAAGGTAAATTGAATGCCTCTAATTGTCGTATGATGTACATAAGTTCAATAAAACTTAGGTAAAATAGAATAGAAGTATAATAGAATAAAATATGATTTCGCGTCAGCATGTGGCAGAGTTTCCATATTGTTTCCACTTTATTATCCTAACAAATATTATAAACGAGAAAGTGTGTCTGTTCGTTTGTCCTTATTTCACGCTGTATAAGACATAATGGACAACATTTCATTTTTCGTAAGGTACCAAAATTCGAAAACCGTTTGGAGATTACATGCTAGAAAGCTTATTTTTCATTTTTTTTTATTTTTATATCCTTTAATTTTCGAGTTATTTTAAAAATACTGAAATATTGAAAAATGAGGATTAATAGGTGCCCTAATCTGTGCTAACCCTCTAATTTAAAAATACTAATGTCTGTTGGCAGAGTTGTTAGTTATTGAACTCAGGTGTTGCCTTCTATTAATTTTACCCATTTTTATTCCATTTGAAGCTAAATTAATAATTATTCTTTAAATAATATTATTAAATTACTTCTTTTATATAATATTTTTTGGAAGTTTTGCTAGTTTCGCTAGTTTCGAATGGGCTATCACAGGAAATATATTTACGAGTGAAACCGCGGACAAAAGCTAGTATTATTATATACATTATGAATAATGTTGTGGGCGATTTGAGTTCCGGCTACGGCAACACCTATTTGGAACGGGTCTCCTACATTATCTCTAAAATGTTTTGATATAATTTTAGAATATATAGGTACATAAGATATAAAATTACATTCTATAATTATTCATTTGCTATAATTTTTTTTAAACCTAAAATCGATTTCTGTAATTTTCAAAATCACTATTATCAAAATATATAAAATTAAATTCTATAATTATTCATTTGCTATAATTTTTTTTTACCCTAAAATCGATTTCTGTAATTTTCAAAATCACTATTATCAAAATATATAAAATTACATTCAATAATTATTTATTTGCTATAATTTTTCTTTTGTCTAAAATCGATATCTGTAATTTTCAAAATCACTATTATCAAAATATATAACATTAAATGATCTAATTTATAATTTGCTATAATTTTCGTTTTATCTAAAATTGTTTTCCATAATTTTCAAGATGTCTAAATTATTAAAAAGTACAACATTTAATAATCTAATGATTAATTTGCTATATTTTTTCCAGTTTATTTTCAAAATATTTATTAATATATAAAAATCTTCCTTTCTTATTATAAATAATATATATATAGGTATCATATCCGTTATCAACAAGTGATGGTTGTTTAGGTATTTATGAGTTTCTGGCGCTTCGCCGTCCGCTGCCGCGGAACGCTCGCTTCGCTCGCTCGTCTCGCGCTCTGTTTTAGCACTATTCGAACCACGCTCGTCGCTTCGCTCCTCGCTAACCTATTTTTATTTACAAATTAGGGGAATAGGAATCGAAAATTACTGCAACAGACATTAACAAAATCTACTGTAAATTTTAATAATAGTACTTATTTAAATTGATAACATTATAGAAAATTATTTTTTATGATTATATATTTGTAAATGTAAATAGAATGAAGTTATACGTTTAAAAATATAGTGAGTACACTTATTTTAACAATCCATTAGAGCAAATGATATTATAGATTAATAAATTTATAGAAAATGAATTTATATATTTAGAAAATTATAATAATTGCAATTATAGAAAAGTAACCATTAGTGCAACTGAAATTAGAGATTATAAAAATTATAAGACTTGAGATTATATATTTTCAAAATTATAGTAACAGCAATTATAGAAAAGTAGCCATTAGTGCAATTGAAAATAGACATTATAAAAATTATAGGACTTGAAATTATAGATTTTGAAAATTATGGCAACTGCAATTATAGAAAACAATACGTTATATGAATTAATATTATAGATTTAAAAAAATATATCAAACAAATTTATAGATTTTGAAAATTACAGGATCTAAATTTATAGAAAATGAATATTTATAGCAACTAAAATTATAGCTTCTGAAATTATATATTTTATTTTAGAGCATTTGAGAGGATACCATTTGGAACACGGTATATTATACTCTTTGCATTTCTATAACGTTTACTCTGTGGCTTGACTGACACTATCAGTCACTTTCTTTGGGTGACAGTTTATATTTCTTAATTTTAGTCCTAGCTAAGGTTTTTAGTTTATAAGTCCTCAGAATTTATAAAAATTCATAATTAAATTAAAAATATAAAAACTCAACCAAAAATAAAATACAAAAATACGTGTAACTTATTTTTTAATATATTTTTAATTAAAGTAATAAAAATGGGTGATTAAAAAAATGAAATGTTGTCCATTAGAGGGCCATTATTACTTCTTATCAAAGCAGTTTTGCAATCACGTTGGATTCTCACCTATGCAGTAACATTGCAAGCATTTCGACTTTCTCTTGACTGTTGTACTTGGCTGTCTCAGCTAGTTCGCACAGGTAGCGGACCCATACTGCATGTGGAGCTACGAATGGCGCCTGTGGCTCTAACTTCGATCCTAAAAAGAAATATTTCATTTATAAATATAATTATCTATATATCATCATGTCCCCATCCCAAGAGGAATAGACAGAGACAATCGAATGCCATTTGCTACGATCCTGGCATACCTCTTTAGCTTCTTTTGTATTCGTCATATTCAAATTTATATGTTCAATAATATTTTATCCGTGCCAACTGATCGGATTTGAATGCGTTCAGAAATAAAGTAGATCTTGGTATAACGAGCCATGGGAAGTTAAAATATATGAGTTAAACATTTATAATACATATATAAATAAAATATAAGAAAAATGAAGCGTTGAAACCAGAGTTTTGAAAGCGTCGGGGGTTTGAGATAAATTTTATTTAGGACTAGAAACTTTAATCGATTTTATAGAGCTGTAATTTTAAACAACTTTTACGTAGGTGTGTTTCCATACATATAGACCTCAAAATATCTCAAGTAGTCTCAAAAAGTACATATATATATACCTTCATTAACAGCCAACGGGCTAACTTCCTCAGCCTGCGGCGAGAATATACCCATCTTCCTGTCGACGGTAGACTGCCACGCGGCGAAAATTTCCTGTAGCAGTCTCAACTCCAGGTCGGGACGGGCTGTAGTCACCCACTGCCAACACTCCACGGCCGTGGTGACTGAATCTTCAGTGAACATCTCCACTTGGGACCAGGCTGTGATAAATAAATGACATAGTGAGTATTAAGTTAGAAATTGTTTTATATACAAAAGAATAGAGTACGCGCTAAAACTGACATCCTCTTAAGAGTTTGTCTAATAAATCGTGTCGCTTCAAAAAAGCGGCAATTTAAAAATTCCATCCACGCATGCAGGGTCTTATACACACTTAGGCGGCTAGACCGTGGCATGAAGCTCCGGCGCACTAACGTTACATGTAAACGCTCCCGACAGTAAGTCGCATGCATAGCGTCGTAATTCACTTGGTCATTTATAAACTGCCTAGCAAGCAGGTCAATGTCAATATAGTAGAGTGAACAGTATTATATTTTAATGGAGAGTGACCCAAATAGAGACCTGCCACGATACACATTGGGTTATATGGTGTTCTTCGTACAGCACCACACAAACGTGTTACAAGACTATGAAAACTCAATATAATCAGGGCGCCAGAGCTAAAAAAAATCGAGAAAAGTGGTGGTCCTTTATAACAATACGATATTTAGCTTAAAATTTGAAGAAAAATACGTAGAATAACACCCTAAATTGTCTACTTCGACGGAGATACGCGTCATTGTTTTTTATTGCAAAATAACTTGGAAATTGGCCTTTTTTTTTTTAGTTTTTGTTAAATATCTCGGTAAGTCAGTATTAGGTTTAGAGCAAAATGTTTAATGAAAAAGTTGTTTATCTGATGATTTTACACAAGGATTAGGTGTATTTTTTTCCATTGTTGAAACAAGCGAGAAAGCTGAAAAATTAAAAAAAATTAAAATGCATGAAAATACTTGTTGCAATATTCAAAATCGAATGAAAATCTAATATCTTATAGACATTAGTATGTTTTTCATTGTACGCCAAGTCCGATCGCGAAATTTCAAAATGGCGGTCTATTGTAAAATTGTTAATTAAAAATTTCAATTGTATATAAAATGTGTGACGGGCATGGAATCGACATCTAACTTTTTGGAATCAGTGAGGAATAACATTATCTTTACTACCTTAAAAATTGGATTTTTTAAATAAACAAATAAAACATTTTGCTCTAAACCCAATACTTACAGAGATATTTAACAAATACTAAAAAAAAGCCAATTTCCAAATTATTTTGCAATAAAAAACAATGACGCGTATCTCCGTCGAAGTAGGCAATTTAGGGTGTTATTCTACGTATTTTTCTTCAAATTTTAAGCTAAATATCGTATTGTTATGAAGGACCACCGCCGTCAAATGCTCTGGCGCCCTGATTAATAGACTAGTGGATGGATATTGTTTTGATGAAAAAATTCCGGATCAGATTATAAATATTCTATATCCAAATACAAACGATAAACGTAATTAAATCAGCATTTGAATTTTAGGACATCAACTATGTTCTTGATATTGAGTAACTCCCCATAGCCTACACTTTTTGAAAGCAACCAACTGAATGCACAAAATCTCCCAAAAAAAAACAAAATCAACAAAGTATCAATCCTAATCATTCCTCCTATAAAGAGAATATAACTATAAAAGTGACAGTATAAATGTTGCCATACTATAACTTTAAAATAAACAAATGACACGATTCATTAGGCAGACTCTACTGCCAAAATGTTCTAAATCCAAAATAACGGCTTACACATCTCTTCATACGCCTAGCGATGTCTCTTATTTGTAGTTCTTAATTTTATGAGGATAACCCTGCCATACAGTACCCGACATAAAAAAGTAACCATCGCTCTTGAGAAATTTCAGTTTTGTAGAGCGTTTTTATACTGTACTGTAATTTCGCCATATTGCACGAAGAGAAGTCTATAATTTGGAAAAGGTTGTGGTGACCACTACATTCTGACTGATCTCACTTGTAATGCAAGTCAAGTGTTCCAGACATTTGTCTCCTAGTGGATACGGCTTTTGCCGTAGCTATGTGAACCCAGGCGGGTATTTAAAAGTAAATCATAAGTTAAAAAATGTATAGAGGAAATAATGCGAACACGTCGTGGTTACCGGTGACCACTTGGGACCAGGCTGCAGTACTTAGGCCATATTGCACGAAGAGTCGACACCGGAAAAGCTTGACAGGTTGAAAAAAACATAGAATACTAACCTACTGTATACAAAAGGCCCCGAGCTATAGCAGATGTTGAATGGTGACGCGCATGCACAAGTAGCGCTGACGCACGCCACAAAGCCGCGCGGTGTGCTGTCTCCGAACCACTAGCGCATGCCTCACGTATGGCGGCTTGCAACTTAGCACCGACCTTCCAAATTGCTGCTTCACCGCCACCTTCGCCAGATACTGCGCCGGCGATCTGAAAACGTAAAGAAATGTATGTTTGTTTGATTTCTTGTTATTGATGTGTAATATCTTCGCTCTGTCGCATATAGTGGGACTAATTTCGTGAATGCGACGGAAATGTGTAACAAAAATAGGTACCAAGAAGCACATACTCTTCAACTAGTCAAATGATGCTTCGGTGAAGCCTACATTAGGCGCTTGTTACATGTTAGCGATCACAGCAGTTAGTCCCACTAATCCCACTAATATTATAAACGCGAAAGTTTGCATGGATGTATGTATGTTTGTTACTCAATCACGCCAGAACGGCTGACCGGATCTGGATGAAATTTGGCACAGATACAGATTATAGTCTGGAATAACACATAGGCTACTTTTTATCCAGGAAAAATGTATAGTTCACGGTATAGATTTGTTTTTGTTTTTTGTGGTAGTTTAGGGGTAATTTTTTATACCGCGAAAGCGGGCGGGGGAGGGGCAAATTACAGCCACGGACAGAAGCTTGTTCTAAATATGTGTTGCATTTCGAATCATCACTGCGACATAACTCTTAAGACGGATCATATTTCACTGCAGATGATTCTACATCGTATGAATGAGCAATCAACATACCTCCCCAGCATACCGGCTTCTCTGCGAGACGACCGCGAGTAGCGCAGCCGAGTCTTGCGTCACGCACGGCGGCCGCTTATCGAGAGCGGATCGTGACAAAGATACGGACGCGTGGTTTAGACTGGCCGCGCCCAATAATGCGCCCGTTGCGAGCGCCAAGCCGCAGTGCTCCCAAAGTGACGAGTTTGGTATCTAAAAGTGGTAAAATTGTCAAGACAAATTACAAATAAAAGAAATGTCTAATTAACACCGATATTTTATCTATCTATCATTACGCCTTTTATCCCAAGAGGGGTAGGCAACGAATCGAATGCCATCTGTTACATTATTTGTAACTGTCATTATTTGAAATTGGATTGAGCCATATTTTTATTATTCAGGGTTCTAAAGAGCCTTAGTTTTCGATACTCACAAAGGCAATGCTCGTATCGAAAACTACGGCTCTTTAGAACCCTAAATAATAAAAATATGGCTCAATCCAATTTCAAATAATAACAATCATTTTGTGGTGAGGAAATGTTGTATAAATAAACTCACGTTTCCAGGACTAACTGAGATTTGCCATATTTTTGACAGATACAAGGTGACCTTGAGCACCGCCCCTTAATTCGGATTCCACATCCGGTCATGGCGGCGAACGCACGCGTTTTCGTCATGGCGTGATGTGGAATCCGGTTTAATCCCGTTCGTGCTGTGATGGTTGTGATTAGTCAGTGATCAATAAGACATATCACAGTCGGCGGGATAATCTTAGCTACCGATTTATCGGCTTACTATTGCACAAGATTAAACACTGGAGACTGGCAGAATTACGACGAAAATCAGCACTGTTGCCATATATCAAAAGAAGAAGAAGAAGACTATTAATTCCTTAATGCCAATTACCTACCTGATGGAGATATTCCTGCAAATTCGATCTCGTAGATTGAGGTGCCCATTTCATAGCCTCCTGGACAATCCCGTGGCATCGTTCCGCGAAATCTTTAACAATACTCTGAAAGCGATAATTTGATTATTAATAAAACATTTAAACAAGTTAAACATCAAATCCAACATGGTGGTGGTTACATTTGAACGCATATTGAGCGCTGAACGTATTGGAGTTGATCCCCCCTTATACAAAAAACATGAAATATTTATAATAATAATATAATCCACAATAATATTATAAATTCGAAAGTAACTCTGTCTGTCTGTTATGCTTTCACGGCTAAATCACTGAACCGATTTTGATGAAATTTGATACGGAGAGAACCCTAGGATACTTTTTTTTAAATCCAACCACCTAAGGGGGTATAATAGGGCATGAAAGGGCGTATGAGTCCCACGAGCTAATGGGTCATAGGTTGCTGTTGTCAAGCCTCCTATAAGGAAGCGCCCCCGTTTTTTACACAAGCTAACGCATAAAGATAAAAAAACTTACCTCCCTTCCTTCCAAAGTATCTTGCAATTGCATAGAGAAATCTGTTCCAGGAACTTTGAGCATCGGCGTCTCCTGGTTGGGGTCCAGCTCTAAACTGAAGCCAAGCACTTGTAATATGTCTAACATCGCCCATAACACCTGAAATAAATTATTACTAATTTATGCCTTGCCACAGAATATACAATAATAGTACTATGTTAGAAACAGAAGGTTCAATATCACAGAACGCTCGCAAAATCTTAGAGAAATAAAATGTACCTACAAAATGTATTTATCCATAGAGGTCTTGCGATGTAGACACTGGGTACCTATATCTTCAGTGGTTTAGGTTGTGGGTTGATTGTCAGTCAGTCAGTTTTATATATTTAGATTTGGACGTGTTTCCAATTGTCGGCGTACCCAGTTTTACCTAACGCTACCTGTTATCTTCTATAGGTAGGCGAAAGCTAGTATGTTGTGTAGTGCGCGAGTTGCAAGCAACTCTCGAGGTTTCAGTGTGGGAACATATGCCCACACCAAAGAAGACATGCTACAAGTCAGCGATAACCTATCACGTCAAATAATTCCCTACTCCTACCACAACTACTCCCACTACCCCTACTCCAACCCCTACCACTACCTCTACCCCTACTCCAACCCCTACCACTACCTCTACTACTATGTTATCAATAAGCGGTCGGGGAATCGGTTTGTAATATATACTGGTTTGATTTTACATCATTCCAGATGGACAGGCTAGGTTTTATCAAAAGAAAGTTAGGGTTCCGTAAGCTAAAGTAATATTTGTAACTAAAAACGGAGATATTTTTTTGCTTGCATTAAAAAAAATCCACGGCGCAGACACCTCTTTATGAAATTAAGATAAAGTAATTAACTAAACAGTAAAAATGTCTAAATATGTGCTTACTTAACTATTTTCGGCTTTTATGTTGCGCGAAATCAATAAAAAATAAATTTTTTATAATAGAAATCATTAATATTACACATAATTTTTTTTAGAAAAAATACGCATATGTGTGTGATCTTGATAGTGTAAACTTTTTTTATTATAAAAAAGTTATTTTTTATTGATTTCGCGCAATATAAAAGGCGAAAAGAGTTAAGTAAGCACATATTTAGACATTTTTACTGTTTAGTTAATCAGTTTATCTTAATTACATTTTTGTATGGAAAACGAACCACCTTAACGTAAAAACAGAGCAACGGACCGACGTGATTTTATGTGCAGCGATAGCAGGAGGGCCGGAGAGCGACATCTGCTACTTTTTATTCCAGGAGAATAATTATTCTATAGAAATGACAATACATACAACAATCCAACGACTGTGAGCAAAAGGAATACTCCCCAACGCGCGTCGCTGGAAAGTTATATATATGCCAATCTATTAATGTTTTCAATGGCGCGATACAGGTTTCAATAGCAATATTGTGAGACAGTAACGATGCGACATCTATCGACTCGATGTGCCGCCACAATTCCTTCAGGAAAATTAATATTGTCTACCCGTGCAAAGTCGGGTCAGAACGCTATATAATAAAAGAGGTGCCAAGCTAGATGTACCCGAGTCGCGCATTCCAACTCACCTTACAATTCCACAACAAATGTGGAAATCTACCGACCAAACCGGCAAGCCACTTATCTGCCACTCGCCGTATCTGCTTATGTATATGGTTGAAATTGACCAGCAGGAACTGAGCGTGGCCTTCTAGCTCCCTCTCGCGAGATTCGTCCTTCACTTTCTCCGACATTACGTCCAGGAATTTTTGAAAAACCTTATCACCGACACTGGATAGAGGAATTAAAAAAAAATGTTAAAGCGAAATTTCTTAAAGCTCCTATATCCATAATTTTTCTGAGATAAACTATTCCCAATTTCTCTGTAAATAATCCACCTGTGTCACTGTAATTTAGCATATAGTTACTTATTCAATATATCTAAGTAAAATAGTCGTTATTTTTTCAATTGGTTTTATTGAATATGAAATATAAACACAAGGAATCAATTGTATTTTCATTATTTCATCTAAATATACCTCAACAGAACTGGCCACTCGTTACGTATAGCCTCACAAATACCATCGGCTAAAAGAGGGAGACTTGGGGTCTTCCGTCGGGTACCCTGCGACCGATGACACGGTTTCGCGAGCTGTAAGGCAACCGGTGAAGAAAAAAAAATCCGCAATGAAATATTACCTGGCAACACATTGCCACATGCCAGTTTTGTCTTTCTGCAGCGCCGTGTCACTGAGGTACTCGATTATTGGCTGCAGGCTCGGTTCCGGTGAGTTGCTTACTCTGGAAATTATTTAAATATTTTGTGTGTTAGCTTATATTTTCAGTTGATTTAGGAAAAACCCATGTAACAAACGGACGGACACGAGAGTGATCTTATAAAGATTTCGTTTAAGGTAAAATTAAGTCAATCGTGTGTATTATTATTATTTTGATAAATTCGCTAAAATTAGTGCAATTATTTTAGATATAATATTTTATATTCAGACGATATAACGGTCCTATCCACAACATAAATAATCACGGCCCAAATTTAAAATCCATGCCCTGCCTACTTCTACGTACTTGACATAATTTCATTAAAACTAATATTGTAAATGCGAAAGCTTGTTTCTTTGTTTGTCCTTATTTCACCTCAAAAACGGACCAACGGATTGACACGAGTTTTGGTACAGAGATAGTTCTATTTTCTTAGGGAAATCCTTAAAAGTTTAAATCTGTCTAACCATGCAAAGCCGGTGTGGGTCGCTAGTTATTTAATATGTATTTTAGCAACCAGTATAATCCACCACTCAATAAGTTCGTAGGATGACATATAGATGGCGCCACTATTGACAAATCATTTTATGACAATCTGATGTTTAGCTCACAAGTTACAGTGGTTTTAGTGACGGTACCTTTGTAACTTTCAAAACAATGGAAGAATCTGAATTTCGTGTGTTGTTTTTTAATGGGGAAAAATACCGTTCAAGCAAAGCAAATTAATGTTATCCTAGACACTCACCTCAAAGTCTCCACCCAATACACGCTCAGTAAATACATGCAAGGCGCAAAATTCAACTTATTCACAGTAACGGTAATCTCTGGCAAATGATCCAAGAGGTTCAAAATTTGCGTCTTCAATTCTTGCAACTCATTGATTGACACAGAGTCGTTTCTAACAGCCGATGTGTATTGCAATTCCCTCATTTCGGACAAATCATTTTATGACAATCTGATGTTTAGCTCACAAGTTACAGTGGTTTTAGTGACGGTACCTTTGTAACTTTCAAAACAATGGAAGAATCTGAATTTCGTGTGTTGTTTTTTAATGGGGAAAAATACCGTTCAAGCAAAGCAAATTAATGTTATCCTAGACACTCACCTCAAAGTCTCCACCCAATACACGCTCAGTAAATACATGCAAGGCGCAAAATTCAACTTATTCACAGTAACGGTAATCTCTGGCAAATGATCCAAGAGGTTCAAAATTTGCGTCTTCAATTCTTGCAACTCATTGATTGACACAGAGTCGTTTCTAACAGCCGATGTGTATTGCAATTCCCTCATTTCGGACCTCAAGGAGGTCTGCGATACGAGATATGGCGACTTAACGGCTATTTCTTTGACTCCCGCATACCATTCCGTGGGCCACAGACCTGTGGATTAGATTAGATTAAATTACCAGTAAACAAAACAATACACACACAAAAAAAGGATAAGGGATAAAACTATTGTTAAAAAATCGCTAAAATAAGTCCAAATATATTTATATACCAACAGGATATGGGGAAAACAAATCAAGACAATATATTGAAGGATTACTCTAGATTTCAAAATAACCGTACAAAACCATTCAAAGCACTAGAAGTTTAACCTAATTATACAAATCTAACAGAGATATAAAAGCACACATTTAACACGTCATACATAATTATAATTCTTATAATATACTAACCATAGATGATTAGATGTAGTATGCTTGACGCTCTACTAGTACTGCAAATACATATATTCCCTTAGTTTGAAATTGCGTCCCCTGTGCTGCCTATTAAGGCGTGGTAATGTCGCGATTAGAACGAGACCAAAAAATTAATACATGAATGTGTAATTCTGATTTTTCATCTTAGATGACTTACACCCAGGCACTGCAACATTATTAATCAGGTCTACTAAACACTAAATTACGCTCGGCTGTTACCGTATTCAAAAAAGGTCTCGTCTATCTATCTCGCTTTAACATACGCGTATCTATGCGCTTTCTCTTTTACATTGCCTATATAGTAGAGCGCCCGCTATACTACATCTAATGATACTAACGATATTAATTTACCTTTAAAATGCAAAGACAGGCTAAAACTGGAGACAATACAATTCATGGCATTTTGTGGTAATAAAGTATTGTGGTTGGAATCTTTAAATACGAAAATAGTCCTGTGGTACAATAGGAAAAATGAGAAGTACCATGGGGCAAAAAGGGTCATTTGAACTAAAACTTGGAATTTTAAAATTGTTTCAATGAGCTAAAAACTTCTCTTATTTTTAGAAGCTTTGTTATTTTAAATACGAAATGTATTTGGTTGTGAATTACATTTTTTCCGTTATTTGCAGTTTTAATTTTTAGGTAACTTATTTTGAATATTATTAGAATTGGCTACTATTCTGTTATCAGGATAACAATATAGATTAAATACAGTATTTCAACAGACTTGCGCTGAATTGTGTCGCCAATGTCGTTTACAAATGCGCTACAATTAGCGCTTGATTCTTATCTAACAACAAAACAGCAAACATTGTCAAGCTGGCAATACATAAAGTAAGAAGATAATGGTATTAAAGGTAAATGTCAGTATACTTGATGTCAGAATGGTCTAGTATATTTTAAATTCATACCCTTTGCCGAATATGTCTAAAGCTATATGTTATACAGTAAACTCTCGATTATCCGTGGGCGGTTTATCCGCGGGGCGGATAATTCTCAAAAGTACATAAATCCTCTTTGTTCATAGTTTAAAAAGCACTGCACTCTCATTGACTTTTTTGTTAAACAGTAAACATGACTTTTTAATAACCTACATGACATTAATTGAGTTTTGTTATCAGGTACGTCCTTTTATTGAATAAACTTATTTAAAGCTTTACTCTTGTGTTTTTTTTAGTGCCTTCGGCCTTTGTTTATCCATTAATCGGCAATTTTGCGGCTTATCCGCGAAATGTTAGATAGATGTAAGACTTTAAAAACGCTTAAGAATATATAAAAGTAGGTATTGTAATCTATACTCATATTAAGCTGAAGTGAATTTTTTTCTGAACGCGCTATCTCTGGAACTACCAATTGGATTTTAAAAGTAATTACATTTGATAGCCTAATTCTTGAGAAAGGTTATAGGCGATATAACATCGCGCTACGATCTAAAGGGGCGAAGCAGTAACTAATAACGTGGATGCAACCGCAAGGCACAGCTAGTATTTGAATAAAATTAGTATGTGTTGCCAGCTTAAAAAAGCGTTAATTATGTTAATATACACAGCACACCAGAGCGTCTCCATCTAAAATTACCAGAGCCATTCACTAGGTATTTTTTTAATCTTAAAAATAGATTTCCGCCTAAATATAATTAACATACTTATAGGAAAAACTAAGATTTTATTAGGACTAAGTATATAACGAGTGGCAAGCTTTTACTGTGCTAAAAGCTCACCAATTTTTTGTTACAACTTGTATGTTACAGCCACGACTACTACATTAAAAAAAACATATATACTTACATAATATTGACATTATAATATTTCACTTCTACTTCTAGCAATCCACACGCTAACATATAAAACAACGACTTCTAATTGGCTACATATATATTGAACTCCAGTAGATTTCATATAGTGAGCGCCAAACAGAAAGACAGTATGAGAATTTACATAGCCTACTCACGGATTAGAGCTGTCACTTCTTTTACAAAAGTATCTGTTATTTTTAGAAGTTTGGCCACCGGCTTTACGTGCCCTCCGATGTACGAGAAGTCGATTAAAGCACATATTCTTAAAGAAAATTCTTTTGAACTTTTAGATGACATTTGTAATAAAAGGAACTACAGAAACCAGAAGAAATTGTGATAAGCAAAGGTAATGTCGATTGTATAAAGAGTGGGAATGAACATCTATTTGCTTCTCTCTCACATAGATAATGGCAGGTGAGCGAGATGCAAATATAATTATTACAATTGCATGTATTTTGGCGAAGACCAAAAACTGCGATTATATTTGCCGATTAATATGTGTTAGCGAGAGGCAAGTAGATGTTCACTCCCTGCACTTTTTAAGGCAGGGAACACCCTCGATAATTTGCACTCCGATGGGCGATGCTTATTCAGGACGATATAAGGTTGAATATTGCTTGGCATATTTTACGTTTTCATGCAGCTACACTTGAAACTTAAGTCGGTTTGTCTTAAATTTTATAAATAAAAAGTTTTTTTATAGAAGTATTTTGTAATTTTTTTACGTTAATCTAAAACACATTCTATTCGGTTAAAAATTTTAAGTATATGAAGTTTATATATTGTATTGTAGTTTTTTTTGAGAATGAATTTGAATGAAATTGACTTCAGCGTCGAAAAAAGTAGATATCGTGTTCGTACCCTGCCTTAAGTTACCAGCATTCCTATTGCTATCAAATATATCAAATATATTTGAACTGCCTATTTTGCGCAGAATTTTGAGTGGCTTAACGTTGTTTGGCGCACACTACAATACTGTCTAGAGACGCTCCAAATGCCAAAACTACATGTAAAAACTACAAGCATCCTGTTTTACTCACGCTTTCGCATGGCTACCGGCGTGGCCATAGAAGAAGAAAAATATATTCAAACAAATGTATAATATAACAGCAGATGTAAATACATCTTGTAGAGATATAGATGGGCAGTCGACACCTAAATATAGAGAAACGCACATTTTTTTTATTAAGTACTTCATATAAATAAAACAAGTTGAGGTGTTTTGAGATCGAACTAAGTCTTAGTACAAGCGGTCACCCATCTTTAATCTGATATATATAGTACGTTGCTTAACCGCTGTCATCGGTGTTATAGTCACATTGGACGACAACCGCTTCCTTTTCACAATTTTTTACAATAAAATAACAATTTGTAAAAAAAAATGTGAGTTCCTGCAATTTGGGTCAACTGCCAGATAGTATGAAAATATGTGCTCTTTTTAGTTCAAATATGAAAAGGTTAAAATTTTGATGATTTTTAAGAATTCAATTTTCGATAAATAGTATAAAAAAGTTTTTACGTGATTCTGCTGCAGTGAATCCCATTACGACACAGTAGAGCCAGAAATCTTTGAACAACTTATGCAGTCGCGCCTTCGGATTCTTTATTGGGGGCAATCTCTTAACGAGTACCTGAATAAACAAAATAAGAAATAAAGTTAGTACCATTAAAACTAACAAAATTACGAGATATAAAAAAGTGTTCCTGTTTTGACTATTTATAAAATAACAAAATTAATAATCAAGATTTTTTTTACATGTGCAATAAAAGTACACCTTCTGTCAACGTGTACAAACCAGCGTAAACTACTTTTCTTCATTTTAGTCACAACATCATCTTTCACTCCGCATTCTTCTCTAATGACATCGTTCCGGATGCGGTCAATACGCTTAATATCACACCGCATTTCCGCTGAATTTATCTCACTTTGATGATTCTTATTCCATACTCATGGAACTAAAACAGCATTATGTATATTAATTTTACTTTAAGTTGTATTTATGAGTCTGGTTATAAATAAAGAAATACATTAAATAGGTAGGTACCTAAAATTCCCATAGCATTAGATAAAATTTAGGGGTATAGTAGGTAATACGTTTTCTCCATTTGCATGGAAATGGGTGTGGTACACAAACCTCCCGTCTATACCCAGGCTGGCGGAACTTCGAAAAAAAAATTAGGGCTAGGAAAAATGAGCCAATACTAATGGCGTCGTATCGCCATTGCTTTCACTCCATATACAGATGACAGAGATAGCAAATATTTCTGTACCAATCCACGTGAAGTAATCCTTAATGTTGTTAGGTTGGCAGTACCTTTCGGCTCTAAGTTTGATTTCATTTCAATGTATGGCTGTCCAGACTCTTATTAAAGAACTTAGTGATTGCTACTTACTCTATGACTATACCCATCAAACTAGGACCTGGCTTTGGAACCGAAAAAAAATATAAAAAAGAAATTCCATAATTACCGCAATAACAGGTATCAAAACGCCCAAGTTGCCAGCACTGCCTGAAGCCTTGAGTATCGGCGCCGGTGACCGGTCTGTAGCACGCTCCCCACCCAGTCCCAGTTGCACGAACAACTCCAACAATCGGGTCAGCAGTTCCAGACGCGCAGTGGTGCCGCGAACGTTTGCCGCAATGTTGGCCAGGGCGTTCAACACTGCGCCGGATACGTGTCTGGAAATGGCGATATCACACTCTAAGGGTGCAAATGCAAAGTTAGCCATACATTATTTATTTTTTCTACACGGGTTGCCTTACAGTTCCCGAAACCGTGTTACGGTCCGCAGGGTACCCAGCGGAAGACCAAGTCTCCTTCTTTTAGCCGATAGTATTTGTGAGGCTATACCTAACGAGTGGCCAGTTCTGTTGAGGTATGAGATGGAAAAGCCTCTAAGTGTGGTTTGTCAGATTATGTACATAAGTTTTTAATTATAAAAATCTATTGGTACATGGCCAGGGCCCGGGATCCGGGATCGAACCCGTGGTCTGCCTGGTTAATACCAGACGTCTTAACCACTCGGCCGCCGATGCACCGCTTTTAATCAATATTGGAAAAATAAAAGTTTTGTTATAATTTTGAATTTCTGTTCACTTCACCCACTTGTTTCGCGCTGGCTCGCCGAAAGCAGGTAACCGGCTTCCTTTCTGTACGTGCTCTACTTATTTATTCGTGTTTCAAAGCAATTAATACAAACCGATACTGCTTCTTGTCGTCCGCATGTACGTAGACTGCACTCGCGGCTTCCACTGTGATCACGGTGAACATGCGCATGATTTCGTCGTGAGCCGGACCTTCTGGGCTAGCCAGGGCCATGCAACCTAATTGATCCACTATGAGCGTATCCAACGACGACGCGGCCCGGGACAACCTGTACAAAGTCAAATGTAATAGGGATGATAACAATTTTTTGGAAATACTTTTAAATTATATCTGTAAGGTTTATTTATACCTAATAAAATTATTAGAAAATTTTATATTGGTTTTAGTATTCAAATTCCCGCGAAAACGTTCTGGGCGCGACGATGACGTCACACCTAAGTAACCAACAAAATGGTGGTCACAGATTAGATAAATAACAAGAAAACAACTTAGTCAGTGACTGATTGACATAATACAGTTAGTAGGCTGTGGTTATTTATTTGCCATTTACTTAGAAGTGACGTCACTTACCGTTTGTGGTCACGTGACCGGAAGTATGAATTTAAGCTTTTTCAATCAAGAAATATTTATTTATTATATATATAAAAAATATTATTGACTATTTATTTTCTTTCACTGTCATCACCCCTATTGCTACTATATAGATTCCCGTCCCGTGCGTTTTTCAAATGTGATACGAAAAAATATTCTAGTTATTAGCGTATTTGTGAACCGAGATTATATAGAATGATATATAATTATCTATGATTTTGTACCTTTGTTGAAAGAATTGCAATATGGTGTCGGTTGTCTTCGGCGTGTCCTTTAAGGCGACAGCGACGTGGCCCAACATTATCACAATATTGGTACTGATCAGTGAAGATTCGCTGAAATATACAATTAGATTGACTGAAAATCTTTCCTAAATCCTAAAATTTTATATTTTCAGAGACGGCGACTACCTAGCGAGCAAGCATCATTTTAGTGGGCAAATATTTTTTTTAAAGGTTTTTTTTATTACAGAAAAACGTTATCTTGTTATCGCTCAAAAATCGAGAACTTCATAGGCACACGTTTCTTTCGGATTTAATTTATTTCTTAGCCGATGGTATTTGTGAGGCTATACCTAACCAGTGGCCAATGCTTCTTTTCCTGTTTTTTCCAGTCCATACAATTTAAATAAGTGTCCATGCATACCATTATCCGCAGACCAGGCACCTCCCCGCTAACATAATATGTGTCATTATCGATTTTGTCGTCTGGTCTGGAAAAATACTACATATATATATAGGCACTTTTGCTAGTCTAGTACATACCTGTCACTCGTCTCCGCAGTAAACAGTCTATTCGACACAGACCCGACCAAAGCCGGAACGCAATACGGGTCCACGGTCAGAGCGGCTTCTAGCGCGACGCACAAATTCTCTATGGCCGCGTCTCGAAGTTTCTCGAACGGCGTAGATTTCACTGGCACACCACTCTCCGTCATGCCTTGGAGTTCTTTGCCTTGAACTGATAAAAAACTTCTTATTACCCCAAATTTTTAGAAACTGATTTATACGAGGTTATATGAATTTAGACAATAAACGAGGCTCTGGCGACCGAGCAATGGCGGTATAACCATACACCGCTAGGAAACTGGCTAGAAGAGGCTACATCAAGCCTGAAGACCTAAATAGTTTCAAAACATCTGGTGCAGAAAGCAAGGGGAAACCACTGCACTATTTTCCCCAAGAAAGTTAACCATGGCGAGTCAATACAGGGTGTGTCGCGCTGTGGACCGCCATAAATGACCAGGACTGCTCTGCCAAGAGCACCACGATTAAGAAGAAGAATATGAATTTATTTTTAAATAATACGTATATAAAAATAACAGATACTTACGTCTGTTAAATAAGTGACATATATATACATTAAGAGGCTACCTTCATATTAAATCATATTTTTCAAATCGTTTTGAGTGAAACCTAAAGCTCTTAGAAATATAGAAAAAATTACATGTTATAATTAATCATATTTCATAATAATCTGTTAATCATAAAACATGTTTTAAGAAACTTTGCTCGATAGAAAAAAATTGCAAAGTAGCCTCTGAAAATAGTCTCCTTTCCAAATTTCTCAGTAGCACAAATTTGTATCATCTATTACTAAAGTAAGATGTTAATTTAGATTTTCAATAAAGCTACTCCTTTAATTTAAATAAATTATTTTTGATTTGTCACTTAGGACGTTTGTTCCAAGCACCTTCCGTGCGCCTCTTCTCTTTTGTTTCTATTCAATGCGACAGAGACAGATTCAGCGGAGAGACCAATCGATCACGTAGTCCTGTGACGTAGCGCTGGGTAGCGCTAGAGTATCGTATGCAGCTAGGCCACGCCCCTTAAACTATGATTTTATTTGAATGTATCGTCTTAAATGCATCAACGGGTTTTATATGGACAACTGCCAAAAAGTGGCCACTGTTATTGGTGTATATGGCTACACTGCAAGTTGTAAAGGCCGTGAAGATGTGCATCAGACAAAGATACACGTAGAAATACTCACGCGTAACTTTCATATGCTCCTTGCCTGACTTCTCTAGCTCAAGTTTGTGCAACTTAAACAGTATCGGCGACGGCGTCACCAGAAAGTCCCTCAAGCAGTAAATTGAAGTGCTCGCGATCGTCGGAAACTTAGTTGCTAATTTTCCAAGACCCTGGAATTTAATTAAAGAAATCGGTTAATTTTGCGGTCTAATCCTGACACTTCCCGCCAATTTGTATAACAATTCGTGCTCAAATTTTTTACTAGAATAGTTTTTTTTTATATCCTACTAGCTTTCTGCCCCGGCTTCGCCCTTGGAGCTCATATTAACTTTCATCCCCTATTATGGTCTTGATTCATGCAAAATCCCATAGAAAAAAGCAGGTATTCCCGAATTTTCCGGGCAACTTTTCCAATTTTTCTTTCCCTAAAAACCCTATTCAGACTATTACGAACATTTTAAAAGAAAAATTAGCCGAATCGGTTCAGCCGTTCTTAGTGATGCGCTTACAAACGAACGAATAATAACCATTACCTCAAGACAGACCATCAGCAGAGGCATGTGTGCCAAAATCAACTTGTGATTTTGATTTGAATTTATTTTCTCTGTCAACCGCCCACATAGAGAATCGGCACCTAAAAATGTACAAATAATATATAATATACTCCAGCATAACAATATGTTGCATGTAAATCAATCAACCAGTACTATGTGGCATTGTTCTCTTTAAAATTCATAGCAGAAGCCTCTCTTAAAAATAAGAATTTTAGCTGTCCACCATGTCCAAATCAAACCGATTTCACTCACAAGAAACTTTATAAAAAACAAAAAATGGATCATATTATTAAATGGTTAATAAGGAATTGAAAGCATACTCAAAACATGAGTTAATATGAACAGTGAATCGTGTTGTCGGTCCCAGGCTACCCAGCGAAAAACCAAGTCTCCCTCTTGTAGCCGATGGTATTTGTGAGGCTAACGAGTGGCCAGTTCTGTTGAACCTTTAGTTTGTTGGATGGAAAGCCTCTAAGTGTGTTTGTCGGATATAAAAAAACCATTGGTATACATGGCCGGGATTGAACCGTGGTCTGAGCAGGTTATACCAACTATCTTAACCACTCGGCCATTTTCCCAGTACATGAAATATATTTCTTTAATTATCATCAGGTGGCAGAAATAGTTGGAACAATAAAAAATAAGTTTTGCAGGCACAGGAAGTAAAAATTTAACTACATCTCGCTAAAATCAGTAATATTGAGCCATCCAAATTACAGTGATGAGGCATAAAATTATTGCGCAACTCTTTTTAGACAATAAAATTTTTTTTTTTTTGTAAATTTATATTAAATTCTCTTGAAAAAAATCGAGGGAACTAAGTCTTAATTTTAAAGCAATACCAATGTGTCTAGATCTCAAGTATTTCCATCTTAATAATATTAGTAAACACGAAACATCATTTGCTTAGAAATAAAACAAAAAAAACTATAATTATGAAATTCAGCAGGGGTCACTCTCAACTCAAAATAAGAGTACCTATTAATATTGTTAAGGCGTTTAATAGTGCTGGCACGTCATAGCCTTCATCCACTGTAAATACATACGTACATATTTTATATAAAATAATATAATTATAAAGCCAATTCACTATTTGAATAAAGAATATAATAAAATAAATAAAAGTCCTATATCCATAATTTGTATGGGGATAAACTATTCCCAAGTTCTCTGTTAATAATCCACCTGTGTCACTGTAATTTAACATATAGTTACTTTGTGAATATATATCTAAGTGAAATAGCTGTTATTTTTTCAATGGGTTTTATTCAATAGGAAATATGGGTGGTTAAACTTTGCCCCCGTTTTCTCTTTCATAATCTATCACAAAGCTCTTAATTTTTTTTAAAGCGCTGTTATATTAAACGTCTTGCGTTTTTTGTAGCTTATTGAAAATTTAAAATAATAATAATTTTAATAATTTTTATTTTGAATTTTCAATAAGCTACAAACAAACGCAAGAAGTTAATTTCGACTATTTCACATAGATATATTGAATAAGTAGCTATATGCTAAATTACAGTGACACAGGTGGATTATTTACAGACAAGTTGGGAATAGTTTATCCCCATACAAATTATGGATATAGGGCTCTTAATATACATTATTTTATACAATATAAAAAATTGGTCAATTGCTATCTATCTATATATCATCACGCCTTTTATCCCAAGAGGTGTAGGCAAAGACAATCGAATGTTACGATCCTGGCATACCTCTTTCGCTTCTTTTAAATTAATCATACCTTTAATACATGCTCGGGGATTGTGTGCTTTTAAAATTGCATTCGATCAAAAATGTTTTTAATGTTCAATAAAAGTATAACTAGGTCGTCCTTTGTCAGATTTTTTTTAGTTTCTGCCATATAAACCTTTTTAATCAATCTTTCATCCTTCATTCTTTCAACGTATCCAATATCACGAATTTCACAAAAGCCTTCGCTATATTTTCCCAGCAGGTTTACAGTAGGTAGGTTACAGAATCTCGTCGCAAAAAGAAATTTTCATAACTAACGTACAGCATTGGGGTGGCGCTACCACACTTGGACTAACAAAAAAATTCTAAATATACCGAGAATCAAACCCTTTTTACAATATAAAATTATTACCGGTCTCATCGCCAATCGCCCAAACCAACAAATCCACGCACGCCGAGTTGGCCATCACGTTCACTTTAAACTTGTTGACGGTGGCGAAATTGTTCTCCCGGTCCTCTCTCTCAGAAGCGTCGTGATGGCGACTTTGTAACTCTGTTTGGCCACTCAGGAATAAGCATTTTACAAATTCCTGAAAAAAAAAAGATCTTACAGGCCAATGATGTATAACATTCTAACCTACACGTTGCAACACAATCGCCAACTGTAGGCCGCACCCACTGACATGAATATTACCACTGTATGGCTCAAGTTAGTTTAATAGTCTGATAACATCCTTTATGGCCAGAGATTCTGGTAACAATGTCCACAAATAAGCCAGTTATATCTTTAAACTTGTGACGGCACATCCGACAGATAATCGGTTCAGTAGTTTTACGTTTTTCAATTTTACTTAATAAAAATAATTACCTGAACATCTTTAGTGAACGGTCCAGGCAGGTCTTTTTGGTGTTGCAACAATTCCCTTAGCAAAGTCACCATTACCAAATTGAGGGTCTCAGAAAACGATTTGTAGGGAATCACCTGCAAAATTAAAAATTAAATCACTTTTTTTGTATCATCACGGGTTGCTCATGACGCCGTGTTATCGACCCCATGATACGCAGCGGAAGATGAAGTATTCCTCTTCTGTGATACTATATCTAACGATTCAATCAACTCAGGGTCAAATATCCTTAAAGAAAGATTTTTTTCAAAAGAAAACACGAAAAACCATCAGTTCAACTTAATATTATTGGAACTAACCCGTATTTGTCCAGAGGCGTAAATATCTTCCGCTTCATCGTCCAGAAATCCCAGCAGATCTTTGGTTAGCAATTTCTTTGCCAACGACAGAACCGACTGGAGATATGTCACGTAGAATTGCACACTGCTCCTTTTCTCCGGTGACTCCGAGAACCTCATATACGGAAATTGGTTAAAGCTCGATCCGAATTTATTAAAGAAATAAGTTGTGGGGTCATACGGCACAGAGACATAACTGTGCAAAGACCCACGCTTCATTGCGCCCATGGAACTGTCAACAGTATCCCCATTTATGGTTCTGATCTCATTCATGGGTGTCAAGTTCCCCGACAGAGACCTGGGTATGATCGGTCTGAACTGGTTGAACCTCCTCTTCTTGTCGAGGGTCGAATACTCGAAATTCGGCTCCGGTTCTTTGTTCTTCATTGGGCTGCTCGGTTGGGGGAATAGTCTGCATAATAAAGGAGGGTCGACTGTAGAAAATCTTCCCACAGACCGGGCCAAACCAATAAGAACCGGCACTGTACTCTTGCATAGTTGCAACTTGGAAACAGTGTTGTCATAGTCTTTGGTGTCGTGACAATCGAGGATGACTTTTGTCAGACTTGACATCAGGCTGATCTGCGCTGTGATGATTTCTTCGCGAAGGGACGGTTGTTTACTAGCCACATCTGACAGCAACGTGTTGAGGCAGAAACTGAACTTTTCAGACATTGGTATCCCTGTAAACAATTTAATAAAACCTTCTATTAAGGGGCGGTGGTCAAGGTCATCTTGTATCTGTCAAAAATATGGCAAATCTAAGTTAATCCTGGAAACGTGAGTTTATTTATACAACATTTCTCAAATCAAATGTTTTATTTGCAAGAATACTTACAATATAGGTCTTAAGATTATGGTGAGTATATGGACATGTAGGTATTCAACCTGCAAGCAGGTGTGCAAACATTAATTAAATATAGGTAGGTACATATTTTGACTCTAAACATTGGTTATAAAATCTACACAATTACAATAAATTCCCGCAATTTTTCGCCAGTTTTGTGACACATGTATTCACTCAATGACGTACTATAAGTAGACACGTTATACCCATACTAAATGCAGATAATAAACAGCTTGAACAATACTATAGCTACCTATTAATTACTTACGTTTATATATTCAAGCGATGAAAGGGATAGAGAAACACAGCTCAATACCGAAATTAATTTGTTAAAAAGAGATAAATATATGTTTTAAGTTGCGACACGTCATCGACGCGTGACCTTCTCCGGAGGAACTAGGGGAAGATTGTCTAAATGGAACACTCAATATTTTACTTAGAAATATTTTTGGAATAATAAAATATACAATATGTAATTAAAAAACTTTTATTTTACTAATAAATATAATGTAATAATCAATGACTTTACAACAAATAGACCATTTGTCTTTCAATCACGCTCAAACGGCTGAACAGTTCTAAATGAAATTTAGCATAGAGGTAGATTATGGCTTGGTATAGGATATTAGTATGCTACTTATTTGGGCTGTTCCCAGTAGTCTTACCGGATATTCTTACCAGTAAGACTAGTGGGAATTGTCATCCCAATAGACTTACTGTAAGTCTACTCCTTTAAAGTTGACGTGAGACTTTCAATTTATGTATTATGTAGTGTAATTTAAAATTAAGTCTTTAAATTTATTTTTTATTTTGTTCTGGACAACAAACAACTATACAACAAAGATTACTACAACATAGATACATATTAAAAAAATAACTGTCATATAGTCAGTGACGTTTGTTTATACAAACGTATTGTTTATACATACATTTAAAACAGGATTTTTTTATGCAACTTCCAAAAAATATAGAAATAACAAATAATACAAAAAAAGTTTACTACAATTAACTACTATTTAGAATGTTACAGATATTTTTCCTAAATATATACAAAGAATGTGAAAATATGTCCACTTCGCAAAACTGCTGGTTGTATCGTTGCACCATACGTCTAAACCTTAGAGTAAAAACTTGGCAACCAATCATATTCTCGTCTTTGGGTTCTGATTATCTCTATCCATTTTTCTCTTATTAATCCGCTTCTAGGGAGACTAAAAGATAAATAAATACAATAAGATCATAATACTATACATACAACAATAATATAATATATAAATTTATAATAATGTAAATATAATTATGTATATACATTTTCCGTACATTTAATAAAATTTTTTTTTTTAAATAGGTTCATGTAATTTATTGACAGGTCCGATATTACCAACCATCCCCATAATTAGTCGCTGAGTCTGTCGCGGCCATTTCGTTTTGTCTTCTCTATCACTCTCATACAAAATGCATCGTTCGTCTCGCTCAGGCAAGCGGCGAACTGGCAACAGCGCATTATTATTAATAAAATATTGTTATGTCCATAATTATAAAATTTCTGTACTTACCAATGAAATGAGATATCATTTCTATCCTTTACAGTTGCAGTATAATTTCTGCAAAAGCGGAACACACAAGATGTCATTTTTCTTGATGTTTTTGCGGATTATTCTACTCAAGAGAGACATGTACACTAGTCGTAGGATTGTGCGTGACTGTGCGCGACCAAATTTATAGTGGGACACTTACCTCTCATTTGCCTTGCTATAGCTTAAGCGTCAATCACGCATCTACCTCAGTTTATATAGTATATCATTGTATTCACTTATTGCATAAAAGCAATGATCGAGAAGCCATTTTGTCAATTTAGATTTAAAGTAATTTCCATTTAATAATTTAATGTCATTAGGCAGATTATTATAGAGAACAATACACATATTTTAAATGTTCCTTTTATAAATATATTTATGGCAAGGAGGTTGGTATCATAAATTCATTATTTTGGCTCTAGTTTGCCTCTGAATAACTTCACCGCGTTTTTTAAAATATTCAGGATGGGAGTCCACAAAAACACACATGTCTCTGATGTACATGCTGGGTAATGGTAATATTTTAAGCTTTTGGAATCCAATTTCAAATAATAACAATCCTTTTGGGGTGAGGAAATATTGTATAAATAAACTCACGTTTCCAGGATTAACTTAGATTTGCCATATTTTTGACAGATACAAGATGACTGAGAGCCACGGGTCCTAACTATACACCAAAAAAAAATGTGGAGGATACTTTAATTTAGATCCGTTGCGACATATCCATATATCTAATTTTTCCGGAATTGCTTTAGATAAAAAAGCTTTTATTCATTATGTAAGTATGTGACCCGTTGAAAAATAAAAACAATAGATGCAGTGGATAAGCCGTGCCTAACTGTTTGCTTGAAGGATCCCAGGTTGTTCACACGAATTTTGTAACAATCATTACCTACAATAGGTATATTGTCCAGTTATTTTCGGCGGCAAAGTCTAAATTTATATATGTCATCCTCAATTTCAGAGCATAGTATATTCAGAGAAACATATATAAAAAACATATAATCACAATGATATAAACGCAACGGCCTCTGGATAATGACATTGTTTACGCCACGTAATAGTCAATGGACAACATTCAACATTTAATAGCGAGAAGCAATTACGGTTAAACACTTTGTGAAAAAAATAACACGAGCAATTGTCAATGCAATTACTATAAAATATAATATTAGTTTTTACTATGTGTGAAAATGGCTATATTTTTAGATATCAAGGTTGTTTAAACAAAAATATACATAGATAAAAATTAGTAATATTTTGGTATAGGGAGTGGGATAGAAAGATCAAATTTCACTACTATAAAGGTAGCGAGTGAAGAACTTATTATGGTTCAAGATATTCCATCTTCTCTACTCTCTAGAGTAGACTTTGGCTAGGGGTTGGTACTATTACACATATGATTATAAATTGCCTATACAAAATTATAGATGCAGATTGCAAGTTTGCATTTTTTCATCAATGCTGTGATGTTTAGGATAAGGAACTTCAATAATACTCGTACGACATTGTGATAACGACTGGTTTATTGTTCATTTAAAACACTGTACATAGTATAAGTGGGTAGTTTAACATTACCTCATAGTTACCTATGTACCTACCTATATCTATACACAACATCTCCCTCCCAAAACTAAAGAAAACTAAAATTTAATAATACTATAAAACTACAACCACATTTACACCAAAACATAATGTGGAAATTATACAACTATATATCCACTATTTTATTTACATAATATTTTCCTACTCACTTACATTTATCTCTTTCTTCCAAAAAAACAACCAAAAAAAAACAAACTATTAGATAATGTATGTACCTACTAAAACTAAATTAAATATGAGTAAGTAGGTATACACCTACCTAAACAATAAAAGTAAACATTTTAATTTTAATACTATATCCAATACATATACATTATGTACCTACATTGTACATCCTTATATCGGTTTTTAGCGATCTTTAATTAAAGGGTAATATTGCACTCCACTGCGGGTGAACCTTTTGATCGGCGACCACGATGAGTCACGGAAAGATGATGTCTTTGTTTGTGTGTTTGTTCGTGAAGTTGGAGACAAATCTTCTAAACTATTATATCTGTCTATAGTTGCATCATCAGATCGAACATTGCGGGTGTGTTTACTATTTATTTTTAATAACTGACTGCGATTTCTTCTATAGACACCGCCATCCTCTTTTTTAACCCAATAAGAGCGGTCTCCGCGGGCCCTTCCCAGCACTTGCGCGTTGACCCACACATCGTTTTCCCGTAATTTTATGTTTTCACCCGAGGTTAGAGGTACTAGACTCCTAGTTCCCTTATCATAGTATGACTTGTATTTAGTAATTCTCTTATCACGATCAGATTTCATTATTGTTGGGGAAATTAACACGGGACGCAGCGCATCGTCGGCTACCGGGAGCCTCGTCCTGAGCATTCTACCCATCAACAGCTGAGCTGGCGAATACTTTTCGCCCGAAATTGGGGTGTTTCTAAAATTTAATATAGCCAGTTGCCAATCCATGTTTTTATCCTCGCTAGCTTTAATTAACATATTTTTTATGGTTTGCACGTTGCGCTCAGCTAAACCGTTCGATCGCGGATATAACGGAGAACTAGTTACATGTTCAAATTCCCATCCTAATTTAAATTTCTTAAATTCTTCTGAGGTAAATTGTGGTCCATTGTCTGTGACCAATTTTTGTGGTATACCAAAACGACAAAATATATTTTTAAGTTGACTTACAACAGTAGCCGATAACGTGTTAGTCAACGATGTAACTTCTACATACTTAGAGTAATAGTCTACCAATATTATGTAATGCTTTCGGTTCAATTCAAATAAGTCCGCGGCAAGTACTTGCCAGGGCAGCGTCGGCACCGGGTGCGGGCACAGCGGCTCGCGAGGCTGTGCCGGTCTGTGTCGAGCACACAGCTCGCACCTCTGCACCGCGCTCTCTATGTCGCACGACATGCCTGGCCACCACATAACTTCGCGCGCGCGACGCTTACACTTTTCAATACCTAAATGTCCTTCATGACACTTCGCAATGACTTCCTTTCTCAGAGCGGTCGGTATAACTATTTGACTATTTTTAAACAACACCCCGTTAATTACATGCAGATCGTTGCGGACCGTCCAGTATTGTTTCACCCTATTATCTACATTGTTTTTTCTTTGCGGCCATCCATCTACATAGTATTTAGCCAATAGTGATAAAATTATGTCCTTTTCTGTCTCTTGCCTAATTATTTCTAACTTATCTCTTGTCGCATTAACATTTTCATACAATGTATTGACGTGCACTGTCACGTCATTACATATTTCAGTATCAGCACAATCAGCGGCCGACATCGACTCGACAGGTGCGCGTGACAGTGCGTCCGCAATATGCAACAGTTTGCCCGGTTTATATATTATGTTAATAGTGTATGATTGTAGTTTAAGCAACATTCGTTGTAGTCTGGCCGGTGTTTCGTTTAACGGTTTTTTAAATATGGATTCTAGGGGTTTATGATCACTTTCTATAGTGACATTTTGGTGACCGTAAATATACTGATGGAATCTAAGACAACCGAATACTATAGCTAGTAATTCCTTTTCAATTTGTGCCCACCGGGTCTCGGCCGGAGTGAGGGCCCGCGCCGCGTACGCGATCGGTCGGTCTCCCTGCATAAGGCACGCCCCGAGCCCGCGCCCGCTCGCGTCCACCGACACCGTAATCGGTTCGTCCGGCGCGTAGTATCTTAATACAGGAGCTTTACTTATTTTATTTTTTAACAAATCAAATGACTCGTCGTGCACATTTAACCACTGGAAGTCTATGTCTTTTTTCACTAGATCCCTCAACGGTGCTGTCAGATTAGAGTAATTAGGTATGAATTTTGATAGGTAATTAGTCACTCCCAAAAAACGTTCCAACCCTTTTTTATCTTCAGGCTTCGTCATTTTAATTATGGCACTAACTCTATTTTTATCAGGTCGCATGCCTCTTTCGTCAAATATGTGTCCCAAATATGATATTGAATTTACCCCAAATACACATTTTAATTTATTAAATTTAACATTATTTATTTTTGCCCGTTCTAATACCTGTTGTAATCTGTAATCATGCTCGGATTTTGTTTTCCCGTATATCAATATATCATCAATAAACACTTCTACCCCGTTCATGTGAAATATTTTGTACATTTCATTGTGAAATATCTCCGGAGCACAGTTTATACCGAAAGGCATACGCAGGAACCTATACCTACCGAACGGTGTAGAAAATGTGCACAATTTTGAGCTACTCTCATCTAGGGCTAACATATAGAATCCCTTCTTAGCATCTAATTTTGAAAAAAATTTAGCTCCATCTAAAGTGCTCGCTATCTCGTCCACTGTAGGAAGCTGAAAATGACTACGTTTTACCGCTTTGTTGAGATTTTTTGGATCCAAACACACGCGCAATGTTTTATCTGGTTTTTCTATTATAACAATGCTAGACACCCAGTCAGTGGGCGCATCCTCCCGTTTAATGATACCTAAACTTTCCATACTATCTAACTCCTCTTTCAGTCGAGGTTTCAATTTCATTGGAATTTTTCGCGTGGCACTTACTACTGGGGGCTCATTTTCATTTATCATTATTTTACATATTGTTGGTAAACAACCTATACCTACAAATAGCGACTCATCAAAAGCGTAGTTACTCAGTTCATTTAATCTCATAATTAAATTCAAGTTAACACAATCTTTTAATCCCAATAAATTATTACAGTTTACATTCAACACATATATTTTATTTTCAGTATAATAATCTTTGTGTTTAAATTCTGCATTAAAATAACCTACCAGAGGCAAATTGTTTTTACTAATTTCTTTTAGTACTGTACTGGATTTAATCAAATTTTTTACTAGAAAACCTGCCTTCAAATAGGATTCCAATGACATGACAGACGTATCTGCCCCACTATCTAGTTTAAATTTAATAGAAATGCCATTTACACAAATATATTCTTACCATGGGTTACAATTTACAGAATTTGTGGAAACATTATCTAAAAGTAACTCACTGTTTTCCTGCTCAGATTCACCTTCGTCCTGTAATTCTCTCAACAATCTCACCTTACAACACTTCGCGAAATGACCTACACGATTGCACCGATAGCATTTCACTCTCTCTGCTATACACATCGCACTATCACCATGCCACTTATCACACTTGCCGCAACGGTTACGCGGACCTAGGCCTCCCGGCCTCGGTGTACGCGCTGGCCCGCGCCAATACGCGCTGCCGCGCGCCTCGCGCACGTCCTGCGACGGCCCCCAGCGACCGCGTACTGCTCGTGCCAGCTCGCCGACGTCACCGGCCGCGCCGAATGACCCCGGGCCCGGCATAGCGACCGCAGCACCCGGAGCCCGCCGCGCGCCGCTGCACCCCGCAGCCTGCGATTCTGCTCTTTCCGCCGCTTTGCACCACGACGTAGCCTCCTCCAGATCCAATTTCGATTTAGCCAACAACTTTTCTCTCATTTGTCTATTTTTAAGGCCTCTTATTAATTGTGTTAATATCAAACTATTCTTGAGTTGGCCGAATTCGCAAGTCTTGCTTTTAATTTTCAGGGTACTTAGAAATTTATCAAATGCGTAATTTTCTTGATGTCTCAAAAAATATGTGGCGCTCGTAATTAACATTGCTGGCTGGATCACAGCGCTCCTCAAATTTCTTTATAAGGTCCCCATAATTATCTTTATTCACTTCCAATTCTTCATATAACTCTCTGCCGTATTTTCCCGCGACATGTAAAAAGATAGCACATTTCTCTCGTTGTGAAGAGTTGTCTCTGCCCGACGCGACAAGGAAGTAATCAAACGATGATTTGAATTCACGCCAATTTACGGCCAGATTTCCATCTTCACACAAAGGCTCCGGTTGCTGTATAGCCGAATACATGACAGGCGGTATGCTAGCGACCGCCTCACTGCCGCGTTGAGTCGTTTCACCTTCCTTTCCCATATTATTTAATTACTTGGTCACTTCTACAAGTCCTAAACCACACCTGACACCATGTGATGTTTAGGATAAGGAACTTCAATAATACTCGTACGACATTGTGATAACGACTGGTTTATTGTTCATTTAAAACACTGTACATAGTATAAGTGGGTAGTTTAACATTACCTCATAGTTACCTATGTACCTACCTATATCTATACACAACAAATGCCTTACAGCTCCCGAAACCGTGTTACGGACCAAGTCTCCCTTTTTTAGCCGATGGTATTTGTGAGGCTATACCTAACGATTGGCCAGTTCTGTTGAGATATATTTAGATAAAAGCCTCTAAGTGTGGCTTGTCAGATTATGTACAAAGTTTGGGCCATATTTTATAAATATAATTAAATAATAAGCATAACAAAGTAAGTAAAAGTATTAAGAAAAAAATCATGCAATACTTATAGATATTTGGTAGTAATAGTAACCATAATTCCGTTAACGATCCGAAAAAAATAATCTGAATTAAAAAAAACTACAATTGGTAATGGCACTACAAAGTAATCTACATTATATTTAAAAATAACATAGTGTGACAACTATACTTAAAAATGTTAGTATAAAAGCTAACTGAGCAGATTGCACATCGTAGTATATCGTTGGAAACGTTGCTATTAAAAAGTTCAATAATGCAGTTCAAAATTTGCTTTTTGGTTATTTGCGCGCTCTTGGTGGCCCAGGTAATCAAACTAAAGTGTATTTTTTTGACTTGTCTTATTTGGTAAACAAAGCATGTCTGTTTATTGTATTTTTTTTAAATAATACTTTGATACATATGTAGTTATTATTAGTTCTGCAAATGTAAAATAGGTTAAAATATAAAAAAATAAGAATTTAAGAATTTTAAACTATCTATAGTTATCTATCATCACGCCTTTCATCTCAAGAGGGGTAGGCAGTGACACTGCGTGATATGAATTAGAATGCCATTTGTTACGATCCTGACATATTTCTTTTGCTTCTTTTATTTTCATCATACCTTTCATACATGCTCGGCGATTGTGTACTTTTAATATTTACATCGATCAATACATTTTTATATGTTCAATAAAAGTACACTTAGGTCGTCCTCTGCCAGCATGTCCTTTCACTTCAGCGGTCAGCCATATAAACCTTTTTAGTCAATCTTTTATCAAGAATTTTAAATGACAACTTATTTAAAAAAGACATGCAAAGTTTGTTTACCAAATAAGACAAGTCAAAAAAAAACATTTCACGCAAAAACTATAATACCCAACGGATTTTGTTGCGGTTTTCACTATTAGATAGGTTAATTAAACGGGAAGGTTTACGAGTATTAAACATGGACCTATCATGTTAAGGAGCTGAGCATTAACAGTCCTATAAATGAATCAAGTCGGGAAAAGAGTTAGCCTCAGCGAGTTTTTATGGCGTATGCTGTCTAATCCGTCAGAGATTAGCCAAATGATGTAGAAAATAATTGTGTAGAATAAAATTATTTATATAAAAAAAAGTCAGTGGCAATATATATCTATCTCTGATAGATAAGCGTATTTGTGTGGGGGGTATTACAATTTCTATAAACCGATATTGTTCTATTTTTAACCGAATTCCAAAAAAATAAGGAGAAGGTTCTCAATTCGGACCGTATTTTTTATTTTTTTATTGTTTTTTATGTTTTAATGTCCAGTGAAAGATATAGTCTGTCAATTTTATTTTAAACTAGCTTTCCGCCCCCGGCTCCGTCCGTGGATATATTAGAACAAAATAAAATATAGCCTATGTCACTTAGGGATATCGTAGATTTCTATTAGTATAAGAATTTTTAGAATCGGTTCAGTAGTTTGAGAGATTACAGGTTACATCCAAACTTACAAACTTTACCTTATAATATTAGTATACTCCCACAAACTATTATAGCATCGCATCGCATGATATTGGAATATATTGTTTGACTCAAAACTGTTAATTTTTTTTTTCAGAGTCACCAACAAGGCGCTGGTAAGTAAAACAACCATAATACATTTCAATAATAACCGAAGAAAATATGATCATTTAAATACAACGCTAAGATTTTGTAAGGCCACGCATCGTCTTACAAAATCTTAGATACAACGGTTGTAGTTTTTTGGTAATCGAGAACGCCTTCTTTGGCAAGACTGTAGGTAGGTACTTTATGTCCTGCGATATAACAAAAAATAATTTTGTGTAGAGTCCCATATTCTTGTTGTATTTTTGAAAACATAAAATGTAACAAACGAGATTTTTTCAAAAAATATTCTTTACTTTTTTTTTCTTTTTTCTTCACGGGTTGCCTTACAGCTCCCGAAACCGTGTTACGGTTCCAGGGTAGTCTTTTAGCCGATGGTATTTGTGAGGCTATCGAGTGGCCAGTTCTGTTGAGGTATTTAGATGGAAAAGCCTCTAAGTGTGATTTGTCGGATTATGTAATTAAAAAACCCATTGCTACATGGCCGGGATCCGGGATCGAACCACTCGGCCACCCGCGCAAGCAAAGCGAAGCGTTCTGTTATACCTAAGTACTTTTTCTACCTAACCTAACTTGGCCTCCCGGTTAATTAGTTAGTAATTAACCTCATATTGTCATAAAGAAATGAATTTGGTTGAGCAGCCAAAAACTACTGCTTTTTGCTGTCACTGCAGTATGCGCTGGCCCTAAAGACGCATATTATATTTTTAGGCGCAGGCAGTAACGCTGGGGGGTCTGCTGGAGGGCAGGCTGGAGCTGGAGGTAAGACACTTTTTAGGGTTCCGTTTCTGTTGCCGCTATAACAACAAATACTAAAAAACAGAATAAAATAAATATTTAAGGGGCTCCCATACAACAAACGTGATTTTTTTGCTCGATATTGATAACGGCAACAGGCAGACGCTTGAAATATTCACAGAATATTTAATTATATTTTCACTTTAAAAATAAATAATTAAATTAAAATAAAACAAATATTTAAGGGGGGCTCCCATACAACAAACGTGATTTTTTGCCGTTTTTATAGATAATGGTACTTCGCAGAGTCCGACTCGCACTTGGCCGGTTTTTTATAATTTTGTAAAGCTCACATATAGCTCGCATACATTTTATAAAGCTTGCTTAAGAGGATCGTGTAGCTCAGCGTACGCAGCGAAATAGGTATTTAGAAAATCATATTCTATCTCAAGCGCGCTCTTCCCCCGGGCATCAGTGCGACAGAGAGCACTGCAGCTCGTGAGTGTTTGTAGGTATGTTCTTCGTTGAAAATTGCGTTTTGGGGGAAAACGATTTACACCTACTAAACTATAACGAAACCTTATAATTTTGGTGTCAAACGTTTTAGCAGATTATAATCTACGTACGTACGTTTTGCTTTTTTTGAAATTTTGCTTTGTTTCTCAAATACAGACGGTTTATTACGAGCAAGTTATGAACCAAAAAAACCGAGATTTGAGGGGCTTATAACTTTTGACCTATTACGAATTTTGAAAAAAGGAAAAAATACGTACGTAGTTTTTCACTATGTCAGTAACATATTACAAAATCGTTAGAATTAAATAATATTTAGGGGTAGTAAAACGTTTTCTCCGTTTGTATGGACATGGACGCGGTACACTACACTCTTAAGGGCCCTATATCCATAATTTGTATGGAGATATTACTAATTGCAATTTCTCTGTAAGTACTCCACCTGTGTCACTGTAATTTAGCATATAGTTACTTATTCAATATATCTAAGTGAAATAGTCGTAATTATTTTAATTGGTTTTATTTAATAGGAAATATGGGTGGTAGAATAAAGGATTAGTCTGCCCCTGCTTGCTGTCTCCTTCATAATCTATCACAAAACTCTCAAATTTTTTTTAAGCGCTCTTGATTGAAAATTAAAAACAAAAAATATTTTATGATGTTTTAATTTTGCAAAAATATTTTTTTTTTTTTTAATTTTCAATAAGCTACAAAAAAAGCGAAATATATAATTGAAGAATAATGGTATAAGAGCGTTCAAAAAAAATTTAAGTAGAGTTTTGTGATAGATTATGAAAGAGACAGCAGGGGCAAAGTTAAACCACCCATATTTCCTATTCAATAAAACCCATTGAAAAAATAATAGTTATTTCACATAGATATATTCAATAAGTAACTATATGCTAAATTATAGTGACACAGGTCGATTATTTACAGAGAAATTGGGAATAGTTTATCCCAGAAAAATTCCCAGTATAGGACCCTTAATGTTTTGTGTCGAATAATTATGCAAAGCATGTATCTATCTCTAATAGACAAGTAGTACACATAATAAGCGTATTTGTGTAGGTTTTCAAATTGCTATAAATAAACCAGTATTGTACCCGTACGAAGCCGGGAGCGGAGTCGCTAGTTAGTATTTAAAATATAGTATGAACTGAGTAGGAATTTTAAGAATGGGTTAGAAAATAAATGCAGCCAGGCTTGCCACCTGTTCTGTTCAATAAGGACAACTCACAAAAAGTGGACAATGTTACTGGTGACTCTGGCCTCACCGCAAGGTATAAAGGCCGTAAAGGTGTGTGTTGTTGTGTGGTTAGACTTAGTAGGTAGTGGTTAGCACCCTAATATACTAATTAAATATATTATTTAGGTGGCTTTGGCGGAGGAATCGGCTTTAACGCAGGAGGCAGTGCCGGCGGCTATGGGGGTGCCCAAGGAAACGCGGGAGGGCAAGGTCAAGGTACGTGTCATATTATAGAGAGGTGCTGGAAAGGTGATCTATTTTTAAGAAGGTCCTCAATTCGATTGTTTTTTGTGTAGGTATGTTACGCGATTTCTCCGCCAATATTGTGAACAGATTTTGAACTGAGAATTATTCTTTGGAGGATTGGACCCATTTTTGTTTTGGTGAAAAAAAAACTGATTTCTCAGGCAATTTTAGTCATAACTCGATTAAATGTTTGCTTTGTTTCAGGAGGAGCCGGCAAGTGACTCTACGAAACCTCTACCAGTTTCTATGTATACACATACAAATACAATAAATAAACAGCAATTAATATAAGTCTTGTTTCATGAAGTTATTATTTTAATTAAATTTTAATATCACATGCTCACCCGATCCAGTTGACACAATTAGCCGAATAAGGAATATTTACATTATTGATTACTGATCCGCTCCCAAAAGACGTTGCGTGATGTTTCGTACACACAAACCTTCCTTGTGAATCGGTCTATCTATTACCTAGTGGGAACCCTATAAAAATTGGTCCAGTAGTTTATAAGGCACAAACATGTCTGTGCACAGACACACGAACACCATTAATATATATTATTCCCTTTTTGTTCATTTAAATATTATAACAAAATAGCGTTGCTTGTCCATAATGGATGCACATGGTTCAAATTCGACTTCAAAAATTGTGAACTATAATTCATATTTCGTCGTAGAATTTGAAGACGGTTGGTGCCAAATTAAAAAAAACTACTTAGTTTCTAATTTCACTAATCTAGACAATTAATTAGGTGCCTACCTACGTTGATCAGTACAAACATAGGTAATATTGAACAGATCTTTATGTTCTTATATGTTTAGTTAATTTAGTATTCTAATTTGGCACCAACCGTCTTCAAATTCTTCGACGAAATATTAATTATTGGTGCACAATTTTTGAAGTTTTTTTTTTATGTTTATGTTATTAAACTATTATTTATTATTATTAATCAGTAAGTAAATAAGTAAATTAATGTTGAGTCCCAATTGAGAAAAAAACGACACGAAGTGCTGCAGCAAAATATGCTCTTTGGTAAAGTTAAAAGTTAACAAAATAACAGTTAGGTTATAAATAAAACAATCAATGACTTTTCAACTTGTATAGTTTTTACTGAAGTAAAGCAAATATGTCTGCAAAAAAAAGGTACGTCAATTTGACGGATTGTCACCGACATCCGGGAACCGAATAACCTCTCGCTTTTCGGCTGGAATCTCTGAGGCGGTCGTCACACTTTATGATGACACTATAACTAACCTCAGAATCGATTTAAATTTAACATAGTTAACATTAATACTTATAAATGTAGAATAATCCACAACAAAGAATATCCCCAAATGTTTGGACTGAACATCTACCTACCTACGAGATGCATCTCCAGACTTAACTATCACCAGCCTGTCCCTGCACGAGTGGTATTCAGAGCAGAAGCCGGACACCAGCTCACTTGATGAGGGAGGTACAACAGCGGTGAACGGCGGAATATCCAATTACAGAACCGGGCATCGACCACGACGTTATTTCTGGTTTTAATATACTTTGTGATCCATTTGGTTGTTTCTTTTATAGCCCATTGAGGTGAAAACAACCGAAATGTGACAGTATGATGAACATAAATGAAGCGAAATGTCAGGATCGTAGCAAATGGCATTGGATTGTCTCTACCTTGGGATAAAAGGCGTGATGATATCTATTAGCTTCTAGTTCTGGCAACGTTCCCTTGTTATAACTAACTAGCAGTTGCCCGCTTGAATAGCCTATAACCTTCCTCAAGAATTGGGCTTTTCAAAACCCCGCGACTTCCTACGCGTTGTATTAGAAATACAACGTGTACACCCCATTTCACCCTCTTAGGGTAAGTATTAGGTTATTAGGTTATAGACTTTCCTCAAGAATAGGGGTATCAAATTCAAAAATATTTATTATTTAAAATATATCGTACGCGAATTTTCTGCACGTGCCCCATCGTCCTAAAATGAAAACGTTCCTAAAAACGATTTTCCTAAAAAGGCCCATGCAATTATTTTGCGAATCCAGTAGAGTTTTCTTCTTGTATTAGGATTACGTTTACACCCAATTTCACCCCCTTAGGATAGGTAAGTTATCAAACAATTGTCAAATGCAAAAATAATTTTTCAAATACGACTTATTAGCGCGTTCAAACAAACGAACTTTTCAGCTTAATTATTAGTATAGATTATTAAATCTAAATATAATTTAGAACAAGACAAGGATGAAGATAGCAAACAACTTGAAGGAGAGGGGATTGGATATTTAGGGCTAATGGTTTTATAATTCGGTTTTTGTCGGAAATACGAAGTATGGCGAAGATTTCTATGCGCATTATTTATCTGGTCGTACTCTAGGCATAGATTAAATAATAATCTCTAGGCGTCTTTTAAAAAGGAGGCCCGCCGCATATTGAGCTTAGCCCACGGGTATCCATGCCCCATGTGTCACCGTATATTGAACCAATCTTAGGCATCTGCCCATGCACGCACAGCCCACGGGCATCACAGGATCATGTTTCCATGTGTCGCCGTATAGAACTCATCCCACTACCCACGGGTAATAACAGGCCCACGTTTCCATGAGGCTTAAAACATGTATATCGGAAACTATGACATTAATTTGCAAATCTGATTTGTTAGATGAATTTCGATATATTTTCTAGCTAGAACATGTACTAAAATTTAAATGGCAATGGGCAGGTCACTTATCAAGATACACCGACAAAAGGTGGACGTTACAGACGACAAAGTGGACAGGTCCATCAGGCTGAAGGAATGTTGGAAGACCAAAAAAGCTGTGGACTGATGACATAATCGCAGTCGCTGGACAAATATCGGCAAAGGAAGAGTAAAGTAAAAAGAGATGGAGGCGGCTTTTACCCAAAGGGGGACCCTAATCTAAAAACAATCACTTACTACACTGACGAGCAATATAAAATAGCCACTTGCAAAATGCCTAAAAAAATCTAAATATTTTCTAAACCATACAAGTTAGCTTCATGAAGTAAAAAGAATCCTGAAAACAGTTTCATATTGTACAATAAAACTTATTTACCATCATCATGCCTCTCACACCTGAGGAATGGACCAGAATCATTTGGGAAATTTCATGATGAGTTAGTGGCTTTTTTAAATATAATAGCTCGTCAGTGTATATAGCAAATATTAACAACTTTAAAATTGGAAATAGTATAGGTATTTTTATATGGAAATAAAAAAGCTTTAATATTATTATGTAACTCTAAATTCACGGGCACAATGCCCGGTCCTTTGTAAGGTTTGCATGGAGTCATAGGTCCAACACAGAGGCCCTGTTGTGACTAGCACCCAAGGAATATACTACTCTCTAGCACCTATTTCTGAATACATCAGAGACTATGCGCTCACAGACAGGCCCCGTCTTTTATTATGACTAGATTATTATTATTATAATAGTACCTACAACAGGCAAAAGGACTGCCGAACTGTTTCCTTTTTGTACCTACAACTAAGGATCAGGGAGGAAAAACGTAAAATAAATAAGCACGTAATAAACACATTTATAAAGACCTTCAAACCAAACATATAATTTCCACGGAAATTGCATCCAGTTTTCATGTGCAACATTATAGTAGCACAATTGTGCATCATACAGAGATATGAATCTAATGTCATGCAGGAAAATATATAAAGGGGGGACTTGTACGAAAACATACCAGCA
Organism: Nemapogon koenigi; assembly: GCA_963924495.1. Lineage (NCBI taxonomy): Eukaryota > Metazoa > Arthropoda > Insecta > Lepidoptera > Tineidae > Nemapogon > Nemapogon koenigi. Next base: position 3,154,731 of record OZ004648.1, read on the forward strand.
AATCATTTGCTAGTTAAGAAATATGTGCAAAAAGTTGTTCGTAGTTTTTGCCCTGTTGGCATTATTTGGAAATGTAAGTATTTTTCGAATTATAAAATAAAGTGTTTTTTTCTATTATTGTTCGATCTAAATCGAAAGCTGAAAAAATAATATTAAATATGTGAAACTATGCTATAATTTGTAATTAACGTTTGTCCCATACTAATTACATGCTGCAGCTATATGTAAATTACGCGATAACTATATTTCTTGGATTTGAAATAAATATTAATATATTAAACATGATATAAACGAAATAAAAATTTCAAAATCAGTTACACAGTTTTATGAAGCCCTGAAAGTCCTCAATTTTTCGCGTATTTTTAACAGACTTTGCGACTCTAATTCTTTAATGTACAAATTTCAATTAGTTTATTTCATATATTGGAAAAAAACACTTGCTTTTTCTAATAGTTTTTGAATAGTAGATACTCATACAGCCGAAGTCCGTTTCGTGTATTATCGCAAGACATGTTTTGTTGAGAAATCGTACTTTCTCATGTTTCTGGTACGTGAATCTTGGTCTATCATACATATATCTTTGTTCTAAAGAGATATAGACAAAATAAGTCGCGCATAAAACTGAGCCTTAATAATCTATCCAGCAGATCTGATGAGAAAGACAATAATGGCAAAGATGATTCACAGCTTTCACAACTTAGGGCCCACATGGAATCCTAAAATAGAAAACATACTAAAGAATTAAATATAATTGTGTTTACAGAGTCTACAACAAGGTCCAGGACAGGGAGGTAAGAAAAACTACATAATTTTATCAAAGATTCCAATAAGAATTTCCTAAAAGAATAAGATATTTTCCAAGGGATAAAAAGTAACTTCTATGTCACTCTCCAGCCCTCTAAACACTTTGGCACTTACTTATTGGTTTCACCAGTTATATTTAGTAAATTTATATGTAAAAAAAATACTTGGGCGCCAAATGTCTAGGGCTTATCATCAATTCCTCAAATTCTATACCTACTGGAGACTTTGCCATATATAACCTGTAAAGTGACTGTCACATTGTGACATCATAATTATTAATTAAAATTATCATTACCAGTTCAAGGAAAAATATAGGAAATCTTATTGAGAGATATTTTAATTTTTATTTTATAGGTGGTGGAGCTGATGGAAACGGAGGAGGGGGAGGTAATGGCAAGTAACAGATACTACAGATACCTGCGTTTAATGAAAAATATTTGAAAAAATAGGAGACTTAATTATATTTTTTATTTAGTGTTAGCTGATTGCCCGCATTGTATTAGGAATACAATTCACCCCCGTAGTGCGGTTTCGCATTGCATCCGATCCGAATGCGTGAAAATACGTTCCGATAGTATAGTTTAGGGACTGTCTCTCCGTCATATCATAGTTCTATTAATTGATATGACTGTAAAATTGATAAACCTAAAAAAAACGAGCGAGCCATACATGTGTAACATGTGACATCTCACCTTGGTACACGCACACACTGTTGGCTGTCAGTACCAATCTCTCGGAAAATGGGTTAGTACCATCTGACGGCCAACTCTACCACCGCGCGCGCTTTTTGATCAAATCAAATAGTCCTTCCGTCCCTTTTCACGAAATCACTCCCACAGATTGCAGGAAAGCGAGAAGAAAGATGTTACACATCAAAAACATTTTTACACAAGTTTTGTAGCAGATAATCTCCAAGCCATTTTAGAATTTTGGTATCTTCCCAAAAATTAATTATGTTGTCCATTTTGTATGTACCTACTATTATTATTATTATTTGGGGTTAGGGCTATTACAGTCTTATACAGAGCTGTATCACTGCAGCCAAAATAGGCTTATTGTGATCTCCCTTTTTCTTTTTCCTTGTCAAATTTCACTGCAGATACCTATTCCTTTTAGGAATTTCAGCAGGCGTTTTGCAGTGATTGTCTGTACCGCAGCTGGTCTCAACACATGTTCTCCCAGGTGAGTATATCTTTTCCGCATGAGAGGTCCACATTCACATAAAATGTGTAGTGCTGTTTCCTCTTCTGTTAGGCAGAATCTACATGTCTTCGTTGAGCATAGTTTTAGATTGAACATATGACTGTTCAATTTACAGTGTCCAGTAAGTATTCTGGTGATGCTACGAAGATTTGTTCGACTGAGTGAGTTAAGTTCATTCGAAAGTGTTTGCATGTGTCCCTTTATAAGTAACTTGGCATGGTGCTGTACTGGCGAGTTGTGCCAGTGTTGTACTGATTCCTCATTGCACCTGTCTATCAGAATCCTTCTAGTTAGGCTTTTAGAAATTCCACAAAACGGTTCAGGTCCATACTGTGTATCCTTAGCCCCTGCACGTGCCAGAAAGTCGGCAATTTCATTACCTTCTATCCCTGAGTGCCCTGGTACCCATTTAAGAATAACCTGGTTTTTGCTACCCAGTCTGTTCAGTACATCAACGCAGTTCATGACCAACTTAGAGGATATAGTGTAGGAGTTGATGGCCAAGAGAGCCGCTTTGCTGTCTGAGTGTATGTAAATTTTCTTGTTTATGTAGTGCTTTTGTATGTTAGCTTCAGCGCACATAATTAGCGCGTATACCTCAGCCTGGAATATACTGGCATGTTTGCCCAGATTGATTGCTTCTTTGAAGAGTGGTTCAACACCATATATTCCACAGCCTACATTATGTCCCATTTTGGAGCCATCAGTAAACCATATTAAGCTGTGGTATTCGTAAGGCGGTATTTTGTTATGTAGCCAATCGTCCTTACTTGGCAATTCCACAGTGTATAGTTTAGTAAAATTGTTATGCGGGAGCATGGTGTCTGTTGTCATTTGCATAACAGGATCGTCTTGTGTAGACTTTTGCAGCGAAATCAGTGTCTGCGAATGCCATGATGTCGCTCCCAGGTCTGCTACTCTTTGCATGCAGGCCCTCGCCTCCTTGCGCAAATAAATGTGAAGTGGCGGCAGGTTCAGCAAGGCATTGAGCGCCGCCCCTGGTGTTGTAGACATTGCTACAGTGGTCACGACACAGGCTGTTCGCTGCAATCCACTTAATTTATTAATGACTGTTATTTGGTTTGTTTTGTTACACCACACTGCTGCGGCGTATGTTATCGTTTTTTGGGCTTTAAGCCCCAAGTCTTCCCTACTAGCCTGGAACAAGTGCCCACTGTAATTTTGGCTTTTTGGGTGACGTTTTCCAAATGCGTGTTCCACGTGAGCTTTTGATCTATAGTAATTCCCAGGTACTTAACAGCATTAGAAAATTGTATAGTCTTGCCACCTATCTTTGGTAGAGTCAGTTTGTCGATTTTTCTCTTCCTAGTGAAGGGGACTACTATTGTCTTGTCTGCATTAATGCATAATTCGTTCTCTTTACACCAATTTAACGTGATGTTGAGAGCTCTTTGTATTCTGGATGTGATGGTCATTTGGCATGTTCCTCGAACGGTAATTGCAAGATCATCTGCATAACCGATTGTGTCTAAGCCAAGATTGTTCAGAGTAGCCAAGAGTTTGTCAACAGCAAGTGTCCACAGGAGAGGCGAGAGCACTCCTCCTTGCGGGCAACCCCTTGTTGTTATTGTTTCTATGGTAGTTCCATGAAGTGTTAGTATTTCAACTCTGTTTGACAGCATTGATTCTACCCATTTAGTTGTTGTAAGGTCAACCTGCTTGTCAATCAGCCCCCCAATTAGTGTTCTGGTGGGAGTGTTATCAAAGGCGCCTTCTATATCTAAGAATGCGCGAAGAGCAATTTGTTTATCCTCTAGTGCCTTTTCGACCTTATCGATGAACTTGAGAAGGGCTGTTTCAGTTGATTTTCCCTTTTGATAGGCATGTTGAGTGGTTTGTAGAGGTCTACGTATTAATGCATTCCCTCTGATATGTTGTTCAATTACCTTTTCCATTGTTTTCAACAGGAATGAGGTAAGGCTAATGGGCCTGAAGGACTTTGGCAGAGAATAGTCCTTTTTGCCAGATTTTGGGATGAACAAAATTTTGACCTTAGTCCAAGATTCCGGTATTCTACCCCAGGCAAAGCTTGCTCTGAATATTTTTACCAGAGGATGGATTAGCACATCGATTCCTTTTTGTAAGAGTGCAGGATATATTCCATCCGGTCCACTTGATTTGTATGGTTTGAAAGTGCTAACAGCCCATCTTATCTGGTTGGGTCTGAAAACGCTGGATGCCCGCCGCCAGTCCTCGGATTGAGGTCTATGTTGGAGGTGTTTGCCAGGTGTTCCCACTTGATCCAGATGTGGAAGTGATCCAGGAAAGTGAGTTGAAGCTAGCAGGTTCAAGGTTTCTTCCTCGGAAGAAGTGAAGGTGTTATCAGGCCTTCTTAGTAATCCGAGTTGGTGTGGAGAGGCCTTTGCTAGAATTTAATGCACTCTCGCTCCTTGAGGCATGTTGTCGATGCTCTCGCAGAACCTTCTCCAGGAGGCTCTTTTAGCTCTCCGGATTTCCGTATTATATTCAGTTAAGGCCTTTTTGTATTGTGTCCAATCATGTGTACGTTTAGCCTTATTAAAAAGTTTCCTGGTGTGTCTACGGAGTTCCTCTAGTTTATTGTTCCACCAGGAGACTTTACCGTTGGATTTAATAGTCTTAATGGGGCAACTTGACTCATAGGCATCAATTATACCTTGTGAGATCAAGGCCACCGACTGCTCCAGAGATGTTTTTCGGGAGCTCCTCCACGTGTTTTTTGAGTATATTTTCATACGACTCCCAGGATGTCATTTTAGGGTCCCTAAAAGTCTGTTGAACGTAGTTGGCATTGAATGCTACTTCAAACCTGATGGGTCGATGATCGGACATTGATGTCTCATCACTAACACGCCAGTTGTTAACTTTTCTGGCAATGTTTACCGTGGAGAAAGTTATGTCTAGTACTTCCTGCCTATTCTTTGTAACAAAAGTTGGGATGCAACCCCTGTTTAACGTTAAGAGGCAGTTTGTAAGGAGGAAATCAAAGAGTAACTCACCTCGTTGATTGTTATTTGTGCTCCCCCAGCTGTTGTGGTGGGCGTTTGCATCACAACCCACCAGCAGTTCAGTTTTATGTGCACGTGCAAAATCCACTAAATGATTAAGATCTTCGGCGGGATTAGATTTTTCTCCCGGTAAGTAGGCAGAGCACACTATTATGCTTGACTTTGTTCCACATTTAAGGTTTACAAAAGCAGCAGTTAGGTCATCAGTGCAGAACTTCGGTATTGGTGTAAAATTCACGCTCTTACCGAAGAGAATGCAAGTTCTTGGTCTGTCGCCATTGGCGTTATAGTAAAGTCGTCCAGCAGCGTTAAGTCCCATTATGTTTGAATTTATTATCCAAGGTTCCTGAATTAAGGCTATGTCAAGATGTTGACTGCAGAAGGTTCTTTCCAAAACTGCAGAGGCCGCCTTGGCATGGTGTATATTTGCCTGAATTATCTTAGTCCAAACCTATCCAATCCTACTAATCCAAAGATATAATTTAATTTCTTTGCACTAATCAAAGAGATTCAATACACTAACTAATCTATTCTGAATATTAAGCCCACCTGTACAGTACTTAATTAAGCTGTCTATCTTATCTATGATTACTACCTCCAATAAGTTTCCTCCAACTTATTATTACTTTTTAATATTTAATTTTGGATATTAATCCCAACCATTTGTTTTACAGGAGGCATGGGCGGAGGAATGGGTGGTGGGATGGAAGGAGGAATGGGCTTTGGAGCTAAAGCTGGAGGAGGAGGCCAAGGCAATGGAGGTGCTCAAGGGAGTGGAGGTGGAGGAAAATAGGGTACCTACATTTTTTTCAGATTCTAGAGCAGGGATCACCAATAAGTTTTACTGGAGGTCCCTTTTAAAAATATAAAATAATAAATTCATACTAATATCATAAATGTGACAAAAGTAGCAAATCGGTTTATACGGCTAAATGGCTGAACCAATTTTGATGAGTATGGTAGGAGGACGCCTTGAACACTGAGGAAGAATATATGGTACAGCTTTACGCCCCAAGCTACGCCCGTGAATATTTTTGAACAAAATAAAATATAGCCTAAAGCTGGCTTCCCACGGTGCGTGATATTGCGGACGGACGCGCACCAGCCCGCACCGACACGCACCGTGGGAAGGGTATTCGTCCGTGCTAGCGCGGCCACGTGCGTCGCGGTGCGCCCGATCCGCGGCGAGTCGGTAACTTCAAAAGTGCGGTACGTGCTTGGTCGTCTGAGGCCCTAGTGCGAGTTTGCATCGAGTATAAACGCCTCGACAGTGAGCGCGTATTTTGTTACATAGTTGCAATTTTCCATACAAAGTTGCAACAATGTAACAAAATACGCGCTCACGATCGAGGCGTTTGTACTCGATGCAAACTCGCACTAGGGCCTCTGATATTACTATACTCTTTGGTCTGTCGTGCGGCCTCGTGTGTGCAATCACGCACAGTGAGAACCCAGCATAAGTCACTTAGGGATATCAAAGCTTTCTATTTGTGAAAGAATTTTTAGAATTGGTTCAGTAGTTTGAGAGATTACCCCTTACATTTTTACAGCCTTTAGATTATACCTTGCGGTGTGGCCAGAGACTCCAATAACAGTGTCCACTTTTTGCCAGAACAACAGGTGGCAAGCCTGTTGCTGCACTTCATGGACCTAGATCTGTCACTTCTGTAAGATAATAAATGTCCCATAACAAATGAATGTATTAATAGAATAAGCGTTGAAAATGAGTATGACCTACCTACTATTTACTTAATTTATTTGCTACACTAAACCTAATCTAAAATTACAAGCCGCAACGCATATTGACATTAAACAATGGCCCATCATCTCGCTACAGAGTGGCTGTTTCATTACAATGTCTGTAACCAAATTCTAGGCAATGCAACCAAAATTCAGTTTTCACACTTTAGGGAACTTCTTTATAGCATCCTAATAGAGAGCTTACATAGACACAAACCCAAAGATGGTCAGATATTTTGAAAAAAATTGCAGGCCCTTTGTGGGCAAGGCTGGAGGAAACAGGGAAAAGTGGAAAATACTGGAGGAGGCCTTAATGTTTCAGACACAATCTATGGGAGCCTGTTGTAAAATACCTAATAATTAAAATAGGTATATATAAATAAATAAAGAGTTGATAGCAAAAAAGGCTGTATTCCAAATTAAAAGGCACAATCCTTTAATAATTCCATTATTTTTTCTTTCTTCATGGGTTGCCTTACAGCTCATACCTTACCTCAGTGTTATGGTTCCAGGGTACCCAGCGGAAGACCAAGTCTAAAATTCCATATTAACCTGCATATTTTTAGTTATCAGTACTGTGATATCAATATTAGAATTATTATAAAATTTATGTTTTATTCTTTTCAGATAAGATTAAAAATAAAGGCAGTGAAATTGAATGTAGAATAAAATATTTATGCAATAAAGTTTTTTAATTTATTATACTGCACGTATATTGAGTTGAAAGTTTCAGGATCAGACCCTAGTGTTTTGGGCTTTCTCTCATTCAGAAAAATATGTTTTCGAGAAGATTTTTGTTAAAAAAAAAAGCAGCAAAGGGAAAAGTTCTTGAAAATTTTCTGTGGAAAACTTGGGAAAATAACCAACTTTTTACACAAGATTACTATTTTGTGAAGTAGAATTTTGATATTAAATTATAGTAGGTATTGATGTTCTTTAGGCATTATCTTAAGATTTTAAAGCATTCCTGATTTGATGAAAAATGACATGTCATGTGCATGCATATTCACTAGCCAGAGGTTTATTTTCCGAATCTATTGTATTTTTGGTTTGTTCTAGTAGGTTGTGTGTGACTAAAATGAAGAAAAGTAGTTTGTACACCTATATATCATATATTGATTGATGGAAGTATTAAATGTACACACAATCGAAAAGCATGTATGAAAGGTATGATGAATATAAAAGAAGCGAAAGAGGTATGTCAGGATCGTAACAAATGACATTTGATTGTACCTATTCTACCTACCCCTCGTGGGATAAAAGGTGTAATGATAGATAGATCTAGTAGGTACGTACTTAATTTAATTTGGAAATAAAGATATTATTGGCCCTAATACTATTATGGGCCATTGAATATTGGTAAGACATAAGATAGGTATACCTAATATTGACTCAACACTTGTATCAAATTTATAATGAATGTCCACTTAATATGATTCACTAACAGGATGTAGTTATATTTGATTTGGGTGAAGGCCACATAAACTAACATAATAAAATCCATCAGCCAGACAAAAATCCAGTAATTCCAACCCGGTACAAGTAAAATTGCTAACCAAAAAGATAACCTGTCTACTATGTTACACAGTTTAAATTATTTTTTAAATGTACTCACGGTCTCCATTAATTATTCTGCCTTTAGGTTCATCAAATTGTGCATTAGATAAGCATTTCAAAACTTTAAGGAAGTATGGTAGCAATTTATCCTGATGCTGAAGTCCACTTTGAAGAAAATATAATCCAAGGGATATACAGGCTTCCTGGCTTCTGGATGTCACTACTAATTTGCTGCTTGCTTGAGGGCAGAGCATAAACAAAGTATTCACCTAAAATTATATTTTATTTACTTAGTACAAAAACAGCAAATTCATTGAGATTCTTATTGCATTTGTCATAACATCAGAATAATTGTAGTGCAAGTAATAATAAATATAACCAAAATTTATGACAGTGTATGTAAATCATAAAAAACCGAAGCTAAATCTTCACAAAATAACTAATTAGAACTAATTTAAACAGTAATTAATAACAAACAGAACCTTATCCCATGGTGTTGGGTTTATATTGGCCAGTGACCGAGCTAGGTGTTGCACAGTTTGTTGGAAAAATTCGTGTTCGTCGGGCACCATTTTTTAAATAAATAAACACCAAAACATTTTTAATTTAGAAACTATAAAAAGATGAGCTCCGCGCAGATCAAAATCGCAAGCAAATCCCCTATATAAAAAGGTACTCTTTGGCAAAAAACAAATCAATCGCCAAATATTGGCAGAAACTTTGACAGCTTTGACACTTTATTTTTAATTTGTAACGACAAGACAAAGGGACTAAACGTCATACATGCTAGCCAAGAAGTTATAGACACTGTGTTTCTATTATACAAAATAGCAGGGGAAATGGTGATTCGTCGATGAAAGGTAATCGAAGAGACAATTAATACAAATTTTATACAAATATTAGACAAAACTATCTGCAATTAATTTTCTTTATACCTACCAGTGGGAGGGGGATTAAAACCATGGAAAATACGTAGATAATGTTCTGAACGTTTCTTGTCTGTGATTAGCACTAGGCTGTGACACATAGCGGCGCCCTCTATCGTGTGCGGTTAGGAAGTGAGTGGAACGTGGAACAAAGACTGTGTCCTAAAAAAGGTACTCTCTTTGGTCCTCCTAACACAGATATCTTCTATCTCGCGAGATCTCGCGCGATGGCGAGGATTTAATAATAATTATAATATACCTAGTGCGAAATTCACATCAGTGCACTGTGCATTTATACTTCCACTATCAGTTACCCGCGACCTAGCAATTAAGTAGTCTAATTTTAAACGAAAACATTTAATTATATTACCTACAATACCTACACATAACAATATAAAAACCTTAAATCTAATCTGAACATTAAAAATAACTAAATAAAGTCCACGTGGAATAGTGGCAAGAATACTGGCTGCATTTCTCCGCTGAATCGCAATGTTGATTCCCAGCCAGCCAGCCCTCATGTCACCGAGGGGCAATTGGAGTTTCTACACCAAACAAACCAAGCGTTTTTTTTTAATTTAATTCTGATTTGTTTGATATTTTTCGTCATTATAAGGAAACATTATTAGGTAGGTACATTACACATTACATTATCTTCAAAATGGCGTGGGAGATATTTGATACCGTCAAAAAAACACCTTTGAAAAATAATATCATTAAAATTTTATTTCTTGCTTTAGATACGGGAATATTATTTAAGTGCATACAAGGTAGTAGGTACCTACCTACATTAAGGAGTATTCGTAATAAAACTATATATTTTTTATGTAGTAAGTAAGTACATCGTATATTTATTTTTGCAATTTTTTAGCCATTTATTTTACATGACAATACAAACATAATAATTCAACAGCTTGCCTGAATAAAATCTAATTTTTAAATCTAAACACTTTATTCTATCATTCTATTCTATTTACTAAATTACGCTTAAGTATTTAAAAAATAAATAAAATCTTATTTAATATTAGCCACTCATTAACAGCTGAATTAATAACAGTTATCTCTATAAGTTAATTATTGTAACCGGAATTTCGTAATGGATAGGTCTAGGTAGGTACAAAACTAAAATAGACAGGCCTTATTATGCTCTGAATTCTGAATTAGGCGAGTCAGGAAATCAGAAACCATTTTGATTGGCTAGTTAGAATTCTAACCGTCCTAAACTCCCTAAATTCTAATTATAATTTCATGTATGAAAGGTATGATGAATATAAAAGAAGCAAAAGAAAGCCTATCCCCCTTGGGATAAAAGGTGTGATTATTGATATAGATAGATAGATAGAAGTTTATAATTCAGAGCAGTATAAAACTTCCTAACTACACATACAAAAGTGTTTGTTTGTCCTTCTTTCACGTCAATACAGAGCAACGGATCGACATATTTTTTGCACAGATATAGTTTGAAAGCCGGAGTCACAAGCCGAATGTCACATTTACAAAAATCAACGGGGAGAAAATCTAGTACCTACTAGTTATATAAAACAAAACGTTTTAGATCGACTATTATTAAGTCCATCGGATGACATTGTGGGTAAGAAGTATTTAATTTCAGAAAAAAATGTTATGCTGCTTTGACTAAGTTTTTATGGTTTTCTTCAACGAATTGTCGAACTTTATTTCTTGCTATTTTTCCTGATGAGGTCACTGGTAAATCATCCATGAAAATAACGCCACCTCTTAATTGTTTAGCATCGGAAAATTTACCTGAAACGAAATACAAAAAATAATCACATTTTTTTTCAATAGAAAAACATCGTATAATGCACGGGTGTTAAGGTTATTACAAACTCGTTACACTGTCAACCCTCGCCTCTCGGCTATCGCCTACCCTACTTACCACCGTTGTATCACAATGTACTATTTCGCTCGCGGTTGATGATCGGATTTTGGCGCCCTACACACATGGCGCCTAGAGCGGCCGCTCCTCTCGCTCCAGGGTCGCCACTGAATGTCTATATGATTAGAGGTATCTGACTGCAAGGTCGTATATTATAAGATTCTTGTAATAGGTTTTGACTAATTGCAATGAAAATTGATTCTCCTTAAATAAAATAGTAGTTTATAATACGGGATCATAATAGGGGTAATTAAAACATAAGTGGAATTTTAATAGCATACACGAGTGTTTTAATTCCAAGTTATGTGCCCGTTCATACACTACTTTATCTAATCCCATGCAATAGTACAAAACAAATTGAACCAAGATATTTTTCTTTATCGACAAATTGGCGGTAAACGCGGTTACCATACTACTACGAATTCACGTTAACTGTCAAGTGACTTCCACATTGGAGAGTCGATATTTTCATAGAGTTTAATGTGGCTGCATAACACCCTTTGTTTTTTCTGCATTTAAAAAAACGCATTACGATATCGTTTTTGTATGAAAACTTCGGTACTATAATAAATAAAACATATAATTATGAAGTATAATTCGATTTTGTAATAGAGATGTTACGATATAAGAGTAGATAAATAATATTAAGTTACTCACTAGCTACAATATTTTTGATATCATCTTCAGTAATTGTAGATCCTTCACTTCTGACTACACACGCGACTGGTAACTCTGCTAACTCTTCGTGTGGTAAACCAACTATTATTACATCTTTAACACCTTCATGCAGCATTATAGCTTCTTCCAATTCTATGGGTGATATCTGGAAAATTATGTAGGAATTTAGGAAGAATGGTGTGGAAGAAAATATTTTTATATTTTGTAGGCGCTTAGCTAGCGGTTGATTTGCCCTTACGCCATCTGTTATCACTAGGTAGGTATTATATAGGTGACACTAATGAAACGTACACCTGAAACTCCTGAAAAAAAAATCCCTGCACTGGCATTTATATATTTACTAAGCTAGATCGATTTAATTTGCTAAAACTTTCATATATATCTAGGTATTAAATTACTTACTAGCCTAGCTAAGTAGGTTATACTTACACTAATATTTCTATGCTTAATTAACATTTTTAAACGGTCTACGTAGAAATAACAATCGTTTTCATCCCTGTACAGTAGATCACCCGTTTTATACCAGCCATCTTCAAAAGCCTTGGCTGTCTCTTGTGGATTATTGTAATATTCCTGTAAAACAAAATTGTTAATTTTTAATTTAAAATTCTTTTTCATATAGTTACTTAAATATTTTAGCATGTCATAAATTATCTTTGTGTGCAATAAAATAATAACATGATTGCATCATCGTTACTAAAAAATCCTGTAGGTAGGTAGGGTCTAGCTGAGCTGATTTGGAGACCAGACTAAAATTAAGGTTATCCAGAGAGGTTCCGTTGAGATAATTTGAGATCGAAATTGAAAAAGTATCCAGATTATGAATCGTAAGTTAAGGTTCATCCCTAAAACGAAGCCAAAGATTAACTTAGAGTTATTGATATTGTTAATTTTAGATATTTTAAATCTATTTACTTATACACTGACGAGCAACATAAAAAAGCCACTAACTAATCATGAAATATTTCTGAAACCACGCCAGATATCTTTTTGAAGTAAAAAGCAACATTCAAGTGTATTTAATAGCGGTTAAAAAACACCCAATGGAAACAAAACAAACTTTGCAAGTGGCTTTTTTATATTGCTCGTCAGTGTATAAATTATGCTTTTTGGCTATAAAATAAAGAAAATAATTTACATTTGATAAAAATTGCATTGCATTGCAGACCATAATATGGGCTTCTTACCGTAAATCCAGGACCTTTCACGTACAACTCGCCAGGTTTATTTGGTTCTTCTATAATTTTACCGGTGTCTTGGTCCACCAACTGTAATAAGATTATGATTGTGCTCAGAGATAATAGTGGTATATCAAACAGCAAGTTAATTATTTAATTTTGAATGTATCGGGTTAGGTACTTGTGGAACAGAACAGGTAACGAGCCATGACGCTTCAATTAATTAGACTAGTGTCTCACGTCATAATATATATAAAATAATTGATCTATTTTCAGAACTAAATAGTCAGAATGCCAGCTTTATGTGCCATTTAAAGTACGAGAATCATACTAACCTTCATTTCATATCTATCAAAAGAAACACCACAGCTACCCGCTGGCATGTTAGGGAAGGCCACAAGACATGGACCCATGGTTTCTGTTAAGCCATATGCCTCTATAACAATTCCTGATCTTTCCTAGAACAAAATGTTTTTCTTTTAATTATTAATACATAATCCTGGTAGACTTTTTTTTTCGGTATGCGTTCTCGCCGCTGTTAGATTTTAAGCCTGATTTCAACATAATAAATGAATGCCCTGACAAACCCCAATGATTTTCATGGCAATTATAGGCCATTTAGAGGAAGCACATTTATTTATTGCTTCATTAACATAAAACACAGAGAGAGAGTATCTCAACCTTTTTCATGCCTCGACATTGATGGTACTTTTAAAATATTTTGGATTGCAAATTTTTTTTTTGTTTTGGAGTAGATCTCAAAAATAACGACTACCCGATAGGTAGCATCAAAAATTGTCTTCTGGTGGGTGCTCTAATAATACCACAGTAGGCACCCGTATAAGTAAAATAAACTTACCACTAATTCTAGATACAGTTCTCTTCGAACTTTACTTCCAGTTAGAGTGATGAATTTGAAACATGACAAATCACATGTTTCCCTTGGCAGAGAAACTATTTGCCCAATGAGAACTGGTCCGAAAATGGAGCTAGTTGGCTGAAATCAAACAGAATGTTTAAAAGAAAGTAAAACAGGGTTTATACATAGATAGATCTGATAATATTCAATTATGATATGGCTCATCACGCTGCAGAAATCATATATTGTTCATTAAACTCACTCTGTATTGGTTGATGATTTTTGCTATGCTTTGTGCATCCAGTGGTCCCGATGTTTGTAATGAGACTTCATTGCGTGTCGGCGAAAATAATGCACTAATATAAGACGATATCCATTGAACTGGCGATAAATTTAACGATATCCCTTTGCCAAGCGATAGCGATGTTGAAAAAAATTCCCTGGAAAAACCATTTGACGTTTTAAGTTACGACTGACATATGCCTCAACGTAAAGTAAGTATGAGTTTTCTTCATCACATGTGCCTTGCGGCTTCTTTAGGGTACAAAGTTCATTTATCCGATGATATTAAACTATTGAAACTACATGTAACGAGTGGAGTGGCATTTGAAACAAATGTTAAAATTATGCAAAAAAATGCAAATATTTTCAAACCAACACAAGGTACCTAATTAGAATGTGAGGCACTAAAAAGGTTGACAAAGTCTGTTTTTTTTACCATCGGTGGTATTTGTGTGAAAATCTCTTTGTGTTGGTTTGAAATTAATTGCATTGTATTATTTTTCACAAATGGTATTTTAGAGGAAAAAAAACAGACTTCGTCAACCTTTTCAGTGCATCACCTTCTAATCACCTTGTGTTGGTTTGAAATTATTTGAATTATTAACCAGGGGGACTTAGTCTTCCGCTGGGTACCCTGGAACCGTAACACGGTTTCGGAAGCTGTAAGACAACCCGTGAAGAAAAAAAAAAAACTGTTTTATTATTAAACTAGCATTCCGCCACGACATTGATTTTGACATTGACATTGAAACGTCCCATAATAATAAAATGTATCCCGAATCTGTTTTGACGTAGAAGAATAAACAAACGAACAAACACACGTTCACATTTTTAATATTAGTTAGAATTTTTGAAGACTTAAATATTTTGCTAACCTGGGAGCTCATAAACCAAGTACCACGTAGGGTTTAAAATGAATTTAAATGAATACTTACTTGTAAACATATAATGTGTCCGCAATGACATCATGTGTAAAAGCTGCAATTTTTGGTACCCCAGTTGTACCACTGGTACTTGCTAACCAACAATAACTTGTCTTTGTATCGATCTCTACTGGTCTGAACTTATATCTAAAACGATTAAGAACATAATAAAATACCTACCTAAAATGTATTTTTTTGACTTGTTATATTTGGTAAACAAACTTTTTAAATTGTAATTTAAAATTTTCAAAAGACGCTATTAACAATTTTACATAATAATTAACATTTTAACAAAACAAAACAAGTACATAAATAATATTTTTTTAACTCTATAAATACATGCAGACACGCAGTTTGTCTACCAAATATAATAAGACAAGTCAAAAAAATACACTTTACACAAAATATCGACTAGGTATACTTTTGATGTAAAATACCTACAGGCGAAATCCACGGGACTTAGACAAAATTTACAAGCGTCCTGACGTCCTCATGGCAAATTCGTGTTAGGGATCACGTGACAAATGTCATACGTAGACAAACTGACACTAACAGTAGATGCTGTCTAACCCCTGTAGATTTTCTCTTCGCGGTCATGCTCGCGGGGTAGCTGCTTATGGCACATTAAACTTTATCGAATAGCTTTTCCAAGACAAGTGCAATTTTCTTTTTTTAGTCAAACCACGTATTATTACTTTTTTTAAATATGTATTCCAAATCTGTTTAGCGGCTAAATAATTAAACCTTAGTTGTTGATTGAGTTCACTTAAATTACAGAACATACCTGGGTGAATCTACTTCATTATCTTGGTATTCTTTTGTAAAATCAGCCATATTGTATCGTCCACCAAATGAAACTACTTTTGCACCCAACTCCAACCTTTTAGACACAGTTAGCATTGTTTTTCGTAGTTCTTCTTGACAGAAAATTATTTTTGGTCTCGCTACTTCTAAAATGTTTCGTATTTCATCTGAAAAGTAATTTAAAACATCGTTATTGTTTCTTATTTTTTTATTTACTAACTAAAGCATAGGTACCTACTTATAGAAAAGTGAAAACAATTTGCCCGGACATTGTAGGTTTGAGCATTCTCGATCCGTACATTCCTTGGCTGGCCGTGCGGACACATAGTTTTTGGCCTTCGAGTCAAACGTCAAGACAATAGTAAAAGCACATTTACATAATTTATTATTATCTGTCTATTTTGGAGTGATACGAAGACATTGCGAGAAATATATTAAGGCTCCTATATCCATAATTTTTCTGGGATAAACTATTCCCAATTTATATGTAAATAATCCACCTGTGTCACTGTAATTTAGCATATAGCTACTTATTCAATATATCTTCGTTTATGAGGTACCTACCTAGCTGTTATTTTTTCAATGGGTTTTATTGAATAGGAAATATGGGTGGTTAAAAGCTTAGCAAAGGCCCACGTTTTCTCTTTCATAATCTATCACAAAGCTCTAAATTTTTTAAGGCGCTATTATGTCATTACCCTTCAATTAAACGTCTTAAGAGAACACAGGGGCAAAATAATCCTTTATTTTACTACTCATATTTCCTATTAAATATATATAATATATATTGTATATATAATAAAAAAAAATTTAAAAAAACCAATTGAAAAAATAAAGACTATTTCACTTAGATTATGCTAAATTACAGTGACTGGTGGATTATTTACAGAGAAATTGGGAATAGTAATATCCCCATACAAATTACAAAATATAGGGCTCTTAAATTTTTCTTATTGAAAACTAATTGTCAAATTTTCCATGCTCAAAATTGGGTAAATAAATAGGCGGCGTTATACACAAATTACGTAAAAAAATCACATAAAAATCAGTTGCGCATACTTTATCATGACCAGCACTTATAGATAATAGGTTTATAAAATTGATTATATTAAAAAATCAAGGCAATTTGTTTTGATAATCTTGAATATTATGAATTTCAATATTATTCACCGATAACAAGACAAGGATATATTAATCACCCGTCATTAGCACGTTGGCAATTTCTTACAAAGGTGTCATAGACCGATCAACGAGATATAAACTCTGCTTCGTGAAAATAATATTTGAAAAACCATGGGTCCGTGGGGCTTCGGAGCAAAGAAATTATATAAGGAATTATCATCTCGTCTAATCAACATTTCAGGTGGCAAGAGGGCTGGAGCATCTAGTAGGGCAACATGTTATCATAGCCGCATACAGCGACAAAAAGCTTAGGTATACAACTGAAGTTATGTTGAAAATGCTCGAGTCTCATAGCTTTAATTATATAGCTTAGATAATTATGACTGATTGTTCATTTTAAATACCAACAATTCTGGGAGAATAATTACGGATGAAAGCAATGAAAAACAATGCCTATATTTTCGGTCAATAGAGCATGTATTTGTTATGAAGATTTTAGACGGTTTGGGCATGTTGATAAAAGGCTGATCACATACGTATTTTGATAATCAAGAGAAGTGGCTCTGGAAGTGGGAAACAAAATGTTGGCTTTTGCATGGGCTTCTGGCTTCCATCTCTCTCACACAATATACGTAGCATAAGTTAAGGTATGTAAGCAAGAGACAAATAGAAAATGCGTCATGGATTTATAGATATCTTACCGTATTTATACAATGGATCTACTCCTAGAATCGGAAGACCGGTATACAAAGCAGCGTAATACGGTATGTTGATATCCAGGTTCTTAGGTCCAGCTAACGCGAGCACATCTCCAGGTTTCAGACCGTAATTTCTAAATGCCGTTGCAAGAGCAATGGATCGTTTAAGAACAGACGCGCACGTTTCTTGAAGACCAGTGTACGCGTCAATCTGTAAATTAAAAAAAAATTGAAATCTTACATAATTAAAAGTAAGTATATAAATTACTCTACAATTTTGTATAAATGATCTATATACACATTGAGCCTTTTCTATATTTAATCGAAATAGACCCCTGACCTGACCCACTGGCAGATACATTATGCTGTGTTAGGGGGTTCATAGTATTAATAATATTTCAGCAAAAATGGAACTGCAATCCGGAGAATTATCTATCGATCAAAAAAGAAACAAAAAACTGTCAAAAAATATCTCGAAAAACGTTAATTTGCCTCTTTTTATGTCGGTTAAAAATTAATGAATTGAATCTTGGCAGCCTATATTCTGTCCAAGAACTTCTATTAGCATAAAAATAGCTGGTTGTCTGCATTCATAGTTATATTGAGAAAATTTTACTTTTAAAAAAATATACCGACTTCAAACATTGTTTACAAAAAAGCAAGAAATAATTAAATATTTCGTTTCGTCGTTGATTTTGAAGTCGGTTGGTGTTATATTAGGCTAAAATTTGAAATAGATTCTAAAGAAGATCTGTTCAATGTTATCTATGTTTGTAATTAATTGTCTAGATTAGTGAAATGTAGAGCTATGTAGTTTCTAATTTGGCACCAACCGTCTTCAAATTCAACGGCGAAATGAAATATTTAATTATTTCTTCTTTTCAGTGAACAATGTCGTAAGTCGGTATAGGTATACTTTAAAAAAAGTTAATGTATTCCTTTTAAAGTGATTTTGCTATTAATACCATCATAATTTATAGAGTTATGACAAAAGTTGCATTAAATAATATTTTTCGCAAAATTTCGGAAAAACTAACAAATTGTCATCAAAACAAAAATGGAATCAGTTTATAACTGACGAAGTTCTGATGTAACAAACATTAAAAAAAAGACAACTGAATGGACAACATTTCATTTTTTTAATCACCCATTTTTATTACTTTAATTAAAAATATATTAAAAAATAAGTTACACGTATTTTTCTATTTTATTTTTGGTTGAGTTTTTATATTTTTAATTTAATTATGAATTCTTATAAATTATGAGGACTTATAAACTAAAAACCATAGCTAGGACTAAAATTAAGAAATATAAACTGTCACCCAAAGAAAGTGACAGATAGTGTCAGTCAAGCCACAGAGTATACGTTATAGAAATACAAAGAGTATAATATACCGTGTTAAAAATAGGTGTTGCCGTAGCCGGATCTCAAATCGCCTACAACATTATTCAGAATGTATATAATAATACTAGCTTTTGTCCGCGGTTTCACTCGTAAATATATTTCCTGTGATAGCCCATTCGAAACTAGCAAAACTTCCAAAAAAATATTATATATAAGAAGTATTTTTATAATTATATTTAAAGAATAATTATTAATTTAGCTTTAAATGGAATAAAAATGGGTAAAATTAATAGAGGGCAACACCTGAGTTCAATAACTAACAACTCTGCCAACAGACATTAGTATTTTTAAATTAGAGGGTTAGCACAGATTAGGGCACCTATTAATCCTTAATTTTCAATATTTCAGTATTTTTAAAATAACTCGAAAATTAAAGGATATAAAAAATAAAAAAAATGAAAAATAAGCTTTCTAGCATGTAATCTCCAAACGGTTTTCGAATTTTGGTACCTTACTAAAAATGAAATGTTGTCCATTGAGAACCTTGTCTCCTTTTATTTTAAAGTTGGTTTTTAAAAAAACTCCGGATAATTTATTACTTATTTAACATACAATTTTGTAGATATATAAAATAATGTGACAATGAATAGATATCTGTGCTTGCCACTTCTTCTCCACAGATGTTTCCAAAGTGGTGGTACTTTATTTCATTTGACATTCAAAGAGTGAAATTTACTTCCAAAGTTTGAATAAAAATATTTGATTTTATCAATAACGTATGAAAATAATTTCTGAATGCATTAACAAAGTTAATGATAGATTATAGTTAAATAACACTTTCACATTTTCAGTTTTCACGTATTCGAAAAATACTAATATAATGACCCATATATGTGTTTGAATAATTCTATTTCGGTAGGTATAGAGACATGACAGCAATTAGTTGACAGAAATTAGACAAATATCACTTACTTGTTGGATTTCATCTGGAGTAGACTTCAATCCAGCTATAACTAACTTTCCTAAATGATTTAACCTAGTGTCACTCGTTGGTATATTACTGTTATCCATATTGACGACAAATCACGTCGAAGTCCGATTGTAAAATAGCATTCACTTCCCAACAATTATAATCCGCGTATACTAAATCATTATAGATCTTGTCTCTTTAATTTATATTAACTTTTTATCAGACAATCAGTTGATATGATTTGTTTTTATAATAATCGTCATACTTAAGTATTTTACGTCAAATGCTGAGATTGATATAACTCAAATTGTACCTACTCAATCCGAAAAAATAAAATTTTGAGGCTTTTCGACCTTAAAATACCTCAATAGAATAGCTGGCCAGTGGCCACTCGTTAGAGACTAAATAGGTAGTCTCAAACAATATAATTATTAAGTTGCTCTTATATAGTCAGTAATATTAATTGATTTAGGATGTTTTTTAAATACAAAATAAATTCTAAACTATTAGGTACTGACTAACTTACAACTAGAGTTCGTGGTCACGTTGGCACTATGAACACCTCCAAGGGATCACCCCGATGTACAGGAGGCCGCCAATGCTCTCGCGCTCCCTCGGGAGCTCGTCGTAGTTGCACCACCGAGGCCAATCCAACACAGCCAAGAGGAGTACCTCAGTGCTTCGAGACCTTAGCTCGCATGAAATTTCGAGTCAAGTCAACTATGAAATAAAGTTTATTTTGCTGCATCATTCGTAAGGTAAAATGAAAGAATGGACACATGCAGGCCACTTTTTAAAAAATTAAATATATTGACCCTGCCAAGCATGTACATAATGGAGGTTTGTTTATTTGTCAAATGCAACATTAATTTGTTTGAAACAAATGAAAGTGCATACGGCTCTAAATCTAGGTATAAAAACTATTTATACATGCCCCCATGCAGGTTATCATTGGTTGCAAATAATTCCCCAGAAATGTGTAGAAAAATATATAATGATTTGCCAAGCACATTTAAGGATTTGCCACTTAATTTACTTAAATATAGACTCAAGAAATGGCTTGTCATAAATTGCTTCTATTCATTAAAAGAGTATGACGCTGTATGTAAATTTTAAATCAATAATATTGTAATTTTTTTGACTATTTGTGTATATTTGTGGGTATTTATATAATTTTAATTGTTTTTTTATTATTATTGTAGAATTATATTATTGTGACATAGGATAAGTATTGTACGCCTTAATAGGCAGCACATGTATATGTGAAACAATAAATGTATTTGAATTGAATTGAATTGAAGAAGTATAGAATTATGTTTTCAATAAGTGACAGTCAACATTTCTTGGCATCCCAGGTTTCAGTAATGTTCATTGCACTTCCAACAGCTTTTGTACCGTTGTCATGTGATCTTAGAGTACTAAGATTATGGAGGTGGCATAGACGGGCTCCCCTCTCCGCCAATTTTCTGCTCATTTGGCCATAAAATTACCATTAGGATACTAATAAGTTACTTTAGGTTTCTTTGATATCGTTTTGTGCCGCGAAACAGAGTACTAGAAAAATTGTTAATTGTGTTGTTTTTAAATGTGAAAGTCGATCTAATACGTCTTATTATTTATATGCATTATGTTTGTATTTCAGCATAATGTCCATTGGATATAATGTAGTCAGGGTAACGTACTAGGCGTCTACTCCCCCCACCAAAAGTGACTGCAAAAATTGTTCGGGGATTTACCGCTTCACGTCATCTCCATTGCTATATACTCAAAGCATGCGATAAATCAATGAATGCGATATAATATTATATAAGGTAAAATATTAAACGTGTTTTATCAAAAATCGTACTGTGTCTTTGAACGTTTTCAGATTATCAAAAACATATTATCTCGTACCCACGTCATTAAAATTTGCCTACAATGCGGCATTTAAAATGATATGACCGATTTGTCCTGTTTCATATTAGCATAAAAACATGCGGAGGCTATGTAATCGTAACTTTTATGCCACTCGACATTATTTTGTAAGTTTTACATTGTTATTATTTCTAGTAAATACAAAAATCATTTTTTTTTAAGTACCTATACGTAAGTTTGGTTGGTTTTGATACTAAATCATACATTCTTTCACTCACTTTCTATAATTTGAGACAGATTCACTTATACATATCTATTATAGTGCCAAAAATACGGCACAATAGTCGACTGCCAAGTGTTTTACAAAGTTTCTAAAATTCTGTACCGCACATGTTACGTTTAAAAAAGTTTCTTCTATTTTTTTTCTATACGGGTTGCCTTACAGCTCCCGAAACCGTACACAGGGTATCCAGCTGAAGACCAAGTCTCCTCTTTTAGCCGATTTAGTAGATAGTTTAGTTTCTGTTAGTTAGATTTTTTGTGCCTGTTTGTTGTTGACCCTAAAGCAAAAGTACCATAATTTTAATTTAGCATCAAAATTCATAATCACAACTAAAATATTATGTTTACTCATTCCTGTACAGACTGGCCACTCTCTATTACGTTTTATATCTTTCCGAAATTAATGACACAATATTTTTTTATTATATATTTAAAATTTAATTATTGTTTTTTACAAACGAAGTCCATTTTAGCTTGAAGCGTACTACTAATTGTCCTGTTGATGTCATCGGCAGTTGGTCCAAGAACAAAACTTCACCTCTAAACTTCTTGGCATCTGATATTTTAAAATAAAATATTTTACGAAATTGCAATTAATCATCATTAATAATTATTTTTGTATGGAGACCCTAACAATAATTCCCCAGTAATTTTATTGACGATTTTAAGCTCAATGTTAAACAGATGGTAATATTCTAACAATAATATTTTCTCAGGATGGATTGTCTTGACCTTATTTTGCCCATGTTCTATTTAATCCTTATTTTAATCTTTAAATGTAGGTGACTTGGAAAGAAGTTCTAATACAGATTGTCAAATTACTTTTCGTTTATTTTTGAAATCATCAGTAGTGGATGCTACTATATTTTTGACATCATAAGCAATGGTAATAACGCATGCTACTATTTTCTCAATATCTTCATCATGCGGTACACCAATACAGCTACGTTCAGTACTTCGTCTAGTTAACGTATTACTTCCTCCACTTCTATCAATGAGGATTTACTCACCAGCTACTATATTTTTGACATCATTAGCAGTGACGGTAGAGGAAGCTATACCTAATTAAACGAGTGGCTTGTTCTGTTGAGATATATTTAGGTGGAAAAGCCTCAAAGTTTTGGTTTGACGATAATAAAAAACCCATTGGTACACCTATAATTATCTATTTATCATCACGTCTTTTATCCCAAGAGGGGTACACAGAGACAATCGAATGCCATTTGTTACGATCCTGACATACCTCCTTCATTTCTCTTATATTCATCATACCTTTCATACAAGCTGTGTATACTTATAATATTGCCTTCGATCAATAGTTTTTTATATGTTCTATGCTTAGAAATATAATATCCACAAATAATTTTAAATCAAAACATATTAAGTACCTACTTATGTAATGTAATCTACATTTTCATTCATTGAAGACATGGATGGACGAAAGATTGTTATCAAAATTATTTGTAAAATCTTATGACGTATTAAAATAGTACTTAAAATAATCTTTGATGATACATGAGTAATGAATAAGTATAACAATTAATTATTATTATTATTATTTATAGCCAGAGTGTAAAAAAACGAGGGCCTGGTTTGTTTAGTTATTTTTAATGCTTAGATTTAATTTATTGTTAAATTAGAAAAAAATAAAAAATAATGTAATGTAATAATAATAAAAATGTTATAATAAAAATAAGGGCGCAGGGCGGCTTGTGGCGAGCCGTGGGTGAGTAACGACGCGGTTGTTTTAGGGGGCCCATTTAGTAAACGGCGAGTCACCACCTGCCAATTTTACGTTTCATGAGATGAATTTTATCTCAGCAATAGTCCAGGCGGGCCTGTCTGTGAGCGCATTGTATATGATGCATTCAGAGATAGGTCCCGACGGGTGCTAGTCACAACACTTTAGATTAAACCTCTAAAGGGCCTCTACGTGTTGGACCTATGTCCCCATGCAAGCCTTACAAAGGACCGGGTATTATGCCTGTGAATTTAGAGTTATAAAATAATAATATAGTAGGTATTTATATGATATTTTAGCAAAATTTTGGGGTTCATATTTATCCTGAGACCGATAACACGGTTTCAGGAGCTATGAAGGTAACCCGTAAAGAGAGAAAAGAGAAAAAATCCAGGGCATACAAAAGATGTTTTTTCGATTGGAAGACCCTAGATTTAAAAAAAAATCATATGAAAAGCTTTATAAAAAAATACGTGATTTATTATTTGTTTTGAAGAATATTTGTACCAAGTTTCAAGTTGATACACGCAGGTAATACGATTGCCCTATACAAACTTGTTTTTAAAAATCCAAAAATACGTGTTTTATTATTTGTTCTGAAGAATATTTGTACCAAGTTTCAAGTTGATACACGCAGGTAATATGATTGCCCTATACAAACTTCTAGTTGTTTTTAAAAATCCAAAAATACGTGTTTTATTATTTGTTTTGAAGAATATTTGTACCAAGTTTCAAGTTGATACACGCAGGTAATACGATTGCCCTATACAAACTTCTACATCCCGTTGCACCCCTCCTTAAGGGTTGTTTTTAAAAATCCAAAAATACGTGTTTTATTATTTGTTCTGAAGAATATTTTTAATATTTTTTATTCTAAGTAATATTTATTACTACTGTTACTAGCGGCACATTTAAAAAAACACGGAAATCTAGTATAGATTTTTTTTAAACATTAAATATGCCGCCGGCTGATAAATATGTTGTATTATTGATTCGAGTGGGCACTGAACTGTGGACCTTATGTTTCAAGTCCGAATCTCTGCTCATTATGCTATCGGCACTACCGACAAAGGTTACTTGTTATACAGGGTGTAACATCAAGAACGATCAGTGTGGGGATATCTGAAACTATAAGAGATAGAGTAATGTGGTCTAAAGGGGCCAATGTTGTCGATTTTATAAAAATAAGCATTCATAAATTTTCAAATAAAATTTAAACAAGTAGGAGGAGGTTCTTTATTCGACTGTATTTTTTTTTCTTTTTTAAGCGACAGACATTTTTTCGGATTTCTTATAAACTTATTTTCAGGCAATTAAATCACTTAAAAGGGAAAATAAATCAACTTTTAGAAAGTATACCTACCTACCGACTTTAAAAATTGTTTACTGAAAAGCTAGAAATAATGAAATATTACGTCGTGGAATTTGAAGTCGGTTGGGGCCAAATTAGGCTTCTAAATTAAATAAAGAAGATCTGTTCAATGGTATCTATATTTGTAAATAATTTGAAATTTAGAGTTAGGTAGTTTTTAATTTGGCACCAACTGACTTCAAATTCAACGACGTAATAATTAATTTGAAGTCAGTATACTTTTTTAAAAAGTTAATTTCATTACGAAAATTAATCAATTAATCAATCGTGCTAGATAACTGTAGAAGGAACAATGTTACTATGAAAACATGCGAAAGGAAAATGCTTTATTCAATTCCAGAAGTTTTGTTAATATAAGGAGCGGTGGTCAAGGTCATCTTGTATCTGTCAAAAATATGGCAAATCTCAGTGTATCCTGGAAACGTGAAACCATTGCGTTTGCGTATCGAAAACTACGGCTCTATAAATAAACTCACGTTTCCAGGATTAACTTAGATTTGCCATATTTTTGACAGATGCATGATGACTGGATTCCACGTGACGCCTTTGTGATATACGCACGCGTCCACCAGGACGTCATGGGGAATCCAGTTTAATCCCGCCCGCGCTGTAATAGTTGTGATTAGTCAGTGATTAATAGGACATATTACGGCCGGCGGGAGCATTCTACCTACCGATCAATCGGCTTATTGTTACTGTGACGTCTATATTACTTGACATTGGCGGAATCATCAAAACCCTGATGGAGCCATTTTGAAAAAAAAATAGAAAAAAAATACAAGATGACTGAGAGCCACGGGTCCTTAACTATAAATTATCGGTCTCAAACATTTTTTTATATTTTTTTTAATCCGCAGTTCTGTATTACCCTGTATACACTTAGTAATCTACTTAACGAACCTAACAAAAATCACATCTAATAGATTATTTCGATAGCCGTCAGTAGCTACAAATCTTTTTCAATGTCATAATATAAAGATTACATTATATTTGCTGATAATATCTAATATGTGCGACGGTTCCGGTGATTCAGAAGTTTGCAATTTGATCCCTTGGTGGGATGGGGCCAAAATTGCAGACACGTAAGCTGAGAACCAAGATAAAGAAGGAGGAGGGAAATTATATTTTTCGCTCTAACATGTGGTTGTGCGTTTTTCAAAATTCAACCCCTAATTGGAATTTTTGATAAAGAACTTTTCTACTCGTGCGATATTATGAAGTGTCTAATCTTTTCATCCTCTGTTTCAAATAAATCTGACCAGAAAAATATTACACATATTGGAAATGGCAATACATACAACAATACGACTGTGAGTAAAAGGAATACTCCCCAACGCATGTCGCTGGAAAGTTGTATATATGCCATTTGTATATATGCCATTCTATTTAATATATTCAATAGCGCGATACAGGTTTCAATTTAAATATTGTGAGACAGTAACGATACGACATCTATCGACGCGATGTACCGCCACATGACTCCCTTCCCAAACCAGAGGTCGATACAGTATGAAAACTAACATCCATATACCTTTGTCAGCTGTGATGGACTGCGCCACTAGTTGACTGTAGGTATACATGTGCGGCGGAATAACCTGTCGTGATGTAGGAATGACCTGTCGTCATATCGTGCCGGGGGGTCTGGCCAAGACTGATTGTCATCAGTGGAAAGTGAAAGTAGGATGTGGGGCATTGCAGGGTCAGGTGGACAGGCTGTGTTCATACGGGGTCACCAATATAGACATGGCTAATATACATACAACCACAGAAAACCGAACACAATAGAAATGTTATGTGGGCGGAGACGTGATTCCACAAGTAAGAGTGTTTATTCATATGTCTCTAAATACCTAGCGACGCGCTCGTTAGTCTTCGGTTGGACTTGCTAGTGTGATCAGTATCAAAAAAATCATTAAAATGCCTAGTTGTGCTATAATAACTTGCAAAAATAGGAGCAATATTAGTACTAACAATTCTAATAGTGGCATTTCTTATCACCGGTAAGCATAGATACATATTTATTCTAATTTTATTGATTTATTTCTAACCTAAAACCTTCAATAACAAATTATATTTCCCGTGTTTTTCTGTGCATACAACAACGACTGTGAGTAAAAGGAATATATACTCCCTAACGCGTGTCGTTAGAAAGTTCTTCTTCTTCTTCTTCTTTTTTATTATGGCTCCACCAATGTTCATCGGTGATTTGCCAATGTCAAGTATTATAGCCTTTATAGTGTATATAGCCGATAAATCGGTATTTAAGATAATCCCGCCGACCGTAATATGTCTTATTAATCACTGATTAATCACAACCATCACAGCGCGAACAGGATTAAACTGGATTCCACATCACGCCACGACGAAAACGCGTGCGTATGTCGCCATGACCGGATGTGGAATCGTTAGAAAGTTAAATATTAGACCTGTCAACTGTTCTATTATAATCTGTGGTTCTATTCTATTATAATCTGTCTTTGGCAATCAATATTTGTTAAATCAAAATAACAAAATAACTTGTTGATTTCAATTTCCAAGTATATTGTATGATTCAATTATTGTTTATTTACAAAGAAAAATATACCTACTTTCGGAATTTGTGTAAATATTAACTTACGCAAAAGAAACAACAAACTTACGTATAAATTATCATTAACTACCTATTATATCTATATAAAGACTCAGACGGCTGAGATATTAAATAAAAGCCAAAGAGTACCTTTGCCTAATTATGTTTGTTTTTTAAATGCAATCAGAATATTATGCATCACTGATGAAGAGATTAACTTCAATCTTGATTAAATCCTATTCAATCAATGCCTGGTCATTTTCTTTATTTTTAGCCAAGATTAATGAAAGTACAAAAATGAGTTTCTATGAAACTGTACTTACAATTTTCATATACTTACCTAATTAAAAAAAATTAAGAGTAGGTACCTATTTTTAATCTGATTAGTTTCATATCTGGGCATTAATAAACTTCTGAACAAATAGGGAGCCTAGCTCCCATAGTAAAATGGTCGATCTCCTTTGACTTGAAAAATATTATTTTCTAACAAACTTTGCCATCATCTTTCCCCCTTAAGGGTTAAATGTTAAAAGCGCCGAAACACGTGTTTCATTAATTGTGTCGGTTCACGTAAATACCAGAAAAATATTATTTCCCATTCAAACTTTGCCACCTTAGGGGTGAGTTTCAAATTTCTAGAAATGTACAGGTTTCAAACTCCTCACAAAATTCGGACGGTATTAGAACCTAACTCGGTTATTTATTTATTTTCCATTGCGCATACGATTCCGATTTCTGATACCTAAATAGCAAAAAATTTGATCAACCAATTGATTATGTCTTAATTAATTGATTGGTATTTTCTTATCATTGTCACTTTAAATTTTTATGTGTTATCGGATATATACATTTGTCAAGTATGAATGAGACCTTTAACCTATAATTTGATACAAGCTTCTGTCCGCGGTTTCACCCGCGTGGAAATAGACCCTAAAAGAAATAAACCTGTGGCTGTAATTTGCCCCTCCCCCGCCCGCTTTCGCGGTATAAAAAGTAGTATATGTCATTCACTGACCCCTAAACTACCAATATGCAAAAAATCAAAACAAAAACAAAAAGAAATCGGGAACCATACATTTTTCCTGTGTAAAAAGTAGCCTATGTATAATCTATCTCTGTGCCAAATTTCATCCAGATCCGTTCAGCCGT
Organism: Nemapogon koenigi; assembly: GCA_963924495.1. Taxonomy (NCBI): domain Eukaryota; kingdom Metazoa; phylum Arthropoda; class Insecta; order Lepidoptera; family Tineidae; genus Nemapogon; species Nemapogon koenigi. Next base: position 3,183,692 of record OZ004648.1, read on the forward strand.
TCCGGCGTGATTGAGTAACAAACATTCACTTTTATAATATTAGTGGGATATTAAGAGGTTTCAGGAAATTTCCTGAACTATCTGAGGGCCAATTCTACTAATTTAATTTGGATAGTACATAAACTGAAACAACGATTAAAACCGCCCCTCGCTGTCATAAATCTAGTTTTTTTTAATGACCTATAGGTACTCTGTTCAACATATGACGGTGTCCGTGACAGGTAACAAAAATGCATCTTAAGACGAGGAACGACTCAGAAATTTTTAATCGTAAGCCACGCCCTAAACTCGTGGTTCGGGCCCATGAGTGGTTCGAGCGCAACGATCACGTCATGCAAGAAAACGACGGCGCTTTGTCTGTTCTTGCTGCAGAAGTGGAAGGGCATAATGTGTCGGTTCTCGGAATAAATGACGTAAGCGGCACATTACAAATAAATAATTTATTAAAAAACGATCACATGCAGGGAAAAATCTTCTTAATCAATACTAGGTACTGAAATTACCTACAGATTCGTATAAAATTTAAACGTAAATCCCTTTAGAGTATGGTCGTATGACTAAAAAGGTATTTTTGAAGAGGTGATTTCAAAAATTTAAGTTATCGAGAAAATTTTCACCAATCATGTTTTCATCCTACACAATACTAGATAAAATCCTCTAGTTTTAGATGCCCAAATTGTATGTTCATAGCATTCGTAAAATTCGGGAATTTCAGTTCAGCAATCAACCAAAACTATTCGTTCCTCCCCTTAATTATTCATTTTCCATTTAAAAAATACCTACCTACCTTAACAGAACTGACCACTGGTTATGTATAGGTATAGCCTCACAAATACCATCGGCTAAACGAAGAAGACTTGGTCTTCCGCTGGGTACCCTGGTCTGGAACCGTAAACACGGTTTTGGGAGCTGTAAGGCAACCCGTGAAAAATCGAAATTGATTATTTACATCTAAAATTGGTTTTGTATTCACAAGAATAATATTTTAATATGAATTTTCTTTTGTTTGGACACGTTGAAGAATGAAGGATGAAAGATTGACTAAAAAAGTTTATAGGGCTAAAGTAAAAGAAAAATGGAAAGTTGATGGAAATATTAAAAGTTCACACAATCGCCGAGCAATGCCAAGCATGTATGAACGTAATATGATGAATATAAAAGAAGCGAAAGAGGTATGCCAGGATCGTAACAAATGACATTCGTTGTCATGCCTACCCCTCTTGGGATAAAAGGCGTCATGATAGATAGATAGATTATTTTTTTTAATTTTTTATTTTATACCTTATATGTATAATCACCCCATCGTATAATGAACAGAGTGTAAGTAGATCATTTAAAAACGCACCATTACGACATTTATATCTTGCGGCTCGATTAGGGTCACTTATAACAGTGCCCACATTCAGCGAGTTGGTCATCAAATTCTTAAAATTGCCAACATAAGTATCTTCTTGAATAAATGTAACATGCAGCAGCTTTAAAGTGTTTTTTGACTTCGTAAAATCAATTTGCATGTCTTTTTTAAATAAGTTGTCATTTAAAATTAGACGTTATGTTTATAATTTTACATATTAATTAACAATTTATTTTTTACATTTGCAGAACTAACAATACATTTTTTACAGTAAAAAGACATGCAAAGTTTGTTTACCAAATAAGACTGATAAAAAAAAATTCGGTACCGTCAGCCAACCGAATACTTTACTTAGTGTCGAACTGTTGGATGACCGCTTGGAATATGAGTGGCTAAGAGCGTCAAAGAAGCAGGCTACTTGGCTATACTATTGGCTAAATTGGGTAAGGCTCCTTATCGATTCAAAATGCCAGGGAGACGGACAAAAGACGTTTAAGACTTAATGATGAACCTAGACGTTCTACTTAATCTAGGATAGAAACATTGTAAATACTCAAGAAAAACCAATTCTAAAATTCCGTTTTTTGACTAGGTATATTTCAAGTTATTTGTACAGCAAAGTCTAACTGATTTTTATTAATTACAGTTAATTAATATTAAAGAATAACACGAGATTAACCTTTTATTTTTATATTATACAATTATTACTTAGACACGAAACAAAAACTATTATACTTTATGTCCAACATTTATTTTTCGAATATTTTGTATGAAAATAGAAAAATCAAATCTATAATCCGCCTTTTGTAGTCCCATTGGTTGTTCCGTTGATGGTGTTAATAGACAATTTTTTCAAATTCGGTCGTCATACTCTCGAACATTGGGATAAGAGTCCAAAATAAGGGTGATCTACCATTACTTTCAAATTACACAAAAATATATATCATAGTTCTTATTCGTCTTTTCACAAACAGACAACAAGAATGTAGGTAGCATAACCATAATCAGTAATGGAATGCGATCGTCTGTCTCTATAATGATAAGTACCTAACTCTAATATTGCTAACCTGAATATTTCATTAACTAAATAATCAACCGAATCTGTACTTGTCTAGATTATTAAATATTTATAGCTAGTAAGAAACCTATATATTTTCTAAACTGATTCGTTAAAATATCTATATATAACAATTCGACAAAGTACTGGGTAATTTAACTTAATTGACTCTCTACTCAAATTATTTAAACTGTATGATGATATGAGGAACCGATTTAATAAACTTTCTGTTCTGTAAGTAGAACAGGATCAGAACTCACTATGTTCTCTATTCTGTGTTGGTTTATAAAATTAAATTCTATAATTATATTATACAACATTTGTCTAATTGTTCATTAGGTAGGTAGTTATGGGATTGAAAAAAAACTTAAATCAATTTTATAATTATTTTATTTATCTTATTAGGTAATTAATTACGAATCACAGATTAATTTGTTTAAACAATCCGTTAGAACTGTTTAAACCTTGACTGTTTATCTATATTAAACCCACAGGAAAAAACAGTCAAGTTAAAAAAAACCTGGGATTTAATTTTTTTTACATTTTAATCACAACTTTAATACCCAGGCACGGGCAGGGTGTAGATTTTAAATTTGCATAGCCTAATTCTAGGCATACTTAGACATTTCATGTAATAATGAACACATTTAGGAATTTTTGTACTATTTTTTCAAATAGTTCTTCGAAGTCAAATCTAAATTAATTGAATCTATACTTAAGTTTTCTATAATAAAAAATCTATGTACATTATCCTACCTATAATTAAATGTCTTTGACATTATCCGACAAACCGTACAAACAGGCTTTTCCATCTATATATACCTCAACAGAGCTGGCCACTCGTTAGGTATAGCCTCAAAACTCATTGGCTAAATGAGGAAGGCTTTGTCTTCCACTGGGTACCTTATTCAAGTAGGTAGGTACCTGTATTCATCAGGATCCTAATAATCTCTGATGAATTTCTTCATATCATATTCTTCATCGAAGATTAGCTCGAAGATAAGGCAAATGTACATATTGATAATTGCATCATTCTTGACATCACATAGTTTTTGCTCCATCTGTAAAATATTTTTTTATTAGGAGTGGGAAGTCACTTCACTTCGTAAACGCACATGAGGTCAAGGACACCATGAAAGTGTGAGTTATATACCTACCTACCTGCCTACATATACTTAAATTAATAATAAATTAGGAAAAAAACTTCAAGGGTTGCCTTACAGCTCCCGGGAACCGTTACCGGCCCCAAGGTACCTAGCGGAAGACAAAGTCTTCCTAACTTAGCCGAAGAATTTTTATAGGTCATTGGATATATCTAATAGCCTCTTTGTATGGTTTGTCGGATTATGTACATATATTTTTTGTTATAAAAACCCATTGATGATAGATAGACTATAGTACAATAATAAAATTAATAGTTGAGTCAACTAGTGATAAAAAAGGTTGGATCTGAAAATTTTTGAAGATGGAACGCGACCCGGTGGAAAATTTTTGTTTTGGTGAGCATAATAAGATTCCAAAATTTCTCCCTCCAGAAAGGGGTGGAACCATATTTTTTGGCCAAAGAGGGGTATTTTGGACATTGTTAAAGGTGAATTTATAAAAATAAAATTTTTCACAAGTTCCTTAATGAGTTAAGGAACCAAAATGGTACTCTTTTATTGACATCGTTGGAGGAACTTCCAGTTCTAATTTGGCGTTGATCCGACCACCCTCCCCCCCTCGTGATATATATACCTATATTTAAAAAAAAAGCCGGCTAATTTGGTCAAATCTTGGCCGATTTTGATAAAATTTAGAGAGAAAGTTATTATGATGCATAACTTGCCTTCCAAATTTCAGCTAAAAATATTGAATAATTTAGCTAAAATTCCAGTTAATATCTTTCATGTTTACCGTGTCCTTCGTATTATTAATTAATGATAAAATAAATTTAATGTTACATTTCATTATCTTTTTATTTCTAAGACCAAATGTTTATAAGAGAGATTTAATCCTGAACATTGATCCTATCGATTAGTAGAATAAAATAGCGAGGTTTATTTTTTATTTTTAGCTGGTTTCATTCCCGGGTGAGGCAAGCGAATAGTTAAAAAATTTTTTTTTCCACCCATATATATATATATATCGTAAAAGGCTAAAAAACTATCGAAGTTTGGAGATATAATAATTTTGACTAATTTCACATAAAAGTACATGAGATAAGCCATCATTTCCCGCAAAGTTTTGATTGGATTTATTGGACATGAGATATTTAGATTTGAAAATTTCAGAAAATTTTACTTAAATTGGAATTTCAGCTAAATTATTCAATATTTTCAGCTGAAATTTGGAGGACAGTTTATGCATCATAATGGCTCTTTCTCTCCAAATTTCATCAAAATCGGCCAAGATTTGACCAAATTAGCCGGAATTTAATTTTTTTGATTTTTTATATATAAATATATATACATATATATATCAATTTAACTCATTAAGGAACTGGTGAAAGTTTTTTTGTAAATTCACCTCTAAAAATGTCCAAAATTTGGCCCCTCTTTGGCCAAAAAACATGGTTCCACCCCTTTCTGGAGGGAGAAATTTCGGAATCTTATTATGCTCACCAAAACAAAAAGATTCCACCGAATCACGTTCCATCTTCAAAAATTTTCATCTAAATCACCAGTTGACTCCACTATAAATAGAAATAAAAATTGAAATAAGTCAGTGAGATCGGACAGCTAAATACGAACTGAATATGCCGCAGTGAACACAATAGCTACGCCGATATTCGCGCGGCAATCCGCATGCGCGAACTTATTGACTAGACGCACTAAATGACCACCTAACCAGCTACACAACCATGCAACCTCAATATGCAACATATCCTCAACTCTACGCCCTCTTTTAGTTAGAATTAAGTCCGATTTTGCAAAACATCTTCATCCGCACGATGAAGGTTGGAAGTTCTTTATAATAATAATAAAGGCGCAGGGCGGCTTGTGGCGAGCCGTGGGTGAGTAACGACACCGCCGAACCCGAGTGCTCCAGGGAGTAGGTTGAGGCAGGCGTCCCCACTGCTAGACCTGAGACTCTCGCCCCTGGCTTGCCTTAATTGTTGGTCGTTAGAGTATAATATTATGTATTACTAAATATATATATATATATACTAAATATAAAAATAGGCTAAACGAGGGAGACTTGGTCTTCCGCTGGGTACCCTGGAACCGTAACACGATTTCGGGAGCTGAACCCGTGAAGAAAGAAAAAAAAAATATATTATGTATTATGCTCGGGGGTGGAAGTGTCTAAAGGCGTAATAACGGGAAAGCTATATGTGAAACCGGTGTCACACCTCTCGACACCCCCAGCCGCTTACACCAATGTTGCCTGTCTTTCTGCCGGCAGAAATTCTTAAAGACGGTGGTTGCTTTAGGAGGCCCATTTAGTAAACGGCGAGTCACCACCTGCCAATTTTACGTTTCATGAGATGAATGATACCGGCAGGTGACCGTAGTCTCAACCAATAATCTTGATAAACCAATCCATTTAACACCTCAAAACAATAGCCCTATTTTAATTTTATTTTATCTCAGCATTAGTCCAGGCACCTGACGGGGCCTGTCTGTGAGCGCATTGTATTTGATGCATTCAGAGATAGGTCCCGACGGGTGCTAGTCACAACATTTTAAATTAAACACTCTAAAGGGCCTCTACGTGTTGGACCTATGTCCCCATGCAAGCCTTACAAAGAACCGGGTATTATGCCCGTGAATTTAGAGTAATATAAATAATAATAAGGGCGCAGGGCGGCTTGTGGCGAGCCGTGGGTGAGAAACGACACCGCCGAACCCAAGTGCTCCAGGGAGTAGGTTGAGGCAGGCGTCCCCACTGCTAGACCTGAGACTCTCGCCCCTGGCTTGCCTTAATTGGCTGTCCAGGGTGGAGTCGTTAGAGTATAATATTATGTATTATGCTCGGGGGCGGAAGTGTCTAAAGGCGTAATAACGGGGAAGTTATAAGTGAAACCGGTGTCACACCTCTCGACACCCCCAGCCGCTTACACTAATGTTGCCTGTCTTACTGCCGGCAGAAATGCTTAAAAATGGTGGTTGTTTTAGGAGGCCTATGTAGTAAACGGCGAGTCGCCACCTGCCAATTTTACGTTTCATGAGATGAATGATACCGGCAGGTGACCGTAGTCTAAACCAATAAACTTGATAAACCAATCCATTTAACATCTCAAAACAATAGCCCGATTTTAATTTAATTTTATCTCAGCAATAGTCCAGGCACCTGATGGGGTCTGTCTGTGAGCACATTGTATTTGATGCATTCAGAGATAGGTCCCGACGGGTGCTAGTCACAACACTTTAGATTAAACACTTTCAAGGGCCTCTACGTGTTGGACCTATGTCCCCATGCAAGCCTTACATAGGACCGGGTATTATGTCCGTGAATTTAGAGTAACATAATAATAAAATAGACCCCATCGATGTAGTTTGTGCGGTCCGTCCCATGTCTGGTTCTCTTGATAGAACATAGCTGTTCACATAGACACTAGTGCCAACTGGTTATTGCGCATGTAACTAAATGCTATAAGCAGTTGGAAATGTGGCCAGAATATTATTAATTCCTGTTAAGTGGAAAACTCTTTTAAGTGAAAAGTTGACATAAGAGAAAAAGTTCAAAATTTCAATTCAATTCAATTTCAACTTTTCGCAACAATATAATTCAGGTTCTGGTTAACAACAAAACAAATATTTTCTGAGTCTACACATTTATTTAAATAAAAATACAATAAATTATAATATGGGATCAAGCGTTCTGTATGTGGTAACACTGAGAAAAATGTCTGCCGTTGACCGATGCACATGATCATATTTTCTTGTAGATTGTTTTTCTGGATTTTCTGTGTAAAATTGCTAAAAGTTTCTCCGTTAAAGATTGTTGTATAAAATCGATACAACTCTACGCACCTTCCTGAGCTCATGTATGGGGCACTGGAAAACAGTTCTTATCTATCCAGGATGCCGAAGAGCTTTCGGTGACGACGAACTAATCAGGATTAAACGGGGTATATTCCAAGGCGATCGTTTGAGTCCCTTGTGGCTCAGCACCCTACTAGGTAGGGGTTTCAGGGCTAGGCTACCGTTTGCGGAGAAAGAGTCAAGTTATATCGCACTTTCTTTAAATGAATGATTTGAAGAAAACAAATCACAACTGATAGATTTACTAAGGATAACTGAAAACTTTAGTAAATCTATCAGTATGGAGTTTGGTTTGGACAAATGTGCGATCATACATGTAAAGCGAGGAGTGATATCGGAGTTTTCTGTAAAACTTGATTCACTCTCTGCAAACGAAACCTACAAATATTTTGGTATGTCACAGGCAATAGCAATCATGAAACGGAGCCCTTCTATAGCCGCCTGAAAAAAGTACTGAAGAGTCTTTTATCAGGCGGAAATAAAGTGCGTGCCTTTAATGGTTGGGTCATGCCTGTCTTATTGTATTCCTTTGGCATACTCAAGTGGACTCAAACTGAACTGGACGCCCTGGACAGACGATTTCGGACACTATTGACCGCATATCGTATGCATCACCCACGCTCATCTGTAACGAGATTGTACATCCCACGAAAATGTGGAGGTCGTGGCTTTCTTAACGCTAAGACTCTCCACAATCGTGAGGTATACAGTCTCAGAAAATATTTTCTCAACAGTAAGGAGGTGATGCATGGAGATGTGGTCAAGGTAGACAAGGGCTTTACCCCGTTATCCTTGGCTAAAGAGAACTGGCACAAACCTATAATACTGAGTACCAATGACCGCAAGGAGGTATAGTAGAGCAAGGAGTTACACGTTACACGGTTCTACAAGGCTCTTCATGGTTCTGATGTAGACCTGTTGACTTCCGTGTCCTGGCTACACTTCGGTGATCTCTTTGGAGAAACCGAGGACGAATTTGTTAAGACGAATAACTACCGGAAGTACATCATGAAGGACGGCACGGCTGACATCTGTCGAGCATGCCACCGTCCCGGAGAGTCAATCAGACATGTTATTTCCGGTTGTTCTCGTCTTGCCAACAGCGAGTACTTGCACATGCACAACCAAGTAGCCAGGATTATACACCAACAACTTGCTTTGTGATACAACCTTGTAGTCACGGAAGTGCCGTATTACATGTATGTGCCTGAATCAGTTCTTGAAAATGGTCATGCCACGCTCTACTGGGATCGATCTTTCATCACAGACAGAACTATTGTTGCCAATAAGCCTGATATTGTGTTGGTAGATCGATCAGCGCGCCTTGAAATGATAATCGATGTCACTATCCCACATGATGACAATCTTGTGAAAGCTGAGAAAGATAAACAATCAAAATATCTTGACTTGGCTCACGAGATTGTCGACATGTGGGATGTGAAGTCGGCGATCATTGTACCGATAGTCGTGACGATCAATGGTCTTTTTGCCAAGAGTTTTGACCGTCACCTTAGAAGCCTTGAGATTGGCGGTTGGGTCAAGGGCCAGATTCAGAAGGCAGTACTCCTCAACACGGCACGTATTCTGAAGAATATAGAAGAATCTCTCTGCAGCCCATACCACCGGTAGTTTGGGTATTTACCCCGCCTCGGGGGGGATAACTCCTTTTTTCATATTTTTATATATTTTTGTTTTCTTTTATATTAATAAAAAAATATAACTAAAAGAAATGAAAAGAAATAAAGAGAATAATAATAACTCTTTATTTGTAAGAATATGGCACATAACACGCAATACTGCTGTTAAAGGTTTTTGTCTAGCCTATTCTACCGAATTTCGGTGTACAAATATTATTAAATATTATACAATTATTAAATTAAGCAGAATAAAAGTTAAACAATTGCAAAATATTGGAATCAAATAAAATAATAATTAAATTTTAATCATAAGAAATGATCTAATGAAATTTAAATAGCTAAACAATTAAAATTAAATAGTTTCAAATGTCAATTTTATACAAAAAAAAAACGAAAAAAAAAAAAGTCAACAAATAACAAATATACAGAAGAGAATACAATGTAGCACATTATCAGTCAGGAATTAATTTACTGAATAAAACATTTTTTCCAATAGTATCTTATTAAAAGTCTTTTTAAACTAGGGTTGCCAACCGTCCTGTTTTCCCAGGACATGTCCTGCTTTTTGGGGTGTCCTGGATAGTTTCTAAGCATTGTCCTGAGTTTTTAAAGAATGCCCGAGAGCGCTCGCATACACCTTTTTTGCGCAACAAACACTCTATTCATCTCAACCGAAGTTCCCCATATTCCATATCTCAGTATCGAGGACACATAACCATGGTAAGCCGAGAGTCCGGCCTCGAGTGATGTTGTATCCCTGATACGTCTCATAGCGTAATAAAATCTATCCATCTTATTGCATAAGTTATTTATATCAGTTATTCCCAGGAAAGAAAGAAAGAAATTCTTTGGACATGTTGAACGAATGTGTGATGAAAGAATGACGAAGCAAATATATAAAGCTATAGTACCGAAAGGGCCAACAAGTAAAGGACGAAATTTCATTAATCAAATTTCTGATGTCCTTAAAAAAGATCAAATACGTAGACATGCATGACTGTATGAAACGATCAATGTATGGATGTGGATGAAGTAAGAGAAGTATACAAAGATTAAGAGAAGTGGCTTTCCATACTCTCTGACTACCCCTTTGGGAAACAGGCGTGAATACATAAGTATGCATTGAAACACTCTCTTTGATAAAATCTGTAGAGGTTCGAGCTATGCTTTTGATATACCTAATGCGGATTGCTTTTCTTTGAATTTTATATTTGCATTTATTTCTCTACACTAAGTTCAAAAACTGGAATCTGAACTTTGTTTTATAATATGCAAATTACTTGATGATATTTCAGAGTTTAGTTCTCCGGCAATCAAAGAAACGCTAATTATGGTATTATGCGGCGAAAATTAATCCTATACATCCTATACAGTGTGTTAAAACTTGTATGTCCACATTAAAGTGCACATTTAAAAACAAAAAGCGGAATTTAATCCACTGATATAAATATAAAAATTGGAAGGTGCATTAAGGGGCGTGGTCATGGTCATCTTGTATCTGTCAAAAATATGGCAAATCTCAGTTAATCCTGGAAACGTGAGTTTATTTATACAACATTTCCTCAGCACACAGTTGATAGTTATTATTTTAAATTGGATTGAGCCATATTTTTATTATTAAGAGTTCTAAATAGCCATAATTTCCAAAACGCAAAGGCACTGCTCGTATCGAAAACTACGGCTCTTTAGAACCCTAAATAATAAAAATATGGCTCAATCCAATTTCAAATAATAACTATCATTGTGTGGTAAGGAAATGTTGTATAAATAAACTCACGTTTCTAGGATTAACTGAGTTTTGCCATAATTTTGACAGATACAAGAAGGCCCCTTAAAGCACCTTCCAATTTTTATATTTATATCAGTGGTTTAGGCTGTGCGTTGCTTGTCAGTCAGTCAGCGACACGACAGTTTTATGTATTTAGATCAGCAAAATCGAATCGGATAATATTGATTTTATCTCAACTAGCAATTTGCTTAATCAGGACTTTGTATGATTGTTTTGCTGCAGAATCAAAGATTAAAGCTAAAACCTTCAACAGGTGTTGATACCATATTAATTATCATAAGAATGTTTAGCTCGTATCATTCCTCTTTCCGCAAATATAACACAACTTCACCTGTAAACTGTTGACTTCAATTTTATTGTTTGGCAAATGAAGTGAAAATATTATTGATTGTGTTCAATACTCTGGGACTCGGCAACACACCCGTGACGATACTTCTTCATGAAACCTAGGTGTAACTGATATTGACAATTTTTTACATATTGAGTATAGATAATTTCATATGCTTTAAGGATCCATTAACTAGAACTTGCTATTTTTATTAAGTTTTGTACAATAATTAAATTGCTGACGTCCGTTTTTGTAAGGGACAAAAGTTCTGGCGGTGATCATTCTGTGTCCTTCAATGAAAATATATTCAAGACGCGCCCTCTGCCGGTAGGTATTTCAATTTATGTTTTTATGACTTTACTAATTTTGTACTTATCTACGTCAAAAAGGTTACCATAATATATTGAACCTACATCGTAAACTTAAACAAAATAAGTAAACTCTTTTATCTACCTCCTGGGCTGGTATAGATATTATTTATAAATTATCACATCACGTACTTGTACTGGCAACACTTATCACGATTAAATTCCGCTTTTTGTTTTTAAATGTGCACTTTAATGTGGACATACAAGCTGTAACACACTGTATAGGGTGTATATGATTAATTTTCGCCACATTATGCCATAATTAGCGTTTCTTTGATTGCCGGAGAACTAAACTCTGAAATATCATCAAGTAATTTGATTATAAAACAAAGTTCAGAATCGCGTATCTGTTTTTGAACTTAGTGTAGAGTTTTTGACAGATACAAGATGACTGAGAGCCTTAAGAAAGGAATTTTCGAAAAACAACTCCTGGGTGTTAACGTTGTATCCTTAATACAACGCGTACGAAGTCGCGGGAAACTGCTATAGTTTGGTATATAATTATTTTCATAGCTATACTTTAGATCAAGTGATACACGTACGCACCTTCGCTCTTTTTTTACAAAATGCAGACATACATTCACGGCCTTTATACATTACGGTAGAATCCAGTAACAGTGTCCACATTTAGCCAATTTCTTATAATAAACAAACATGTGGCAAGCCTAGTGCCGCACTTAATGTACTTACCTTATAGATTTATCACTTCTTTAACAGAGTCTCTGTTCTTTAGAAAAAGTTTTAAATGGAAAACATGGGAATATAAAAAAAAACACTCTTATAATACTTGCCTCGTTAACCCAATCACAGTTTAGTTTTAAAGAATTAATGATCAACTGATCGAATTTATTATTCTTGTATCACGTTTCAAAAGATACAGCCCTGAGACAAACGGACGGACGGACAGCGCAGTCTAGTAATCTAGGATTTCCGTTGTCACCCTTTCGGTACGGAACCCTAAAAGTATACCTACAGACAGAGTTTATCACTAAGTAAAGATTCACTGCATTTAAATTGAGGATTTTTTTAAACTTAATCAAATTGATATGTTTAATTTTTTTGATAATATATGACTAATTAATCTTTATCTAGCCGCCAATGCACTTAAAAAACTAACAAATACACACTCCAAATACGTCTCGGCTTTTTAACACAGGTAGTGAGTTTTTTTTTTATTATTTTGTAAGTATTTGTGAAATAGTTACTGAAATATAGCTAGCTAGCGTTGATAAGAGTAAACTCGATTTTATAACTCCCGCTTCGGTGTCTGTGCGCGCATCATCTTTTTCAATTTCTGTGTTCAGAAATCGATATTAGGTCTAATATCTATTTGGTGAATGCACACTCACTTGGTAACAATGAAAATAACTAAGTTATTTCCTTATTTTGCTATATCATAAAAGCCTAGTCAGACTAGAAAATCATTCATGTCTGCTGATAAAGTCATGAATCAATTTGTACTTTAAATTTCATAATTTTTAATTAGTATGAGTAATTATTCAGATAAACGTGTATTGACACGTTTTTTTTTCAAGGAAAATAAAAAAAAACTAACTAGTCGCTCTATAGTTATGAGACTGTTGATAGTTGTAGATCGTATGATTTACATCTATAATGTGTGGCCTGTGTTCAATCTCGATCACACGAATTATATTTATTCGATCTCAAATACCGCAACACGCTTGGCAATTCGGTTCGTATCATTGGCAAAATGACAATGACTTTTCCGCTTTACCCTGGCAGCCAGTAAACTGCTTTCGGAAGTTAAAGTAGATTTAAACTCATCAAAAAAAGTAGAAATTATATTAGTACCACAAATATGTACCAACCTACTTAAAGATTTGGTGTCAAACTTACGGCCGTATTCTGCAACTAAAGTTACATTTCGTGTTTTTGATGAGATAACATAATTCGATAACGTAAGTACTTAAATAAAGGTCAAACCACATTACCACAGAGCTTTCATCTTAGGAAATGAGAATGCCTAATACCTACATTACTGACTAAAAGGTTTAAAAAACGAAAAAAAAAAACGGTTTCGGGAGCTGTAAGGCAACCCGTGAAGAATAAAAAAAAAGGTTTAAAAAACGAAATTCAAAATAACAATACAAACTATAATTAAAATATACAAATAACATATTAACTACCTAATTACCTATTTTAAGTTTAGAGTAATTGACCCTTTTTACTGGCATCAATAACCATAGGTTTCAGTTTATATCTTAGAACTTTTCCTGTGGACGACATTGGAAACTCGTCGACGAACAAAACTCCACCTCTCAACCGCTTGGCGTCAGATAACTTGGCTGAAATAAGTAAATTGATTAATTTATCTGCCAGAATATGAGCAACGATATTTTTCGCAGTTTCGCAGCCACCTTAAAAGTGATTAGCGTTTTCATTCCAGGCGTCAAAATAGTACAGCAAAGATTATACCAAGAGGTCTTTCGATATCAAATAACTGCAACCGTTAGCTATCTTCATTGCAGTATTAATCATTGCTTTCCTCATGATATTGATTAAATGACAAAAAAATTGCGCTGTAAACCTACTCTGGATGCTGGTATAAAAGTGGCAAAGTCCATATTTACACAGCTACCTTTTATACTATATGTGTGTGAAAAGTACGGACGCTGGCTTGGCTTTACATGTCCTTTGAATGAATCTAAGAATCTAAGGTCATTTTCCTGTTAACACACCAGCTACTACATTTTGACATTATCAGCAGTGACGGTAGTGACGCCAGCAGTGGCAATAACGCACGCTACTATTATCTCAGTATCTTCATCATGTGGTGTTACTCTATGGTACACCCACTATAGCTACGCCCAATACCAATACTATGTCTAGTTGACGTATTAATTCCTACACTTTTACCTATTAGGAGTTACTCACCAGCTACTATATTTTTGACATCATCAGCAGTGACAGTAGAGTCAGCAGTGGTAATGACGCACGCTACTATTCTCTCAATATCTTCATCATGCGGTACACCCACAACAGCCACGTCCAGTACTCCGTCTAATTGACGTATTACTTCCTCTACTTCTACAGGGCTCACCTGGAATTTCCTCAATTATTAGTTCTTTAAAAATGCATTGAATAGTAACAAGAAATCCTCTGTTGATTTGGTGACGAGAGAAGGAGCCACCCAGAGACTGGGGATCAGGCGTGAGGATATTATGTATAATAAATAGTTTGGCACTATACCGTTATTTAGATATTCTATACCAAATTGGGTTAAAAATCAGATCTTGGATCATAAGTTTTATTGTTTTTAAACATGCACGTATTTTTTGGATTGACCTGTACCACAATTGTTAACGACATAACATATAACAGTTTGAAACAAAATATTTGCTTTGATTGATGGACGGTCTAGTCTACTTCGTAGAGTCTGAAACTCTACTCGTCAATGTAACTTTTAAAAACAAGAGATATCTATTTTAATAAATGTATATTGGAATTTCTATCTATTGTCAGAAAATATAAGCATACTCGTAAACTCACATGAAACACTTTGTATGTAATAAGGTTCTTAATCCTATCTACATAATAATAGAAGTAGTTCTCATCTCTATACAAGAGGTCTCCAGTCTTGAACCAACCATCTTCTGTGAACGCCTGGGCTGTCTGCTCTGGGTTATTGTAATATTCCTAAAAATTAAAAAACATTATTATTTTCAAGAGCTTCAATATAATATGTTCTAAATTAAACACTTAATAAACTAATGTATTCAGATATAGATTAGCACGGTATCGGTTAAAACAGCTTCGTAAGTAAATTATTATTGATAAAATTTTAAAGATGAAAATGGTTAATGTGAGTTATCCTTAGAAGATAGACATGCTGTTTTCAAGAGGAACAATTCAGCCATACATTATTTTCGTCAAACTTTAACTATTGACGCAGCGCACGCCATGGGAGCTCTCAAGAGGCACGACTTTTTGCGACTTAGTTGACTCATCATAACTTTAGCTAATTTGCATACATATGTTCATCTTGTACCTTTCAAATGTTGAAAAAAAAATTTCTAATAGGTGCGTGGTTCCGGAAATTACCCTCCACATAATCATAATATTACAAACTCGCAAAATTCGCATTCTATGTTTATAATTATTAGTATAGATTTAAAAAAGTATATATACAAAAGTTACCGAAAATCCAGGCGACTTGACGTACAATTCTCCAGATTTGTTAGGTTCTTCGATAACATCACCACTTTCTGGATTCACAAGCTAAAAATATTATTTTACATTATTATTACATTACAGAATTATATCGAATTTTATTTACTCCCTTTTCATAAGATTATAACAACATTTTTTTTGTAAAATCAAAAAGTTCTTCCATAGAAATGTATTTTATCAAAAGTAAGATTCTATCGTTTTTCCATTTTGCTAAAAAAATACTATAAACGTATCAGGTTTCCAAAGTAATTTTTCATTTTTAGCAAGCACTTTCAAGTGTTATTATGTGGACATTCTTATTCATATCTTTCGGTACGCTTTTTTTGCAATATACTTTTAAAATAGGCACATACCATAAGTTGAACCCTTGAATATGCTTTCCCGCAGCTTCCTATAGGAGCATCTGGTGTAGTCAATACTGTAGGACCTAGAACTTCAGTCTGACCATAGCCTTCAGATACGAAAGCTTTCGTTTTCTCCTGGAACAACATTGACAACAAGATTTTAGGAACATTAGATCTCATATTTACCAGTTGTTGTATGACCTCGGATTTGAATCAGTGGGGAAATGTAATTTTTTTAAATAACTATAACTGTAACATTATTTTTCTTTGGTCTTTACAAATAACGAGAAATAACTGTTTTACACACCTTCAATCCAAGTATAAGGTCTTTCTCAACTTTGCTACCTCCTAATATAATTCGATTAAAGCAAGTTAGATCTACATCGCCAGCTTCATTCAGTAACTGTCTAGCTGCAGTAGGAGCGAATATTGCAGTTGTTGGCTAAAACAATAATAAAACATTGTTAAAAATCTTTAGTTTGTTTTCGTAAATACAATAACAGCAATTTTAATGCCGATGCCATGAAATATACAAGGAAACGACTTTCTGTATAATATATTATGCACTAAATCCATGCGTCTACATGCACAACTACCTACAACGAACAAGAAAACGCCTAATGAAAAGCGACTGTTTGTGAAGTGACACACAAAAATCTAACTAAATATTGTGGCGTAACTTTGGCTAGAGCATTAAATTCAGTGTGCAGTATAATACCGGCTACCGCACTGCATTTATCCGTCCGCAAAATTGACAGAATTACTACAATTTTGATCAAAATTTCTTCTTTAGGAGCATATCAATCATTCTTTAGGAGCCTATCACTTATGCTTGTATTCTCAGCTAAACCATACTATAGAACCCTCACGCCATCGGTGAACTATGAATTGCTGAAATAACAGTCACAAGATAAAAGTAAAATTCATATCATAGCTTGCATGACGAAATTGGAATCTGCGCGCCATTTTTAGTTTCATGAAAGCAGCATTTTGCTAGATCTAGGCATGTGTTGTGGGTTCTAAACCTAGTTTGTGAAGTTCTGGTCAATATAAAAATCAAGTACATTCTTATGCATGTAGCACTGGGAATCACCTTGCAATTCCCTAAGGAATACCTACAGCGTGATAGATGATTGTATTTTACCAGATTTTACCTTATATTTTCTAATAACTTCAAGTAGATGAGAAATATCGTTAGGTCCTGATGTTTGTAATAAAGTAGCAGCAAGAACTACTGTCCGTAACGTTGATATGTATGATGAAAACCAGGATAAAGGAGATACATTTAATGTCACTTTGTATGGCCTTGGAGGGACGATAGTACTGAAAAGAAATGAAACATACTTATAATAACTAGAAAGATACCAAAGATAATAGTTAATTAAAATAATAAAGATGAATTAATTACTTTTTACCCGACTACAGAACAAAAGGAGGGTTATGTTTTTGACAGTCTATGTGTGTATGTATATCTGTTCCCTCGTATCTCCTAAACCACTTAACCGATTTTGACAAATGTGATGTCTTTGGATTCGTGCCATCACTATGCGTGTCATAAGATAAATAGCATTTAAAAAAAGATTTTATAGGTGAATTATACAACTTAAAAAATGAAAAACCACAGATGAAGGGAAAAATAAATGCTGTGATTTCACCCGGAAACTCTTGTTTTCATACTTTTTTGTAAAGATTTTCCGTAGTCGGGTTTTTTAGTTATTTTAACTTTTATTTTATTTCCATATTTTTGTTAGCGGTTTTTTAAATTACGATATTCATTTCTTTTATTAATACTGTCTTTTAGGAAGTCCACAGTCAGATCTTTGTTTTTATCACAAGCAGAAGATAATTGTTGGCGTCGGTCCACGCAAACATTAAAAAAACTAAAGTGTTCATTGCCTAGATTGATCACATATGTATTTGAAATGCTTCAAGGGGTTATTCGGGTTACTCTAAGGACGGATAAAACGGACGGACTTTTGGCTATTGAATGTCGAAAACGTAGTGATCTTTCTAGAAGCAAAGAGGTCGTAAGCGTACTTCTTTTTAAATTGGGCTACTAGTTAAACTCTGATCACGACGCAAGACATGTGACCCACCGGCCACCGTTTACTTAGTGTAAAGTGGCTGTGTGAATCCATGAATGGAGATGACAAACAAGAGTGCATGCAGTTGCCACCTTCACTATTGACTTATTGAGAACACAGTGGTTATATTTTATGAGTGAGCCAAGGCAAGTGAAGTATTTAATGAGGACAGATGTTCGACTAAGGGTAAGAAAATTTCGGTTTATATACTGATTATTCATCGACTGAACCGAAACGCGATATCTGCGCGCGATGCAATAATCATTTGACAGGATTTTCAACAATGAGGGGTGGAACTTCCCCAGATCGAGACCGGCGGCCCCTAACGCTACTAAAGCCGTGACAGTTCATAGTAACTTACCTATAGAACGTGAATACATCAGCCACAACATCATGAGTGAAGGCAGCAGCTTTAGGTATACCCGTACTTCCACTGGTACTGGTTAACCAACAGTATACTTTGCTGGTGTCGAACTGTATTGGTCTGGAAATATTTAGCTTAAGTTTAACTTGGAAACAGGTTTAACCTAGTGGTTGGTGATTCTAACCACGAAGAAGACTTGGTTTCAACTCCTGGTAGAGTTAATTTTGTTCTTCACGGGTTG
The DNA here is from genome assembly GCA_963924495.1 of Nemapogon koenigi. Taxonomy (NCBI): domain Eukaryota; kingdom Metazoa; phylum Arthropoda; class Insecta; order Lepidoptera; family Tineidae; genus Nemapogon; species Nemapogon koenigi. The sequence continues at coordinate 3,202,419 of OZ004648.1, forward strand.
CCTTACGCTCCCAAAACCGTATTATCGGTCCCAGGGTACCCAGCGGAAGACTAAGGCTCCCTCTTTTATCCGATAGTATTTATGAGGCTAAACCTAACAAGTGGCCAGTTCTGTTGATGTATGAGATGGAAAAAACCTGTGGTTGGTCGGATTATGTACATACGTTTTTAATTGGTTTTTAATTATAAAAAACCCATTGCTACATGGCCGGGATCGACCCGTGGTCCGCCTAGTTAATACCAGGCGTCTTAAGCACTCGGCCACCGACGCACCTATTTATTATTTTTGCCATTATTTCTGCCATGTAAATCCTTTGTTATTTCAATCGCATCAATACAGTTTGCTAACAAAACTTACCTATATTCTTCAACATTTATATTGACATCCTGGTATTCATTTATAAATTTCTTCATATCATATTCTCCATCGAAAGTGATAACTTTGGCTTGAAAGCCAAGTGAGTCCAATGCTGACTGCATCATTTCACAGGAAGACTCCTGACAGAACACTACCTTGGGTTTTGTAAAAGAAAATAATTTTGTCACCTCATCTGTAAATATGAAAGAAAGATGGTTGAATCGATTTTGCAGCAGAATTATTCTGAATTGTTTACTAAATTGTTACTAACATTTAGTTAGTCATCGAGAAACAGTCGCACAGCAGTATCACATCCTTTTTTCGGGACACCGGCATTGAGTTATAGTACTAGTAGGTATACCTCAATGGACACCGGTGATAATGTCCACATTCAGGAAGTTACCATATTAATCAGATAAGGTTCCGTATCCAAAGGGTAAAAACTGAAACCCTATTACTAAGACTCCGCTGTCTGTCTGTCTGTTCGTCTGTCACCAGGCTGTAACTCATGAACCGTTGTAGTTAGACAGTTTAAATTTTCACAGATGATGTATTTCTGTTGCCGATATAACAATAAATACTAAAAAACAGAATAAAATAAATATTTAAAGGGGCTCCCATACAACAAACGTGATTTTTGCTCGTTTTTGCTCGTTATTGATAACGGCAACAGGTAGACACACTTGAAATATTCACAGAATATTTAGTTATATTATTCACTTTAAAAATAAATAATTAAATTAAAATAAAATTAATATTTAAGGGGGGCTCCCATACAACAAACGTGATTTTTTACCGTTTTTATAGATAGTTCAATAATTTAACTTTAGTGATTTTAGTGATCTATATTATATACTTTATCATATTACTGGAATACTAAGTAGCTACATATTATTTTATGTCTTTGTGCTTTATCATATTATAAATGTTGTAGAAACTGTAAAATTGAACAAACCATAACCCATTGTTATGGATTTATGTGTCCGTTAGTTTTGTTACTATTTCCAATGACAAAATATACCGCCTTCCATAATACCGTGTTTAACCCTAGTGTTTATCTTAAACATAGTTATGTCTTAGTCTTTCATCTTGAATGACAGATTTGTAAGAGAGTGATAAAACATAGTTTAGCTAAACACTTGTCTTGTTAAATACCGTTTTGTGGTAAGGCCCCTTAAGTTTTAATGTTATTTAAATGATAGAGAGAATAATGCTAAACAGGTTGATTCGTAAACAGTCTGCAATAATGTTAATTGTTAACATTATCATTATTTGAATGATTATAATGACCTCTATTAAGTGTGATAATAATATAATTATATTAGAATAGGTACCAAAAAATGTGCAAGATCTCTCTCTCTATAACGATACATCCTAGTTGACCTTGGCGTGTAAATAAGTTCGAAGATCTTTCCTTTAGAAATAATAACAATGGAAAATTTTATAATAACTGTGTGTTTTGAATATACTTTTTATCCAGGATTAAAAAGATGAATCTTGTTGAATGTATGTGTGGATCTCCATTTACATCTATGGGACCCCAAATTTCTTTGTCGCTGAGCCACAGCAAATTTAAACCAGCTCTAATAGATGAATATTCCATTAAAATTCGTTCAATACTCTCGTGGAGACAATGTTAATATATAAAAGATAAATAAGTACCCAGTTTAAACGAGGGATCAACACCAAATATGGGCAGTCCAGTATATAGCGCGGCATAGTATGGTATATGAACATCATTATGGTTACGACCAGCCAGTGCCAGTACGTCTCCTACTTTCAGACCAAAGTTAACCAAACTTGTAGCTAACGACACAGATCTCTTCAGGACAGACTGGTTCGTCTCCTTCTCATCTGTATAGCCATCAATCTGAAAAAAAGGTTTATGATCTTTCCATCATACATCCTGGAACAAAAAAGACTACGCACTATCCTTGAAGAATTGACTTCTATTTTAAAAGCCACTGACTTGCCACCTGTTCTGTATTATATGGGCAACTCCAGTTTTTAGTACCTAGCTCAAGTGTATTTTTAGGCATTTCGCAAGGCATAAAGGCTGGGATTTCATGTGTGTGGGATTGGGATTGATTTCTACTATATTGGTGACCAGGTTGCGTGTTCATAAAGTAAAGAAAAGTTTAATTTAACTAAGGTAGGGACTAATTAAGGCAAACTGAAATGAACGACTGCCGCGCAGAGATTGCAGCTATATACCGCGCTCGTTTACATAATACATTTGCGTGTGCATTGAGCTCAGATCAGGAGGCATTGAGGTTTGTGCGTGCGTAGTACATTATAACTCAATGTGCGTGTGTGTGGGTCATGCAAGTGTGTGTAGATACCCTACATGTGCATTAGCAGATACCGTTTTATCCGTTACTTTGTTTGACTCGTTAATTTACCACACAAAGTGAAAAAAATATCAAATCTCGAGGATTGTATAATCGGAGATCAAGATCAAGCTGTATCCAGAAGGACATATAAGACTATCCTTACTCTATTCTATTCTATTTTTTTTTTCAAAATAGCTCCATCATCATGGTTTTGATGATTCCGCCAATGTCAAGTATTATAGACGTCACAGTAACAATAAGCCGATAATCGGTAGGTAGGATGCTCCCGCCGACCGTGATCTATCCTTACTCAAAATCACGTTCATCCGCTATTTTATTTTGACGTAAAAGAAGTATAAAGAAACAAAATGAAACAAACAAATAAAATAAACCAACTTTCGCATTTACAATATTAGTTAGAATTTTACCTTAACAATGAAATTGGTTGCCTGTAAACAGAACAGGTGGCATACCCTACAGTTTACCCTTGCACTTCCATCGAGCCAGGATTGCACCGCTACTGGATCGCATGTAACAATAGCTGAACTAACCAGCTAGAACCGAATTTATTTATTGACTGACTGAAAACTTCACGATTGTAAAAATTTTATTTAAAAAAAAATGAGTAACTTACCTGATTAATTAAGTTAGGATTTTTCTTCAAAGAATCAATGACCCACTGACCCAAATGATTTACCCTACCAGCACTTTCACCTGGAACTTTACTATTATCCATTATTACCGACTTCACAACAAAAAGGAGAACGTTATCGATAGACAATGTATAATTTATAATACACGTCTTTTAAAATCTTAATTAAGTTCTATGTTATCGTAACTTGTTTGTCTTTACTTTTAACCGTTCAAGATATGTTTGCTGACTGCGATATTTTTAACTTGTCTCTGGTATTTTATAGTTCATACTTTGTAACATATGTTTGTCTAGTCATCATTATTGTTTATTGAGTTAGGTAGGTACTTAACAGGTAAGTTATGTGGTTTTTGTCTTTAAGAATGGTTAAGTAATTAAATTTAAATTTTAGGCATATATTATTTATTATTAGTAATAGAGATTAGTAAATATAAGTAATTAGGAGTAAACGATGATGTTGTGACTAAAATGAAGACAAGTAGTTTACGCTGGTTTGGACACGTTAAAAGAATAAAGGATGAAAGATTTATATGGCTGAAGTGACGACTAGGCGTACTTTTATTGAACATAATTATAAAAAATGTATTGATCGATGGAAATATTAAAAGTAGGGTAGGTAGTCCAACAGTTAGCCATTCGTACACAGTTAAGTATCCACGCGATTTTTTGTCAAATGCGACGTTGCAGCCTCGTACACACTAGAAATTTCGATGCCCCAACAGTTACTCTCCCCGTTCCCCAGTTGGCGGCGAGCTCACACGCTCAATGGTTTTGTTACGGGCAAATTATTGAAAATCAGTGCCAAAGTAAAAGAAAAAGTAAGGATTTTTTTAGTTTCACATCTTTCAATTTATTATTACTAAAATCTGTATATATTGACCGTGTAAATATACTTTTCGTGCATCATATGCTTGGTTTTAATTGTATCAATAATTTTACAGTGATAGTGTTCAAACGCTTTACGGGGAGGGGTGGTCTACAATTAATCAAAGCTAATTGTGTACCAACTGGTGGTTAAATGTTACCCTGATTATTTTAATTACAGATGGGCCGGAATAAAACAACAGTTAGAAAACGAGGAGGGCATACTGAAGATGTTATGAGGATTACTGGCACAAACCAAAGGCAAGCGGCCTATTTATTCGACGTATATTGTGACTTGCCACAGTTGAACTTACGTTAAATGTAAAGGTTTTTATTTGTAACAAAGCCTTTTATTTAAATAGTCAATTGGGTATTTTAGGTACCTACTAGATCTTAATTAAGTATTATTTGATTTATAAGACTGAGACTAACTAAGTACAACATAGTTAGGTTATTATACTTAAGTTTGTGATTAAAATACGAACAATTTAACAATTATTTACTTTTATTAATAAGTATATACCTAAGCTCACTAAGACTTTACTAATTTTAATGTTGAATAACTTGCGAATAACTAATGCTGAGAAACTTGCGTTAAAGGTTGATATTTGTTTATTTCTTGTTATTATATTTCTTAAATTTGTCTTAATTTAAAAAAAATCACCACTTTTTAAGATTAACAATGTTGAGACTTAACTGTGCCATTATAAAGTTACCTAATTATTAGTTGTAAGTCAATTGTTAATTGTTAAAAGTTTTAAATAATAAAAGACTCTTTTTCATACAATTTATATTGTTGTTTATAAATAATATTTAGCGGTTAAATGTGTGCACCTTGGTTAACTGTAGCAAACCCAGTGGTTAATAGTGTACACAATAGTTAGCCAATCCCCATTTTAAAAAAAACCTCATATGTGCTAAAAACCAGAAGTAAATTCAACATTTATTAAATGCAAATATGTAGCCAATAAACCACTGCTTTGACCCTTGCAGATAATTACATATTTTATATTACCAATTACGCGCTATGATGATCAGAAAATTAGGTGGTTAACTGTTGGACCACTCACCCTACACACAATCACTGAGCCTGTATGAAAGGTATGATGAATACCTCTTGTTACATTATCTATTATTATTATATACTATATAAATCTAATTATTATATTACTGGCTTCTGTCCGCGGTTTCACCCGCGTGGAAATAAATTTAAAAAAAGAAATAATCACGAGCTGTAATTTGCCCCTCCTCCGCCCGCTTTCGGTAAGTAGCATATGTGATATTCTGAAGCATAAGCTATAACATTGTAAAGTTTCATCAAAATCCGTACAGTAGTGTTTGCGTGACTTAGTAACAATCCATCCATCCTCACAAACTGTAGGAATAGCATAAGTCTAACTATTATGTAGATGTATATCTACTTATTTCTAAAGAGGCACTTGATATTGATCGTAGACTGCAGAACTTGACATGCGCACCGCGAATCAGCTCCACCCAAGAATTACTTGCATTTATGAACCCGAATATCAAAGGCGACCGAGAAAATTTTAAAATTGAGAGAAAGCTTAATGTGAACACCGAGCAGCATTTCGGGCAGCATTCGACAAGTTCTTATCCACCAAAACCGACCACAGACTCGTCCAATTCTTGTAACGAACGGTCCGCCTAGATCATCAGCGGCCTACTTTAGTTACCTACTTCTGTAGTTTCTATATTCAAACACTGAGTTCGGTTTATAAGATAGTTTTAAACCTAGGTAGTTCTTATATACCCACATTTTCTAGGATTTGGATAAGGACAGACAGACACTATATCAAACGCTTTAGCTAAATCGAAAACATGGCGGCACACCTTTTACTATCCAGACCTTCAACTATTGTGTTAGTGAGAATACCTACCTACCCATAGCTTCAGCTGTAGATTTATCCAGCGGAAATTTGTTTTCTATCTCACTTAGCCGAAGATTTTTTGAGGTTGAGGTATGTAGGTGGAAAAGCCTGTTTGTACATGTACGGTTTAACATTTTAAATTAGTTTTTAAATATTTTTCATAGAGATGACAATATGGAAATAAGTTCGAGACGCTACTTCTATGACCTTGCTTTTTTAAAAGCATCAGGAAAAATCCAGTAGCTAAGGCTTAAAGGACGAGTATTTGATGATCTATTTCCCTGATTTTAATCTTTCAGATTTCCTTTTGGCGTACATTCTATCCCTATTTGCTGCAATTTTATTGTGGCTTCTGTGCTAGGTTTATGTATTTTTTTTTTAAATTAGATGATTCTGGTCAAGATCGCTTATCTTTAACAACAAAGGTGGCTTATGATCTGCATTTTATATATTTTCCTCATATTATTTTCAAGTAGTTAATTTTGGTTTACATATGATGCTCTTACAATAATTTCGATGCTGTATGTATAAACTGAATAGTCTTTCTATTTATTGTTTAGGATTTTAAGAAGAAAAAAAATCAATAATAACACTTAAAAAAATATATTGTACAAATTCAAACTATGCCTTTGTTACTGGCATCAATAACTATAGGTTTCAGTTTATATCTAAGAATTTTTCCTGTGGACGACATTGGAAACTCGCGGACAAACAAAACCCCACCTCTCAACCGCTTGGCATCAGATAACTTGGCTGAAAAGAAAGTGAAGGTTATTTTTTTTATTTCCCGTTCCCATCACCTCTCTCTTATGAGATTCATTTTATTAGTTACTAGCTGTTTCCCACGACTTCGTACGTGACTATTTCAGAATGTTGGCAAACATACACTTCATACATAGCTTTTGTCATGTTCACCTCTGCCCACCCCGTTCCCGTCGTTATGCCGTGATGGTATATAGCCTATATATGTTACTCAGGGTGAATGTAGCTTTTTAATGGTGAAAGAATTTTTGAAATAGGCACAGTAGTTTTTGAGTTTATTCATTACAAACATACACACATACATACAAACATACAACAATACAAATCTTTCCTCTTTATAATATTAGTATAGATTTGTAAGATACAGAAACACACGTCCACGGAGTAAGGACAGGTGCTTCTGAGTGTTTGCAGTTCTGAGCACACGAAAATTTTATTTGGTCATCGATTTCGAAGAGAAATTGACAGCAATTTTATTGTTCTCGTCAATTAACATAACTGTAGGACGAAATGCAAAATACCCAAGCCAGCAGCTCAGAGCTGTTTTAACTTTAGGGCTTCGTCTTTCAAAACCATTGTACAACAAGAGATGCGCAATAGTTTTGTATTGAATTTGACCTTAAAACGATTCTACATCTACAGAGCCATTATGCGAGGCATTGTATCAAACTCACAATAAACTTGGTTAGATAGGACGAGTTGACGTATTACTTCTTCCACTTCTACCAATGAGGAGTTACTCACCAGCTACTATATTTTTGAAATCACCAGCAGCGACGGTAGAGTCAGCAATGGTAATGACGCACGCTTAACTTCATCATGCGGTACACCCACTACAGCTACGTCCAGTACTCCGTCTAGTTGACGTATTACTTTTTTCACTTCTATCAATGAGGAGTTACTCACCAGCTACTATATTTTTGACATCATCAGCAGTGACGGTAGAGTCAGAAGTGGTAATAACGCACGCTACTATTCTCTCAATATCTTCATCGTGTGGTACGCCCACTACAGCTACGTCCAGTACTCCGTCTAGTTGACGTATTACTTCCTCCACTTCTACAGGGGATACCTTGAAATGAAGTTTAGATTATGTAAATAAATCCTTTCTCGTCTTTAGTTTTGAGATTTTTCTTACTGAATTTCCTTTCACTACCGTCGTTGGCCTAGTGGTTTAACGCATGTGAATTTGCAAACGCTCATCCCAGGTTAGTTCCCCTCATGTGGCGCATTTTGAATTTCTCGACAAACAGCTTTCAACTGGCTACTCGTTAGGCAGTTTCTAAGATCGGCTAAATGAGGGAGACTTGTTTTCCAAGAGGCCTAATGACCCGTAGCGGTATATGAAATATGAATTAGATACTCACATGAAAAACTTTGTATGTAATAAGATTCTTAATCCTATCTACAAAATAATAGAAGTTTTTCTCATCTCTATACAAGAGGTCTCCAGTCTTGAACCAACCATCTTCTGTGAACGCTTGGGCTGTCTGCTCTGGGTTATTGTAATATTCCTGAATAAAATATTAATTATTAAGTTAGAGCTACATTTAGTCGACACAGACCTGACACCGACCCGCGGCATCACTAGGGGAGATGTTGATGATTCAGCCTCGCGGTAAGCCATTCTGTGTCGGTATATGTCTGTGCTCAAAGGGCGCATCAGTGTGATCGTAGTAGACGAATGTAGGCCCCGGCCGGCTGCCTCGTGTCATGAAGGTTATTCAAGTGGAGACGACAGAAATTTCCTTATCCTGCGGCAGCCTCTGGATAAAGGCTGCTTTATCCAGAGGCTGCCAAACTGCTCAAATTGAGAGCATAGGGGTTTGGCGACGCCCTCTAGGTAGAACAATCATGCCCTAAGGAGAGGATGGATAGTGCTAGGCGAACGACAAGTGTGCGACAACTTCGAAGTTTTAAATATTAGTCAGTGTTTGTGTAATTGAATGCTAAGTTTTCTTTAAAAATAATTTAATTATCCAGAAATGACTTGTGTGAGTTGTGACTAAAATGAAGAAAAGTAGTTTACGCTGGTTTGGACACATTGAAAGAATGAAGGATGAAAGATTGACTAAAAATGTTTATATGGCTGAAGTGGAAGGAAATGCTGTCAGAGGACGACCTAGGTGTAGGTACTTTTATTGAACATATAAAAAATGATCTATGGAAATATTAAAAGTACACACAATCGCCGAGCATGTTTGAAAGGTATGATGAATAATAAAAGAAAAGAAAGAGGTATGTCAGGATCGTAACAAATGACATGAAACTTCTGAATATAATAGAGTTATAGATTCTTCTAAATTAGAAACAACATTCGCTTGGTTTTTTTTTCAGCAAAAAATAATATCCAAAATAAAATTCCATAGGATAAATAAAAAATATATTTGCACTTTGCAATATTATTATCAATTACTTACAAGATTTATTCCTTCGGTAGACTTAATCAAAGAAATTGTATTCGAGCAAGCTCTCTAACTTAATGCACCCAGAGTTTAAGTCTATCTAGTCTACCGCATTTTATGGATAGAATTTATTCATCTTACTTACAGAAAATCCAGTAGATTTCACAATCAACTCCCCAGTTTTATGAGGTTCTTTAATAATAGCACCTGATTCTGGATCTATTAACTGAAATACATATTATTTTAAATTTAAAAGTTTTTAGGGTTTTTTGTAGCCAAATGAAAAAAAAATTGTCATTATATTTCTATAAATATTTATTCTAAATTAAAAATTACGAAAATATTTTAGACTACTACAACTACGAATGATACAACTTCATTTGTTTGCATTTTTAGAGAGCCAGTACCATATTCCTTGGTTTGCATACCAAAAAAATCGCCAAACAATTTTTGTGCATTTATTCCTTTATTTTCTCATTATTTTTTTATTTTTTATCGATCAAGCGATATTTTTTTATCCATGCTTACAATCTTGCATACTTCCTACAATCTATACTTTCGAAAAATAGGCTCAAATTACATATTTTTTAAAACTAACCTGGACCAAAATGCATTTATCTCATATTAAATAATGTCAGTCAGTTCGTTCAAAGTATAGGTTTTACCTACCCTAAGTTTGACTCTTGGGTATTCTTTTCCGCAGCTTCCTACAGGGGCATCAAGTGTGGGAAGCACTGTAGATCCCAGTAGCTCGGTTTGACCATAACCTTCTGATATGAAAGCTTTCGTTTTCTCCTGAAATAATAAAATTAAAGATATTTTAAAACATAAAACAGTAAAACATTCATCGTGTGCACAAATTAATTATACATGGGCGAAGCTCGCCTAGATTCTTTATTTATCAAGTGAGGATAGAACATGAACCTTCCGATTGCAAGTATAATAATGTGATTAAAAAGTTAGGTAGGTACCTTTAAATCAATGATAAGGTCCGCGCCAACTTTGCTGCCTCCCAGATTAATACGGTCAAAGCAGGTAAGATCTACGTCGCCAGCTTCTTTCAGTAACTGTCTAGCTGCAGTTGGGGCTAGTATTATTGATGTTGGCTGGAAAATATAAACATGCAAAGATTATAAAAAGCTTAACAAATAATCTAACTGATGAAATATGTAACTAAAAACCTCAGATGACTAGACAGTTCTTTAATTTCCCTTTGAAAGCCAGTAGATAGTGCCCAGAATGCTCCCTGCATTACCCTTCTCTGTTTTCAAGCTGATGCGGTGAATGAAGAACGACTTGGGGCAACAATCACCAGACTGCTCAATATGTAATTTTCCTAATTTTGAAGCAAAACGCTAAACATTTGATATTGATAAATATGTCTGAACCAAATTTCTACATGCCATACCTTTCTATCATGATGCAATACCTTACTCTTTGAGACTCATTAAATCCGCTTTACTAATCGCACAACCTGTAGGTATGTTTTAGATAGAAAATTACCAAGGTTCTAGGCTGTAGAGTGGAATTGTAATGTGAAGATCACAAAGTTGTACTCTTATACATACTCTATATTTTCTGATGACTTCCAAAAAATGCGACACTTCATTTGGTCCCGATGTTTGCAATTTTGTACCACCGTGTATTAGAGACACCAGCGTTGTTAAATATGAAGATAGCCAGGACAGCGGCGATACATTCATGTTAATAGTTACTTTGTCTGACCTTTTAGGAATGATGGACCTGAAAGTTCAAGAATAAATTACTGTAAATAAAGTAAATGAGTTGGCCAATGAATATGCGGCTGGCCTTTTAACTAAAATTAACAACAATAGGTCGCGTATCATCCAATGTAATTCTCTTCTAGTTGCTCGCGATTCTAATGTATGAAAACTATTGCCTTCAACGGCCTTAACAACAGAACGGCGACCATGTACTATTTGTAGCTATTTCTATGCGTAATACGAAATCAAATCAATTTGAGTAGCAATAAGTAACTGTCTGTATTTTTAAGTCTTAACAAACAACCGGTTGTAACTGTTGTAAATTACAAATGGCGATAGCAAGTGAATTACGTTTGCGTTGAGTTAATAAGACCGCGGTTGTCTAAACCTGAACGACTGAATTTAGTCTCCACACGGCTGTTTTTCATCCCAATCCAAGACTTATGTTGGTGTTTTTGTAGCGGGCAAAGTATCCCGTGCCAATTTATACTTACTCATAGAAATAAAATACATCAGCCAAAACATCATGAGTAAAGGCAGCAGCTTTAGGTATACCCGTACTTCCACTGGTACTGGTTAACCAACAGTATACTTTGCTAGTGTCAAACTGTACTGGTCTGGAACATAGAAATAATATGTCAATAGCAACCCTCAATCAATAACCGCTGTTTGCACTATTTTGTCTACTATACCCCAGATCAAGATAAGTATGACATTGTATCGCCATGTTACCGCAGTTAGCAGAGTCGTGTCGGTGTCCTAAGTGAATGGTTAAAGGAGTTCATCAAGGAGAGTGGTCATGGCAACTGGAGCAATATTCATTAGAATAAGCATATTCATTTTCTATTTCAATAATGGTTATTAAATTGTAATGGGTAAAATAAAATATATCAACAGAACTGGCCACTCGTTAGGTATAGCCTAACAAATACCATCGGCTAAACAAGGGAGACTTTGTCTTCCGCTGGGTACCCTGGAACGGTTTCGGGAGCTGTAAAGTAACTGCTAAATATAACCTTCGCAAAATACTAACAATCAAAATCACGCTAAGATTATTATCTGCCTCGCATACGCTCACACTTGCCAAAATTTCATCTGAGTTCTTTCTAAGTTGAAGAGGATTGATAATAAATTATCAAATTCAAAGCCAAGTGGCATAACAAACATTATCAAATTAATAACATTATGTGTTATCATAAGATAAATAACATATTAGGTAAGTATCTACTTGTAAGGAGTTCTCAACTGATATACTCGTATATAGCTGTATAAAATGATAGCTCTCATAAATGAGGTCAAATTGATTTATATTTTTTACCATCACTAATGGTTCACTTTTGCCATTCATTTTGGAAGAATAAACTAAATTGTGTCTATGCATTTCTGCTCCTTTCCACTAAAATGCTTCAATTTGGTTGAACCATGTTACAGGTTCAAAGTTCTTGGAAAGCAATGCTTATTAATTTTTGTTTTGCCATGTTACGTCCACTATTATCATTTATTATTAGTTATTGATATTGATTGTCTGTCTGTAATGTCTTTGCCTTTGAGCCTTAGGGCTCTTAGGAGCGAATGGTATTATCCTCGATTTGGGCTATTGCAAGTGAGTTTGTAATTTTTTTAAAATAACTAAGTACTTACTTGTACTCGTTGACATTCACTTTAGGATCCTGATATTCATTTATGAACGTATTCATGTCATACTCTCCGTCGAATGTGACAATCTTGGCTTTGAGACCGAGCGAATCTACCGCTGATTGCATCATTTCACGAGAATCATCTTGACAAAATACAATCTTGGGTTTTGTAAATGAAAATAAAGTCGTCACTTCCTCTAAAATAAACACAAGCACAAGTTTTTATCACTACGAAACCCTCGCAAAATACGCTTGAATCTAATCCAATTATGTCTGAAGGACAAACAACTTAATAGAATAACAGCAATTAAACTAGAACACCTATAGAAACAAACCTAATAAGCATAAAAGTTACTAAAAATTTACTCTAGTTAAACAAGTAGGTGGAGAAGTAGAGTTATGTTGTCGGTTGATTCCATTGATCCATTGACATTGTTTTAACATTTAACACCTACGATATAGGGTCATAATAAATATTTTGTTAATCATGAGCCTCATTCTATTCCATAATAATTAAATAATCCAGGTTCGTGTGGTTAAAGACTTTCGAGTTATGCTGGCTTGAATTCTTCATGAAATGAATATGACATACCCAATCTAAACGAGGGATCAACACCAAATATGGGCAATCCAGTATATAGCGCAGCGTAGTATGGTATATGAACATCATTATGGTTACGACCAGCCAGTGCCAGTACCTCTCCTACTTCCAGACCAAACTTAACTAAACTTGTAGCTAACGACACAGATCTCTTCAGGACTGACTGGTTCTTCTCCTTCTCATCTGTATAGCCATCAATCTGAAAATAAAACAATTATGAATTGTTGTTGCTTTTCTTCTTAAGCGCTATGCTATATTATTTAAGAATAGTTGTTTTATCAGAAAAGTGAAAGTAATATAATATATTATTAGAAGTGACAGTTTCAGCATTATCTATTATTTAATTGACACTAATTTAATTAAGGAAGGTCGCACCAGAGGCACCCGACAAGGGAAATTGAGAGAAGAATTCAGCTGTATTGGGCAACTTTAGGACACGAAAAAATTGCAAACTTGGTGTACATTGAAACTAGAGTTGCGACACTGAAGTGGAGATAGGCGGGGCACGTTGTTCGAAGACACGATGGGAGATGGACGTGAAGATTAACTAAGTAGAGACCCAGAATGCGCCATAGAAGTGTTGGCAAACCGCACAGCGAGATGGAGCGCCAAAATCTTAATTAGAGAGTGTGTGTCTAAAGGTCTAGCCGTGAATGGACACAGGCTGAAGAAGGCAATTTTGTTATTTTCCGCAATGGTTAGAGCATTGGACTTATGGAAATATCCCAATTTCGCTCATGTAAACCTTTTTAGTGGACCTAAATTTATAAGGCCAACATAAGATATTCACATACCTACATAGGTACATAATATCACACCTTCTTAGATCCTGAACTTATTTTATGTTATACTTTAGCTAGACAGATCCACCGAGGATTCTATAACCATAATTAATCATTTTCGGATTTATTCCTTTACTTCTGAAATTTGTGTATGACTGGTACCATTGTGATCTACCTACCTTATCTTTTTAATGCATGCAGTACTGTACTGATACAGGAAATATGAGGATCGTTATTATTTGGTAATGTCAATTAATAGCTAGCAATGAAAAGTTATTGTTTCTAGGCCAACAGCACTCCACTATTTAATAATTGATAATATTCGTATTTGTCTGACGTTGATATGTTATCGTCATATTATCATACTATGTTTATGTTACGTTTATTATTGTCGTATTACAATAACGATTTTTTTATGTTTTTTTATTGGGTTTTATGATTTCTAATTAAAAATAATAGAAAAAGAGCTCTATTCAAATAATAATTTTGGAGATTATTTGGAAATTCTTCTTTCATGTACGTTAACTTGGTAGTCAATAACGTGTAAATGTATAGTAATGTGTGTTCACTACTACTTAATTGGAATATCTGTGTTTTATCCTTAAGTAATATTGTGATATTTGCAGTTATTCTGTACTTGTGAACCTTGTTTAAATAAATTTAAATAAATAAAAATAAAATGGTAAAGAAATTTGAAAATTTATTTATTGAAAATCCACCTAATTCACAGAATAAAAACTCTCTGCAGGTTACAGCGACTAATAAATATTTATCTATTATTTACGACTATGAAAATATAGAAATTGTATGGTTTTCATAATGAACTGCAAACTCTCAAATTAATCTCAACACACAAATTAAATATTGTTATAGGTACTTACCTGACAGATTAAGTTTGGTTTCTTCTTCAAAGCATTAAGGACCCACTGACCTATGTGGTTTATTCTATCAGCACTCTGACGTGGGACTTGACTATTATCCATTGTTTTATATTTTATCGTTTTATTATCAAACGTCTTAACCGTTATGTGGCGCTTTTTCTACTGTTTTATGTCTGTCATTATATTTTACATCTCGGACTTATAGAAGGTGGAGATCATCTAGGTAATTTACAGTTTAGGCACCTGAATACAAGTTTTAGTTAATCTGCAGATATGTATAAAATTGATTTATTTATTCTGATTTCTGTATTGTTCTGTAGGACTCAGTTCCCCTCAACTTCTTTTACTCTTCAAACCATTTTATTTGATAGATTGTGAAGAGAAAGTTAAGCCATCATCTTGTGGTGTCCACCTCCACCGTATTGCATTTAGAATATTATTAAATATGCTCAATTATATTGTCATCAGAATCATATATGTCTGGTTATATGTATGGTTGGAATCCATTGAAAAGAAGAAAATTAAGCCATAATTTGTATTAGGATAAACTAAGTATTCCCAATTTCTCTGTAAATAATCCACCTATGTCACTGTAATGCATATAGGTAGTTACTTATTCAATATATCTAAGTGAAATAGCTGTTATTTTTTCAATTGGTTTTATTGAATAGGAAATGGTCGTATGACTAAAAAGGTGTTCAAAAATTTAAGTTATCGAGAAAATTTTCACAAATCATGTTTTCATCCTACACAATACTCCTCTATAAATCCTCCAGTTTTCGATGCCCAAATTATATGTTCATAGCATTCGTAAAATTCTGGAATTTCAGCTTAGAAATCAATTAAACAATTTAAAAATACCTATATTTTAGGTATTTGTTCTTTTTTGTAACCCTGTTTACATAATTTAGGACTTAAGGGTCCTATACTGGGAATTTGTATGGAGATATTACTATTACTATTTTCTCTGTAAATACTCCACCTGTGTCACTGTAATTCAGCATATAGTTACTTATTCAATATATCTAAGTGAAATAGTCGTTATTTTTTCAATTGGTTTTATTTAATAGGAAATATGGGTGGTAGAATAAAGGATTATTTTGCCCCTTCTGTCTCTTTCATAATCTATCACAAAACTCTAAATTTTTTTTAAAGCGCTCTTATACCATTACTCTTCAATTATATATATAGCTTTTTTTTTGTAGCTTATTGAAAATTCAAAAAAAAAAATTTTATGATTTTTTAATTTGGCAAAAATAATAAAATAATTATTATTTTAAATTTTCAATAAGCTACCAAAAAATTCGACATATATAATTGAAGGGTAATGGTATAACAGCGCTTTTAAAAAAAAATTGTTTTGTGATAGATTATGAAAGAGACAGCAGGGGCAAAGTTAAACTACCCATATTTCCTATTCAATAAAACCCATTGAAAAAATAAGAGCTATTTCACTTAGATATATTCAATAAGTAACTATATGCTAAATTACAGTGACACAGGTGGATTATTTACAAAGAAATTGGGAATAGTTTATCCCAGAAAAAATCCCAATATAGGACCCTTAAATGAGTGGTGTGCTCAAAATATATCTAGGTAGGTACCTAAGTAAATCATCATCATAAGTTCATTACATTAGTATTATAAAACAAAGTCGGCGGGGGAAATCTGTCTGTTTGTCTGCCTGTCTGTATGTCTGTCTGCGACCTTTTCACACTGAACGGATTTTGTTGCGGTTTTCGCTATGAGATAGGTATCAATCATCACCGGGAATATTTACGAGTATTAAACAGCATTAACAGTATAAGTGAATCAAGTCGGGAAAAAGTTAGCCCCAGCAAGTTTTTATGGCGTATGCTGTCTTTCGGTATCCTAATTTGACATCAATTACCAATGGCCCGATAGTACCTACCTACCGACACACATCAGCCAGCACCGACAAAAAATATTGCGGGTTCACATGATAGAAGTGAAACTTTAAAAAAATTGAGACGCGAATAGCCTAAACTGTGTATTAGATATACAATGTATATTTCTCTTTCTCCTTCTCTTTACGTTATATCTTTCTTCTCTCTCTCATGTAACGAAATGTGCCTAAACGTGACGCGTCCTTGAAATTTCACTCTCAATTCTCGTCCAATAAATTATCGAATCGCCGCCTAAGAAGTTTCATTTTAAAAATCCTAACTCAATGCATCAAAGGGTTGCGATATCGCTTTCGTAGCTCTTCCTGTTTTCCCAGGATAAAACACACTTTCGAATTTACTTGATGATGATGATGATGAAAGCTTCACGGGTTGCCTTACAGCTCCCGGGAACCGTTGCCGGCCCAAGGGTGCCCAAGTCTTCCTCAGTTAGCCGATTTTTTGAGGCTATACCTAACGATTGGCCAGCTCTGTTGAGGTATGTAGATGGAAAAGCCTCTTTGTACTGTATAGTTTTTCATATCATCTATTCGAAAAACGACGATTGGTTCCTCAATAAGTGTGAGCAAAGGAGGTTTTTTCACAGATACTTTCAAAGAGGGCAGTAATAAGTTCTGAATGTTTAACATGAATGTCGCGTCGCTTCTTAGTGTTCTGCGACCAAATACGTCGAACGCATATACTTTGTCAAGATATTTCCCCATGTTAGATTTTATAAGGTATGGGAAGAAATCATTTTATGATATGCATACAGTGCAGTATTTATATCTAAAAAAACACTCCATGTGTTTGAAGTTCCACCACCAATTTTATACTACAGATTTTATTCTATAAGTACAATTATATATTTTTGTATGTAAAGGAGATAGATACCCTGTCATAGTGATGTCATACATTCATGGGCCCATATGAAAGTAAGTGTATTTACAGATAATGTAGAGAAATTTGGCAATCTAAGAACCGAGATATAGTCTGGATCACAAGTTGAAAAATGTGTTTATTCTTGCTAAAGTAAAAGTGAGGTTATATAATATCATATTTCCAATCAGATGATTGTAATTGGTTGTAATAGATATACTTTTTCCTGTGGCATGTATTGTTTACTGTAGCAACCCACCCCTGGTCCTCACTCGTCGTTCTCGAAGGGGTCTAATTTTTTGTATTGTACATTAAAATTTAACCCTTTTTTTAAAATATAATTTAACTTGTTACAACTTAAATCAAACGTCCTTTTTAAGAGTGATACATGTATATTTTAAATAAAAATAAAAGTTTCTTAAAAGGTATTTTAATTATAAAACTAAAAAATCAAAGGCACATTATTTGTACAACATAACATAAAAATCGAAATTAACATTAAATATACCGCTATACGTTTTAACTCAATACATAGCTCATACATACATATATACATATATGGTATCTCTAAAGTCTGTAAGCACATGTTTTGACATTTTAATGAGTTCATAAAGTAGTAGGAATTTACTATGTCATTATACTAAAGTTGGTTTCAAATTAATTCCTAAATAACTTAGATGACGGTAGATCAATATGGCTAAATAATTTAGTTGACAATTTTAAGTAAGGTATTCTGAACTTGCGAACTTGTTACGTTCAATATTGGAAAAAAACTAAAAATGGCGTCCACTAAAATCCATGAAATGGTTGTTTCTATCTTCTCCGGACTCTTACTTTAGTTTGTAAACGAAAGGCAAATATAAAACCTGCTATTTTCAAGTTATGAATAATTTAATTTTAACATTTACCCCCTTACCGTTAAATGCTGTACAACGTTATACGTCGTTTTGTATAACATATTCAATGACAGATTTGTTAGAGAGAGACAAAACATTGTATATCTTTGTACAGCGTTTATTAGTAAGGGAAAGCATGGCGCACTCCGCACTTCAGGTACAAAGCTACAAGTACATATACGGGCCCATACAATAGGTTGCGTTTGCCTAGAAATTCTAAACACCTAAAACACTTCTATTCAGTTTCGTAGACAGGATACATACTGTGTACATAGTATAAAATAGTACTTGGTTTAAAATACGCAGACATTGTAAGTGAGTAGGTTAAGCATATTTTAAATTGTCATTCTTAATTTCGATATTAATTTATCACATCCATATGTAATTAGTTCGATTGGTTTTGTAATAATAAGAATTATAATTTATCAGTCATACCGTCATATAATGAACAGAGTGTAGAATGACATATTCGTCAGAGAATTATTCAAAACAAATTTTAACTAAGTGTTTTAGGAATTTTGGCACATACAGCGAACATGAAATCACAAACATTAATAGCCAGATGAAGTGGCACCATAAAAGTTGCTTTTAGCTGCCTTCCGGGTATATTAAGTCACTTATGATAACATTATGGCACTTCTATATAATTATACATCATCTTATATTATTAAATAGATCACTTGAGAACGGCTTGACCGATTTGGCTGACTTTTTCAAGTGAAACTTCTTAGACGGCGATTCGATAATTGGACAAGAATTAAGAGTGAAATTTTAAGGACGCGTCACGTTTAGGCACATTTCGTTACATGATAGAGAAGAAAGAGAGCTATACATTGTATATCTATAGCTTTTTGTACACAGTGGACCATTACAGCCCAGACAAGGCCATTTCCAGTGTGTACGCGAGCTAGTAAATTGTATCAATAATGACGTTTATTTTTTAAGAAGTTTCACTTATATCACGTGTACGGTGCTGCACGCGCAATGTTTTTGCAGTGTTCGTAATTGTCAGGATAAAATTTTTAGGGAAAAAAAATTGGAAAAGTAGCCCCGAAAATTTGAAAAATCGGGAAAACTGAAAGGGCGAAAAGCTAGTTTATAATAAAAATTGATGCCATGATACACCAATCTATAGACAGATCGGTTTAATGAGATGTTATCCTATTTGTGTTTCGTTATTAGAATTCAGATTTCTTTCAGCCATGTAACTGTCGAGTCGAGCCAAATTCAATCAGGCACCGTAATCGGATGTCATAAATACGCAACTCGTGCACCTGTTCTTAAGCTGCATATGAGCAAAATCTACCAGCAGTTTTTGAAGCGACGTCTGATTGGTCTAACAAAAGCTCCCGTAGTGGATTTATGGATTTTGCTCACAAAGTCTACTATGAGAGTTTAAAGACAAATCAAAGATCGCTTTTAAAACTCAATTAATCATAAATTTCATATAAAATGTAAGTTTGTGCCATTATAACAATTTCAAATAACATACTCAATAATTATTATTGCATACCTATACATTACACAAGTACAAAATATTATTATAAATTATATAAAATCAAATATCAACATCCTGCTGCACAACCAATATTTCTTTCTGCTTGTCACCGGAACCTATTTTGCAGTTTGGTGCGATGTTCAATCCTTCAATACTGAAATATAAAAAATAAAACATATAATAAAAGCGCTCCTTAGGGTTGCAAAATCGTTCAACCTAAATATTTTGGATGGATTCACTGCGGATATAAAGTCAGAGAATGACATATACTACTTTTTATAACGCGAAAGCGGACGGGGGAGGGGCAAATTACAGCCACGGGATTATTTCTTTTCGGATCTATTTCTGTTTATGTTCTTTGGGGCTAAATATTAAGGGAGTATAGAGATGAAGACTAACCTTGCCCGCTTACTCCCGGTGCGTCCCATCTCGTATCGTATACACTGCTCGCTACAATCCGTAATGTTGCTGTTTAACATCGACACGAGCGCCCCGCTGAACATCTGTATACCGACACCGCACTTCTTGATTAGACTGTTGCGAATCTCCACCTGAAATGGGTTTCGATAATATTGAAATATCTGTAATTTAACACTAAATACCAAGTATACCAAGTGCGACCCGCCCCCGGCTTCGCATGGATGCAACAATTTGAATATCTACACAAGATATATGTATATGCGACATTTGTAGTTAATTTTATTCTACACAATTATTTTCTACATCATTTTCTGACGGATTAGACAGCATACGCCAAGAAAGCGCGTTGTAGGTCCATGTTTAACACTCGATTACGATCGATACGAATTCGGGGTTTAACTTCAAACCTTAACCTTAACCAATCACGTCAAATCTCAACTGACTTATTTTTTCCATAAGTATTGAAAACAATATTTTTCTATTCTATGTATCATCACGCCTTTTATCTCAAGAGGGGTGGGCACAATCGAATGCCATTTGCTACGATCTTGACATACCTCTTTCTTTCGCTTCTGAATTCTGATACAATCTGAATAAATAAGGAAATGCAGTACGAAACTTTTTTCAAGTGTATCTCCACTAATGCTATCGATAGTACATAACATTGTATATTTTCTCACCTGCGCCCCTTTATGAACAACAATGCCCGAGTAGAAATTATCAAAAACGCAGTCCTCTATTAGAATTTTTGCACCTGTCATCGCCACAATACCTTGCGCGAAGTCACTCTGAAAAAAAAAGCAAAACTTATTAAATTCTCCGATGCAAATATTTAGATCAAACTGGGTTTCGAACAGTCTGCTATCACTAACCACTCTGCCAAAGTATTCAGTATTCAGACAGTAGCGCCATCTGTCAAGGAGCCGCCACATGACTTCCTTCTTAGACCATAGCTTGATGCAGTATAAAACCACAACATCCATGTTGGGACTGTGTTGTAGTCAACTGGGATGAACTGCACGTGCGGTGGAATCACCTGTCCTGATGTGAGGATGACTGATTGTCATCGGAGGGAAGTGGGAGTAGGATGCGGGGCATCGTAGTTGTGACTGGACGGTGTTCATACGGAGTCATCGTTATTGAAATGACAATATGCAAGAATGCAACGACTGAGAGTAAAAGGGAATACTCCCCAACCCGTGTTGCTGAAAAGTTGCATATATGCCAATCTATTAAATATTTTCTATAGCGCGATACAGGTTTCATTATTAAGACTGCACCCCCACTCTAAGAACTCAACCTGGATCAACCTATTTGGCGCGCACTATACCCGCGAAGGTATAAAAAATCACGTCCATACCTGATAACACTTGGAGTCATCCGTCAACATACAATTATTAATCCTCAGCACTCCAGACCTGACCACCAGTACTGTATTCACCAATCGGCAGTGCAAAGTTAAATCTCTGAGTTTACAATCTTCGCTCAACATCAATAGACACGAGCGCATATCTGTCGATTTCAGTGTCGATCCTGAAAATAAATTTAAAATATAATAGACACGGTATTTTTTAATTTTATTTTTTACCATGACCGTGTAGAAAGAATCTCTCTACGTAGACAAAACTTCTAACTGAAATTTTGTCTATGTGAAGACAGATATAATCTTCTACATACTTCTTTAGATGTTACACATCATTGGCTTTGTAAAACTCTTGTCTACTTGCCGTCCCCGACTTGGTGGATTGATCGCATTCGAACTCCAAACCTTCAATATAATGAAATGAAACAAAAAGCAGATTCCAAGTCCCATTATCCATGTGCCACGACCCTGGCTCACCTCTTTCGCCTCAGTGAAATCTATATATTCTTTCTTCGGTCTTACAGCCAATGATGTGTAACATCTAAAGAACTTCAAAAAGGACCTTGGGACAAAATGGATCCCGCCACCAACAGACATATGCCATGTATGACATAGGCCTCGATTGAATTTGGCTTAAGTGATAACGGATCCTTAAATATAGTCTTAAGGACCACCACATATGAGCATTTCATCTAAGGACAGTTTTAAATAAAAACTTTTGACGTCGATTGTACAGAAATCCCATCGATTTTAAGGTAAGCAATACTATTTTCTTTAATGTATTTTAAGCACTAAAAACTTGTCCTTTAACAATAATAATTTCCGTTCCATTTCACTCCCTACAAATGTATGTCTATAAGGATTCCCTTCAACCAACCATTATAACTGCATATAGATATCTGCGACAACGGTATTTCTGGCACTTCATAAGTTTTGCTGCATATGATCGCCTCCTCTGGCTCAATAGAGAGTCCCTCTTCGGCCGACGCGACGATCGACAATGTCTGTTCGCCCGAGATGCGCGTGCGCAAGAACTGTGACAGCTCATCAAACTCGAATATATTGCCGCCTTTCCAGAGCGCCACCACCTGTTAAAGTAAAATAAGGTTTAATTTTAAAATATTAAGGAGACGCCTCATAATTTTTGTCCCATACAAATTAAATTACGCGTTAACTATATGTCTTAGTTTCGAAATTTAAATAGCTTTCGAAAGATAAATATATTTGACACAGTGTGAATTTAAAAATAATATGAAAATCAGTTACACCCAAGTTTTATGAAGCCCTGAAAGTAATCAATTTCACGCGTATTTTCAACCTATTTTGCGACTCGAGCTCTCTTAGTATACTTTATCCTATAGATAACATCACATACTTACTTTATGAAAACGTTAACTACAACTTGCCATTTCTAATAGTTTTTGTATAATACTGGAAAAGTATATGTCCGTTTTGTGTATTTTCACAAGACCGTTTTTTGTGAAATCGTTCTTTCTCATGTTTCTGGTTCGTGAATCTTGGCCTATCTTATCCTTGGTTATGTTATCGATTCTTTTTGCAGTGTATCTATCTAACAAATTTTTAAAGAGATATGATTTACTTTCATCCCCTATTACACACCCTTAGCTTTAAGTACTCCTAATCCTAAATCATGTATTTTTTAAACTGTGATTTAAAAAATTGTTTACCAAATAAGACAAGTTTAAAAAATGCCCTTTAATAAAACCCCAACACTGACTGACAGACAACGCACATCCTAAACTAGTAGACCTAGAGATTTGAAATTTGGATGAAATGTTACTAGGGGTTTTTTTCACCACTTACATTCCGCTTGCTTCTCTCCTTTTGCCATTTAATTTTGGCATTAGCAAGGTACTGCTCCCTGATGAGGGGATTTTCATAGATGGTCCATTTTGATATGAGCGAGTCTAAACGAGCGTGGACTTCAGCACACGTCGATATGTAGTTCGCAGGCAGCATTGAATCTATAAAATATAAATTCTATGTAAATGACAGCAGAAAAGTATTGTTGGCAACTTTTTTTGTACATTTGGAAAAGTGCAGCTTAAGGAATGTTGGTCAAGGTCATCTTGTATCTGTCAAAAATATGGCAAATCTCAGTTAATCCTGGAAAGGTGAGTTTAATTATACAACATTTCCTTACCACACAGTTGATAGTTATTATTTTAAATTGGATTGAGCCATATTTTTATTATTTAGGGTTCTAAAGAGCCGTAGTTTTCGACAGCCTTTACGTATCGAAAACTACGGCTATTTAGAACTGGAGTTCCTGGAGGATTAACTGAGATTTGCCATATTTTTGACAGATACAAGATGACTGTGAGCCACGGACCCTTAAAGCCAAAAAAAATAATCTTAAAGCAAGCCCTTTGAAATTATACCCTGCGGCTGCTGCATTGCAAGTAGGTATGCCTATAAAAATATTCTGCTATTTTTAAAGCTCTCCCTTACTATACTTTTATACTAAAATGAGAGCAATGTTGAAAGCACTCACAAGTGATTAATTAATTAAACAAAAGTGGTATGTATGGGACACCCCTTCCTGGTTTCTTGGTATACAAAGAATGTGATAATAGATAGATTCAAGATTGGTATGTGAGGATCCCTTGTACTTATTCAGCCCTTTCTTTACACTAAACTGGCTTATCTAAATTAAATTTTTCTCACCATCTTCATCCACAAGATCCTCAGCAATCAGTGACGAGTCCAATTCCTTCAGTTTCTCATGTGCCTTGATAGCATCGGCTCTAAGTAAAAATATGGACCTAGACACATGTGACGGAATAGTCCCATTATGCAAATCGATCCAAAGTTGCATCCTTTCTTCTATTGTGTTTGATAGGAGAATTTTGTCATCTTGGTCGTCCCAGGGCATCCATATATTTGTGTAAAAGAATCTGTAAAAGAGAATTGCTATGATTAATATATCTATCATCACACCTTTTATCCCAAGTAGGGTAGGCAGAGACAGTTGATTTGCTACAACCCGGACATACATCTGACACTTCTTTTATGTTCATCATACCTGTCATACATGCTCGACTATTACTCGCCACACCTCACGCCACACTATGCTCCTCGCGCAGCCGCGATGTTGCCCTGTCTGTCCACACACTGCTCTACTCGCGCAATTAATCGCGTCGCTCCGCACTAGGTAACTCGCCTTCCACAATGGATGTTGAAACTGTGGCAGCGTGCGCGCTATGCATTTATAGTATAGCTAATTATATAAATGTAAAAAGAAATATACGTTTACAAATATACATGATTAATTAATAAAAGTGTGTTAAATAAAATAATTTTTAACAAAAATAACCGACTTCAAACAGGAAACTAAAAACTAAAAAATAAATTTACTTAGCACAAAGTAATTCGTATTTTGATTTAGTTAATCAGAAATGATTAAATAAGTATTTTATAATTTTGAAGTAAGAAATAGGTAATAAATATTTCGTCGAAGAATTTGAAGACGGTTGGTGCCAAATTAGAAACAACTTAGTTCCCAAATTCACTAATCTAGACAATTCATTAGGAACCTGCGATCATCAGTACAAACATAGATAATATTGAACAGATCTTTATCTTTTTAGATGTTAACTTAATTTTGTATCTTAATTTGGCACCAACCGTCTTCAAATTCTACGACGAAATATTTATTATTTCTTACTTCCAAATTTTTATAATTTTAATACTTATTTTATCATTTCTGATTAACTAAAAATCAAAATACGAGTTACTTTGTGTTAAGTAAATTTACTTTTTAGTTTCCTGTTTGAAGTCGGTTTTATTTTGTTAAAAAAAAATATTTTACGCTTTTTAGTGATGGGTAGACGTAAATATAACCCATATGGGTGCAAAGTTCTCATCAATAGAAATGAATTAAGTCCAAACACCAGGTAATTGCTGTAAATCGTTGAGGAGTTCCCTCTACTGTCTTTCGGCTCTATCATCAGGTCGACTCCAGACCTTCATTAAATAGTAGTGCTTTAAAATACTTAATGAAAAAAAAAATTTACAAAGGCGCCACACTAGTCGCCACTACGATTTTCGAAGGTTCCCCTCGATTTCTCTGGGATGGTATCTCAGATCTTGGTTTCCTTATCAATGTACCACCCTTGAGATACCTCTTTTCCAACAAAAAAAGAATCATCAAAATCGGTTCATAAACGACGAAGTTATCACACATAAAAAATATATAATATATACGGTCGAATTGAGAGACCTCCTTTTTTTCAAGTCGGTTAAAAATGTCGCGTGACGTGCTTTCGTATCGAGCGCTCGATGCGGTCTGCGTGCGCGCGAGTGTGTGGCCAGCCACTCGCGCTCATATTGCCGGTCCTTTGACTCGCGCCCAAAAAACCGACAAATCAGAGAGCAGTGGGCATGACGAGGAGTATGGCGTGCGGCATGGCGAGTAACGTGGCCACACTACGTCTCTCGCTCCTTCCCATGCTACTCGACGAGTGTGTGGCAGGCGTATTATGTGTACCTACTTATAACATTGTCTTTTTCTTTCTTTTTTTTAACTTTGTCAATCTTTCAACATGCCCAAACCAGCATAAACAACTTTTCTACATTTTAGCAACAACTTTATCTTTCAATCTGCATTCTCCTCTAATGACATTGTCCCTGATGCAATCAATATGTTTTATATCACACATTCTATGTAAGACTGCATTTCCACTGCATTTATCTTACTTTCATGCTTCTTATTCCATACCCTAGTCTTGCTACCATAAGTAAGTGATTAAACTAAAACAGCATTATGTACCTACATTCATTTCACTTTTAGTTGTAAGTTGACTATATTGTTATTCTAACACAACTAGAGAGTATAGAGATAGATTCTACGTCATGTCATGGTGACTGACGCACGCGTTCCGTTGTGACATGATAGGGGACATGGTAGTTGTGATTAATCTGTGATTAATAAAACATATCACAGTCGGCGGGATCATCTTGGATACAGATTAATCGGCATAGTATATAATATATACTTGACATTGGCAAATCATTGATTAAGATTGGTGGAGCCACAATAAAAGAAGAAGAAGAAGAGTATAAGGATTGTTACTAAGAGCATATTTTTTTATCTAACTAGGAAAATATGAAGACATTCCAATACCTAGACTAGAATAAAACTTATATAGTAAACTCCCGATTATCCGCGGGATTGACTGGCGTGGATACCGCGGATAATCGAATTTCGCGGATAAGCCGCAAAATTGCCGATTAATGGATAAACAAAGGCCGAAGGCACTAAAAAACAACACACAAGTAAAGCTTTAAATAAGTTCATTATACAATAAAAGGACGTACCTGATAACAAAACTCAATTAATGTCATGTAGGTTATTAAAAAGTCATGTTTACTGTTTAACAAAAAAGTCAATGCGGGGGAGGGTGCTTTTTAAACTATGAACAAAGAGGATTTATTTACTTTTGAGAATTATCCGCCCCGCCGATAAACCACCCACCGATAATCGAGAGTTTACTGTATTATTATTATTTTGCTTAATTTTATTATATTCACTTCAATCAAAAAACTCAAAGATTTACCTCATAAGATCTATAAACTCTGCAGTTGTGGCAGCATTAATGCAGGACTCCCTCTGTTTCTCCGTAGGCCACAGGTCCACTAATGGAACTTCCTCTACACTTTCAGGTAGTCGTACAGCCTCATGCTGAACCCCAAGTACATCCACATTGGCCATAAGGTTTTCAAAGTCAACTGATGTCACGGTTATGTATGCTACACATGGAAATCTGACTTCTGAAATGTTATTTGAGATTTTTTAACTTTTAAATAATGCCATTCCAAATATTATAAATGAAAAATGTGCGTTTTTATTTACCATTATTTAATGTCAAAACAGAGCAAAGGATCAACATGATTTTTTGCACAGAAATAGTTGAGACCTATGGGTTTTGCCTGTAAAAATGATTGAATTGTCACTCAGTCTCACTTCAGGCAAAACCAGGGGGAAAGATAGTAATAGGTATATAATTGAGATAATATAAAAATAAGGGACCTATTTATTGTATGGCAGTGGGTTAGACCAACAGAGCTGGCATTGAATGAGGCGAGGACCCGTGGAGCATTTAGTTTGGTAGCATGACTAGATGTCATGTCTAAGGATGTCTAAGGATGGCACCTACTTTGCCTAGGTGTGTTATAGATACTTAAGATCCCTTCTCTCTCTCTCTATTCTACATGTATTATTGAAATGCTAGAAATTATTTTGTACCTTTATGATTGGCCAGAATCTTTTTATATCATTAGTTACTTTCATCCATGTGAAACAAGATAAGTGAACTATCGGTTTTGAATAATGAGTATGAATTTAAATAAACACTTGCCAAATCTCTTGCAGAATTCTTTAGATAGTTTCCACAAAGAATCCCATCCAACAGGCTCCACCAACATCTCGGCTTGCATGCACCATTGCTCTCTAGCAGTACCCCGGCCAGAAGAAAACACACGTAAGAGTTCTTGTAGAATTTCAGCATCGGTTCGTGAAAAGCTGTATACTTTTGGCATCTGAAATGAATGTTTTAGTCAGTGATAGTAAATTAAAAGAAATATTTAAAATATAGGATAGCGAAGGGATAGGCTAACATAATAACTATAAATACACGCCCGAGCCCATCAAACCACTTAACTTACTTTGACAAAATATTGAAACTATTCTATTGATAATAAATTAAACGAAATTAATTAAAATAAAATGTTTTCCACAACAAAAAACAATCAATTTACTAAAAGAAAACGCCCGTTCAACTTTTCAAAACTTTTGAAAATGATCGTTATACTTTTAAAATTTTAAACGTTTTATATGTAGGCAAAGGTATAGACGTATATAATATACAGCCATGTATAAATAGCATAGAGTACTAAGCCTATGGAGAGGCCATAGACGGGCTCCCCCTTTCGCCAATTTTTTGCCCTTTGACCAGTTAAACTGACCAGAGAGAAGTTACCTTAGATTTTGTTGGTATCGTTTTGCTCTATATAGGAAAGTAGTAAATTGTGATGTTTTAAATGGGAAAGGTGATCTAGGACGTCGAACTTGCGGGAACATAGTGTTCCCAATCATTAACTATAATTATTATGTTTGTATTTTAACATAATCATTTAATAAAATCCGTTGCGACAATAAAACGACTGAAAAATACAGTGGTACAGGGGCTAGTACTAGAAAAATGGAACAAGACATTAAAATACAAAGAGGAGATCGTCAAGGAGATCCATTATCGCCTAAGCTCTTCTCTGCCGTCTTGGAAAACGTCTTCCGCCAGCTCAAATGGGCTCGATTCGGATTAAAAATGAATGGCAAAAATCTCACACATTTGAGATTCGCTGACGATCTAACTATTATTTTTGCATCGACGCCACTCGAACTACAAAACATGCTTATAGAACTAGATAATGAGAGTAATAAAGTTGGACTAAAAATTAACAAAGAAAAAAACAAAATTATTGACTAATAGTACAAAATTTCATAAAAAATCAATTCCAACAACATTGAGAACGTTAATGAGTAGGTATGTATACTTAGGACAATTATTTAGAAAATATTACAACGAGAGAGATCCAAAGGAGAATATGTAACGACATAGATTAAATAATATATAAATAACGCATGGAAAATACAGTGGTCCTTCAAGGAGATAATGAAAAACAAGGAAATAAACATAAAAACTAAAGTAAACTCCATAACTCTTGCGTACTAGATTGATTTATGGATGCCAAACTGGTCTCTAAATAAATCCCGTACCTATTTGAAGACTAAGAGCCCTGCCAACGAGCAATGGAAAGGAGCATGTTGGGAAAAAGGAAGAGCGACAGAATCAGGAACGTATGCCTCAGAGAAACGACAAAACTAGAAGAGGTAACAACGAAAATTAAATCTCTAAAATAATGAGAGGAAAGGAGAAGTGGAGCAAATGTGTAACCCCAAATACAGAGAAAGAGAAGAGGACAATTTAGAAGATGGCAAGCAGGGTAAAACATGGACCAGGCTGGGCCACTGCAGAGGAGCTGGAAGAATATGGAGGAGGCCTTTGCCAAGCGGCACGCAGACACCGGTTATCGATGAAGTTTTTAGAATTGAATTATTATTCTAAATTCACGGGCATAATACCCGGTCCTTTGTAAGGCTTGCATGAGGATATAGGTCCAACACGTAGAGGCCCTTAAGAGTGTTTAATCTATAGTGTTGTGACCAGCACCCGTCGGGACCTATCTCTGAATGCATCAAATAGATACAATGCGCTCATAGACAGGCCCCGTCAGGTGCCTGGACTATTGCTGAGATAAAATTAAATTAAAATCGGGCTATTGTTTTGAGATGTTAAATGGATACTAACTAATATATAATATAAATAAATGGATTGGTTTATCAAGTTTATTGGTTGAGACAACGGTCACCTGCCGGTATCATTCATCTCATGAAACGTAAAATTGGCAGGTGGTGACTCGCCGTTTACTAAATGGGCCTCCTAAAACAACCACCATTTTTAAGCATTTCTGCCGGCAGTAAGACAGGCAACATTGGTGTAAGCGGCTGGGGGTGTCGAGAGGTGTGACACCGGTTTCACTTATAGCTTTCCCGTTATTACGCCTTTAGACACTTCCACCCCCGAGCATAATACATAATATTATACTCTAACGACTCCACCCTGGACAGCCAATTAAGGCAAGCCAGGGGCGAGAGTCTCAGTACTAGCAGTGGGGACGCCTGCCTCAACCTACTCCCTGGAGCACTCGGGTTCGGCGGTGTCGTTACTCACCCACGGCTCGCCACAAGCCGCCCTGCGCCCTTATTTATTAACTGAACCTGATGTTTAATTGGCAATATTCGAAACAGTCACATGAGCAAAAGAGGCCAACCGACGTCGATCGTAGCATTTTGTACACACTTTTTGCTTTTTCCTGCTTTGTCGTAGTCGTCGGGTAAAGAGAAGAAAGTAGTGACAACTTTGGAGAGCGACCAGACTTGCCACCTTTACATACTGTTAAGATTGCGAGTGTTTCTGTCTCTGGCGACGACGCCGCAATGTATAAAGCTAACCGTGATTGTATGTTTTTGTTGTTTAGTATTCCACCTCATAAAACATTACATGAGTAATAAAAATACGGGTCGGCATTTTAGGTCGGCATTTTATGGAAGTAGGTATGCAATTTAGCCTTGGTAAGTAGTACCTAACTTTAAAAATATACTTGGTAGGTAGGTATATAATGTTTACCTGTTTGTCTGTATGACCCTCAATGACCAATGGTCAAGGCAGTAGGTATCCATAAGATACGGCCATGCCAATGATATATTTACTGTGCCAATGGTAAGCCGGAGAAAAGTTTGCCGCCAGTGCATGCTCGCATGGAAATATGATCTGTCTGTCTGCTACGCTTTCACAGCTAAACCACTGAACCGAATTTGATGAAATTTCATACGGTGAAACTTTGAACCCTAGGGAAAGATATTGTCTACTTTCTTTTTAAATCCACCCCCCTAAGGGGTTATAATAGGGGCCCGGGATTATTATTTAATCTATGGCCCGGGGCCTAGTAATTTTAATAGTAACATGAATACGCGTGTTTACAATTTAAATACTAAAATTAAATTACAAACGGGTGAAGCCTGCTCGAGTTACTGCAGTAGTCATTAATAGAAGGAAAATTTATAATATTAAAGTATCTACATTATATAATATAACACGGTTTGCATAGTTATATTTTCCAAGATTATAAGTACCTAATATAATTTTCCTTCTATATAAGTATAATAAGGTATTATATTTTCCAAGTCTGGTAAAGTAGGTATAGAAAGGGTACCGCACACCAAATGTCTGGCAAAAATGATCACATAGACTCGGGTCGAATCGTTCGTAATTTTCTTCTATAGAGCAATGCACACTATTATTGATATCTTTGCATATTCTTCTAGTTCCTTTGTCCAACTAAAATATTTGAATGATTGACAATGCAACTGGTAATTGCACAATTGAACTCAGTAAACGGCGCGGCGCGGCTTATTTTGTCGATAAAATACGCGTGAAATGGATGACTTTCACGGCTTCATAAAACTTTGGTGTAACTGTATCAAATATATTTATCTTTCATTTCGAAACTAAGACATTAGTTTTCACTTTTCGCGTAATTTTAAAAGTCGTGAAGCATGTAATTTGTATGGGACAAAAGTTATGAAGCGACTCCTTAAAATATATTTAAATACTTATGTACCGGTCTGAAGATGTTGTAAGGAATGACGGCCTGGTGGAGCCAGTCCTATAGGAAGATTGTTAAACAAAGGGATTTTAGAATTTTTATAGAATAGAATTTAGAAATTGTAAAGTTACAGCCAGCCAATAAATCTCCAAAGAGTCAAAACATCAATACCTTTTCTAGGGACCCAGTTTTTTTGTCCTATTTTCACACTGGTGAATCCGCGGACACAAGCTAGTAATAAAGTTATTACATACATACCGAATTGGTGGAGGGAGGGGGTAGAACAAAGAATATACTTAGTACATTCTTTTCTATATTTTGTTACGTCATAACTTGTTATATCTATAGACAAGTTAAATAAAATCAAATGAATCAACGAGATATAGACACGTTGAAAGAATAAAGGATGAAAGATTAACTAAAAAGGTTTATATGACAAAAGTAAAAGGAAATGCTTGCAGAGGACGACCAAGGTGTACTTTTATTGAACATATGAAAAATATATTGATCGATGGCAATATTAAAAGTACTTACATACAATCGCCGAGCATGTATGAAAGGTATGATGAATATAAAAGAAGCGAAAGAGATATGTCGGGGTCGTAGCAAATGGTATTCGATTGTCTCTGCCTACCCTTCTTGGGGTAAAAGGCGTGATGATAGATAGATAGATAGATAGACAACATGGCCGATGCGTTTGGTGTGCGCAAACCTTTAGTTCAAATAATAATACTCCGTGCGTGTCTCACCATAATGCCATTATTCTTATTGTTATATGTCAAGTAGACACATACGCACTTTGTAGGTAAATTACGTCCATTATTCGAGTGGTATGATGTAAAATTTCATTTTTTAATTTCATACTAAATTAAGTAGGTAAGTAAAATTTGAATCGGACTTATCGTATAGGTGAGTACCTACTTTAACTATTTTTAAACTATCTAAATAGTTTTTATCTAATTCGAAATAAGGTATTTTATAACTTTTACAGTTAGACATACACATAGAGTAGATTGGGAGATTGTATCTAAAGTAGCTGAAAGTTTCATCAATATACATTCTACCGTTTCGTAGACTGTGACAAACATCTAGAATCTAGATTGCGCACATTATATCATCACTAACTTTGATTTGTCGGCAGATCCCGGCCACGTACCAATGGTTTTTTTTATAAAATCTTAAAAATATTCTTATTTTTCAGAAGAAATGGAGCTCAGCTTTTTCACAGTGTTCTTGAGTATAATTTCTGCAGCGATTATTTACTGGATTGTTTGGAGATGGCGGTACAGACGACTTCTAGAATTAGCTGCCAAAGTACCAGGGCCTCCTGCTTTACCTATACTTGGGAATGCTCTATTTTTTATGGCGAACCCTGAAGGTAATATTTTGTATAAATAGGTTTTACCCATGGTTTGCCCGTTACCCGCTAAGAGACTGTAAGTAAATTAGGGATATTGCTGTGCTGGTCACAGAATACTTAATAGTATATGGGTACAGAAAGCTCTCTCCGCAAATACATTTAAATAAATAGCGACTCTTGATGCGACGCAATAAAGTGCAATTCAGCTCGCACAGCGCTGCTTGCCTAAAATTATATTCACCTACAAGGCGCCTCTCTTTCTATCGCGTAATTATATCTCTGACGTGCGTTATAAGGTTGTCTGGGTGGAATTCAAGGAAAACATTCCTTTATTTAAAAAAAAGTTAAATGCATTTAAAGTTTTTTTTAGTTTTGAAAATAAGAAAAACAGCTACCATCTGGTAATATACTACACATAAAAAAATCTTGTAAATCGCTGTCTGCTGGGAGATTACCAAACAGACTAGCTAGACAGTTTTTAATCGTAAAAAACCCAACCCCATTGGAATAGACTAAATAATAATATGGAATTGCTAATCATATTCGGCCCGGCTTCGTCCGGGTTTAGTAGGCTTTAGCAATACACGAATAAATGCTGTAGAAAAACACAAAATCTTTAGAGTAGGTAATACGTACTAAGACCGTGTTACGATTTTTTATCAAAGTGTTGTTAAGTGGGTGTAAGTATTTAAAAGCTTAAAGGACTATAAGTTAAATGCGTTATTTTGTGTTGTTTCTCCATCAAATACGTGGCTCTGTAGATTTAATGAACTCAGAACTGCTAGGCTTGTCTTGTTCGGAATTCATAAGTAATTATATAAAAGTGACGCGGAATTAATGAGAACGGCCCGAAGTAATAAAAAATATCTATAGAAAAATAACAAAATTAAAAAATACATAAAATCAAAAAGCTCTTTTATTTTTTTCTTTTAGTCAGTCAGATGCCTGGATAGGTCCAAACTCAGATTGTCCGACCGATTGTCCCGATTTTTATTTTCCTAATGGTGGCAACCCTGGTTTCAGGGTACCCAGCGGAAGACCAAGTCTCCCTCGCTTAGCCAATGGTATTTGTGAGGCTAACCTAACGAGTGGTCAGTTTTGTTGAGGTATATTTTTTAGATGGAAAGGCCTATTTAATTATTACGTTTGTATTTTAGCATCCGTATAAAGTAAAAGTAAAAGCACGGAGATTAGTACTAGGCTTCTACCTCTCCCAAAAAAAGTGGCAGAAAAAATTGTTCCATATTATCTGTTTCTCATATAATATTCTGTTACGGCCAACTCGCTAAATGTGGAAATTGTAACCAACATTGTGCAACATCGTGCAACATTTATTTTTCTTTCAGAAATTTTGAGCAAAATTACAATGTTGACTAATGAATACGGGCAGTATTTGAGATTTTGGCTTGGACCTGATCTTAACATCTTGGTAAAAAATCCAGCTGATATCAGGGTAAGATCTTATTTTTTTTATCTACACCTGCTCGGAAAATACGTCGACTTCATTATAGAACCTAAGTACAATTTTTCATATTTTTGGTAAAATTCTAAATAAGTTTTCTAATTTCAGTTACTCCTTACAAGTAACAAGGTGAATCAAAAAGGTCCTGTGTACGACTTCATGAAACTGTACATCGGCCTTGGCATACTTACTGGAGGTAACATTATATTATATAATATTATTATAGATTCGTGACTGCACCGCGCACTCAATTTCATTGTAAACAAGGGCTATAGATATTGTTTGTGCGTCACGTTTAGGCAACTTTCGTTACATGAGAGAGAAGAAAGAAATAACGTAGAGAGAAGGGGAAATTGTATATCTAAAACCTCTTATATACAGTGGACCAGTATGGCCCAGACAAGGCCATTTCCAGTGTGTACACGGGCTAAAACATTTTATCAATAATGCGGTGCTGCACGCGCATTATTAAAGGGGTTTTTGTCGAAGATTTTCCAATACATTAAGTA
Source organism: Nemapogon koenigi (assembly GCA_963924495.1). NCBI lineage: Eukaryota > Metazoa > Arthropoda > Insecta > Lepidoptera > Tineidae > Nemapogon > Nemapogon koenigi. Next base: position 3,237,845 of record OZ004648.1, read on the forward strand.
TTGTACCTACCTGACAGACATAATAAGTCATACAAATAAATAAAATTGATTTGTCTATCTGTCCCAATGTTTATCAGAATAGGCTCCCAAACAGCTCAATGCATTTTAATGAAAGGGGCTATCCATAAATTACATCACACGTTATGGGAGAGGAAGGGGACAACAATGTGTAAAGTATGAGCACTCATTCATACTTTTTGTAGAAAATACTGGCTGTATGTTTTAATACTGGCAACTAATCTTTTGGACAGAGTTTCAAATAATTATAAACTATATTTGAAGCTCTGTAGAATTCGAGACTGAAAGGAGTCCGGCATCAGCAACGCTGGAATGATGTAAAATTTGACACAATGAAATATATATTATAATATAAAAACCTACTCTTATCATTGAAATCGCCTTAAAACCCGTTATATGGTGGAGGCGCCGGGTATATATTCGATTGATAATATTGTATTGATCGGGTATATATATTTAAAATACGGTATTTACGTGATATAAAAAATAATTTAATAATATATCATAGTATAGTGTATATTCGGGATTAGTGTAAAATCGCGAGTGTACCAAGAGAAGAAGAAGAAGGTATACCCAGATTGCAGTTTTGTGGAGACAAGAAGCTGTTACGGAGTTGTTGGAACTTGAAGTATAATTCGACAGTAAAAATAATAAGAAACAAGAGGATAATATATAAAGCTAAGTGGTTTGAAATTAATAAAATGTCCTCAACATCGAGATACGACGGAATCTCGACTTCCTTTGAAAATTTTTTGACCCAATTTTCAACACTAAGTGCCTTGAATTCATGGACTGATGAAACTAAAGCTCTCATCATTATAAACTATTTAACAGGCCCAGCTCTTAATTTTTTTAAAACTAATTGTGATGCTTCTACGACTTATAATGAAGTTTTACAAGTATTAAGGGAAGAATTCAGCACCCAGACTGATTATGCTGCTCAATTTTATACATCAAGGCAAAATCAAGGTGAAAGCACTTTAGATTTCATATATCGAATGACTATATTAGCAAAGAAAGCCGAAATTACGAATGAGTCAATTATTATTAAACAAATATTATCCACATTGTCCTTTTATAATAAGCGGAAATTTGGTACGCAATTGTTTACCACCTTAAAAGATTTTAAAAATGCGGCCAAACAAGAATATGAGATTTTTAACTCTCAGTCACAACACTTATCATTGCCTTTAAAAATACAAACGGTTGGCGATAAGGACATTTGTCCACATACTTGCTCGCGGGGTAATTTCCGTGACGAGACCCAAAATGCACCAATTGTGCATTTCGAAAGTCAATTCAGTGATCGACGGGCACCAACTGACGTTTTTTCAACACCAGTTACGTCTGGACCCTCACGTAGGTTCCCACCGCCAATACGCCCTATGGAACCCATGTTTTCTGCTGGAAGAGGAAATAATTTCTCGACGCCCACTCAGAGACCGACGTTTCAAAACTCTGAGAGAAGAGACTCATCAATGGTCGCTCAGCAGCCAACGCATGGATATGCCTTGCGAAATAGACAACAGCCATCACAAGATGTGAGGCAACAACAACTAAACACCGGGACTATGCTAGCCGCCGAGGAAATTGAAGGTCCCTCTATTTCGTCTCTGACACCTTTTATTGAAGTGAAGATACACGGAATTACTACGTGTGCTTTACTGGACAGCGGTGCCAGCGTCTCAGTGATCTCCGAGAAGTTGTTTTTTAAAATATTAGATAAAGTAGATATTGGTTCATGTCAATTAAATAATAATAAAGTGCCCTATGTGCGTGTCGCCAATGGCAAATTTCTTGAAACAACGTTTTCATTAATATTAAAGTTTTCTGTGTCAAATTTATTACTAGAAAATAGGTTTATTGTAGTTAAAAATATAACTTCAGATATTATATTAGGGTGTAACTTTGTCAGAAGGTATGGAATAACAATGGATTTCAGAAGTAATAATGTATTATTTCCTGATTTAGGTTCTATAACTTTTATGAACAAATTACGAACAGATGAGTATGAAGAGTTACCATATTTGTCTAAATCTGACCAATTATATCATTTAAATTATGCTATGCCTTTAAATAAAAATTTAAATTCTATTTCTTGTCCAGAAAATATTAATGAATCTCTAGATATTTCAAGAAATTTTTCTATAGAATGTAGCAATAATTTAATTAATGATTTGTGTGAATATAGAAATAAAGTTACTTTTGATAAACATGAGATAGAGTCCAGTGTAATTTCAGAAGTTGAAATTAACACTATGGATGCTATTCCCGTACATAAGGCTCCATATAGGTTGTCGTACGAGCAGCATCGTTTATTACGCGAACATGTAGATAAAATGTTGTTGAATAATATTATTTATGAATCGCGAATTCCTTACTCTTCACCAGCCAAACTCGTTAAAAATTCTGATGATTCTTGTTATTTTACTGATTTAGATGTAAATTCGGGTTATTGGCAGATTCCTTTTAAAGAAGGTATAGGATAGGTCATTCATGTGCTCTTAATTTGATTCATCATCACAAGTCGATGAAACCTTTTAAGTTACGGATTTGATGATACGAATAAAATATCATCACGTTTATTTTATTTATCTTCTTCTTTTTTATTATGGCTCCACCAATGTTCATCGGTGATTTGCCAATGTCAATTTAAGTATATAGCCTTTATAGTGTTTATAGCCGATAAATCGGTATTAAAGATAATCCCGCCGACCGTGATATGTCTTATTAATCACTGATTAATCACAACCATCACACTGGATTCCACATCACGCCACGACGAAAACGCGTGCGTATGTCGTCATGACCGTATGTTTATTTTATTTATTTCACAGGATTTGGTCTGTCTTCTTCTTCTTCTTTTTTATTATGGCTCCACCAATGTTCATCGGTGATTTGCCAATGTCAAGTATTATAGCCTTTATAGTGTATATAGCCGGTAAATCGGTATTTAAGATAATCCCGCCGACCGTGATATGTCTTATTAATCACTGATTAATCACAACCATCACAGCGCGAACAGGATTAAACTGGATTCCACATCACGCCACGACGAAAACGCGTGCGTAAGTCGCCATGACCGGATGTGGAATCATAACATTGTTATGTCATATTTTCTGACGGTCAAATAAAATGACACATTATTTTTGAAACCTACCACAGGTGAAGGTATCAAAAGTATACATCCTCTAATATTTTTTTTATGTAGATATAATTTTTTTTAGGTAAGTTGTCATAGTTGACAATGACAATTACTTGTGTCTTATGAATATGACATTCTTGTCTATAAAATTTTTTTTCAATAGTTTTGTCATTTTAATTTTTCTTACTCTATGACTTTGACGTGATTATATTCTCTTTGACTTTGATAAAGATTCCACATCCGGTCATGGCGACATACGCACGCGTTTTCGTCGTGGCGTGATGTGGAATCCAGTTTAATCCTGTTCGCGCTGTGATGGTTGTGATTAATCAGTGATTAATAAGACATATCACGGTCGGCGGGATTATCTTAAATACCGATTTATCGGCTATAAACACTATAAAGGCTATAATACTTGACATTGGCAAATCACCGATGAACATTGGTGGAGCCATAATAAAAAAGAAGAAGACTTTGATAAAGAGTAAAGTCAAATGTCAATATTGATTGCTCTGTGATTGTCTTGTCAATGTTGATTATTTATTGAATTTATTAAATTGGAATTTTATTATAATTATAATTTAATAGTTATAGTTTATTAACTGTTATTTATGCACAATAATTAATGGTATAAATTCTAAATTTATTTTAATTGATTTTAAGTATTAATTTTCATATAAGTACTAATAGTAGTATATAGTCATACTAATTTGTAAACAAATTACAATTTATTTGGATATATCTTAATATTGTGATGTCTTTGATAGGATAATAGCTTATTGTAGGATTTATTTGATGGGGTTTTATGATATTCTAGTAAAACTTTATGGGATAGCTTCCATATTTATTTAAAACTCCATTATGAAGATATTTCATGGAGGGAGTAATATCTTAGCTCTACTTAAACATGGTTGATATTTTATTCCCGGGGGTGGTAAGGTAATTTTATATGATATAGAGTAGGTAAGATTATCCTAATTGTTGATATTGAGATAGGTATTGAGAGTGAACTTCTATATTGACTATTTAATAGTTTATTTCTTTTTAAGTTATCCTTTATAAAATAGGTTACTACAACTGTTTCTTAGAAAGAATATCAGTCATATATTGATACTTCTTATAGTCTAATTAAATATATTTGTTGGATGTGAATTAACATTAGTAATTTTCAGATTCTTTTTAAATAAAATGATGACTGATGTTCTACCATATGGTAATATACTACCATATGCTGCCTGATGCAGCATTTGCAGGTCCATGCAGCCTATACAGCCTTGGGGTTGTCAGCTGTTATACAACTAGTGCGCGTGTGTTTTTTTATTTATAGTTAGGATTTAAATTATTTTTTTTCAAATTTTAAAAATATTTTGTTCTTTTGGTTTAAAGTAGGTTGACCTAACAATCAGTATGATCAATATTTTTTGACTGGTTTTGATTGATTAGGATTAAAATAACTTGAACCATTTTCAATTATTTTATTTTATTGTCTTTCTTTTTATTAATTTTTCTTTAATAATAATTGGTGTAATGGTTTGTTATCTTAATCGGTTATTAGTAGTAACTTCTGATATTGGGTCATAATTGATGTAAACTGTTCCAGTCTTAGGTAGGTTAGATCTTGTTATAGTTTTTGTAAGCTTCAGTTTCGAACGAGTTCTAAACTTTTTTCGTAGAAGGGGGGATGTAAAGTATGAGCACTCATTCATACTTTTAGTAGAAAATACTGGCTGTATGTTTTAATACTGGCAACTAATCTTTTGGACAGAGTTTCAAATAATTATAAACTATATTTGAAGCTCTGTAGAATTCGAGACTGAAAGGAGTCCGGCATCAGCAACGCTGGAATGATGTAAAATTTGACACAATGAAATATATATTATAATATAAAAACCTACTCTTATCATTGAAATCGCCTTAAAACCCGTTATACAATGTGTGACGGGGAGGGGGGGGGGGGGCTATCACATGACCACCTGTGACAAGGAAGAGGGGATGCAAACAAACAGTGGATATTTAGACTTAGAATCCGATTTTTGTCTCAATGTATTTATTGCCTATATATGGATGCTTATGTATGTATATTATAATAATCCGACAAACCACACTTAGATGATTTTCCATAAATAAATAAAACTTAGCTATAGCCTCACAAACACCATCGGCTAAACGAGGGAGATTTGGTCTTGCGTGATATCAGAACTTCACGGGAGAAGGCGGGGCGGAAACCTATTTGGAAATAAAACGGTCAATTATGAAGATGAAGCAAAGGCGAGCATCGTCTCATATTGAATTATAGAAAATCAGAGTGGATAAATTAAAAAAAAAACTTTTTTTTTATTTCTATAGGTTTAACTTGGCGTAATCATCGTAAAATTGCCACCCCATCTTAAAAGGCCGATTTAGACGGTTCTAGTGGTTAGTAGAGTGCGTTAGGATAGTACATTAGTTGAAACATGTAAACGGTAGTTTCCAGTACTCGTACTAGTACGTTCCACTCGCCTTTCAACTAGAATCAAATAGAATCGCTTTTTATTTTTGTTTCAAGTGACACCCTCCCGCGCCCGCTCAACCCCCCGCGCGTTCCTGACTCGCTACTCGCTGTAGTCTAAACGGTCAGTTTTAGTAACTTGCACAAGTTGACAAGGAGAGTTATGTGTGTTTTGGCCTACAAAATGGCAATCTACTGGAAGAAGTATAAACGTCACTGGAAACCTACTAATGCACTGGCATTCGAGTGCCACCTACGCACTCTACTAAACACTCGTAACGTCTAAATCGGCCTTTACAGCAAGAAAGCTGTTGTACATTTTAGCAACATATTTAACGATGAAGCTACTGACCTGGCTTCAGTACTATCTAATAAGGACCCTACGAAAACCTTCAATATCTACAATGATGTTTTACATGTCACTACCCAGAGTGTGTGCCGTAAGTATTTAATTTTACAATCAGTCTGTGATTTCTAAAATAATAATAATAGGTATTAAAATCTTAGTGGCATATGTATTTACATAGGTACTCCCCTTTTTGTCAGGTGTCCATATTAAACATAACAGGTAGCAAGCCTGTTGCTGCTTCCGAGCCCGCGAGCATGACTAAGAAGACTGAATGTCAGTTAGAAAGAAAAAGAAAGATAGTTGAAGTTGAAGTTCCATCGTTGGTGGTCGAGTGGGTAAAAGGTCACAACTGAGAAGTTGCCGGTTCGATCCCCACATCCGACCATGTACCAATGGGTTTTTATACTAAAAAATCTATGTAGGTGTACGTGATCCGACTAACCACACAAAGAGGCTTTTCCATCATTGTTTCCATCTACATACTTCAACAGAGCTGGTCACTCGTTAGGTATAGCCTCAAAAAATCTTCGACTAAATGAGGAAGACTTTGTTTATAAAGTTCCATAGCAAGAAAAGAAGGACTGGTTTCCGCGACACTACTTTTTGGTTTTATCTCTATGGAACTTTAAATATTTATTTTTCTAACTTTGCATGTCCTTCGAAGCACAAAAAGTCGATTATAGATATTGATGTCTCTCTTTCTCGCACGCATTTTACACTGTTTCGAAAGGCGGTGCAGCACAGCGTTCGGCGAGAACATTTTTTTTCGTTCGCTCATTATTTTTAGGGTGCATAATTATTTTTAACGAAAATCGGTACTTAGCATTTTTGCTACGACTTAGAATTGAACCCGGGGTTCGCTGAACTGAAGTGGGAGACACTAATATATTTACATCTTTTCAAATAAAACTTTAAAAAAACTTTAAAACGTTTAAAAAGAGGAGATTTTCTTGAGATTTTCACAGTTTGTAGTTTTAGAAAATATTTTCAAAAAGGTCTACCTAAACTAAACTAAACCAAGTGTATGACATTCTCTTTCTTTATAGAAACTCTAATGGGCCTGAGTAAAGAAGATTCTCTAAACGTTCGAAGATTGGAAGAAGTTATTGCTGTAACTCCAGAGCAAGTATTTTTATGAAACTGAAACTAAGCATGTTGATTTTTTTTTATATTAGTTGTACTTGTTAGAAATTGTAATGTAATAATTTATGTAAATACAGCACGCAGAATTTTCATACAAAGGTTTACATCCCATTTTTTGAAAAATCATTTCTAGTGGTTTAGGCTCTGCGTTGATTGTCAGTCAATTATACGACAGTTTAATATTTAAAATAATACTGGTGAAGCTGCGGGGTGTGGGCATTATTATAATAGTTAAAAAAATATTTATATTATATTTTCAGTATTTACAGTTTAATTTTCACAAAAATGACTCGATGGTGGTACCACATACCTCTAGTATTCTACTTAGTTGGTGCTAAGAAGAAAGAAAATTATTATTTAAAACTGATATACGAAATGACTGAAGATATTGTGGCTAAAAGAAAACGATGTTTAACAATGAATAATAATACTGAAGAAGCAGACCAAGTAATGGGCGTTGTCGATAGATTTATTTTGTCCGGCGAGTTGAGTGATAAAGAAATTATTTGCGAAACTTTCAGTTTGTTTACTACGGTGAGTTATTTGTCTGTGCCAGTGTGAGTGTGTCTGTGGCGGCAAATCAATTTGAAAAATTAAATTGTATTTCTAATACTGGTGCTTTTTAATCCATTTTGTAGCAATTAAACAATACATGTTTACACTTTTATTACTACATCACAATCAGATAACGCATAACAATTGGTCTACGGCAGGGTTCATATTGCCCATTGCCCAACTCACTGAGATTAGTTAGAGAGAGAAAGTGGTTGTAAGCACTTGCCGGCAGAAAACCTCTTTTTCGTGTAGTCTGAGCCTCCCTCTACAAATTCTTGTAGACGAGTAGGGGTCCAGCGCTTGTCGGTACGCCGCTGAGCCGATTTAGAAGAAAAAAAAACCTCCTACCAGCTGGCAGAAAATGAGTGGACAGCATTTGTTACCTTTAAAATTTTCTGCCAATTTACTCCCTTTTCCTTACAACCGAGAGGTCCCCACAAATGATGTTCACTCATTTTCTGCCAGCTGGTAGGAGAGGTTTTTATTTTTTTATTTTTTTTTCTTCTAATCGGCTCAGCGGCGTAACGACAAGCGCTGGACCCCTACTCGTTTACAAGAATTTGTAGAGGGGGGGGGCTCAGACAACACGAAAAGGGGTTTTCTGCCGCATGTGCTTACAACCACTTTCTGTCTCCATCTCTCTACCTATATAGGATGAAGGCTGCTTTGTGGCCCTGACTTATTTTATGAGAGCAATCATCCAATGACCCCCCCCCCCCATAAAATATTCCATGGATTTAGTTTTGAACATACTACCTATCTACTTACTTATTTTATTTTTTGATATTTATGTCGTCCAAGAATCTTTTACACAGAATATGGTGTTCTAGTATTCTTAATTATGTTCTGAGTTATTCATATAATAAAAAACAGATCTTAAATTGATTTACTTACGTAATATTTTCAGAGTCAAGAAGCATCAGCAAAAATTACATCAGCTGTGTTTCTGTTTTTGGCACACTTACCGGATTGGCAGGTGAATATAAATTATTTAAAAAAAAACACAACGCCATCATGGCCTTTATACATTCACGTCGCCTGGCTTTATGTGACATCCGAAGCGCTAGAAATTGGTGCTTTTGCAAAGTATTTTGAGTGTACTGTCAATGAAGTGATACGGAATTAAAAGACTTCGGTTTTGTAGATATTTTTAATGTAAATATTTTGCTCCACACAAGCTTCATACCAGAAACCATCTTCGTGGGTATATTTCGGTGAAGTAAGCATAATGTGCGGGACAATATAGCACAACTTTTATTTTTCCAATATTCATTTGGAAAATCATTCATTCATTCATTCATTTCCGGTTGCCTTTGTGTTCGTGCCTAATAGCTGATGTCACATCTTTCAAGGAGCCTCATTTTTTACAGGATAAAGTATATAAGGAGATAATTGATATTCTGGGAGACGAAGACCTATACGTTACTGATGATGAATTAAAAAAACTACATTATTTGGACATGGTTTATAAGGAAGCTTTAAGATATTTAGCAATCGCTGCTCTTATTCAGAGGACTGTCCAGGAAGAAATAACTATAAACAATGGTATGGTCATCCGTTTTGAAAAAGGGAGGAATTTTAAATTGTAAAAATAAATATACCCACTTTTTACTACAACTGTATTATTTATTATTTGTACTATTTCCATGCGGGTGAAAACTTGAGTAAAAACAAGTATTAATCGATATTATTTCCAGGAAAAATAACTCTTCCTGTTGGTACTACTCTGGCTATACCCATACATGATTTACACCGTGATCCTCTATACTGGGACCAACCAAACAAAGTGATGCCTGAAAGATTTACTCCAGAAAATACTAAGAACAGAGATAGCAACGCTTTTGTCCCGTTCAGTCTTGGAGCTATGGATTGTTTAGGTAAGCTTTCCTTCGCCCGTATAAATTGGTTATAGGTCCAGGTCCCAGGGTACCCAGAGGATAACTTTATCTTCCTCTTTTAGTCGATGATATTTAGGGGTTCGAATTACCCAGAACGTAGCTACGGGCAGCTCGGATTTGCTCAATATTCAAATGACAGGTAGGTAGGTAGGTCTTATCACAATAACGTAATATCAGAATCCCCATCTCTTCAGAAACGGTGGACGTCCCTAGAATACCCCGCGGCAGACAAAATTTCCTCCCATTGCTAATAATATTTTAGACGCTACACTAAGCACAGCACTAAGCGTTGAACAAAAACAAAATAAGAAAAACTACTATACCAGAGTAAAAGCTACTCTACGTTTGCAATAAAATGTAATTAGAAATAAGATAGTATATTAGAGTAGATAGTAAAATATTGTGGTGTAAGTATATTAATTATAGGATACATACGATTTTTATCATAAAAAACAATAAGGACAAGACAATCAATTAAGTAGGTAGTAGTACCAAAAATATATTACTAAAACAGAATATTGCTTATCTAGTCTATGACAAAAGCTTAATTTATAATAATAAGCGCGCTCGAGTATTTATTCTAATGTTTTATATAATAGTTCCATAAAAATATAATGTTTTATGGAACTTAAAATAAACTTTTAAGTTTTAAGTTTATTTTAAGTTCCATAAAGCATTATATATCTTAGAATATGCTTAGAATAAATATTCGAGCGCGCTTATTATTATAAATTAAGCTTTTGTCACGAAACAGTGGTCTGCCTAGTTAATATTTTAAATAAAGAGATTAATAGTTTTTTTTGTCTTACGCTGGGTACCCTGGGGCCGAAATATTTCTCAAATACTTTTTTCTTCTTCACGGGTTGCGGTTCCAGGGTACCCAGCGGAAGACCAAGTCTCCCTCGTTTAGCCGATGGTATATACCTAACGAGTGGCTAGTTCTGTTGAGGTATATTTAGATGGAAAAGCCTATCTAAGTGTGGTTTGTCGGATTATGTACATAAGTTTTGAATTAAGAAACCCATTGGTACGTGGCCGGGATCCGGGCTCGAAACAGTGGTCTGCCTAGTTAATATTTTAAATAAAGAGATTAATAGTTTTTTTTGTCTTACGCTGGGTACCCTGGGGCCGGCAACGGTTTCCCGGGAGCTGTAAGGCAACCAGTATTTTTTTTGAGACAATTATTTTAATCATGTATAGGTTATAAATTATATTCACGTAACTATAAGTAACAAACAGATTTTGGTGAACATTGGAAGAGAAAGTATTTTTGTTCATAATTTTTGATAAAATTTAAATAAACTGCTACCTAACTTATACTACTTGTAAATTTTCAGGTAGAGTATACGCAACTACTCTTATAAAAACTCTAGTGGTGAGAACATTGAGAAAAGTTCGTCTTGAAGCTGATGGAAACTTGGAAGACCTGGACATTCACGTTGCCATTTCTGTGAAATTTGCTAAAGGATACAATTTAAGAGCAATACCTAGATAATTTCTTGAATAATAAATTATTATTTTTTATAAAAAGTATTTTATTATTTACTAGTGACCCGCCCCGGACTTCGCATTTTGAATCAGGAAAATCGACACTAAAGAGGTAATTTTAATTAGATATATCTCTAACAGATTAGACAGGTAATAACCAATAAAGTTTTATAATTATTTAGTGATTCTAGCTTTTATTCGCGGTTTTCTCCGCGTGAAAATAGAAAAAAGGAAATAAATTTTAATAACTTCCGTGGTTGTAATATATTTCAAGTCATTCCCCATCCCATTTTCCGCGATTTAAAGTAGGCAACAAAACTTCATTAAATTTTTATAATATTTATAGTAGCACTAGATTTTGTCCGCGGTTTCACTTACGAAAGGCCAGAGCTAATGAATAGTTTTTGATAGACTAGCATTTCTCTATCTCTAATAGTTTTTGGTAGACTTCTAGGGTCCGTCATCGGGTTTTCAATGTCTCCAAATTTTTATCTAATTCCAAGTCTAAGGCAAAAAATATAATAAATAATATACCTAATAATGCCTACCTCGATTATTCTCCACCTATTAAGTACGATTACAAAATATTTCATATTATTTCATCAATTAGTCATAGTATTTCTATGTCACAGACCACTTTCTGTGTTCTATGTACGTACAGTGAAAACTCTTTCGCGGTCAAAATTACTTTTGACTGATTTAATCAGTTGAAACTACTTTTGACTAAGGCTCTTTTTTAGACTAACGAGGTCAGTCACTTTATTTCTAAAAGTGAAAAACTCCATGATTTTAGGATTTCGTGGCTGTCTAGAACATTTCTTGAATATAATTGTATGAAAAATAAACAGCCATCGGTACAAAGTTGTTTGCCCCATAGAAATTGTAAGAAAGTTAAAAAATACAAGAAACTGAACGTAAATAATTACTTTGGGCAACATACCAGGGGGCCGATTCTCGCTCTTTAGACATTTAGTCGAATTAGAGAAAACTCTACGTCAAAATATTACAAAAATATCTGCTTTTTATAAAAGTTAATTCTTGGGAACGATAGAGTTGGATGTCGTATGTCGAGGAATAAACTTGTTTTTACTCGTTTTGTCTCACGTTAGATATAATAACTACTACAAGATGTTGACAGCTACGTCATTTGAAATCTGCCATGTTTTTAGACATATCTCTACTCCTAGCGCACGACATGTGTCGAGTGGTCATTTTGTAGTCGACATTGATGTCGCATGGACTTGTTTTAACCTCTTTATAATATATTTTATTTGGTAAATATTTAGCGAGATTAACACATTTTTTCACATTGTCAAAAACAGATTTCAGCAATTTTCAGGATATATGAAAAAGTACAACTAATTGCTTTTGTATGGTATTTAAAAAAAAAGTACTTATTAAAAAATGATTTTCAGGAATTTTCAGGAATTATGAAAACAATAAAATTGTATTTATATGCGTTATTACTAATTGCTTAGTATAAATTTGCATGAAAGGAAAATGTGAAATAAGAGTTTATCAGGAATTTTCAGGACTATGAAAAAAAAATATGAAAAATATGGGAATAATTAGTACCTACTCACTTGTCAGGATTTACATGAAAAATAAAAATAATGAAAAAAAATTTTCAGAAATTTCAGTAAGTAATTATTTTATGAAAAAAGTAGGTAGGTACTTACAACAAATTGTTAAGTTATTTAAATTAAATACTAAATAACTAAAAATCCGTGAGTGTAGAGTTCGTGACGACAATATTTGATGGTACGGAACCCTCTGCGCACGTGTCGTACTCGCATTTCATCTCTATCGTTCGACAAAATGTCTACAAACGCGAGAATGGAGGTATCATGTAACGGCGTCTTAGTAATGACTTACCGCCAAGTTTAAAATGTGAGATACTAACTTACAAAATGTATAATTGAAATAGTATGTGGTTAAGTAAGTAGTTGAAAACATTGTGTTCCTATTTTTGTTTCATTGTAAATTGTAAGTAAATTTCTTATGCTGGTTGCTAGGTTTTGGTGTTTTTTTGTTTAAGCAGTAGATTTAAAACATTAATATGACAGTTTAAAATGTAATTGTTCAATTAAATATAAGAGATATAAAAAAATAAATTGGCTAAATGAGGAAGACTTTTGTCTTCCACTGGGTACCCTGGGGCCGGCAACGGTTCCCGGGAGCTGTAAGGTAACCCGTGAAGAATAAAAAAAATATAAGAGCAGTTTGTACATTAGGTTATTTTTTAAGAGAATAAATAAATAAATAAAAATAAAATAAAGAACAAAAATTTCCTACTAAACTAACTACAGAATCATAATTGAAAAATAGATGGATAAAGGGACAGAAGACACGGAAGTGATACCTACCTAGGTTTCGGCCAAAAGTCCGGAATACTAAAAAATATGTTTCTGTATTTATGCTATCATTTTATATATAGATAAATTATACTAAAGAAATACTAGTAACATTAAGAAAACTAACCCCCAGTTTCTGAAAGGTCAATCAACAGTTAATCTACGATTAGTAAACATGACAGTTGTCAAATACGTGAAAATGTATGGATTTTGACAGTTGTTAATTAACTAATCTTTGATTAACTTTGACAATGCTTTCAGAAACTGGGTGTAAAACTATTATACTTAATCTTAATTTCAATAAGATAATAAAAATATTGACCCTACTTACAGCTAGATCCAAGCACGAGTACAATAACAAGACTTTAACCCTTTAATGCCGGTACGTTACTTGAGGTGTTCGTGTTTATTATTTATATGGAAAACTTTGACCAAGCACATAAATACGTCAAGCGAAGTGCCACCATCACAGAAAGGAAATAAATATATTGTGCGTCAACGAGCTACTTCGTCCGCTTGGTAAGTACTTACTAAAAAAGTAAGTTTGTTCATGTATAAGAATTCTGTTTTTAATGAAATAAAGCTCTGTCAAAACTTCCATGAAAACACCATGCTATTTCGACCATATATATTTTGTGAAATATACTTACCCGCCCAGGATTCGCACGGGTACAATAAAGCTGTTTCTAAAAATACATTTTATCAGGATCAAAAGTAGCATAATTACGCTTTCACGTTTATGATATTAATCATTATTATTTAATTTAATTTATTATGAAAAACAAAACCGTTATTTAGACCTTAATTTTAACAGTTTAAAAATCGCAGGTACCCTGAATATTACCTCATACCTTTCTGTGAAAATTCGTCAAAATCAGTGCATTAACAAAACTAAAACTTATTTAAAATTTGTTTGTTTGTTAATATATAATTTATGATAAAATTATGAATATTCTGGCATCGACCACTTCATGATAAAATGGGTTCCAGAGATTCTCAAGAGCATTTACCCTACGATAAAATTGATGATCAAAAGCATTTTTGACCAACTTCCCGGTTAGTGACAACCCTGAAATCGATTTTGGGCATATTCTGGCAGAGTCTTCTTCATAATGAACGCAATTCCAGAGGTCCTATCGTCTTCCAGGGTCTTGCACTTATGGTTCCTCTCGAGGTTTGGACGCAATTTTGACCAACTTCCCGACTAGTGACAACCCTAAAATCAATTTTGGGCATATCCCGGCATCGTCCCCTTCAAGAAAAACTGGGTCTCAGAGGTTCCTTCGAGGGGGCACGGTTTCATACTACGGTGGGCATACTCCTTTGTTTTCAGGACTGACAGTACTGGAACTGTTATTGAAGATTCTAATGCAACGGCGGCACCAGAATAATTATCTATTGCTTATTATTTTAGTACCGTTGCATTAAAATCTTCAATTAATAAAAATCATCAAAACGCCTTAGAAACGAAAGGAGCTTTAAGCGACATCTAGGGAGAAGTTTGGAAACGTTGAGAAGGATCGATAATGTGATGTTCAGATGTTATGTCGGTGGTTCTATTTTCAGTACACAGACGGCAGAATTGCGATATTGATTAGACTTTGTAAAAAAAATGATGATAGGGTGGTTTTTGATATTTGAAAATAAATAAATAGGTGAAATAGTATCCTGACTTCGATGAAAGAAGGGAAGTTAAACTGAACAAAAGTGAAAGTTTTCCCGATTTTTTTTTGCTCTCCGATTGGAACCGCTTTGGTTTTGATTTAGACCTTTTTATTTCGCTCAAACTCTAATAAATGAAAGAGGTGTTTTATGTTACACGTACTTACAGAGTTTAATGTAATAAATAAATTTTGTTTTTGTTAGTAACATAATTACGTATTAATTAAAATTGTAACGTTAGTCGTAATTAAAATAATAATTCAATTCCAGGTTTTTTTTAATTTGACCATTTTTTCTGGGAAAATTTTAGGGTTCTAAATTCGAATTTGACATCGATTTTTACATGACATCACTAGATATTTAAGAGTTTATATCTCCGAAACCGTAAGTGCTAGATATGTCATGTTAATAGTCAAACTTCATGCCCCGACGAGACCAGATTTTAATATCTCTGCAACCGTAAGTGCTAGATATGTCAAGTTTATACTCAAACTTTATGCCCTGACGAGATCTATGTTATGACATGACCAGATTTTTAAAAGCTTATATCTCCGCAACCGTAAGTGCTAGATATATCATGTTAATACTCAAACTTCATGCCCCGACGAGACCAGATTTTTAATATCTCCGCAACCGTAAGTGCTAAATATGTCATGTTCATACTCAAACTTCATGCCCCGACCGACGAGATCTATGTCATGACATGACCAGATTTTTAAAAGCTTATATCTCCGCAACCGTAAGTGCTAGATATGTCATGTTAATACTCAAACTTCATGCCCCGACGAGACCAGATTTTTAATATCTCCGCAACCGTAAGTGCTAGATATGTCATGTTAATACTCAAAGTTCATGCCCCGATAAGATCTATGTCATGACATGACCAGATTTTTAAGTTTACATCTCCGCAACCGTAAATGCTAAATATGTCATGTTCATACTCAAACTTCATGCCCCGACCGACGAGATCTATGTCATGACATGACCAGATTTTTAAAAGTTTATATCTCCGCAACCGTAAGTGCTAGATATGTCATGTTAATACTAAAACTTCATGCCCCGACGTGACCAGATTTTTAATATCTCCGCAACCGTAAGTGCTAGATATGTCATGTTAATACTCAAACTTCATGCCCCGACCGACGAGATCTATGTCATGACATGACCAGATTTTTATGTTTACATCTCCGCAACCGTAAGTGCTAAATATGTCATGTTCATACTCAAACTTCATGCCCCGACCGACGAGATCTATGTCATGACATGACCAGATTTTTAAAAGCTTATATCTCCGCAACCGTAAGTGCTAGATATGTCATGTTAATACTCAAACTTCATGCCCCGACGAGACCAGATTTTTAATATCTCCGCAACCGTAAGTGCTAGATATGTCATGTTAATACTCAAACTTCATGCCCCGACGAGACCAGATTTTTAATATCTCCGCAACCGTAAGTGCTAGATATGTCATGTTAATACTCAAAGTTCATGCCCCGATAAGATCTATGTCATGACATGACCAGATTTTTAAGTTTACATCTCCGCAACCGTAAATGCTAAATATGTCATGTTCATACTCAAACTTCATGCCCCGACCGACGAGATCTATGTTATGACATGACCAGATTTTTAAAAGCTTATATCTCCGCAACCGTAAGTGCTAGATATGTCATGTTAATACTCAAACTTCATGCCCCGATTTTTAACTTTTTTCGCTTTACTTATTTCGCATATTGTTGATTTATCATGAATTCTAAATCGAAGCCAACGATTTGTCATATTCTAAACTCACTCTCCTTTTGCCGTGGTCGGGTAATGAATGTTTAAGGCTTTAACATCTGTCAATAACCTTTATATTTTAATTACCTATATATTTTGTATAAAAAACGCTCGGCATTATAGGGCGAAAATTGAATTTAAATTCAATTTAGGTGAAAAAAATTAATTCACGAAATTTATTTAACAAATATATAAAAATAACAATACAAATTGTTAAAGAGGATATACCATTTAATTTAACGTAGGATGCAAGTGTATCTCATGAGCCTTTATAGAGAGAATTTACTATTTGGATTAAAATTTTTTTTTTCTCCTTTTTTTTTATTGAGACTTTTATAGAAATTTTAAACAAGTGATTTATGACTAACTTAACTTTAATATGTATATTTTATATATCAAAATCACAAAGGGATTAGTCTACAAACGGATGTAAGCCAACGTATTTTTGGCGATTTTACCCATATCACCCCCTTAATTGATAATCAAGTGTTCTGTTTATATTATTACTAATTTTACTCTAAATTCAAGGGCAAAATGTCGTTTGTATGGCTTACATGGGGACATAGGTCCAACACGTAGAGGCCCTATAAAGTGTTTAATGTAATGTCACCCGTCGGGAGCTATCTCTGAAAGCTTCAGAGACAATACGCCTCGTTGAATGGCAATGCTGATTTTTTGTTTTACATAACATGGCATCTGGAGTCACCAGATTCTAGGAACACTCGTCTTCCATTATTTTATTTTATTATATTTTATTATTATACAGCATTTATTATTTCTATTTACATTTTACGGCAAACGAGTAAAGTCCATTCTAAATTTGGTAAACATTTACTAAAATTGGCGGACCGGTACTTTTTAAAGAACGTATTATACATATCTATTATTTGCTATGCAAATTTATAATTTGGTGTAACTTATTATTTTTGATATTCATATATTTTAAGGCTAGCGTGTCAAATCTTATTTTAGTGAGCATTATATTTTTTACCGTTATTATATCGATAGGTGGTACATGAATAAAAAAATAAAAAACCCTTATTTCGTATTATTTGTATTTCTCAGACTTATACTTAATTTAGTTTAATTGTGGCCAACTCGCAAAATGTGGAATTTGTAACCAGTATCTCAATCCACGTCGTAAGATATCGGTATGTTAATATATTAATTTTGTAAAAAAGCAAATATAAAGAAAAATACAAAGACTTCTTGTATACACAAAATACTTTTGTTATAAAAAATCCTTTCAGAAATGTTGAGCAACTTTACAATGTTGACTAATCAATACTTGAGATTTTGGCTTGGACCTGATCTTAAAATATTTGTGAAGAATCCAGCTGATATCAGAGTAAGATCTTAATTTCTGTGTTTTATTGCTCAATCACGTTTTAATCCTATTTTGATGACAATTGGATAAATAACTTATGTCCAGGATTATAACATGGGCTATTTTATTAAACAAATCTTCGTTTTTTCAGGAGCAATATATATTAACAGGCCGGGGACGAGGGGATATTATTTTTATTTATCTTATTTGCACGCGGGTGGAACCCTGGGCAAAAGCTAGTTTCTTTATAAAAAAAAACATACTGACATTTATTTGAAGCGCCTACTTTTTTGCTCATATGCGTTGTTCTTGTTTGTTTCCATCATGTGCAGCAACAGACTTGCCACTTGTTATAATGATGAGATGAACTATTAAAATAATATTTGCCAAGCTATATGCATCATCTTGTTCAAAACTTTAAGAGTTCTATTTTTCGTTATTTACGGAACGAAGCCGCGCATTGTCTATAATAATTATACAAAAAATGCCATATGGCAAGAATGTGCTATAAGGTTTTTAGTCTACGGTCTCCAACTATGTATATCTGTTCAAGTAAAGCATGCTCCATTCTTTTTAACCGAACTTCAAAAAAGAAGGAGGAGGTTCCCAATTCGTCGGAATCTTTTTTTTATTATTATTATTTCATACAAATTAAGAAATAGTCATACAAAACTGTTTTACAAGTTGACTGTAGGATCAAGTTCGCTGGTAGGATCACCTTATTGCATAATTTACAGTATAATGTAAACATAATAAGTAGGTACCTAATGGTCATGCCACGCTCTACTGGGATCGATCTATCATCACAGACAGAACTATTGTTGCCAATAAGCCTGATATTGTGTTGGTAAAATCGATCAGCGCACCTTGCAATGATAATCGATGTCACTATCCCACATGACGACAATCTTGTGAAAGCTGAGAAAGATAAACAATCAAAATATCTTGACTTGGCTCACGAGATTGTCGACATGTGGGATGTGAAGTCGGCGATCATTGTACCGACGGTCAATGGTCTGTTTGCCAAGAGTTTTGACCGTCATCTTAGGAGCCTTGAGATTGGCGGTTGGGTCAAGGGTCAGATCCAGAAGGCAGTACTCCTCAGCACGGCCCGTATTGTGAGGAAGTTCCTCTCTCTGCAGCCCTAACCACCTAACTCCTTTTTTATATTTTTATATATTTTTGTTTTTTTTTTACCTAAATATGTAAAAATGTAAATGAAAGAAATTAAGTGAAATAAAGAGTATAAATAATATATACAAATAAATAAAACTGAAGTGAAATTACAGTTTTTAGAATGTATGTCTGTCTGTCTGTGTGTCCTAATGTTTGTCTACAATATGCTCCGAAACTGCTCTATTGATTTTGATAAAACTTTCCGAGATCATAGAAGTATAATCTTTAGACTTAAAAGGCACAAATCAGGTATGAGGACTGCTGACAGAAGTGAAAACTTAAAACTATCAATAACAGTGGATTTTAATTTAAATATATACATATTATAAAAAAATAAGTTATAATATTAATTGGGGACTATACCTATATACTCTAGAGCGAAGAAAAAATAAGAACACACGAAACATATTTGCACAATTCTACAAACGGGATGCTGTTGTAAATATAGCATAGTGATTATTACTCTTTGGTTGTGAACGCTAGTATTGAAACAAGTCCACCACTATTTTGGTATCCTGCCAAAAACTATGCCTGCAAAAAACGAGAAGTTGTCGTGGGAACAAGCTGAGGGGGTGGAAAAGTTAGTACTTATTGTATTTTTTTTATTAGGTACCGACTTTTCAATAATTTGTTTTCAGGTTTACTTTTTGAGTGATGTAATTGATTGTTCAGGGGCAACCCTAATCCTCTCTCATATGCATAGAAAATATAAATTAAATGTAAAGCACGATTTTTAGTAGTGAAATTAGGGGTAATTCTCTTCATGCATATATAACTTATGATAATTATTTTGAAAATATCTATCTATCATCATCATCATCACGCCTTTCATCCAAAGAGGGGTAGGCAGAGACAATCGAATGCCATTTGTTACGATCCTCGATATCTCTTTTGCTTCTTTTATATTCATCATACCTTTCATACATGCTCGTTGATTGTGTGTACTTTTAATATTTCCATCGATCAATATATTTTTTATATGTTCAAATGTGTACCTAGATTGTCCTCTGCCAGCATTTCCTTTCACTTCAGATTTTACACATTTTACGTAAAGACCGCGATTCCACTGCATATTTTTTTACTTTCATGCTTCTTATTCCATACCCAAATCTCTCTTCCATAAGTAAGCGATGGAACTAAAACAGCATTATTTATATTCATTTTACTTTTATTTGTAAGTTGTGTATTCCTGCATACATGTTTTTAGAAATCCCCAATTGTCAGAACATCATGCTACGGAACCCTGAGTTGTTGCACGTTGGACAGCACTTGGTTGGTTTTTTCCATCTTTATTATTACAGGTACCTACTTGTTACAATAAAAATAAAGTGACTATAAAAGCTAAAAATATTATTTAGTTCAGTGTAGGCCATTACTTAAGTTTTATCACGACTCGTGTATAAAGGACATAAATAAATACATACATAGTTTTCCTTAATTCCTTTCGGGTAGGCAGAGTTCAAACATTTGTTTTAAGTTTTTTAGTTAATTATATTATTTCAAGATGTTCATTTTATTTTCCCTTTCAGTTCGCCGGTCCGTCCGTCCGCCCCAGTCTTTCAAAAAATTCTATGTATGATAAACCGAATTTAATAAAATATTTTATTATTTATTTTTTTCTTTCTTCACGGGTTGCCTTACAGCTCCCGAAACCGTGTTACGGTTCCAGGGTACCCAGCGGAAGACCAAGTCTTCCTCGTTTAGCCGATAGTATTTGTGAGGCTATACCTAACGAGTGGCCAGTTCTGTTGAGGTATATTTAGTTAGAAAAGCCTTAAAGTGTGGTTTGTCGCATTATTTATTATATGTATTTAATTAAAAAACCCATTGGTACATGGCCGGGATCCGGGATCTTAACCACTCGGCCACATATATATTTAATTTTTTTCCTTTACCTTTATCTTTTAAAATGAGTAGGTACGAGATTATATTAACAATTTTTTTATGTTACCTAACATTTATTTACGAGGTATTAACCTTCAAAGTGGTATGTAAAGTGGGGACATATGTAACTATTTAAATAAAGCTATAAAAATATGAAAAAATCTGGAATTTTGACTTTTGTAAATTCTTTCAAAGAAAATTATAACGGACACCGAGATAAATAAACTTTCGGAAATAAAAAATAAAATCGTATTGGAAATTAAATAATTCAGGGTTGGCCACTGACCTGAAATACCAGGACTGGTTGCTGTCAAATTATTATTGTGCCTAGATACTTGGTTAACGCCATTTTGGCGCTGTAGGCGGACGAGTGTCCGTGGAACTAAAACAATATGTTTTAAAAATATGTTTTTGCAGCGATGTTTGCAAAATACGCATTTCCTAATGTTTTATATCCCAAAATAAACTTTAAACTCTTCTAGATCCTCAACAAATTAAATGGTTCTCTTGGAAGTTCGTTCCACTTTTTGACAGTGCGACACAGGAACGAGTCACTGAATTAAAAAGAAAACGCCTGTCCGTCCAGTGGTTATATATTAATTATTATGTCAGTGGTTGGCCCTATGCGTGGCCCGAGACTCACTTGGTCAGTTTTTTAATAATCCCCTTATGAATTTTCGACCTTGTGAATTTTACTAAGCTTTTCTTCGATCTCAAACTAAATATATTCGGTAGGTAGTATGTGATAGAAATGTGACAGCTGTACGTGTCCGTCTAAATGCGGAAATTGTTACCTGTGTCGATGGCCACGCGCCGTAAGGTCGTGATGATGTATGTACTGTGTTTCTTATTTTCTTATTTAATGGACCTCCCTTGATGATTTACATACTAGTTGCAGTTGCAATACATTAATCAGGGAACAACAAGGAAAGGACGACCAAGACGAACTTTTATTAATCAAACTTCTAATAATATATAACTATACATATAATATAACTATGCATATTCACTCACACTTGGTCGGTTTTTATTATTTGTTTTTTTACTATAGTTATACTAGTTTATTAGACGTTTGTATGTATTGCCTATCTATTGTCTACCTACGGTTCTAAAGACAGCCCTGTGACAGATGGACGGACAGCGGAACCTTAAATAAGGTTTCCGTTTGCACCCTTTGGGTAGGAAACCCTAAAAATAATCTGTTTTTAGGGTTCCGAACTCCTTCGATGAAAAAACAGTGTAGGTTATATGTACAGGGGAGCTCTTGTATAAATAATAGATAGATTTAGTAAAAGGTAAACTATATTACAACGTTAAATATACAATGATAATGTTAAATAAAATGCAAATTAAATAAATAAGTTAAGAGAGATCGGACAGCTAGTACGGGCTTGTTACTCTCGTTACCGTAGAGACATAGCTGCGCCGATATGCGCGCGACGGTCCGTGTGCGCGAACTCATTTACACACGGACGAAGCCGCTGTACTAATATCCGCTACAAGTACTCCCCCGCCGAGACCGTGCCTTGCTACGGGCGATAGTAATCGGTAAACCTTACTACCCGACCACTGCGAGTTTTCTTCACTGGATCTGGCGAAATAACTGGCGGTGGAGCTGCGGCTTGCTGATCTACTGGAATGTCTGCGGTCGCCATGAAAGCTGGCTTCAGCCTCTCTATAGTGACCGTTATGGATTTCCCTTGAATCTCAATTTTGAAGGTCTTTTCACCACGTTCCAGGACTTTATAGGGGCCTGAATACGGTGGTTGAAGAGATTTTTTGAGTGGACCTTGGCGTAAAAATACATGTGATGATGAAGATAATTCTTTAGGGATATAAAACGTCTTATTTGAATGCCAAGTGGTTGGCTGTGGAGATAGTTTGACAATTTGGTTTCTTAGTCGTGACGTGAAACTTGACAAATCTTGTCTGGATAGGTCATCTGCACCAGGACACAAAAACTCTCCGGGGAGACGAAGTGGCTCTCCATAAACCAAATCCGCCGAAGAAGCTTGCAAATCTTCTTTCCATGCACTACGCATGCCGAGAAGCACCAGTGGCAAGGCTTCTGACCAAGTACTGCTGTTGTGGCACATGATGGCTGATTTAAGCTGACGGTGGCAACGCTCGACTAACCCATTACAGGCAGGATGGTAGGCAGTCGTGAGCGAGTGTTGTGCGCCGACGAGTGATGCGATGTTGCGAAATAGCTGCGAGTCGAACTGCCTGCCCCGATCAGTAACAATACGTTGTGGGCAGCCAAACCGCGCCACCCAACCTTGTATGAAGGCACTGGCGCAGGACTCAGCTGTAATATCCTTGAGAGGATACGCCTCAGGCCATCGAGTAAAGCGGTCAACGACAGTGAGGCAGTATCTGTAATCACAAGAAATTGGCAATGGACCAATAATGTCCATGTGAATATTGGTGAATCTTTGTGATGGAAGAGGAAATGCTGCAGGACTTGAAGTGGTGTGTCGAGATATCTTGCATTTTTGGCAGTGTAGACATTCTCGCGACCACTGTTTGCAATCTCGACGCACACCAGGCCAAACGAAGCGTTCAGAGACAAGGCGTGCGGTTGCAGATGCTCCTGGATGACTTAGACCATGTAGTAGGTTGAAGACTTTCTTGCGAAATGGAGGTGTGACATAGGGCCGGTGTTTTTCCATAGACACGTCGCAGTACATCCTTATGTTGGATTTCGGAATAAGTACCTTCTCCAAGCGTAAAGAAGTATTATTGTTGAGTAGTTGCTGTAGCTCCGCGTCTAAATCATGTGACTCTGATAAGGCTTGGTAATCCAAATGTCTTGTTATACTCTCGATGCGAGATAAGGCATCGGCAACGACGTTTTCCTTTCCAGATACGTGTCGAATGTCAGTTGTGAATTGCGAAATAAAATCAAGATATCTGAACTGTCGTGGGGAGCAATTATCCCTGCGTGTAGTAAAAGCAAATGTCAGTGGCTTATGATCCGTATATACACAAAAAGTTCTAGCTTCCACCATATGCCTGAAATGGCGAATAGAATCATAGATAGCGAGTAATTCTCTATCATACGGACTATAGTTCTTTTGAGACGGCTTAAGTTTTCTGGAGAAAAATGCTAATGGTTTCCATCCATTTGAAGAGCGTTGTTGCAGAACTGCACCAATAGCAATATCTGACGCGTCAGTATATATTGTTAATTCAGCGCTGGCATTCGGATGGGCCAAAAGAGTTGCTTGAGCCAGACTAGACTTGCATTCCTCGAATGCCGACATCAGATCTGGTGTAATATTTACTGGATGTGATCCTTTAATGTTTGGTCCAGCCAAAAGATTATTAAGTGGAGCTTGAATCTTAGAAGAATTTGGCACAAATCTGCGGTAAAAATTTACCATGCCAAGAAATCTTCGGAGTTGATTAACAGTTTTAGGAATTGGGTACTGTTGAATTGCATCTATTTTGGATTGTAGTGGTCGAACCCCTTCAGCGGATATTTGAAAACCGAGGAAGGTAACCTCTGGTTGACCTAAGACGCATTTGGCAGTGTTCACTAAGACAGAATATGAACGAAGTCTTTCAAACACTTGACGTAAGTGAAACTGATGCTCCTCTGGAGATGATGAGAAAATCAAAATATCGTCTATATAACTATAACAGAAGTCCAATTCCCTCAGAACTTCGTCCATGAACCTCTGAAAAGTTTGACTTGCATTCCGCAATCCAAAAGTCATGAATGGGAATTCGAAGAGTCCAAAAGGTGTTGTAATGGCAGTTTTTTTTAATATCTTCAGGACATACTGGTATTTGGTTGTAGGCTTTGACCAGATCAATAGTAGAGAACATACAACTATTTGCCAATTGGTAAGAAAAGTCATGAATGTGTCTGACTGGATAACTGTCTGGAACCGTGCGAGAATTCAGAGCTCTATAATCTCCACATGGTCTCCAGCCATCATTTTTCTTAGGTACTAGATGCAACGGTGATGCCCAAGAGCTGTCGGATCTTCGTGATGTGCCTGCTTGCAACATATCGTCAAACTCTTTTTTAGCTATTAGTAGCCTATCAGGTGCAAGTCGACGAGGACGGC
The DNA here is from genome assembly GCA_963924495.1 of Nemapogon koenigi. Taxonomy (NCBI): domain Eukaryota; kingdom Metazoa; phylum Arthropoda; class Insecta; order Lepidoptera; family Tineidae; genus Nemapogon; species Nemapogon koenigi. Next base: position 3,263,190 of record OZ004648.1, read on the forward strand.
TCGTTACTGGTGGTCCTGGAGTAGTCCTTATATTATGTACAGTGTTGTGCCGCGGAGTAATGTGAGTTCCAGCTGGACAAGTGATTTCTTTGAACTCTCGCAAAATGTCGTAGTAAATAGTACTACCAACTATAGCTTTTACTGAAGTAACGTCTTCTGATGACATTTGGCGTGGTACGTTGACAGACAGGCTTGTGAGATTGTCGATCAAACGTTGTCCTCTGCAGTCCACTAGGAGGTTGTAGTGAGATATGAAATCAACTCCTATGATTGGCTTCAAAACATCCGCTACTACAAAACGCCAAGTGAAGTCACGACGCAGTCCTAAATTTAGGTGCAGCTGAATCCAACCATATGTGGGTATGATGTACCATTTGCAGCATTAAGGTCGTAGTCGGTTCTGTTGCGTTTTTGTTTAATCGCTGACTTCGGGAAAACACATAAGTCAGAACCCGTGTCAACTAGGAACTGTAATTTAGATGTGTGGTCTATAACAAATAAGCGGCCTGTAGAATAACTGTGGCAGTCGGTAGCCGCTACTTGCGTCTGCCTTCCGAGTTTTCCGCATGCGGCGTAAAGTTACATGGTGCCACACATTTATGAGCTTTATCACCAAATGTTTGATGATACCAGCAATACGAGTGATTTGACGAGGAGTTATCACGACGAGATTTATACGAGAAGGAGGAACGTGAGCGTGAGCGAACCTCAGCGGTTAATGTTGCCACTTGTTGGGTCAATTGGGCTATTTGTTTTGCCACTTCTGTGGTTTCTGCAGACGACGTACTTGCTACCACAGGTATTGATGGTACAATTTCATACACTTTCTCCGCCAATTCAGCCACCGTCTCCAATGTTGATTCTGTTTGTGAGGCAATAACTGTTTGAATATTGTGTGGTAATCTACTAGCCCAAATAGTGCGCAAAAAATCATGCGGAATTGATGTTCCTGCCAGATGTTGAAGATGGCGCAAAAACTGAGAGGGTTTTCTGTCTCCAAGCTCTTCATGCATAAGTAGCTGTTTTATTTGTTTTTCTTTCGAGGCAGAAAGTCTTTTTATTAATTCTAATTTTAACTTTGCATATTTGTCTACCTCAGGAGGTGATGTAATGATATCCTCCACCTCAGCAGCATATTGATGATCCAATTGAGCAATAACATAATAGAATTTAGTGGAGTCGGTCGTAATATTTGACAACACAAACTGACCTTCTATCTGTGCAAACCATAATGCTGGTTTTTCGGGCCAGAAAGGTGGTACGCGCACTCCCACACGGTATAAATTAACTGTTTCTAAGTCGCTGGCTTTGCCAGCTCCAATTACTTCTTGCTTCTCCATTATACTGTGTGTTCTTTTGGGGTCACCAACTGTAGGTTATATGTACAGGGGAGCTCTTGTATAAATAATAGATAGATTTAGTAAAAGGTAAACTATATTACAACGTTAAATATACAATGATAATGTTAAATAAAATGCAAATTAAATAAATAAGTTAAGAGAGATCGGACAGCTAGTACGGGCTTGTTACTCTCGTTACCGTAGAGACATAGCTGCGCCGATATGCGCGCGACGGTCCGTGTGCGCGAACTCATTTACACACGGACGAAGCCGCTGTACTAATATCCGCTACAACAGAAACCCTTATAGGATCACTCATGTGTTTGTATGTCCGTCTGTTATACTTCAAAGAAAATATATGCAAATTATATACCGAGTCTTTGAAAAGAAAATAGGGAATATAGGGCCTATAATTTTAAAGGAAAACTTGTCGAAAATCCTGTCTTAAAAAATGGTACGGTAGCCTCAGAGTGCGAGTCGTACTAGCAACTTGGAAAATTATTTTTATATAACATTCATGTACAGTCTGTTAATCTTGCAATATTATTGTTATTTTTCCTTACAGTAGTCTTTAAACATTTAAACAGATCTCATGTCAACTTAGTTAACTTCTTATTAAAGAAGTCACGAAAATTATTTTTTTATATTATAAGTAAGTACTAAAATTAATAGTTTTATTATATTTACTAGAGTGCTGCAATATTTTTTATATTATATTTCATATACTTATTTACTTTCTTTTTTAATTAGATCATATTATTATATTATAGTGAATTTTGTTATTGAAAATAAAAAATGTATTGATGTATGGAAATATTAAAAATACACAAAATCGCCGAGCATGTTTGAAAGGTATGATTAATATAAAAGAAGTGAAAGAGGTATGTTAAGATCGTAGCAAATGGCATTCGATTGTCTCTATACCTACCCCTCTTGGGATAAAAGGCATGATGATAAATCGATAAATCGCTGTACATCCTATTATATTATATATATTATAAATGTGAGAGTTCGTATTGTTTGGATGTTTGACAGTCAATAATGCAAAAAGCTACGCTACATTTATCCAGGAAAAATCACGGGGACGAGAATATCAGAATACATTTTCGAATGTTTGACTAACTAACGGGGGTAGAAAATAAAATTAAAGGTAAACGTTTTGCTTATTTACATAAATTACGTCACTATTCCTAATAACTATAATATAATTAATAACTGCTAGTTTTATTTATTTATAAGTAATTATAAAAAAAATTAAGGGATGAATTTGTTGTTTTTTTTTTACTATTTACTACTACTTGTACTTATTACGCGCCATCTGTTTTTTTTTTTAATTTAATTTTTTATTTATGGTCACAAGTCTTACTCATTTAGCTTTATTTTATTATTTATTTTATATTATACTTTATTAGATATTTTCTGAGAGGTAAGTATTTTGAGAGAAAGCCATCTGAAAAATGAATAAATTTTATTTGTTTCAGAATCATGATTGTGATGTATTTAGTATATTTAGGATTAATTATCCTGGTTGCTATTTGGCTGAAATGGAGATTTCAAAACAGCAGACTTCTGGAACTTTCGAAGCAGTTCCCAGGACCTCAACCTCTGCCAGTATTAGGGAATGCTCTACATTTCATGGTGAAACCTGAAGGTATGTTGCTCCTACTACATTTTCAAATTAAATTAAGTTTGTTACGACTTTAAAAGCGAAGGTCAAGCTCATCTTGTATCTGTCAAAAATATCGCAAATCTCAGTTAATCCTGGAAATGTGAGTTTATTTATACAACATTTCCTTACCACACAGGTGATACTTAGTTATTATTTTAAATTGGATTGAGCCATATTTTTTCTAAATAGCCATAGTTTTCAAAATGCAAAAGCAAGGCTCGTTATGGAAATCTATGGCTATTTTGAACCCTAAATAATAAAAATATGGGTCAATACAATTTAAAATAATAACTATAAAATGTGTGGTAAGGAAATGTTGTATAAATAACTCCACTTTCCAGGATTAACTGAAATTAGCCATATTTTTAACAGTTATAAGATGACCTTGACCAACGCCAATCTTAGAAACTAGGTACCTAAGTGTTGCATGCATATGAGAACTATTCTATTGTTTCTCTTAGTTCAATGATTATTATTCAACAATATCAAAAAAAATATGAGAAAGCTATCACTTCGTCCCATAAAAAACATATAAATAAGAGAAAAAGTCGCACTATGGTGATATTGTGTCAAAAATGGGAAATGCTGAAATGGGTTTGACAATGATATGTTCAGCGATTTATAATAAAAATATGTATATATAGCGTAAATGTAATCTATGACTAAAGTTCAAATCTCACTCTTGTCTAAAATGCCAAGCATCAAATTATCAAACTAAGTAGGCGACGCATCACAGCTCAACTAACTCACAGTTTTACGCGCGACTTATTTTGTCCATATCTTTAGAAAGCGAGATGGAATGCTATTTAAATCGATAAGATAAGACCAAGATAAATTCACGTGCCAGAAACATGAGAAAGTACGATTTCTCAACAAAACCTGTCTTGCTATAATTGCGACTTCGGCTGTATACATCATACAAAAACTATTTAATAACAAGTTGCAGTTAATGATTTATTAAAATATATGAAATTATCTATGAAATAAACGTAATAAAAGAATTTGAGTCGCAAAATCGGTTAAAAATACGCGAAAAATTGAGGACTTTTTATTTCCATCACGATCATCACTACAAATCAAAACATAGTCCCCCGTCGCGTCTGTCTGTCTGTCTGTACCCTTTTCACGTAAAAGCTACTGAATTAATTTTGATGCAGTTTTCACCATTAGATTAGTCGATTTACTATGAAGGTTTATGAGTAGGGCCCGGATAAATATGTATTAAAAATTTCGAAATATGTAAATATAATATGGACTGAAAAAACTAAAATATGGAAAAAATATGTACAGTAAAACAACATTTCAAATAAAACTAAATTGTTTATTGCAAAAAATCAAAAATTACAATTTGATTCAGCTTCCGTTTCACTAACATTTGAATTGCAGTACATAATCACGTGTTTTTTTAAATTTTCAAAATTAAAACTTTTTCTATTTGGACGAAATAATGCTTTGTGATTGTATTTGCTGAATGATCTTTCAACATCACAGGATGTGATTGGAGCATATTTAAATTTGCATAATTCTGCAAGTGGGTAGGGTAGACCCTTCTAATCTTCCACACAGCATGCTGTTAATTTTTTTAGGATATGAAATCCTTTGATTTTTTCTATCACGTAGGTAACTAAATTTTTGCTTAGCAACTTAAGCAACGGGTCCTCCCGATTCAGAAACCTTCTTTTCGATATTTTCGATAATCTTCAAATTTTCATTTAGTGAAGTGGAAGATTGTTGCTTAAATTTATTCTTCCTTGTCAAATGTTGCTTGTTTTCAGCAGTAGACACGTTGTGATATTAAAAAACGTTGCTCGGTAGATATAGATTCTTCACAAGCATTACTTACCATCTGTAGTCAACGATTGGTTTGGGAAATCTTCAATATATTTTTCCAATTTGAAACGCAATGGTTACTTATCCTTAGGCATTTTTATCGTTTTGCCAGAATTTGTAGGAAACTCATAGCGCTGATGAAAATATGGATAAATTGATTGATATTTTGTGGAATATGGATTTATATTTAAAATATGGAAAAATATGGAAAATAAAACCTGAATTTTCACGATGTAAATAATATATTTTATGTAGAAACCATAATTATGAACGAAAACAATTTCAAATAAAAATATGTAAATACATATTAATCCGGGCCCTATTTATGAGTATTAAACATCATGTTTACGAGCTGATCAATAACAATTCTGAACAACATTTCTGAATCGCGAAAAAGTCAGCTGCAGCAAATTTTCATGGCGTATGCTGTCTACAAAATGTTGTAGGAAAGAAATGTGTAGAATAAAATGATCTACAAAAAGCACTGAATAATAGAGTTCAGTGACAAAAAGTGTTATTACAAAAGTGGGTATTACAATTTTAATAAACCTATATTGTAGGTACCCGTCGCTACTATTATAAAATATTAAATGCAAAATTCTAGAGCTCTTGTCAAATGTTTTAGGAGCCATGAGGCCACTGGCCACCCCTCTTAATATAATGGCTTAATAAAAGGCCAAGTGTTATCTAAAAGCTAAACCTACACCTACAATTACCTAAATTATTCATAACCTTTATGACCATATAGGAGTAATAACTAACAATTAAATAGGTCAACTCGATTGACTTCCTGTTAAATAATTATATTTTGTTGTTCCTAGTAAAATAAAGAGTGTTATAGGTTATAGGATTGATCTTAATTTATAATAAATCATAATAAATTTAATAATTCTCTCTTTATACGCAATACCTCATCATCCATTGGGCAACATTCTTATTTTTTACCAGTCGGCCATCTTATATATGTCAAAATTCTTTTTCGCTCCATGCTTCCTTCCATTATAATTTTGATATAATCATCTTGCCGAATCAGGTCTCCCAGCATTTTCCTTCACCATACTCAAAACTAGTTCCTTTGTTTGTTTGTTTGTTTGTCCAATCTTTCTCCTGAGTTTCCATCCTTGTTTCACATTCATAAAGTGCAATGCTCCAAATGTACACCTTTACAAGTTTATTGCAAACTCGACCTGATATTCTGGCCTTGAAATTGGTTGAGCTTTACTTGCCATCGATATTCTTGATTTTATTTCTGGTTTACATCTGGAGTTCTTAGTGTAGTACAACCAAAAAGTGTCGTATGGGTAACAGTAGGTAAGTATATAACCCAAATTCTTTTAATAAAAATATTAGAAAAAATACATTTAATAATTTATTTCTCCCGGAAAAAAAATATTGAAATCTTTCATAATAATGCAATGCAAGTAAAATTAACAATTGAAAACAGCTCTGAAAATTCGTTAATAATTTTACATTCGGTTTTATATTAAATAGGTCATAGGTTTAATTGCTATTATTACATTTATTTATAGTAAATTGTTAGATGTCCATAAAATTATATAAACAAGTTATGTACCGCTAATTTGTTCCTAGGAAATAAATACTGCGCATTCGCGAGCAAGCATTTCTGGGTTATTAGATATTACCTTTTGTTGGCAACTGACATGCAGGATGGCAATTAGAAATGATTAAATTGTTATAATATTAGTACTTAGTTAGCGGAATCAGACAAGTACGAGTCAACTTCGCGCATCGTTTACAAATTATTGTCCCACAAAATCGTCTTCAAAAAAAATCTTCAGAAGCGTCGGTTACACAAAAAACTCAGAACCTTCGGCAAAGGAAATTTAAATATAATCGTTTACCGAAACTTCTGAGCTATCAGCATAACTCATGTTTATTCTTCTTTGCTATTTTTCAGTATCTTATTTTTATCCATATTTAGAGACTTCTGTATAGCGACAATAATATCGATATAATCACTAAGTACTACAGTAGAACCTCGATTATCCGAACCAATTGGGACCGAGACTAGTTCGGATAATCGAAACGCGGGTTTTTTGGGATAAGATCATAAACGACACCTTTTTACATACATAGGTACATATTAAAATTTTACATACATATTAACGTTGAAATATAATATATACATTATACATATATGTTTTTTTAACATCTGAAAAAAGGCAAAGTGGCTTTGGACAAGTATTACTGACAAATGCGTGTTTTTTTTTTAAATTAAAGTTATAGATATTTTTGATATTCAACTTTTATTTGTTTACCCAAAAAAGATTATGCTTATATTTTTTTATAATGTGACAATAAAAAAAACTAACTAATTTTATATATAAGTATCTAATAGGTTGCATTCATTTTATTATATTTTATTTCACCACTCCCTAATTCTTTAAACTTAAATGTTTGGTTTTATAAGTTAACGTATAACACTTCCTTATAATGATGTTGACTAGTTAAAATCTTGGTTCAAACTAACTATAATCAAGCGACGTTGTCATTTAAAAGTTAATTTCTACATGATAGATTATTGTAACATTGTATAAGTACTTCGGAAATTGATTACCTATCTAGGCAAATTACATATCACAAAAAAAGACTTAAGAATCGTGATAGAAATGACCGCTTTTTATGCGATTAAATCTGCAATACCAGATTTACTAATATTAAAATATATGTATCTAGAATACAGTGTCTATTTTTAAGCTTTTTATGATTCAGGGAAAAAATTAAACGATATCAAATTAAGTAGGTAAGTATATAATTTTGTAAAACTTATTCTGGAAACCTCCGTTTAGATATATAATAATCTGGAGTTATAGGTAAGAGAGCAGATTGACAGACAAACCACAAAGTCAAATAGAGATTATAAAGTGTGTTTTTTTATTATTAGTATCCATATAACCACTTCTGATGAACAAAAAAAACCGCCTTCAAAACCAAAATGTGCTTTCCGAAAGCAAATGCACAAGTCACAATAAAAAAAAATACCCAAATCGCTTCAAGTGTGCCTATAAAATTTGAAGAGTTCTCGATTTCTCCAGGATCCCATCATCAGATCCTGATCTGATGACCATGGGACCACCTGGAAAGTATACCCTTTTAAACAAAAAAAAAATCCAAATCGGTCCAGGCGTCTTCAAGTAATCGGGGATCATACATAAAAAAACATAAAAGATTCCAACGAATTGAGAACCTCACAGAACTTCTATACTAATCTGTGGAAAACCTCCTCCTTAAAATAAAGAAAACGTATCGAACGTGGTGTTATTGGTGTTATCTAAGTTAAATTGATGCTTCAGATTTTTTTGAAACATATCGAACTAGTTTAAAAAAATCTGTATCTCAAAGATCTGTCCAACTTTTTAATAAAGTTTTTTTTTTTTTTTAAAATAGTTAGTAAATATTAATACTTTTAAAATAGCTTTTTTGTCTTTAGATATGAGTATATCAAGAGACCTATTTGGCGTATCTAATCTGTCTCCTACCTAATTATTGTTTCTTGTGTGCCAAACGGCTATCGTACGTAGATTTGCGGTTTTTTTAACGTAGGCCGGTATCGGTGTGTCGTGCCGGTCGTGCGTCGGTGGCCGAGTGGTTAAAAGACGTCTTGTATTACTAGGCAGCCCACGGGTTCGATCCCGGATCCCGGCCATGAACCAATGGGTTTTTTCAATTAAAAACTTATGTACCTACATAATCCGACAAACCACACTTAAAGGCTTTTACATCTAAATATACCTTAACAGAATTGGCCACTCGTTAGGTATAGCCTCACAAATACCATCGGCTAAACGAGGGAGACTTAGTCTTCCGCTGGGTACCCTGGGACCGTAACACGGTTTCGGGAGCTGTAAGGCAACACGTGAAGAAAGAAAGAAAGAAAGAAAAGATTAAGTATTAGTTCTGATTTTAAACCTTAAAAAATACAAGTTTATAAAAACCGACCAAGTGCGAGTCGGACTCGCGCACGAAGGGTTCCGTGCCATTATCTATAAAAACGGCAAAAAGTCACGTTTGTTGTATGGGAGGCCTTTTAAATATTTATTTTATTCCGTTTTTTAGTATTTGTTATTTGTAACAGAAATACATAATCTGTGAAAATGTCAACTGTCTAACTATCACGGTTCATGAGATACAGCCTGGTGACAGATGGAGAGACAGACAGACAGACGGACGGACAGCAGAGTCTTAGTAATAGGGATTCCATTTTTACCCTTTGTGTACGGAACCCTAAAAACGGATTTATATGTTGGGCCTATCTTACTCAATTTTTTATGAGCTGTGGATAACTCAATGAGCGTTCGGATCACGTCGTGATAATTTGCAGTACGGCAACATAATTAGACATTTTGTTGATTTCTCTCAAGATATAACCTAGTTCTGACAGTTAGGTTAACACTCGGTAAGAATAACTAACTAAGGTTTCTTTATTTTTTTTAATAGAAACAAGAAGCCGACAAATACACTGGTACTTTACTTATGGCTCCTAAAAACTGTGTTACTCAGGCGTTACCCAGACAAAAAATCTTCAGGGGGGTGGAAAAGCCAGCATATAATGTCAGGAACTACCAGTCCCATTTAAGAAAAATTGTAGAAGTGTCGTGGGACACCCGGTTGAATATTCTGCTATATGACTATATAGTAGAATATCCATAATTTGTATAGGGGTAAAAGTTTCCCAAGTTAATTGTATAATATAATTACTATATCTCAATGCATGTGTGTGTGTATGTGTGTGTGTGTGTGTGTTTGGAGAAGTGGGGGTTGTGTATTACACTTATCATTTTGTTTAATACTATTTTATTTCAATTTTTTATTTATCATTTATTGATCGAATAATTTTATTTTTAAATGCCTGCTTAGACCAGCAGAAGAGATCGATGTCATCAAACATTTTATTATATATCTTCGGGAGCCTAAAAAGAACGGAGTTATTAATATAATTAGTACCGTGGATCTGTTCATAAAACAGTGAGGGCTTCACTCGTTGGGGACGGCGTGTAGGTATTCTGAATCCCAATGCTGCAACAAGCGATGGACAACTCAGATGACCATTGGCAATATCACAGAGCAGACCCATATCTGTCACCAAACGTCTCTCCTCCAAGGTCATTAGCTGGTACTTTCTGCAACTATCTGCATAAGTTGTCATGGAGTTGCGGCATTTGTAATTTAAGCTTTTGACGAACATTTTTTGTACACTTTCCAGTCTTGCCTTATGCACAATGTATTGCGGTGACCATATAGAGGAGGCGTAATCCATAACACTACGGACATAAGAAAAATATACAATTTTCAGGCTTTCAGGTTTTCTGAAGGGTTCGCACACTCGCAACACGAAACCAAGATTTCTATACGCTTTGTTTGTGACAGAGTGTATGTGGTCACAGAACGTCAGTCTATCATCAAGAATTACACCAAGGTCTCGTACAGTATTCGTCCTTTCTATGGGGGTGTTATTAAATGTATAATTAAAAATGACTGGATTTTTGCTGCGAGTAAAACTGATACATTGACACTTCTTGATATTTACGGTGATTCTGTTTTCATTGTAGTATGTGTGCAATGCATCTAGATCTTCCTGTACTCTATGACAATCCTGAATATTAGCCACCCGCATATACACCTTTTTATCGTCTGCGTATAATAATACCTACACAAATACGCTTATAACTACTTATCTATTAGAGTTTAGGATTTTTTGTAGATCATTTTATTTTAATCAATTATTTCCTTCATCATTTTGTTACATCTAATACGTATTATTAGACAGGATACGCCACGAAATTCGCGCTGGAGCACAGTTTTCCCCGACTTGATTCACAAATGGTAAGGCTCTAAATTTTGCCACTTTTTTGTCTTTCAGCGTGTCCTTATCAGTATTTCAAAATGTATAACATTAAATGACTTGTTATTTTTTCCCATATCATTTATGGACTAGGTGTTCCAATAATAAAATACTAAAGATACTTTAAACTTGAACAAAAAATATTTTTTTTACACGAGACGTATTCAATTTCTCATAGAAAAAAAAGTGTCCTTTTTTGTAAAGTTGCACTTCAACCATTTCTACAAAAAAATAAGTAATAGATTCAGATGTCCTAACCTGTAATCAAACAATAGTTTGAAATACTCTTTCATATTTAATTATTATTGGAAGGAGTTCACTATAATAACATGCTTTTTTATTGATTTTAGTTTTGTCCAACGACATTGTGCTTTAATGTTACTCATTTTACGTTACCCATTATCTAAATAATTTCTTAAGTTCACTAGCTGAAATTGGTATTATACTCTGGCAACATTGAATACATTCAGTCATTCGAAATAGGAAACCAAACAGCCCTATTGTTTTCTCAGTAAGTGTCAAAACCCGCAACTGTTCACACGTCGTCACAAATTTCGGAACGGAGTGTAAATCGATTGCAAGGTAAGTTTCTGGTTTTTAACTTTTTTTTGTTTTGGATATATTAGTTTAAATTGCAAGGAATCGCTGGCGCGTTGTTTTAACCTAGGAAATCGCATTATTAATGACTTTTCATTGAATATTTTACTAGACGTATCGCTTTTACGTTACTTTAATGTTACCTTTACGTTACTGATAACCGAACCTAATGTTACTGTAACGTAAACGACAAGTAAAGGCTAACACATACCAGTAAATTTACATCTTTTTATATTACATGACGAAAATCGGGTATGTTTGCCATTCAAAAAGTACTAGATCGACTTTAAAAATTATTTCTTCTCTATATAAAAGCTTCATATCAGCAACTAACATAGAATATAATACCATCACTTACATTAACGGGTAGGAGTGGGCAGAGAGCGATCTTCGAAACTACTTGTCCGATTTATAAAAATCTTTTACTAATAGAATGGAATTTCAGGATGGACATAGGCTATATACTATCACGCCATGACGACAGGCAAGGGTGGGCAGAGATGTGAAACAGAAACTACTGAACGGATTTCGTCGAGACTTTCACGGGAAGGTAAAGGAATTTGAAGTGTTTTGTGTATATACTATCATGCTATGACAACGGGTAGGTATGTACAGAGAGGTAAATAAGACAAAAAGCGGGTATGTTTGCCAATATTCCAAAATAGACGCGGGCAACAGCTAGTTATGTATAAATGTGAACATTATTGATTTTTTATTGTATACAGATGCCTATGACGCCAGCAGAAAAACAGAAAAAATATCGAGAGAGGATGAAAAATGAGAACCCTGATTTCCTATAGATTTGTTTTAAATTTTAGCATTCAACTAATTCTGAATAAAATTATTATAAAAAGATCACTGAATTTTAATTCAATAACTTTATAAAATTTTAATAGTGTGTAATAAGCTTTTCATCACTTTAACGTTACTTCTACGTTACGGTAACGCAAAAGCAACTACGTTACTTCTATGTTACATGTGGCAAAATTTAGAGCCTTACCCAAATACTGTTAATGCTCAGCTCCTAAACATGATAAGTCCATGTTTAATACTCCTAAACCTTCCTCCTGAATCAACCTATCTAATAGTAAAAACCACAACAAAATCTGTTTAGTAGTTTTTGCGTGAAAATGGCCTAGACAGACAGACCCGACAGGGGACTTTGTTTTATAATATTTATTTAGTGATGATTAGGTTGAAAATAATAATTATTTCCATGTAAGTAAACCCTCTACGCAGAAATCTAGTTGTATTTATTCCGGATCAGAATCATGAATAATTCATCAATTTTCCTGTAGGTACAACCATTATGGAAACCAGTCTCGTATACATAATATAATATTATATTTAGCCAAGTTTTCTAGTATATTATTTAGGTTATTGAAAGTGTATTTTTTTTTACTTTGCATACTTGGTAAACAAAGTTTGCATGTCTTTTTCAAATAAGTTGTCATTTAGAGCGGTATCACATTGGCGATCTGCGAGCATGTTTCCGACGAGGCGATCGGTCAACGCGCGGACGCCGCGTTTGCGCAGCGAGCTCGCTGCGGGCGCGCAACTAGCACTCGCCGTTCGATCCGCGTGTTGAACAGTCAATAACATAATGGATTCTGACGAGGAAATACTGCTGTTGGCTTTGTTACTTCGAAGAAGACATAGGAGACGAAGACACACAAAACGACGATTTTGGGAGGATCCATATGTACTATTCGACAGGCAGAAAGCGACTATTTTGTGTTTTTTTGTAAAAAGATCAAAAATAAATCTAAAAAAATCGTTTGGATAATAGACAGATAATAGAGTACTCAAACTTTTCTGCCTAACACCATAGGCACAATAAAGCCACAAAGGTGACAAGAGCTAGGTATGTAAAGTGCGAGTCGGACTCGCGCACCAATGGTTCCCGTATCATTATCTATAAAAACGGCATAAAAAAAAAAGTTTATTCTGTTTTATAGTAGGTATTTGTTGTTATAGGGGCAACAGAAATACATCATCTGTGAAAATTTCAACTGTCTAACTATCACGGACAGACAGACAGACAGACGGATGGACAGCGGAGTCTTAGTAATAGGATTTTTGGGTACTGAACCCTAAAAACAGTAGGTACGCAAGTGACTTAATTATTGTTGTTAGGTTTTAAACTATGCTAGATATATTGTTCCTCGTAGATAACCAAGTTTGATAACTGGTTACGCCTCTTAACTTTTGTCCCATACAAAAACGGACTTCAGCAATTCAAGTATTGTACAAAACTTATAAAAAATAGCAAGTTTTAGTTATGAAATTATCTACACTCAATATGTAAAAAATATGTCAATATCAGCTACATCTAGGTTTCATGAAGCCCTGAAAGTCATCAATTTCACGCATATTTTTAACCGACTTTGCGACTCGAGTTCTCTTAATATATTTACTAATCTATATTTTTATTACTTACATATTGAGTAAAAATGATTTCCCATACTTTATGGATCCATTAACTAGAACTTGCTATTTCTAATATTGTTTGTACAACACTTGAATTGCTGAAGTCCGTTTTGTGTATTTTATTGAACCGATTTTGTTTGGAAATTTTCTTTCTCTATTTATTTATTTCGCTCGGATATTGGGTGAAAGAGATGCAAAATTTTCGAACACGTGCATTTTTTAGTTGGTTAGGTTAGGTTAGAAATGAGTTTTTTTTTTCATAGAAAACTGGCAAGGGGTTATCAAATTGGATAATTATAGGTACTTAGTAAAGATAAACACGATATAATAAAATAAAAGGAAATCTTTTTTATTGTTTTCCTTATTTATTACAGAAATGGCTACCACTTTTAAAAAGCTACTTCATGAGTACGGATCCTGGTTCAGATTTTGGTTGGGTCCGGAACTTAATATTATTGTGAATGATCCAGATGATATAAGGGTGCGTATTCGCTTTCCGCCTCCACACTAAAAAAAATTATGTTGCACCCTAGCATGCGCATGGAACCTAGACGCAGTCAATTCTACTAATTTAATCTTAATATCAACAGAATAAAGAAATTGAACACCTATTTTGATTCTTGCATACATAACGGCATAAAGGCAAAAGGCAGTTATAATTTCAATGGCATCTTTTTTTTATTTCTTCACGTGTTCCGGTTCCAGGGTACCCAGCGGAAGACCAAGTCTCCTTCGTTTAGCTGATGGTATTTGTGAGGTTATACCTAACGAGTGGCCAGTTCTGTTGAGGTCTATTTAGATGAAAAGCCTCTAAGTGTGGTTTGTCGGATTCTGTACATATTTTTTTAATTAAATTGGTACATGGCCGGGATCCGGGAACGAACCGGGGGAGTTAGCACAGATTTTGACAGCGACACTTTCGTTTCGGTCGAATGGCCTTGAACAGGCCAAAACGTTCATGTCCAACAAGGACCGGCCAGAGATAGCCCGGGGCCGAGAGGTCCGGCCCAACAATGTGCGGGCAAATTCCGTGTACTTGTCTTTGTCCGGCCAAGCAAATTGCTCGGCATTCTTGTGCAGGGCATGCCCGGTCCGGGCTATCTCTGGCCGGTCCTTGTTGGACATGAACGTTTTGGCCTGTTCAAGGCCATTCGACCGAAACGAAAGTGTCGCTGTCAAAATGTATGCTAACTCGGCCGGCCACCGACGCACCGACAGTAATATTTTTAAGAATCAAAGTTTATTTGTATGTATGTGGAAATCTCTGGAACTAGTGAACCGATTCTAAATATTATTTATATTTCGAAAATTTCCTTGGACGAAGCCGAAACTAAAACTTGGTTAAAATTTGTTACATCAAAAAACACACCTTCACGGCCTTTATACCTTGCTGTGTGTGCGATCCCGTAACCGCAGTAACAGTGTCCATATTTTGCCAGTTGTCCATATTGAACAGAACAGGTGACAAGCCTGTTGCGGAACTCATGTAACGCTTCTTTAACAGACGTAAATACCTGTTATTTTTAGAAGAAGTGCGGACGCCGGGTTAACGTGCCCTCCGAAGCACGAGGAGTCGATTAAAGGTCATTATTAATTTGTTAGATGGCCAATAAATGTGTGGATATAGCCACAGATGGAAAATTTAATGTTAAATTAATTTACAGATAATGTTGACTAGTTCGAAGGTCAGTGTCAAGGGTCCAGGTTACAAGTATATGGCTGATTTATTGGGAGGAGGAATTCTAAGTGGATCAGGTAAGAAAATTTCAAAAACTAAAAGGTGCTGAATACTTTAATATCTGGGAAAACACATCATCTGAAATCTCGCAAGCTTATCGAAAATTTATAAAAAAAAATCTTATCTTTGCTGTCTTAACTATTGCTGTCAGAATCATCCTAACTTCTGTAATATTATAAATGAGAAAGTGTGTTTGTTTGTTTGGCTTTTTGTGACGTTAAAATAGAGCAACGGAACGACTTGATTTTTAGGGTTCCGAAAATAATCCGATGAAAAAACGGAAACCCTTACAGGATTATTCATGTCTGTCTGTCAGTCTGTCACAGCTCATTTTCTCCGAATCTACTGGTCGAAAAATGTTGAAACTTGGTACATAATTATATTTCATGAATTTAGATTTTGGGGGGAAAATTAAAACGTTTTTTTTTCAAGTGCATTAGTATCAAAAGTGCAGACATATCAAATGAAAGGTCTTGTTATAAGAAATATGAACAAATATTATATTTTTTTTGTAATTTTAAAATGCATAATTTAAATCACATTAAAGAAAATATACGAAAATTTACCGTCCACCAACCCGAAACTACTAAGTCCAAATTTTTTTAAAAAGAAATAGGGAATATTATATAATAATAGGGCTTTTCTTATAGTTTTAATTACAGGAAAACCTAAAGTTCTGACCGACAAAAGCCGACTCAGCGCGCGAGTCTTACTCTAATTGACCAATTATTTAGATAGTTGGAGAGCTCGTGTTGGTATTTAGGATGCAATGTCAATAAACTTTTATCAGTCGCAAAATATACCTATTATAGACATAGTATTATTTCCTTTCTTTGTATTGATAGGCGAGTGAACCCACAGGTAAAAGCTAGTAAACAATATTCCAAAGACAACCACGTCAGTCTGGAGCAGCCTAACCTTAACCTGAGTTTTTTTCAGGGCCCGTTTGGAGACGTCATAGAAAAATAGCCAATCCTAATTACGGAAAACGTGCTATTGAAAATTACGAAGATATAGTCAATATTGAAATCAACGGCCTTGTAAAGCATTGTCGACAATTTTCTTCAGGAAGCAAATGTGATATTTATCGAAGCGTTGTGAAATTCACAAGTTACAGTGCATGTCGTAAGTATTTTGAACTCCAAAAATATTCTTCTTTGATCAATCCGTTTTCCAAGTTTAGCGCTGTCATACAGACCAACGCTGGAACATCGGCGACGATTCTGAAAGGTTTCGTACAATTAAAATTTAGAGACAAGTTCACTGCCTCCCTGTGTGTTTCCCTTAGTATTAAAATTATCAATTAAATCATGGGCGTATTGCTACTGACTTTTTGACAGGGGTGACACTTTATTTCTGCAATGGGCTCGAAGTATCACTATTTTAAATATCTAACTAATCGGTTCAGTGGTTTCAAGTTAATAAGATAACCACCATTTTAAGTTAGGTATCTAAATACAAACTTAAATTTTCTAATTATTTATTTCAGAAACACTAATGGGCCTTTCTAGAGAGGAAACTCTGAATCTTCCTCATTTTGAAGAAATTGTGGAAAACTCTCCACCGTAAGTTTTGACATTTTGATATGGCGATAATATAAAATTGTTACTACCCCTGATCATCGAAGAACTTTTCATTTACCCCAGAACTAATTAAAATATGCAAATTATTGTTATTCCACTAGACAGAGCACATAAATGAAAATAAATATTTTCATTTCAGAATATACGACATAGTATTCGACAGAATGACAAAATGGTGGTTAAAAATTGACCCCATATTTTGGTGTACCGAATCATATAGGACACAGACGAAATTTATAAAAATAATGCACAAATTTAGTCAAGCAATAATAGACCTTAGATTGAAGAAGTTAAGCTCTATGGACGAAGAAAGTAAAGCCAGACTTATGAATAACGAAGAAGATCCTCAGAAGATTACTGAGCTCAGTGTTATAGATAGACTTATATTATCAAAGGAACTGACAAATCTGGAATTGTTGCAAGAAACTTTTACGGTTTTCACTTCCGTGAGTATAAGATATTTAAACATAAAATATTTCTTCATTATCGGGTTTCATTTTCAAAATCTTTTATCTTTTTACAATTATTTTTACTGACAGTTATAATACTGCAAACATTCTTCCTCAGCCTATCAGTTTTATCAGTGCCTTCTTTTTCATGACTTGTACAGTAATTTCACCTAGACAGACCAATTTAATTTTTTCTTACGGGGTAGGATAGAGAACAGCTCTCTCGGCCTTTATTTATTACAAAATATTACTTATCTTACTTTTCAGAGTCAAGAAGCGTCTGCTAAAATAGCGTCAGCCTTAATCCTCATGATGGCACATCACCCTGAATGTCAGGTAAAATATATTACAATGTAGCTGGTAACGCGGTATGGGTAGCCAGGAACGATGCTGATTCATTAAATTATTTCAGGATAAATTGTATGAAGAAATTAAAACAGTTTTGGGCGATACGGACCGTGATATAACTGAACAGGACTTTAAGGACATGATCTATCTCGAAATGGCTTGTAAAGAGGCACTAAGAATGTTTCCAATTGGTGCTCTGTTGCAGAGAACTGTCACCGAAGATATCGAAATTAGTAAGGATATTATTTTTTCTTGTATAGGTCCTTCGGTCTCAAATCACCCCAACATAACAAGCCCAATATGTCATGTACTATATGAGGAATTCTTGGGTTTACCCTCAAGTTTTTGATGGGTACCCTGGAGTCAATAATACGGTTCCAGGAGCAAAGCAACTCGTTCAGATATTTGTTATATTATATACTAGGGAAGGATTACCCAAATAAAGTAGGTATATTTTTTGCCCAAAATAATTTTATTTCTGACTAGCTTTCCACTCCCGGCGTCGCCTGTGGAATTTATAGCACGGGATAATGTAGCCTCCTATTAGAGAAAGAATTTTCAGAATCAGATCAGTAGATCTTTTGTAGATAATAAGTTAATTGATATGGCTAAGAATAGTATAGGAGACTTCTCTAGGGGTTTGATTCCAAGTATTTTATAATAATGGTATTGATCAGCGGCGTAACTATATACCTACACAATAGACCAGTAACAGTTTTTCCAAACGTAGGTAGGTAGGAAAAGGCTAAAAGAATATAAAAATTGCGTAGATATCCAGATTTATTTTTGTTGTAATTTACGTTTGTCGGCTCGTACAGTGATTTTTCTTTTCTACCACGTTGACCTGACCCCTGGCTCTCGGGCACCTCGCACCTAAGTAGTTACGTTTCTGATATTCATTTCTCAAAATTACAGGCAAAGGTATTATACCAGCTGGCTGTTCACTGACAGTACCACTGTACTTTCTTCAACGTGACCCACGCTTCTGGGATAGACCAAATACTTTTAATCCAGAACGCTTTACTCCAGAAAATATAAAGAAGAGACCAACTCACTGCTACATACCATTTAGTCTTGGACCTATGGATTGTCTAGGTTTGTATTTTATTAAATTGTAGGACACTGACACTGGTGCCACACTGCAAGGTATAAAGTTCGTGAGAGAATATCTGAAAAAATATTCAGAACTTTTGGTTTTGGATAAACTTTAAGACAGACAGACTTCTGAAAACAGTTAGGTACTTTTTTACTGTGAAATTTGAAGACCTCGTCAATACAAACATTTTGACACCTCCATTATGTGACCTATAGCTTCCGGAGATATGGGCATGTCGCACTTTTGCTGAAAAAGGGGCCCCTACGGAAGCGATCGAAAAAACATTTCCAATGGTAAAATATTCGAAGTAGGATGTATTATTTTTCTTCTTTTCAGGAAGATACTTCGGAACCAAATTAATAAAGACAGTCTGCGTAAAATTACTACGTGAATTTAAAGTTTCTCCTATTGACAATAACATTGGTTATGAAGACATGAAAATGAACATAGCCATATCTGCTTCACCACTAGAAGGTTACTGGGTTACAATAGCACCAAGACATTAAACATTTTTGAAAAAGAGTGGGCTAATAGATATGGGCTATAGGTACGAAATAAAAGAGAATCACATCTATATTATAAAAATTTTACTCGTAGTATAAAACATGACGCTAGGTCTTTTGGGTGCGGAGCAGTTAGTGTCAATGTTCCTTATTTGGCGAATTGTGTCGTGATTTTAAAATTCCACTGGTGAAGCCGAGGCGGATCGATAGTTATCTATCAATTGCAAAAGATATTTGTGCAGTAGATAATGTTAAAATTAAGGACCTATAAAATAATAGTATAATGTATAATTTTAACCGCGACACTTCCGTTTCGCTCATTCTTTCGTTTTCGGTCGAACGAAAGTGTTACAAAATGGTAACATATATTTGTTATCGGTAGACTTTTTCATGACTCAAACAAACGTTACCTAGTCAGTTACTGTCACATTGAAAATTGCTTCTGACAGCATTGGACTTATTTATTGAAATTACGCGATTATACGAATTTTGCGGATATTGATTAAATTTTTTTTTCTTAACAATTTGATATGCGTTTGAATCAAGTCTACCGCACCCCTTGACGAAATTATTAATATAGATAGTACCTATAGATTTACTCGATGATATTGATGAGTAATGAGATCATAGATAACATTAAATAGTATTGATATATGTTAATATTTAATATTAATAAACTTGCAATAATGTAATAAGCTTTGTATGTAACCAAATAAACTTTGTAAAGCGAGCGTTATTGTTACCAACCCTATAACGCAGTGTTTCTCAAAGTGGGCGATAACGCCCCCTTGTGGGCGCTGGAGGCCTAGAGGGGGGCGGTAAGGGGCCCAGAAAAACTAATATAGCACACTATATATAAATTAAAGTAATGAATTTCATTGTGATTTTTAAAATGTGGTAAAGTAAATAAATTGGGGGGCGCTGAAAAATAATTGATTTTCAAAGTGGGCGGTAGACAAAATAAGTTTGAGAACTTCTGCTATAACGCGATGTTCGTTGCACGTGCTGCGGCGGTCTGTGTACCTAGTAATATGAGCTCATGCTCTGTTCGTCGAGTTCAATTTTACAGCCGTACCGTACCGTCACCAAAATGTTTGTAAGCAGATAAATATTACGTCGGTTTTATTCAAGATCAAAGCAGTGCGGTGCGACATGGCATAGTGTATCTATTGAGCGAGGAAATGGAGCGAGCGTTATTGTCATCATGTCACAGGACCTAGTATTTTTGATAATAATTAATTTTAGTTAGTTTTTAGTTTAAATTTATATTATAATTTTGATAATGTGAACGATTTCATAAAGGTGTAAAGTATTTTTCCTTAAATATACCTAAATGTTTTTTTATTTAAAAAAATCATAATAAAACCCATGCTCCGAGAATTTGTAGGCTTCAAAATTCCAAGTAGGTAACTTTTTGCATTCTGGACAAATATTGGGACAGACTGACAGGTATATGGTTTCAAGCACAAAATAAAAATAAAAACTTGGGTATACCTCAAACTCAAGACCCAAGACTCTGGATCTATTCTTCTGACATGTGTTTGTATAGATTCTAGGAATAGTTTTGATCCTTTTAACCAGCAGTCCTTTAAGCAGTTCACTTTGGAATTTTGGATACACCGACGGCGAGTCCATCTGCAACCTTCCACACTGCTTCCACATCTTATATACATCTGAACCCAGTTGTGGACACTCAAAGCGGTGATATTATATCCACTATTAAAATATCTGAAGTATTAATTTCAAAGCAAAAGATTCCTGAAATTTCTAAATTATCGATCTAATACTATACCTATATTGAAAACTGTCGCGCCCTCAAACTTCTAACACTCGAAGAGAGGCGTACCTACTTTGACAGACATGTTATTTATTGCTTTTTGACATCATCCGCGGCCTCAAGCTGCTGGCGGGGATATCCCTTTGCGCGTCCAGTCGACACTTCACTAAATTATGAAAACATAATTCAGTGTTATCTAGACTGGTACGCACTTACAACCATCAATTCCAGGTTATCGATATATTCTATGAATCAAGAAAAAACTAGTTCATAATAGAAAAAATGTTATCGACAATAAAATAAACAACTAATATGTATAATTATATAACAAAAACTATATAATATATATCCACATACACTTTCCATTCACACATACATACACACACACATACACCATAGAATTTAACACACGTTTGTTATAAGCATTACTAGTAACCTTTAATTGGCCTTATTGATATGTATATAAGGTACCTACATGTATATAGTATGTAAGGTACATGTATTATTTTAAAATAATTATTAATATAGGTAGTACAGTATGTTTAAAAAGATGGCAGCCAAACTACACGACATAATTATATGCTCTATATAAATCCCACTTTTCTATAAAATCTCTGCCTATCCCTGAGACAGACGTGAATGTAATATATTGTATAGTACCTACGTAAATATGAGAAGGATGGCTAAAAGATGGTTTTGAATTAGATTTGGTATCACAATAAAATCTGATCAATACTTTGCATGTTGGCCAGAGATTCAGAAGATGTGCGGACGAAGTCATTGCGTACCGTCCGAAGTCACAATATTCTATTGAAACACTTATTTTTTATAGCCACCGACGCGCCGGCTTCGCACGGGTATAAAAGTTGTTTCTGAAATTTATCCCGGGGGAATGAAATATAAGAACAATGACGTATAATATAAGTATATCATTGGATAAGAAGTAGCATAATGTCACTACCCGGCCCTCCAACTATTTCTTTGCAAAAAATCCGTTGCCCTGTTTTGATGTGAAAGACGAAAAAAACAAAGACACAGTTTTGCATTTATACAAATAAAAAAATTAAGTATTTCAAGTATTAATTTTATGATTTCAAAATTACGCGATTACACGATACTCAACCATAATGACGATTTTTAGAATTTCTGTTTGGCTGTCTGTAGCTATACCTACTCTGTTCCAAACTTTCAGAGATCATAGAGGGCAGCTCTCAGGGCAGCTAGACTTAGAACCTGCATGTTTCATTTGTGATACTTACCAAAATTCCACGGGCGAAAAGCCGGTTTTAACAATTTGTGGTTATAATAAGAATTGAACGTATCGCCCCGTACTGTAGTACCTATTATTAAGTATAATATTCTGTGCCCGTACGTAAAATAAGTCACAGGGATTCCCAAAACTTAGGCTGATTATACATTAGGAAAGTAATATAAAATTTTATAGGAAAATGGGTGATAAAATAAAGGATTATTTTGCCCCTGTTTACTCTTTCATAATCAATCACAAAGCTCTTAAATTTTAAATTATTAAGAGCTTTGTGATAGATTATGAAAGAGAAAACGGGAGCAAAGTTTGTCCACCCATATTTCCTATTCAATAAAACCCATTGAAAAAATAACAGCTATTTTACTTATATATATTCAATGAATAACGGATTATTTACAGAGAAATTGGGAATAGTTTATCCCAGAAAAAATATGGATATAGGACCCTTAAACCTGAGCTGTGGATAGCCAGTTTTAATGTATGTACACCGATTAATCAGCCAGTTGTGAACCGATTTTGATGATTTCTTTTTTATTCGATAGATCCTTTCTCCGGATTAGTCCCATTTTTTCTTTTGTATCAAATTTTATTCCGTGGTCTAGTGGTTAAGGATTAATAATCGCGTACTGATACTGTGAGAATGAAATGGATAAAATGTGGTAAGTACATAATGTCACTGAGGGTAGATAGAAAAAAAATTTCATCACGGCATTCGATAATGCCGATGCATAGTGCCTTCCTACATTATCTGAAAAACTTCCTCCAGAGGACTTGTTCCCTAATATTGGATCACAGAGTATGTGTACCTACTGTCTATTTACCTATCTACTTTTATATTATAAAGAGGTGATTGTTTATTTTTTTAAATTATTTCACTAATCCCTAACCAGTAAATAATTGACCAAGTTGCGAGTAGGTACCATTTTTTATTTCGTTTTTTTTTTAGGTTTTCCTGTAAACTATGTACGTTCACATGTGACGATTTTAGCTACTTAAATCCTCCTAACTGTCTTTATTTGAGCACTATTAAGCTAGCAGACACTCGACGGCGGCACCAGCTCGGACCCGGCTAGTTTTTTGTAGCTTTTTTGTAGCTTTTTTGTAGCTTTTTTGTTACGTTGGTTTTTTTTTTGTAGCTCTTACCAATTCCGAGAAAAACGCAAAACTGCTAGCTTAAATATCAATTGTAGCGGCACCAATTCGGACCGGGTTAGTTTTTTGTAGCTTTTTTGTTACGTTGGTTTTTTTTTTGTAGCTCTTACCAATTCCGAGAAAAACGCAAAACTGCTAGCTTAAATATTAATTGTAGCGGCACCAATTCGGACCCGGTTAGTTTTTTGTAGCTTTTTTGTTACGTTGGTTTCATTTTTGTAGCTCTTACCAATTCCGAGAAAAACGCGAAACTCCTAGTTTAAATATTAATTATAGCGGCACCAATTCGGACCCGGTTAGTTTTTTGTAGCTTTTTTGTAGCTTTTTTGTTACGTTGGTTTCATTTTTGTAGCTCTTACCAATTCCGAGAAAAACGCGAAACTCCTAGTTTAAATATTAATTGTAGCGGCACCAATTCGGACCCGGTTAGTTTTTTGTAGCTTTTTTGTAGCTTTTTTGTTACGTTGGTTTCATTTTTGTAGCTCTTACCAATTCCGAGAAAAACGCGGAACTCCTAGTTTAAATATTAATTGTAGCGGCACCAATTCGGACCCGGTTAGTTTTTTGTAGCTTTTTTGTTACGTTGGTTTCATTTTTGTAGCTCTTACCAGTTCCGAGAAAAACGCGAAACTGCTAGCTTAAATAACAATTGTAGCGGCACCAATTCGGACCCGGTTAGTTTTTTGTAGCTTTTTTGTAGCTTTTTTGTTACGTTGGTTTCAATTTTGTAGCTCTTACCAATTCCGAGAAAAACGCGAAATTGCTAGCTTAAATATCAATTGTAGCGGCACCAATTCGGACCCGGTTAGTTTTTTGTAGCTTTTTTGTAGCTTTTTTGTAGCTTTTTTGTTACGTTGGTTTCATTTTTGTAGCTCTTACCAATTCCAAGAAAAACGCGAAACTCCTAGTTTAAATATTAATTGTAGCGGCACCAATTCGGACCCGGTTAGTTTTTTGTAGCTTTTTTGTTACGTTGGTTTCATTTTTGTAGCTCTTACCAATTCCGAGAAAAACGCGGAACTCCTAGTTTAAATATTAATTGTAGCGGCACCAATTCGGACCCGGTTAGTTTTTTGTAGCTTTTTTGTTACGTTGGTTTCATTTTTGTAGCTCTTACCAGTTCCGAGAAAAACGCGAAACTGCTAGCTTAAATAACAATTGTAGCGGCACCAATTCGGACCGGGTTAGTTTTTTGTAGCTTTTTTGTAGCTTTTTTGTTACGTTGGTTTTTTTTTTGTAGCTCTTACCAATTCCGAGAAAAACGCAAAACTGCTAGCTTAAATATCAATTGTAGCGGCACCAATTCGGACCGGGTTAGTTTTTTGTAGCTTTTTTGTTACGTTGGTTTCATTTTTGTAGCTCTTACCAATTCCGAGAAAAACGCGGAACTCCTAGTTTAAATATTAATTGTAGCGGCACCAATTCGGACCCGGTTAGTTTTTTGTAGCTTTTTGTAGCTTTTTTGTTACGTTGGTTTCATTTTTGTAGCTCTTACCAATTCCGAGAAAAACGCGAAACTGCTAGCTTAAATAACAATTGTAGCGGCACCAATTCGGACCCGGTTAGTTTTTTGTAGCTTTTTTGTTACGTTGGTTTCAATTTTGTAGCTCTTACCAATTCCGAGAAAAACGCGAAATTGCTAGCTTAAATATCAATTGTAGCGGCACCAATTCGGACCCGGTTAGTTTTTTGTAGCTTTTTTGTAGCTTTTTTGTTACGTTGGTTTCATTTTTGTAGCTCTTACCAATTCCGAGAAAAACGCGAAACTGCTAGCTTAAATATCAATTGTAGCGGCACCAATTCGGACCGGGTTAGTTTTTTGTAGCTTTTTTGTTACGTTGGTTTCATTTTTGTAGCTCTTACCAATTCCAAGAAAAACGCGAAACTCCTAGTTTAAATATTAATTGTAGCGGCACCAATTCGGACCCGGTTAGTTTTTTGTAGCTTTTTTGTTACGTTGGTTTCATTTTTGTAGCTCTTACCAATTCCGAGAAAAACGCGGAACTCCTAGTTTAAATATTAATTGTAGCGGCACCAATTCGGACCCGGTTAGTTTTTTGTAGCTTTTTTGTTACGTTGGTTTTTTTTTTGTAGCTCTTACCAATTCCGAGAAAAACGCGGAACTCCTACTTTAAATATTAATTGTAGCGGCACCAATTCGGACCCGGTTAGTTTTTTGTAGCTTTTTTGTAGCTTTTTTGTTACGTTGGTTTCATTTTTGTAGCTCTTACCAATTCCGAGAAAAACGCGGAACTCCTAGTTTAAATATTAATTGTAGCGGCACCAATTCGGACCCGGTTAGTTTTTTGTAGCTTTTTTGTAGCTTTTTTGTTACGTTGGTTTCATTTTTGTAGCTCTTACCAGTTCCGAGAAAAACGCGAAACTGCTAGCTTAAATAACAATTGTAGCGGCACCAATTCGGACCCGGTTAGTTTTTTGTAGCTTTTTTGTAGGTTTTTTGTTACGTTGGTTTCAATTTTGTAGCTCTTACCAATTCCGAGAAAAACGCGAAATTGCTAGCTTAAATATCAATTGTAGCGGCACCAATTCGGACCCGGTTAGTTTTTTGTAGCTTTTTTGTAGCTTTTTTGTAGCTTTTTTGTTACGTTGGTTTCATTTTTGTAGCTCTTACCAATTCCAAGAAAAACGCGAAACTCCTAGTTTAAATATTAATTGTAGCGGCACCAATTCGGACCCGGTTAGTTTTTTGTAGCTTTTTTGTTACGTTGGTTTCATTTTTGTAGCTCTTACCAATTCCGAGAAAAACGCGGAACTCCTAGTTTAAATACTAATTGTAGCGGCACCAATTCGGACCCGGTTAGTTTTTTGTAGCTTTTTTGTTACGTTGGTTTCATTTTTGTAGCTCTTACCAGTTCCGAGAAAAACGCGAAACTGCTAGCTTAAATAACAATTGTAGCGGCACCAATTCGGACCGGGTTAGTTTTTTGTAGCTTTTTTGTAGCTTTTTTGTTACGTTGGTTTTTTTTTTGTAGCTCTTACCAATTCCGAGAAAAACGCAAAACTGCTAGCTTAAATATCAATTGTAGCGGCACCAATTCGGACCGGGTTAGTTTTTTGTAGCTTTTTTGTAGCTTTTTTGTTACGTTGGTTTCATTTTTGTAGCTCTTACCAATTCCGAGAAAAACGCGGAACTCCTAGTTTAAATATTAATTGTAGCGGCACCAATTCGGACCCGGTTAGTTTTTTGTAGCTTTTTGTAGCTTTTTTGTTACGTTGGTTTCATTTTTGTAGCTCTTACCAATTCCGAGAAAAACGCGAAACTGCTAGCTTAAATAACAATTGTAGCGGCACCAATTCGGACCCGGTTAGTTTTTTGTAGCTTTTTTGTTACGTTGCTTTCAATTTTGTAGCTCTTACCAATTCCGAGAAAAACGCGAAATTGCTAGCTTAAATATCAATTGTAGCGGCACCAATTCGGACCCGGTTAGTTTTTTGTAGCTTTTTTGTAGCTTTTTTGTTACGTTGGTTTCATTTTTGTAGCTCTTACCAATTCCGAGAAAAACGCGAAACTGCTAGCTTAAATATCAATTGTAGCGGCACCAATTCGGACCGGGTTAGTTTTTTGTAGCTTTTTTGTTACGTTGGTTTCATTTTTGTAGCTCTTACCAATTCCAAGAAAAACGCGAAACTCCTAGTTTAAATATTAATTGTAGCGGCACCAATTCGGACCCGGTTAGTTTTTTGTAGCTTTTTTGTAGCTTTTTTGTTACGTTGGTTTCATTTTTGTAGCTCTTACCAATTCCGAGAAAAACGCGGAACTCCTAGTTTAAATATTAATTGTAGCGGCACCAATTCGGACCCGGTTAGTTTTTTGTAGCTTTTTTGTAGCTTTTTTGTTACGTTGGTTTCATTTTTGTAGCTCTTACCAATTCCGAGAAAAACGCGGAACTCCTAGTTTAAATATTAATTGTAGCGGCACCAATTCGGACCCGGTTAGTTTTTTGTAGCTTTTTTGTTACGTTGGTTTTTTTTTTGTAGCTCTTACCAATTCCGAGAAAAACGCGAAACTCCTAGTTTAAATATCAATTGTAGCGGCACCAATTCGGACCCGGTTAGTTTTTTGCAGCTTTTTGTAGCTTTTTTGTTACGTTGGTTTCATTTTTGTAGCTTTTACCAATTCCGAGAAAAACGCGAAACTTCTAGCTTAAATATTAATTGTAGCGGCACCAATTCGGACCCGGTTAGTTTTTTGTAGCTTTTTTGGGGTAGAATTCAAATCCCAGTCCATAGGAAAAAAAAGAAAAATGTATGAAAATTTGTATGGGAGTTTTTTTTTTGTATGGGAGAATATTTTTTTAACAGATTCGCTAATAGGAACAATATTAGTTTCGGCACGTACCCCCTCCGATTTGTAGTTTCCGAGATAAAAAACAAAAAAATAAGGGGGGCGAAAAAGGGGGGTTTCGGTTTTTTGATAACTGACAATTCTACGGCCGCTGCCGTTTAAAAAAATGTATGGGAGACAGACGGGGAGGGGGTGGGGTACGGGGAAAGTCGAAAGGGGTAGAAATCAAATCCCAGTCCATAGGAAAAAAAAAAGAAAAAATGTATGAAAATTTGTATGGGAGTTTTTTTTTGTATGGTAGATTTTTTTTATGGATTCACTAATAGAAACAGATCCTGACCATTATTAGTTTCGGCACCTACCCCCTCCGATTTGTAGTTTCCGAGATAAAAAACAAAAAAAATGTATGGGAGTTTTTTTTTTGTACGGGAGTTTTTTTTTTTAATGGATTCACTAATAGGAACAGATCCTAAACATTATTAGTTTCTGCAATTTCCCCCCTCTGATTTGTAGTTTCCGAGATATAAAACAAAAAAAATATAAGGGGGCGAAAAAGGGGGTTTCGGATTTTTCTGGTACTCACCCCCCCCCCCCCCCCTCTATACGATCCCACCAAAAGTTTCCCCCATCACAACTCTTTCTGGGAGAACAATGATTTCAGTGAGTGAGTGAGTGAGTCAGTGGTAATGGAGCTTTATATAGTATAAATAATAATAATAATAATATATAGATAAACCTTGTATAATAAACAAATTTTCACGCCAATACTGAATAGTACTTTCCGTCCCGTTAGTCTTAACTTTAAGTATTTTTAAACCAGGTCATATTTTTGCGAATATTATCATCGATGTATATTCAATACTCTCAAAGTGTTCCTGAGGAACCACCACGGTTTCTGTGACACGTGTGGCAGCATAGAAACCACAGTAATGAGGCACCTAATGGACCAATAGGACACTTACACGTGTCATTTCTGATTGGTGCATAAAAAAATCCTTTCTCAGTGAAGGTCACTAGTAATTAGAACATAAAAAGGGAAGGAGTTGACGTTGGATAATTTTTAAAAGAATATTTAAAATCAATAACGTTTATTTTTACTATAGTTATATATACTACACCATATACTATATCACTCTTATTAATAAACTCGAAGTAGCTACCTAGTAACTAAACTGTGTTTCGTCTCCGTCTATCATAATGAACTGCAGATTTCTTAGACGGAGACGAAATACAGTTTAGTTACTACGTCGCTACTTCGAGTTTATTAATAAGAGTGCAAAAGTACAAAAAAGCTACAAAAAAGCTACAAAAAACTAACCGGGTCCGAATTGGTGCCGCTACAATTAACATTTAAACTAGGAGTTCCGCGTTTTTCTCGGAATTGGTAAGAGCTACAAAAATGAAACCAACGTAACAAAAAAGCTACAAAAAACTAACCGGGTCCGAATTGGTGCCGCTACAATTAATATTTAAACTAGGAGTTTCGCGTTTTTCTTGGAATTGGTAAGAGCTACAAAAATGAAACCAACGTAACAAAAAAGCTACAAAAAATCTACAAAAAACTAACCCGGTCCGAATTGGTGCCGCTACAATTGATATTTAAGCTAGCAGTTTCGCGTTTTTCTCGGAATTGGTAAGAGCTACAAAAATGAAACCAACGTAACAAAAAAGCTACAAAAAAGCTACAAAAAACTAACCGGGTCCGAATTGGTGCCGCTACAATTGATATTTAAGCTAGCAGTTTTGCGTTTTTCTCGGAATTGGTAAGAGCTACAAAAAAAAACCAACGTAACAAAAAAGCTACAAAAAACTAACCCGGTCCGAATTGGTGCCGCTACAATTGATATTTAAGCTAGCAGTTTTGCGTTTTTCTCGGAATTGGTAAGAGCTACAAAAAAAAAACCAACGTAACAAAAAAGCTACAAAAAAGCTACAAAAAACTAGCCGGGTCCGAGCTGGTGCCGCCGTCGAGTGTCTGCTAGCTTAATAGAGCTCTTTATTTGTTTGTTTGTTTGTTTATATTATCTTTTTTTTTATTCTAGACAGTAGTTTCGGAGATAAGAGGGGGTACGGTTAATTTTCGTACATATTTACTTTAATATAATTTAAATTATGCATTTTAATATGTCGGGTTGTGGGGTAGCCAGGCCGGGTAGGTATAGCAGGAAAACTCGTAGTAAACTTTCACCATTCGTTTATTGGTCGAATTAACAAGGAAGGAACAAGCAGGAGCAGCAAAAGAACAACTAGTAAAAGGATCCGTAAGGAGCCAAGGAGCCGTCAAAGGAGAAAGGAGCCAAGGAGAAGGAGAAAGGAGCCAAGGAGAAGGAGCCGTCAAAGGAGAAAGGAGCGCACTGTAATAAAAATGAACTACACATTACTACAGGGCGTTAATCTATTGAAGTAACACAATACAAAGTATGATAAAAATACTTACAATACTTATTTGCGCTCCTTTTATATTAACATTTATATTAGTTCTTGAATACTGATTCAATACATTTTATTTAGTTGTTTACTTAGTTGATAAAATAGAAATATAATAAATTTTACAATTGGTGACTGCCTAAGTCAACAGTTTGTGAAGGAATGAGTAACATTTTAATTTAGGTTCCACACGTTGAATATTTGAAAATAACATACAATGTTCTATTGAATTAAAATGAACAATATCGTGTTCTAAAATTAAAATAAATGCTATATATGATGGCCAGCTTGTAAGCGGCCAGGAAAATAAGGTCGTATCATCACAAATATTATAAAAAATATATATTTGTATTTCTTATAACAAGCCCTTTCATTTGATATATCACATGATGCAATTGAAAAAAAAATTTTTTCGTTTTAATTATGACCGTGATTGGGTCATCAAACTCTATATATGTTCCAAGTTTTACCTTTTTTCGTCGGAGAAAATAAGCTGTACAGACGGACAGACAGATACAAGGGTTTCCGTTTTTTTCATCGGAGATGTACAAAACCCTAAAAATAGCGCAAGCGGCAAATTTTTTCCTCGACTTTTTAGTAGGTATTAGTGATAATACCGTAATTATGCTTAACTCGCATGCAGATCATAATAGTGAAAATTGGATTCAATTCCTGTTATAGTTGCGAAAAAAATCACTTACCAAAAGTGTTTTGTAGATAATTCGGTATGTAAAGTAAAATCTAAGGTTCTGTGCCATTTTTCAACTGATTTGTATTACCTATTGTATTTGTAGTACCACGGGGCACGTTAAGGGCCGTGGTGCCACTTTTATCATAAACGAATAGTACCACGGGGCAGAAATACTTTACCAAAATGATGACGTCATTTTATCGTCTGTCGGCAAACAAAACAAATCATAGAAAACAAAAATAATCAAATTAATTATGAAATAAAAATATAAAAACTTACCTTAGTTTTTACTTTTCATAACGAATTATGTAAATAGATATTTAACAATTAATGCAAAATCTACCTAACACAGGTCAAAATGTTATCTATCTTATTATTATTTTTAGGAAGATATCAACACAACACTCCTCATACAACTTTATCATAACGCAGAAAGCACTTGTGTACAAGAGAAACAACAATGAAATATAAAAAATATTATATTTTATTTGTATTCATAAGTACATTAAATTTCGTTTTAAGTTTTTCGAAAAGCAGCTTAACATTTGTGATAGATGACACCGGCTCTATGTATAATGATATTTCCCAAGTTCGTGAAAACTCAAATGCTATTTTTGATACGGTCTTAAATCATAACAAATCGCATATAGAAAATTTTGTAGTAGTCACCTTCAATGATCCAGGTAAGTGCATTTATATCTTGTAATAAGACGAACGGGTTGCCTTACAGCTCCCGGGAACGGTTGCCGGCCCCAGCGTAACCCAGCGGAAGACAAAGTCTTCCTCATTTAGCCGAAGATTTTTTTGAGGCTATACCTAACGAGTGGGCAGCTCTGTTGAGGTATGTAGATGGAAAAGCCTCTTTGTACGGTTTGTCGGATAATGTATTTATTATAAAAAACCCATTGGTACCTGGTCGGATGTGGGGATCGAACCCGCGACTTCTCAGTTGTGAGCCGACGTTTTACCCACTCGACCACAAATGGTGTGATAAAAGTCGTGGTACTGAATGAAAGATCATAGACTTAAAAAACCTTTTAAAAAAAAGTGCACCGACTTCAAAAATTTGCACTGAAAAGTAAGAAATAATAAAAATTTCGTCGTAGAATTTGAAGACGGTTGGTGCCAAATTAGGATACAAAATTAAGTAGGTAAACATCTAAGAACATAAATATCTGTTCAATAATATATATATGTTTGTACTGATGATCGTAGGTTCCTAATAAATTATCTAGATTAGTTAATTTGGGTACCTACTAAGTTATTTCTAATTTGGCACCAACCGTCTTCAAATTCTACGACGAAATTTTTATTATTTCTTACTTTTCAGTGCAAATTTTTGAAGTCGGTGCACTTTTTTTTAAAAGGTTTATTTTACCCTTTTAAGTGATTTTTGCTGCCTTGAGAGACAAATAATAACGCAACTAAAAAAATATTGATGGAAAATAAAAAAAATACCCCTGTGGATGTGATTGGAACCATGTAATGTGCTTGTGCATCCTATGCAGCCATTATGCAGATCGTCACGAAAATTGACAACTTCGTGTCAATAGCAACCGTTGCTAAGGCTTTTTCTGATACATAATTTCAGCCGTAAACAGAAATTAATTACTGAATTTCTGAAAAACTACTGAACCGATTTTCGTCATATGTCTGTGAGATAATGTCGAGAAATTATTATGTCTTGAAAAAAATAAGTTGTCAAAAACGGTACATATTTTATCGAGATATCAAGAAAAATGTACTTATAAAGTCAGTTTTTTCAAAATTTCTGAAAAACTAATGAACCAATTTTTATGAGATAAAAATGGGACCAATCCGGAAGAATTATCTGTCGATTAAAAAAGAAACCATCAAAATCGGTTCACAATTGGCGGAGTTATCGATGTACATACATACATAATTAAAAAAAAAAAAAAAAAAAAAATACGGTCCGAATTGAGAACCTTCTCCTTCTTTTTTTGGAAGTCGGTTAAATAGAAACCGACGGTCCAGAGTTCGCTCCCTCAATCAAAAAAGATAAGTAAAGTCCGTCTCTAATCCACTTTGCAAATCCATTGGATACTTATTCTGAAATTAATACATTTTAGTTTAGAAATTATTTATATTGAAATCAAACAAAGAGCATTCATTGCATATTATAAAATTACATAATATTATCCCATTAGATACTGTTATTAGTAATTTTGAAATCAAATAATTTATTCAGTTGTAACATGAAATTACAGGAACAAGTCTACGTGTGAATACAAAATCTCGTGAAACTTTAAAAACTACTTTAGCATATATAGATGTAGATGGCGGTGGAGATTGTCCTGAGTTCTCCATGTCTGGAATAAAACTTGGACTTGAAAACAGTTTGAATGGATCAGATCTCTTTGTATTTACCGACGCTTCAGCTAAAGATTACAATATGGGCGATGAAGTTATTGCTTTAGCTCAACAGAAACAATGTCGGGTTTGTATAGTCAAATGTGTATTCATATATGGCGGTATGAGATACAAAAAGTTTTTAGGTACTAAGACATTTCGTCAAAATTAAATGTTAGTAGTTGGGTAACCACAGATAATATAGGTGTTATTCCTCTTTGGACCAAAAGTATAGATATACAGGATATACTAAGTAAAGGCCTCAGCAGACTGGCGACTTTTAGATTAAACACCAGCATTTGTGTCGATATAATTATATTGTAGCTATTGATTCATGACATTTGTCACGTGATCCCTAGATAATTTGTCTACTTTTGACGTTTGACCGCGAAATAATCGCAGTGACATTTAAGTTTTAATTCTCTAGGGATCACGTGACAAATGTTATAAATCGATACAGAAGATTATATGGAGATAAGAATATACCGTGTGGTCATGCTAGCACTGCAGCCACCGACTGCAGCTAATCTGCGTTTGCATCGATGCTGTATCGCGTTTTGGCGACTCTCTGCGTTGAGCGTTACCAGACCTCCGGCTTTAGCCTTAAGTTTAGCCCGCTTTTTTAGTTTGCCATACCTCGATCATTATAAAAGATAAAGATGGAGAATGTCAGCGCTGTGCCATACAAACACGCATAACACCGTGCGAAAGGGACAAAAGCGCGGAAAGAGGAACAAAAAAGCGGCGTATGCGTATGGGTAGAGCGTATGCCACCTGGCACGCTGAGCAGTTTTATTATTCCGTATTTTCCTTTTATATTGATCGAAGTTGCCAAAGTTTGCTTTTGTCATTTGCGTGGTAATGTTTGCGGGCCGACCGTTTGCTGCAGGTGTGTGGGAGGAGGCTCAATTGATTTATTTTTATTTTTATTGACCTCAAGTGCTAAGAATCCGCAACTGATACAACTGGTAATTTAATGTAACCAATACCGCCTACGGCGCGATTTATTCTCTCGTTTTAACAATAGAGCGATAAGAAGTACAAATGCATAAGAATGGCAATTTTATCATGATCCAGTGCAATATGCACTATTTTATACGCCATCATATGGGGCATCGTTCAATAGGTCTTTAAATATGCATTTTTTTATATCAACGAGTCTTATGTACCTAATTCATATATTTTTTCTTATTTTTAGGTAGTTTTTGTCTTAACGGGTGAATGTGGTGGTAGAGAAAAGCCAGATCATACAGTGTACTATTCTGTAGCAAAATCCACTTCTGGTGAAGTTTTTCATTTGGGCAAAGGCGACGTGAATAAGGTTCATATTTGTTTTTTATTTTCTCCTTTTTAATATCTATAATGTTATCTCTGTTCGTTTCAAAGATATTATAACTATAGTGAAAAAAATATCAATTAACTTTATAAATATATCCGTAATTTAATTCTTATATTAATAGCTTTTCAG
Source organism: Nemapogon koenigi (assembly GCA_963924495.1). Classification (NCBI taxonomy): domain Eukaryota; kingdom Metazoa; phylum Arthropoda; class Insecta; order Lepidoptera; family Tineidae; genus Nemapogon; species Nemapogon koenigi. The sequence continues at coordinate 3,298,094 of OZ004648.1, forward strand.
GAATTTGTAATTGCAGTTGTGGAGACGATTTAAACAATTTCGCTTTTGTTGTAGGTCCTAAAATATGTAAAAGAAATTGTAAAAGCTAGAAGAGATCCAATATTAACTAAAGAATTGCCACCTGGAAAGCATACTGTGCCTGTAAGTAATTATTATAATGTTTCATCCCATCTATTCGAAAAACGACATCGGTCGGCGGGATCATTTTAGTTATCCCACTAATATTATAAACGCGAAAGTTTGTATGGATGTATGTATGTATGTTTGTTACTCAATCATGCCAGAACAGAACGCCTGAACGGATCTGGATGAAATTTGGCACAGAGATAGATTATGGTCTGGAATAGCACATTGGCTACTTTTTATCCCGGAAAATGTATGGTTATTTATGTAATGTAAATAATATGTAATAATATATTTTTATTTTATTTAGCCTATAATTTAATGTAAACTCAAAATGCCCTTTCAGTTTGAAATTAACAGTGGACATAAAGACGTAATTATCTCAGTAAGCGGTCTTCATCCTGATATAAAAATTAAGAAAGACGGCGAAGATATAAAAACTAAAGATATTGTGACAACTAAGGAGATTAAGGTGAGTACATTTCTTTTCACGGGTTGCCTTACAGCTCCCGAAATCGTGTTATCGGTCCCAGGGTACCCAGCGGAAGACAAAGTCTTCCTCATTTAGCCAATGTTTTTTTGAGGCTACACCTAACGAGTGGCCAGCTCTGTTGAGGTATGTAGGTGGAAAAGCCTCTTTGTACGGTTTGTCGGATAATGTACATAGATTTTTTATTATAAAAACCCATTGGTACATGGTCGGATGTAGGAATCGAACCCGCGACTTTTCAGTTGCGAGCCGACGCCTTACCCACTCGACCATCGACTCCCAGTTTTTCTTATTACGAACATCCTCAAGATACTTTTTTAACAGATTGTGAAACCAGATACCTTGCCACCTGGATCATACAGAACAGATGTAAAAAGCGACTCTAAAAGCACACTTGTGATAACAGGCGTCAGTGATTTTGATTTTCAACATGGATTTTCGACATTCATTCCTAAAAATATAGAATCTACTTCTAAGCAACCTATTCCAGGTAAGAATGTTTATTTTGTCTCATGATATCTGCCAGCAGGGTCATATTTACAAAGGGTTTTTGACTTTAGAGGGCTATATGGCCCAGGGAACACTCGTTCGTAGAGGCCATGACAGACGAAAATAAGAGAAGCCAAGAAAATGACAGTCCAAAGGTGGCAAAAATCTAACTGGCCTATGACCTCGACCACAGACTCGTCCAATTCTTGTAACGAACGGTCCGCCATCCGTTTTCAAATCGTTGTATTTGTGGTTGATTTCGATGGCTGGAACGATCTGTCACACACACATACTTTATTTATTTATTTACACACACATCCACACGCCTTTGTTTAATCGAATCTTGTGTGTCTCTGTGAGTGAATGAATTTCATATGATCTAGCTAGATCGTATTATTTACATAGCTAATGTGTGGCCTGTGTTCAATCTTGATCATACGGCGGTCGGACCGAACATTTTCCACCAGTGCGTGGGCTACTTTACAACACGCTCATATATATTTACTGTGCTCATACTAAAGATAAGTAAGGGTGGGTGGGCACTTAAGGGCATTTCGGTCACAACGTTTCTCAACGGATTAGAACAGATCTTGCCACTAGTAAAGAAGCCTTAAAGTATTGTATGACAAGCCTGAGAGCTGTGACAATGTGACAAATACCCAACCCAATATTTCAATATGTATGTCGCCATCATTAAATATATAAAATTCTTGTTCAATTTAATACTGGCACAGTAATGTCATAATTTATTTATATTAACGGAGGCTGAACATCCAAATATATTAATACATTAATTTCAGACCAAATCAGTTTCATGACAATTGTACCCTCAGAGGGATCACCAGACCTTATATCCGCTGAAATAATAGACAACGCTGATTCCAATACCGTCATTAAGACAATACCGTTGCACAAAAAGGACAGCAACTTGTACATTACAGATCCATTCATTCCTCCGAATGAAGTTTTTAAAATTAGGGTAAGTAAGTTTGCCTTTTGGAATTTCTTTGTGGTACTTCAGCCCACAGCCAAGTGGCCTTTTTATTATTGTCAAATAAGCGATCCCTTCTTTTCGTTTTGTAAAAAATCCTCGTGACTAAAGCAGAGGACATCGCTGTCCTTTGTCACGTCCTTTCCTTCCTTCAAGAATGCGAAGGTCCCATCGTAAAACTGAAAAACTCTTCTCTTTTGCTGCTTTTTCGCTGTTAACTTGTCACGGATTCATAATAAATTATTTTTACAGGTAAATGGTATAGACAGAAAAACGAAAAGTCCTATTAGAAAAATCGGAGCAACTCCAATAGTGCCACAAAAACCTAGCTTAGGTAAATAATATCAATTAAAAAGATGAAGTGTATGTACGTTTTAAAACATCTAAGATGAAATTGTTAACTTTTATTATCTTGTTTTCAGTTAAACCAAAAATAGATAAAGTTGATACAACAATTAATGTTGTAGTGGGAAGTGACGTCGAGATACCATGCAGGTGACATATCCCAATATTATTTTATATTTTTTGGTTGAAATGAGGGTAAAAACTAATATTATTATACTAAAAAATAATTAGCAAAAATTCATAACCCTTTATCCACTCTAATATTGTTGAGTATTCCAAAGACAGCAATAGACCATTTGAATATTTATAGACGCTATGACACGCTAGAAGAGCACTAAAGTCACTTGGAGTAATACTTCTAATATCTTAAATTACGGCATTACGATAAACTTCAATGATTTGCTAAACCAGGTATTGTAGATATCTTGCAGGCAAAATACTAATTCTAGCTATAGTCTTGGCTAAAACTATTATGCGAGGGAAAAGTGGGTACAGTATTTAAGTTCATTTCAGGAGAGAATTCATATTCATACTACTTTTAAGATAAACTTTAACCCTACTTAGGACAATGTAATTAGCGAGTCTCGGGGTTTTCTTTTCTTCTTTTCTTTCTTCACAAGAATTTGAATACCTACATAAATGCGCTTTTTTTCAGAATAATTGAAGGATATAAACCAAATATTTCATGGAGTTTTAAAGCTGAAAACTCTGATAAGACATCAGTGTTTGCAATAACAGATAATATTGTAAAATTATCCAATATTGATTTTTCACAATCTGGCTGGTATGAATGTGTAGCTGAGAACTCAGTAGGACAAGATTCTCACAAAGTCAAACTGCATGTAGAAAGTATAGTATTTTATAATGTTTTTATTGTACTAACTTCCGACTGGCTTACATATCTTACATAATAATATATGCCTTTTAAACCACTAAAAATCGCCCGTGGATATTTTCTAACAAAGATCCCTAGCTAGAGAATAGCTCTAAATTTCACAAATCTAGACAATTAATTACAAACATAGATAACATTGAACAGATCTTATTTAGAATCTATTTTAATTTTGTAGCCTAATTTGGCACCAACAAACTTCAAATTCTTAAAAAAGTTAATAATACTTAAATTAATTTTTTTAAACAACAGCAAAAGGCTATGTGGAGACCACATATATGTTGCTGTCTTTGGAATTTAATTTTTACTTACAGAAATATTTAGATTATTTAGGTAGTTACTTTATTATTTCAGAATATCCAGAGTTTATTGAAGAAAGGAATCGTGAAATAGAAGTATCCTATAGTACTTCTATAGTTATTTCATGTAAAGTATCAGCTGACCCACCTCCTATAATGAATTGGGAAGATGAAAAAAGAAACAAACTTTCTGGGATAGTAAGTATTATTTATTACGCACTATCACGGCCTTTATAAAACGTAGCATTACCAGTCACACTGGTAAACATGTCCACATTTTGACAGTTTCCTATTAATCCTGTCGCTGCCATTTAGCACCTATCCATTACTTTCAGAAGAAGTATGTGCGACAAAGCAAAATTCTTTGGCCAAATCCATATGGGTCTCGTGGGTACTCGCTAAATGTAGAAATTGTTATCAGTATATGTGGCCACAGTAGTATAAAGCGGTGATGGTGGGTTAGAAAGGAACGGAACGCTATTTATTAGACTGATTCAAAATGAACGACTGACTTACAAGTTCATACATCCAATTTGATTATCATATCCAATTCTTTTAAAAATAACAGATATTTAAAAGTCTGTTAAAATCTAGGTCCATTAAGTGTAGCAATATGGACAACTGGCAAAAGTGGACACTGTTACTCTGGCCACACCGCAAGGTATAAGGCCGTGAAGGTGTGTGTGTGATTATGTGATTTTTTTCAGTTTTCTCCAGGAGCTGATAAAGATGAATTTGTGAGCCATCTGACATTACCAAGTATTACGAAAGATTCAATATATTTTTGCGATGCTGAAAATCGACATGGATTCATCGAGGACAAAACTATAGTTAGGGTCAAACGGCATTTTAATATTATACAGCGCACCCCACCAGGTATTGTATGCTATTAAATAAAATGTTTAAATTCTTCTATATTTAGTTAGAGAATAGGTATTAGAGGCTAGGCCATATCTAGAAATTTACTTAGGGGGGTTGCAATATTTCTGGGAGGTGGGTCGGTGGAGCCTCTGGTTTTTCATGAAAGGGACGATTAGGATATAACTACACACAAAACGATTTCAGAAAGTTGTTGTTTCAAAAAGGATACAACTCCGCATTCCCGTCGTTTGCTATGCCACTGTGTTTAATATGGCCAACTCATTAAATGTGAACCTAACCTAACCACGCAGCAAGGTGTAAATGTATTTTATATTTTCAGCAAAGGCAATTAAAATATACACTGAAGACTACTTGCAGTGTTTGGTAGACTCGGAGCCACCAGCAACCGTGACATGGTACCATAATGATACGGAAATTTCTTTAAGAAACAAAGCTAATATCCAACTATCTTACGATAGAACTAAAATTACCTTTAAAAATATGAGTCTGGCAAACGTCGGTGATTATAAATGCGAAATTAGAAATCCCTTCGAAGAAACAGCTTTTACTACTAAGGTTTCTTCCAATGGTAAGATGATTTTTGATCCATCTATCGTCACGCTTTGAAAACAAAAAAGGGATGCCGACGGCTCCCGAGAACTGCATTGCCGTTTCTCAGGATCTCCAGCAGAAGACATAAATCTTCTATAGCGACTACCTTAACGACGACCTCTTTTGGTCTTGCTGTATGTCATTGTACCTACGCTGGCGACCACTATTTCTCTCTAAATTTATTTTTTAATTGATTGATTCCTCGTGGTCGGATCGCGCAGATTCTTGAAGACCGAGATGCAGCACTGGTAGTTTTTCTGACCACTATCTTTTAATCTAATATAGACGTTTTATTTAATTGCAGAGCCTCCATCAATATTAAAGGAAATGACAGTTTTATACAAAAAAGAAAGAAGTTCTTTGTTAATGAATTGCAAGTAAGTTTTTATCTCATTTTTTACTTACGCCCACGAAATCACTTATTTCTCAGAGTTAATTTTAAGAACTGCTGAAAATATCCAAATAAAATATCCAAATTATTTTTTTTGAGATGAAACAAATACCCACTTCAAAGGAGCAGAAATATTCCTTAAAATGAAATAGGTACCTAATCATCAAAATTAAAATTGGCATAAAAAGTTATTTACCAATTTAATGAAATAAAGTATTCAAATCGGTAAATACCGACGTACATGTACCCAAATGTACACTTTAGTCGCTTTAAAAAAACAAAAAATATAGGTAACTCCTTCAAGAGCTCATGGTCCCGATAAAGCTGGTTGCAAATGTTGCAATACCTCGCTGAAATTTACAGAAAAATAATAATGAAATCCGTATTAATATTTACAGCGTCGAACGTGGAGATCCAACACCTACCATAACCTGGTATTTTAAAGCGTTCGGCAAAAAAGATTTCATAAATCTTAAAGAACAAGTTGTGAAAATCACAGATATTAAAAAGGAAGATGGTGGAAAATACAAATGTGTAGCTAATAATATAGCAGGCGTAGATGAATATTATGTTGATCTAGTTATCGAATGTAAGTAGGTACTTAGTTTAATTACATAAAACTAGTGTTCTACCCTGTGGAATTTATTGATCTGTGACATAATAATTCCAATTCAATTTTCCGGGATAAAAAGTAGCCCATATCACTAACCTCTAACTAACACCAATGTAACCAATGCTCTGTTTTGACGTGAAAGAAAAATAAACAAACAAACAAACTTTCGCATTTATATTAAGTACTTAGTTGGATAGTCGGTCAAAGTAATTCACCAGTAAGTGAAACTTCCCAGTTTGATAAAGTACCTACCTAATGAAAGTAGGACTTATCCTATCACTATTTTTTCTAAATACATAATATTGGATTGGACACCTTATTTACTTAGACAACTATCCCCCATACCTCACATCATCAAAGAATAAACAACTGCATGGTATGGCGTGGGGTGGCATGGAGGGATGCCTTCAATTTTTTGTCCCAGATAATAATAAAGTACCTACTTAATTAGCATCAATATTTTTAAAGACCCTCCAGAAATACGAGAAGTTTCCAATCATATCACTACAAAAGAAGGCGATAGAGTGATACTGAGTTGTAAATACAGCGGTTATCCGCCACCTAAAGTATACTGGACTAAAAGTGGAAGCACTTTAACAGGAGGGAAGTACAGAATACATCTTGATAATTCATTGGGGTAAGATTTTAATTCAAATAACTAACAACATCAGACCATTTTCATAACTGCCTTGTTGTAAAATGTTTAGTCTGTGGTTTAGTTTCGTATTATTAGACAAAAATGTTAGTAATATCGTTGTAAAGACTCACCCGGCGGCTACACAAAAAACATATGTTCAACCTAAGCTCGGCTCCGGTACATAATTGACAGCAGAAGCACTAAAAATGAGCCAGCCAGCTGCGCCAGTCACGAAAATCGTGAATTTCAACTTCGCAGCATTCTACAACATCCGGATCGTTTCAAACCGATTCGAATAGATGGATGTGGATGACTCAGAGGAATAAGAAAATATAAGTACCTACTTCAAGCTCGTCGACACGACGAATTCACGAAAAAACTGACGGTAGGTAGTAACCCGATTTGTAACCACCAAGATTTTTTCAATACTTAGTTTTAATTATTGTTATAGATTCGTTGCTGATGTTACGGATACTGGAGTGTATACATGTATAGCTGAAAATTATCTTGGTGTGGATAGAAAGGATGTTAAAGTTTCAGTAAAAGGTAATAGTTTACTTCATTTTTGCTTCAAAATATTTCAACAGAAGTTACCTCTGAAAATATCATCAATCATCAACTTGTCCGCCACTGCAGGTCATAAAAAAGAGAGTTATTATTCATCCACCTACTTACAACATAAAGGTCAGCTTTGTCAGCAATGTACCTATGGGCGTCTCTTTTAGGTAAATAACTGTCACAAGAAAGTAACAGACGGAGATACAATCCTTTGTCACTAGTCGATCTAAGAGTGGTGACTACGATGCTTTGATTATATATTATATACCAATGGAGATGAGAAGCGGTCAATCACCAAACAACTTTTCCGCCACTTTTGGGGAGGTAGAGGTTTAGTACAGAGTACCCACCCCCGTACCACTGTATGTTTGGTTGTTTTATTGTTGCAACGGCTTTTACTTTATATGGAGATTATGCTCAAATACAAACATAATAATTATGAATAATGTTAGGAGACACTATGGGAACAAATTAGATTGCTTTTCACATTTATAAACACTTTTTAGTACCAAGCCATACAAGGCCAAGCATATCGTCAAATTACCAAAAAAACCTTAATCTTGGTATTCTAAGCTTCAATATGATCAGAATAAAACTTTTCTTTCAGTTCCGCCTACAATAGAAGTACCTGATAAAACAACTTTGAAAGTTGGTGAAGGTGAATCAATAGTAATGCCTTGTGTATCACACGGTACTCCACGCCCTAATGAGGTTTGGACACATAGAAGCGAAGATCCTAGTAAACCACCCATGAAGATAGAGTAAGAATGCAGAAATTTTCCCAAAATTCAAAATAACAACAATCCTAATTCTAAGATTATAACAATTTTCTTTGTATAATACAACTATTTAATTATTTTTTGTTACAATTTATAAAATTAACATCACAAATCAATAAGATAAAGATAAACATTTTATGACAGTGTAGTGTGTACACATTACTGTTGTAAAAAAAGTAAAGGTATTGAATATTTTATAGGTATGAAGGTATATCTACAATTCTAAAAATTACTTTCAATAAACATACTGCATCTCCTTTTTTATGTTAATTGACAGGAAAGACACAAGAACTGGAGCAGGAATAATCAGAAGAGCAGTTTTGGATCATGCCGGGTATTACACATGTGTGGCCACTAACTCAGTGGGAAACTATACCCTGACATTCACCGTTATAGTAAACGGTAAGGAAATCAGAAAAAACAACCATACCTATAGCACAGTATAAGGATAATTGTCTTCCTACGTGGTTGATTCCAGACAACGACCTTCTAACAAAGTTCATATATTTTACCTTATCGTCTTGCAATTCGGCGATCCATCAAATGCTTTTTTATTAATGATATTATTGATATTTCTTTTACAGCTAAAGCAAGAATTATAAGCGATAAAACTTTATATTATTATCCGGTATCCGGCGATGTGACCTTAAATATACCCTGTAAACCATATGGTTATCCCAAACCAGAAGTTCTGTGGATCAAAGATGGAGTTAACATTGCTGCAGGTACTTCCAATAATAATGAACCTTAAAAAATATAATTGGGAGCAAATCAATGTAAAAAAAAGTTGCGGTTGGTCTTGAAAGTACTTACAAAAAATGGGTTAATTTTATTATAAGCTAATCAAATCATATTCCTAAAAAGTCTTTATTGTTACGCAAAATTGTGGAAGCCAGTGAACAAGGTGGTTACGTAAATAAATAAACTAACATTGTTTTCTCTGTGTTTTAGGAACGGAATGGTACAACATAGATAGTGATGGAACGTTGTCTGTTAAAAATATCGATGAAGAGGCGAATGGAGAATACACCTGCAATGTAGAGAATTATTTAGGAAGAGACAATTACAAAACAATAGTAACGGTTTACCCATATCCTATTGATGGTATGTTATTTTTAGTTCCAGTAGTGTGGTAGGTAGAAATTGAAGAACTATATGCCCCAATTATTTCTAAAATCAATGTAATATTAAAACAAGTAGAAAGACTAAGAAAAAATTGTGGGTATGATAGGTAATTTTAGATTGGTAGATTTTTTTTATATGACTATATATGATATAAATATATTTGTATAGTCGGCAGAGATCCAGACATAAGTAAGTAAATAATATGGTCATTGGATTTTCTTGAAACGATTAGGCATATGGAGTGGGAAACTGATGAAATAATACCAAACGTAAATAAGATTTCATGCATTTTTACAGCTCTTAGTAACAAAACTATTGCCGTAAAAAAAGGAAGAGATATAAAGTTGCCTTGTGATATACCTCATACAAAGGTGGATTCGCTTAGATGGTTTAAGGTATGGAATATAAAACAAATAAAAATATTGCCATAATAAAATACTAAGCAAAAATGTGTAGCCTCGACGATAACCATAACATTTTTTCACAGAATGGCCGTGAAATAAGTCGTTCCGAATTAAGTTATACAAATGTTGAAAAAAGTAAGACAGGTGTGTACTTCTGCCGCGTGAGCAATGCTATAAGTTCTAGGTCAGCTGCTGTGAATTTAAAAGTTGGATCTCCACCTAGATTTATTAAAACTGATTACACTAAAAGTTTTTCGTTGTCTAACGGATATGCAATGTTCAATTGTGAAGTTGATGATGCGGAGTCTAAAGTAAGATATTTTTAAACATTGACGTGGGTAGAATAATCTAGTTTACTTTGTTTTTTTACAGACGGTAAAATATTGTAAATAGGTAAATGCTTATAAGTACGTCGACCATTTCATAAATTAGCTGTTATTTTTTCAATGGGTTTTATTGAATAGAAAATATGGGTAGTTAAACTTTGCCCCAGTTTTCTCTTTCATATCTATCACAAAACTCTTAAAAAATTTTTAAGCGCTGTTATACCATTACCCCTCAATTATATACCTACGTCGCGTTTTTTATATTATCATTTATTTTATTATTTTGACCAATTAAAAAGCTACAAAAAAACGCGATGTAGGTATACAATTGAAGGGTAATAACAGCGCTTTAAAAAAATTAAGAGCTTTGTGATAATCCTTTATTTTACCACCCATATTTCCTATTCAATAAAACCAATTGAAAAAATAACGGCTATTTCACTTAGATAATAATATATTGAATAAGTAACTATATGCTAAATTACAGAGACACAGGTGGATTATTTACAGAGAAATTGGGATTCGTTTACCTTAAGACTTAAGGCTTAAAGGCGCCCACTGATTGGATCAATCCCCGGCCGGTCGCCGGCCGGTCCACCGAAATCCACCACAGACTCATCCAATTCTAGTACGCGCGGCCCACCATCAGTTTCAAATCGTTTAAATCTGTGGTTGATTTCGATGACCGGAGCGATCTGTCACACACACACATCCATACCCATTACACATATACCTGATAGTTTGACACTTTGTTTAATCGAATATGTGTCTGTTTGAGTGTGTGAATTGTATGCGATCTAGATCGTATGATTTTCATCGCCAATGTGGGGCCTTATTCAATCTCGATCATAAGGCGGCCGGAACGAAAATTTTCGGTGCGATGCCGGACCAGTCTGTGGGCTACTTAAGTAATAAAATATGTGGTAGATATGTAGATATTCAATAGATATTCAAGTTTAGAGTAGATAGTTATGGGATGGTATATTTACATAATTAATTATGTAATCTTTTCAGATATTTTGGTACCATAAAGATGAAACTATTTCTGATGTAAATTTTATATATTTCTTGGAATTAAAAACTGACGACAATAGTGTTATAGGTGATTACCAATGTAAGGTTTCTAACGAATTTGGTACTATATCAAGAGATTTTCATGTCAAAGGTCAAGGTAAATAAAGATTTTACTTTTTATAATAAAGATTGATTGTCTAATAATGTCTAAAAAAACATGAAGAAAAGTGGTTTACGCTGGTTTGGACACGTTGAAAGAATGAAGGATGAAAGATTGACTAAAAAAGATTTATATAACTGAAGTGAAAAGAAATGCTGGCAGAGGACGACCTAGGTATTGAATATATAAAAAACGAATTGATCGATGGTAATATTAAAAGTACACACAATCGCCGAACATGTATGAAAGGTATGATGAATATAAAAGAAGCGAAATAGGTATGTCAGGATCGTAACAAATGGCATTCGATTGTCTCTGCCTACTCCTCTTGGGATAAAAGGCGTGATGATAGATGATCATAGATATTTTCGAAAGACTAATTATGTAAGTACACAATAAGTACCTAATACATCCTTATTTTACAGAATGCACAATCAAGATAAACGATTCCAAATATCATCCATTAATTTTAACCCCAGACTCAAATTGGTTAGATATCAAAATGAAAAACAACACTATTAACATAGCAAGTGACTATGAATTAAAATTTGTGTGTCCATCTAATGCTGATAATGAAAACACATTCGAAAATTTCTATGGCAGAAAAGAAATAACAGTGAAATGCGAATATGATCAATATTTACAAGTACCGGGTGAAGAATACCCGAATACATTTTCAGATTTTCTATGTATAGAACCACTAGCATCTATGACTAAACCCACAGGAATGCGTTGTTCAGCAGCAAATTCAGAATTAATAAAAATCGGTTATCAAACACCGTCTAAATTTTTAGATGTATATAAAGTGTGCTTTGATAAGGACAAAAATGTCCCTGTGTATACTGAATCAAAGATATCGCCTACTGATGTCATAGTAAAACCTATAGAAACTGATTTTGTAAAAGATAAATCACTGGCTTTTGATCCAGTAGAATTGTATGATTGTGAAAAGCAGATAAGAGAAATTTCCAGCGTGTTAGGTGCATGGTTTCATGCAGACGATAGATGTTGCTTTGATAAAAAACTTTTAGTTAATCCTGCTTTTATGCCTTACGGTCCAGCTCAGATCGCTGCATATAATTATTTCAATGTAGCGCCTTCTTGGAGCACATGCAATGGAATGGTTAGTAAAAACTTTTATAAACTAGGACAACTTAGCCTTGTGCATCGTAACCCTCCCACAGTAATCAAACAGTGTAACCAGCGACAGGAATGTAACCAAGCTATAAATCACGGGTCCCAAAAGCATTTCCTGGTTTGAATCCTAGATCGATCAAATACCTAAAATTTGCACCGATGTTTACATAATCGTGCTGCCTATTGCTCACTTTCCTTCTCAATTGGGCTGAGTGTAAACTGGGTCTGTCTATTTTGAGCGCTATGTAAATTTTCCGTAACCATTATACAGCAAACGAAGATATGTAAAAAATCGGAAATTTTCCGTAGAATTAAATGCAATATTTTTAAAACAACTGACATTAGAGGGTCTTGTAGAAAATGGCGGCCAAAGTTGGTGAAAAACACAAACACTTTATTTCGTTTTTAAAAAAAAGTAGGCTATGAATTAAAAAAGTTTCGTACAAAAGTTGTGGAACTCCGGTCCGATGTCAATAAATTTGTTAAATATATTATTTATTTAAAAAAACCTTAAAAATCGCATTATTTTGCAGAAAAATACCAGCTGTCACATGGGTTTTAACGACAATTTTATAAAATTTTAACTGTTTTTGGAAAAAAAAAAGAAACCGATTTTTCACCGATATTTCACATATTACCGATCAATTAATGAAGCGCGCAATATTTGCCATTCTACGGCAACTATTTAAGAAAATGTTAAGCCCAGAAAAGTTTATATAAATCCACGAGTTTATGATTTATTGTAATTTAAAAAAAAAATTAACTGAATAAAGTGTTTTTACCAACCATTTTCTATAAGACCCTCCTAATGTCAGTTGTTTAAAAATATTGCATTGAATTCTACGGAAAATTTCCGATTTTTACATATTATCTTCGTTTGCTGAATAATGGTTTTTGTCCAAAAAATGTACAAGTTAATTGACTAACGAAAGCAAACACGAGCCTACTAAACATATAATTTATTTTCAGGGTAACAGTGTGGAGTTGGAGAATCGATTAAGAATTATGGTGAACGAATTAAATAGTGATGTCAACTTATGGTCTGGTACACACGAGAATCTGAAGCTTTCAGATGAAATTAAAATAACAGATCGATCGGGTCACAGAGTTCAAGTGCCACTTTACTTTTGGAAGGTGCGTAAATTTCAAATAGAAAAAAGCATACAAAAAACCGGCCAAGTGCGAGTCGGACTCGCACACGAAGGGTTCCGTACACTCAATAGTATGCACTTAGGTCGAACAAAAACGCAAGAAATAATCATTTTTAGTAGGCGCTTTACTTATCTAGGAATACCAAAACATATACAGCAGTAAAAGAATACTTTATTTTATTTTTATTATTTGTTGTTATAGCTGCCATAGTACGTACACACTCTGTGTCTACCTATTACGGTTCAAAAGATACAGCCCTGTGACAGACGGACGGACGGACAGCGAAACCTTAGTAATAGGGTTTCCTTTGTCACCTTTTGGGTACGGAACCCTAAAAAGAACGAGTCTTACAGGACAAAGGGAAAAGCTGTATATGTTTTGGTATTCCTAGATAAGTAAAGCGCCTACTAAAAATGATTATTTCTTTTTCACCTCTCCAGCACGAAAAGGGTGCTTTTGGTGCGTAAAAACTGCGAGCGTAAGACAAAGTGATTCAAATTTCGAACACCACCTTTTGAGTTTTGAGTAGGTACTCTGCGCTGAAAAAATAAACTAGGCGATAGTTCGTTCAGAAACTCTTTTTGGTCTAGCAATTTAACTCATAGGCACAAAAGCTCGTTTAGAGTAGATTCCAAATAACAGTTTCATGGACTCACGGTAAAAACTATTTAAAAAAATCTAAATTCCCACTTCTGATTTAGAATAGAAGCAAAATCTTTCAAACACGGTTCCACTAAAATTGTTGTTTATCATTCTTGCTACTACTGAGGTTTTTTATTTAATTACTTATACTTACCTAAAATTTCAGGTGATACAAGATCCATCTACAGGAAGATCTATCGCAATAGTACACGTAAATGTTCCTGATTTAACTACAGCAGACGCGTTATCATTCGTTCGTTGTACAGATATTTGTAGAAGAGTACCTTGGCTACGTAATTATACAAGCTGGCTTGATACTACCATCGGTTTTACCTATTGCTGTAGTATAGATGAATTTGAAAGAGGGTTTGGTTATCCCAAAGCTATGTTTCAAGCTACTGGACCTATTTTAGTTTAAGAATATGTCAAAGTTCTAGTTTGTAAAAGAGCATTGTGATGTGAAAGCGGATTGATTCGTTAGAAATCTAAAATACGGAAATTAATTCTTTAAAAAGATGAGCTAACAGATATGTTTTTTTCAATATCTTAACTAGGTACCTACCTAACTATGAAGACAAAATGTCCGACAGTGTATTTAATGTATAATAGGTAATGTAAGTTAATATAGTTTTTAAAGGCATATACAGTGGGTTTTGTTTATGTAATCCTAAGTAAGTAAGTCTTACGCGAAAGTGTGTTTGTTTGTCCTCCTATATATCACGTCAAAACCGAGCAACGGATTGACGTGATTTTTCAGCACGGAGATAAAGTGCTAGAAACACGTAGATCGGAGGATACGTGACGTTGACGTGGGTACCTATATACGTTTGCAGTCCGCATAGAAAAGGTATATATTGAAATTCTAGTCCTATCAATATCACATATTTTATTCAAAATAGGAAGCAAAAAAACTCCGCTTTCTGAACGTCAAATTCGAGTTTACAACATTTAGAAATAATTACAATCCACAACATTTCAAAATTTTAACACCCTAATTTTATTAGCTTATATGAAAGTAGGTGAAAAATTAAGGTACCCGTATTTTTTGCTTTTCTAAAATTTTTACTTTAATACTCTTAAATTAATTTTTAAAAATTCCATTTTTAGAAAAAGCCGATAACGGCTAAAAGTATCAGGTGTCTATGCGTATTCTGTATTAAAAAAAAAGAAATGACATGTGGGGTTAGCATACATTTTGACAGCGACACTTTCGTTTCGGTCGAATGGCCTTGAACAGGCCAAAACGTTCATGTCCAACAAGGACTGGCCAGAGATAGCCCGGGGCCGAGAGGTCCGGCCCAACAATGTGCGGGAAAATTCTGTGTACTGCGTTCGTTCGTTTCATTCGTTCAATAGTTCGTTCATGGTTCTTTTGTTTCATTCATTATTGTTTATTTTTGAATTTATTAATCTAAAATTGAATTTTATTCACTTTCATCAACAAAGATGGGTAGAGAAGCACGTAAATTAAATTCCCTTGTATCTATTCTATTCTATTTTTTCGTGTTATGGCTCCATCAGTAGTCCCCTTGTATCCTGTTTTGTTTTTACAACTACAACTAATACTTTTTAATGCCAGTTTCCCTTGAAGGCAGAGAGTATAGTAGCTTTGAGCGGTACTCGTTACACAGTGTAGTTTTTTCAAAATATCTCTTAAACCACTGAATAAAAAAATAATTAAATATGTGTATCGTGTTAAGCAAAGGAAGATCTCCAAACGGATTTTTAATTTTGGTACTTAACGAAAAATGAAATGTTGTGAATTAATAAAAATCTTACAATAGTCAGTTTTATGTATAATAAATAAATTGTAGGTATATAAAGTTTTACAAAACAGTGAAGTCAACACAAGCAATCAAAACAAAAATCAAATACACATTTTTATCATTTATATAGTCATGTACTGTGTAATAGGCATTTTTCATGAGTTTCTGCTTTACATGGCGCTTAAACATGTACAGCGACGGAAATGAAATCACTTCCTCTGGTATTGTACATACGGACGCCCAGAACTAAGAAAGACTTACTAGTTCTACTATCTAGGTTCCACCAGTTTATTTTTATTGCTAATATGTATCAATATTATGCACATTGCAGAACCTGTCAAAGAGATCTAAATTTTACGCCCGAGATACCAACCGAGATATGTAATAGTGGGGCTGATCTCAATTTTACTATAAATCTGGTTAGTGGCTACATCTAACGATACTTAATTATACAATCCATCTTAGGAGTTTTATCCAAAAGGAGCTTCACGAGGTAGTTTAGTAGTTAGGCAATTAAAAATTTAAAGGAACTCATCCTCTCATCAACAAAATCTCTTATCATTATGATGGACAATGCGCCATACCACTCAGTATGCATTAATAAAACACCAAATTAAATACTTTGAAGAGATGACTAAGCCTCAACTATACGAACTTATTAAAAGACACAAACAACCGCGGATATTTGAAATCGATAATGTCTTGGCGGAACACGGTAATAAATGGTAGTAGTTCAATGAAATGGTTACAGAAGTAAACATAATAAAGGCACCTTCGGAAATGCCCAATATGATCGAAGAAGCTTGCAATTCAATCGGTGCACAAGAGTGGGCAAAACATTGCGAGCATGTACAAAAAATAGAAAAGAAATATTTAACAAATGACAGATTACTAGACGAAAATAATTCGTTAATAATATATTTACAAAGTGACGACAATGATACAGAAAGTGACATTAGTAGGTCAGATAATTCAGAAGCTGATGATCATACTGTTGCTGGGGTTTCAGCCTTCTCTTAATGATATGTAAAAAAAATATAATAAATATTATAAATTTATAATTAGTAAAATTTCCTCCGTTTTTAGATTGTCTTTAGATTGCTTATAGAACATTGATATTGTTTTATTTTATTGTATTATATATACTCTTGTCGTCAAGTACAGTACTACGATAAACGTTATGCGCCTTTAAACAAGATTTAAAAAAAAACATCAAAATTGGAGCTGTTTCTGAGGACTTCCAAGAAAAATACTGACGCGACTATCGGAAATTTTCGTTTATACGAAGTAATACGAATATGCAACCAATGACAGACCGTCCTCCCCTCCTCAGTCACGCACTAGCTTCAAAGGTATAATATGAAAAATGGAATACTTTGTATGTATACATCTTTCTTAGAGTAAGGTTACAAACGTAACGGTGTAATTAGGGCGTACAAATTGAGTTATATATATTATAGAGAATAACGAACATTGCCGAGGCGCATTACTACCTACACCATTTCAGATCTATAAAGTATTTACTATTTATAAAAATGTTCCTCTAAATACTCATCCTGTCTGTGTTTAATGTCTCTTTAGACAATATTTTCTTGAAAATTGTTTTTCTCTAGTGTGAGTAAGCAAATGTAACTTTAGTTTAGGGTGTCTTTTTTTGTGTTTTGTATTGACATTTGTCACAAGAAAATGGTTTTTCTTTAGTGTGATTAAGCAAATGTAACTTTAGGTGATCTTTTCTTGCTGTTTTGTATTAACATTTGTTACAAGAAAATGGTTTTTCTCCAGTGTGAATTCTTAAATGCAGTATTAGTAGTTTTTTTGTGCGGCTCTGTATGGGCATTTATGGTTTTTCTCCAATGTGATTAAGCAAATGTAACTTTAGGTCATGTTTTCTTGCTGTTTTGTATTGACAATTATTATTCTCACAAGAAAATTGTTTTTCTCCAGTGTGAGTAAGTCTATGCACTTTTATGTTAGATGTCCTTTACGTGCAGTTTTGTAGACAAAGGTCACAAACAAATGGTTTATGTTCTGACCGTTTGTTTTGACAATTACTGTCATACGAAAGTAGTTGTTCGACGGTGGGACTACGGGTGAGAATGTACATTTCAGAATGTTGGCAAACATACACTTCATACATAGCTTGTCATTTTCACCTCTGCCCACCCCGTTCCCGTCGTCATGCCATGATGGTATATAGCCTATGTTACTCAGGGATAATGTAGCATTCCAATGGTGAAAGAATGATCAAAATCCGTCCAGTAGTTTTTGAGTTTATTCGTAACAAACATACAAAAATACAAATCTTTCCTCTTTATAATATTAGTATAGAAACAGTGCAGAAATTTAATACGAAAAGCTCAGGATTAGATAATCTGAACCTTTACGAAGAGTTTTACAGAAAAAATAACTTACTTTGATTCGGGTCCACAATTAACTAAAGTTGTAATTAGAAGTTTCTAATTTAGCCATCTTCGCCCGCTATACATACAACTTTAGACTCATATCGAATCGACCCTAACATAATTCGGCAGATTCGGCATCATAACTATCCTGTCCAAAATTATCGATATAGATAGAAAGCTAAAAAAACGCACAACACAACCATAATGTAGCTGTTATGATGGTATTCCTCTAAGATTTTATAAGACGATGCGTGGCCCGCCTCTACTAGATGTGTTCCGCTCACTATAAGATCGTGCCAGAGAGTTGTCTTCTAAGACAACTATACGCGTCAGTCTGCATTGTCGTCTGACGTTTGCACGCTATCTAAAATTTTACTGTAAAAATTGTTTTTCTTTGATAATATTGCCGTACTGTTCTATTATTACGTGTAGACATTGGTGTGTCATACCACAAGTAAGTAATTTTAAAATTGTTTTATTTGTTTTTATTTATGTAGATTTCACGCACGCCATTTCGGCCGTAGTGCTGTTAGTCGCCATACGAATTTTATCGATATCGATTTCATGCGTTTATAAAAAAGTGTTTAGAAATATTCACTTTTAAAGTATTAATTACTTTGAGGAATAATAGAATTGGTTTTTCATAAAAAAACAGCACAATTTGCTTCAAACATTTTGAAGAACAACTATATTTACCAGGAAAAAATCGTCGAATACTTCATGGTGCAAAGTAATCTAAACATTAATTTACATTTACACTTAAATAGTTTGGGTTAAAATATTTTTCTATACGTTAAATTGATTGTCCACTTTACAGGTCACCCCTCAAGAAACCCTAGCATTATGCACTACACCTACAACTGGCATAAACCTAGAAAATAAACTAGATGACACACCTAAAAAAAGGAAATTACGTGCATACCTTTTTAAATAATATAAATAAAGAAGCGAAAGAGGTTTGTCAAAATCGTAATAAATAGCATTCGATTGTATCTGCCTGTCCCTCTTGGGATAAAAGGCATGATGATAGATAGATATATATTATTAAAAAGCAAAACTTTCCGTTAAGAAACTTCGTGACGAGATTCGAAGAAAATTGCACTATTCAGTGAAAAAATATAATTTGCAAGATGAAGAAATGTCTGTTTTAAAGAGTACAAAAATAAAGAAAACCATTTATATATTAATAAAGATAAAAGAAATGTAAGCAAACCCGGACAATAGCCCCCTGAAGTTAGGTCCTTTGCTTTAACACTTCATTTTTTATTCACCAAAAACATACAATTATAATATTAGAAAACAATTTGATACATTGTATGTGTGCCACACCCATAGAGTACTAAGCCTATGGAGGGGCCATAGACGGGCTCCCCCTTTCGCTAAATTTTTTCCCCTTTGACCAGTTATACTGACCAGGTGCGCAGTAATAAGTTACCTTAGATTTCCGTTGGTATCGTTTTGTGTCGCGAGACAGAGCTTTGGTAAATACTCAAAGGCCACACCCCAGGACTCTATAAAAATAGTACTCTAGTTTTGATGCAGAGGCTGGATTTACTGAAGAAGTTTTAAAAGCTATAATAGTTTTTACCTACCGCTAAAGTATTTGTTATTATTTTGACAAATAAATAATAAATCAGTATGTATCTATTTGCATTTATTTCCTACCTAAAATGTTTAGTAAAAAATAACTATGACAAATGACATAAAAATGTTATCGATATTAATTTTTATCGATAGTGTCAATGCCTAGTGTATAATTGCAAATTAAAGTTGTTGCGTGTGTGACAAAGGGACACGTTTGTTTGTTCTAAACAACACATCTAGTAGGGGCGTCGTCTTGCAAAATCTTAGGTATTCCTGTTGTTTGACTGGATTGTTTGTGTTATGTTGATATTGAAAGTCCCGAATTTTACTTGCCCCCTCATAGGAGTTTTCTCCCCCCTATATTATTATACTCTTTGACTTGCTCTGTCTGTGGCTCTCTTGTGGCTCTGTGTCTCTGGTCATTCATCTGAGGTCTCTGTGCTCAGATCTCTAAGGATCAAGCTCCGCCTGAAACGCGCTCTACATCGCCGCTGGTTGCACTCGCGCTGCCCTGCAGCAAAAACCGAGCTGAACAGGGTGGCCGAAGAACTCCGTGGCGAGATAAGAGACTTCAGGGGAGCCTCCTGGGAGAAGTTCCTGGACAGCGTCAGCGAAGAGGAGAGCATGACCTCCCTTTTCCGCCTCACAAAGAGCCTCACAAATGCCCCCACACCGGTATATCCCTTGATGGACTCCGACGGGAGACGCCGAGCTAGCGCCGAGGATCGAGCCAAAATACTGGCCGACCACCTCGAGACGCAGTTCAGGCCGTTTCCCGTCGTTTACCCCGGACACGACGCTGAGATATCGCGTAGGGTATGGGAATTTATGGATTCTGAAATGCCACCGCTCCCGGGTTATTTTTTCGTTTCTCCAGCCGAGGTGCGCAAGACCTCATTGCATCTGAGGGCGAGGAAGGCCCCGGGACTTGACGGAATCACCAACGCAGATTTGGCGCGTCTGCCGCGACGGCCCACAGTTGCAATCGCGCGCCTCTGCAATGGGGTGCTCCGTACCGGTCACTTCCCGACCATCTGGAAGACCGGTAAAGTGATTGTTCTTCCGAAACCTGGCAAGGATCGTCGGTTGCCGTCTAGCTACCGACCCATCACCCTGCTGTCGAGCCTCTCCAAGTTGTTCGAGATTCTGTTCCTCCGCCGCCTGAGGCCAAATATCTCACTGCGTCCAGAGCAGTTTGGCTTCAGGGAGGGACACTCGACTACGCTACAGCTTGCGAGAGTGCTACACCACCTCGCGACAGAGCTTAACGGGGGCCACTGCTCTGTCGGTGTCTTTCTCGACATAGAGAAAGCATTCGACAGAGTGTGGCACAGTGGACTCCTATACAAGCTTCTGGCCACGCAAACACCTCCGCTGGCCGTCAGGGTGGTTGCGTCCTTCCTTGAAGGGCGCAGCTTCCTTGTCAGTGTCGAAGGAAGGCAATCACAGCTGAGAAGTATCTCAGCCGGAGTACCTCAAGGCAGTTGCCTTTCTCCCATACTCTACGCGGTATTCACTAACGATATCCCTACACTGGGACCATCGCCTATGTGCGAAGAAGAGACGATGTTGGCCCTCTTTGCGGACGACAGCGCTTATATCACATCTTCCCGGGTTCCCGAGCATGCGGCCCAGAAGATGCAGCGCTTGTTGGACCTGCTGCCTGATTGGCTGGATAAATGGAGGTTGTCGGTGAACGTTGGTAAAACAATGGCACTGATGACCTCTAACAGGAGAATACTACCACCGCCGCTCCGACTGCGAGGTCAAGTCGTGGAGTGGAGCAATACAGTCAAGTACCTGGGGTGCCAGATCGACAGGCGGCTGAACATGCGCGCCATGGCCACTTATGCCGTGAATAACGCTAAGATGGCCGGCGCCATGCTTCGCCCTGTCCTCCGTTCATCACTGCCACTTCGGGTCAAGGTGCGACTCTATAAGTTGTACATCCGCTCCCGCCTGACCTACGCTTCACCGGCGTGGTATGCTCTCCTGTCAGCCACAGGCAGACACCTCCTTCAGGTCCAACAAAACAAGGCACTGCGCGCGATTACGGGCGCGCCTTGGTTCGTCCGCAACGAGACCATCCGCAGGGACTTGCAGATCGACTACGTCGAGGAGTTTGTGGTCGGCATGGCGCGCCGAATGTTCGAGCGTGCGGACAATGGCCGACACGAACATCTCCGTGGCATCGCCCCTGCGCATGGAAGGCCACTCAACGGCCACCACCTCCCTCGGGAGCTGGTGGAACCTCTTGTTTGGTCAGACGATGACTAGACATGGACCCAGTGTAGAGAAGACATCGCCAGGATAATCAGGCAGCCGCTGGCCGCCTTGGCGCCACCATAGGCGTCTAAAGAAGATACCGGGGG
Organism: Nemapogon koenigi; assembly: GCA_963924495.1. NCBI lineage: Eukaryota > Metazoa > Arthropoda > Insecta > Lepidoptera > Tineidae > Nemapogon > Nemapogon koenigi. Next base: position 3,320,261 of record OZ004648.1, read on the forward strand.
GTCGTTGCTCCCCGAGACATTGTCGGCGCAACGGGGGTTGCCCCAGCGCCTCCCGATCCGAGCCTTCGGCACGGATCGGAAGCTTCCAACTACTACTACTACTGTGCTCAGATCAATAAGATCCGGGGAGTTAGCATACATTTTGACAGCGACACTTTCGTTTCGGTCGAATGGCCTTGAACAGGCCAAAACGTTATGTCCAACAAGGACCGGCCAGAGATAGCCCGGACCGGGCATACCCTGCACAAGAATGCAGAGCAATTTGCTTGGCCGGACACAGAATTTTCCCGCACATTGTTGGGCCGGACCTCTCGGCCCCGGGCTATCTCTGGCCGGTCCTTGTTGGACATGAACGTTTTGGCCTGTTCAAGGCCATTCGACCGAAACGAAAGTGTCGCTGTCAAAATGTATGCTAACTCCCCTGAGTCTCTGTGTATTGCAAAGAGTATAGTAATACAGAGGGTTGTCTTTGCTCAACTCGTGCTCATTCATACCATTATAAGTTACTCTATGATTCATTCATACTGCTCACTGTGCTGCTCAAGGAATATACTACGTGCTGCTCACAGATAACTATATTATGTACTACGGTGCTGCTCATTGCTCAACGCTACTCTATGTGATTTTGATTTTTTTGAACCAATCTTTCTTCCCAATTCCCATTTATAATTCCTGAAAAAGTGTCGATGTAGTATAAATGAATATTTTTTTTTTCATTTAATTATCAAAACTATACTACTCCAGGAACTATGGCATCCCTCTCAAGACTTCAAAAGGTGGTGCTTGTAAGTTTGGGAGCTGTTGGAGGTGGTTTGGCTTATTATCAAATAAATAATAACAAAGAAGAGACAAAATTCGACGTGTTAAATTCATGGACTACTAACTTTACTCCCAGTGTAAAATGGGAAAAGAATTGGGACCAGTGAGTAAATATAACCTATTTAAGTATTTGGTCATTCCCACAGTCATTCCCTATTTTTTGTATAAATACATTAAATTATAATAATTGGACAACGAAATGCCTTGATTTCAATTTCTTTATATATTACTAGCGGACCCGGCAGACGTTGTCCTGCCCCGACCCCTACCCCTACCCTGTTTCCCACGACTTCGTACGTGTCTATTTCAGAATGTTGGCAAATATACACTTCATACATAGCTTTTGTCATGTTCACCTCTGCCCACCCCGTTCCCGTCGTCATGCCGTGATGGTATATAGCCTATGTTACTCAGGGTGAATGTAGCTTTCCAATGGTGAAAGAATTTTTGAAACGGCACAGTAGTTTTTGAGTTTATTCATTACAAACATACACACAAACAAATCTTTCCTCTTTATAATATTAGTATAGATTAGATTAGTACATTCATGCTATCTTCATTATTTTTTTTTTAAATTAAATTACTTTTTCAAAAAATGTGTATATACATATTTGTTTTGTATTGATGCTTGTAAATTTTAAACCAAATTGGGTTATAAGTATCTAGTTCTTGAGACTAGTGCATTCAAACATTATAATATTAGTAGATTTTAGCTGTTCCTAGGAAAATCACACAATGTGGTCAAAGCTATGTTTTTGCATGTTTTACAGATAGTTGTGTAGTTAATTATGAACTAGAAACCATGATTATCACCTATCCTTTAGAATATTTTTATCGTTCAGTTCGATCTTAACTTTTATCATAACACTTAATTCATTATTTATTAACATTTATCTTATCATCTGCCTGCCTAACTGACCTCATTTCAAAATATTTGCTACTTCTATAAGTTTAAGGGACACTGAATATGATTATACTTATAATTTTTTGTAATTTTATTTAATGTAAGGCAAAAGTTAGATAAATTCAGTGGAAATGCAGTATTTATGTAGAATGTGTGGTATAAAGCATATTGACCGCATGTCATTAGATCAGAATGCGGAGTGAATGATGATGTTGTGACTAAAATAAAGAAAAGTAATTCATGCTTGTTTGGAGACGTTGAAAGAATGAAGGATGAAAGATTGACTACTAAAAAAGGTAAAGGTTTACATTATGACATCCTGAGTGTTTCGTGTTTTGGCGACTTTATTAAATTGCTACACTGTTGTTTTATTAGATACTTTAACTATTTTGAAGTCTCGGTAAGGTACTACTTTTCGCCGGTGTTCACAAGTTTTTAAGAAAATTTACATTGAAAACTTAATATCAAAATCTGAAATTGAGATTTTCGTGTTTAAAATTAAAATATTAAGGATTGCAGCGCTTCGGAAGCAGCTGCCGCGGCACCGCTCGCTTCGCTCGTTCGCCTCGCAACTTGTTTTTACACCATCCGTGTTTTTACACCATCCGAACCACACATCTTTTGCCAGTTTTCTATATTAAACAGAACAGGTGGCAAGCTTGTTGCTGCACTTAATGGCAGGTCCATTAATGATGTGTCACTTCTTTAACAGACATTTAAGTATCTGTTATTTTAGAAGGAGTGCCTTTTGATAAGATTGGTACGTCAGTGGCCGAGTGGTTAAGAGGTCTGGTATTAACTAGGCAGACCCCGGGTTCGATTCCAGATCCCGGCCATGTACCAATGGGTTTTTTAATTCAAAACTTATGTACATAATCCGACTTGGTCTTCCGCTGGGTACCCTGGAACCGTAACACGGTTCCCGTGAAAAAAAAAACTTTGTGCTTAGCATTTTTGCCATGACTGAGATCTGAACCCAACCCTGGTTTCAAGTCCAACAATCTACCAATTACGCAATCCACTCATTTTCATGTACCCTATTTAATATTTCAGCAGAGACCCCCAGTCCATTGTCAAACCATTAACATCAGATAAAGCAGAGGCCGAGAACAAATACAATGAGAAAATTGAAAAGGCAAAGAGCAAAGCTGTAAGACATTTGTTTTTGATCAGGCATGGTCAGTACAATATTGATGGACTGACTGATAAAGACAGGATTCTCACACAGTTGGGTTTGTTTTATTTTTTTAGTAACTCACAATTTTAAAAGCACATAACATGTATGTACAATTTTATACTACACCTACAAGGAAAATACAAAAAAAATTTCAGTTGCAACAAAGCAACCATTTTCACATTTTAGAACTGGTTTTATAAAGAAAGCACTTTACAACCCAAAAATGAACAATGAAAAGTATCTTATGTGTCAACAGCATGGGGGAGTAAAGGATTTTCATATGAACTTTTTTCCAGTTTAATTTTATTACAACAATTAATGCTGATAAAGTAAATAGTATTTTCTGAGCAGGTGTAGGTAATATAAACCATTATTTGTCAAAAAAATCTTCTGATAAAAACTTGAATAATTCTGTCAACCTCAAAATAAAACTTTTGATAGTGATAACGATTAGTATTCTACGTCATGTCATGGCGACCGACGCACGCGTTCCGTCATGACATGATGGGGAATCCGGTTTAATCCCGCCCGCGCTGTGATAGTTGTGATTATTCTGTGATTAATAGAACATAATTATCACAGTCAGCGGGATCATCTTAGCTACTTGATACTATAGCTCTATAGCGGCTATAAGCCTATAAATACTTGACATTGGCAAAACATTGGTTGAGCCACAAAAAAGAAGAAGAAGAACAATTTGATGATGTACTTCAATGAAACTCCACTCTATAGTCTATATCAACTTTTACTAAATTTTATTAGGACATCCATTCAACAACCCCCCCCCCCTCTCTATTACCTTTTAAAAAACAATGAATACTATGGGGATTTGGCCTTGGAGCAATCATTACAATTAGCAAATGAGCACTATACTTTTTGTACCTATTCTAATATTACAAATTAAGAGTATTTTAACATAAAATGCAAACAAGATGCACAACAACTGACCCATTCAACTTTATTCAAATTTACAGGCAGAACTCAAGCAGATTTAACAGGTCGGAGGTTAGCCTCTCTCGACATAAAATGGGATCTCCTAGTGCGGTCAACAATGACACGGGCTCAGGAAACAGCTACGATCATCGCTAAGCATCTTCCGGCAGACATACCTGTTAAAGATTGCCAATTGCTGGAGGAGGGGGCCCCCATACCACCGGAACCTCCTATTGGCCATTGGAGGCCTGAGGCTAAGGTATTATTATTCACTTAAACCGTTACTGGCTTTGCCTGTGTAATTTTTTTAACAGTGACAAGAATTTATTATGAATGATTTCCAGGATAACAATTAAACTATGTCACTAGATATCTGTGTGCAAAAAAATCACATCGATTTGTTGCTCTGTTTTAATGTGAAAGAAGGACTGAACGATTTCCAGGATAACAATTAAACTATGTCACTAGATATCTGTGTGCAAAAAAGTCACATCGATTTGTTGCTCTGTTTTAATGTGAAAGAAGGACTGAACGATTTCCGGGATAACAATTAAACTATGTCACTAGATATCTGTGTGCAAAAAATCACATCGATTTGTTGCTCTGTTTTAATGTGAAAGAAGGACTGAACGATTTCCGGGATAACAATTAAACTATGTCACTAGATATCTGTGTGCAAAAAAGTCACATCGATTTGTTGCTCTGTTTTAATGTGAAAGAAGGACTGAACGATTTCCGGGATAACAATTAAACTATGTCACTAGATATCTGTGTGCAAAAAATCACATCGATTTGTTGCTCTGTTTTAATGTGAAAGAAGGACTGAACGATTTCCGGGATAACAATTAAACTATGTCACTAGATATCTGTGTGCAAAAAATCACATCAATTTGTTGCTCTGTTTTAATGTGAAAGAAGGACTGAACGATTTCCAGGATAACAATTAAACTATGTCACTAGATATCTGTGTGCAAAAAAGTCACATCGATTTGTTGCTCTGTTTTAATGTGAAAGAAGGACTGAACGATTTCCGGGATAACAATTAAACTATGTCACTAGATATCTGTGTGCAAAAAATCACATCGATTTGTTGCTCTGTTTTAATGTGAAAGAAGGACTGAACGATTTCCGGGATAACAATTAAACTATGTCACTAGATATCTGTGTGCAAAAAAGTCACATCGATTTGTTGCTCTGTTTTAATGTGAAAGAAGGACTGAACGATTTCCAGGATAACAATTAAACTATGTCACTAGATATCTGTGTGCAAAAAAGTCACATCGATTTGTTGCTCTGTTTTAATGTGAAAGAAGGACTGAACGATTTCCGGGATAACAATTAAACTATGTCACTAGATATCTGTGTGCAAAAAATCACATCGATTTGTTGCTCTGTTTTAATGTGAAAGAAGGACTGAACGATTTCCGGGATAACAATTAAACTATGTCACTAGATATCTGTGTGCAAAAAATCACATCGATTTGTTGCTCTGTTTTAATGTGAAAGAAGGACTAACGTACAAACACACTTTCGTATTTATAATATTACTAGCGACCGCCCGCGTGGAATCTATTGTGCACAGGTTTGGGATATTGTAACGATTTTTTCAAACTACAACACTGGCATAGACAATCTCTTCTGGCTCGAAATTCGAACTTGCGATTTTATTTTGCTCACTATACAAAAATTGCCTTGAGTTTTTCGCGATTCCCGAGATCAAGGAATCGAATTACATACAAAATCCTAAGAAAGAGCACGCCGTTTGGGGGAAACGTGTCAAGAAAGTTTTGTAGAGCGCCATCCCGCTCTCTCTCGTTTTTAATCTCGTTCTGGTTTTTCGATATTATTATATAGAATAGATTGCACTCGCGTTAATAGTTACTGCTCCGCCCCTTTAGGTCGTAGCGCGATGTTATATAACCTTCCTCAAGAATTGGGCTATCAAATGCAAATATATTTTTTCAAATCCGACTGCTTAGATTAGCGCGTTCAAACAAACAAAGAAACAAACAAACAAACTCTTCAGTTTTATTATTAGTATAGATTAGTTAGAATTTCAGTTAAATTAATCTCATCAAAAATTGAGCCAAGTCCCGTGACTTTTAGCCAGTAAAAAGTTGAGATCCAAATCTACGGTTTCGTTCACAAAGCACTCAATATTCACCCTGGCAATTGCGTGTTACGGCCGGTTTTTTACTATTGTACAGGCCCTGATGACCTTGAAAAATGCTTGCCCGATTTTCATGAAACATACTATGACAAAAATAAAGCCGTCACGGGACGCCCGGCAGATGTGAAACATCGAAATTTACTCGTTAAGTATACTGTAGTGAGTAGTCGAATAGAAAGTTATAGTCGTGTGCGTGGCGCGTAGACTCGTTTATCACATCAAGTAGAGTTGTCAATGTAACAAATGTAAAATTTACTCCTTACAAATGTATGCCACATAGCGAGAGCTAAGATGTTACACTAAAAAACGCTTTAAAATCAGTCAATCCGTTTGGGAACTAAGAACCTTTGCATTGTCTTATTTGGTAAACAAACTATGCAGATCTTTTTAGGGTCCCGTACCGTAGGGTTTTATATAATATTCATTCATATTTAGATTAAAAAAATTACATTAGCAGAACTAATAATCAGATTTACTGTTTACCAAATAATTTCTTTATAACAAGGTATTTACGTAGTATGAATATAAAGCGTATTGACCTCATCCGGAACGATGTCATTAGAGAAGAATGCTGACTGAAAGATGATGTGACTAAAATGATGAAAAGTAGTTTACACTGGTTTGGACATGTTGAAAGATTGACTAAAAAGGTTTATATGGCTGAAGTGAAAGGAAATGCTGGCAGAGGACGACCTAGGATGGGCTAAGACGTAGCCGAGCATGTATGAAAGATATGATGAATATAAAAGAAGCGAAAGAGGTATGTCAGGATCGTAACAAAGGGCATTCAATTGTTTTCCCTCTTGGGATGATAGATAAATAGATTACCAAATAAGACATGTCTAAAAAAAACTTTATCTCCGATGCCACAGCAAACGCTCATACACAGGATTCAAACTTATGACACAGGTTAAGGAATAGTGGTAAAGCCTATATTGCTTGATTATTTTAGCAGTTCTATCAGGACAGTGCCCGGATAGAGGCGGCGTTTAGGAAGTACTTCCACAGAGCACCGGCCGACCAGGATCATGATACGTACACGCTGCTAGTCTGTCACGCCAACGTCATAAGGTTCTTTGTATGCAGGTAAGGGCGGCACATTTGGATTTTATTAAACTTTAACAGTTATACTAAATCCAACCATTTATTTTAAGTAGCCCACGCACTGGTCTGGTATCTCACAGAACATTTTCGGTCCGGCCGCCGTATGAGCGAGAGCACAGGCCAATCTAGATCACATGCAGTTCACTCGCTCACACAGCCACACAAGATTCGATTAAACAAAGGCGTGTGGATGTGTGTGTGTGTGTGACAGATCGTACCGGCCTTCGAAATCAACAACAAATACAACGATTTGAAAACGTATGGTGGGCCGCGCGTACAAGAATTGGACGAGTATGTGGTCGATTTCAGTGAACCGTATGGCGGCGCGCCGGCGTGTGGACGAATGAGTGGGCACCTTTACTTTTGATATAAGTACGATTGACAGGCAACCATAGACAAAAGAATGCAATACTTCATGGATGCTGTTTTTTCTTTACAATAGTGAAGCGATCGTGCTCTTTAGCTCCGATATTTATCGATATCGATATTTTTTGAGCACACATTATGTAACGAAGATTATTCAAAATGTGGCATTGTAAAATTAATATTTTATTTTATACATACATTTACAGTAGTGCTATACATAAATGGTTTATTTTAACACATAAAATATAGTCATTTAAACGCCTGGCTATGTTTATAAAACAATACTAAATGTTGAGAAAAAATAAAAGTGCTTGAGCTGTCAAAAGTAAAAAAAATGGTTGGATTTAGTATAATCATTAATATAATTAACGGATTCTACGTCATATCATGGAATAATTAAATAACAAACTTTCAATTTGTACTGATATCCGAAAAGTTCATTTTTGTTACCTGTCACATACACCATCATATGTTGAACAGAGTATAGTAAATATTAAATTGTCTAAATGAATATATTTATTATTCCAGAGCTTTGCAGTTCCCACCAGAAGGATGGTTGCGGATATCCCTAAGTCACGCCTCTATTACTTGGCTCTCGATCCAACCAAACGGTGACGTCATTCTGAGATGTCTGGGAGAGACGGGACATATGGATCCCAAATATATTACGAGGCGGTAAAATATATCTCTGCAGTTATTTGTAGATAGTGTAAGCTAGCGATTTTCAGTATTTAGTTTATAATTTATATAATGTAGATCGTAACATACATATATCAAACGAAATACGTAAATAAAATTAGTTTTTGTATGTAAATTAAGTACGGTGCTAATTCCGAGGTTTTGGATTTATATCTGTTTTGCATTTAAATTTATAGCAGTTTTACTAGGAAATGGTGTTTATTTTAACAAAAACCTAAAAAATATATATATGACATTTAGTAGACCGACTGAAGATCGACTAAACGTCAAATGTTATGAGTGGTAAGGACGTCCATACATATTGCAACGCGGCCCCAGTAAGTAAGTAGTGTCCGATTAATCGGCTATCATAACCTTCGGCTGAAGCCTAATGCTTAAAAGTTCAGTTCAAGATTGGCTAATAGTGAATAATAATATAAAATACTTCTAGAGATTATTAAAATTACCTTGCAACTTCTCAAAAATAATAAAATTTCGAAATAATATGAATTATAAGATTTATAAGTAATTTTTATTGTTTTTCTTGTGCTGTTCACAAGCTCAGTCTTCTCTTCTCAATTATGTAAGAATTTTCCACTTCACAATTGAATTGAGATAAATTAAATACAAAACACCATTTTGACCCCATTGTGACCCCTGCCACCATCGGCTTCGACCAAAACTTCGGCTCATTTTGGCCGAAGCCGAAGCTTCAATCTGACACTATAAGTAAGCGATAAACAGAGGACGTAAGTGTGAGGACGCGGTGCGGAGCGGGCGGAGGACGCTTAATTACAACATATTATAAAACTTACACAACATTTTGGTCCTGATCGTGATCATCGGTCTCGGAAGATGATGAGAGTATAAATTTCATAAGCGGCAGCAAACGCAAGCCTAATTGCCGCCGCCCGCCGGTTGGATAGTCTAGGTTGGCACGTCGTTTTGCGTTAAAACTTAGGAAAGATGTTAGAAGAGGTTTTTTTTGCATATCGTATGGAGCGCAGTCTAATCACGTGCTACTTTTTGGCTCTAGTTATTTGGCGAGGGTTATACTCTTCAAACGTACTGTAGTTTGACATCTCCTTTGAACATAATAAAGCTAAAAAAACATTAATACTGTGCCATGACCTTGACTGTACTTAGAAAATACTGTAAAACGTAAGTTCACCTTATTTTATGTAGGTAGGTACCTATATTGTATGTATGTATATCATCCAAAATTTGCATTGATTTAATGAAAATCGCTAGCGTATTATTATTGTAGTTGTTTTTATTTAATATTTTGGTTGGGTGAATGTATGCAAGACATGCATGAGTCTTTTAGTATGGCTTGTTTGCCATTTGAGGTCAAAGTAAGGTTGTTTTTATTGTTGTTGTGCCCAGCACTATGTCTACTGTGGAAATGCAGCTTTATAGCACAATTCTTGTGGGGTTTACCTTTATAAGAAATATATATTGAGGTATTTTTTTTCATTAAAAAATCGAATAAGCACTAATTATATTGGTTGAAAAGAGTGTAAAACAAATAAAGCTGCGTTTGATAGTGAATATTTCGAACAAACTAAAATATATCCTATGTCACTCGGGGATATCGTACCTATCTATTCGTAAATAATTTTTAGAATCGGTTCACCCCTTACATCCGAACTTACAAACTTTATCTCTTTATAATATTAGTAAGTATAGAAAAAAACTTCTCTTATATTTATTTATCGCAGCTATGAGTTTTGTATTTTAAAATTAAAAAGTAAATACCTCTGTCAAATAATTTATTATGACATAAAAAATACCAGGTTGTTGAATATAGTTTTAGGAATTAGTAATTAAAAAATTAAACACATGGTGTTCCTAATAAAAGACGATGTGAACAGTAGTCTACATCTAAAACCACGATTCAGACAATTGTTATCAAAATTAGTAAGGTTATTGTTATTATAAGACAAATAAATAAAACTGAAGTCTGTTTGTCTGTAATTTATTGGACGAGAATTGAGAGTGAAATTTCAAGGACGCGTCACGTTTAGACACATTTCGTTACAAGAGAGAGAAGAAAGATAAAACGTAGAGAAAAGGAGAAAGAGAGCTAGCTATACATTGTATATCTAATACACAGTTTAGGCTATCCGCGTCACCCTTTTTTAAAAAGTTTCACTTCTATCACGTGTACCGTACACGCCCATTTTTTTTTATTGTCTTGATATTTGTCTAGAATCCAAAATTGCTGAAATTTCAAATATAAATCCTAAAATCCTGAATTTAATTTTGTTGCGACGACCACAACAGTGACACTTTTATTTAAATCGTATGAGACAACATATTTAAACACAAATCAATTTCAATTCAAATTATGGCAATCGCAACAAAATTAAACTAAGGATTTAAGAATTAGGGTTGAAATTTAGGTCTAAAGTTACCCACCTGCTGTTTGTTTTATCTCGAATATGTAATGATTACGTGCTTGAAAAATCTTGACATTGGGTGCTCAGTACTTAAAATTGTACTGCGCATCGAATGCCAATAAAGAGCTTCTAAATTATTTTATTTTATTCTAGACAACAAACATATTGTTACGAGCTGGGGTTCGAAGAGATTTAAAATACCGATTAAATAGACAAACTTTACTTTAACACCACAAAAATACAGTTAAATAAATGAAAACACTTGAATATCACTTAGTCGCACTAAATTCCACTTCACTGTTTCGCTTTGATCGCTCTGATTCGCACTGTGTTTCGCACTGTGTTCTCCCGGCGACGATCCTCTGTTTATATTGCCCTCCGAACATTCGAGAAACGCCGAGATTGTTGTACAGAGTTGTAGATGCGTCTCGATGCGGCTCGGTGCCAAATACCTACACACCGACCGCGCCCGATTTTGGTACCTATGGCTAGGCACATACGGTCCATTTTCGTTTGTACTTGATTCTCTCTGGATGTTTCTAGAGACGTCTATCGACCTTGATGTGTTTAGGTATTTATTTGTGCGATTTAAGTACCTATTCGTTACACTGCCCCCCGCTTAGACTTGCTCGTCCCGAGCAATATTCGAGCCTTTGTAAGGAGCCAGTCGATCAATATGGACAACCTTTAACTGTCCACGCGGGCATCGTTGGATCCGATAGGTCACGTCATTGATCCTCGTGATGACCTTATACGGGCCTTCCCAGCGGTTCTGCAGCTTGGGAGATTTGCCTTTTCGGCGTTTCGGGTTGTGCAGCCACACCAACGATCCCTCGTCAAAACCGTTACTATTGAAGTTTCTATCGTACCTGGTCTTCATCTTTGTACTGGCCACAAGACTGCTCTGACGAATCTGGTCATGTATGTCGCACATCTTGTTTTTCAGGTTCGATACGTAGTCACTTACAGGTTGCGGCGCATCCGGAGGTCCGCCGGTCAGGAGATCAACTGGTAGTCGGAGTTCTCTCCCAAAGTTGGCATAAGCAGGAGTCACCTTTATGCTTTCATGCTCTGCGGATCGATATGAGAGCAAGAACAAGGGAATATATCGGTCCCAGTCCCTCTGGTGATCCTCAACCAGTTTCGCTAAATGAGTCTCCAAAGTGCGGTTGAACCTTTCAACCATTCCGTCGGACTGTGGGTGATACGCCGTAGTCCTCGTTTTATTTATTTCCAGGAGACGGCATACTTCCTGGAACAACTGCGACTCAAAGTTACGCCCTTGATCAGAATGTATCTCCAATGGTAGCCCGAACCTGCAGAATACTTCGTTAACCAACTTAGTCGCCACTGTTGTCGCTTCCTGGTTGGGAATTGCGAAGACCTCCGGCCACTTCGTGAAGTAGTCCATCACGACCATGAAGTACTTGTTCCCGTCTTCAGTGGCCGGGAACGGTCCAGCAACGTCCACCGCAATTCGTTCCCATGGAGCGCCAACATTGTACAGCTGCATACGTCCCCTCGTACGTGTCGTAGGTCCTTTCACGGCCGCACATACTGTGCACTTACGACACCAATCCTCGACATCTTGCCGGCAATGAACCCAATAAAATCGTTTCCTGATTTTCGCCAGGGTTCGATTCATGCCCAGATGTCCTCCCGAGGATCCATCGTGCACGGACTCAAGCACTGCGCGCACCTTTGACCTAGGCACGACCAGCTGCATCAGTGTCTCCTGTCCACTTGGCGACTCCCACTTGCGGTACAGCAACCCGTTGTGCAGCACTAGACTTTCCCACTGAGCCCAGTAGCTTTTCGTGGTGGAACTCATTGCTGATACAACATTCCAGCCGGGCCTTGGAACATTCTGCGTCTTCCATTCCATTATCGGCGCCAAGTTGTTATCCTTGAGTTGCTCGTCTCTCGTCCTCTCGTTCGCCCATTCGTCACTAAGGTTGTTAGTCGTAATGACTTTGATGACAGAATCACCGATTTCACGCCTCCAGCAGTGTTTACAATCTTCAGGGCACGGCCTGCGTGACAGTGCGTCAGCGTTGCCATGCATCCGTCCTCGTCGATGTTCGATCGTGAAATCGAATTCTTGTAACTGCTCGATCCACCGAGCGACTTGTCCTTCAGGATCCTTGAATTGAAGTAACCATTTCAACGCCGCATGGTCTGTCCGTAGCTTGAACTTCCTTCCGATGAGATACTTGTTGAAGTGTCGTACTGTCTTCACTACGGCCAGAAGTTCGCGTCTGGTTACACAGTAGTTCCTTTCTGGTTTTGACAGAGCCTTGCTGAAATACGCTATCACAACTTCCTTGTCCCCCTTCCGTTGTGACAGCACACCTCCAATGGCGATGTTGCTTGCGTCTGTGTCCACCACAAACTCGCCGACTTGGTCCGGGTAGCCCAATACAGGTGTTTCACACAGTCGTTGTTTCAGTTCCTGGAACGACTTCTCACAGTCCTCAGTCCACTGAAACGAACGCTTGTCCTCCGTCAGTCGATGTAGGGGCTTGGCTACTCCCGCGAAGTCGTATACGAAGCGGCGGTAGTATGAGCACAGACCAAGAAACGCCCGAACATCTGTTTTGTTCCGCGGGGTGGGCCATTCTCGTACAGCTACTGTCTTGACAGGGTCGGTTTCTACGCCATCCTTTGTAATTACATGCCCGAGGTAATTCACACGTTTCTTGAAGAAGCTACACTTCTTGGCATGCAATTTCAGGTTCGCGAGCTTCAACTTGGCAAACACTCTTTCTAAATTCCCCAGGTGCTCGTTGAAGTCGCGTCCCATGATGATGACGTCATCCAGGTAGACTAGGCAAGCTTTTCCAACGAGATCCGCAAGCACAACTTCCATCAGCCTTTCGAACGTAGCGGGAGCATTGCATAACCCGAAAGGCATGACGTTGAACTGCCACAGTCCATTTCCGGTCGAGAAAGCAGTCTTTTCCTTGTCCTTGGGATCGATCTCTACTTGCCAGTATCCACTCTTCAAATCCAGTGTTGAGAACCACTGGTTCCCACTCAACTTGTCCAAAGTGTCGTCAATCCGGGGTAGAGGGTAGCTGTCCTTTCTGGTTACGTCGTTCAGTCGACGATAATCCACACAGAAGCGAGTGCTGCCATCCTTCTTCTTAACTAGCACAACCGGAGAACACCATGGGCTCAAAGAAGGTTCGATGACATTAGCCTTCTTCATGTCTTCCAGCATGCACTGTACTTCTGCTTCTCTTCCAACTGGGATTCGTCGAGCACGTTGACGTATAGGTAACTCGTTTCCTGTGTTGATGGTGTGTTTCACCAATGACGTCCTGCCGAGATGCCCATCTCTGTCACTAAAGATGTCAATGTAACGAGTAAGCATCTCCTTCGCTCGTTTGTACTCGGAGATTGACAAGTCCTTCTTCGAAATGTCGACGAGTTCCAAGGGGTTTGCACTGTTATTTTTCATCGCCGACAGCTTCCCCTGGGTGCAGCTCCGCATCCAATTCGCCTCGTCGCACTTCGCCACGACTTGATCCTTATTGAGAGTGACAGGAGCGCCATTGAAGTTGGTCACCCTTACTACAGCTCGTCCACTCTGGCTGTTTACTAAAGTTGGAGTGAGTAACCAGCCTTTATGTTTAGAACGTTCCAGGTGGTCGATGATAGAGCACCTCGTATTGGAGGGGTCCCCATTAGTTGGTAACTCCACATCGACAAGCGTCTCCGAATATGGGTTCAGTTTGACGCCCTTGGCACAGCGCACATAGCCAGCATAACCACCTTTCAAAAATACCTGTTCCTGGCCGCACTGCAGTACACCATTGCGCAAGTCGATGCCAAACTGGAACCGCTTCATAAAGTCGAGTCCGAGAATGCAGTCGTCTATAATGTCGGCCACGATGACGGTGTGTGGGTACTCCCCGTCACCCACCTTGAGTTTCACCGGCAGCTCGTCGTATGCGGGTATAGGCTGACCGGTTGCCGTGAAGAGTTTCAGACAGGAAGATGGACGTCTGGTTCTGCTCGTAGATCGTCCCAACAACTGAGGTCGCACAACCGTACGCGTTGCTCCTGTGTCGATCGTCATCTCACATGGCGTCCCGTTGACCTCGCCGACGATCACCAGACTGTTCCCGTCGAAAACTTGTCGGATGGTAACTTTGGGGGCTGTGTCACGAGCAGCCAGTACCTGCCCCGCGGCTCTGGCTGTTACTCGTTTCCCGGAAGCTCCGTAGTTACTGCACGGACATCAGCTCCGACGTCCCGTTTCGGCACTCGTTGATCCGTGCCTTGTCGTTTAAGCGCCGGGCAGCTAGCTTTAAGGTGCCCCAGCTTGTGGCAGTTGAAGCAGCGGGGTAAGTAGCTACGCCTCTCTGTTACAGGTGTCGTTGTTGGAGTAGCCTCCTCCGCCACTTGTCTCAATCGCTGAGAACGAGGCTCCTGTCTCACGGCTTCCACCTCTAGAGCATGGGCCAGTGCATCTTTCAGGGCGCTGTGGTGGCCCAGTCGAACTGCAGCTCTGACCTCCATGCTGCGGATGCCGTCGATGAATGCTTGAACGAGGTTCGCAGCAATGAACTCTTGTCCGGCAGATGGGTACGCCTTCCTCACGATCTTCTCGATCTCCAGAGCCCATTGTTGCAGATTCTCACCAGCATGTTGCGTCCTGTCCCTCAGCTGCGCTCGGTAGACGTGCTCCAGGTGTTTGTCGCCGTACCTGGAGTCCATTGCCTCGATCAGGTTCCCGTACGTGGTGCAGCTGTCTGGAGAGGCTTCCAGAACCGACAGTGCGCGGCCTCTTAAAGCCACTGTCAAGGCGGTCAGAGATTGCTCGTCTGTCCAGCCGTTGGCAGAGGCGACCGTTTGGAACTGCAATTTGTACGCTGTCCAGGACGTAGTCCCGTCGTACGGCGGCACCTTGACTCGGGGGCCGGAGACGATGGCGCCTCCAGAAACAGGAGCGGTCAGCTTCAGTTTCCTTACTTCATTCTGGAGCCCCTCGCATCGGCTGTCCAACTCTCCGTAGCGGTCGTTAAGTCTTGCATCCAGTTCTCTGCTCATCCTAGTCTGTATTTCCTTATGGAGATCCTTATAGTGCTGTTTGAGGTCTTCGTAACGGATGTCAAGATCTTCGATTCTCTCCTCGTGCATGTCTGTAACCCTCTGTAGCTGCTTCATCTCCATAGTCACCTTTCCCAGTGATTCTGAAAGCAGCTCCTTAAGGCTAGCAGACTGCTCCTTTAACAGCCGGCAAGTCTGCTCCTCCCGAAGTCTGGCCTCCTCGTCTTGTCGTCTGGCCTGCTCCTCCTGACGTCGGGCCTGCTCCTCCTGACGTCGGGCCTGCTCCTCCAATAGCTGCCGAGTCTGCTCCTCCTGTCGTCGGGCCTGCTCCTCCTGTCGTCGAGCCTGCTCCTCCTGACGTCGGGCCTGCTCCTCCATCAGCCGAACCAGCATCCCCATATTGAATGCCTGGGGAGCACCCGCAGAACCCGCAGCACCCGTATCAACTCCAGCAGCAGCTCCAGCACCAACAGCAGCAGTCCCAGCAGCACCAGCAGCGGCTCCAGCAGCAGCTCCGGCACCACCAGCAGCATTCCCAGCAGCACCAGCAGCGGCTCCAGCAGCAGCAGCCTCGTCGACCTCCTCGCCGTGATGTCCAGCAGTAGTTTGTCGTGTTTTGGGTCGCCGTGATAACGACGAGTCACGTGGTGTAATCGGCATTTTTGAATCCCACACTCCTGACACCAATTTGTTACGAGCTGGGGTTCGAAGAGATTTAAAATACCGATTAAATAGACAAACTTTACTTTAACACCACAAAAATACAGTTAAATAAATGAAAACACTTGAATATCACTTAGTCGCACTAAATTCCACTTCACTGTTTCGCTTTGATCGCTCTGATTCGCACTGTGTTTCGCACTGTGTTCTCCCGGCGACGATCCTCTGTTTATATTGCCCTCCGAACATTCGAGAAACGCCGAGATTGTTGTACAGAGTTGTAGATGCGTCTCGATGCGGCTCGGTGCCAAATACCTACACACCGACCGCGCCCGATTTTGGTACCTATGGCTAGGCACATACGGTCCATTTTCGTTTGTACTTGATTCTCTCTGGATGTTTCTAGAGACGTCTATCGACCTTGATGTGTTTAGGTATTTATTTGTGCGATTTAAGTACCTATTCGTTACAATATATATTTAAAAAAAATAGTTATAACGTCAGTAAAGTTATCCAAAAATATTACATATACAAAACAAGACATGTAAATTTTGAAAAACTATAGAAGAAAGAACAAAAAAACAAGATACAATTAACTGCGTGCGTCGGTGGCCGAGTGGTTAGGACGTCTGGTATTAACTAGGCAGACCACGGGTTCGAATCCCGGATCCCGGCCATGTACCAATGGGTTTTTTAATTAAAAACTTATGTACATAATCCGACAAACCACACTTAGAGGCTTTTCCATCTAAATATACCTCAACAGAACTGGCCACCCGTTTGGTATAGCCTCACAAATACCATCGGCTAAACAATGGAGACTTGGTCTTGGTTACCGACATTTTTCCTATGTCTTCCTATTCCAATATAAATCATAATTTTATTTTAACAGGAATCAATAAAGAACTATGTAGTGCGAAGTACCAAGAAAATCTGGTTGAAGCTATGTGATATATTTTTTTAAACCGTGTAGTTAGTGATTTGATATGATCCTTCTCGAATGTGAATATTCTACTTCTATATTTTTTAATTAACTGATAGTTGCTCCCAGAAACTATATTAAATCTATTACTGATTACCATACTATATAATGTATATTAACGTGTCTTATTTTTAATTTTTTAGTATTTACTCGTTGGTAATTTAATGAATCAAATCAAATTACGCGTAAAAACAACAAAAAATAAGACACTAGTTTCACATATTAAGAGCTATGTTGAGACTCTCCTCAAACAGTGTATTATAATATCTCCGATATTAGTGAAAAAGGGGATAAGTCTGAAAATACTGAAATAGAGTTAAGTACATTCTAACGTTGCCGGTACCGAAGTTTAGCTTGTGAAAAAGGGGTTATCTTCAAATAATGCTGGTTTGCTAAACAAACGTTTGTGTGTTGTGGGATAACTGACGTTTTGTATTTTCAAAGTGGTTATGTTAACTTATCCTTCTAAAATTTTAAACTTTTAAATTTTTAAACTTACCCCCTTTTTCACTATTATCGGAGATATAGTATATTTAATTGATGTTATGTTGATTTGAAATGTAAATTTAATTGTAAATTATCAAAATATGTTAAAAATGTAAAAAACACTACCATGAACCTAAAGGAAGGGAGGGACTGTCATTTCTTATCAAATTCAATATTATCAGTATTTCTAGTAGATATTTTTCCTTTTTGCCAATTGCGTTCAGTTCATGAATATGTAAAATATGATGTTTTAAAATATGTATTGAAGAAAAAAAGCTGTTACAAAAATAGATACTTTGTGAATTATAAGAGTGAAGAATGGAGATGTAACTTAACGCCATATTATCTTGCCACATGTGTCTTTTTCCACATTCCCCAATGTAACTATGACTGTATTTTAAAACGTCATTAAAATATGTACATTGTAAGTGAAAATCTGTTTTGTAAATAGTATTATAGACTAGTTAGGATAAAGGAAATTTTGTACTTTGAGTTTTGTTTGCATATTTTAGGCCTTTAGCATAGAAGGTAGATACAAGTCAATATGTAGGTATTACTAAGATCAGTGTCTTGGATGGCTTCACATTCCGCTAATATTCAGTATAGTGTCAAATAAGTTGTGCCAGATAATTTGTAAACAAATTTTGCATGTCCTTTTATTGTTAAAATTTTAAATAGCTGTGTAAAAATATGTTTATTAGTTCTACTAATGTAAATAGGTTAAATAACATAAATAACTATACTAATAATAAAGCTGAAGAGTTTGTTTGTTTGAACACGCTAATGTCTAGAACTACCAGTCGGATTTCAAAAAATATTTTTGCATTTGATAGCCCAATTCTTTAGGCTATATAACATCACGCTACGACCCAATGGGACGAAGCAGTAACCATTAAGATGAGGAACGACTCGGAAATACCAAATTTTGTCCCTTCTTGCTGCAGAAGTGAGAAGGGCATAATGTACCGCTTCACGGAAAGGTATTAAAAAACGATCACATGCAGGGAAACATCTTCTTAATCAATAGATACTAGATACTGAGATTACCTACAGATTCGTATAAAATTTAAAAGTAAATCCCTTCAGAGTATGGTTGTATGACTAAAAAGGTGTTTTTGAAGAGGTGATTTCAAAAATTTTAGTTATCGAGAAAATTTTCACCAATCATGTTTTCCTCCTAAACAATACTAGATAAAATCCTCTAGTTTTCAATGCCCAAATTGTTTCATAGCATTCGTAAAATTCGGGAATTTCATTTCAGAAATCAACCGAAATTATTTCTTAACCGCAAGGCACAGCTATTATTAAATAAAATCGTCTTTTAAGAACTTTAAATAGGTACTTACAAACTTTTTTTTAAAAGACATGCAAAGCTTGTTTACCAAATGATACTTCTCGGCTCATCTTATTTCGCGAGAGTTATAGTACAACATACTCAAAGTTTCATTCTAGTTTGTTAATAACTACATTTAATGAATCTTCGAACATTTTAATTTGTAAGCGTTTCAATACTATGGTATCTTATTAAAGTTTTTTACTTTGTAATTGTCTGTTTTTTATTTCTGTGTCATCTCCATTGAAAATATGTCTATGTATTAGGGATCTATCGACTATAGGTGAACCGCTGAGAAAGTAGCACTCCCATGTCCATGAGGGGTGAGGGGCGGGTATGTTTCTGCTATACAGAATGCGAGGTTTCGCGCGATGAAATTTGAAAAAAAAAAACAGGGTTCAAGCTATCCTCATACCAAATTTCATCAAAATCAAAACCTACCCGCAAAAGCCCGAGGTAAATCGCGTCGACAACAGATATGTCGCGTGAAACTTTATATCGTGTATAGCAGAATCACGCCCGCCCCTCTCACCCGCACGGACCATGCGTTTGCTACTTTCTCAGTGGTTTACCTTATTATTGGCCACTTTTATAGTCGGTGACTATTCGACTCTTATGATGGTACAGGAAATGGGAAAAAAATTATACTGAACATCAGTATGTACTCACTGTTCTATTTTTCGGAATAGTCTGGTCACATTTATACTTGGTAATTTTGGGATTAGTCGGTAAATATGGGTCCTGGGCGCATTTAAACAATATCTACCAACTAAGTTTTGAAAACGATCTCTGAGTTGTATAAAAACCTTTCATATATAGCGCCCAATTTCTTAAATTCTAGTCAGAGTTAATCAGACTGATTAAATTAAATAACATATAGGTGTATATGGTCATAGGTGTATTTTTGGGGTTTCGTAACAAAAGTAGAAATTCCATTACCTACCTTCCTCAAAAAGTAGCAACATGAAATCTGTGGGACATATTAATCGATGTACGAAAAGTATGATAATAAAAAAAACGAAAGAGGTATATCAGGATCGTAACAAATGGCATTCGATTGTCTCTGCCTACCCCTCTTGGGATGAAAGGCGTCATGATAGATAGATATTAATCTATTCATTGTAATAAAAATACTTAGGTAGATAATATTAAATTTATTGAAGAAAATTTATATTTTCGCAGTTACAATATTTTGTAGTAGGTAGGTATATATTAGTAAAAATTTAACTTATAATAGTGCAATTAAATAGTAGTTATTAATTTAAATTCCTTATTTTGATATGTAAGTAATTAAATTATATAGTTTTGAGGTAAAATGTTATTAAATTAATAATTTTAAATGGTAGAATGTAGTAAAGTATAATATTTAACAAACAAATGTGATAAAATATTATTTAAAACTTAAATTAAATGTCTAATATTGTATGTAGGTAAAGTTGTCATAAAACTGTACTTTTCTCCATTTGTCACTTTAGACTACAGGTGTGCAGGTAAACTCTTGAATACAATTTCAAATCCTGATAATTTTGTTGGGATGATGCCAACATGACAATTTTATTTAATTAGAGTCGCATCTGAGACAACCAATTTAAACACAATTCAATTTCAAATAAATTGTCGCTCGCTACTGTCGCCATCACAACAAAATAGGATTGAAATTTATGGCAAGAGTTACCCTCCAGGTGCATTGACAATCTATTTTTCTGTATTTACTTCTTTAAAATACTATAAATATATGTACCTATAGATAAATACTTAATAGTATTTGATTAAATTCAAAAGACAATTTTCCAATATTTGGTATCTACTAAATGATGAATACCTATACAATTTGTATATGAAGAAAAAACTACTTATATTAAATATTTGATATGATTATTTGATAAAAATTCTCCACAGCAACCTACTAAGTAATTATTATTACATTAAATATTTTATAACCTTTGGAAATACTTATTAGTAATATTAAAAAATATTTTAGGCCATATAAAATATTATTTTCCATAAATTATAATTATTATGCTTAGGGACATGTGAAAGGTCTTTATAGGTACTTATACTAATTTTCATTTTATTACAAATTATATGAAAAATAATAAATTAGCTGATATGGGTTCTAAAATTAAAAATCTCTTTTGATATTAGTGGGTCTTTATAGTAATGTAAATTTATTAAATTCCAAAACCGTAGTAAATATTTGGAGTGTTCGTCTCGACCCTACCTCGTATTTATTTAGGTTTTTTTATTTTGTGAAATTTAAATAATCAAAACAAACTAAATTTACCACAGCGCAGACGAAATGGTAATATAATTAAAATATTAATTGTTTTATTCGTAAATTAATAAGTACCTAACAATAAAAATATAAGAAATAATAATAATGTGGATACCCAGCTATTGGGAGATCTATTTTATTATTTGCGAATCTTATAGTTATGTCAATTCACCAAATCATAGTAAAATATTTAATTTCGTCCACGACGCGCTACTCAAAAGTAAACTAAGAAGTTAGGTACTTGGTAACGCTGCATGAGCGCGTTATGAACCAGTTTGTGATTGGGTGCGTCGTGTACAATCCGACATTAAAATATATATATGCCATGACATCTAGCTATTCATTTCATTCATCATTTCTTTCATGAGTTTCTTTTGGGTAGCGTCGTCGACGAAAGGCCTGGCCGTAAGACACTTATTTTAGACCAAACTCAAGACAGTAGAAACACTGACGTCCAGTCCATCGGCAACATCTTCGTCTTCGTCCTCGTCACAAGCGTCTTCTGGTTCCCCAAGAGCTCGAACAAATTCTGTAAGTAAACCAGGAATAAATAAATTCGTAAAATCCCATGGCCAAACTGAAACTGATAAAAGTAGGAAAATATACCTACCCAAGAAATCAATGCGGCCGTCTCCATCAGAATCAACCTCCTTAATCATGTCTTCAACTGAAAATACAAAGAAATAATTAACAACTGCAAAAGTTTATTTTCTAATCAAGAAAAACTGTCATCCAGACAAGGTTCAGCACATCTCTCATAAATACAAAACGGTCACAGAGCTAAAGTAAGAGTCGTGAGATAATAGAAATTTTGTAACGTGTCAATCCTAGGCTAAATAACTTAGTACCTAGAGCAAGTTATTCAGAACTTGCGATGACAGAAGTTAACATTTTAATTCCGTCCACTAAAATCCATGAAAAATGTTGCAATCACCTGAATGCTTCTTCCCCTGAATTTTTAGACAAGAAAATTGTGTAGGTAGGTACCTACTTTTGATATGGCCATCGATCAATATTTTATGTTCAATAAAAGTAGGTAGGTACACCTAGGTCGTCCTCAACCAGCATTTCCTTTCGTTTCTGCCATATTTTTAGTCAATCTTTCATCCTTCATTCTTTCAACATGTCCAAACCAGCGCAAACTACTATTCTTCATTTTTAACGACTTCAAAAAAAAAGACGTTACTCAATTCGACCGTATATATTTGTTTATTTTTATGTGTGTTCGCGGATAACTCCGTCGTTTATGAACCGATTTTGATGATTTCTTTTTTAATCGACAAATAATTCTTCCGGATTGGTCCCATTTTTATGTCATAAAAATTGGTTCATTAGTTTTTCAGTAATTTTGAAAAACTGACTTTATAAGTCAATTATCAGTATCTCAATGAAATATGTACCGATTTTGACGACTTATTTTTTTAAGGATATAATAATTTCTCGACATTATCTCACAGACTTATAACGAAAATCGGTTCAGTAGTTTTTCAGAAATTCAGTAATTTGTCTCTGTTTACGGCTGAAAATTATGTATCAGAGAAAAGCCTTAGCAACGGTTGCTATTGACACGAAGTTGTCAACTTTTGTATCGACGGTGGTCTAACGGCTAAAGGTATGGCATGGTATGGTGCAAATGGTTCAAATCCCATCCACAGCAGTATATTTTTTTTATTTTTCCATTATTTTTTTATTTGCGTTAATATTTTGTCTCTCAAGACAGCAAAAAATTAACTTTTAAAAAAAAGTGTACCGACTTCAAACATTTGCACTGAAAAGTAAGAAATAATAAATATTTCGTCGTTACTTTTCAGTGCAAATTTTTGAAGTCGGTACACTTTTTTTTAAAAGTTAATATTTCTTATTATTTCGCATTCATTCCGCATTCTTCTCTATAATCGTTCCGGATGCTGTCAATACGCTTTACATAACAGATAAAGACCGCATTTCCACTTAATTTATCTTACTTTTATGCCAAGAATATTATTCAATTGTCTTTGCCTATCCCTCTTGGGATAAATGCGTGATGATAGATAGATAGGTAGATAGTTATTGGTAAGGGATGCCAGTGTTAGTGCGATCTCTATTCTTTATTGTATATAAAAATAGTCAATGCTGTTAACCACAATACTCACTCTCTTCTTCAGACAGATCTTCACCAAGACACTGCAGCACGGCACGCAAGTCCGACGCGCAAATATATCCACGGTTATGTTTATCGAACACTCTGAAAGCATCTCTCAGTTCCCTTTCCTCCTGTTCTGCGGAGCTGGTACCGCCGCCAGCACCAGACATGGATTTGGACAAAATACTGACGAACTCCTCAAAACTCACGTTTCCATCACCTGTAAGATAGTTTAGATTAGTTTTTTATAAGTACCTACCTTAATTTACAGCTATGGAACTATAACTGGGCTGATCCGGGAGACCATGTATTAAAGTAACTGCATGATTCTACGTCATGTCATGGCGACCGACGCACGAGTTTCATCATGACATGATGTGGAATCCGGTTTAATCCTGCCTGCGTTGTGATTAATAAGACAGTCATATCACAGTCGACGGTATCATTAATCGGCATATTGATACTTAATAGTAGTTTATGATACGGGATCATAATAGGGGTAATAAAAACACAAGTGGAATTTTTTAATAGCATCCACGAGTGTTATAATTCCAAGTTATGTGCCCGTTCATACACTACTTAGTACAAAACAATTGGCGGCAAACAGCGGTTACCTACCTACTGCGCATGCGCGTTAACTGTCAAGTGTCGATATTTTCATAGAGTTTATTGTGGCTGTATAAGACTGTGCCCTTTCTGCATTTAAAAAAAAAACAAAACAGTACGATATCGTTTTTGTACTTTGAGTAAAATACTCAAAGATTTTATTTTGTATGAAAACTTCGAAGTTTGACATATTACAGACGCGTGTAAATAAAACATATTATTATGAAGTTTAATACGATTTTGTAATAGAGACTAGATACGATATAAGAGTAGATAAAGCCATAAAGGCTATATATAATACTTGACATTGTGGCAAATCATCGATTAACATTGGTGGAGCCGCAATAAAAGAAGAAGAAGTAACGTCTTCCACAGGTTATAACTTATGTATTTTTTTATTTTTCTGAGTATTTAAAAAAATCAAGAGGTTCAGTTATTATTTATTGCCTGTGCCTTTTACTTAAAAAATCTAAATGCAGGTGTGTTTTTTTTACACCTGGTTACCTAATTGAATCCGTAATCCACATTAGGCGGACTATGGTCCGATCCCGGCCATGTACTAATAGGTTTTTTATCCGACAGACCACACTTAGAGGCTTTTCCATCTAAATATACCTCAACAGAACCTCTTTCGTGCCTCACAAATACCATCGGCTAAAAGAGGGAAACTTAGTCTTCCGCTGGGTACCCTAGGACCGGTTTCGGGAGCTGTAATTGAAAAAGGTTTTTTTTCTCTCTATCATATTGAAAGACAGACTTGTTAGAGAGGCCTGAGGCACAATCGTATTATAACTAAACTATTGTTCAACAACGTTTGTAAAGCGGTTATAAGATACTTTCCATCGCTATCCACTTCTTGTAGCATGTCGTGAAGTTCCTCCACTCTGGCATACTGGCCCAGACTACGCATCACTCTGCCCAGCTCCTCCTTAGTTATTGTACCGTCGCCATCTTTGTCGAACAGCCGGAATGCCTCACGAAATTCTGTAATTGTTGTACAAACTGAACAGATTTGGATGAAAAAATATTACAATATACATAATTACTGCTTTTACGTTCCACATTTACAAAATTTTTGATAAGTAAATATTTCACCTTTTCTCTTAATTTCTGGCCTCAGCTGGTTAAATAGTGCGTAGGTCCTATTTTTATTTTATTAAAAATCCAAACCATATAGTAACTAAGTAAATGTAAGTTTTGTTATTATTTAAAATTTTATTGTGTGATGTTGTGTTAGGTATCCTTACGTATAGTGCCAGCGGTTTTAAATATGTAGGTAATTATAGAGGTAACTTTGGTTTTTTTTTCTATCGAGGCAATTTCAAGGAATTATATTTTTGGTTCATATGACGCTTACTGTATTAATTACAAAAATAATGGTAGAGTATTGTACAGCAAATGTTTATGAGAAGCAATGTGAGGTTGTATCGACCCTTAAGCAATACCACTATCTACATTTGTACGTGTCGCAAATTCGGGCCTGCAGAGATTTTTTTTCACGTTTTGATTGAAGGACCCAAACAAGGTATCTTTTGCTGGGAATACGAAGGAAAACGTACCATTCTACTTCTCAACGGCATGGCATATAAAGGAGTCGCCTAACTCCTTTGTCCTTCTTCTAATTATATTGATAGGATGGTGGCGCTGATCTTGTACACCAGGAAAGGAGGAATAAGGTCGTGTTCTTCTTCGGAGCACTCCCAACGGTATAATCGATACAACACAGAGATGCAATGTCTTTCTCTACGTAGCTTCTTCCACACTAGATTTATTTATTTATTAACTTAAATAATTTGGACGTGCACATTTATACTTATGCTTAATCTTAAGAAATAATATTAAAAATAAAGCTAGAATGCGCGTACAACATGCCTAAATATATAAATACACTTATTATACCTACAAATAGGACACACTGTCTAACAACAGCTACATCTTTTCCCTTTCTGAGGAACCGAAAACAATGTTCAATTCTTTTTTAAAATAGGAGATTTAGATTTAACTAATACACCTTGTTCAGATCTAAATTGTTGAAAAATCTATGGCAGAGTGCAGGCGCTATAATATATATAGAATTTGTTATTTTACAGCAGCATGCTGTCTTACAAACAAATAGAACCCTGAAACTGTCAAAGGCTTTGTGAGCCCCTTCGCAGCCCACACTTTTCTATGCCG
This sequence comes from Nemapogon koenigi, assembly GCA_963924495.1. NCBI lineage: Eukaryota > Metazoa > Arthropoda > Insecta > Lepidoptera > Tineidae > Nemapogon > Nemapogon koenigi. The sequence continues at coordinate 3,346,511 of OZ004648.1, forward strand.
GTTCGGAAGAAATGAAAGATGCGGTTTTGCGGTAATCTTCCTGTCGGGTACTTGCTTCGGTGTTGGTGACTGGTTAGCGTGCTGTGTTCTTGATCTTGACCCCGATTGTGCCTTTCCGCGCGCCCGCCTATATAGGGGTGCGTGCGCGCACTTAGACCTATGTCAACTATTCAGGATCCTTGAGGCGAATATGCATATGTCCTTGGCGTTTTCATTCAGGCGCGGCAATCCTCTTAGCTTGTTCATTTCTGCTAAGACTAGTGCGTCTGGCCGGCCGAATCTGCTTGTCAGTAGTTTCAGGACCTCACCAGTGCTTGTTGCGCCCACAAATAAGCAGTGAGTCGCTTCTTTGGCAGCTCCTTTCAGGCTTCTCCTTAGCCTGGCTAGGTTTTCTTGCTCTGACAGCAGTCCTGCGGATTCTTCGTAAGCGGCTTTAAATGGTAGCCACTCACTCGAGGCGCCGTTGAATTGTGGTAAATCTTGTATTCGTGGCGCGATGACGGGCTGTGCAGCGCGCGCTGCGAAGGCGATCGCTGCGGCCAACTCACTGTAGTCGGGGCGGCTTGACTGTTGTCGTTCTTCGCGGCGGGCTGGTGGCTGCATGGCTGAGTCCTTCTGCTGGTCCTGGTTCACATGCACCTCTCGGCAGTCAGGGGCGGCAGCGGCGACCGGCGGCTCGATGCTGGGTCTCAATACTGCCCGTCGGGGTGCGTCGCTGCTCGGCTGCGGCTGCGATGCTGGCAATTCTTCCCCGGTGGCTGGTATCGGTCCTTTTCTCCCCAGCTCGGCTGCCTCGTCCGTTTGCTCGTGCGGCTTCATGGTGAGTGCGAGCGCGTCCTCTCTTCTTGGACGGTGTTGACCTCGTCGAAGTCCGAGTTGTCGTCCTCTGATTCTTCTTCTAGCATCGCGACGCGGGCGGCTGCTAGCTCGACTTGTCGTCGCAGAAGCTCCTCACGTGCCTTGGCTAGCTCCCGTTTTCTACTGCGGGAGGCGGCTGAGCGGGCACTGCGTGGCGGTTTCGATGGAGGTTCTTGCGTCTTCGGAGGCTTTCTTGCTTGTTCAGTCACTGTGGTTGCTTTGCCCGTCGAAGTTTCTGTTCCCGTAGTGGTGGTGGCGGTGCCTGATGTCTGGTTCGTGCTCGTGTCCGTGCCTGTTTCTGTCACCGATGCACTCGTTTCTGTCGCAGTGGCTTCGGTGTGTGTCCCGGACGCGATGGTGAACGTTGTGGACATCTTCGTTCGTGGTGCAGTTGCAAGCGGGCGCGCTGCTGGAACGGTGGTTGTCCCTGCAGACATCGGACTCGTCTCAGTCCGGGGTGCTGTCGCGTGCAGTGCTGGGTCGGCTGCCACGGTGGTCGGGGCGAGCGGGTTGAAGCTCGTCGGTCTGGCGCTCAGGGTTGGCGAGCTCGTCCGTAGCGCAGGTGCTTCCAGGCGCGCCGTCGGATCCCTGTTGAGGTTTCCGGCGGATGTGGCGTCGGTGCTTGCGGCTGCGGTCGGCCTCTGAACGGGAGGGTACGACGACTTCATGCTCCTTGTGATTGGCATCTTCTTCTTTCTTGATGGATCCGGCTCGAAGGACCAGAATGTGAGCCCCTTCGCAGCCCACACTTTTCTATGCCGGTTCGGAAGAAATGAAAGATGCGGTTTTGCGGTAATCTTCCTGTCGGGTACTTGCTTCGGTGTTGGTGACTGGTTAGCGTGCTGTGTTCTTGATCTTGACCCCGATTGTGCCTTTCCGCGCGCCCGCCTTAATAGGGGTGCGTGCGCGCACTTAGACCTATGTCAACCGGGCGCGCGGAGGCGATACTATTGACCAATCACCGCAAGCAAGCACCGTCGTGGCAATCGTTTATTGTCTCTCTTTAACTATTTACATACACAATAAGACACAACTATACAATATACAAAGAACTATAAACTATTCGTAGCCTCGCTGGCAGTCGGTGGAAAAGTCGGGAACAGGCTTCAAGGGTAAAAACATGTCAACTAACCTTTCATTTGAGTTCTCGTAATGCCCGTAGTTTCATCAACAATTGAAGCTTTTCTATCAAGTGTAGTATCGGCCGCTGGTTTGAGGAATGTCACCTGCCTTTGTTGTTGTCTTCTTTGGCGGTCCAAAAATCTGTGGATAATATAATGTTTTATTTGTCTAATTATACATTCTTAAACATTTAAAATGTGTCTGTGTCGTCAAATAAGTTGAGCCGAAAAGTGTCATGATTTGTATAGGCTCTATCCCATTCTATCTCAACTAGAGATATACTAGTCCGACTTTTTTTGTGGTACTGAACCTGGATACGTTTCTGGTGTATCTTTTGGATTTAGATACGTACATGTGATACCGTTGAAGAGGAATCCAATTTCAACCCTTTTCGGACACGTATCCATCTGGATCTCTATCTCAACTTTTTTGCGCCCACTATATCATTGGATCATCCAAACATACTATCACACCTGTCTCCCATAGGGGTAAGTAGAGAGGATAGAGAGACACAGAAGTAGGTACCAAAATGTTCACATATGCTAAAAATTTTTAATCCATAATGTATTGACCAAGGAATACGTTTTGATTCGAAGACCACAAACAAACATGTCCGGGCAACGACCCAACAATTTGCTCAGCATTCTAGTGTTAGATATTTTCGAGCCGGGCATTCCTTGGGTGGCCATTAGTGTGGACCCATAGGTTTTAGCTTTCAAGTCAAGGTTCTAAGGTATACTAGCCCCCACCAATGATAACCAAACAGAGCCCAAAGAGTTGATATTTAAGTAAATAGCATTTCAATAAAATATAACATTATTGACACTTGGAAGCAGAACTCAAAAAATTCAATTTGTTACTCCGCCTCGTGGACTATTTCCCCGGTCCGTCGGGAATGCGAAAACAAAGAGCGACATCCAATTTTCCTCAGAGCAACAGAGTAATTTTAGTAATACCTACTTATTGCCAACTACAAAAAGTGCCAACAGTTTTTAATGAAAAAGTGCCAACAGTTTTTAATGAAAAACTGCTAGGTAATTTGGTCTCCGTTTTTTTAACTAATTTGAGCCATAATACCCTAGTTTTGGCGAATTTGTGGGTTCGAAGTAGTTCCAAACCGAGCCGACACTACTATACCCGACATGTCGCTAGTCGCGAATTGTTATGACAGACCACATATCGTCGGTCGAATCACGAAGAGACGTAACTGACAAATCGTCGATTTTTAGTTAAGCATACCATCATACTGCAAAGTGTCTATTTTACTACGTCACGAAATGGCGTAACCGATACTCTTGTAGATCCAAAGATACAACCCATCACGAAGAGCCCTAACTGAATATTCTTTCCAGTTTAATATCACGAACTGACGTAACTTAATGACAACATATTGTTACAACTTGTACTGCATCAAAGTTTTCTTTGCTGTGCATCGTTTATTTAAATAAATAAACATAAATACTTTCTTTATATTACAAATAAGCTTAAATGAGCATTTTCGACAGACTACTTCTCGTTTACTGATGGACTAAAATGCTTGAAAAAATTATGTAATTTGCAAAAATAATATTTTTTGGCTTTAATTGTCTACTGCTCTTATACGGCATGACGTTTAGAAATATTTACATGCCTAAAAATAAATAACACGTTGTACTTTAAACACAACAAAGTATATCTAAATCAATTAACATTTTCCTTTATAATATCGAAATACGTGAATTTGGAAGGTGTTTCGGGGACAGCGCTCGGTGACCGTTTGCATGGCCAAGGTCTTTGGCGACACTAAGCGCCTAAAGGCTCCTATATCCATAATTTTTCTGGGATAAACTATTCCCAATTTCTCTGTAAATAATCCACCTGTGTCACTGTAATTTACCATATAGTTACTTATTCACTATATCTAAGTGAAATAGCTGTTATTTTTTCAATTGAGTTTATTGAATAGGAAATATAGGTGGTTAAACTTTGCCCCCGTTTTCTCTTTCATAATCTATCACAAAACTCTTAATATTTTTTAAAGCGCTGTTATACCATTACCCTTCAATTAAACGTCTTGCGCTTTTTGTAGCTTATCTTTTTATAACATGGGATCCGACATTAAGACACAGACATTAGATAAAAATGTGCTAGAAAATCAGTTGCAGTGTTGTGAATTTATAACTTGTACTGAAGATGTATTTAGTTCATGCCTGGATCGTTGTATGTGCCTTCCATCTTATCAGAGACAGTTTTTCCTGCGAAAGACATCTAATTTGTGAAGTCACAGTGTTGTTTTCAATCTCTCAGGTCACGTACGAAAATGAATCTCTAATAAATGTCCGTGCAATAATTTTCTATAACTTCCGAAAAGGTTTCTGCAGTGTTTCAAAGAGCTAACATCTGTGTTCCATGATGAAGCCACATGTCTATGGAAATATCGAAATTGCTTTCCGACGATCATAAAGCGGCCCGCGTCAGATGGTATAAGAAAACTCTTCAAAGGTTTAACTGAGGAGAGTCAAATCACGTCTACGACATCAGTGGTGCCGAAACTTGGATATATGCCTACGATCCTGAAACCAAACTACAATCCACAATCTGGATCTTCTAAGACGAGCCAAAGCCGACTAAAGTTGTTTGCTCTCGAAGCACTTTAAAGAAGATGGTGGCTACGTTTGTGGCGACAACCGACCATGTTGCGACGATTGCACTTGAAGATAGTAGAACGGTTAATGCAGAGTGGTATACTACAGTTTGTTTACTACAAGTTATCGCTCCTCTGTGTTGGACTATAACCAAAGGCTGATGGAGTACGGAATGATATCTCTCCAGGATAGACGCAGCAGGTACGACCTCCTGTACCTACATAAAATTCTCCACTCCCACATTGACTCTCCTCATCTTCTGTCTTCCATACACATAAATACACAAAAATATCTTTCTTTTTATTAGATTTTTTTTCATTTTGTAATTTTCTAGTACTAAAGTTATATTTTAATTATTTTGGGTATTACAAGTGTTTCATTTGTTTGAATTTATATAATATTTTTTGCTTTTTTTAACAATAAACCAACAATAAAAGTATTTTGTATCTTATTTAAACATAACATATTGGGCGTAAATGACATTAATTAAATATTTTTCACATCATGAAAAGGCGTAAGTGGATCTTTTTTTTAAAAGAGTCAATATCTTCATAATTTCTAAAAGTTTACTAATTGAAATTATACACATATAAAGAGACTTTGTTGGACTTCTAAATGATACCCTTCTAACCCTAGCAACAACATAATGATTGAAGTTAGGAATGCAATTCACGTACCTACTACATTTCTTAAAACGTCTTTACTGTAAAGTTGTAAATTAGCTTACGCCTCTTCGTGATTCGACCGACGATATTTCGTTGCTTTTTTTTTAAATTTATTTTCATAGGCAAATTAATATTTATTTGTAAAGCCAATTAAATAATAATGAAAATTGGTATTTGTCTGTTACGTCTTATCTACTATCAGGTATAAAAAATTAAGATTTGTATGTTTGTACGGGCTAACCTCAGGAACTACCAGTCATAATACGGTTCGCGAGTTTGTTGCTAAATCACGTCTCAACGGAGTTTGATGAAACTTGGAGGATACATTTCTTTGTACCATTTCTACTCAAATGAAACCGCGGATTTAAGCTTGTAGGCTACCTATGCAATACCATCAGAATACTTGGATGATATTGATAAGCATCCATGGGCATAACAACAATTATATTCATGAATTTACGTTACATTGTAGTCTATATCTACTAAATAAAGCTGAAGAGTTTGTTTGAACGTGATGACCCGTGCGAAAACTTCAAGTGTTCTCCAACAGATGGCGTCTTTTACAAAATACATAAATTAGTCTAATTTTAAAAGAAATATGTAATTTTGATCTGTTTGATTATTTTTTGTCATTAGATGGGAAAATAATCTTTAAAATGGCGGCTACCGACAAAAAATGCCATTGAGAAATAATATATGAGATAATTAAAAATATAAAAACAATAGACAGATGTAGATACTGTATGTATTGGCAACTTGCTAAATGTGGACACCGTGTCTCTGGCCACAACGCAAAGTAAAGGCCGTGATGGTGTGTATAGGAACGGGAGCAGCCGTCCTAGGTGCGTCATCAAATATTTGCTTCAATTTCGATGTTGGAGGGCGAAGTGGGAAAAGGTTCTATCGCTTTTAGGGTTGTCAACTATTTATAAAATAATTAAATTATTTCCAATTTGTTTGTTTGTTTTTTTCATCAGAGCACGTGATTTTGCATAGAGACAGTTGGAGAGTGACAAATAAAAGGCTACTTTTTATCCCGGAATTCCTTCAGCATAAATTCCTATATCACGAACCGATACAGAAATGTTCACGAGTGAAGCCGGGTCGGAAGCCTAACTACCTAAGTAGGTATATTAAAATAATGATATACAGTACAAAATAATAGAGAAAAATAAATAAAAAAAGGTAAGATTTGGCTGTGTTTTTTTTTTGTGTAGGGTATATTCGGTACACGTCTGAGAATAGGTCGTAAACTATTTTTCGCCCTCCTTTTTAATCGCCATTTCAGTATTTTTGTATGAACAGTATCCAAAATTAGTGGTAGGGGTAGAGGTAGGGGTAGGGGTAAAGGTAGGGGTAGGGGTAGTGCAGGCAAGCCAACGTTTGGGCAGGACAACGTCTTTCTATTAAACAAAGTCCCCTCCGCCGCGTCTGTCTGTCTGTGCCTTTTTCACGCAAAAAGTACTGAACGGATTTAGTTTTCACCGGGAAAGTTGACGAGTATTAAACATGGACCTATCATGTTTGGGAGCTGAGCATTAACAGTAAGTGAATCAAGTTGGGGAAACAGTTAGCCCCAGCGAATTTTCATGGCGTATGCTGTCTTGTCTATAAGAGATATAACAAAATGATGTAAGAAAGAATTGTGTAGAAAAAATGGATCTATAAAAACGTCTATGGTTGCATATATCTATCTCTAATAGATAATTAGTTATAATCGTGTTTACAAATTGTTGTCGTTCGAAGCCGTGGCAGGGTTGCCAGTTAACCACAAAGTAGCTATACTAAAGTAAAGTAAGTACCTAAACTAAATTTTAATGAAGATCTTGATGTTTATCAGCAAGCTTACCTTAAGGACTAAGTACTACGTTTACTTAATGATACAGGTATGAAATATGACATACACGCCTAAATTATTCCATAAAAGCTAGCACGCTCGAAACGAATCTATAAAAGTTACTCGCCCACTATGCAAAAATGTTTTCTTACTTGACTCATTTATTGAAACATACAGACCTATTTTTTTTAAATAAAAATGTTGAAAATTGGTCCAGCCGTGATTTATAACTCACCTTTCACAAATATTACTTTTACTCTTGGTCGTTACTTATTTTAAAAATTGAAGAAACGGAACCTAACATGGTGAAGGCGCGGTCAAATCTTAAATAAATAAAGAGGTAAAATTTCATTGTTTGTTTGTATTTTATTTTGATAAATATAGGTGTTCAGTTCAAAATCTAAATAATTAAAAATATAGCAATGTAATATTTAACTTAAATTATTTTGTATGAATCTGTCTGACACCCCTAATCTCTACCCCATCACTCTGTATACTTACGATCAAATAAACAAGCTGTAGGCTATAAATGTTGCATTAAACAGAAGCAAATATCTATGTATTTTGCAAAATAATTGGGAAAAACAACTTAGTATGGTTTCTACCATCATCACGCCATTTATATCTTGTAACTAGAGACACTGGTCATTTCTTATCTTGGATCTACAGAAGAATAAAAGGTCTATATTAAAATTACATGACTCCGATTCAGTGGCATGGCTACTCTACCCTTGTCCAAAATTAAAGCTACGATTAGCGTAGCTACTATATATACACTTGTCCAAAACTAAAGCTACGATTTGCGTAGCTACCATACCCTTGTCCAAAACTAAAGCTACGATTAGGTAGCGTAGACTCCATCCTTGTCCAAAACTTAAGCTACGATTGGCGCAGCTACCCTTGCTTGTCCAAAGCTAAGGCTACGATTGGCGCAGCTACCCTTGCTTGTCCAAAGCTAAAGCTACGATTGGCGCAGCTACCCTTGCTTGTCCAAAGCTAAAGCTACGATTGGCGCAGCTACCCTTAAATTGCTTGTCCAAAGCTAAAGCTACGATTGGCGCAGCTACCCTTTGCTTGTCCATTTTCATTAGCAAATTAATATTTATTTGTAAAGCCAATTAAATAATAATGAAAATTGGTATTTGTCTGTTACGTCTTATCTACTATCAGGTATAAAAAATTAAGATTTGTATGTTTGTACGGGCTAACCTCAGGAACCCTTGCTTGTCCAAAGCTAAAGCTACGATTGGCGCAGCTACCCTTGCTTGTCCAAAGCTAAAGCTACGATTGGCGCAGCTACCCTTAAATTGCTTGTCCAAAGCTAAAGCTACGATTGGCGCAGCTACCCTTTGCTTGTCCAAAGCTAAAGCTACGATTGGCGCAGCTACCCTTACTTGTCCAAAGCTAAAGCTACGATTGGCGTAGGTAGCTATTCTACCCTATAAATAAATTTATTTAACTCATCAAAACCTTTAAAAAAAATATTTCCATACCACCTCATGTGGGCTGTCACTAGACAAGTAAGTTTTACGACATATTTGGTACTTGGCCGATAGTTACTTACATTATAGGTATGATCTATCAGTACATACCCCTCAGGAGAATTATATCCATCGGGAGATCTCATTTCACTACTGTCGTCAGGTGGACCAGGCTCCCCGCCGCTGTTGCTTGTTTGTCGAGTCTATGAAATAAAGAAAACAGATTTTATCTAAAAAAAGATATACCATAATATATGGTAACAAAATAGATAACTGTAGTAACATTGATATGATCTGGAGGAGTCTGTTAATAGAATAAAGGAGTTCGAAGAGCTAATTTTCGCACTCCCTTTTGCCAATAAAATTCTGTCATTTTTCAGTTTCAATTTATATCAAAAAAAACGTTATAAAGTATTTCAATTATTATGTAATTTTGTAAACAATTTACTATTTTAGTAAAAGAAATCAATGTTTATTAAATAAGATAACTTGTAACTCATTTTATCTTATCACTTATAAACCATCATGACAGATTTTCAGTATTCTGGTGCGGTACGACGTATTTTAGGTAAATTCGATTCAAAACTCGCTCAATTCCATACACAAAACGATTTAGCAAACTATAGTGTTAGAACTAATTTAGTCCTCCTTATTTTATAAAACTAAGTTTGCAATCGCAGACTTATATATTTTTTTTATTTTAGATACTCACCATGATTCCTTTAAGCTGATTCACCAAAGGCGAATCAGCGAAGAAGTTGTTCACCGCGGAGAATATGTTTGTTTATTTGTGTGTACTTCGGAGCAGCAGACGTTCTCACGCCCGCTACCAACTGACAAAGAAAATTAGATTTTTATGGATTTTTTAAAAATGTGAAAGAAATTACAACCGGTTATAATTCTGGATATTATGGATATTAATTTATAAATATACTAGCGGACCCGGCAGACGTTGTCCTGCCCAAACGTTGGCTTGCCTGCACTACTCCTAACCCTACCCCTACCCCTACCCTACCCCTACCCTACCCCTACCCTACCCCTACCCTACCCCTACCCTACCCTACCCCTACCCTACCCTACCCTACCCTACACCTACCCCTACTCCTACCCTACCCCTACCCCTACTCCTACCCCTACTCCTACCCTACCCCTACCCTACCCTACCCTACCCGACCCCTACACCTACCACTACACCTACCCCTACTCCTACCTCTACTCCTACCCCTACTCCTAGGCAAAATTAAGTTTCGCGAAGCCGACCAAACTGAAAATCAGTACTACTAATGATCTATTAAATTACTTAAATTACATTTTGTGACTATTCAATTTGGTCGCGTTCGCGATATTATCACTTTTGTTGAGTGTCGGAACGCGACATTAGATTCTCCAACACGCACGCGAATTTTAGGAACACATCTACATTGCATAGACAACAATGAGTGCTTTTAATTTAAAATTAACTTTATTGAATAGCAATAAGGTTCAAATTGACTCTGTTATTATGAGAAAAAGAAAAGGGCTGTTTTTAGGGGTTTTTCGGCAATTATTCGAATTGTCTCACCTTTAAAACCTTCCCTGGATATCTAGGAATATTTTAAGACTAAAATCAGCCAAATCGGTTCAGCCGTTTTCATGTTATGTCGTGACAACGGAAAACGGGTTTCATTTTTATATATATAGATAATCAATTATGTAAATATTCTAATGTTACTAATAAAAAAAAAAAAAAAAAAAAAAATAAAAAAAAAAAAAAAACATTGATATATCAATTAAGAATCAACAATAAAAAATCTTGCAGAACCCTAACAACTCGGTCCAGATGTATTCTCACAAACAAACAAACTCACACTCTCTCTTCTTTTCTTCTACACAGTCTTCTTTTCTTTTAACTGGGGACTCTATGACAGTCTCCTTTTCTAGAAGAGATAGAAACTATCCAGTTTCATAAAATTGTATGAAAAGCAATCATTCATTATGTCACGAATGATCCTTAATAATATACTTATAGAAAAAATGTTTTTCAAATTTTGAAGAAAAGTAAGCCAATTCAACAATTCATACAAAAAGAGCTGAAGTGAGTCCACAAAGAAAGTATAATCCTATCTCTTCTATAAAGGTAAGTTGCCATAGAGTCAACAATTAAAAGAAAGACTAGAGCTCCAAAAAAACCATACAAACAAAGCTCCAGTTAGTAGAACATCTTCTCATCAAAGACTTGCAAGGCGTGCATAACAACTGTATTAAATTTAAATGTCTATGACAAACATAGCACTATAATATCACTATATTTTATGCCCTTTTAACTGTTGTGTCACTTCCATTCATGGACTCCCTACCTAGCCACATTCCATCAAATGGAATTTCTTGAAATTCTTCCTAGGTACCTAACCTACATCTAAAATGTGTTCTACATCTTACATTACTTTTAAAAATAAGTATTGAATAACTCAGAGCTGCTATTGAGTACAGTTCACTACCATGATAAATTTTGTATAAAAATAAAAAGAGTTTTAGGTATAATTTCTGAAGAAATTGTAAAAATAGAATGCATCAATATTTTGTGTTTGAAGCATCTTCTATACTTATATAAAAAAAATTAAATGCTGTTCGTTGGTAAGCTCATCACTTGAGAACCGCTAGACCGATTTGGCTATTTTTTAAATGTTCGTAATAGTCAGATAAGGTTTTTAGGGAGAGAAAAATTGCAAAAGTACCCGGAAAATTGGAAAATTTAGGAAAAACTGAAAGTGCTTATTTCTTTGGGATTTTGTATGAACTCAAGACCATAATAGGGCATGAAAGAAGCCGAGGGGAGAGCTATTACTTATATAATAAATATTTTTTATCCACTCTTATATCGTAAAGTCTCTTCTTCTTCTTTTTTTATTATGGCTCCACCAATGTTTATCGGTGATTTGCCAATGTCAAGTATTATATTATAGTCTTTATAGTGTTTATAGCCGATTAATCGGTATTTAGAATTCGGACCCTAACTCCGACACTCCGAATTTCTTGAAATTCTTCCTAGGTACCTAACCTACATCTAAAATGTGTTCTACATCTTACATTACTTTTAAAAATAAGTATTGAATAACTCAGAGCTGCTATTGAGTACAGTTCACTACCATGATAAATTTTGTATAAAAATAAAAAGAGTTTTAGGTATAATTTCTGAAGAAATTGTAAAAATAGAATGCATCAATATTTTGTGTTTGAAGCATCTTCTATACTTATATAAAAAAAATTAAATGCTGTTCGTTGGTAAGCTCATCACTTGAGAACCGCTAGACCGATTTGGCTATTTTTTAAATGTTCGTAATAGTCAGATAAGGTTTTTAGGGAGAGAAAAATTGCAAAAGTACCCGGAAAATTGGAAAATTTAGGAAAAACTGAAAGTGCTTATTTCTTTGGGATTTTGTATGAACTCAAGACCATAATAGGGCATGAAAGAAGCCGAGGGGAGAGCTATTACTTATATAATAAATATTTTTTATCCACTCTTATATCGTAAAGTCTCTTCTTCTTCTTTTTTTATTATGGCTCCACCAATGTTTATCGGTGATTTGCCAATGTCAAGTATTATATTATAGTCTTTATAGTGTTTATAGCCGATTAATCGGTATTTAGAATTCGGACCCTAACTCCGACACCATTTAAGTAAATCCCGCCGACCGAGTGATATGTCTTATTAATCACAACCATCACAGCACGAACTGAAAACATAGAGTACTAAGCCTATGGAGGGGCCATAGACGGGCTTCCCCTTTCGCCAATTTTTCCCCCTTTGACCAGTTATACTGACCAGGTGCGCAGTAATAAGTTACCTTAGATTTCGTTGGTATCGTTTTGTGTCGCGAGACAGAGCTCTAAGAAAATAGTTAATTGTGATGTTTTAAACGGGAAAGGCGATCTAGGGCGTCAAACTTAGTGTTTCCAATCATTAATTATAATTATTATGTTTGTATTTTAACATAATCATCATATAACGTAAAATCCTTTGCGACAATAAAACGACAGAAAAATACAGTGGTACAGGGGCTAGTACTAGGCGTTTACCTCTCCCCCCGCCAAAAGTGGCAGAAAAATTTGTTCGATGATTTATACCCTTCACGTCTCCTTTGGTAAATACTCAAAGACTGAAAACGATATCGTAATGTTTTGTTTTTTTTTTAATTCAGAAAGGGCATAGGATTTGTCTTATACAGCCACATTAAACTCTAAGAAAATATCGACACGCGCATGTCCGAGTCACTTGACAGTTAACGCGCATGCTCAGTAGATAGGTAACCGCGGTTTGCCTCCAATTTGTCGATTAAGAAAAATATCTTGGTTCAATTTGTTTTGTACTATTGCATGGAATTAGATAAAGTAGTGTATGAACGGGCACATAACTTGGAATTAAAACACTCGTAGATGCTATTAAAAAATTCGAGTTCGCCTCATTTTACTACTATAAGAGAAGTGCGATGAAGGGATTTCGTCATGATCAATTTAGGTCCTAAGCCAAGCTTTGTATTTTTTATATGATACCAGATTAAGCCTTGATATACAATATGGATTAACTCAAAGGTTTATTGGTGTCTTTAAGATCTTTATTGTCATTATACAGAGCTGTTGACAGCGACTTCGCATGTTTTCAGAATGTTAATTAAAATACGCCTATCTCCCATGAGGATAGGCAGAGGAGTCTTTCTTCTTGCGTAATCTCTTGCTAATAGGTATACATACCCGCCTATGTGTTAGTTATAATATATTATGGCGTGAATGGTGTTTTGCCTAAAATAATGAGACGGTTTGAATTGAACATTGAGCTTATGAATGAAGTCGAAAACGTATCTAAGATCTACATTTTTAATTACTTATATATATTACTTAATAGTACAGTTTTACGAATATAACTTTTGTCCTAATTATCTATCTATCTATCATCACGCCTTTCATCCCAAGAGGGGTAGGCAGAGACACTCGAATGTCATTTGTTACGATCCTGACATCCTTGATTCTTTTATATTCATCATACCTTTCCATACATGCTCGGCGATTGTGTGTACTTTTAATATTATCATCGATCAATACGTTTTGTATATTTATGTTCAATAAAAGTGAAAGTACACCTAGGTCGTCCTGTGCCAGCATTTCTTTTCACTTCAGCCATATAAACCTTTTTAGTCAATCTTTCATCCTTCATTCTTTCAACGTGTTTAAACTACTTTTCTTCATAGTCACAACATCTTCTTTCACTTCGCATTCTTGTCTAGACATCGTTCCGGAAGCGGTCAATACGTCAATACTACGTAAAGACCTGATTTCCACTGCATTTATCTTACTTTCATGCTTCTTATGTTTTATCCTAATTAATCCTTACTAATAATATAAAAGCGAAAATATGTTTGATTATTGTTTTTTTAACATACTTACATAGTTGAAGTGACTTTTTATCCAAGAAATCATTCCTTCGTTATACATTCTTATGTCACATTTCAAATATTTCCACAGGCGAAGCCGGGCGAAATGCTAGTATGTAAATAAAACTCACCCCGTGGTTATGTGTGAATTTATAATACATATACCTACATAGATATTTGCCTTGAAAATTGGCGATTAGTTTATTTAGTTATGTCAGCTGGTTTTCAATTTCAATTCGTAGATTTCAATCCATACTAATATTATAAATGCGAAAGTGTTACGTATTCACGGCTAAACCACTGAACCGATTTTGATTAATTTTTTTTGTTAAATCCACCCTCAAGGGATATACCACCAGTAGAGGATGAAAGTAGTATATAAAATATAATAATAAAAAAATAATATACTTAAAATTGAATTTCTTTCATATCTCAATACAACACAAACAAACTCAATATTTCTTTCTTCTTAACAAAGTTCATTTAGACAGGGTCTTTCAGGAAAAAAATCAAACGTAAGAGAAGAGGGATACTATAGCATTGCAATCAATTTCATTGTATTGCGGTTGAAAAACGATGTCATAACCAAAATAAAGTACTAAATCTAATTGCATTTTATTGTCCCTACTACGGTTGGATTTACAATTGATCTACTGCAGATTAACAGTATACGGGGTAGACAGGCTAAAATGCATATTTCTAATTATTTTCAACTAATGTATACAAAATAATAGCACGAATACTTACATAGAATACGTCTAAGTTAGGTTTATTTAATAAATTTCACTAAAGATTACAAATGTTCGTTAGATATCACGCCCTAACGCTGAAGACTTCAGAATCTGACTGCATAAACTATAGATGTATCTCGATGCTGTATTTTCTGAAAAGGTTTGATCATGCGCACTGAAGTACTCCACAGTTAACGATACAAGAGATAAATGATACATTTAAATTGTTTATGGAAAACTCTTTAATGAGGGTTGTATGTAAGTATGTGGGATGTATGAATGAGGAATTAGTACTCCATCCTCTCTGCCTACTCCTATATGGTAAACAGGCGTAATGGTGTGATTTTATGACAATGTTAGTGACCTCGTTTTATTAGGATTCCGTACATTTCAGATGAAAAACGGAAACCCTTATGTCAGTCTGTCACAGCTTATTTTCTCCGAATTAATAATACTTGACGAAAAAGTTGTGGTACATAATATTTGTAGAGTTTTGCCCGAAAATAGTCAAATTTCGATTTTGGGGATAAATAGGGTAAACAATTTTTTTTTTTTCATGTGTAGGTATCATGCGATATAATATGAAAGGGCTGATTATAAGAAATACAAATTTTTTTTATAA
This sequence comes from Nemapogon koenigi, assembly GCA_963924495.1. NCBI lineage: Eukaryota > Metazoa > Arthropoda > Insecta > Lepidoptera > Tineidae > Nemapogon > Nemapogon koenigi. Next base: position 3,361,856 of record OZ004648.1, read on the forward strand.
CTTTAACTTCCTAAAATCCTGTCTTAAATTTCTGAGCGAAAAAATGGTACGGAACCCTCCCTCAGCGCGCGAGTCGTACTCGCAACTTGGCCAACTTTTTATATTTTAAATATTTAATTGCACTTAGGTATAGTAGAATTGGTAGGAGGTCCCAGATTCAATTCCCACACGTGCCAAAAATGCTAACCTTCAATTTTCTTTAAGAATCTCGTACCTTCGGATTACATGTAGGATATGTTTGTGTGTATTTTGTTTGATATTTAGTTATTATAGATAGAAGTAAAAATTTGCCTCTAAATATACTTACATCAAGTTACTCGTTAGGTTGGGAAGGGAGACTTGGTAAAGGAAGCCGTGAAGAAAGAACACAGCATTATTCCGCGTTCACAACTTCACACAAGACATTTTACGTTCGCCTCAAGACATAGACTTTCTCTGAATTATTTTTAGAATCGATGGAAGGATGCCATAACGGCAGAGATATGAACCTGTGAAAGTGTGGACTAAAATATCCCAAATCCCAAACACTAATAGTTTTTAAAACGCAAACAAAAAACTACGCCTATTTAAAACCCTAAATAATAAAAATATGGCTTAATCCCATTTAAAATAATAACTATCAACAATTTGAGTGGACAATGTTGTAAGTAGGTATAACTCATTTTTCTTGGATTAATTATTGAGATTTGCCATATTTTTGATTTGACAGAAGTAAGATCGCGGACTGCCAAGGACCCTTATGGCCAAATGAGCAAAAAATTGGCGGAGGGAAGCCTGTTTATGGCTGCTCCTTAGTCTAGTATTAGTAATACTAGTAGTAGTATTAGTCTTAAGACTATGGTGACTTAAAACTGTATGAATTATTATTTTATACGTTTGTAAAATTTCAAGGAAATTATGGAAAAGATCACTCCAAAATCTATCATCCAGCTCAATAGTCTGTGATCCAGCTATAATATATAATGAATCTGAAGAGTTTGTTTATTTGAACGCGCTAATTTCTGGAACGGAAGTCCAGGAGTCGGATTTATAGCTCAATTGCTACGTCCTCCCATGGAAAATAAGAAAAACTTTATATAATTTATGCGGAGTAACACTTAGGTAAACGATAAGATTAAGTCTTCATATTGTCATGTCGTATTTTGTTTAGATAATGATTATCATGAAAATTATGAAACTACCTTTTCGCCCCCAGCTTCGCCGGTGGATATTTTCGAACAAAATAAAATATAACAGAATGTGAAATAAGTTTGAATGGGCGTTGTATTGAGCAAGTGAAAGAATTTGATGGATGGAAAAATGGATACGAAGGGAATAAAATAAATGGTGCAAATAATGCTGTTATATGAGAAGCAAACATATAACAAACATTTGCTAGGAAAAATGTACATAACAGCATTCTAATTCCCACATTAATATTGTATGGAAGTGAATCTTGGATTTGGCAGAAGAAGCATGCCAGTAAGATGATATAGGCATATCTCAGAGATAGAGTGAGAAATGATGATGTATGTGAAACATGTGAAATGACTGATAGTGTTGTATATATAATTGTAAGGGGAATGCTGAGACGGTTTAGTCATGTTGAACGAATGTGTGATGAAAGAATGACTAAACAAAATAAAAAGCTATAGTACCGACCGACAGGAACAACAAGGAAAGGACGACCAAGACGAACTTTCATTGATCAAATAGGTATCTGAAGTCCTTAATAATTAAGTGTAGGTACCACAGAACTTAAAAGATCTGTGGTAGGTACCGACTTCAAAAGTTATGCACTGAAAAGTGCTTTCCGAAAGCAAATGCACAAGTCACTATAAAAAAATACCCAAATGGCTTCAAGTGTGCCTATAAAATATTGAAGAGTTCTCGATTTCTCCAGAATCTCATTATCAGATCCTGACCTGATGACCATGGACCAAAGAATACCCTTTCAAACAAAATAAAAAAATACCCAAATCACTTCAAGTGTTCCTATAAAATATGAAGAGTTCTCGGTTTCTTCAGGATTCCATCATCAGATCCTTACCTGACGACCATGGGAACACCTGTGAAGTACCTAAACCCTGTTAAACAAAAAGAAATCCAAATCGGTCCAGGCGTCTTCAAGTACCTAATCGGGGAACATACATAAAAAAATAAAGATTCCGACGAATTGAGAACCTCCTCCTTCTTTTTTTAAGTTCGGTTAAAAAGGTCAAATGAAACGATGAATGGATGTGGATGAAGCAAGAGAAGTATGCAAAGATCGACAGAAGTGGCGTTCCATACAAATATATACATCACGCCTGTATCCAGTGGGGTAGTCTGGAACATGGATTAAAAACATGGGCCTAGCGACAGACGGTACAAGCAAGGTAGGTACTCTAAAGTCTAAACCTACCAAAAAAACATTTTAGATAGGTATCTACTGACTAGATTTCCGCCCACGGCCCAAAGAATTTTTAGAATCGGTTCAGTACCTAGTTTGAAAGATTACCACCTACTAGTATACCTACTTAGATAATAGTTACTACGATATCCTTATAATTAACTATATGAGATTAGGTACTAATGTAGTATATTAGTCTTTGAAATAAAAGTAAAATCTGTGCTTGCGTCCATACTACAGAGTAGGTACTATTCTATGGTCCTTACACTAAGAGTAAAATAAATAAATAACAGAAAGAAATCATTATTCTACATTCTACAAACGATCAAGCCACACTCGACTACAATTTCTTTGCCTCAGCATCACACGGATATAAAAATCAATAATTCATTCGGTCAACCGATCACTTCGACAGTTCATTCATTCGGTCAACAGCGACGCATCCCATTGGCTGGCTCTCATTTGAGAAGGGAGAAGAAAAACGCGCGATTCAGCGACGCGGCGCACAGAGCAAGTAAAAATTGTCTCTTTTACATTCTGTTGAAATCAGCGCGTAAGCTAGACGTGTTTTTTGTATTTTGAAAATTTCATATAAATAACAATTAATAATGGCTTTCATCGGAAAGAAGTACAAGATGACCGCCTCTGAGAACTTTGATGAGTTCATGAAAGCTTTGGGTGAGTAATTTTTTTTATGTCATTTATTTTTACGCCATTAATTATGCCGGCCGGTGTTTTTATGGACGGAAACATTCGAATACTAATGACACGGGAGACACACCTATAAAATAACAGTAACAATTTTATTACCAGTAACTTTATGAAATAATTACAATGCTTTTGTACCTTATTAATCTATAGTTGTATAAATTTAGTTTAGGTAGATAGGTACAAAGTACAGTCTGAAGTTCTGAACCGAAAGGTCAATTTAGTTAAATAATTGCATTATACGAGTAATTAATGAAATTGGACCTCATTATCTTATAGATATGAAAAAAGTTTAAAAGGGTACCAAGTACCTTCCTATATATAGGTTTTTTTTTCTTTTATCTAAGTACCTATTGGCGGAATTCGCGGGTAGACTTATTACCTATTCCGTATTTTATTTACATAGACTTGTAGATTTCAGATTTATAATTTACTAAAAGGTTTTTTTGTCTAACCTAGTAAATACCTATGAGTACCTACTTATTCAATGACGTTTATATAGTATATCATTGTACTTATTTGTATTTTCGACTGGTAGGTACCTACGTAAAAATTAAAAGGTGGGTGGATGTCCCTAATGTCTACCACCATTTTTGCCTTTTTACTTATTATTAAAGTTTCTATTAGTCTTACCTACCAGTATTTTATTTAAAAAAATCTTAGTATAGGCACATAATATTATTATATTAGAACAAAACATGCCAGATATGCAACACCGGTCGGCATGACTTGTCTCAATAACAGTGGCAAACAAAACGTGCAATGGGAAGAAGTCGGCGGCCCTATTCTTTGCGTAGCCTATTCCTTTGATAAAATAAAAAAATATAGATAGGTATGTGACCATAGATTTTTTGATCACTCAAGAACAAAACCTAAATTGCACGTGTGGTCTAGTGCCTTACACACAGAACTTTTAGTATAAAAGATCTGTGGCCTTACAGCTCCCGGGAACCGTTGCCGGTCCCAGGGTACCCAGTGGAAGACAAAGTCTTCCTCATTTAGCCAATGTTTTTTTGAGGCTATAGGTACCTTAGGTACCTCGTAACGAGTGGCCAGCTCTGTTGAGGTATAGGTATAGATGGAAAAGCCTGTTTGTACGGTTTGTCGGATAATATACCTACATACCTAGATTTTTTGTTATAAAAAACCCATCGGTACATGGTCGGATGTAGGAATCGAACCCGCGACTTTTCAGGGGCGTCGGTGGTCGAGTGCATATTTTACCTTTCATATTAATGACAATTGATTACATACATGAACTGTATGGAGAATCTAATGTCAGCCTGGTAAACTGGTATTTAATTTGACGTAGTAGGTACCTACCTAATTGATAAAAATAAGGCTTTGTCACAAATGTGATGAGGAGATGATACATTTTGAGGAGACCAGGGCGCTCAACTGCCAGGAGAAAACTGTCATATTATAACAGATCAAATTGATTCAAAATCACTCCTGGAATGTCATTTGATTGACGACGAACAAACAAGCAATTCAGAGCATTACTGTCCGGGGGATAGATCATTGAGTAAATTGCTATTGTCATTGAACCTGTGACACAGAATGGAATATATACTAGCTATACCTATTTCCCGACTTCTCATGGGATTTATCAAAGACTAGCCACCCCGCCCGGCATTGCACAGGTACAATATGGATTTACAACAATCTATCTAGGTATTAGATTTATGTACACGTTGAAAGAATGAAGGATGAAATGCTGGCAGAGGACGACCTAGGTGTACTTTTATTGAACATTCAAAAAATGTATTGATCGATAGAAATATTAAAAGTACACACGATCGCCGAGCATGTATGAAAGGTATGATTAAAATAAAAGAAACGAAAGAGGTATGTCAGGATCGTAACAAATAGCATTCGATTGTCTCTGCCTACCCCTCTTGGGATAAAAGGCGTTATAGATAGATTAGAAATATATAGATATATGTGCTACCGCGGACTTTTTTGTAGATAATTTTGTTATATCTCTGACGGATCAGACGGGATACGCCATTAAAACTCGCTGGGACTAACTTTGATTCCCCGACTTGATTTACTTATACTATTAATGCTCAGCTCCTAAACATGATAGGACCTATCATTTAATACTCGTAAACCTTCCCGGTGAATCAACGGTTTTCGGTTTTTACGTGACAAGGGCACAGACCGACGCGGCGGGGGGACTTTGTTTTAATAATTATGTCGGCATAAATAAAATCATTCAATCAAAATTAATTCCCCTAAATCCCACTAAATAGGTATTGCCTCGAGTCACAGATACTTCAATTTTAAAAAAGCTAAAGGCTAATGAAATATTTACATTAGATTAGAATTACGTATAGGGTATAGGTACAAAGTGGAACAAAAAAAAATCGTATCAAACAGATAATTATTTATTTTTTAATTCAATTTACTTTACATCTACAGTTACCTACCAACCCATTATAAATTGTATTTATTTTATCGCTTCAGTACATATTTTAGGTAAAAAGCTCCCGATAACCCACTACAAACGCGCCTATGTTTTCTTTACAAGTACAAAAACTCGTACATCTTTATCATGTCAAGTCAATAAAGATAACTTTAAAACGCCTCAGTAATCTTAATCTACAACATGTCATTTTACATCAATATCTATATTACAAACTAGATTTCCGCCCCGGCTTCGCCCGTGGATATTTTCGAACAAAATAAAATATAGCATAATAATATCAGGGATATCGTAGCTTTCTATTGGTAAAAGAATTATCAAAATCGGTTCAGTAGATTCAGAGATTACCCCCTACAATCTCACAAAATCTCTTTATAATATTAGTAAAAAAAGTGAAATTGAAGTGTTTCCACCTATCCCACCAACTATCCGATCTATCCCTACTGGTAAGGATAGGTGGATTCCTACTTTCAAAAACTTTCGCACTATACTCTGCCCAGAGTAGGTTTATGTGTGGTTATAAAAAACCCCTATCCTAAACCTACGTGCCAACAGGGTTGTAATTTCAAAAATATAAGTCATTGCGTAACGCTCAAAATGTAAAATAAGGATAAAAATGTAAAGATTAGTAGAAACAAAAATACTAGTAAGTACTTTTCTCATTTTTATTAAAAAATGCTCGACTCTTTTTTCAGGAATGTACCGACCTAGTTTCATGATTTATTTTTGTCTGAAAGACTTATTATTTTACTCTTTAGGGTTTCGCACATTTATTTATTTATTTATTAAGGAGAAATAACAGTAGTAGACAGACATATATATTATATAGGTACATAAAGTAGTTAAAAAAAATAAGTTCTGCCCACCACCTCTACATTCTCTCAAAGTTATACATTATTAGTCCCAAAAACAACAAAAAGATAAAGAAAAACAGTAAACAATAAGTAGGTACAAACAAATTAATCTAGTTCAGCCATTAATATATTTTTTACATGTGTTTTAAAAAGACTCTTACTACTACAAAAAATGTCGACCGAGAGGTAGCTTTTGTTGTGATTGTCACAAATCCAGGTGAGCGGAGCACGCAGGCCAGCGTTGGTGCGTGTCTTCTGGTCGCAAATAATTGTTGTAGTCGCGACGCATAGCCAGGAACTCTAAACTGAATACATTCCAGCAGGTCCGGGCTCCGATGAATAAACGCACAGCTTATAAAATAGTTGTATATTGGTACAGAGTTTGATGACACAATCACGGACACACCCCCCCTATCTCCGAAACTAGGGAATATACCAAAAGCCTAAACGAAACTAAGCAGACTATAAAAATGTTACGAAACCCTCAGCTTGGCCAATTATTTTTGTATTTTTTTACATTAGGTATTTATAGTCACGAGTTTTCGTTACAGCTAGGTGAGCTAGGTGAACATAATTAGTTAGTTACCTACAATGTTTTGTATGTATTATGTAGGTATTTGCATAGCAACATTTTTTCTTTATCATTTAAACCAAGACTAAAGTGCAAAGATAAGTTCAGAGACCATAAAGTTTGGACTTCGGTTAGTCCGATAGCTCCAAATCAATCATTCTAACCTCAGATTCTAACGTCATTGAAACCAAAATCTTCAGTAATTTTGTAGTGTTTTAAATATCAAGAGTGTTTACGTTACGAACTCCCAAATCTATCATCACGCCTTTTATCCCAAAAGGGGTAGGCAGAGACAATCGAATGCCATTTGCTACGATCTTGACATACCTCTTTCGCTTCTTTTATATTCATCATACCTTTTATACATACTCGGCGATTGTGTGTACTTTTAATATTGCCTTTGATCAATATTTTTTTATATGATCAATAAAAACTCCCAAATCTATCATCACGCCTTTTATCCCAAAAGGGGTAGGCAGATACAATCGAATGCCATTTGCTACGATCTTGACATACCTCTTTCGCTTCTTTTATATTCATCATACCTTTTATACATACTCGGCGATTGTGTGTACTTTTAATATTGCCTTTGACCAATATTTTTTTATATGATCAATAAAAGTACACCTAGGTTCGTCCTCTGCCAGCATTTCCTTTCACTTCTGCCTTATAAACCTTTTTTGTCTATCTTTCATACTTCATTCTTTCAACGCATCTAAACCACTTTTCTTCATTTCTAATAGATAATTCAAATTGTTGTAAATCCATATTGTACCCGTGCGAAGCCGGGGGCGGTGTCGCTAGTCTATATATCTATACTAATATTATAAAGAGGTAAAATTTGATTTTTTGTTAGTAATGAATAAACTCAAAAACTACTGAACCGATTCTAAAAATGATTTCACAAATAGAAACCTACGATATCCCTGAGTGACATAGGCTATATTTTATATTGTTCGACTATAGCCACGGGCGGAGCCGGGGGCAGAAATTAGGTAGCTACTATGATTTGTTAGACCCGGGATTCGTTTGCTTCATGTGTATTGGGTATCTTAGCTAATCCTAAGAGTATGATGCCCGTATCATAGTTTACATCACACGTGCTTGTTATATGAGAAATGGCAATTGCATGTCATCAGAATGAATAATAGTCGGTCCAGATAAAGTGAATGATTGTTGAACTCGCGTGACCTATCTCTATTAATCCTTTCATAGAATCTGCTCACGCACATCCTGGGTTAAAGTACTATCCGCCTATATTACGAATTTCAATAGCAATTTCTCCATTAAAATCTTGTTTGTCATTTTTGTATAGGCCATCTTTTAATAACAAGCTTTTTGAAATGTGACAAAAGAATTTGTCCCGAGGGATAAAAGTACCCATACTCGGGCCCTCCAACTACCCATCTCTGTGCTAAAAGAAGAAGAACAAATAAGACAAACACTTTAGCATTTATAATAATAGTTAGAATCCGTCTTGTCCTCAAAATACCTCAAAAGTAGTGGTCATTCATTAGTAGCCTCAAATATATGTCACAAGCTCTGTCCGCGGTTTCATCCGCGTGGAAATAGATCCAAAAAGAAATAATGCCATGGCTGTAATTTGCTCCCCCGTCCGCTTTCGCGGTATCAAAATAGCCTATGTCATTCTCTGACATATAAACTACCAATATGGAAAGAATCTTCGATCCCGTGAAAAACAAAAACAATCTATACCACGATAACCATACATTTTTCCCAGGATAAAAAGTAGCCTATGTCCTATTCCAGACTATAATCTATATCTGTGCCAAATTTCATCCAGATCCGTTCAGCCGTTCTGGCGTGATTGAGTAACAAACATCCCACACATGCATCTATATAAACTTTCGCGTTTATAATATTTGTGGAATTGGCTTACCACCTGTTCTGTTTAAATGTTTACAAGATTCTCTGAACATGCCACAAATCACAAATACCGCAATGATATGAGAGTGTTATAAGATTTAAAAGTCGTTGAGTTGTTATTGTAGGTATTTTGTAATTTTATTGCCAAGTTGATAAAGTCTGTGCATTATTCACCTAAAGTAATAAAATTAGGCATCATAAACTAATTGATAAGCATACATATTATTTACCTAGTTGCTGTCACTGTACGTCCAAATCTATACAAATAAATAACTATTTTCAAAAAGCTGGAATTTCTCTACCATTCCTGCCGTCTCTGCCTATCCCGATGGAATTCACGCGGGCAGTTTTTTATGGTGAAAGTATGAATCACACATTCTCATTTTCCTCATGATTCTTATCAATGATGTCACTCGTTGAATTAGCTTTTTGTTCCAATTTAGTTAACTATATCGATTGGTGCATGAATACTGTATTAAAATCATTTTGACCTCTAATATGGAATGTTGAATGATTATACAGATAAAATGGATGCATTGTGTATTACTTTATGATATCCTGTACTGGGTTTTTTCATTGGAAATTTACTCGAGATGAATTTCACTGTCTATTAAATACTAGCTTTCCGCCCCCGGCTTCGCCCGTGGATATTTTCGAACAAAGCGAAAGAATAATATTTTTCAGAATGTGATCAGATTTTCAGATATTACCCCTAAATCCAAACTTCAATAGACCTCTTTTTAATATTATTTCTTTTCTTATCTATTTCTCAACGAAAAAATATTCAATTCTCATCCAATTAACATTACATCCCTAATATTATTATAAATGCAAAAGTAAACCACTGAACCGATTTTGATGAAATTGAATATGGATAAAGCTTGAACCCTAGGGAAGGACAGGCAATTTTTTAACTCCACCCCCCTAAGGGAGTATAACAGGGGATATGAAAGTTAGTATGGGCCAACGGGCGAATAGCTAGTATAGTACTATAAGTTATAAATTATTTCAAGTATTATGAATTATGGTCGAATTTCCTAATTCAAATAATTCCTTGTGCTCCTAAGAGTAGTATAGGAGGAAACGGTGATTTTCACACTTTTACGATTCTGCTCAAAAACCCACAATCACGGCCCTTATGCCATGCGGCGTGGCCAGAAACTGATACAAAGTAACACGTTCGCACTTCTGTTTAGTGCCATCCATGTGGTCATTTGCCACTATATAGTCTCTGACCCTTTCAAACGATGTAAGTACCTACCTAAATTAGGCAAAATGTGAGCCCATTACCTCTTATACGAGCCCTACAAAATACTCCAAAACCTTACAACTCTGGAGGAAATTAACATTATTTTTGGTAAAAATTACGTATTTAAATACCTACTTACGTGTGTATTTTACAAAAAGTCATTTCAATGTCAAAGTGATTCAAGTGTTTTTGTTGCCACACATTGTGGTACATTTGAATTCTTAAGTACCTAGGTATACCCTGCGCTTATCTAATTCTATGTATTTTTCATCGTTTTGATAATAGGACGACTAAGTGTTTGCTCAAATATCTAACTTTTTTGTAATGAGTATAATCTATTTTTGGTCATTCATTGGTAAATTTGGAAAATCATTGATCTAAGAGAAATTTGCTTCAAATACAAATATGTGATATGTATCTACATAAATTACGTTATATTAACAATTTTACATAATAATTAACAATTTTAACCTATTCTACGTTTGCAGAACTAATAATAATATTTTTTAAACACTTATTTAAACATTTTTCTTAAAAAGACTTGCAACGTTTGTTTACCAAATAAAGAAAAGTCTAAAGAAATACACTTTGGACAAAATCTCTCTTAAAAAGAGAAAGAGATAATGTCCCAATTATCTCTTTCTAACATAGATTTTGTGCTAACCCAAGGGGTAAAAATGTTGCCAATCTTTGTTTCTTTGTGTTTTTTTATGATTTGACCCCATATATTTCAGGATATGTTTAGGACAGGTCGCCACCAATATTCAGCTTGAGGTTCTGATACGATTTTTAAAAACGGCAAGTTGCTATTTATATTCTAAAATCTTGTAAAAACCACTGCTCGATAATTCACCAACACGAATATGTAACGTAACACTAAAATTATCAAATATGAAGTAACATCATGCCAAAATTACTTAAGAATGTTACATTTCTGAAAAAAAATACACAAAAAGTGCACTTTGTCCATGAGTCAACCGGTTCGCCTTGGACTTAGTTCTTTGACTTTGAAAACTGGATTGGGCGAAGAGCCAACTTCAGTGTTCGTTCGACTATTCATACATTTCATTCAATAGGTTATTACTATACTCTTACCTTGCGGGTGTGGCCAGAGACAGTAACAATGTCCACTTTTTGCCAGTTGTCCTTATTAACCAGAACAGGCGACAATCTGGTATCTGTTATTTTTAGAATTAGAAGCTTTATGATGATAATGAATATAAAGTGCGAAATTTGTGGTGAATTTGATAGATGCTTATCCTTTCTATGATCACCAGATTTTTTTTCTTCACGAGTTTTCATACGGCTCCCGAAACTGTGTTATCAACAGTCCCAAGGTAGCCAGCGGAAAACCAAGTCTTCCTCTTTTAGCCGATGGTATTTGTGTGACAAAATAAGTCTTTTTATTTTCAGTAGTTATGGGACCCTGAATTACTTTATAGTTTCTGTCAGATTGATGCACTTTGAACATCGATGTATCATTTTGAGATTTTCTTAGATAACATTGATTGATGTTATGCTTGCATATAAGATTATTTTGCAGTTATCTTGACAGGGAGGTACTTTCGCGAGATTTTCTCGTTAGATATAGCCTCACAAATACCATCGGCTAAACGAGGGAGACTTGGTCTTCCGCTGGGTACCCTGGAACCGTAACACGGTTTCGGGAGCTGTAAAGCAACCCGTGAAGAAAAAAAAAAAATTTACCGCCTAAGTATTTTCAGTTCAATATATTATTACTGTCTGTGCCTCATATCTTGTTTCTTTAGATTTATTGTCTTGCGATAGCAATAATGCAATGGATTTAAATTTTATTAGAAACTACCTCGGGTTCGATCCCGGATCACGGTCATGTACCAATGGGTTTTTTAATTAAAAACTTATGTACATTTTCGTTGTTTGTTCCTCGGGTCTTCTTAATGCAACAGATTTCAGCAAAACAATATTTTTGTTGTCATTTACATAATCTAAAGTGACTTCGAGTGCGTCACAGTTGCTGATAAATCCGCAATAATGTTATTTTTAACCGACTTCCAAAAAAAGAAGGAGAAGGTTCTCAATTCGGACCGTATTTTTTTTTTTTTTTTTGTATGTATGTACATCGATAACTCCGCCAATTGTAAACCGATTTTGATGGTTTCTTTTTTAATCGACAGATAATTCTTCCGGATTGGTCCCATTTTTATCTCATAAAAATTGGTTCATTAGTTTTTCAAAAATTTTTAAAAAACTGACTTTATAAGTACATTTTTCTTAATATCTCGATAAAATATGTACCGATTTTGACGACTTATTTTTTTAAGACATAATAATTTCTCGACATTATCTCACAGACATATGACGAAAATCGGTTCAGTATTTTTACAGAAATTCAGAAATTAATTTCTGTTTACGGCTGAAAATTATGTATCAGAAAAAGCCTTAGCAACGGTTGCTATTGACACGAAGTTGTCAATTTTCGTGACGATGGTCTAGCGGTTAAATGTAATAAGGTGCATAGGATGCACAAGTACATGGTTCAAATCACATCCACAAGGGTATTTTTAAAAAAATTTTAATCAATATTTTTTTAGTTGCGTTATTATTTGTCTCTCAAGGCAGCAAAATCACTTAAAAAGGTAAAATAAACCTTTTAAAAAAAAGTGCACCGACTTCAAAAATTTGCACTGAAAAGTAAGAAATAATAAATATTTCGTCGTAGAATTTGAAGACGGTTGGTGCCAAATTAGAAACAACTTAGTTCCCAAATTCACTAATCTAGACAATTTATTAGGAACCTACGATCATCAGTACATACAAACATAGATTATATTGAACAGATCTTTATCTTCTTAGATATTTACTTAGTTTTGTATCCTAATTTGGCACCAACCGTCTTCAAATTCTACGACGAAATATTTATTATTTCTTACTTTTCAGTGCAAATTTTTGAAGTCGGTGCACTTTTTTTTAAAAGGTTTATTAAACGAAATATTTATCATATAAATCGAAAAATTTAGTCGGCATTTTTATTTACTCCATAATTAGCTCTTACTTCGCTTATACAATACAATACAATTTTTGTTAGTTTGTTTATTTTTTTATGTATGGTCCCCCGCGGGTAAACGCCTCCTCCATATTTTTCCAATTTTGCCTGTTTGTTAATCCAATTTGCTCCACGCATTTTGTTGCTAGATAGTCCACCTTCTGTCTTTGTACCTTTCTATACGTACCTACTTACCTATTAAAGAAGTGACAGACTCTAACTAGATCAAAATAAATATATATGTTATGTTGGTATAGACTCATGTATATCCATTACCCATACAATGTATTTGCATAGAATACTGACACAGCATCTCCTATTCAATATTTCGTTTAGCGTTGTACCCTCCATTTATTCTCTAAAGTGAGGGGTGACTTGACAGATACTAATTGATCTCGTTATATGAAACAGCTCGCTGGCAAACATTTTGTAATGTTACATTATAGGCAGGCACCTTTTCACAAAATAAATATCACCTTTATTCATGAGGAAATGAGAGAGGGAGCATACCAGGTGCTGTCCAATGGGCTAAACACATCCAATCTAATAGAACAATGAATAGAACTCTATTTCTACTTCCTAAAGTTCCTATTCTTCCTAAAGTTCTTATTCTAGCCTTTATCCGCTACATCCTAATTCAACTCGTATCGTCACAAAATAATATTTTCTTTCTATTTATATAAATAACCTTTACCCGCTGTATCCTTGTCTATAAAAACTCCCAAAATTGCCACTCAGTAGCACAAAGCAATCACGATTGCAATTTCAATTCGACTACAATGGATCATACCATCCAGTGGCCATGTTAATTAAGATGTTCGCACGGGAATGTGGCGTATGAAAGCGGGGCTATATTTGTGCCCGTCTCACAATTGCCGACAAATGGTGGACAATCAATCCAATTGTGGTCAATGAGGGACTATGCGGCCCGGTCATTGTGACTCGAGGATGTTGGTGTCTACTTCCTAACTCTCATACCACATTATAAATGACCTTTCTTGTAATGTTTCGTAAAGATGAGCCGATGTGTAGGAAAAACACCAAAAAGACATCCGCCATTAAATCGTGCTATGTCGCAATATGCTGATATCCTTGGTTATCGAGGGGTTAAAAAATGTATGCTATGCAATGCTATACTAAAATCCATCCCTGAGTTATGAGATGAGGCATGCAAATATTAATTTTTGTCTCTGTTATCATGTTTTAAAGTTTGTCTTTTGGAATCAAACAGCTGCCTGTTGCTCTCCACATGTTCGCATTCTCTCTGTACAATCAATATCCAACTGGGCATCCTGATTGGTTGTTACGTGGGCGCGGCGAGCTGTGATTGGTTGAATAAGATGGTCTGATGTCAAGGACAATGAACTTTGAATAAGGTCTTTTAGAAGTCTGATCTAGCAAATTAGGATGAACCACTAAACTTACCTAGGTAAACATAATTGAGCTGAATGGAGCCGTTTTGCAGCCTATTTGGATAAACAACATCCAGACAGACCAAAACTCTAAAATATTGCGACATTAAGACAATATCTAAAACTCCATTAAATTGTAATAATCACTTACTGCTGCAGCATATGTTTTGATTGCTATAGGTATTTACAGTTTTTATTTTGTCATTATCCTAAATTAAAAAGTTACAATAACAAAGAATTTGTGTTAGCAAAAAAATTTAGATAAAAGCAGTCGGTTCACGTATTTTTTTATGATACGCTTGCCTTAATCTGTTAATTAATTCTAAACGTTTAGATTTAGCTAGCAGACTTCCATGTTAATGGATCATTGATAAAAGCACTTAGGATAGTACCAGAACTGAATAGCAAGTAGTTAATCTTAAAGTAAAATTAACGGTTAGGGTCCACCATATAAAGAAACTTGAATTTGCATTGGAATTCTGAGACAGCTGCATACCTACCTATTTATGTCGGTTTAGAAATGGTTCAATTACAGTCATGGTCAAAAGATTTAAAAAGTTTTTACTGTCATAAGTACCAAATTAGGGACAAATATTATAACGGTCTAAGACGGCCAATCCATGTCAAACTACGAGTATAACTTGAGCTGAAAAATATCACACAAATCTGTGAATATAGCCTATAGCACTCTGGGATAATGTAGCTTAATCCTATTAGTAAAAGAATTTTAAGAATCGGATCAGTGGTTCCGGAGATTTCCCAAACACACAACATTAAGAAAATTCACAAAAGGTATAGGTATAACAAGACATATAATGATGTAAGGCAATCATAAAAGTGTAGAAAAATAAAAAATCTTCACGGGTTGCGTTACAGCTCTCGGGAGCCGTTGCCGGCCCCAGGGTACAGCGGAAGACAAAATCTTCCTCACTTAGCCGAAGATTTCTTAAGGCTATACCAAACGAGTGGCCTGTTGAGGTATATAGATTGTAGATGGAAAAGCTTCTTTGTATTGCCTACCCTTTAAACTATTCTCATCATCATTTGAAATGTGCTTTGATAGATAATATTATATGTTACTTACCGGATACGTGCAAATCTTCAATTTTTATATACCTAAGCCAAAGAATTTTAATCGACTTTTCTCACGTTTGAACAGAACCTTAGTCTACAGGAATGCGGCGCAACGTGATGTGCCGCAACACCAGATAATCCACCGATGCAACTTAGCAATGATAGCGACTTCGCCTGTCATTAAAACTAGTTTTAGCTTGTTACTTTGCGTGTGTAGAAAGTGTAATTTTTTGCCAAAAGTTTTCTATAGAAGGTGGTCTCACGCTTTTGAAGAGTCTTCGGTTTCAGTATCAACTTTTAAATACATGTTAGGCTGTAGGTACTAGATTTGACAGGAGTCCCAAACCCAAAAAAAATGATAACAAAGGTTTTCTCATTAAACCCAAGTAATAAAATCACATGTGACAGAGAACCGCAAAGATCGTCTCGAGTACCAGTTGTACGGTAAACTGCACCCACCGTAATTAATCCGCTTCGATCGGTTGCGCACGCCCATACCGAGCTAATTTCACCATAGTCATGACTTGCTAATAACGTGGTTTGTGCCGGGTGAATAAAGTGATCCTCTATGGCTTTTTATAGAAAATGAAACCGCAGACAGAAGCTAGTATAAAATATCTTTTGATTGACAAGTATCAAAGAAAACAGAAACATTATGCAAGGGGGGCAATGTTTAAGCGATAACACTGATAAGAGACCGGTGACTAAACTTGCCATAACAAGAACTATTTACAATGAATTGAAGCTAATGCACGTGATAATTTTAAGAAGAAAAAAGCAAATTTAGGAGACTTTTTTTCCCCCGTAAAGCCAAAAATATTTGTACTTGCAGAAGTTGACAAAATTACTGACTTAGTATGTCTTCCTGGATTTTAGCGCAAAATTAGAATATTCAATGGATTCAATTAGTCCTATCCTATTCTACCAGTAGTTTTTACTATTATGGCATTTTATTTATAGAAGTGACACATCTAGGTCCATTAAGTGCAGCAACAGGCTTGACACCGGTGAGCATATTTTGACGAGACATCTTTCGTGTCGACCGAGAAAGGCCAAAAACGTTTATGTACCGACAAACGGTGCAACCCTATAATGTGCGAGTAAATTCTGTGTACTTGTCTTTGCCCGGCTCAACAAATTTGGTCGGCATTCTAGTGTTGCACAATTTCCTTGGCTGGCCCTGTACCGACATAAACCGTTTTGGCCTTTCGGTAGACACAAAAGATGTCGCGTCAAATATTTGCTCACCCGCTGTTCTGTTCAATATGGACCACTGGCAAAAAGTGGACACTGTTACTGGTGTTTCTGGCTGCACCGCAACGCCGTGAAGGTGTGATTGGTGTGGCATTTCATTTATGTTAATTTTACATTTTAACCTGAACCAATGTAACTCTGAAACCACCAAATGTCATAAAATCTCTATTACTAAAACATTTTTTTACCTTTACAGGAGTTGGCTTGATCACTCGCAAAGCAGCGAACGCTGTCACTCCAACTGTAGAGCTGAAGAAGGATGGTGATGAATACAACCTCGTCACCAGCTCCACCTTCAAGACTACAGAAATGAAGTTCAAACCTGGCCAGGAGTTTGAGGAGGAACGAGCTGATGGTGCCAAGGTACTTGAATAATTTATAGAACTAGCTTTCCGCCCCGACTTCGCCAGTGTTTTTTTTAATGTAGCAATAATTTATACCGAAGTATTTTTAAGTTATGTCGGATGTGCAATGCTTTTAAAGCTCATGATTTTTATCTAAGCTCCGAAACTTCTGAATTAATTTTGATGAAACTTTCTTTAACGCGAGTATATTTTGTATACGTAATGATCCTAGCGACACGTCTCGGCATCGCACGGGAAGAAAAGTTGTTTATAAAAAATAACAATTTTCCTCTTGACAAAAGTAGCTTTGTCACTCTTGAGCCCTCCGCTATCACTTTCTGTTCAGAAGAACTCCATGACCTCGTCCATTCATCCCTTTTTCGCACCCACACTGCTTGCACAGGATTTCATCCTCACACTGGACACGTTCTGCATACGAACTAAAAAATTCAGTGACTCGTTCCTGTGTCGCACTGTCAAAAAGTGGAACGAACTTCCGTCGTCTGTTTTTCCTGCTTCCTACAACCTGGGGTCCTTCAAGTGAAGCTTGAAAAAACATCTATGGTGGGCGCGACTGGCAGACTGTATTATGCTCTGCCAGTCGCGCGCGTTCATGGAACAACCACCGGTGGCAAGGTCACATGTCGTCTTTTCTATAAAAAAACTCTCTGAAATGGTCCTATTTACGTGAAAAACATACTTTTGCAATTTATAATAGTTAGTAAGATAAGGTGAAAGGAATTTTTTCGCAGTGGGTATCTACATGTTTCCTAGTTCTCTGATCAACAAAACAGCTCAATTTTCATACCATGAATAAAATTTCCATATCTGGCTGTATATTTTGATTCCAGTGACGCCTACAAAAAGGAATAAACCTTTATGACCTAGCTTGTGGCATTGTTATGTTCCAATGGTACTTTGTATTCATGAACTCTATAGGTTAGTGGTCCTACTTACGAATGGTTTCTGATTCGAGTTCCAGGTCTAGCAAAATATTTGTACCTATCAAAAGTAATTTCGGACTCTGGTATCACCAATCACCATTGGCTTTTTCCACATTCATTCCTCATCGCAAGGATTTTTTTTAAATGGCGTGCGATGTTATTTTATCTGTCACTTTCTGTGATGTAGCTGCTATGGTTGACTGTTTCAGTTTCAAAATCTGTCAACAAAATTACACACACCTTACAACATTAACAGTGTTCACTTCTTGCCAGTTATCCATATTGAATAGAACAGGTGGCAAGCCTGTTGCTGCAGCACTTAATGGACCTAGATGTGTCACTTCATCTGTTATTTTTAGAAGAAGTGCGGACGTCGGCTTTACTTGCCCTCTGAAGCACGAGGAGTCGATTAGAGCACATATTCTTAAAGAAAATTGGTGCTTAGCATTTTTTTAACGACAACGCCCTACCAATTAGGCTATCGACTCCTTTCATCAACGAAATTGACTCTGGCATCGTAAATTAGGCAATTATTATTTAATCTATGATTTGGGGCAAAACAATATGCGAGGAAATAATGTATAGGTAGGTAGAGGAAGTGCAGCATATTTGGAATACCAGTTTGTTTTTTGGAAATAAGTAGAAACGGAAACGGGTTAGCAAAATAAAAAATGCTTCAAATTATTAAAAAATCATTTAGCTTTAATAATTCAAACAATCAAACAAACAAAAAATAGGAACCTCCTCAAAATTTTAATTAAACTAAAAATCTCCAAATTCGTTATGCACTTAGGGTGCAGGTAATTTGGAATATAGTATAAGTACCAAATTACATTCGCTTTTTTTTTTCTTAACAATTGCTTACAATTTTTCTTAGAATCTAATAATTCTGGTATAATTGTACTGTTTTACAGTCTTTATGTTCGTAATCTATCTTTATGAAATCTCAAATGTAAATACTTTTTAGAAAATACTTTATAATTAGTCGCGATAAGTGTTTAGTTTGAACTTATAATTATTAATTAATTCTTGCAGTAATCACAGATGTATTCACCGGATTCATAACCACCACAAGCACCATGAACCCACAATTCGCACATTAAGCATTGATCCCATCCTTGGCCTCTCTTATCCTCGCTATATTTCATATTCCAAATTATCTTCACTATCGGTATTCCAAATTAACAACATGACTTTCTTACCTAAAATTCCATGTCACGTTTTTAATTTTAGAAACATTCACAAAATCAGAACAAAATTATGAATTAATAAGATCACCTAAACGTTTAAACAATTAAAATTAAGATTTTGTATATTATAGCAAAGATTGTCAAGGATTGCTTTCATACCGAAAAAGTTTTCAAAAGAGACGTTGTTTTAGTACTCATTGACTTCATATGCCGTGTGACATTATGTTTATGCCAAATAAATACAGATGGCGTTGACACCCATTGAGATATCCGAGTATTTCGAATTATCTGCAGTATTCCAAATACGGTTCCTCTACCTACTAAAAATCAGCAATTTCTTTGCCGTGCGAGCATGCGTAGAAAGAATCTCAGGTACCTAGACAAAATCTCAGTTAGAAAGAGATAATTTCCAATAGAGATAAAGCAAGACAAAAACGGACCGGTTTCCGCGCGACGCTACTTTTGTCCTGCTTTGTCACTACGGGAAATTATATCTTTCTCTCTCTAACTGAGATTTTGTCTTCGTACCTGTCTTTATACACCGTCATGTTCGCACGGTTATGGAAAATGACATTCGATTGTTTCTGGTTTCTGCCTGCCCCTAAACCGTAGATATTTTTTATATCCTGTTATGACTATGTACATAGGTCATCGAAAACTTGTTTCAAAAACAATTAAAATTATGTAAATATTGATATTCTACCTACTACTTTGTTGATTGTACACTTATCTGAGAAAGACGTATGTAGGTATTTTATAAAAACAAGTTCCCCGCCACGTCTGTCTGTGCCCTTTCACGCAAAAACTACTAATCCAATTTTGCTGCGGTTTTCACCATTAGATAGGTTGATTTATGGGGAAGGTTTACGAGTGTTAAACATGGGCCTATCATGTTTGGGAGCTAAGTCGGGGATAAAGATCGCTCCAGCGCGTTATCATGGCCTAATGCTGTCTAATCCTTCAAAGATATATCTATCTCTAATATATAAGTAGTCATAAATTAAGCGTATTTGTGTGGGTATAACAATTTTTATAAATGCTATCTGTGAATTTTAGAATTTTTGTCTGTCTATATGTGCTGCAATGCTTTGAGTCTTAATACTCAAAGGTGCAATGTCATACCTACCTATAACTTCTTCTTTCTTCTTTGGCCTCGCCTTATCCCGTTACACGGGGTCGGCCTTCCCAATCATGCGGCGCCACTTGATTCGGTCCTTGGCGTCCTCCTCCTTGAGGCCGATCTCCCTCATGTCCCCGTGGACCTTCGTCAACCACGTGGTTTGGGGTCTTCCTCTCCCCCTCTTGTTTGTAGCCATGGTCAGGCACTTTCTCACGACATTTTTGTTTAATTGAATGAACCCGTCGTGGTCTTTCGCTAGAGCAGAATACTCTTTAATGTCCGCTCACCCCTTACTACCTGATACTGAAGTCGGGCCGGGGTAGGGGCGTCCATCAATGCTGATTCTGATTTTCTTTCTTATCCAGGTAAAATCAGTTTGTACCCTGGAAAATACTCGAAAGGTGCAACTCTTTAATGTCCGCTCACCCCTTACTACCTGATACTGAAGTCGGGACGGGGTAGGGGCGTCCATCAATGCTGATTCTGATTTTCTTTCTTATCCAGGTAAAATCAGTTTGTACCCTGGAAAATACTCGAAAGGTGCAATGTCATACCTACCTATAACATTTTTGTTTAATTGAATAAACCCGTCGTGATCTTTCGCTAGACCAGAATACTCTTTAATGTCCGCTTACCCCTTACTACCTGATACTGAAGTCGGGACGGGGTAGGGGCGTCCATCAATGCTGATTCTGATTTTCTTTCTTATCCAGGTAAAATCAGTTTGCACCCTGGATGGTCATGTGCTGAAGCAGGTCCAGAAAGCTGCTGACGGTACCGAGGTGTCGTACGTGAGGGAGTTCGGAGATGATGAGTTGAAGGCCGTAAGTGTTATTTTTAATTCGAAGGCTTTGCTGTCGTTCATCAATCGATTTTAAACGCGAGACGTTCTTGTGCTGGTATGAAAAATTTGATTGTGTATGCAGTATAGACACATGATTGAAGCTTGCTTGATGCCAATTTATATTTTTCACTTGCATGACGCGTTCCAACAAGAAACAGGAAATTCTTGGCACAAGGGTTCAAGGGCACTTTAGACTTCAAACTTTACTCGCTGATGTATGTAGTGACGTAAGAGTAAATGCTCAGAACAGAAAGAAAGAAGCATAGAAGTAGAGATCATTATAGAAAAAAAAGCTCCCGGGAACCTTTGCCGGCCCCAGGGTACCCAGTGGAAGACAAAGTCTTCCTCACTTAGCCGAAGATTTTTTGAGGCTATACCTAACGAGTAGCCAGCTCTGTTGAGGTATGTAGATGGAAAAGCCTCTTTGTACGGTTTGTCGGGTAATGTAGGTACAAGTACCTTGTCGGGTGTGGGGTAGCCAGGATGGGTAGACAGGTAGGTATATCAGGAAAACTCGTAGTAAACTTTCACCATTCGTTTATTGGTCGAATTAACAAGGAAGGAACAAGCAGGAGCAGCAAAAGAACAACCAATAAAAGGATCCGTAAGGAGCAAGGAGCGCACTGTAATAAAAATAAACTACACATTACTACATGGCGTTAAGCTATTGAAGTAACACAATACAAAATATGATAAAAATACTTACAATACTTATTTGCGCTCCTTTTATATTAACATAGATATTAGTTCTTGAGTATTGATTCAATACAATTTATTTAGTTGTTTACTTAGTTGATAAAATAGAAATATAATAAATTTTACAATTGGCAGAGTGACTGCCTAAGTCAACAGTTTGTGAAGGAATGAGTAACATTTTAATTTAGGGTCCACACATCGGATATTTGAAAATAACATACAATGTTCTATTGAATTAAAATGAACAATATCGTGTTCTAAAATTAAAATAAATGCTATTAATGATGGCCAGCTTGTAAGCGGCCAGGAAAATAAGGTCGTATCATCACAACCTACATAGATAATTATAGGTTTTTTATAATACAGAAGAAGAAATAAGGAATAGTGCGAATGTGCGTTCACTTGCATATGACATATTCCAATCATCTCAATCTTTCTCTTTCACACATTGCATTTCTTCATAACGCTTTCTCGCTCTGGAGTGAAGGAGACAGATGTTGGTCTCAGCCTTCTCTGTCAAAACTATTCAAACTCTAATTAGTGGGCGCATCTTAATTGGTTCTTTTTCATGTAGTTTCAATTTTGTTTTTGTGTTCTAGGTCATGACATGCAAGGACGTGACCTGCACCAGAGTTTACAAGGCTCAATAAATTACTCACCACACCGGAAGACTGTCGGATGCAACATCCAAAAATAATGTCCTACAACGTTTGTTAACGTTGCAATTTAAACCTATTTAATTTTATTATCTTATTTAGGTGTATCGAGTAAAGAATGTATGTCACAAAACATACATATTATGTTAATTTTTTTGCTTTATTTTTCTAAAAAATACAAAATGGCGACCAAAGCTACGGACATCTGAGATGTCAATCGAAATGTAAACATTTAACTTCCTATAAGCTTGTAAGATTTAATTTTTCACTTGTATTTAAATAAAGTGTTTTCAAATATCATATTATATTCTTTTATTTCTTGCCGAACAGACCAACGCTGAGGGTAGATCTAACGCAAGGAATTTATACACAACCACGGATTATAACGGTTTTCGTATTTGAACGCAACTAGCAGACCTTTCCTAATTCTAGTGTAGTTCCTATCTATCTATCATCACGCCTTTTATCCCAAGAGGGGTATAGGCAGAGACAATCGAATGCCATTTGCTACGATCCTTACCACAGCTTACATTATACGAAATCAAACGCGGGACTCTGAGCGCCACTTCGCAGGATATGCAACCAGTATATAATGAGTCTGGTCTCGGTTGACATATTTTATCTCAATTTGTATAAGTACCTAAAGTATTGGAGGGGTAGGTAAAAGTAATTACTTTGGCTACTTGATGAGCCTATTCCTTTTTAAATGTGTTTAGTTATTGGTTTAGTTAGGATTTAGATGATCATTTAAAGGGTAGGGCACTTCCTCACATTTTTGACCAAATAAAAAATCATAAAATAATTTTTATTTTGAATTTTCAATAGGGATTCCACGTGACACCTTTGTGATATACGCACGCGTCCGCCAGGACGTCATGGGGAATCCAGTTTAATCCCGCCCGCGCTGTAATAGTTGTGATTAGTCAGTGATTAATAGGACATATTGCGGCCGGCGGGAGCATTCTACCTACCGATCAATCGGCTTATTGTTACTGTGACGTCTATATTACTTGACATTGGCGGAATCATCAAAACCCTGATGGAGCCATTTTGAAAAAAAAAATAGAAAATAGAATTTTCAATAAGCTACCAAAAAACGCAAGACGTTTAATTGAAGGGTAATGGTTAAACAGCGCTTTAGCTTTATATATTTCCATCGTCATTCTTTCAACACACATTCGTTCAACATGTTCAAACTATGTCCTTAAAAAAGGTCAAAATACGTATCTAAGTACTACTAAAGATAGATGTGCATGTATGAATCGATGTGGATGAATCAAGAGAAGTATGCAAACATCGAGAGAAGTGGCGTTCAATACTCTCTGCCTACCCCTTTGGGAACAGGCGTGAAGGTATGTATCTGTACCTATGCTCAAAAATTGCATATCTACCTAGTATGATTAATGGTCGGTAAAAACTCTCGCAGTGAAGGAGCAGTCGGTTAGGGAATATTTAACTGATTTGATAATAACAACAAATGTTCCTAGTGCCATTGGGTCTTCCTCCTTATTGAGCCCGTTGGCAACGGATTAATTCGTAGGTATTTCACAAATGTGATTTCTAATCAACATAGAGATTTTATACTTAGGTTTATAGGTAAGTTATCCCTATTTTGGGATAAACAGCGTGATGATATATAGATAGATATACTTACTCTAAAATACCTATACCTATATTTTTTATCATCAAGAGTACTTAGAAATATGAATACAAGTTCTTCCACTTTTGGTATTAAAATATAAGAAATATATTGTGATAATATTATGAAAATGAATACCTATGCAGAAGAATACGTTCGCATTCCTTGGCTCAATTACAATAAAAAAAATAACTGTCAAAACAAATTTTGACATTACCGAACGCTAAAATTTTATTTTTCTATTTATTTATTTCTTTGATTTATTGTTTTATTTGAAAATAATAGTATAATGTGAGTAAATAATCACTAGATATTTATCTATTTGAAATAATATATTATAATTATTTTTTTACATAATAATTTTAGTTGAAATGTCTATAAGTGGCATGCCTTCCACTGAGCAAGTGGAGAAATTGGTCGAAGTTCTAGAAGTAAATAGATGGCTTGCTATGGGACATGCACGCACATCCCATGCAAGGGAGAAAAGTACAAAAGCTTGGAAGGATATTGCGCGTAACTTAAATGGGAGAGGTGGTTGTGTGAAATCATGGCAGCAATGGTCCAAGGTTTGTATGTAAGAAACATATTATGTGAAAAGCAGAACAGTCTTAGCTGTCTACTCATGTAATCTAAAACGTATGTTTAAAAATGTCAACAAATTGTTAAACAGAGGTCCATAAATACTTGATGGCCCTTCCCAACTAGCAAAAATGTTGTATAACATAAGCTTATATCCCTAAATAAAGATTTAAGTAAAGATTTACATGGCAGAAGTGACAGGAAATACTTTTGTTAAGCACATAACAATACTTGATGATTGAGGGCAATGTTTGTAGCACTCAAAATCTGTAAAGGAGGCAGAAGAGGTATATCAGGATGGTCTCAAAGATAGATCAAATAAGCAACTGGCCATATGTGAACATATTAGTTTGTCATTGTGTTCCAGTATTGGAGAGATAAAAAAGGTGCCATAAAGAAAAAGGTAACAGCTCGGGCACAGGCCGTGGGAAAAGGTGAACAAAACTGTGTAGATTTAGAACTGTCGGGGTTGGACGAGAGAATTGTTACAATAATGAGAGGACATGCCTCAAAAGATATTGAATTTGAAGTTAAAGCATTTAATGTAAGTAAAAGGTAATAAAAGTTGCCAAATAACTTTCTTTTCTCTCAAGGAGATATTATTAAAGAAAAAAATATGCTTTCTATTTTATTTGTATTTCATGAAAGTAGAAAACAGAGGTACTTAAATAAAAAAGTTATTAGAGGAAATTAGAGCTTCTTCCTCCTGCTTCAGAGAGCATGTAAAGTCCACACTTCTTATAAGAAATAAGCAAATATTTACGTCTGTTAACAGGTTTGCTACCTGTTCTGTTCAATATGGACAACTGACAAAATGTGGACACTGTTACTGGTGTCTCTGGCCACACCGCAAGGTGTGAAGACTGTGAAGTAGTGTGAAGGTGTATATGTAAAAAAATATTGAAATAAGATAAATAATAAAAAAATTGTGGTAGTAAAATTTCTCCATTTGTATGGACTTGGCCATAGTAGTCAATCTTAAATCTAAGTTGGATATTACATTTAGAAAGTGTTTAGGCAGTTTTGAGAATATTGATGTACTAGATAGAATATACTCCAAAAATCATAGTGTCATATTTTATATTCTATTCTATTTTTTGTGTTATGGCTCCATCAGGGTTTTGATGATTCCACCAATGTCAAGTATTATAGACGTTATAGTATCAAAATGCCGATTAAGCGGTAGCTAAGATGATCCCGACGGTGATATCTCTTATTAAACACCAGACTAATCACAACTATCACATCACTGACGGGATTAAACTGGATTCCCCATCATATCACGACGGAACACGTGCGTCGGTCGCCATGACATGACGTAGAATCTTAAAGGCTTTCAATATAAATACTAATTTAGATATTTTATTTACCTGTTAGATGTAGTTAGTGCTATGTAAAACTTATCAATATCTCTCTGTTTTCAGGATACACTTGCATCTGATGTAGACACTTCAGGCAGAAATTTAAATATTCAACGTACAGAGAGTCTTTTTTTGGTAATTTGTGTTTAATAACTTTTCTTAGATACCTTAGAACTAACATACATACAATTAGTCAAATAGGATTTTATATTTTTATTTAAAATTTTATTTATATTGGAAAAGTAATTTAAATATTTTTGTTTTCTATGCAGTAGTACTTATTTTTATAGACTAGCTGCGCCTTGCGGTTGTACTCATCTGATCTCTATCTGATAAATTTTTGCTACTAAACTCTCTAATAAACTGCAGAGTTTCACAATTTTGACATATAGCTATATTTAATAGCTAGTCTTATTCTCTGATCCCTAAAATACCACTATGCAAAAAAACATGTCGATCCCGTGAAAAACAAAAACAAATCTATTCTACGGGAACAATATTTTTTCCGGGATAAAAAGAAGCCTATGTGCTATTCCAGACTATAATCTATCTCTGTACCAAATTTCTTCCAGATCCGTTCAGCCGTGATTGAGTAAAAAACTGTGGACAAAGTGGTACCAAAAATGTGAATAAAAAGTACGCTATATCACTTTCCAGACCTCTTAACTATTTATCTGTACAAAAAATATTAAATGCGCAAGTAATCTAGTTAATAAAACATTCCATTATTTAGTTCTCGTCAATTTCTTTATTTATTTATTTTTTCGTGACATTTTCACAGTTGACACTAACAGCTTAATGTGATAAAACGCTAGTGTTGCCACTTTATATCGCAATTCTTATTTGTTGTGATAAGTATATCAGCCGTCAGGTTTGTGCTTCCACTTATGATAAAATTTGTGGATATGCGTATATATCTATCGATCGTGATATGATTTGATATAGTTTGTGCTTCCGCTGCAGGAAGCCGATTAGCCTCTTAGTGTTGATTAGCCACTTCTTACTTATTGTTCTGTATATTATTTCAGGAGGAAGATCCACCGCCAATGGAGTTGCGACAGAATTCAAGAAGGAAATTGCACAGGGTAGGAACTAAACTTTTTTTACACTATGTTTAACGCAAGGGCATAGATTATATAATAATTACTAACGTAAGTGGGCCACACTAACGTCTAACGTCATTTATTACCACAATAGTTGACACGTTATTTTTTGCAACGCATTTGCCGTTTGCGTTAGATTTTAGATGTTAGCTCAAGTGGCGGTATGGAAGTAAAAATAGACTATATTATTTCTCAAAGGTGTTTTTTATCTGTATCAAATATCTCCCTTAATACTTTATTATATTATATTTTGAAGATATAAACAAAAAAATCAAAATTAAATGTTTCTTTAAAACTAGATTTTGTTTATAGTATAAATAATAATTGAAACGCATTTTGCATCTTTCACCAACTTGGAATTTGTTTAAAATTATACATTGGGTTGGCCGTCAAATAAAATTGTGGCCCTTCTATTCATCGTGTTGTTTGTTTATTGTTGTAGTTTATCCCGGAACTCGACGCATTTAATGACGTTAGTGTGGCCCCAGCATTATTCTGTGGTCTTTACGGAGCCATGACCTGCCCACCCATATAAGCCTAGCGGACCCTGGGTCAGAGGCCTAATGAGTTTGTACTGTCTTTTCAGAATATGAAACATTCGCCAGAACCGTCCTGCGGAGATAGTGATGCTACTTACTCATGTAAGTATCTATAATAATATTTCTTTGATTATTGATATATTCAAAGGTATTTGTAATGCTATGTTTTGACTATTTAAGGGGATTAAAAAGGCTGAGAATCTAAATCTGTACAAATTAAAAAAGGCATACAGAAGTGAAAACTTAAAACTATGGTCAGCGTACACTAATTTTTGTCCGGACATTCTCGCGCCGTGCAATCCATGGTCTTGTGCCGAAAACATGTCGCGAATCCATAAAATTTCCCCCTACCAAAAATCGCTCAACGCGCCTAAAAATTGGAGTGCCCATCTGTGATTTCAAAATTAATGCAAAATAATTTTAGAATTATTGTTGTCTGTCTGTCCCAAGAATAGTTTCGGATTCAATTAGAATTTACTGCTTTTCGATTCATTTCAATATATTAAAGTTTGATAAAAAAAATGTATTGCTTCCATATAGCTGTGTTATAGAATCGAATAGGGTGAAATAATAGGCGAATCCGTGGGCAGAATATAATACATATATAAAATATTATTGTGTTTGATTGTTTGTCTTTCTTTCACGTAACAGAGTAACGGATCGACGTGATTTTTTTGCACAAAGACAGGCTAGTTTTTATACCTATGGGAAAGTCATTGGAATAAATACTTATAAAAATATAAAATTCTTACAAAAGGTCTAACAATATGTAGTACTAAAAATAGACGTGCATGTATGAAACGATGTATGGATGTGGATGAAGCAAGAGAAGTATGTAAAGATCGAGAGAAATGGCGCTCCATACTCTCTGCCTATCCCTTTGAGAAACAGGCGTTCGAAAATTTCCATGGACGAAGCTTGTCTTGTTATAAATATTATCGATCATCACACCTTTCATTCCAAAAGGGGTAGGCATAGACAATCAAATGCAATTTGTTACGATCCTGACATACCTCTTCCGCTGCTTTTATGTTCATCATACCTTTCATACATGCTCGACGATTGTGTGTGTGTACCTACTTTTAATATTTCCATCGATCAATACATTTTTTATATGTTCAATAAAAGTACACCTAGGTCGTCCTCTGCCAGTATTTCCTTTCACTTCAGCCATATACACCTTTTTAGTCAATCTTTTATCCTTCATTCTTTATTAGTAAGATTATTTTTCCGCAGCCCGAGACCGCTCAAGAACACCACTAAGAAAGAGATCGCAACGAACACGGCGACGCTCCTCATCCACGGAGCGTCAGAACGAAATGGCCGAACTGTCCGTGAAGTGTCTAGCGCTCGAAGAGGGCAGGCGGGAAACTGAGCTAGTATTAGCGCGCACGCAAGAAATGCACGCGAAAACGCAAGAGTTACTCGCGCGCACTCAAGAGACACAGGCGAGAACGCAAGAGTCTTTAGTGCATTCTTTAGAAAGAGTTAGTTTAGCGTGGTCCAATCAAAGTCAAGCCACTTTGGAAATAGCAGAGTCTATTAGAAGGTTGATTGAGACTTTGAAGCCTTAATAAGCAGGCCTTAATAAGGAATGCCACGTTAATTGGTACCGCAAGACTTTAAACCGTTCAGCGTTGCTCGTGCAAGTTAATGTAGTTATTGAACATAACTATTTGTTAAATTACGCTTAATGGATTTATAGACAACTGTAGAATAATTTAAATTAAGAGGGCATGAGATTAAGAGGGGTTGAATCTTACCTCTTCTAGTTCTTTCTTTTATTGATCAAAAATTTTACGATTGTCGGCAATCTTAAAATGTATCAGAATTGTTGCAAAATATGTTGTTTGCATGGACGTAAAAAAGTAGAGGACGGATCGCCGCTAAGACAAAAGTGAAGCACCAAGCGTGCATGTGTGCTACTGCTTTTATTTATCTCTAATATATCTTTAAATTGTAGAATAAGTGGTAAATTACTAACTTACCCACGAAATGTGATTCCTTGAGATTTTTTATGACTAATGGAGTTGTTTTTGCATAATTTTACTACACAAGACGGCATTGTTTTTTATTTTCTTAATGCGGCTGATCAGCATAACCGAATGAGAATGAGTGCGTGAGGCTCGTATTTACAATGAAACTGGCATAACTTGGTTGCTTCACTTTTGTCTTAGCGGCGATCCGTCCTCTCCTTTTTTACGTCCATGGTCGTTCGATTGTCTGTGCCACGATTGTCACGATGTTTTTAGATACGTTCAAATACGTTCTGGGAACAAGAACATGTCGTTGAATTTTTATTGCCCTTGTGTTAGGATTCTATATATCTATCAACACGCCCTGTATCTCATGAGGGGTAGGCAGAGATAATCGTATGCTATTTGCTCCTTTCATACATCTATGCTGCTAAATAGTTTGTTTGAAAGCGCTAATTTCTGGAAGTAACAGTCGGATTCAAAAAAATATTTTTGCAATTTGATAGCTCAATTCTTGGGGAAGGTTATATAACATCACGCTAAGACCCAAAGGAGCGCAGTAAAAACCATTAACGCAGGTGCAACCGAAAAGAAGTGATATGGAAGCAATGTTTTTAGTAATTTAAATTGTAATATTAAGTTCTTTATATTAATTTCTTTTTTATCAAATGTTACACAGAAATTAATTATTGTACACAAACTATTTTAACACACCCAATAACGAAGGCACACTTCTTTTGCCTACTTTTATGTTCAATGCCCAATTTAGTGTATTTAATCTCTAAACACAGTTTTTAATACACTACAATAAGCAAGTTGTGTTTACGAGCACATCGACTTAAACCTATGCATAATACATAATACATAATATATCATGGAGTCCAATCAAAGGATTCTTCCAAGGTAAACATATTAAGAGGATGTATAGAGCTAAATGCGAGTTTATGATGCGTAAAAGTACATGATCCACTGCAGTGACCATAATAAAAAAATAATATATTCTTGAGGTTATGCGTTATTAAGATAATGTGTTCAAAACATAATACAACTATATTGATTCGATAGAAAAAAATCACGAATGTACCTCTAAAAAAATATTTTACTGTCTAGAAACAGTACTAAAATGCATGCAATGATTCTGATTTTTTGAAAGATTTTTTATCTATTATCGATTTATTATACTATCGTAATACTGTTCTATTTTTAATAAAATTTTCACCAAGTTCCTTTATTCTCATTTTCCAAATTTTATGTGCGCACTGCACGCGTGTGTGCGTAATCGCTCGTGTACCGACAGTACCGGCTGCAGCCTGATGCTATATTATTAGTGGCAGCGTGGCGTTTGGTGTGTATGTGTACCCGCGTGGGGGCGGTGCCATCTCTCAAGGTCTTTGGCTCTATCCAGCGTCTTAATATATGCACTGGGATTATTCTACATCTACAATGTAATATATAAAAATCTATATTTGTTTGTTCGAATTGAATAGACTCGAAAACTACTGGACCGATTTTAAAAAGTCTTTGGGAAGGTTATAGACTTTAACGTCACGCACCTACCCAAGGGGGCGAATTGTATTCCAAATACAACGCGTACGAAGTAGCGGGCAATCTGCCGGTCGGTATTATGAATTTCTATTCAATATTTATTATTATTTAAACTAATTAACTTTTAAGCATTTGACTGTTGTAAACTATGTAGGTACCTATACCTATTGAATATGTTTTAGTCTGTTAATAATATTTTTATAAATTAGTTATAATTACCTACAAATTAATGACATATTTACATGTAAGTAAGCTATTTATTAAAAAAAATATACTTTTTTTATACAAATTTTGTTTAAATATCCTTATAATAATGATAAATTTAACATTTGTATTCCTTATCGTTATAAGACTCGTTAGCCCTTTCATTTATATTCATGAATTCATCATACCCTATATCACGTCATGATGCACTTGAAAAAAATCATTTTTTAAACAATTTTATTTATTTTCCAAAATCGAAATTCGAATATTTACGCTACTCTATATTTAAAGTACCAAGTTTCAAATTTTTTCGTCGTAAATTCGGAGAAAGTAAACTGACAGTACTGACAGACAGGCAAAATCATTCGTGTCAATCATCAGTCAAATTCGTGTGACGGCCCCCATGTCACGACGGAACGCGTGTGTAAAACTACCGGCAATGTTTTGTTGAAATGTATAAAAATAAAAGGAACTTCCCCTTTTAGTCACAGATCGTAAAACTCGGCCTATGGCCATCTGGGACATTGTACCTTCATGATGACACTAAAATAATTTTTAGTACTTTTTTGAGTTTACTTCGATTCCACGTCACGTTACGACGACCGGCGCACGCGTCCCGTCGTGACGTAACGGGGAATCCGGTTTAATCCCACGCAGCGGGATCATCTTGGCTACCGATTAATCGGCATATAAAACTTGACATTGGCGAAGTCATCGGCCATTGCTTCTTACAAACAAACTATAACCTGTGTCAAAAACAGTAGATAATGCAATAATTCAGCGACGTACAACTTAGCTACTACTTAATCTGTTTAATATGGCCAATTAGCTAAATGTGGACTTTGTTATCAGCAAGTCATAGGCTGCAATGGTACAACCATAAAACTGAATTTAATTTTATTAGTTTCCGCGGCTATTCGACACTAGATGGCGCTATATATGAAACTGCTACTATACATCGAGGGAATTCTTGCCAAAGCTTTTGTCACCACACCATTTTGTTTGAGTTCATGGCCTTCGCTATTGAGACTATGGGTGTGTGGTCACCGAACGCAAAGATATTTGCCGAAAAGATTGGAAAGATCGCAGATCTAAGACCGCAATTTATTAGTGCTTTTGGCACTCTAGGCCAATCGTCAGAGTTCTAGAACAAATATTTTATTTATAACTTTAGTGTGTGTGGTGTAGGTAGGTAGCCACTTTTAATTTATTTATTTTTTATGTAGATATTATATATGATTTCAGATTTATGTTTATTTTTAGTTTGCTGCACTTATTTGTATGCTGCTTGCCAATAGATGGCGTTGGTAGTCATAATTAATATTATAATAATATTAACGCCATCTATTAATAATAATATAATCATAAATCTATTTCATTAATATATTATTATAATACCTATATTAAATTATCCGAGTAAATTAAAAACTTTTCAGTTACATTATTGAGTAGGTACTTACCTACTTATCCATATTCATTACTACTCTGTGGTTACATTGTAAACTTTACGTTTCCTGATATACATAATACTGGAAATTCAAAAAGCAAACTATTCCTATAAATACAGTAATCATACTTTGCTATCTTAAATCGTCCGGTTAATATACGACAGACTACCTCCATCTCTCGTTATACCATTAGAGTGATAAGGATAGATGCATACTATATTGTATTTTGATTGTAGTGAGCAAGCAGATGGTTTGAATTACACAGTTAAATTTGAAAGGGTGTTTATGATTTATGTTCACCGCACATTATAACAATGTTATTTATGAAGACTTTCTAATCTTTATTTATTTAAGTAAGATGTATTTTTTATTAGAAAAAATCATTAGAATGTAGTATACAGAACTAGTACCTACCTACTAATATAAATTGTATCATGCTGTAGGTAGATAGTATAGTCTTTGTAGTCTTGTCTTTAGATAGATCACAGATTTATAAGGGGATTCCACGTCACGTCTTGGTGTATAGCGCACGCGCCCGCGGAGACGTGATCGGGAATCCAGTTTAATCCCGTCCGCGTTTGAAAAAAAATAGAATAGAATAGATTTATAAGGGGTAAAAGTTCAAGTACATTCCTTTCCCGAGAAGGTTGTGTTGATTTGTTCCCAAACGGAAATAAAAAAATCTAGATAAATATTTAATAGGTCTACATAGGTCTTAGGTACAGTCATAAGCATTTATTTAATTATATCGTTTTATCGAAGAACGCGGCAAGGCATAAATATCTGTAATTTTTTTATCACAGATTATTCCACTATTTTGTACAAGAATAATTACCTACCATTCCACAATGCAGTGACGGTAAGTGTATTTTTTTTTGCAAAACATAATTTGGCAAACAAACTTTGCACCTACGACTAATGCACCTGTTTTTATTGTACAATTTTTAATTATTATTATTAGTTCTGCAGTAGATTAAAAATGATAATTTTAAGAATTTTAAATGACAACTTAATTTAAAAAGACACGCAATAAGACAAGTAAAAAAAATATACTTTAAATGTGGACAATGTTACCAGAGTGACATACTATGTGATAGTTTTGTCTTCTCTAGGCAGACAGATAATTTTGTTTATGACTAATAAATAAATAAAAAAAAATCTACACACGCATTTTGGTCACATTCACACTCAAATCTCAAAGACCCCTATTTTTTGCGGTAGATACCACTATACCGGCTCAGAAAATAACTGTATTTTTAATTTTGCCGGGTTATACAGAGTGGCGAGGGACATCGCCTTTATTTTGTTAGTCCACGGCGGCCTCGCGCGTGTTTCTGTCGATTTATATCATTTGTGCAGTTAGACATTTTAAGATCTGTCAAGTTGTAGATATTTATTTCTGAAAAATCATTATTATTCGCTGAAACGTGATAAAAAATGTGCAAATTATTGTGAATATGTTTAGATAAACTAAAGAGAATTCTTAAAATGAAATAATGTGAGGAATTTGTGATGTTTTTGTGTTAGTGTGATACACTCTGTTTTTGGATTAAAATACAAATTGTAAGTAATTGTTTACATTGTTAATATTATAACTATTTTTAAATTAATGCTCATACCTACCTGTTCAAATATTAACTTACCTACGTTAAAATTTGTACTAATTTTAATAGGCGTTCAAGCTTTTTTGGTTAGGTTTTTAGAAAGTTGTATTATTACATTGTTTGACAATGTATTTTTGAAGTTGAAGTAGGTACTTACCCAAACTAAAAAAATGTTTGAAGTTTTTTGTGTCCTTATTGTAAAGAAAAAACAAAATGTGTTTTCTCCATCATGCATAGAAACGAAAAAAATCCATAAATCATTAAAAATCAATCAGCCTTGTGTAGGGTAGGTAGGGTATATATTAACATTAATAGGCAAAACATAACACAACATAAAATTAACAGACCTTATTAGAAAAAGCGTATTTTTTATTTAAAAAAGATCTTCAATAGCCAATGCAAACTTTCAATTAGGTACTTAGGTACTATTCTTTCAAATTTAAACAGAGATTAATTTAACAACTGCCAAAATGTAAAAACTTTAACATAACACATAGGTACTTTGTCTTCCGCTGGGTAACCTGGGGCCTGCAACGGTTCCCTGGAGCTGCAAGGCAAACCGTGAAGTTTTACATAGGTACATACAAGCTTGACTTGTAGTTTATCTAAAAAGTTAAAGAGCAGGTTTTCATATCTCAGAAATTTGGTCAATTTTATTAAAATCGATGAAGTAATTAGATAGGTATTAGGTCTAACCTATCTAAGTACTTGGATGTTATCAACAAATTGTCTTCTTCTTCTTTTTTATTATGGCTCCACCAATGTTCATCGGTGATTTGCCAATGTCAAGTATTATAGCCTTTATAGTGTTTATAGCCGATAAATCGGTATTTAAGATAATCCCGCCGACCGTGATATGTCCTATTAATCACTGACTAATCACAACCATCACAGCACGGACGGGATTAAACTGGATTCCCCAACACGTCTTCGCGGCGCGTGCGCTTTCCACCAAGGCGTGTCGTGGAATCCCCAACAAATTGTCGTAAAGTATGCATCTATACCTACCTACTTAATAGTAAATATTTACACATAGTTGACGTAGACCCACCTACCTTTTAAGGTCACGCTGATATTTTTGTTTGATATGTTAGTTTGTTTGCACACACACTGGTCAAGATAGATACTATTATCTAGGAGGTACCTACCTACTTACTTAACTAATAGAAAATTAAAATAAAATTGTCCCATTGTCTCTCTTTGATTGGCGCTAACCAATGAAATTATTATTATTTCACTCGCCCGGATATTAAAACCAGCGCATTAGGGTAGACAGATACATAGGGCCTTTGCAGACTATAACCATCCTGAATTCCCGAGGGATCATGTACCTACCTTCTTTCTAGTCCCACTACCTAATCTTTCTAATCTATGTATCTAATAAAGTGCTAAGACTTCCTATATTATACCTATTTCAGTACATAAATATTGTAACGGTATTTTGCGGTTCGCGATTTGCGTTCATACCTACTTGTGGTTAACACCGTCATAGTATCTCATAAATAGCTATTTTCACAGTAATAGTACCTACGTAATACGGAACGATCTACCCCAGACTACCCTTTTTTGGGCCCTAAAGCTGTTCTTAAAAATGTGGAAAACTATAAAGATAGACCAATATTATAGTTAATTGGGTCTTAAATAGTTTCCTAAAAATGCAAGTTGAGATGTTAAAGATTTTTTTTTATACTTATATTAAAAGTACACACAATTGACGAGCATGTATGAAAGTTATGATGAATATAAAAGAAGCGAAAGAGGTAATTATGTCAGGATTGTAACAAATGGCATTCGATTGTCTCTGCCTACCCCTCTTGGCATAAAAGGCGTGATTATAGATTGATAGATATATATACCTAAAAATAACGACAAAGAGTTC
Organism: Nemapogon koenigi; assembly: GCA_963924495.1. Lineage (NCBI taxonomy): Eukaryota > Metazoa > Arthropoda > Insecta > Lepidoptera > Tineidae > Nemapogon > Nemapogon koenigi. The sequence goes on from OZ004648.1 coordinate 3,398,360, forward strand.
CTCTAAAAAAGGGGGACGGATTCTTTAAAAATCCACCTTATGAAAATTAATAAATTTAGCTATAGCATTTTACCAATTTAAATTTTATAATATATTTATTGCACACCCGAATTCTTGCCCAATAGGTGTCGCTTACGCCTTTTATGAATTGAAGTATGCCTGCCGCCTGGCCCGCGGGGTGGGGTAGAGGGAAGGGGGTAGTTGAAGTCGGTGCTCTAGGATCGATATCCAGCCCCCGGGCCAACCCTAATCAGCTGAGTGTGCGTGATAGTACGTATATGACAGAAGATTGTAAATATATGAAGGTCACCATAATAGCATTGGCTGTTTGTCTAAGTACCTACCTATATGTTACTGAAACTACTAAAACATCCAAAGATTGCGAGGAAATTTCATGTTCATTGTAAGTACGATAAAGGTATTTAAAAATGTAAAATTAATTAATAGCTAAAAGCAGTACGTAGGTACCTAATGATGTAGGTACCCGACTAATATATATCTATCTATCATCACGCCTTTTATCCCAAGAGGGGTAGGCAGAGACAATCGAATGCCATTTGTTACGATACTGCTGACATACCTCTTTCGCTTCTTTTATATTCATCATACCTTTCTTTCACACATGCTCAGCGATTGTGTGTACTTTTAATATTTTCATCGATCAATACGTTTTTTATATGTTCAATAAAAGTACACCTAGGTCGTCCTCTACCAGCATTTCCTTTAATTTTAGCCATATAAACCTTTTTACTCAATCTTTCATTCTTTCAACGTGTCCAAACCTGCGTAAAGACTTTTCTTCATTTTAAATTTTTGAAGTCGGTACACTTTTATTTAAAGTTATTCCATTTTAAGTGATCACAAGTATCATTACAAATATAAATAATCGAAATCGGCTTGGCATTTCATCGAGTTATGACAAAAATTTACTTGGAAATCAGTTTTTATTCAAAGGTACTGAACCACTTTTCACTAAAATAAAACTGGGCCCACACTGGAAGCACCAGCTTTCAAATAAAAAAAGAATCATCAAAATCGGTTCACCCATCAGTCGAAAGTTCTGAGGTAACAAACATTAAAACAAAATACAGTCGAATTGAGAACCTCCTTCTTTTTTGAAGTCGGTTAAAAGAATGTTACACAGTATCTTACCATTTCGCAGCACATATTCTTTTGGCAGATCTTGTGCCCCCATAAATCTTAAATTTGCTTCACAATGATTTATTAATTTCCCTTCGCAGTCTATTCGAGCAATCACGCCCATTCAAAGACATACATTTCAGAGAGTTACCATTCAAACTGCTCATAGGTGAGGAATTTATAGTGAAACCTCAATTACGCTGGTTGCATTTATGAAGCCTTATTTGAGATAGAATTTACTTACAACTTATAACTAAAAAGGTTTATGTGGCTGAAGTGAACAGAAATGCTGGCAGAGGACGACCTAGGTGTACTATTATTGGACATATAAAAAATATATTGATCGATGGAAATATTAAAAGTACACACAATCGCCGAGCATGTATGAATGGTATGATGATTATAAAAGAAGCGAAAGAGATCTATGTCAGGATTGTAACAAATGTCATTCGATTGTCTCTGCCTACCCCTCTTGGGATGAAAGGCGTGATGATAGATAGATAGATAGACTAAATTTTATTTTCTGATACACATCTGGATTGCATACGAGTGTGTGACGTCAAAACTGCAATGCATATGATATGGTTTCGCACCACGTGTTTCGATTTATAATTATTTTTATTTTGTACTAGCGGCTGCTTCGCACGTGAAGATCATGGACTAGGTATAGGGATTCTCCTCGTGAAATAATGTAACTAATCGTGAAAACTTGAACGAAATTCGTTCAGTAGATACGAAAAAAATCAAACAGACAGACAGGCAACGGGACTTTGTTTATAAGTGATATCAAATTGACCCGACTCGACTTCACACGGATGTTATTGATAAACTTACACACCTTATTAAAATTTACGTGTAGAATAAGATCGACGCAACGACCTAATTAATTTTGATGAAACTATCGGTATGTCTTATGGTCAGATGATAGATTTAACTTTTTGAATTGTAGTGACATAGTGAGGCGTCACTGCGGTTCTAAGTTCGAATTCCAGATCGAGTAAAAAGCCCTAAGCAACGTGACTGCAAGTGTATTAATTAACGTTTAATTAATGTAAGAAGTCTGCACTACATCTACCTTTCTATACTACCTAGGTACAACACTATATAACACAGCCCGAGGAAGCAATTACGAGGTTTTTACATAAGAAAATTCGCTAAATTGAAATAGGTATGTACTTTTAAGGACGCGTTTACGAAATAACGCTCTTCCATACTAGATATTGAGTCAACTACTAAAAGTACACAGCTTACAGACACAACTGAGAAAATTATTAAAGTAATTTAAACCTTATTTCATATACATTTAAGCGTTACATAAATTAGAGAAATGTACGAAATTCTTACAAAATTATTGAAAAAGATTCCGAGACTTGTTGAAATTTTTTGAGTACTTTATCAAGAACATAAAATATTGAATTTATTGTATCATAATTTGTTCCGAAACTCACCCTATAAGGAAGTATCAGTTTAACGCATACCAATTATATAATTAAAAATACGTTTAACACATTCCATAGATGAAGATTTGGTTTACCTTTAGTTAAACTTCTACAGAATTAACGTAAAATGTACCAGTTTCCCTTAAGGGGCTGATAATCGTCAGCGTCCTTGATGATTTGATGTTTTAAGTCACGCCCTTTTTCCGACCTAGCCTGCGAGAGACTATCATAGTTAGAGAGACCACGCTTTTAGTTGCCGTCTGGCGTCTAATACTAGACTGTATGTGATCAGTAATTGTCGTCTGACACAGGACTGCATGTGATTATTTGTCTCCTAATACCATACATACTGTATGGGATTAGTTGTCGTTTAGTAATCTGTCAAAAAATATTTTATAAGATGTTGCTCCGTATTGACGTTAAAAAGGACAAATCAACAAACAAACAATCACTCTTTCACGTTTGTAATATTAGTAAGGAAGTAAGAATACCTACCTATTTACACGCTTGATGATAAAATGATGCTTTTTGCCCCGGGTTTGCTCGTGGAAATGTTTGAAATGTGACAAGCGAGATCTAATATTTTATTAAAATTCAACATTATACTAGATTTCGACTAATTTTAGGGTTCTGAATTCGAATTTGATATAGATTTCGCAATTCAATATGACGACATCTGTCAATTTCGTAAAATTCGACATTATACTAGATTTCGACAAATTTTAGGGTTGTGAATTCGAATTTGACATCGATTTCAAAATCGAATATGACGACATCTGTCAATTTCTTTAAATTTGACATTATACTACATTTCGACTAATTTTAGGGTTCTGAATTCGAATTTGAATTTTATATCGATTTTACAATTAAATATAACGACATCTGTAAATTTCTTTAAATTCGACATTGTACTAGATCTCGACTAGTTTTAGGGTTCTGAATTCGAATTTGATATCGATTTCACAATTAAATATGACGACATCTGTCAATTTCTTAAAATTCGACATTATACTAGATTTCGACTATTTTTAGGGTTCTGAATTCGAATATGATATCGATTTCACAATTAAATATGACATCTGTAATTTTATTTAAATTCGACATTATACTAGATTTCGACTAGTTTTAGGGTTCTAAATTCGAATTTGATATCGATTTCACAATTCAATATGACGACATCTGACAACTTCTTAAAATTCGACATTATACTACATTTCGAATAATTTTAGGGTTCTGAATTCGAATTTGAATTTGATATCGAATTCAAAATTAAATATGACGACATCTGTCAATTTCGTAAAATTCGACATTATACTAGATTTCAACTAATTTTAGGGTTCTGAATTCGAATTTGATATCGATTTCACAATTAAATATGACGACATCTGTCTATTTCTTTAAATTCGACGTTATACTAGATTTCGACTAGTTTTAGGGTTCTGAATTCGAATTTGATATCGATTTGACAATTCAATATGACGACATCTGTCAACTTCTTAAAATTTGACGTTAATTTCAAAAGACATCTGTATTTTTTTTAAATTCGACATGATACTAAATTTCGACGAATTTTAAGGTTTTCTTTCACATTCATAACACATTAATATTGCACAAAATAGTGACTTTCTTTATAATAACAATAATTTCCATATAAATACGTGCTGCTCACATCAAAATTCCATAGTGAATGAATATTTTAAATTACCTGCATTTTATTCAAATCGTAAAAATATAAATCAAAACAAAATAAAATTCGCAACGTTGTTGTGTTGTTTGTAAATAAATATAACTGTTTTAGTAAAACCATTTATTTCTGGTCACCATGTTCAAGTCCGTACATTTTGTTGTCTATCTTCTTAGGCCAAAGCCTCACTACATTCAGCCACAGGTTGGCTCTAAGATAATATATAACATCCTTCCTCTTTTAAAGTAAAACAATATAGGAAAACAAATTAATAACATAAAGTAGGCAACTCAACCTTAAAATTAATACATAAAGAAAAAACTTAATTTATTTTAAATATTTAGGCTTTCTTACAATTCTACCTGATCTAGTTGTATAGTAGGTATTTTTATTAGGTATATTTGGAACTTTAGGTACAGAGTCTGAAGTATCTCTTACATTTTGATTACAGTTATTTTCATTACAAACACTATCATCGAGTGAATCATTTATATAATTATAGTTTTGAATAAATTTGCCACCTTTAATTAAACTCTTCCTATTTCTTATTATATTATTACCATCTTCTGTTTTAACTATATATGACCTTACATTTTCTCCCTTTCCAACAACTATACCACTTCTATGAGGAACTGGAGAATTTTCCTCTGTAATTTTTACTGATTCACCTTTTTCCAAAACAGGTAAAGTTCTACAACCCCTATTATAATAATGACTCTGTCTTATCTGCCTATCTTTTAACACTTTTTTATAACTTTTATGATTTACAATGTTATTTCCTTTTTTAAAATAAGGTAAAATATTTTTAACACTTCTGTTAAATAACAACTCTGTAGGAGTCCTACCTTCACTATCAATGGGTGTATTTCTATACAATAATAATCCTAGATACATGTCTTTATTTTCATATGATAATTTCTTTAATATTCTTTTAACTGTCTGTATATATCTTTCTGCTAGACCATTACTTTGGTGGTGTTGTGGACTAGTGATTTTATGAACAAAATTCCAGTTATCAGTAAACTTTTTGAATTCTACACTTGTAAATTGAGTTCCTGAATCTGAATATAAACATTCTGGTATTCCATACCGTGCAAAAATTTCTTTCAAGCTTTGAATAGTACAATTAGCTGATAAGTTTCTTAATTCTGCCAACTCAACATATTTACTATATGAATCTACTACAATAAGATACGGTTTTCCAAATAAGAAAAATATGTCTGTTGACACAATTTGCCAAGGTAAGTCCGGTATTTCTTTGTTTACAATTGTTTCTTTCCTATTATTATTTTGAAATTCTTTACATGTATTACAATTAGATATTAAGTCTTCAATTTGTTTGTTCATAGATGGCCAATAAAGAGATTTGCGAGCTAACATTTTACATTTTTCAATCCCTAAATGAGCATAATGTATTCTTTGTAACATATCTTGTCTTAAACTCTTAGGTATCACTAATTGTGACCCTTTGAAAATTAAATTATCACATTCACTTAACTCATCTTTGTAGCTATAATAAATTTTAGCTAACCTATCCACATTATATTTATTATCAGGCCATCCCTCTTTTATATATTTCAACACTTTTTGTAACTCACTATCTTTAATTGTCTCCTCTTTTATTAAATTTAATTTCTTATCTGTGACAATAAATCCGTCTAATATCATTGCAACATGAGCTTGAATATCAACCTCACTTGACTTACATTTATCATTTATATAGGAGCGACTCAAATGATCAGCTACTATCAACTGTTTTCCTGGCTTATAGATTAATTCAAAATCAAAACCTTGTAATGATATTCTTATTCTTTGTAATCTAATTGGACTTTTATTTAATGGTTTTTTAAATATCGAGACCAATGGTTTATGGTCAGTTTCCACTATGAACTCTTGACCATATAAATATTGATAAAATTTGGTACATCCAAATAGTATTGCTAGACTCTCTTTTTCAATTTGACTATAATTTTGCTCTGTAACTGTCAATGCTCTAGAAGCATATGCAACTGGTTTATTTTCTTGTAACATTACTGCACCTAATCCGCTTTTTGATGCATCTACACTCAAAATTATTTGTTTATTTATATCAAAATATGCTAAAACCGGAGAGCTACTTAGCAATTCCTTTAACTTATTGTAACACTCTTTCTGTTCACTACCCCAAATAAAAGGAATGTCTTTCTTTGTTAATTGTCTCAAAGGAGCCGTTATTTCTGAAACATTTGGTATAAATTTTGATACATAGTTAATCATGCCAAGATATCTCAATAATTCAACTTGTGTTACTGGCTCTTGCATATTTCTAATAGCTTTTACTCTATCACTATCTATGTGTATCCCTTCTGATGAAATTATATGTCCTAAATACTTTACTTTAGAAACCTTTATTTGACACTTATTAATATTAAACTTTACACCAGTCTCCTGTGCTCTTTTAAGTACCTTTTCTAATATCCTATCATGTTCCTGTATGTTTTTTGCATAAATTAAAATGTCATCTATATATATTTCCACTCCATTAATGTTTTTAAAAATATCGGAGAACACTCTGTGAAAAATTTCAGCACTACAATTCAAACCATATGGCAGCCTATTGAACATATATCTTCCATAAGGTGTGTTGAAGGTTGTGAGTTCTTTTGACACATCCTTCAAACTAATTTGCCAAAAACCTTTGTTCGCATCGAGTACACTATATATTTTACTACCATTTAATTTAGATGTAATTTCATTTAGAGTAGGTATCATAAATTGTTCTCTCTGTATTTGTTTATTGAGATACTGTGGATCTAAACAAACCCGGATTGACCCATCTGGTTTTTTAGTCATAACCAAAGAATTAACAAATTGTGTGGGTTTTTCCATTTTAGATATTATACCCAAACTTTCCATTTTATCTAATTCTGATTTTAATTGTGACATTAATTTAAAAGGTACATTGCGACATGGTTCTATCTTACCTTGTATGTTTTGTTTCAACTTTATTTCATATTCATAATTGTTGATTTTACCAATCCCATTAAACAATTCACTATAACTTTTCAAAATCTGACTTTTATTTAATATATCCAAGTTATTTACCTCCATGACATCTATATTTCTTTTAATCAATTCACACTCAATTAATGTTGGTAAACCTAAGATAGGTGAAAAATTTCCTTATGTAACCTGAAATTCAATTAAACTTATTTTATTATTTATTTTACAATTTAACATTACTTTGCCCAGAGTATCAATTGGTTGTTCATTATAATTTGTCAACTTTACAGTAGAATGCATGATTTTTAAGTGTAAATTACTACAAATATATTTAGGTATGACATTACATTGTGCTCCAGTATCAATCTTAAATTTCAACAAATAGTTATTATATCTGTCAGATAAACTGATTCAAACCATGTTTTCAAATTATTCAGACTAACAAGTCCTAAACTTACATTGTTATTACAAATTTCAGAGGTTATTTTATTATCTTGAAATACCTGTACACTTTTAATACGACCTGTCTTACACATTGATGCATAATGACCAATTTTATAACACTTCATACACTTTTTGTTGTAGGCCGGACACTTGTTCTTGTGATGAGTGTATCCACACCGTTGACATTTCCACTCTGGCTTCTGTGATGATATATGATTATTATTTCTCCATGATGTATATTTCTTACTATACCAATTGTTTTCAGTATTATATGTTGAGTTATTATTTGAAGAATTTTCTTGTTTTGAATAAAATCTTTGTTTTGGCTTAATTTGTGTATAATTTTTGTTCCTAACCGCAGACACACTGGGGTCACTTGGTTGATTTTCTATTACTTTTAGATGCTCACTGGCTAACTCTGCAGCCTTACATATTTTTATAGCTTTTGTCAATGTTAAACTGGATTCTGAGAGTAATCTTTCCTTCATTCTAGTGTCATAAATTCCTGCTACAATTCTGTCTCTGATCATCTTGTCCTGTAATCTTCCAAACTCACATTCTTTGCTCAATTTTCTCAATTCTGTTAAATAATTGTCAAAACTTTCTTGCCTTTTCTGATTTCTTGTGAAAAATATGTGCGATGCAACGCTTTTATTCTTTATGGGTACAAAATATTCTTTAAATTCATTTATTACTGTTTCATAATTCTTTGTGTCATTCTCTGATATGGAAAATGTGTTATAAATGTCTATACAAGACTCACCCATGCAGTGTAACAGCAAGGCTACCTGCACCTCACCCGGTTTTTTCATAACTCCGGATGCGATTCTGTATAAGTCGAATCGTTGTTTCCATTTTTTAAAACCTTCTGATGATAGATCAGTTAGATTTTCTGGGGGTTTTAATCCCATGATGCCACACGACGACATTGCGTCATTTAATCCAAGCACATCAGCCGACACGTTTTTCTCTTCCGCCATAATTGATGAATTTTCTTATTACTTATTTAATTTCACATCGGTTGCCGTCTTTATTTATTAATACGCAGCGCCATGTTGTGTTGTTTGTAAATAAATATAACTGTTTTAGTAAAACCATTTATTTCTAGTCACCATGTTCAAGTCCGTACATTTTGTTGTCTATCTTCTTAGGCCAAAGCCTCACTACATTCAGCCACAGGTTGGCTCTAAGATAATATATAACAACGTATGGGATTTAGCAGCGCGGTGCCTCCCACCTAGCCACTTCGGCTTGAACTTATTTAGTCGAAATTTGACATTGCATAGACATGTTAGTATTCACATTTTTAACCCATAACATAATATTCAAATAGTACTTTAATCTAAACATAAATGATGAACAAAATAAAAATATGTACAAATTTAGAAATTGTTAAAACATAAATAAGTGCTGTATTCATCTTTAATGGTTGTACTTTTAGTTTAAAAATTAAGAACTCATGTAATTATATATAAGTGTATTACTGTATCAACTGGTGATGGATCTAAATAAATAAATAAATAAAAAAAAACTTAAATATCGTGAACATGTAGGTTGATTGGAGGGAAAATCTTTGTCAACTGTCGGTCTTGCAATTACATTCAGGTCTTGCTGTTGTAATACTATATTTTTATCTCCAATCGGTTCTCTTATTTGAAGCTTTCTGGTGAATCTAGGATCTACATTACCTTAAATTACAATACATTAAATTACATTACATTATTATTATAATATAACCTCAAGGTCAGGAACGTCATCGGTAGATTTAGAAAGAAGGGTAACATTTTCTTTAGTTTCTGCTAGTGACACATTATTTAACCTGTAATAAAGATTACAGTTATATGTAAAATTTCAAATTTTTTATAAACATTACACGACAAGTACAGGATGTAAAAGAATAACTCCAAAAACAAGTGTGTTGTAAATCTATTAATTCTCAATTTTATGTATCGTACGAAGAAACTTACTCTGTCAATGAAAAATCTGACGTTTCAGTTGTTTCACACGTAGTATTTTCGTCCAACTGTTGTTTCTTCCTGATATAATAAAAACATGTTTAATCACATACACTATACTTACTGTCTAGAACTCTAAAATTTGTCGAAATCTAGTATAATGTCGAATTTTAAGAAAATGACAGATGTAGATATATTGAATTTTGAAATCGATGTCAAATGCGAATTCAGAACCCTAAAATTAGTCGAAATCTAGTATAATGTCGAATTTTAAGAAATTGACAGATGTCGTCATATTGAATTTTGAAATCGATATCAAATTCGACATCAGAACTCTAAAATTAGTCGAAATCTAGTATAATGTCGAATTTTAAGAAATTGACAGATGTCGTCATATTGAATTTTGAAATCGATATCAAATTCGAATTCAGAACCCTAAAATTAGTCGAAATCTAGTATAATGTCGAATTTTAAGAAATTGACAGATGTCGTCATATTGAATTTTGAAATCGATATCAAATTCGAATTCAGAACCCTAAAATTAGTCGAAATCTAGTATAATGTCGAATTTTAAGAAATTGACAGATGTCGTCATATTGAATTTTGAAGACTGGAGTTAATTATTTAATATAATTACGCTCACAAAAAGCAACGCTGACTCCTAGACTAAAGTATACAAATAGCAACTTCCTTATGAAAATATTGCCTAATCGCTACGGTAATGTCATATATTAATAAAGTTTACCATTAATAAATTAAATTTGAGCCAAAAAATACACAAATAATACAAAAACTTGTGAGCGATCGAGTGGCCGCGACCATCTAGCATCACGATTCAGCCGTCACTGCCGACAAGGCGAGTGTGAATAAAGAAGAGCTAAAGCGTTTCCGCTCAGAGTAGAAATCGTAAGCGCCATTTGACATAATCATTATTTTTTAAATAACTATACAATTTATTTGAATATACAAATGACAATTATATGGGTAATTGAATATTACAAAAACAAATTAAATGTCATAGTACTAAAATCACTAGTACCGCTGTTTTCTTTTTTTGAAAACTTTCAGAGACCACATTTTGGGATTATTTTCTATCGAGCGAAAATTGTGTAATCGCGTTTTCAGAATGACAATTATATCCTGTAGAATAATATATATTTTTTTCAATCTTGGAAATTGTCTTGTTTTTGCTAAAAGATTCTTTAAATAATCGTATATAGGTGTTATCTGCCCCTTAACAATCGACTTAGACTCATACGACCTTTCAAACCAACGAATTTTCGAATATCTTCTTATTTTTTCTGATTCTTGGGATAATTGTAGATAGATAGATTAATATTAATTGGCTCTAAAATATCCAGCGTTGAATATAATTAAAGTATAATTCGCTCTCATTCGAAGTGATTGCTCCGCTCGTGTCTCTAATTTAGCCCCGTGAACGAATAGCAATTATATAGTATTTAAAGTATAGCTTGATACCTGTAACAGCTGTCAAAGTGTTTGGAAAGCCGTCAAAGCTTGCGTTTTCGTTATGGCGTCATGTGGAATCCAGTATTGTACAATTTGGTTATTTGTTCAACGCTCTTCTTGTAGGTACTTTTATTATGACTCTAAATGCCCGCTTGCATCAACGTCACACAAAGATATTCCTAGTAAGGACTCTCCTAATATAAGAGAGTCCTAAGTAGGTATTAACTTTGGTTGCACCTACCTAATAATGCCAGGATCGTCCTACGATAGGAGCTTCCTTACTAAGTGATTGATCAATCTATTTTTACTGTTACGGTTGGCTGACCTGCGTGATTATATGCGTAGTATTCTACGTATTTCATATTTTTTGATATTAATGGGGTCAAAAAACCGTTGCTGTTCCTAAAAAATGTATACCTACCTATAAACAAAGGGTACGAAGACAAAAACAATTTAAAAATAGGAAGATATATAACGGTACCTGTAAAACTTACCGATCGGTTGGTTATTCCAAACGTTAATCTATTTGGTTGGATATATATAATGCTACCAATATGCGATACCTATTTAAAAAAATCGTCATGATATTTATTTATTTTTTACAATTTATGACAAAGTAAAAAAAATCGGGTCTGGGCCTTATTATCCTTGATCTGGGTAAAACTCCTTCTAGATCTTCCAAAATGTCGAGAAGATTTTATAGGCAAATACACGCTTAAAAGAGTGTCTTAACTTTAGGATGAACAAAGTCGGCGTCATAAACATAAGATCCTCTTATCGTGTTTAGGACAATCCTAACGCGCGTTGTTGCAATGCATTTTCCTCACTACGACAACCTAAATGGGTTACGCGTTACTTTAGGACGCTCCTAACATTGGTGCAAGCGGGCATAACAATGTTAATCGGTGATTTGCCAATGTCAAGTATTATAGCCTTTATAATGTATAAAGCCGATTAATCGGTATTTAAGATGATCCCGCCCACCGTGATATACCCTATTAATCACTGACTAATCACAACTATCACAGCGCGGACGGGATTAAACTGGATTCCCCAACATGTCACGACAGAAAACGTGCGTCGATCGCCATGACAGTCAGTAGAATCTAAAGTCATATCATTGACTTTGTTGACAGCGGTCCGACCTGATGTATCCATCGAGCTAAATTGTAATAGTTTCCTTACTACAATGGTAAGATTTGTAAGATCGCTATAGGTAGATATATTTCATAATGCACTCACGATTGCAGCTCTGTGGCCCCGTAACAATGGTTTCTGCGGTTACGTCATGCCCATACCATCTTCGTTCATGACTTTAGTTTGACTTGGCAAGAGGCATTGCATCTTTTATATACTGTTTCCTTTAAATGCAGTGATATTCGCTGGCTTGATGTTTGGATTGGAGGACCCGTTTGTGCTACGGAGGGCAAGTAAAGCTTACTGACTGATACTAAGTGAATATAACCACTACGTTTCAAAGAATTTTAAAATGTTGCCAATAAATAATTACTTGACTGATAATATTTTTTTATTCTGTCACACAGAAACATTGAATCGTATAGTTCTGACAACGTCACCCGGATTCTACGTCATGTCATGGCGACCAACGCATGCGTACCATCGTGACATGATGGGGAATCCAGTTTAATCCAGTCCGTGCTGTGATAGTTGTGATTAATAAGACATATCACAGTCGGCGGGATCATCTTAGCTACCGATTAATCGGCATATCTATACTAATATTATAAAGAGGAAAGATTTGTATTTTTGTATAGTATTTGTATGTTTGTTACGAATAAACTCAAAAACTACTGGACGGATTTTGATCATTCTTTCACCATTGGAATGCTACATTATCCCTGAGTATCACAGCATGACAACGGGAACGGGGTGGGCAGAGGTGAACATGACAAAAGCTATGTATGAAGTGTATGTTTGCCAACATTCTGAAATAGTCACGTACGAAGTCGTGGGAAACTATAATGTCTACAATACTTGACCTTGGAAAATCATCGATTAACATTGGTGGAGTCACAATAAAAGATTAAGAAGAACACTGATTCCACATCCGGTCATGGCGACGAACGCACGCGTTTTCGTCATGGCGTGATGTGGAATCCGGTTTAATCCTGTTCGTGCTGTGATGGTTGTGATTAATCAGTGATTAATAAGACATATCACTGTCGGCGGGAGCATCTTAAATACCGATTTATCGGCTATAAACACTATAAAGGCTATAATACTTGACATTGGCAAATCACCGATAAACATTGGTGGAGCCATAAAAAAAAGAAGAAGACAAATAACAATTACGCAACAAATACGTAATTTATTAAATGAATTAAAACGAGTCACTAACTAGGTTTGCCTCCTAGAATTGAGATTGAAGTGAAGTTACGTTGTTCTGACGTGCTGACACGGGATGTGTTCTATTGGGCAAATTATGGCCACACATTGTCAATTTGTCACCGTACCCGTGCAAATGTGCATTTCGCATTCTGTATCACTAAATAGTAGTTTGTGTATCAACGGTTAAAAGGGCCTTAGCTGTATGGTAGTTTGCATTTGCCTTTTTCCAATTACCATAGGAATGTACTGAACCAAAAAGAAAAATGTCAACAGCACGTCAAAAATGTCATTAATTCTCGGACAGCGGCTGGGCGAAAGTCGTTGTTGTTGAAGAGAACAAAAGGCCACTCGTTAGGTATAGCCTCACAAATACCAAATACCATCGGCTAAAAGAGGGAGACTTGTCTGCCGCTGGGTACCCTGGGACCGACACGGTTTCGAGATAAAGGCAACTCGTGAAGAAAAAAGTTTCCAGCGGTTTAATTTCAGAATTTCAGCATATACTAAGTATGGGATTATGAAAACGTTGTGAAGATTTGGAGTTATTTACTCAATTTTGGGATACAGAATTACAGAGTATGTTAGTATTAGTAGATAATAAATACGTAAATATTTTTAACTTTTTGTTTTGTAGAGAAGGAAGGAAAACGTTCGACCTAATAACACTAATTGACTCCTGCTCCATTTTGTCTGTTGTACGCACTAAAAGTTTTGCGTAACTTAAAAATAAAACAGTTCATAGGTAAAGTAATTATTTATTGTTATTTTAAATATTCTTTGTTACATTTTAAATTTTTTTTCATTCGTTCAAACAATTTTTCTAACCATGAAGATCACTGATTTGAAGTCATGTTCTACCTCGTAAATGTCAAATCTTTGATTTTTGGGAAAAGAAAGTAATCACACATTGCGAGGTTCGAACTGGCCACAGAAAATCAATAATTATTATGTTTTTATTAAAATATACCTACTTAGTTTAAAATGACAATTACGTAAGTAGCTACGCAGATCACTCCGATTTTACCACTTTTATGTCTTGCATTTTCGGATTAATACATGTTTTCTACATGTTTGTGACAAGTTTCAAATTGATCGATGGAATACTTAAATATAATGATTTTCTTAGTTCTCTACACTTGTATTGTTAATCAATCCATCTCCGATTTCGCTTCAAAAATAGATAGGTATTTTGCAAAAGTACTCTAAATCTCTGCCTACACCAGTGTGATTCAGGCATGCAGATATATTTGGAATGCATTTTGATTTGTAATTGTATATTTTCTAATGATTTCTAAACGAGTGTCGGTATAGGAGATAACAATGTTGTCTGACATCCGTTGCCCTAAAAACAGTTAATTACTAAATGGAAATTATTTTATTTTATTTTCAAACTTTACAGTACAGCTAAAACTTGTAGTTATTCAATGTTTTGTTAATTATTTTGTTTGGTCATGTTCAAGCAGAAACTAAAGGTTCCGATAGAGGGCGCCTGTAGTGATAAAAGTGATATAAATATTGTGTTAGTCCATAGATTGCGTCCCTAGCAGTATTAAATATTTCATTGTTATTATTATTATTTTGTTTATAAGGTGTGGATAAAATATACAGTTTGCTTGCTTTTATTTGTTGTATTATTTGTTGTGAAATATTGAGTTTTGGAAATAAACATGGTCCTTCGAGCCGGATAAATTGTGAATTGGCGAATTGCTGAGCTACGAGTGGATTGCAACTGATGGTGCCGGCTGTTTCTGAAGTTCCATACAAAATTTTATTGTCTACCCCCTTATTCATAAACGTTTATTAGCAACGTTTTTGTTAAAATGTGTTTTGTTTCTTTCTATAATTAGTAAAGACAGGTTTGTTAGAGAGTGACAAAACATATTTCAACAAAAACGTTGCTAATAAACGTTTATGAATAAAGGCCTATATAGATATAAATAAAATTTAAGTGCCGTAATAGGCTAATGATCTGGCCGATATCTGTTTAGGTGCGTCGGTGGCCGAGTGGTTAAGACGTCTGGTATTAATTAGGCAGACTACGGGTTCCATTCCGGATCCCTGCCATGTACCAATGGGTTTTTTAATTAAAACCCTACGCACATAATCCGGCAAACCACACTCATTGAGGCATTTCCATTTCTAGGCAACCCGTGAAAAAAAAAACTGTATTAGAACGTTAACTTTATTTAAATTTTCCGCCGTCATAGCAGGTATTAGGACTCTAGGTACCTTTACCTTAAATCTTTTTAAATAGAATATCTTTGAATTCGCTAAAAATATAAAAAATAAACTTTACCTCTAAGTCCCGTCAAAAATTCGAAAGTTTCGATAAAGTGGCTGAAACTTGGTAGGTCGGATTTTACGCCGCCAATTAATTTTCCTTCAAACATTATAAATAAGTAGGTTAGTTGTATTAATACATATAGGAATTAAAATAAATACAAATCGTCTATAGGTGTAGGTACATACAAAAATAATAAACAGGATACCGTAACAAATATTTTTATGGATGTAGAGGTACCTAGCTAGAATTAAAACGTGATTCAATAACAGCATAGAGGCTTATCAGTGTATTTACTTATAACTTACTTTTCGCTCCGGCTTTGCCCGTAAACGTTCATGAAATGTGACATAATAATTTATGCCCAATGAATTACGAATACCTATAAAGTAGCAATATGTCTGTGCAAAATCACGTCATCAATTTTTTTTATCCTTTACAAAGAGGCTTTTCCATCTAATATACCTTAACAGAGTTGGCCACTCGTTAGGTATAGCCTCAAAAAATCATTGGCTAAATGAGGAAGACTTTGTATTCCACTGGGTACCCTGGGGCCGCCAACAGTTACCGGGTTTTTTGAGGCTATAGGTACCTACCTAACGAGTGGCCAGCTCTGTTGAGATTAGATGGAAAAGCCTCTTTGTACGGTTTGTTGGATAATGTACATAGATTTTTTATTATAAAAAACCATTGGTACATGGTCGGATGTAGGAATCGAACGTGGAGCTGTTGCCCTGTTTTGACGTAAAAAAAGTATTAACAAACACACTTTCTCATTCTATTTAAGTATTCTTTTTTTTATATGGCCGACCGTGATATGCCTTATTAATTAAACTGGATTTCCCATCATGTCATAACGAGACGCGTGCGTTGGTCGCCATGACATGATGTAGAATCCACTTTATCATTTTCAATATTAAAAAATAATAAAAAAACACGACGGATTAAAGTAAAAGTAAATCGAAAAATGACTAGTTAAGTAGGTAAATCTAATCGGTCAGACCATATAGAAGTTGCTTCAACAACAAGAAAAGAGCTGATGATCTTCAAATGGCTGAACAGATTTTCTTGAATCATAGCTAAGAACATTCAAGTCACCTTTCAAACAAAAATAAACTAAAACAAAATCGGTTCATCCGTTTTTACCGCTACGATACCACAAACAGACACAGATACACACGTTGATACTTATAACACCCCTCTTTTTGCGTCAGTGGTTAAAATACAGACAGAATGACTAAAAGGAAGTAGATTGATTTGAATAAACAAAGACAGAGGGATAACATATTATGTATCTACTTACTTATTAAAATAAATTATAGATCTAGACTGCAGTGGTTCCTAATTAGATTTCTTTGACTACTCCTTCGAGGAAAAGCCCAAACTCGCGTAACCCTTGGTAGCCAAAATGATAAAATTAATAAAAAAAATAGTTTTCCGTCATTTAATAAATTTAAAATCTTAAGAGGATGTATAGAGCTAAATGCGAGTTTTAGGATGCGTAAAAGTACATGATCCACTGCAGTGACCATAATAAAAAAAACATATGATATTCTTGAGGTTATGCGTTATTAAGATACTGTGTTCAATACATAATATTGATTCGATAGAAAAAAATCACGAATTTACCTCTAAAAAAATATTTTACTGTCTAGAAACAGTACTAAAATGCATGCAATGATTCTGATTTTTTGACAGATTTTTTATCTAGCAAAATACCTACTATCGTAATACTGTTCTATTTTTTAATCAAATTTTCAGCAAGTTCCTTTATTGTCATTTTCGAGATTTTATGTATACGCACTGCACGCGTGTGTGCGTAAGCGCTCGTGTACCGACAGTACCGGCTGCAGCCTGATGCTATATTATTAGTGGCAGCCACGTCCTTTGGTGTGTATGTGTACCCGCGTGGGGGCGGTGCCATCTCTCAAGGTCTTTGGCTCTATTCAGCGTGTTAATTAAATTGATTGATTGACCCAAAATTTCTGATTGCGTTAATGTATTTCTTACTGACAGTAAATTACATGAGAATCCTGAGATTGCCGCGCGTTCCCCTGGGAAACACTGATCTAGTCTAGAGTCATAAGTCACTAGAGCTACGCTTCACTAGCCGAAGGACAATTGTGAAACGAACCCATGGCGTGTATGTGATAGTTTAGTGGCAGTTAGCCTAACTGAAAACAATTCTACCCTTAGTTTAAAATAGATCATAAGAAACTTAAATAGTCTTTTATTAATGCTTACTAGTAATATTATAAATTTAAAACAATTCCAAGGAAAGACTGTTAAAAATAAAAAGCACACTATCGTATTTCCATTATAAAATAATTCTCTAATTTCTCGTGAAATGTGTGAAAAAAATCCGCCCTATAGAGCAATCGTATGGAAAGAGGGGAGGGTTAGCGTCCTGAACTCCTGAAGGACTGTCTAGACCAGACAATATCAAGGGCGTCGTCCTATACTATACCTATGTATAGCTTTCCGCCCCCGGCTTCGCCTGTGAATATTTTCGAACAAAATATAATATAGCCTATATTACTCAAGGTTCAGTAGTTTTTGAGTTTATTCATTACAAACAAAAATACAAAAAAAAATCCTCTTTATAATTGTTAGGTTTATATGAGGCTGATGAATAATAAAACTATAATGGATGGAACACACTTTACTTATATAGATACAAAAAGAACACGGTTACAGTAAGAAGCCATGATAGGGAACCACACACGAACCACACAGCAGGTAGCAGTGCACCACAGACTACTTGGTGTGTTGCCAGACTATTTTATTGAAATCAACACCCCCCCTCAATAAAATATTACAGTTATATTGACTTACAGAAACTAAGGAGTGGTTACTATACATAATATCTCTGAACTATGCAACTATTTACATACATACATAGTAGCCACTATACACAGTTTACACAATAAAAAAAACTTACTCAATAAAATATTAAACTTCTTATTGATTTACTACAACTAAGGATGTTTCTGGATTAGTATGTAGGTGACATTATACACAGATTCACATAATATTAAACAACTTTCTAAACTTCATAAATAAGATCCCACCTAAAGGTTTTGTTAACATATCAGCTTGCTGTTCATCTGTCCTAATGTACTTAATCTCTATAATACCACTTTTAATTAAATCTCTTATAAAATGATATTTTATGTCAATATGCTTTACTCTACTATGAAATTCTGGATTTTGACTTAGTTTGATGGCAGACTGGTTATCTTCAAATAGTGTCAATGTATTTGTTTTATCAATACAAAATTCTTTCCAAATATTAATTATCCAACAACCTTCACTACATGCCACACTCAATGCTACATATTCAGATTCAGTGCTAGATAGAGCTACTGTTGATTGTTTCTTTGTAGTCCATGATATTAAACAACCATATATTTTAAACATGTACCCAGAAGTAGATTTTCTATCTATCGTATCCCCTGCCCAATCCGAGTCAACAAATCCTTCAATAGAATTTGACATTTTATTACATTTAAGTACTAGACTATAGTTCAATGTTCCTTTTATGTACCTAAGGACACGTTTTATGGCTACCCACAAGTTTTGAGTTGCACAGCTCTGATATCTACTCAAAATATTCACTGAAACACACAGGTCGGGTCTTGTGCATAACATTGCATACATTAAGCAACCTATAGCCTGCCTACATCTGTTCTCCAATTGCAGAGACTCAGATTTCTCACACATAACTAAATTATAATCAAAACACTTTTCCATAGGACTACTGACTGGTTTACAATCAAACATATTGAACTTGTATAAAACCCTTTTTAAATAACTACTTTGATTTAACACAACTTTGTCTTTACTTTTATTGATCTCAATTCCTAAATAATTACTTATGATACCTAGATCCTTCATTTTAAATTGACCTTTTAACATGTATTTTAAACTATTGACCTTCTTTATATTAGTGCCCGCTATCAACAAGTCATCAACATACAAAAGCAAATACAACTTTGAGTCCTTCTCCAAATTAGTATATAAACAATGATCATATTCAGACCTTTTAAAATTTAGTTTAGTCATTAACTCATTAAACTTTAAGTTCCAACACTTTGGAGAGCCCTTTAAGCCATAAAGTGATTTTTTAAGCAAACATACTTTTTCTCTATCTATATTGAAACCACTGGGCAGCGACATGTACACTTCTTCCCTTATATCACCATTTAAAAATGCATTATGTACATCTAGTTGGTAAATATCAATGTCTAAGTATATACAAGCAACTAAAAAGATACGAACTGTTGTTAATTTTGCTACTGGGCTATAAATATCTGTGTAAAAGTCTTTCTGTTGGAATCCACGAGCCACTAACCTTGCCTTATATTTAGTTGGATGTCCAGTTGCATCTCTCTTTCTCTTGAAAACCCACTTACTGTCTATTACCTCCTTGTTAACTGGTTTATCCACTAGCACCCATGTATCACATTCCTCCAATGCTGTGATCTCCTCCTTGATGGCTACCTTCCACTCATTGCTCTGCTCTGATGAGATAGCCTCCTCATATGTTTGGGGTTCCTCCTCAGAAAAAATAGTTAAGAAACTATATTCACAGTTTGCAAAATCTTCATCCCCGACAGATGATGATAATCTTCTCCTCGGGTTTGTATTTACAAAGTTTTCTTCTCTACATAATTCAGATGTACTTTCCTGACCAACTTGTTCCACAGTTTTACTATCCTCTCTCTGAGTCTTCTTTCTTTCACCTGTCTTAGGCCAAGACAATGAAATCTCCCTTTCCGATGACAAGCTGTCAGTCTCATCCTCACTCTCACTTGAGTCATTCACATATATTATAGACTTTGGTTCCAAAATAATATCTCTTACAACTTCCACCTTTTGTGTACTTTGACAATATACTCTGTAACCCTTGACCTCCTCACTGTATCCCAAAAATAAACATTTTTTACTTTTCACATCTAATTTAAGTCTTTTCTCCTTTGGTATATGACACCAGACACTTGAACCAAACTCAACCTTGAACATGCTTATATCACATTTTTTATTGCACCATAATTCATAAGAGGTTTTGTCTTGATTTATTATCTTAGTTCTATTAAGTACATAAACTACCATGTTCAGTGCCTCTGCCCAAAAATGTTTAGCCATATTCTTAGCATGTAACATGGTGCGTACTGCTTCAACCAATGTTCTGTTCTCGCGCTCAGCCTGCCCATTCTGTTGTGGGCTATATGGTACAGTCCTTTCATGTCGAATACCATATTTCATACACATGTTTTGCACTTCATTATTAACAAACTCCAGTCCATTGTCTGTTCTAATTGTTTTTATCTTTTGACGGTTTGAGTATGTGTCATTAATATAAACTTGTTAAGAAATTCCTTTGCTTGATCTTTGCATTTGAGAAAATACACCACTCTGTAGCTGGAGTGATCGTCCTTCAACAACAGAAAATAACGTGCACAACCAATAGATCTGGTTTCAAATGGGCCACACAAATCAGCATGTACAAGTTCCCCAACATGAGAAGTTTTAGAGTTACTTGAAGGGAAAGGCAGACGACAATGTTTTCCCACTACGCACTCACTGCAAAAAGGGTTTTCTACATCTTTATATTGCATGTTATTGACTTTTAATATTTCTTTAATTTCTTTAAAATTTTGATGCACTAGATTTTTATGCCAATACAAAATGTCATTTATAAAAAAACAATTTGGAGTACTCTCAGAATTATCACATCTTGTAAGGGTTTTCTGACATAATCTAAATACCATTTTAAACAATTTATTGTCTCTTCTTGCAATAGCCCTTACTTCTCCATTTTTATTTTTGAATTTACATATGTTTTTGTTCATTTCAATGTGATAACCATGATCCATAGCACAACCAGCCGAGAATAAGTTAATCTTTAGTTCAGGAACATATAATACATTGGAAAGAGTGCTTTCAATCCACTCATATCCATTCCAAGCATCTAGTGAGATAGTGCCCATACCATGCACTGATAACATTGATCCATCACCAATTTTTACTTTGCGCTTACAGGTACTGTATTGAGAGAATAGGCCGAGTTCATTACACATATGTTCACTTGCTCCGCTGTCCATACACCAGTTTTGCAAAGATTCTGAGGTGCCACTGAAGAATGCATTTGTTGAACTTGAATAAATCTTATCAATATTGTTAGTCTTTTGTTTTCTAAACTTACAGTCCGATATGTAATGACCTGGTTTTCTGCAGTAGTGACATGTCCTGTTTAAATTCGGGCATTGACTTTTTATGTGTCCCTCTTTGTTACAATTAAAACATTTTATTTTATTGTTATTTTTCAGCACCAGAGCAACAGTTGTATTGTCTGAATTTATTCTCTGTTCTTCAATTTGCAATCTTGCAATTAGGTTGTTTAAGGTCTGTTCCTGTTTTGGTGATGACTCCCATGCAGATTGGAAGTGTCTGTACTGTTGTGGGAGACTTATCAGAATTTTAGTGATAACCATATCATCGGACAATGGGCTTCCAAAAGCCTGAAGTCTAGACTTTATATTTTCCATTTGTGAGATATATGAGGCGACGGTCCCTTCAAATGCAAGATTGTAGAACTGCTGTTGAATTAAATGCACTGATGCGCCCGAGTATTGTTCATAGATGCTTAACAACTTATTCCAAATTTCATAGGCATTTCCACATGAGAGAACATGAGCAACGACGTTTTCCTCCATCCTCCCAACAAGGATTGCTTGGGATTTTGCATCTTTAACCTTTTCTTCCGGGGACTCTGGTTGCTTACTAATGGTACCTTCTAGATCTTTCGACTTAAGAAAAATCTTTATCTGGAACTTCCAAATGTTCCAATTATCTGCGCCGCGCAGTCTAATACAGTGTTTCTCTTTCTCCATTATATATTCAACAGCTGATTGCTTTGATTTCTTCAAATTTTATCTTTCCGGAAAACCACGTTGGCAATCCGTATTCTAACCTCTATTCAGAGTACTTTTTTTTTCGGACGACCGCACTTGCGTTGCGTATTTTTTTACTACTCGAAGACAAACAATCTAAGCTTGACTGGGCCCATAACCTGTTAGGTTTATATGAGGCTGATGAATAATAAAACTATAATGGATGGAACACACTTTACTTATATAGATACAAAAAGAACACGGTTACAGTAAGAAGCCATGATAGGGAACCACACACGAACCACACAGCAGGTAGCAGTGCACCACAGACTACTTGGTGTGTTGCCAGACTATTTTATTGAAATCAACAATAATATTAGTATAGATTTTTTTTATATTTAAGATATATTTAAGTACTTTTTTGTAAGTATATAATATACGGAACCCTAAAAACAATCAAGTTTTGCAAATGAAAGGCTTTGTTTTGAGACACAAAACGACAACGAAACAATTGGCGGAGGGGGGAGCCATTATGTGGCCCTTCCTTAGTCGGTCGTAATACTTGGGTAGTAGTGATATGAAAATATTTAAATCGATTTTAGAAACCATATAGTTTTACAATCCACTTACTATTCTTACTTCGTTCGCTATTATTGCGTTTTTCTGTTCATATTGTAGGTATCAAGCTAAAGTTACTAGGTCAAATCCCAGATTAATCATTTGTTGGCATTATACAGTTCCATCAAAATGGTATAATTAAAATATTGGTCAAGTGCGAGCCAGATATTCGCGCATCGAAGGTTCCGTGAAATTATTTATTACTAGACTTTCTGCCCCCGGATTCGCCCGTGGATATATTCGAACAATATAAAATATAGCCGATGTCACTCAAGTGATATCGTAGCTTTCTATTAGTGAAATAATTTTTAGAATCGGTTCAGTAGTTTTTGAGTTTATACATTACAAACACAAAAATACAAAAATATTTTACCTCTTTATTTTATATTAAATATTTTTATTTTATTCTTTTTTTTAAAAGTTTTTTTATTTACACAACAATATAAACCTTAAAATTAATCTAAACATTAACTAAATAAATCAGGACCGCGTGGAATAGTGGCTGCATTCCCCTGCCGAATCGCGATGCTGATTCATTGTGCGAGGAAGGAGCCAGCCCACTTGTCACCAGAAGAGATGATCAGTCGAGGGGATATAATATCTTTAATAAACATTTTGGCATTTTAACCCCACGGACCTATTATTAGAGTTTATACACGGCACAAATTTATAGTTTTCAATAATTTAACTATATTTGCGTTGTTTGTTAGATTTTGCGATTTCCGCCTCAGCTCTCGATTTGATTACTGTTTTCCTGAGATGAGACGGGGTTACTGTAGCATCCTGTAGTAGGTATAGATATTATTTTTTTCGCAAACTATTTTTTTCCCAATTGTTTTTCATAGTTTGGATATAAGGAAAGCGGTAAACTATGTTAGATGATTGAAAAATCTTCCTTCGAATACTTATTTTATAATATAAAATTTGATACAAACACAGGTCCAGATGGGCACATGCACAGTAGGTAAGTACTTTTAATTCTGGTTCGTCTATTAGTAAATTCCGTCCTTTAGATATCCATAGCTTGTTGTCATTGTGTCAGGCTTACATCATTTCATTCAACGTAAGTTTACTCTCTATTTAACATTAGATGAAAACACCATAAATCAAGATATTATTGAATAAATGCCAAAAAAGCAGTTTATTACATGGAAGTGAGAAAATATTCTATTGTTTTAGACCGTTATTTTGATTCTCCCACGATGTGTTTATTATTTTATTATACACAAATTCCTCGAGTCTAGTAAAATAAATATAGTGTAACGGTTAAAGTGGTACAATATGCATAAGAAATTATTTTTCATCTGTTTGTAAGTACGTGGCGATTCAAATGCCGCATAGAAATAACTTTTCAAGATATTTTTCTCAGTCATCTTGTATCTGTCAAAAATATGGCAAATCTAAGTTAATCCTGGAAACGTGAGTTTATTTATACAAAATCTCCTCATCCCAAAAGGATTGTTATTATTTGAAATTGGATTGAGCCATATTTTTATTATGCAGGGTTCTAAAGAGCAGTAGTTTTCAATACGCAAAGGCACTGCTCACTTATTAGACATAAGGTCATCAAACTCAATATAAATACCAAATTTCAACTTTTTTCGTCTAGTAGATTCGGAGAAAATAAGCTGCGACAGACGGACAGACAGACACAAGAGTTCTCTTATAAGAGTGTCCGTTTTTTCATCGAACCCTAAAAAATTACATGTGTTTTAGAATGGTATTTAGTGTACACACGCGTAAGAAGTGGAACTTCTTTGGCTTATTATAATTTAGAGTTAATTAAACTTATTAAATTATCTTGTAAAATATGTGTAAAAGATGATGTTGTGACTAAAATGAAGAAAAGTAGTTTACGCTGGTTTGGACACGTTGAAAGAATGAAGGATGAAAGATTGACTAAATATACTTATATGGCTGAAGTGAAAGGAAATGCTGGCAGAGGACGACCTAGATGTACTTTTATTGAACATATAAAAAATATGTTGATCGATGGAAATATTAAAAGTACACACAATCGCCGAGCATGTATGAAAGGTATGATGAATATAAAAGAAGCAAAAGAGATATGTCAGGATCGTAGCAAATGGCATTCGATTGTCTCTGCCTACCCCTCCTGGGATGAAAGGCGTGTTGATAGATAGATAGATAGATTAAATTATCTTTTTAACATAATTAAATAATAAATAAATATGATTTTTTTGTTAATGGGAGCGCTATCTGTATTTTCTAGAAATAACACCATAATGTAACGAAAATTTTAATGTTTCTCTACCCTGCCTAATAGAAACACTTCAAAAATCTTCATCGCCCAGTTCTATGTATGGGAAGCTACTCCTAAAATAATTTATTTTCGTAATTTAGCTACAAAATTGTATGACAGAATTGTCAGCCATGACGAAATTATAATGGTTCTACTTCTGTTTTTGCCATTTGCCTGCATAACCCTAAAAAGCCTGAAAACTTAGAATCCTAAAGCGCGCGCGCTAAATTATAGTTTGCCGTGCTAAAATTGTTGTAAAAAAATGCGTAACGAACCGTGAGGCCCAAAGTTATATAACCGCGTGTCGGTTCTTGACCCGCTGCCGCGCTGTACACAGTAGTATTGCGTGGAAAAATAAAGCATGTTCGAAAATAGATTACTCATACTGTTTTTATGTAGGTAAATACTAAATACACTTTGCTACTGTAATTTTTTCGTTTATCTGTCGTTTTGGAGCTTGGATAATACAATTTTGACTAAAATTTCCCATGCTTTCAGCTTCCCAGAGACCCTGGTATAATTGTTCATTGAATATATTATTTTGTCTAATTTGCCCTTATTGATTAAAACTTAGAAGTAATCAGAACAGATTTAGAAGAATGCGGACACTGGAACTTTTTGCACTATCGACAACTACGATATTCATTCATACAAATCCGTTGAGTCCTCAAAATGTTTTTTTATTCTTTCTTAAGACGCTGAATAGAGCCAACGACCTTGAGAGATGGCACCGCCCCCACGCGGGCACACATACACACCAAACGACGTGGCTGCCACTAATAATATTGCATCAGGCTGCAACCGGTACTGTCGGTACACGAGCGCTTACGCACATAAAATCTCGAAAATGAGAATAAAGGAACTTGCTGAAAATTTGATTAAAAAACAGAACAGTATTACGATAGTATATTGCTAGATAAAAAATCTGTCAAAAAATCAGAATCATTGCATGCAATTTAGTACTATTTCTAGACAGTAAAATATTTTTTTAGAGGTACATTCGTGATTTTTTTCTATCGAATCAATATAGTTGTATTATGTTTTGAAAACAGTATCTTAATAACGCATAACCTCTAGAATATCATATATTATTTTGATTATGGTCACTGCAGTGGATCAAGTACTTTTACGCATCATAAAACTCGCATTTAGCTATATACATCCTCTTAACGGGTTGCCTTACAGCTGCTGAAACCCAGGTACCCAGCGGATGACCAAGTCTCCCTCGTTTAGCCGATTGTATTTGTGAGGCTATACCTAACGAGTTCAACCAACCCCCCCCCCCTTAATGTTTTCAGGATATAATGTTAATGTTGCTTATTATCAAGGTGAGATGTCAGATGTTACACATCATATGCGAAGTGACTACTATAAGGCTCGCTCGTTTTTTCTTTTAATTTTTAGTTGAGTAATAAAAACTGTAAATAATCAGGTTCTCCATATAAAAAATGTTATTGATCGTACTATTATTATTGCACATGAGAATCTAGAACATTTAACACGCTGCTAAGTGAAACAGAACCTTTTAACAATAGATCACTTTTTCTCTACTGTTGAGTACAAACCTATGTCAAACAAGTACCTACCTACATTGTACTAGCTTTTCCTTGCGGTACTGTATTTTTAACCGACTCTAAAAAAGTACTAGGTTCTATTTCTATCTATTTCTATTTTTTTTTCAAAATGGCTCCATCAGGGTTTTGATGATTCCGCCAATGTCAAGTATTATAGACGTCACAGTAACAATAAGCCGATAATCGGTAGGTAGAATGCTCCCGCCGGCCGCGATATGTCCTATTAATCACTGACTAATCACAACCATCACAGCACGGACGGGATTAAACTTGATTCCCCAACACGTCTTCGCGGCGCGTGCGTTGCGCGTGCGCTTTCCACCAAGGCGTGTCGTGGAATCAAGTACTAGATTCGTAATTTGATATGACGTATTTCTTTAAGTATCTTTACACTACAATTTGCAATCAATACAATCGGCTTGTATGGAAGTTTGGCTATAAAATTGCCTCGATTTCTAGCATGCAATGTGACTTGCTTCTATCAAAATAATAATTGAATTTTGCTAAAGTCAATTGAAATTTGAAATTGGTAACAGAACGCAGTATGTTTGTAAGTTTGGATGTAGGGGTTAATCTCTGAAAGTACTTATCCTATTCTGAAAATTATTTCACTAATAGAAAGCTAAATTATCCCCGAGTGCTATAGGCAATATTTTATTTTGTTCGAAAATATCCACTGGCAAAGCCGGGGGCGGAAATTAGTGATATTATAAAATAGGTAAGTAGTAGATTAAAATTCAAAATTTCTAAACAGACATTCCACAATTATCATAGCAACAATAATTGTTTTCTATTTGTAATGCGTAACGTGTACTTAAATATAACTTAGTTTATGAACGTTAAAAACTTAGGTTGAAACCTTCCGTTCTTTCAGAAAATGAGTATCTCGGGGTCATAACATAATTATGAAAAATATTTGCGGTTTCTTAAGTTAACAATTTTTTGTACAGTCAGGGGTCAATAGAGCATGCCCACCTTAGTGAGTTAATTTCATGATTCCATGTGCATTTTAACGTAACAGTAACGTATCTATCCCTACTTATTAAAAATACACACAATCGCCGAGCATGTATGAAAGGTATGATGAATAATAAAAGGAGCGAAAGGGTATGTCAGGATCGTATCAAATGTCACGACCCATAAAGAAAATATCTGTTTTATTTATGAAATTATATGATTTTAAATGCCACAATTTGGATGTAGGTGAACATGCTCTTTTGACCGTGACAAGTATTTCGCCTGTATTGTTCGGATTATGTACGAGCCATTTGTTACCAAAATTCATCACAGTGTTTAGGATCGGCTAAAATTCACACTGCCTCATTCACAATCTAATTAAATTAATCTTTTTAATTTTTGTATTAAAGTTGAACGAATGTGTGATAAAAGAATGACTAAACAAATATGTAAAGGACGACCAAGACGAACTTTCATTGATCAAATATCTGATGTCCTTAAAAAAGGTCAAATACGTAGTACTAAAAATAGACTTGCATGTATGAAACCATATATGGATGTGGATGAAGCAAGAGAAGTATGCAAAGATCGAGAGAAGCGGCGCTCCATACTCTCTGCCTACCCCTTTGGGAAACAGGCGTGAAGGTATGTATGTATGTACGTATGTATATATATTATAGCTATGATTTGAAGCGTAGAGTTGTTCAGATATTATTTTCCAAACCTTATTTTATATTTAAAATATAGACTTATTTATTTCTAACCATGATAAAAACCCTTCTAGATAAGGAATTCTCGCGTGTGAAAGCATGTTAAAAATGTACAAAACTAGTGTCACTTAAAATCGTAAGCTTTTTACCACAGAGTATTAAATTGTATAGAGAAGACATCAACGATATTGTTAAATTATTGATAGCAGGCAGATATATTTTTAGCACAATTCAAATTCACGATTAAATTAATTTCCGGTTCCCTGCCAGAAAGTAACCCTAACGAAGTCTGTCTGTCTAAATGAAATTATATAGGGACTTTAATTAAGTTCCCACATAAAGATATATATTTAAAAAATAATATTTTTTATACCTATTCTTCGGGTATCGTTAAAAGGGGCATTCGAAGCCCGGATTCACAGCACCTTGTTAAATTTACATATACATTTCACATAAGTTGGTAAGTAGTAGACACCACTTAAATTGCACCGATTTTTTTATTATTTAGCATAGTAGTGAAAAAATGTTAGGCAATATTTTTGAATAGTTTAAATTTTTTATATTATACAGAGTCTTTTTATGAACAACATTTCATTTTTCGTAAGGTACCAAAATTCGAAAACCGTTTGGAGATTATATGCTAGAAAGCTTATTTTTAATTTTTTTATTTTATATATCCTTTAATTTTCAAGTTATTTTAAAAATACTGAAATATTGAAAAATAAGGATTAACTAGGTGCCCTAATCTGTGCTAACCCTCTAATTTAAAAATACTAATGTCTGTTGGCTGAGTTGTTAGCCGCTGAGACGGAAAGTGAATACATGTATTCACCTATATGCGCACTACAGTAAGCTCGCAAGTGAATACATGTATTCACCTCGCGACAAAATTTAAAAATCACCTTAATGTGTGTCTATCTCTTTTTATTTATATAAAGTTTAAAAGAGGAGTCATAGGAATTGAAATTCTCTACATTTCTATGTGTAATACGTCTATGGGCCGGATAATACGCCATTACAAAAAGCATAAATAAATACAGTGTTTATTATACTCTTTGTCATAACAGTCGCTTTGTTGATCAGTGCAGTTTTATATTATTTTATAGTTCCAATAAGCCCTGCAGCTAATAAACTAAGGTATAGTATTGTTTATAATACATTTATTTACAATATTTTATTTAGTTGGGACCAAAAAGATCAATTTTAATATAGTTTTTCTGTCGAGGAAAAATCTAATATAAAAAAAAATCCGTAAAAATTTTTACTAAATTTGTTTATTGTGGAAAGATGCGTATACTATATGAATAAATACACAGGGAAAATACTTTCTATATATTTATTTTTCATGTTCCAACGTTTATTTTTATTATATAATGTGCTATTTCGAAGTAATAATCCAAAATATAAAAATGTCGCAAAATTAAAACGCCATCTTGAAAATTCTTGAGTTCGGCCTAGTGATGTGAAGGACATTGTTAACATAGCTTATCGATATTTTCGTAGTCTCAAATAGTTATTTCTATTTGTATTCTATTATTTATTATATTATTAGTAAAATTGAATTAATAATGTTTGATGGTATATATTTATTATATTTCCGCTCTGACTTCGCCCGTAGTCATCTTTGAAATTTAATTTCCGGCATAAAAGTGGCCTATGACACTTTCCGGCCCTACGACTATCTCTGTACAAAAAAAATCACGTATAAACACACTTCCACATTTATAATATTAGTTAAAAAGGATATATTTATCGGTATGTGATGTGTAACATCTTTGCTCGCGGTTTGAGATATTTGATAGCACTTATTTTATGAATGTAACGTAAATGTCTAGGGAAGAACGCACTATCAGTGCTATATAAAATTACTATACCAGAAGAGCAGAGTTGAAAAAAAAAATTGCCTTGTTTAACAACAATTTTGCACGTAACCCAGGTTAAAATTACACATAATTGAAACCTACTTTAAGATTTGATTAGTTATTTAATTTGTTTTTTTTAGTATCATGTCTTCTCGGTTTATGGTTCTATGGTGAAGAAGATGACTTCGACCACAAGGAAACCGTCACCATAGAGGATGAGGAAAATGATGACATATTTGAGGTATGCTTTTGAAAATATTATACTATATAAAGCTCGATTACCACTCACTCACTGACTCACTGACATAATTGTTCTCACAAAAAGAGTTGTGATGGGGGAAAACTTTTAATGGAATCGTATAGAGGGGGTCCCGGTGAGTACCAGAAAAATCCGAAACCTCCCTTTTTCGCTCCCCTTATTTTTCGACTTTCCCCGTACCCCCCTGTCTCCCATACAATTATTTTTTAAAGTGCGAGCGAAGTGAGCGATGCCGCGGTAGCGGCCGAAGAAGCGTCAGTTATAATTAGAAGTTGGAGTAGGGGTAGTGGTAGTGGTAGGAGTAGAGGTAGGGATAGTGGTAGTGGTAGTTGTTTTCGACGGACAAAGGAAAGTAAATAGAAGGCACGCCAACGTTTAGGCAGGACACGTCTGCCGGGTCCGCTAGTAATTGAAAATAACTCTTTGTTTCACTGTTAAACAAATATTTAACCCCCTCCTCCGTCCTATTAAAAATATTTTAACTCGAAACATAATCGAATTCTCTGCCAAACTTTATCCAAATGCAATCAACAAATATTTAAATTTATTTTTATTTATTTGTAGGACATACAAGTACTTATTATGGATGAAGATGGACGCGTGCTGCCCATGGGGATGTTCCACACAAATACGTGCTGAACTTCAATATTTTCCAGAAACATATCTGATGCTGGTGTAACCCCTCCGAAGCCGGAACAGCCTGGTGCTGACTCAGCCGCAGCCGGAAAAGACCGTGGCCGCAACGTCTCGAGGAACTTTATTACCAAGGAGGCAAGGGATCAACCGGTCGCGTGGACGAGGGCGTCGTGGGGGTCTCCGAAGATCAAATGTGGTGGGACGGGTACCTGGATGTCGCCTTACAGAGCGATATCCTACAGATGAGCATCTCCCAGAAACTTTGCGTCCTCAAGCATCAATGCATGATAGAGATGTTGGTAGGAGAGAGAATGGAACAGAGGGACCTGAACAAGAGTATGATGGTGCTGAGGAGTTTGTTTGGGAACCTACTGGTGATTGGAGAGGAGTGCAAGAAACTTTCGTTCGTGAAAAACCTTGGCCGACTCGCGTATTTAACAACGCATACGATGCATTCCGCGCCTATTGGTAAGATTCCATACTATCTCATATAGCGATGGAAACCAATAGACATGCCCAGGATATTGACACTGAGAGATTTTCGAGGCAGTGACATAATACGAATCTTGATGAAATACTCATTCTGTTTGCGTTTTGGATTACGCTCGGCATTATTAGGCCGACCATCATGGCATTTTTTGTGAAACAGCCAATCCTGCGTACAGAACTATTTCGGAAACTGTTATCTGAAAGGAAGTACTGGAACCTAAATAGAACTTTTTATCACGCCAGTGGCTCAAACGATCTAAATAATACTGACAACAACATGTTACATGGCACTGGTCCCGTCATCGACCACTTGAACAAAAAGTTCAAGGAGCGTTACGTTTTAAAGCAGAATATTTGTATCGATGAGTGCCTGACGCTGTGGAAGGGCCCGCTAGGGTTCAAGCAGTACATAAAAACGAAAGCAGCTCGCTTTGGTATTAAAGCCTATCAGTTGTGCGAATCGGCCACTGGTTTCCTGTGGTCCTTCTTTCTATATGTAGGTCGTCAAACAACCACCTCCACCCTACCTTCGAGTGTCTCCACTGTAGTCAGACTAATTGAACCACTTCTGAACTTGGGCCATACACTCTTTATGAAAAATTGGTTGAAGTGCTCAGTGTCGCACTGATTGTGTTAGGACACTTCGCGCCAATCGTAAACACATACCACCTGTTGGTAGAGAGTGTTTTGGTAAAACGATCCACTGATTCCACTGAACATTCCCTGGCCTTTCGTTTATCGGTAGTAGAGGGAATCATGAATCGTCATCTTCGTAATGTTCCAAAGTCTAATGTCAATGTCAATCAAGGGCCGCGGACTTTTTCACATTTTCCTCCGGAACGCTTGACTGAGCGCCACTTTATAAGCCGGATACTAATAACCGAAGAAATGCATATGCGCGTGAAACACCGCACAAATCTAGGTAGGAGCAGATGCGTTTGGTGTACGTATAACGGTCGCGCACAAAAAACCGCATACCAGTGTCCGGATTGTGAAGTGCCGCTCTGTCTTTAAATATGTTCGAACAGTTTCACACTAAACCTTTATAATCTCGTACTTTTTTTATCTTCTTTGCGTCTACCGCTTCTTCTTCATGTTTTAGTTTATTGTCATATTCTTTGTCTATTTGTTACATTATATGCATTTGCAAGGAGAGATTTGTTCATTGTATCTGTGTATTGTATTGTTGTCTGTATTGTACTGTGTTATCATAATATTAATATATACATAAACACGGTACTATGTAAATGAAATACGCATGATATTGTTATAGTATTGCTGTTTAGTCTGCTGTTTTATTTTAGATTAACCAGACTCATAACTATGTAAATAAAATACTCATGATATTGTTATAGTATTGCTGTTTATTCTGCTGTTTTATTTTAGATTAACCAGACTCATAACTATGTAAATAAAATACGCATGATATTGTTATAGTATTGCTGTTTAGTCTGCTGTTTTATTTTAGATTAACCAGACTCATAACTATGTAAATAAAATTCGCATGATATTGTTATAGTATTGCTGTTTATTCTGCTGTTTTATTTTAGATTAACCAAACTCATAATTATGTAAATAAAATACCCATGATATTGTTATAGTATTGCTGTTTATTCTGCTGTTTTACTTTAGCATAACTATGTAAATAAAATACGCATGATGGATGTTATGGTATTTGTTGTTTTATTTCAGATTACATATTTATTACAAAACCAGATTCATATATATTCATATATATATAAAGTACGCGTGGTATTAATATGGTATTGGTGTTCTGTTGTGTTATTTCTAGTTTAGTCGAAAGATATTTTGAGATCGAGAGACCTCAGGAAGTCAGGACAGCTACAATATTTTACTTTTAAAGATTTTCAAAGATTTTTTAACAATTAATTATTTGTAAGTTGTACAAATAATTAATTGTTAAAGTGTTAAGGTGTTGTTTCTATATAATCAAATCACATAAAATACATCGCGCTAGCAATTTTGTGAATCTGTTCGACAGTATTGACGGTGGTGGGAATTTCATCGATATCGATAAAAATATTTTATTGATACATGCATCACTATTATAATGGTATTTCATATAATTATATTTACAATACCAAATTACTTTGATTTTTGTATTTTTGTAGGAAACTATGAAGAAAATGTGTATAAAAGTGGAAAATACAAAGTTTTTATACAACTTTATGTGTTTTATTTCAATAATATCATCTTTCCTATGTGGCTACCGTGAGAAATATTTGATTGCGACGAAAGAGATATTTACACTATTTTCTGTTGAATTATGATATTGTAATTGTATGGCTTAGTAACCTTAATATACCTTTATCAAAGTTAGGTAATAATAATTTCAAAACAAATTAGGATTACTGATATTTTGAGAGTACAAATTTCTATTCTCGCTCGCATTTTTTTCCATATTCATATGCGCGCGTGTTAAGTTTGGTCGTATTTTTCTAAGTAATTTTATATGGAAACAACAAAAAGAGACAATATAACTTGATTATATATATTTCCTGCATTGAAATTGGCACAAAATATTTATTCAAAGAGTTCTGTAATATTCTGTAGAAATTATTTTCTTCCGCAATACTATTATTTTTCTGTTGTAAGCTATTTTAACAGGGGATATTTTAATTTAGGTGACTAAAGTAGGTGTTATTATGACATAATTAAAGAAATACATTATTATAGAATATATTATTTTAATTTCAAGTAAATCTGTTCAGTGATTGTCTCAAAATTTGCAAATATATAAACATGGGTATAATTTTCTTCGAGCCGCCATTGAGCCGTGCGAGCGAGAGGTAGTAAGTGTTTTCGTCGCCGTGCGAGCCGAAGGGTTAGTTATTGAACTCAGGTGTTGCCTTCTATTAATTTTTACCCATAATTCTTTTATATAATATTTTTTTGGAAGTTTTGCTAGTTTCGAATGGGCTATCACAGGAAATATATTTACGAGTGAAACCGCAGACAAAAGCTAGTATTGCTGTAGAGTTGCAGGAATGTAATAGTTAAACGCTGAAATATTCTTGAAATACTCATATATATTCATTGAATTATGTTTACATCCAGTAACGTCAAAACCAAGATGACCTGCAAAATATCAAATATAATATTATAAAGTAAACGTAGGAAAGTGTACCAGCCAGGTCTCCACATTGCTATACATTATGAATAATGTTGTAGGCGATTTGAGTTCCGGCTACGGCAACACCTATTCGGAACACGGGATATTTCTACAGTATATTATACTCTTTGCATTTCTATAACGTATACTCTGTGGCTTGACTGACACTATCTGTCACTTTCTTTGGGTGGCAGTTTATATTTCTTATTTTTAGTCCTAGCTAAGGTTTTTAGTTTATAAGTCCTCAGGATTTATAAAAATTCAAAATTAAATTAAAAATATAAAATCTCAACCAAAAATAAAATATAAAAATACGTGTATCTTATCCTATATATATAAAAATCAATTAACATTTCTTTGTCTCGCTAAAACTCGAGAACGGCTGAACCGATTTGGCTAACTCTTTTTTTGTTTTGTTCGTTACAACACAGGGGTGGTTTAAAAGAAAAAAAAAGTTGGAAAAATCCTAAAGTTCAGCTGAAAAATCAAAAAGTAGTTTTGTATGGGAATGTAGGAGTAGAGGTAGGGGTAGTGGTAGTGGTAAAGGTAGGGGTAGGGGTAGGGGTAGGGGTAGGGGTAGGGGTAGGGGTAGGGTAGGGGTAGGGGTAGGGGTAGGAGTAGGGGTAGGAGTAGGGGTAGGAGTAGGGTTAGGAGTAGGGGTAGGGTAGGGGTAGGTGTAGGGGTAGGGTAGGGGTAGGGGTAGGGTAGGGGTAGGGTAGGGGTAGGGTAGGGGTAGGGGTAGTGCAGGCAAGCCAACGTTTGGGCAGGACAACGTCTGCCGGGTCCGCTAGTTTTTTAATATATTTTTAACTAAAGTAATAAAAATGGGTGATTAAAAAAATTAAATGTTGTCCATGGCAGCTTACTTTTTAAGAGGAGACAGGAACATACTTTCTCTGTGGACTGAAGTCTCCTTTTGCCTGAAACTAATATTAGCATATTTTGATTTTTTAATCAATAAATTTGACCGACTTCTACCGTCACGACTTTTTTCTCAATGAATTGATCCTTACATTAAAATATATCGATTAATATTTTTTTTTAAATTTAAAAGTAAAACCATACTTTGACCATAAAAACAAAGTTTGCTAATTTTGGTTTCAGACCAAAAGAGGTGAAGTCCACAAAGAAAGTATATTCCTACCTCTTCTAGAAAAGGAGGCTATCGTAGAGTCCCTAGTTAAAAGAAAGAATATCGTAATAAACGACGCTCTGCAAAACCGAATCTGAAGTCTCTTTCCAAAGCCCGATGAGTATTATTTTCTGCCCTTAAAAAAGAACAAAAAATCCAGTCCCTTCTATATTTTTTAAAGTCTACGGGAGTTACTCATGTATTAACGACCTAATTTGAATGCCAGCGACATCAAGAAGCGATGTCCAAACTTAATTGACATAACGGGCGCCATAATGTCTGTTTGGTCACAAACCCACTATGAAAATCTATTATTATTACAACATCGTATCTAATAATAGGCATAATATTGAGAACATTTTTATACCGAGTTTGTGTTATTTACTTTATAACTGAGGTGTCAGTATACTTTGAATCGCAACGTCTTTGGTTTGGCCAATGGCCATTCTCGGGTCGGGCATTCCTTGGCCTTCCATCAAACCGAAAGATGTCGCGATCCTAGTATATACTCCACTGGCTAGTTTGTCTTTTAGGGTTCCGTAAGAAAATCTTATTAGTTCAATAAAGGTTTGACGAAATGTTCCTCCGTCTCTGAACTCTCTGATTATTATGCTTGAAAGAGTTGAAAGTAAAGATTGATAAAATAAATAATTCTGTGACTGTACCTATTATTATGTTTTTGTTTTATTGCATCCTATAAAGTATAAAATATCATCATTGTCATAAATCTAAATTAGTTCCTGTGAGTTTTCCTAAAACACACAAATAAATAAAGAAATATAAATATGTATTTACCTACTAAAATCATAGAGTACTAAGCCTATGGAGGGGCCATAGACGGGCTCCCCCTTTCGCCAATTTTTCCCCTTTGACCAGTTATACTGACCAGGTGCGCAGTAATAAGTAACCTTAGATTTTGTTGGTATCGTTTAGTGTCGCAAGACAGAGCTCTAGGAAAATAGTTAATTGTGATGTTTTAAATGGGAAAGGAGATCTAGGACGTCAAACTTGCTGAAACATAGTGTTTCCAATCATTAATTATAATTATTATGTTTGTATTTTAACATAATCATCATATAACGTAAAATCCGTTGCGACAATAAAACGACAGAAAAATACAGTGGTACAGGGGCTAGTACTAGACGTTTACCTCCCCTCCCGCCAAAATTGGCAGAAAAAAATGTTCGGTGATTTAGCTCTTCCCGTCTCCAGTCTTAAATACTCAAAGACTAAAATAGATCAAGCTCTCGTCTCGTCCTGTTTTCCGGGTTAAAAGTAGTCTTTGTTTCAACTCAGATCCGTTCAGCCGTTAAGAGTGTAGTGTACCGCGTCCATGTCCATACAAACGGAGAAAACGTTTTACTACCCCTAAATATTATTTAATTTTAACGAGTTTGTAATATGTTACTGACATAGTGAAAAACTACGTACGTATTTTTTCCTTTTTTCAAAATTCGTAATAGGTCAAAAGTTATAAGCCCCTCAAATCTCGGTTTTTTTGGTTCATAATTTGCTCGTAATAAACCGTCTGTATTTGAGAAACAAAGCAAAATTTCAAAAAAAGCAAAACGTACGTACGTAGATTATAATCTGCTAAAACGTTTGACACCAAAATTATAAGGTTTCGTTATAGTTTAGTAGGTGTAAATCGTTTTCGCCCAAAACGCAATTTTCAACGAAGAACATACCTACGAACACTCACGAGCTGCAGTGCTCTCTGTCGCACTGATGCCCGGGGGAAGAGCGCGCTTGAGATAGAATATGATTTTCTAAATACCTATTTCGCTGCGTACGCTGAGCTACACGATCCTCTTAATAAACGTGAAAAATCTCTATGGGCCGGCGACATAGTGGACGCGACTGGCGGATTATATTATGTTCTGCCAGTCGCACGCATTTATGGACCAACCACCTGCAAGGTCACATGTCGTCTTATCTATTAAAAAATGGCAAAGGCAGTCATGGGGACGCCGACAGAAATGAAAACTATAAAGCGTATAATAACGCTATCTAGCCAATGACTCAGTTTATATAGTATATCATTGTATCTAGCGATCATTTCACAATGTATCTGTGTCCGGGCCGAAGAAATTGCCGGCCAGACAGGCGCGACCCAGGGATATGTGGAAGCCAGTTAGGTAATACACCGAAAGTCTTGTGCCGAAAATATGTCGTGAACACAGGTCGCGAATCCATAAGATTTCCCCCTATCGCTCAACGCGCCAAACCTCCTTTTTTTAAAAAAATGTTCGACTGGCTTTCGAACCCAGGCCCCTATGCTTCCTATATGAATCATAACTACTAGGCCAGTACCTGTTGTCCCACTTTATTTGTCTGTCTGTCACAAATTAGTATTCAGAGATTCGTTCCCCGTTCAATTCACGCCACGTACATACAATGCTGGTGACAGTTAGCTTTAGATGGAATCAGATTTGGTTCCTAACGGGTCTATTGTATTTAGTTGATATTTCCTCCGCTCGTTTTCTATACTACATACAACAACTGACAACTATGTCAATGTAAGTTTAAAATGTACAACAATCCAGCTAGACTATTTTAATCAAAGTAATTTTATTATAAACATTTGGCTATCTATTTATCATTACGCCTTTTACCCAAGAGGGGTAGGCAGAAACAATCGAATGCCATTTCCTACGATCCTGACATACCGCTTCTTTTATATTCATCATACATTTCATACATGCTCGGCGATTGTGTGTACTTTTAATATTTCCATCGATCAATACATTTTTTATATGTTCAATAAAAGTAGGTACACCTAGTTCGTCCTCTGCCAGCATTTCCTTTCACTTCAGCCATATAAACCTTTTTAGCCAATCTTTCATCATTCGTTCTTTAAACGTGTCCAAACCAGCGTCAACTACTTTTTAAAATGAGTAAGAACAAGAACAT
Organism: Nemapogon koenigi; assembly: GCA_963924495.1. Classification (NCBI taxonomy): domain Eukaryota; kingdom Metazoa; phylum Arthropoda; class Insecta; order Lepidoptera; family Tineidae; genus Nemapogon; species Nemapogon koenigi. The sequence goes on from OZ004648.1 coordinate 3,437,546, forward strand.
ACAATAGGTGTTATTTTTTATTAATATTATGCTATCTCCTAGATAATAAGAAATCAAAATTGGTAAATCGGGGCAAGTAGTTTTCGGGAAATAGCGTAGTTTTTTGGAGACATAACGCTTATACTATTCAGTGGCGTATTCTGGTTTGTTCTGTATTCTGAAGTGAATGAACCTTTGACAGGCAGGTGCTGCGTAATGCACGTTAGTTTTGAAACTGCAATAATCATGGCTTCTTTTTCTCCTACATGCAATCCTATCTATAATCTGATGACTATGAAAAATCATTAAAAAAATTGTTTTGTCAAGATGAAATATTTCTAAAATAAAGTTTTTTTTGTAACTCTGTTGTTTTTTTCCAGATAACCAACAATGTTTAACTTCATAAAGAAATCTACTGTATTGGCGGGAGATGCTGCAAGTTTCGATGAAAGAGACGGAGATAAAGAAAGAAGGAAACGGGAGAAGAAGGAAAGAAAAGAAAAGGAAAAGAGGGAACGTATCGCTGCGGGACTGGAAGAACCTCAACGATTGGAGGAAGTAAGTCATTTTTTCAAATCTTTAAGTTTTTGTTCCTAGATCCTATGCTAAGTAGTTAGGTAGTAATCGAAGCCGTGAACTTTGTATATCTATCATCACACCTTTTATCCAAAGAGGAGTGAGTAGGCAGTGACAATCGAATGCCATTTGTTACGATCCTGACATACCTACTTCTTTCACTTCTTTTATATTCATCATACCTTTCATACATGCTCGGCGATTGTGTGTACATTTAATATTTCCTTTGATCAATACATTTATTATATGTTCAATAAAAGTATACCTTTTTTCGTCCTCTGCCAGCATTTCCTTTCACTTCAGCCATATAAACCTTTTTAGTAAATCTTTCAACGTGTCCAACCAGCGTAAACTACTTTTCTTCGCTTTAGTCACAGTCGTGAACTTTTCCCTTTTAAAACTACTATAAACTAGGCTGTGAACGAAAAAATTAGCTTGCTTTTTCGTTTTGTCAACCGCCCAAATCCGTGAATCATTTAGTGTTAATTTTATCCCCAAAAGCTTTTATAATTTTTCAAAATTTGATGATTTTCTTTGTATGATCTTCAGACCCTATCTATGGCAATAAATCCCCCTAATACTTTGCTGTTTCATAATCTAGCCTAGTTACTAATGAACGTTGTAAAGCTCTATCATATTGAATGACAGATGAATGAAACATTATATAACTTTATACAGAGTTTATTACTAAGGGTGTTGATGTATAAATAATAGAAATGTCAAATAATCCAGATATAGGCAACTATACATTGTATTATTTATATTGTAAATATTACCTATATTTACATCGGTAGATATGCCCTAACAATAATTTTCTCGCCGAAAGCTGTGCATGCACTCATTGCGGTTAGATATAAACAATGTGTAATGCGTGCTAGTAAGAGAGACAACAATGTTTATCTGCTTTCAACTTGTCAACTTTCGGCCAAAGCTTTCGGCACATGTTTTGTTGAGCGAGGGTATATAACTAGGTATCTACCGATTTAAATCTTTGGGCATCTAACAATTTTCGCTTTCATTGATATTCTAGTTTATTTAAATTCGTAATTATTTGTAGGTACTTAAGTAAGTATAAATTACTTTATTATGGAGATTGAAGATTTACACTTTCGTTATACTTAGGTAGTTTTTGATCAGGTTTTAAACTTGTTTTTAACAATTCGCGACTATGGTCTCTGAAAGTTTGTTCAAAATTCAGATAGAAATGTTTATAGATATTCTGAAAAAACTAATGAAACATGAGTTATTCCTTAAATATCGTATTAATTTTGAAATATCTATTTGATACATACCTACACTTTAATTTTATTTATATTTGTGTATAGAGTTTTGATGATAAGATAATAAAGAATAATTAACTGATAACAATGTAGCTAAATCAAATCAATGTCATCGATTAGTGCCTATCTACTGTTCGTGGGATGTGGCAATCTTGTTTTTTTTATAAGCGATTTTTTTTAATTTCAATTATTAACACATACCATATAAAACCTTAAATCTAATCTAAACATTAAAAATTAATAAATAAACCAAGTCCGCGTGGAATAGTAGCAAGAATACTGGCTGCATTTCTCCGCTGAATCGAATGAATCTTGTTCTTAGTAGGACGCATTTTGGAAATGTGGAATACTTGAATTGCATCACTTAACTTTTGAATAATTGTTCTAAAAACCCGGAGATGACAGTGCATTTGACGTGGTGCTATTCAGCCAGTTAAAGCCATGGGTATGGAAGACAAATTTATGTTTAAATCTATTTGAAAGGCGGTTTTAAATGTTTCTACTGTGTATCGCAATAGGTCATACAATATTGCTTCATTGTAAATGGCAGTTCATTTTCTTGCTGACATATATCACACTAGTAAGGTATCCTTGATTTATTTTGGTACCCGGATTCAAATCTCACTGGTGCCAAAAATGCTTAGCACTTGCTTTAAGCGACTCCTCGTGCTTCGGAGGGCACATCTGTTAAGTAAAGATGTGACAAATCTAGTGCACTGTGCTGAAACAGGCTTGCTACCTGTAAGTAATGTAAAAGTAGACACTGATTGACACTGTGAAGGTGTGTTTATGTTTGTTTTGATTTTTTTTTTTGGGTGAGAACGGAAACCAATGTAACTAGGCTCCGCTGTCCGTTCGTCCGTTGGTCTGTCACAGGGCTGTATCTTTTGAACCGTAATAGATACCTATTGACTTGAAATTTTCACAGAGTGTGTATTAATTACTGTGGCCGTTATAGCAAGTTGCTATTAGCAACAAATAATAAAAACGAAATAAGTTAAAAATTAAATCTTAATAATGACAATCATAGCAATACATACAAACGTCTAACTAGTATAACTATAATACAAATAATAAAACCCAGTCAAGTGTGAGTTGGACTCGCGCTAATTTGTTCCTGCGCCATATAGGGGCGCCAAATTTGGTCTGACCTTAGTGTAGTAATTATTATTTAACTATACTATGCCTTAGGCGTGTACGGAACGGTGTCAAATAAAACCGGTGATTTCGTACTAAATAAAGTTGATAAAAAAGTAAGATAAGTAGGTAAGTATGCATCCTAATGAATATTATAATTACGCTTTCGCTTTGTTTTGTTTTGTTTTGTTTGTTTGTTTGTCATTCTTTGATTGGTTTTTTTTACACCGGACCTGGAAATCCTTTTTATCCCGGAAATCCTTCGGGATAAATGCTTGTCACATTTCGATAATTTCCACGGGTGAAGCCGGAGCGGGTCGCTATGTAATTAATAAAATAAAAGTAAGAAATCTAAATATTAACTTCCGCTGCCTGTTTAGAACATGATAGCCTTTAAATACTTGTATATGTTTTACACTAGACTTGACACATTTCCTGCAATTCATATACGAATGGAATACTTTGATGGTAACCTTGTGGCAATAGAATTGGGCTAACTTTCATAATAAATTATTTACTGTTAAGTAGGCCACACATTGGTCCGGCATCGCACCGAAAATTTCCCATTCCGGCCGCCATAAGATCTAGGTGGGCCATTTGTTATAGGAATTGGACGAATCTGTGGTCAGTTTTGGTGGACCGTACGGCGGCGCGCCGGTGATTGAACCAATGGGTGGGTGGGCACCTTTACAACCTTATTATTATTATTATTTGGGGTTAGGGCTATTTCAGTCTTATACAGAGCTGTATCATTGCAGCCAAAATAGGCTTATTGTGATCTCCCTTTTTCTTTTTCCTTGTCAAATTTCACTGCAGATACCTATTCCTTTTAGGAATTTCAGCAGGCGTTTTGCAGTGATTGTCTGTACCGCAGCTGGTCTCAACACATGTTCTCCCAGGTGAGTATATCTTTTCCGCATGAGAGGTCCACATTCACATAAAATGTGTAGTGCTGTTTCCTCTTCTGTTAGGCAGAATCTACATGTCTTCGTTGAGCATAGTTTTAGATTGAACATATGACTGTTCAATTTACAGTGTCCAGTAAGTATTCTGGTGATGCTACGAAGATTTGTTCGACTGAGTGAGTTAAGTTCATTCGAAAGTGTTTGCATGTGTCCCTTTATAAGTAACTTGGCAGGGTGCTGTACTGGCGAGTTGTGCCAGTGTTGTACTGATTCCTTATTGCACCTGTCTATCAGAATCCTTCTAGTTAGGCTTTTAGAAATTCCACAAAACGGTTCAGGTCCATACTGTGTATCCTTAGTCCCTGCACGTGCCAGAAAGTCGGCAATTTCATTACCTTCTATCCCTGAGTGCCCTGGTACCCATTTAAGAATAACCTGGTTTTTGCTACCCAGTCTGTTCAGTACATCAACGCAGTTCATGACCAACTTAGAGGATATAGTGTAGGAGTTGATGGCCAAGAGAGCCGCTTTGCTGTCTGAGTGTATGTAAATTTTCTTGTTTATGTAGTGCTTTTGTATGTTAGCTTCAGCGCATATAATTAGCGCGTATACCTCAGCCTGGAATATACTGGCATGTTTGCCCAGATTGATTGCTTCTTTGAAGAGTGGTTCAACACCATATATTCCACAGCCTACATTATGTCCCATTTTGGAGCCATCAGTAAACCATATTAAGCTGTGGTTATCGTAAGGCGGTATTTTGTTATGTAGCCAATCGTCCTTACTTGGCAATTCCACAGTGTATAGTTTAGTAAAATTGTTATGCGGAAGCATGGTGTCTGTTGTCATTTGCATAACAGGATCGTCTTGTGTAGACTTTTGCAGCGAAATCAGTGTCTGCGAATGCCATGATGTCGCTCCCAGGTCTGCTACTCTTTGCATGCAGGCCCTCGCCTCCTTGCGCAAATAAATGTGAAGTGGCGGCAGGTTCAGCAAGGCATTGAGCGCCGCCCCTGGTGTTGTAGACATTGCTCCAGTGGTCACGACACAGGCTGTTCGCTGCAATCCACTTAATTTATTAATGACTGTTATTTGGTTTGTTTTGTTACACCACACTGCTGCGGCGTATGTTATCGTTTTTTGGGCTTTAAGCCCCAAGTCTTCCCTACTAGCCTGGAACAAGTGCCCATTGTAATTTTGGCTTTTTGGGTGACGTATTCCAAATGCGTGTTCCACGTGAGCTTACGTGAAGACCACTGAAATAATTACCTATATATTGTAGGAATTGAGAATATCTAATAAAGTAGTAGATATTATAAATTAAATTAGATTTGTTTTATAAAAACTAAGTAGATTGAAAATATTGAATTTTGCTTTTATTAAATACTGCTCTTTTTTGTAGATAAAAAACGTTATCGAAATGAAATCATAATGTTCACGGGTGGCCTTACACTCCCAGGAACCGTTGCCGAAGCCAAAGTCCTCCTCACTTAGCCGAAGATTTTTGAGGCTATACCTAACGAGTGGCCAGCTCTGTTGAGGTATGTAGATGGAAAAGCCTCTTTGTTCGGTTTGTCGGATAATGTATGTATGTAATTATAAAAACCCATTGGTACATGATCGGATGTGGGGATCGAACCTGCGACTTCTTAGTTGTGAGGCGACGTTTTACCCACTGGACCACCGACGCCTCCAAATCATTTCGGAGCCTTTAAATGACAAAGTTGCATGGCTACCAGGCTAGGTACCTAGATTTTGACAAAAAACAAGTCCTTTAAATTCTCAAGGATCAAAAAATGCGTAGAATATTTTATCATAACTGTACCTAGGTAGGTACTTGTGAGTGATCTAACGGTGTTTGGTGAAAACGAAATACGAGAACGCGTCCACGGTCGTCACGGTAGTATGGCTACTGCGGAAATTCATCTCAGCCCTCTATACCTACATATAGATATATAGTAGAGAATAGACCCATTATGGTACCTATTTCCAGTAGTTCCAGTGGAGTAGCACAGCCATATCTTCTTTTTTCTTCTTTTATTGTGGTTCCACCAATGTTTTTTTTCTATCTTCACGGGTTCAGCTCCCGAAACCGTGTTACGGTTTCAGGGTACCCAGCGGAAGACCAAGTCTCCCTCGTTTAGCCGATGGTATTTGTGAGGCTATAGCTAACGAGTGGCTAGTTCTGTTGAGATATATATTTATATGGAAAAGCCTCTAAGTAAGTGTGGTTTGTCGGATTATGTACATAATATGTGCGTCGGTGGCCGAGTGGATCAGACGTCTGGTGTTAACTAGACAGACCCCGGGTTCGATCCCAGATCCCGGCCATGTACCAATGGGTTTTTTAATTAAAAACTTGTACATAATCCGACAAATCACACTTAAATAATTCAACAATGTTAATCGATGATTTGCTAATGTCAAGTATTGTAGCCGTTATATAGTATCAATATGCTAATTAATATAGCTAAGATGATCCCGCCGATGTGATATGTCTGACGTGAAAGGAAATGCTGGCAGAGGACGATCTAGGTGTACTTTTATTGAATATATAAAACAATTATTGATCAAAGGCAATATTAAATGTACACACAAGTCAGGATCGTAACAAATGGCATACTATATTTGTCTCTGAGTACCCCTCTTGGCATAAAAGGCGTGATGATGGATAGACTATAAATACTTACATATAAAAATTCTTTACCCCTCTTGGCATAAAAGGCGTGATGATGGATAGACTATTAAATACTTACATATAAAAATTCTTAATATTTTACATAGAATACTTTGTTAAAGTTGTTATAGTTTATGTTTTCCTTGCGATTGTGGGTTATCGATAACAGCAATCCGCAAATATTATTTTGAAAGCTATTTTAAAACTCTTAATTGATATCAAGCATTTTTATTGTTTAATTCACCTCCTTTCACTGAGGACTGGGTCACTGTACAAGTGCTTCTCACAACACTTTCCATAATGTGAAATTAATGAAAAATCAGTTTCGGATATCTATATTCGGTCTTAGAATTTCTTAGGAATCTGTGAAGTAATTTACTTAGATTTTGAGAAAATATTTTTTCTTTATTTGTAGTTTGTAATTACTACTAAATTGTGTTGCAATGATAGTCGCTTTCGCAATCGTAATGACCGTTGCGATGCATTTACAATCGTAATCGTAATGGCATAATTGCTATGTACATAAAGCATAGGTTCTCAACCTTATTTTGTGAAATTTTTCAGAGCCCCCCCCCATATTTTTTCTTGTGTATTTTAATATGTATATATATAATAATAATTTATATATGAGATATTTCACGTAAAAAAATTAAATGTTTTAATCATATCATCCAATTTATTGTAAATCAGAACGTAATGGAATCTTTCAGTTCAATTTTCATCTACTTCCCGAACTACCGAAATATGTGAATTTTCGCACACGTGACAAAAATGATTAGAATAGATACAATAACAAAAAAAATCGGAGCTCCCCTTAAATATTAATTTTATTTTAATTTTATTATTTATTTTTAAAGTGAATATATAACTAAATATTATGTTAATATATTAAGCGTCTACCTGTTGCCGTTATCAATATCGAGCAAAAAATCACGTTTGTTGTAAGAGCCCCCTTAAATATTTATTTTATTCTGTTTTTAGTATTTGTTGTTATAGCGGCAACATAAATACATCATCTGTGAAAATTTCAACTGTCTAACTATCACGGTTCATGAGATACAGCCTGGTGACAGACGGACAGACAGACGGACGGACAGCGGAGCCTTAGTAATAGGTTCTAGGTTCGTTCTTTGGGTACGGAACCGCTAATTAACCAATATTAAAGTTTTCTTTACGTGATTAGCTTGTTTTTTGTCTTTTTTAGACTATATTTTGTTAACATGCCCAATTTTCTCTGGGTCTTCTACTGTCCCCCTGAAAATCTTAAACGCCCACGTTGAGAACCTATGCTGTAAACTTTAAAGCAAACAAAATTCATGGTCAGAAGTGTAACATTTGACGGTATAATCAGATAATTACAGACGCGGTTGGAGACATTGTTTTGTATGTACCTACTGATTCACCTAAAATATCTTTTAATTATAGCTCACACCGAAAACAAGCAAGAATTTATGCTATTTTGTGTGTATGAAATTGATTAACGCTATAAAGCGGCGCAGGCGCATGTCGGAATGCAAGTTTTTTCCTCGCAAGTCGGTCGACAAGTTTCATTTCATCACAGAGCTGGTGTTTTATTCATTTCTGATTGTATCACTATTGAAACTGAGAGTCGGTTGTTGTAGACAGCTGATGTCATAACAATTTGATGGGATATTGTTCTATAAGCCACGATTTCGCACGGGTTCATTAAAAGATAGATTAAATATCTAAATTATTTTTATCATACTGATTAGTAGTAGGTAGTAGTTTTATCTCTAAAATACAAAGAAACAAAAATGTTTTCTTAATTATAAATAGCGTGACACCCTCTTTTTGTTTATATCTGTGCGTGACACATTGTACACTTGTTTCATCTCTACTTACCTACATATTATTTACAGTGCGTTTTGTTTTTGTATTGACTTAAAAAATCATACATCTACGAGCTCTACAACCATTTTCAACTAAACGCTATATTTTTTACTTCTCTAATTTAACCTTGTTGCCAAGTCAAGCATATCACGATCGCTTAGATTCCGTCAAGATATTTATAGTTGTTTTCTTTGTCCGCAGGTTCGACGGTCGCTAAAATTGCGGGGCCGACGTAAAGAAAAGGAGAAATTACCCTCAGGCATCACAGCGGACTACACAGCTTCGTTGTTCGCTCATCTCGAAGACTCCAACTATACTAACTACCCCATAATATGTACTTCAGGATCAAACTCGAATTTAAGCGACGAAAACAATCATTTATCTCCAGGATACCCACCTAATCACAGCTGGACCAAAAAAGACATCTTACAATCGGACAGTTCGGAGACTTCCTTGAACTCATTAAATAACCCGAACAACCATAACAATAGTCCTAGACAACAACCAAATTTGCCACCTGTTCCACCTAGACCACCAAAGCGAGGTATTCTTAAGGGCGCTCGATTGAGCAATACTAGTTCTAATTCCCAAGACAATAACGTTCAGAATTTAGACACAGTTGATTTTGTTAATGGCCAGGATTCAAATTTACTAGCCAAGAACACACAACACAATGAATTGATCGCATACGGCATTACAGCTTCCAAAAGTACCTCGTCTAGTGACGACTTGCAACATTTGCAGAACTTCACGAAGAAAGTAATCCATAGCCCAGTTGAATATAAAAATTATAAAAATGATGTTAACGCTCCTTCTATCACCACACAAGACGTCGATGAAACACCAAAGACTAATGGGAACAGTTACTTGGGCGTGACTTCTACCTCGCCAAGTGCTGATTCTCTAACAGACACGACAACAAATTCCTCCTTTGCAACCCCACCGTTCTCCACATCACCAGTTGGTGAATCTCAAGGCTTCCAAAGATGGTCAAAACATAGCACATTCGACGATGTGTATCTACCATTGCCTGGGTTAAAACCAACAATACTTCCGAAGCCTAGAACTCTAACGATTCAAAGGCAAAAGGCTCCAAGAAACGACTTCGGATTCAGCCTTAGACGAGCTGTGATCCAGGATAGAATATTTATTGGTGATCCTAAGGAATTAAATGGACACTCATCCTTGGAGGTGAATGGAGTTACCAATGGGGAAACGACGAAATTCAGTGGTGGAAATAGTTTAACTAGTAAATTGAACTACAAGCCTGTAATATTGGCGGAACCTGGCTCGTACCCTGGTGGTAGTGAAACTGGTCTTCTACCGGGAGATAGACTTTTAGAAGTTAATGGTGTCTCAGTGGATGGAAAAAGTAGAGAAGAAGTCATAGATCTGATAAAAGGCAGTCAAGACTCGGTGACTATTAAGGTAAGATTTTTTTTCTATTGATAACTTTCATAACGATTCTTTATTTTCGCATCCGTGAATTGAGTTCACGACCTGCGACTCCGATTCTTGATCAATTACTTTTTAATAATAGAGTAAATTAAAGGTTTTGTTGAGCTGAGATTAAGAAATGTAGTTTTGTTACAATAAAATTGTATATATAAATGAAATGACTTTCCATGTTGTAAATTACAAATTTACGAATACTTTAAATAAGTAGATGGGTATAAATAAATGCAAATTACTTCCAAATATTTTTAATTAAAGAACGATTAATTTGTTTGGAGAAAGCTTTATAATCATCCGAAGTTGTGTTAACTGTACATAAATCCGTTAGTTGTCAGTTCCATGATTTACCACGTTAGTGAAACTTAAAGAAGTATGACTAATGAATACAATAAAACACTATTTCACTTTGTGGCAAAAATAATTTACATTTTTCACAAAATTTAACCGTATAATTATGTAAACTGAGTGTCTATTGCCGATTTTAACGGACTACAAAAAAAATTTGCATAGAAGATGCCATCAATATTTTTTTATTTTACTAATAGGTGGCAGTGGCATAAGATTTGTTATGCAAACTAAAATTCACGATTCAACAATCTTAAAATCTACCAAGTGGCTCTTTGATACTTAGGAACTGAAATGTGAGGGCTCTAGCCATTCATATTGGAATTCTTGCAGACATTAAAATTGATGACCGTCGAGACGTGTGCCAACTTAATTATTTTAATAAGGTAGGTATGTGCGTGCAGATTACAGAGCATGTGTTGGCAAAACTTTCGTTTAGGTTAAGTTCCCAGATCCACTTTCACGTTAACTAGAATTCACTGTTAATATTTTCTCGGAATGTATTTAGGTAGGTAGGTAGAGCTACCCAAGAAATAGCCTGACCATCGAGTATAGGAATCCGAACCATGTTGATTTTAGAGATAAGAAAAACTGCATTCATAGATTTTTTTAAACTCATACACTACTCGGGAATCGAACCCGGTCATTTAGAAAAAAAACTTACGTTCTTTTTACTACGACATTCATTGTGTATCACTTCTATTAGAATGCTAATCTTACAGTTCTTTTGATAAAATATTTTGAGACCGACTGGACTGCACTTGATTTGTATTAGGATTTCCTATATTAACCAAATGGTTATCCTAAATTCCTAATGTAACCTAAGATTGCAAATTCATTGCAGATTAACAGATCGAGAAAATATTATAATCAGTTCACACATAATTAAAAAGAACTTAAAAAAAGAAGGAGGAGGTTCTCAATTCGTCGGAATCTTTATTTTTTTTATGTATTTTCCCCGATTACTTGAAGACGCCTGGACCGATTTAGAATTATTTTTTATTTGAAAGGGTATACTTCACAGGTGGTCCCATGGTCATCAGGTCTGGATCTGATCATGGGATCCTGGAGTAATCGAGAACTCTTAAAATTTTATAGGCACACTTGAAGCGATTTCGGTGTTTTTTTTTCGGTGCATAATTTTTGAAGTCGGTACACTGTTTTTTAAAAGCCAAATTATTTTACACAAATTATTTCCATTACTATACCTATAAGTTTCTTAAATATTTTGAATGGAAATCCTGGTCACATGTATAATTTTTAATGCATTTATTATTGCTGTCAACAGGTCCAGCCTATAGCTGAACTGTGCGAATTGTCAAGACGCAGAGCGATCGACGGTGGAGAAGATGTTGAGTTGTTGGACAGCAACGTGCGATGTGGTACGTTGAGCAGATCCGGCAGTCGCAGATTTACTAGTACACAGGTTAGTGATGCATGTCCTTTGACCGATTTCAAACGGTCACCGAGCACTGTCCCCGAAACACCTTCGAAATTGACATTAATATTTCGATATTATTTAAAGGAAAGTGTTAATTGATTTACATATACTTTGTTGCGTTTAAAGCACAACGTGTTATTTATTTTTATTATTATTTATATATTATTATTTTAAATATTGAAGTTTTGCTCTTACAAAAAAATTTTTTTTAGGATTTGTTGTACTTGAATTAATAATTACTACATAATTTTTTCAAACATTTTAGTCCATCAGTAAACGAGCAGTAGTCTGTCGAAAATGCTCATTCCAGCGGATTTGAGGATAGACGCCTCGTCATAACTTTTGTCCCATACAAATTACATACCTCACGACTTCTTAAATTACGCGATAACTATATATCTTAGTTTCGAAATTTAAATAGCTTTCGAAAGATACTTAAATATATTTGACACAGTATGAATTAAAAACAATATGAAAATCAGTTACACCTAAGTTTTAAAGTCATCAATTTCACGCGTATTTTCAACCGTTTTTGCGACTCTAGTTCTGTTCATGTATTTACTAATGTACCATTTTCTCGTATTTATCCTATATATAATTTCATACACTTTATGAAAACATTAACATCAACTTGCTATTTTTAATAGTTTTTGTATAATACTGGAAGAGCATAAATGTCCGTTTTGTGTATTTTCAGAAGACCGATTTTTTGTGAAATCGTTCTTTCTCATGTTTCTGGTACGTGAATCTTGGCCTATCTTATTTTATCATTGGTTTTTTTACCGATTCATTTTGCAGTGTATCTCTCTAACAACTTTTAAAAGAGATATTACTGAGTTAATTGCACTACAAGCTTGCTCTTAAACGAACTTCAAAATACTTAAAATTTAGAAATGTTGTCAGACTTCGTAATCTGTAACTCTGTAAGTAGATAATTTACACATTATTTATTTATTTGTGGGTACAGTACATAGGTACTTAAATTTAAAAGAAAACATTTTATCACGGCCTTTACATAACTTGCGTCGTGGTCAGAGACACCAGTAACAGTGTCCACTTTTTGCTAGTTGTCCATATTGAACAGAACAGGTGGCAAGCCTGTTGCTACACTTAATGGACCTTAATATGGAGTTATTTTACTCCGAAGCATGAAGGTCGGTCATACTATTATAATTATAACAAAATCCAGAACTTCAGCTTCCTGAAGCACGAGAATATTGGTGCATAGCTTTTTTTTTGGCTCGAGTTAGCATCGACGCCCTTCATTCTTTAGCTACAGATTAACATGGCAAACACGTACCTATCAAACGCTTTCAACATGAACGTTGTTACATCAATATTTGTTTAATATCCGTACGTTAACCTACTATACATAATCAACAATTCTCAGTAATCCACTATCGATGGTATCTAACTGTAAATGCATATCATTGCTAACAGTCATACCATTTCATATATTTATTTCGAGAATCCAATTGTTATCTTCGAACTAATATATTATCATATTCCGTTGCACCAAATGCAATGGTCTAATCTGTGGCTACGCCCCTGGTTGTCGTTTATAAATATAAATATCCATATGGTCTCCAAGTTTTCACTTCTGTCGGCAGTCTGAAGGCAGGGTCATGACTGCCAATGCCTTTTTTGTACTAGCTGTTCGCCCGTGGGGTCTATACTAATTTTCATCCTTTAGTTACCCCCGGGCTGTTGCATATGTCTTTCCCTAGGGTTCAAGCTTACTCCGTAACAAGTTTCATCAAAATCGGTTCACTGGTTTAGTAGTAAAAGCGTAACAGACAATCAGACAGAGTTACTTTCGCATTTTATAATATTAGTATGGAAGAAGTATGATATTATATTTTGTATTAATTTATTAGGGGGTTGTAACAAATTTTTGAACTCGATTAAAAATACGTAAAAGAAATTGCTTTGAACTGTTCTTTAATTAAGGTGTGCGAAGTTGGCCCCACATTTTTCGATTTTTCAAAATCAAATTGTTGGAATCGTTTGACCATTTATTGACCATGTTTGACCACCAATTAGTTTTTTTGACCACCTAATAAAAAAAAAGTTTTAGCCAAAAAACATTTCCGGGGGCCAACTTCACTCTAGCCCCCGCATTTCATAATTTTTTACTTTAATAGCTTAAAACGTTAATAAAGCGGTAGTGAACGATTGACCATATCATAAAATTTATTGACCACCCTTAGAAAATAAGTTATGGGCAAAAAACTTTTTTAATTAAAAACTTTAATAACTCGGAACATATACAACATAATTTAATATTTTTTTCTAAGTTTGTTGGACCATTTGCTCAGCTTGATTGCCCATTAATAAATTACGTTTGACCACCTATATTAAAAAAGTTATAACTATAAATCTCATTTCTGTGTATTAAGTTACCCTGACTTCCCCTTTCACAAACTTTCTGTCTAAATAAAAAAAATGGCAATTAAATAGACAGAATCGTTTGACCATTTGTTAACATTGATTGACCACCAATTAGTTTTCTTCTACCACCCTTAGAAACAAAGTTACAGTTATTGTTCAATATTTCGTAAAGTTTTCAGTTATTTTCAAATTTTATTACTCGGTTCGTTTGACCATTTGCTAAGCTTGATTGACCACCAATTAGTTTTCTTCTACCACCCTTAGAAACAAAGTTACAGTTTTTGTTCAATATTTCTTGAAGTTTTCAACAATTTAAAAATTTTATTACTTAGTTCGTTTGACCATTAGCTCAGCTTGATTGACCACCAATTAGTTTCGTTTGACCATTTCTATTAAAAGAGTTATAACAAAAATCTCATTTCTGTGTATTAAGTTACCCTGACTTCCCCTTTCACAAACTTTCTGTCTAAATAAAAAAAATGGCAATTAAATAGACAGAATCGTTTGACCATTTGTTAACATTGATTGACCACCAATTAGTTTTCTTCTACCACCCTTAGAAACAAAGTTACAGTTATTGTTCAATATTTCGTAAAGTTTTCAGTTATTTTCAAATTTTATTACTCGGTTCGTTTGACCATTTGCTAAGCTTGATTGACCACCAATTAGTTTTCTTCTACCACCCTTAGAAACAAAGTTACAGTTTTTGTTCAATATTTCTTGAAGTTTTCAACAATTTAAAAATTTTATTACTTAGTTCGTTTGACCATTAGCTCAGCTTGATTGACCACCAATTAGTTTCGTTTGACCATTTCTATTAAAAGAGTTATAACAAAAATCTCATTTCTGTGTATTAAGTTACCCTGACTTCCCCTTTCACAAACTTTCTGTCTAAATAAAAAAAATGGCAATTAAATAGACAGAATCGTTTGACCATTTGTTAACATTGATTGACCACCAATTAGTTTTCTCCTACCACCCTTAGAAACAAAGTTACAGTTATTGTTCAATATTTCTTGAACTGTTCAACAATTTAAAAATTTTATTACTCGGTTCGTTTGACCATTTGCTAAGCTTGATTGACCACCAATTAGTTTTCTTCTACCACCCTTAGAAACAAAGTTACAGTTTTTGTTCAATATTTCTTGAAGTTTTCAACAATTTAAAAAAATTATTACTTATTATTATTGACACTGAATTTTCTATGGATGTCAAATCACATGCATGGTTTAACAAAAAAGTCCCAGAATCCATTTCATTATGCGAAATTCCATCAAAAATAACTGTTGGTCAATCTACATATATTTTAAATGGCGCTATAGCTTTTATGCCTCCCGCTGTTGACGATGGTATAGGGCATTATGTCGCATATTGTAGGCGGTTGACCGGACAATGGCAAAAACACAATGACTTGAGCAAAGAAATAAACATCGTTTCTGACAAACACCGCATTAAAGCACATTTGCTTTACTATTCCCAATATTAATATAATTAACATAAAGTACTTATAAACAATCATATCTTTTCATCCTCAAGACATCCCAAATAATATAAAAAAAACTACACTGTACATATTTGTAATATAATTTGCTCGAAATACTGTTTAATTTCAATTTTGTAGATTTCGTAGAGTTAAAAAAAGTAACTAAATAAGGATAAAAAAGAATAAAAAACATAAAAAATATAATTAAAAACAATGTATTATAAATATTGTAATAATATTAATTTGTCTGAAATGCTGCTTTATTTTACTTAATTTGTTTTGTAGATATAGATATAAAAAAATAGTTTAATTATAATATAATTTCTTTGAAGTACTGCTTTATTATACATAATTTGTTTTGTAGAGTTTAGTTAAATAAAATAAATAAAAAATACAAAAAAAACATAATTTAAGTACTTACATCATATTTTCTTTGAAATACTGCTTCATTATTATATTTGTTTTGTAAATATAAAGAAAAAACATAGTTAAAATAAACTAATTGGTGGTCAAAAAAGCTGAGCAAATGGTCAATCGAAGCAAGTAATAAAAATTAAAAATTGTTTACGAAATATTGAACAAAAATTGTAACTTTGTTTCTAAGGGTGGTAGAAGAAAACTATGTAGTTAATGGTCAATTAATCTTAACAAATCGATTCTATGTATTTCATTGCATTCATTGCATTTTAAAAAATTTAGGCATACATTTTGCAAAAACTTCTACTTTTTAGTTAATAGTCAAATGGTCAACAAAACTAATTGGTGGTCAAACGAACCAAGTAATAAAATTTAAAAATTATTGAAAATATTGAACAAAAACGTCAAAAACTGTAACTTTGTATCTAATAGTGGTAGAAGAAAACTAATTAAGATTTTTCGTCATAACTTTTTAATAGAGGTGGTCAAACAAATCTATGGTGGTCAAAAAAGCTGAGCAAATGGTCAAACGAACTAAGTAATATTTTTGAACAGTTCAAGAAATATTGAACAAGAACTGTAACTTAGTTTCTAAGTGTGGTAGAAGAAAACTAATTGGTGGTCAATCAATCTTAACAAATGGTCAAACGATTCTGTATATTTAATTGCCATTTTTTTTATTTAGGCAGAAAGTTTGTGAAAGGGGAAGTCAGGGTAAATTAATACACAGAAATGTGATTTTTAAATATAACTTTTTTAAAAGAAATGGTCAAACGAAACTAATTGGTGGTCAATCAAGCTGAGCTAATGGTCAAACGCACTAATTAATATTTTTTTTAAATTGTTGAACTGTTCAAGAAATATTAAACAAAAACTGTAACTTTGTTTCTAAGGGTGGTAGAAGAAAACTAATTGGTGGTCAATCAATCTTAACAAATGGTCAAACGATTCTGTCTATTTAATTGCCATTTTTTTATTTAGACAGAAAGTTTGTGAAAGGGGAAGTCAGGGTAACTTAATACACAGAAATGAGATTTTTGTTATAACTCTTTTAATAGAAATGGTCAAACGAAACTAATTGGTGGTCAATCAAGCTGAGCTAATGGTCAAACAAACTAAGTAATAAAATTTTTAAATTGTTGAAAACTTCAAGAAATATTGAACAAAAACTGTAACTTTGTTTCTAAGGGTGGTAGAAGAAAACTAATTGGTGGTCAATCAATGTTAACAAATGGTCAAACGATTCTGTCTATTTAATTGCCATTTTTTTTATTTAGACAGAAAGTTTGTGAAAGGGGAAGTCAGGGTAACTTAATACACAGAAATGAGATTTATGTTATAACTCTTTTAATAGAAATGGTCAAACGAAACTAATTGGTGGTCAATCAAGCTGAGCTAATGGTCAAACGAACTAAGTAATAAAATTTTTAAATTGTTGAAAACTTCAAGAAATATTGAACAAAAACTGTAACTTTGTTTCTAAGGGTGGTAGAAGAAAACTAATTGGTGGTCAATCAAGCTTAGCAAATGGTCAAACGAACCGAGTAATAAAATTTTTAAATTGTTGAACAGTTCAAGAAATATTAAACAAAAACTGTAACTTTGTTTCTAAGGGTGGTAGAAGAAAACTAATTGGTGGTCAATCAATCTTAACAAATGGTCAAACGATTCTGTCTATTTAATTGCCATTTTTTTTATTTAGACAGAAAGTTTGTGAAAGGGGAAGTCAGGGTAACTTAATACACAGAAATGAGATTTTTGTTATAACTCTTTTAATAGAAATGGTCAAACGAAACTAATTGGTGGTCAATCAAGCTGAGCTAATGGTCAAACGAACTAAGTAATAAAATTTTTAAATTGTTGAAAACTTCAAGAAATATTGAACAAAAACTGTAACTTTGTTTCTAAGGGTGGTAGAAGAAAACTAATTGGTGGTCAATCAATGTTAACAAATGGTCAAACGATTCTGTCTATTTAATTGCCATTTTTTTTATTTAGACAGAAAGTTTGTGAAAGGGGAAGTCAGGGTAACTTAATACACAGAAATGAGATTTGTGTTATAACTCTTTTAATAGAAATGGTCAAACGAAACTAATTGGTGGTCAATCAAGCTGAGCTAATGGTCAAACGAACTAAGTAATAAAATTTTTAAATTGTTGAAAACTTCAAGAAATATTGAACAAAAACTGTAACTTTGTTTCTAAGGGTGGTAGAAGAAAACTAATTGGTGGTCAATCAATGTTAACAAATGGTCAAACGATTCTGTCTATTTAATTGCCATTTTTTTTATTTAGACAGAAAGTTTGTGAAAGGGGAAGTCAGGGTAACTTAATACACAGAAATGAGATTTTTGTTATAACTCTTTTAATAGAAATGGTCAAACGAAACTAATTGGTGGTCAATCAAGCTGAGCTAATGGTCAAACGAACTAAGTAATAAAATTTTTAAATTGTTGAAAACTTCAAGAAATATTGAACAAAAACTGTAACTTTGTTTCTAAGGGTGGTAGAAGAAAACTAATTGGTGGTCAATCAATGTTAACAAATGGTCAAACGATTCTGTCTATTTAATTGCCATTTTTTTTATTTAGACAGAAAGTTTGTGAAAGGGGAAGTCAGGGTAACTTAATACACAGAAATGAGATTTATAGTTATAACTTTTTTAATATAGGTGGTCAAACGTAATTTATTAATGGGCAATCAAGCTGAGCAAATGGTCCAACAAACTTAGAAAAAAATATTAAATTATGTTGTATATGTTCCGAGTTATTAAAGTTTTTAATTAAAAAAGTTTTTTGCCCATAACTTTTTTTCTAAGGGTGGTCAATAAATTTTATGATATGGTCAATCGTTCACTACCGCTTTATTAACGTTTTAAGCTATTAAAGTAAAAAATTATGAAATGCGGGGGCTAGAGTGAAGTTGGCCCCTGGAAATGTTTTTTGGCTAAAACTTTTTTTTTATTAGGTGGTCAAAAAAACTAATTGGTGGTCAAACATGGTCAATAAATGGTCAAACGATTCCAACAATTTGATTTTGAAAAATCGAAAAATGTGGGGCCAACTTCGCACACCTCTTTAATTACAAGAAATGGCGTACCTACAAATTTTGCTTTTGTTGCTATTTCGAAACGAATAAGTAAAGCTCATAGCTGACCCCAAGATTTTATTATAATTATCGGCCCCACACATTGTCTGCTGCAGTGAGTCACACATACGAGTATATGCGGGGGAGAAAATGAAGATTGATCGAAACAGAATAGCACGCTATGTTTTGTTGCTGTTAATACGATTCAATTGAGAAGTTCTCTTGTCAACTTGTCAAAGAAATACTTTAATAACAGATTTGATAATTATACCAAACTAGCTTTCCGCCCCGGCTTTGCCCTTGGAGTCCATATTTACCTTTCATCCAATATTATTGAGTTCATTCAAAAATCCCATAGAAAAAAGCACTCAGTTTTTCCCATATTTTATAAATAACGAACATTTAAAAAATAGCCAAATCGGTCCAGCCTTTCTCAAGTGAGTGATGCGCTTAGGCTTATTTACCAACGAACTACATTTCATGGATTTTTAAATGCGAAAAATTAACAATTCTCCGTTTTTATGTGATTCGAATTTACTGTCCTTTTTCACGAGCCCTCTTGAATATTAAAAAAAAAAATAGCGCTGTGTCATTTTTTTTTCTTTATTTACGGGTTGCCTTATTAAACTGTCATTAACACGACTGTTCGTTCGCTATATTGTACGGCGACTGTGAGGCAGGGCGGGGTCACCGAATGAAGCCAACTTCACTTAGGTAGCAGCGACATCTAGCGAATTAGGGCGGTGGTCCATATTGTACGACTAGTCCATATTTAGAGAACTTACCCTACTTATAAAAAACCCAATGGTACCTACATGGCCGGGATCCACGATCGAACCCGTGGTTTGCCTAGTTAATACCAGACTTCTTAACCACTCGGCCACCGACGCACCTTTTCAGGGTTCAAACTATTTCCATAACGTTAATTTCCATTACTTATATCTGGTACCTAAGTATATAATTTAAAAAATACACGTATTCATATCTAAACAAACAGAGGAAATATCACATACGTTTCTGAAACAAAAACTTCCCCCAACCTAGACGAATAAAGAAAAAATTTCAATGAAACCACTCTACACCGCTCTAAGGACACTTCATACATTGTGCAAGGCAAGGGGAGTCTGTCTGTCTGTCGCAGTAGGGATGTGTGCTCCGAATTTATGAGTTTTAAAATTTGCGCAACATTTTTTCCCACTTTATTTAGGACTAATTTTCCGCACTGGCTTCGTCTTTGAAAATATGACAACGAAACAAGGAGTTTCATAACAGTGAAAATCTTTGTAATCGGTCGTGGTCAAATTACATACAAACTTACACCTTATAGTATAAGTGGCCGCCCTGGAAAAAAATATCGGTTTACAATCATTTAATCTATCTATCTATCATTTCGCCTTTTATCCCAAGAGGTAGGCAGAGACAATGGAATGCCATTTATAACGATCCTGACAAACCTCTTTCGCTTCTTTTATATTCATCATACTTTTTATATATCGGCAATGGCGATTGTGTGTAGGTAGGTACTTTTAATATTTCCATCGATCAATATATTTTTATATCTATACTTCTATACTAATATTATAAAGAGGAAAGATTTGTATTTTTGTGTGTACCTATGTTTGTAATGAATACACTCATATACTACTGTGCTGATTTCAAAAATTCTTTCAACATTGGAAAGCTACATTCACCCTGAGTGACATAGCCTTTATTCATAAACGTTTATTAGCAACGTTTTTGTTAAAATGTGTTTTGTTTCTTTCTATTATTTGTAAAGACAGGTTTGTTAGAGAGTGACAAAACATATATTAACAAAAACGTTGCTAATAAACGTTTATGAATAAAGGCCTAGGCTATATTCTATTTAAAAATTAATAATAGGGATCCTTACTAAAACTCCAATAATGTAACCCAAGGTGTAAAAAAATTACCTAAGAAATTGCTTACATCGCGTGCGCTGCGAAAACTATTATAGAGGTAGTGGTAGTGGGTAGGGGTAGGGGGTAGGAGTAGAAGTAGGGGTACGGGTAGGGTAGGGGTATGGATAAGGGTAGGGGTAGGTATAGGGTATATTTTATTTTGTTCGTAAATATCCACGGGCGAAGCCGGGGGCGGAATGCTAGTGTTCAATAAAAGTACACCTAGGTCGTGTTTATAGGAAAGCTTATCTTGACTTTGGCTGATTAGATTGGGTACCCAAGGGCGTAAAGGATTTTTTTTGTTTATTACTTTTGTGGAAACCCTGGATCTCGCTGGCGTTTGATCTTCAGCTTACATACAACGTACCTAGGTAGGTACATTTTTATTCTGTGGTGTAAGTGCCCATCTACGTTATTCCTTCATTAGGTGGGCTGTAGGCAGTTCAATGCAAAAATACCTTTACACACTTTGCTATTTCTTTTTTTACAGGAATTTCTATCAGTAGGTAAGTTATTTAATTTTTTTATTGAAGCGAAACTTCTTTGGGCAGGCTAGAGAAAAAATTTCGTTACGTGTAAGGTTACCTACTTATATTAGGTACATGTATTAATCGATGGCAAATGTATGAAAGGTATGATGAATATTAAAGAAGCGAAAGAGGTAGGTATGTCTGGAATGTCAGGATGGTTACAAATGGCTTTCGATTGTCTCTGCCTACCCCTTTTGGGATAAAAGGCGTGATGATAGATTAATTCTTAAAATTATAATCAGTTTTACTACTTACGCGTGTACACTAATACACATTTTTCTGTAAAACTAATTAGACTTAGTGACATGGCCCGGCTTCGCATTGAAACAGAATTCGGATTGAGATGTTTTCCCGGGATAAAAAGTAGCCTATGTCACTATCCGGCTCTCTAGCTAATTGTGCAAAAATCACGCCGATGTGTTGGCGTGAAAGAAGGACAAATAAACACATGCATTAATAATACTTTGCACCGTTAGTTCAGCTGATCTCCAACAGATGGAGTATTTTAATAAATAAATAAATTAGTCTTATTTAATTTTGATTTGTTTGTAATTTTTTCGTCATTAGAGGGAAAAATAATCTTCAAAATGGCGTATCAAACATACCTACCCAAAAAACCCTTTGAGAAATAATATAAATAGAGATTAATTAGGATGCTCAATGAACTCAATAAACGATACCTCGTCGCTTGACCCAGGGAGTTTATTTTATTTAACTTTAAAATGCCATTTAAAACATTCCTTTCTATGTTAAAGGCCACCCAGTACTAGATAATCTAGCACATCCAGACTAGTCTTAGGTCGTATCAAATGTCTATGTATGTTCTTATAATATAATTATGCAACATACTACATTCTTGCTTTTTCAAGAACTGCACCTTGGACGCCCTCCGATTTCGTTATTATGGTTTTATATGAAAAATACATATCCTCTATTTATCCATTCATAAAAAAGGCATAGGCAGTCATAGGGACTGCGACAGAGCATTTCACATATAGATGTATCTGTCATTGATAGCAGAGGTCCAGCCCGTTCTAGTTCAGCGGATAGATGGCGCTGCTATAGCTTTGTTGTTCTAACTAAGGTATCATAGCACGTCGGTGACGCGAACCCATAAGATTTTCCCCTACCTAAAATCGTTGTTCGGTTTGAAAAATAGGCTAGGTTTGTTGCCTAGTTTAGGGCTAAATCACCCAAAAGTTCAGAATAAATAGACCAACATACTAATTTTACAATTTATTTAATCTTATTTTACTTATAAACAGGTGTTTTATTTGATTGCCAACTTACATAGATATAACATATAAGGGAATTCTTACGTTTTCGTATCAAGAATTTATTAAAATTGTCTGAATTGTAAAGAAAAACTGCTTGACACAATCTTAACAAAATCTTAGGAAAAAACTCCATGTGGTCGAAATTGGAACTGAGTGCCACCAATTTGACTGATACATTAGGCCGTTATGAGAAATACTTTTGACATACTTTTTAAGGCTAGTTAGATCTGATGTGCTAGCATGACGGTGTAGTAAGAATAGAGAAGTACGTAGTGTATTTTTTTTGACTTGCTTATTGCATAAACAAACTTTGCATGTCTTTTTTAAATAAGTTGCCATTTATAATTCTTAAAATACTGTATATTAACAATACAAAAACATAACAATATTTTTACTCTATTAAAAAATTTACAATTCAGACATGCAATTGCATAAAAATACACTTTAGAAAAAGATAATGTCCCATAGAGATAAAGCAAAGTAGGTTTCCGCGAAGCGTTTGTCACTACGGGAAATTATATCCATCTGTTTCTAATTGAGATTTTGTCTACGTTGAGCGATGCTTTCTACACCGTATATATATATATATATATTCTCTGGAACTACCAATCTGATTTTTGCATTTGATAGCCCAATTCTTGAAAGGGGCGGAGCAGTAACTATTAACGCGGGTGCAACCGCAGTGCACAGTTAGTAAATTTATATAAATACACTAGTTTCGCCTGTGGAATTCAAATATCTCTGTTCACAGTCCTCAGGTCACCCAACATTGACATTATTGGTTACTTACTGCTTGTCTCCCAAGAGACGTAGCGTAATGTTTTATACACCTAAACCTTCCTCGTGGATCAATCTATCTGATCGTGCAAACAGTAACAAAATAGGTTGAGTCTATACGGGACAAACAAACATTAATTCTATATATTTAAAGATTTCTTTGTATAGCTTCACCTGCCTGATAAATAAATGAATATTTGACATTGAATAATTACAGAAAAGCCACGTTTTTATCAAAACTCTGCATTTCATACTTCGCTACCACATTGCACACTTCCATTTTAACTTTGGGAATTAAGTTTGGCTGCAACTTTTTAACACTCGCTGCCATGCTGCGGAAAAACACATCTATTTCATTCGTGTTTTCCTTCAGCACTCTTTCAATAAGTTTATCTATGGTTTGAGATCTCTGCGTTGATTCTTTCGTTTCCTTATTAATATCTTTATCTTCTATATATTGTAAGACCTTTGGCCCGTTGAAAATTATAGGATTCATAGGTTTAGGTAAGATCTTGACAGGCTCCAGGAAATCTGATTTAGGTTTTTTCTTTTTAGCAATAGCTCTCGTTCGCTTCTGTGGTACTTTGATTGGTACCTTTTTTGATACAATCTTGATTAACGAGGGAGTCTGTTCTGTTTGTATTGGTGAGCCATCCGCTAGTGTTATCTGAAAATTATGTTTAAATAAAATTTTAATTATCATTACTTTTTTCTTTTCTTTTTTCACGGATTGTCTTACAGCTCCCGAAACCGTGTGCGGAAGACAAGTCTCCCTCTTTTAGCCGATGGTATTTGTGAGGCTAT
Organism: Nemapogon koenigi; assembly: GCA_963924495.1. Taxonomy (NCBI): domain Eukaryota; kingdom Metazoa; phylum Arthropoda; class Insecta; order Lepidoptera; family Tineidae; genus Nemapogon; species Nemapogon koenigi. Next base: position 3,461,876 of record OZ004648.1, read on the forward strand.
ACCTAACCGAGTGGCCAGTTCTGTTGAGGTATATTAAGATAGAAAAGCCTCTAAGTGTGGTTTGTCGGATTATGTATATATAAGTTATTAATTATAAAAAACCCATTGGTACATGGCTGTTAATGCTCAGCTCCTAAACATGATAGGTCCATGTTAAAGTTGCATAATGACAAGTTTGTGGTTATTTATTTAGTAAAAAGAAATATTATTTACCTCATAATATTCTTGATTGTCTGTTATAACTTTTTCCTCACTTGTGTTTTGGTCCTCAATTTTCATTTGTCCACTGTCAATAATATTGACTTCTGTGTCATTGTTTGATATAAAATTGTCTAAGAATTTCATTTTCTTGTATATCTCTACCTCGGACTTGTGCAGAGTGCCAAACCGTTTGTTCCTTACATAACCATCTTTAAACATTCTCCATTTCTTCTTACAGTCTTCAACTGAAATGTGTTAGGTTATAATTTATAATTAAAAAATACATATATACTGACAAACAGTGCCAATCTGAGGGCTTTTAATCTAAAAAATTAAAAATCAACTAAGCTGGTGTCCCATTGGGTGCCTCAAATATATCATCAGCTAAATGGCTTCTGCTGGGTACCCTGGTTGGTACCAGAACAGGAGCTGTATATAAAAACTAAATGAGGAAGTTTTGCCCTAAGGTCAATAACATAGTTCCTGTTATATAATATAAAGTATTGAATGTTGTGATGAAAATATTTTCTATTCAATTATTCTATTTTCTGCTCAACTTGACTTGTCTGTCTCTGATATGACATGTAGAATAGGTAGGTAACCACTGCATCAATTTCTTAAAAAAATTGTTCGAGACCATGTAAGTTTGTTGTGCGAATGTAAACTTGTAGCTTATAGCATTTGTGATTTTCTTGTACCTACCAAGAAACCTTAATAAAATATACTTACTTTATTTTCTCTCACATTTTATTAATACTTAAAATATAATGTGGCACTAGGTGAGAGCTGGTGCCTGAAGTAGCCATAAAGACTGTATCTCAGGTCACCAGGCTTCCTTTCCAGTCCGGAGTCCTATATATATTTGCTATAATAAGCTCATCATCAGATATAACATTTTGGTATACAATATGCTCATATAAAAGTGTTAATATTATTACTTACTGTATCATGTCTATTGATATGATACAGATAGGCTTGACATAAGTTGTTAGGCCCTAGTTTGTTTGAATGTTTGCTCTCAGGGGTAGACAGACACCTAGGCAGAAAAACTAAGTTTATTTAGAGCGTTTGAACACCGTGTTTAGATCTTAAAACTTTTAAAAGCACAATATTTACAGTAGAAGTATTTATTACAGAGATGTATTTAAGTTCACATACCTGGCTTTCTCAAGGTTTTAGATATTTCTAGCCATGTCGATTCCCTGGCGAGTATATTTTTCCTAGACGGATCGAGGATATTATACAAATACGTGTGGGGCTGTATCAGTTGGACAAGATTTTCGTTATCTTGGGCACTCCATGTCGCCGCCGTTTCCAATGACATTTCTTTATTTTCACGATTTTCCTTGTTCTCGTTACCAAATTTCCAAAATGTCGGACAAACAACCTATCACGATTGTCGAAAGACTCGAAAGGACGCTGCCCTATTGCGTTTTATAATTATACTGCGTTGCCATTGGTTGATTTAAATCCACTGAGAAGTGAGAACATACTTTTTCGACACTAGCGCCAACTACTGGAGTACAGAGGGAGTACAGCTACTCATCCATAGATGGCGTTTTGGTAGTTCTATATGTGACTAATAGATGGCGCTGTAGCTAATCAAATGCAGCTTGATTCTTTTCAGCTTTAAAATTCGTAAGCATTTATATATCCAATGAATTTCGTACAAATACCTATCCACTGAAAAAATATTTGTGTCCAAAATTACCTTTGCATATTTATTATTGTACCATTAGGGACGGTTCTTGAGCGCTCGACGAAAAAGTGGGGGAATGTTTGCGCATATGTAATTCGAGTGCAATATAACTTGTATATTTATTATAATTGATTTCTTGGTGTTTGTTTTTACGTTTGCTTTTTACTGCTGGTAAAATTAAAATTAATACTTCATATCGTCAAGCAGACCCAAAAATTGTGTTCTGCGCATCTAACGGCCACCGCTCAAGAATCGTCCCGGTACCTATATATCTGAACGGATTTGGACAAAATATGTCACGGAGGTAGCTAAAAGGTACACGCTTGATTACCAAATATTATTATTGTATTAATTCGTACACCATGTAGATTCATATTTATACACGCTTAAATATTCCTTAACCTTAGGGCGTGACCCAGGGTCGATACTCTGGTAATTATAATGATTTTCCATAACAGAAAGGTATGGGGTTCGATGCAATGACGCATGCATCCGCTTTACATGTTTCCATTTGAATGATTTCTATCCATACACGCTAACTAAACTATCTGCTAATATCTATCTTCTATCATCACGCCTTTTATCCCAAGAGGGGTAGGTAGAAACAATCAAATGCCATTTGTTACGATCCTGACATACCTCTTTCGCTTCTTCATTCATGCTCGGCGATTGTGTTTTATTTGATTTCAAGTGAACCTAGGTCGTCCTCTGCCAGCATTTCCTTTCAGTTCAGCCATTTAAACCTTTTTAGTCAATCTGCTAATAAAGCTATGATATTATAAGGGTATCCTTGGAAGCTAGAGAGGCAGCATACCTACTGCGACCGAGTGACATTAGTTTGCAATGGCAATATGTTACCTGAGTGTTTATTGGTAATGATGATATCATCAAAATAATGTTCATAATAATAAATTATATTTTTTAACTACTCTTATAACGTAGAATCTCTATTACAAATAATGTATTATAGTACCGAAGTTTTCATACAAAAACGATATCGTAATGTCGTTTTTTTTAAATGCAGAAAGGACAAAGGATATGTGTTATGCAGCCACATTAAACTCTATGAAAATATCGACACTCCTATGTGAGAGTCACTTGACAGTTAACGCGCATGCGCAGAAAGTAGGTAACCGCGATTTGCCGCCAATTTGTCGATTAAGAAAAATATCTTGGTTCAATTTGCATGGGATTAGATAAAGTAGTGTATGAACGGGCACATAACTTGGAATTAAAACACTCGTGGATGCTATAAAAAAACTCGGCTGCGCCTCATTTTTTAAAATTCCACTTGTATTTCAATTACCTCTATTATGATCCCGTATCATAAACTACTATTATTGCCACTACTGGTTGCGTTATAGGAGTAAGTAGGTATAGTTTTTTTTTTCATAAATAAGTAAGTAAGTAATGTAGGTATGTACTTACCTAATTTAATTTTAAAAAAGTACCTATTAGCCGATGGTATTTGTGAGGCTATACCTAAGTTCTGTTGAGGTAGGTATATTTAGATGGAAAGCCTCTAAGTGTAGGTTGTCATAAGATTTAATTATAAAAAACCCATTGGTACATGGGCGGAATCAGAAATTAGGTACTTACCAGCGCATCACTTGAGAGCGGTTGGATCGATTTGGTTAATTTCTAGGGTTCCGAACATCTCCTCTGTCTATCCGTCTGTTACAGCTTATTTTCTCCGAATCTACAGGCTGAAAAATTTTAAAACTTGGTAAATATATATATAAAGTTTCATGACCCAATCACGGACGTATGACGTATATATAATCGAATTGTGATTTTGAGGGAATTTTTTTTTCAAATGCGTTATGTGACATATCAAATGAAAGGCTCGTTATAAGGAATACAATTTCTTTTAATTGCATTGTTTAAATTATATTAAAGAAAATATATGAAAATTTGACCGATCCCGAAAAATACAATCTAAAATTTTGAAAAAAAAAAATAGGGAATTTAGGGATATTACAGGAAAACCTAAACGAAAAAAATCGTTCTCAGCGCGCGAAAACTCGCAATTTGGCCAATTATTTTAAATGTTCATAAGGATTTTAGGGAACGAAAAATTGAAAAAATTACCCGCGGAAAAACTGAAGGTGCTATTTCTTCTATGGGATTTTTCAAAATCATAATAGGGGATGAAAGTTAATATGGACTCCACGGGCGAAGCCGGGGCGGAAAGCTAGTAATAAATAAAATAAACCTAGAAAAATATCACCATGGAAATATTGAAAGTACGAGCATGTATGAAAGGTATGATGAATATAAAAGAATTGTCTCTGAGCCTACCCCTCTTGGGATAAAAGGCGTGATGATAGATCACACAGAAGTCTGTTTACTTCCAGAATTTTGCGGGTCTTGTTTAGATACAAATGTGTCGTGCCATCACTTGAACGGTTACAGTAGAAGTCAGCGTCGCGACCGTTGCGCACGCGCACGCTACCGCGTTCCAAATACGAAATTCGAATTTTGAATAGTATTCGTCAGTATAGGTACCCACCATTTTTATTTTATTAAAAAAAGTATTATATTTGAGATGCTCAACAAATAGAAATATTAATTAACATGTTTCCATATAATCTCAAATTTATCCAATTTTATTTGTGAAGTGAAAAAGTTGTGTTTGTGACAGTGTTGATAAGTGATGCAAATCGATGTGTAATCAATTACTATGGCTATTTGAAAGGTGGAGCGTTTGTCAACTCGTGCGCAATTCGATGTGACAGTTGACAACAGGCTCTGACAGCCTACTTATGGGTGACACTCGTTTGGTTGACAGACTTGTCATATTGCGTTACGCTTTTTATTTTATAATATATTTCAATTAAATGCGTATTGTACACGGTACATGTGTCGTATTAAGATATAATAAATAATTTCGGCATACTAAATTATATTTTTCGAAGGAAGAAGTCGTTACATTATGTGTGACTTTTTTCTAAAACCTGAAAACCCTGAAAATGAAAAAATCATCCATTATCAAAAGGAATTGTATTTTTTACAATTATTTACACACAACTAAGTATATAAAAACTCTTTAAAATTAAATCTACACATAAAAAAATACAACTGGACGAAGTGAAAAAATTTATGATAGTATAATGTTCACCAATTTATTTATTTTTGTTGCCAATGAATACAAATAATATTCATTCTACAACATAAAACTGAAAAGAAAGAAAGTTAGTATGGATGCATTCTACCGCTCTGCATCTTCATTAAATTCACTTAAAAATAGAAAATTTCATTAGTTAATCCAAGTAGTTAATTACTGATAGTTAATACCTATATGATTATTAACATCTAAATGATCTAGAATCTCAAATTCTAATTTCTGTAGCTACTTTTGATTTGACATTACACATAATCGTCCAAATGCCGCACATAGCTGGAGCATTCATTTTCACAATTAATTTATTAATATTAACAAACCCAGAAAGTGAAGGTTAGTTAATCAATAATCAAAGAAAACAAAACATTTACATAAGTTTTAATGTCTGTGATTGTACACAGCTTGATGTTAGCTGCAGTCGGATGCACTTTCGCTAAACCCCAGCTGCGCCGGCGCATGCTACCGTCGTCGTACGGCCGGACGTCAATCTGTCCTCTGATACACATCTTATACACTGTCTGCTATATTTTTGTTGGTGTTGTATTATATTTAATACCGACATTTTTGAATGAACATCCAGGATCAAAAGTAGTATTTAACCTAACACACCTTTTATCCCAAGAGGGGTAGGCAGAGACAAATGAAATCCATTTGTTACAATCCTGGCATATGTACCTCTTTCGCTTCTTTTATATTCATCATACCTTTCAGACATGCTCGGCGATTGTGTGTGCTATTTTGTATATATGTATTTCCATCGATCAATACATTTTACTATACATACTAGATATGGTTTAAATTTCAAACGACTGAATCCGTTGGCGCTTGCTTGTATTTATGTAAATAGCTCGGCGCCGTTTTGCTTAATCCCACATCCTTTTATAGATCAGAAGAACGTTCCTGACGCCTCTTACTGACTCAGATAAGGAAGTTCTGTTTAAATTATTGTAAACAATATCTGAATGTCAATGGATCTATTATCTTACTTGTGTTTTGTGTTGTTGAAGCATGATGTAAGAATGTTGTGAATTTATGGTCTATTTTTTTCGCAAATATTTAGACATGTCATTAGAGAAGAATGCGGAATGAAAAAAAATGAAGAAATGTAGTTTACGCTGGTTTGGACACGTTGAAAGAATGAAGGATTGACTAAAAAGGTTTATATGCCTGAAGTGAAAGGAAATGTTAGCAGAGGACGAACTAGGTGTACTTTTATTGAATATATAAAACAATTATTGATCAAAAGCAATATTAAAAGTACACACAATCGCCGAGCAAGTATGAAAGGTATGACGAATATAAAAGAAGCGAAAGATACGTCAGGATCGTAACAGATGGCATATGATTGTCTCTGCCTACCCCTCTTGGCATAAAGGTGTGGTGATAGATAGATAGAATAGATATTTGACATAGGGTCTTCAAGCAGCTTTTTCAGCCTAGGTTTCCGAACTGAATTTTTAATTATTTGTAGACCCCATACGTGCCATATATTTAATTTGAACACCCATGAAAATCGACCCATTTGCGAAACAATATTTTGAATGCAAACTAAAGATTTGAAAAGATTCTACGTTTCTAGACGTTGAAGGGATGTAATCAACTTACTGGTCTGATCGATTTGAAATTTAGTATCCTGTGTGTGACTTCAATGATATTACAATAACATGATAACCTGCTTGACCTGATGCTGCTGCATCATCTGGAAGCATCTTAAATATCGCACGTCTGTATTATTTCTCTATGGTTTGTGTTATGCTGTTCCTCACTTTCCACTTTAGTCCATTGTCAATATTTCTGATTTCTGTCTGCAGAATGTAAAAAACGTTTTCTGAAACGTTAGCCATCTTTAAAAAGTCGTGCAAAGTCACTGGCATTGCTAGTGTTGTACTAAGTGGATCAGCTACTGGCTATGTTTACCTTTGAATTTCACTTATCGCCCACACATAGCTCACCTCTTGAGTGCTAGTGTGACCCCGTCTTTACAAGCTTCATATGTTTATTGCTTTCTTAAAGGGGTAGACAGGCGATGTTATTTTATATTTTTTGCTATTTTCTAAGATCTTGACTTTTTTTGCCACTTTTATAGGTATTAATTACACTCCTCTCCATCTGCTGGCATTTACTTTGCAATTTTATTTAAGTTAATAAAAAAAAAAGTTGCAGCACTATTATTATATTCTTTAGTTACAATCAATCTTTCATAATGATTATTCATATTTTTTTCTACTCCTGTATCGTAAAGTCTATATTATAAAATCGAAAACAAGGCATACAAAATAATACGACCTAATGATTATTAAAGTATTTTCTTTACGTGCGTCGGTGGCCGAGTGGTTAAGACGTCTGGTATTAACTAGGCAGACCACGGGTTCGATCCCGGATCCAGGCCATGTACATAATCCGTTTCCATCTAAATATACCTAAACAGAACTGGCCGCTCGTTAGGTATAGCCTCACAAATACCATCGGCTAAACTACTGTGGTCTTCCGATGGGGTACCCTGGAACAGCAAAAAGAAAGAAAAAAATACTTCAATGATTAAGGGTTATTTTAATGCACATCAATTTATTTACATCAAATATATTATTGAAAGTATGACCCTGTTGGAACGTAGAGGTAGTAGGTTAGGGGGTTTTTTATAACCGCACATAAACCCACCCTGGGCAGATCCCGTACGACCTTTCACGTAGGGGTAGTGCAATACGATACGATAATAATATTATAATACGATATATAAGTATTTTGCTGGGCAAGCAGTATTTTTGATGGGGAATGGGCATTTTTTTTCATTTGCAGTTAAATGCTTGTACCAATACAAATCTGTTTAGCTGCTAACGTGTTTTAAGCAAAAAAAATTCGAAATGAGGTTTTTGTTAATAACAGCAATTTTTCATTTTTGCGGCCTTGCACTTTGATTTTGTTAAAAAACCACTTGCTTCGCAGTAATTCACTGGAAGCCTTAAAAGTTCATAGGTTACCTCTACTTTGAAGATTGCTATCATATTCATTACATCATTAAATATTACTTCAGTCTGTGATTAAAAAATACAGAATTTATTGAAACTGGTAGCACTGAATTGATTTGTACGATTTAATTTTTGCTCTTCCAAATTCGTGTTATATTTTTCATGAAAATATGTACAGTAATTTACTGTTTAATATTACATAACAATCATCAGTACCTACCTATTCAAACAAGATTAGTGAAACCTCAAAATTCGTAGATACATTGCATACTTTTTTAACCGACTTCGAAAAAAGAAGGAAAGGTTTACTAATGTAGACAATTATTTAATAGGTAATATTGAACAGATCTTTGTCTTATAAGTAATTTGGCACCAATTGTCTTCAAATTCTACGATGAAATTTTAATCATTTCTTATATTACTTTTCAGTGCACAATTTTTGAAGTCGGTGCACTTTTTTTTAAAAGGTTAATAAAATTGAAGTCGTAGTTTAGCATTTTTATGTTTATTTCCAAAATGTGCGTTGTTTACGTTTTTCAAAATCAATTATTATAAAATAATTGTGACCTAGTCCAATTTATTTTAGCATTATTATCGCTTTTTAAAGAAATTTCCTTGCAACAGTTATTCAGCAATTCTTTAGTCTCTATGAAAGTTACGAGTTGGCGTTTTCAAATATTGTTTAAAAGTTTATTGTGGAGAAAACGTGAAAATTCTTCGTCTTTTGTGTTAAAATTTAACGCAAGTGGCGTGCGACGTGGGCGTTTTGTTGCGAAGGCGCCTTTCAAATAATATGGACTTCTTACAATGTCATAGATAATAATTATTGTTATTAAATAAAGTTTATGGAAAAAAATATTATTTAAAAAAAAATTTTAGGCTTACGATAAAAACCTAGTAGAATCTTTTTAATTTCATAGAGACTGCAGGGATCGTTTCCAGATTTTTCACGTACATTTTTTTTCCACGTTTTGCCTTACAACATCAATCAGCAAGTCTCTCTCTTTTAGCCGATGTTAGAAAAGAGGTGGATAAGCCTCATAATCCTACAAATCACTGTCTATCATATCTATCATCGCGCCTTGTATCCTGACATACCTACCTCTTTCGCTTCTTTTATATTCATCATACCTTTCATATATGCTCGGCGATTGTGTGTACTTTTAATATTTCCGTCGATCAATACATTTTTTATATGTTCAATAAGAGTACACCTAGGTCGTCCTCTGCCAGAATTTCCTTTCACTTCAGCCATATAAACCTTTTTAGTCAATCTTTCATCCTTCATTCTTTCAACGTGTTCAAACCAGCAGTGTAGGTAGAATACAGTGCATTTATTACATAAATATTGTAAAGAATTCAACAATAGATATAATTTGCAACCGGTTGTCCTTAAAGTGTCATAATAACGCCTACATTACCTCCGACATGGTAAAAATATGCAAAAGCTCCATATTTTACTGTTCTGTGAATACTAAAGGTAAATACGCTGATATGTTAGTAACGTGTACTAATCGTGTACTAAGACTATTACTACTAATACGGAACCCCTAAAAACGACTAAGAGTAAATAAAAGAAAAAAAACTGGCTATTTTATAGTTGTAAATTAATCTAAGATGTAAACTAATGGGGTGTTGACAGTAAAAGAAAATAAATACACAATAATATTTTTTATAGTCTATAACGTATAATCACTGTAAATAATATTTATTTATTTATTTATTTAATAAATCTATCTTTTTTAATATCGAAATGAAAAATCTTTAATTGATACTTCCGGTCACTTTTACGTCACATTCATGTAAATTTTAAATAAATAACCATAGAGTATTAACTAAGTTATTTTTATCTAATCTGTGACCATCATGTTATTGGATTCCATGAATGTGACGTTATCATCGCGCCCAGACCATTTTCGCGGAATTTTTAAAAAGAAAATTGATTTGTTAAATTAAAATACCTATATAAAAAATTCTAATAATTTTACTGGGTAGGTATAATAAACTTGCAGCTATAAAATTGTCATCACTCCTATTTGTAATGTTTTATTAAAAAAAAATATTTATCCGTCAAAAAATACGCAAACACAATTTGTTTTAATTCAGAAAAAAAAGTTTGCCTTCGAAATTCATGTTAGTTTGCGCGATAAGCATCAGATATTTTTCGTATAATAATAATGAATTATCTATTTTGAATCGGCTACATTTTTTTCTGTAAATAAATAAAAAACCTTAAATAACACATACGGCAATTAGCCCTCAATGCCATGACGGTTCTCTTTCCGCACAATGTCTATAAATAATGAACATAAAATTAATGTTAATAATTAAACAGACTTCAAATCACAATTCAATTAAGCAGCGTGCGTGACCAAAGTTAACGAAGTTTACGAGCCACTTCTTAATATAGACACGGGCAGCGAAAGAAATGTTCCGAATTTGGAGATACGACTCATGGCGGAGTCACTGGATAAAATTAAATTCATATTTTGAAATGTTCTTCGTGAACTAAGCACGAAAGGGATATGTCACGCGTTTAGATTAAATTCATGGTTCAAGTGAAAAGAGATGATGATCTAAAATTCTAAATCATTGCAACAGATACAATCTCTGAATTTCTTCCGGTGTTAAATTAATTTTTGTTGTTTATTATGAAGTACTTACTTACTTCTCAACTTGACCATACGTATTTCTATAATTTGCAAGATTTGATAAGTCGAATAGTATCCCTACTATTCAATTATAAGTACTTAAATTAATTCTTCCCTACTAGTACCTACATGTTGAACTAGGGAATTGTAAAGGAATTATATTTATATTGGGGCATCGGTGGTCGAGTGGGTAAAACGTCGGCTCACAACTAAGAAGACGCGAGTTCGATCTCCACATCTGACCATGTACCAATGGGTTTTTATAATAAAAAATCTATGTACATTATCCGACAAACTGTACAAAGAGACTTTTCCATCTACATACATCAACAGAGCTGGCCACTCGTTAGGTATAGCTTCAAAAATCTTCAGCTAATTGAGGAAGACTTTGTTCCCGGCATCTGTAAGGCAACCAGTGAAGAGAGATTTATATACATTGATATATTATATTCCATTTTAAGGTTTTATATAAATTACATTATGGTAAATTATAACTTTTGCTGGAATAACAAGTACTTATCCGAAATCACCCAGGAGGACTTAAGGCACAGACAATCAAATGGTATTTGCCCCTTTCGCCTCTATAAATATTCCTCACACCTCTCATCTCATGCGATAATAGATTTTAATGTTATTAAAAAATACATACAGCCAAACGGATATGCTGAATTTTATATTCAATAAGAAACACTTAACACGTGCTGCTTTGAATTTTATAGGCACACACTCAGACATATTAGATTTTATTTTTATCAGTTACACATATTTAAATGTAAGCGCCATTCAAGCAAGACGTATTTTCCAAATCGTTTTGTGCACAAACCGTTGAATAAATTAAAGTAGTTGCCACTCCGGGTCGCTTCAAGGACCTTCGAAGTTATTTTAACGAGAATTTTGCCACCTTGCAATGTTTGTTTAGCTTTAGATATGTATATTATGTAAATATTAGGTATTGACCAAGCGTTTGTCCTTTAAATTAACTTTTTATTGGTTTCCTTGATTTTTTTTTAGATATTTTGATCAAAAATGCTAGTTTTTATTGAAAAAAATATTGTTAAAGATCATTTGGCTTCGGTTTTATTAAAATTGTAAATAGTAGTTGCACAAAATAAGTCTTTATTTTGTGGTAGTTGTCAAGTTTGTGGATAAATCAGGTGCTTCGAAAGGCGTGCAAGTAATGAAAGATCAACTCATAAAGTGCAGCAACATATTCTGAGTTATTTGGGCAATTCAGTTATGTGTATATGTATATTTTTTATGTTTTTAGATCTGTGACATTTTAAAATCTTAGTAAAAATCTAGATTTGTTAAAGTAAATAAATTCTTTTTAGAACAAGGACCAATGATGTAACAGAGCATTTCTTGTTGAATAGGTATATAGGTATTAGATAATTCTTATCTATCTCTAATCCGGTCATACATCCTAACAAGACTAAGTCTTAGATATAGTGCCTACCTCGTTCAAAATGTAATATGTATGTTTAAATTGGTGCCCATAATGTTTCCGCATAATGTTTTGATGTCACTGCTCAGTGTTCACTCAATTCCTTAAACTTGGCCATACGTAATTTAGTTTCAAAATCATTTAACAAACATCAGATTAAATATATATATATATCCACATGATCGCTGTAAAAACGTGGAAATTAATTCAGATGTTCCGGAGCCTATTCTGGACAAACATCCAGCCAGATTTAGTACATATGTCCTTAAATATATTGAGCTGTCCAATTATCACACTATCCTTGTACTTTATGACGTAGGATACTTAAATTACGAGAATATTATCTTTAGTGATCATCAATCATCCTTTCATAGTTATAATAGTTTCGTCTAAAATGTCATACATTTCCTTGACATTGATTCTATTTTTTGCACCTAACCTAGCCACAATATTTTGACGACTATTTCTAAACGTAGTCAAAAAAGTCTTTATGTTGAATGGCAGTGAAAATTCTATTATACTTAATGTTCGAGTCATACAAGATTTAAATACTATAACCAAAGTTTACCGGCTGAACGGATTTTGATTAAATATGATGCAGAGAAAGACTCGTTATTTTTATCTCTTAAAAATAGGGCGAGAGGATTGTAAAAATATTATAGCTACGTGAAGATTTATTTCTTACAACTTCCACAAGACATTTATAGAGTAATATAAGAAAACTCCCATCTAAATGTATTTTACAAATACGGTCTGCATTAGCATTTCCTTCTAAAAACACCGCGAGAAATTATCGCTAATTTAAACACTTTACGTGCCATCTTTGGTCGTTTGTACTATGGGATTCTTTCACAATAAAATTTGCTCATTCAATCGATATTCAACCTTATTATTGCGGTTTTAAAGTCGATTATATATATAAATAGAGAACTTTAAAGATATTGCCGCAGGCCATACTGAATGCAAATCTGTCGCGTTCGACACAGATTCCTCCTATTCGATAATATTGAAAATAGTTATTGCATAAATGGTTGCAAACAAGTTGGTCCAAGTAGTGAATTAAATGACTGGTCGTGAGTCTAGTGACATATGTATGTGTCTAAAACATAAATAGAAGCATTTTGATTTTAGAGATACGAAATACTAGTTGATCTTGTTCACGAGTTCTTCGCTTCGATTTTCTCAACTACGAGCAAGTTGGTATAGAAAACGCAAAACGGACAAATCTTTCATTCAATATGAAATACTGAGACAGAACTATGATTAAACTAAACACGGTTTTGTGGTAATGGGAATATGTTTATGCTTTTGATACCCCTTTTCATCGCAACCCGCAAACATTGATTTTCATTGAAGTTCTAAAATAGTGCCGTAATTTTTAAGTTGACAATCGTGTTTAGGATTTTCCATACATTTAGAATTTAGGCATATAATTTAGAAAAATCTTACTATACCTACATTATTATTATTTAGCTCGCCCGTATTGTCATTTTGTCAATATAAAAAATACGGTCCGAATTGAGAACCTTCTCCTTCTTTTTTTGAAAGTCGGTTAAAAATTAATGAATTTCTGAAAAACTACTGAACTGATTTTCATCATATGTCTCTGACATAATGTCGAGAAATTATTATATTCTTAAAAAAATAAGTCGTCAAAATCGGTAGGAACATATTTCATCGAGATATAAAGTTTTATAATGTCTGTGTTTTCAAAATTTCTGAAAAACTAATGAACTAATTTCTATGAACTAGAAATGGGACCAATCCAGAAGAGTTATCTGTCGATTAAAAAATAAATAATCAAAATCGGTTAACAACTGGCGGCGTAATCGATGTTCATACATACATTTAAAAAACGGTCCGATTTGAGAACCTTCTCCTTCTTTTTTTAGAAGTCGGTTAAACCCATTACATGGTCGCTGAATTTTATTTCCTTCACAGGTTGCCTTACAGCTCCTGAAACCGTGTTATCGGTTCTAGGGTACCCAGCGGAAGACCATGTCGCTGAATATTTCAACAAAATGAATTTACTTCAGACAGACTCAAACTGTTATTTACGATGAAATCTTGTGCAAATAGTATTTAAATATTGGTACTTAACTATTAATTTTATAATGAGACACTTCAAATCTGACTAAACAACATATAAAATTGTATTGCTTAATGTACACATATAAATGCAAATTATATCACATATAACAAGTATCTATTTCTTCTTCAACATCATAAAATCAAAGGAGTGTCCGTATCTTTTGAACGATAAAGTCATTGCGAAATATTTATAATCTAAGCCTGTGTTTTCCAATTTCCGTCAAGTTATTTCTCAAGTTGCAATAGGTGGAATTTCGGCAATGATGGTTTTGAAATGAACTCAAAAACGATTGCGATGAAACTTAGCTCTTTAAAAACGCCGAATTCAGCCAGTTTTATAAAAGCTCAAATCTCAGTCTTATTAGGTACTGAAGATTATACGTAACTCAATTTACTCTCATCTCTCTAATGTACTTTATCAAGCCATTCAGAAGAAAAAAATATCTTCACGGGTTGCCTTACATCTCCTGGGAACCGTTGCCGGCCCCAGGGTACCCAGCGGAAGACAAAGTCTTCCTCACTTAGCCGAAGATTTTTTGAGGCTATATACCTAACGAGTGGCCAGCTCTGTTGAGGTATGTAGATGGAAAAGCCTCTTTGTACGGTTCGTCGGATAATGTACATAGATTTTTTATTATAAAAACCCATTGATACATGGTCAGATGTGGGGATCGAACCCGCGACCTCTCAGTTGTAAGCCGACGTTTTACCCACTCGACCACCATTGCTTTGTCTTACGAAACCTTAACATTATTTTATTTAAATAAAGCCTATATCCATCTGGGATAATGTAGCTTCATGACACTGAAATATTTTTTCAAATATGTCCAGTGGTTTTCGAGTTAGTATAATTCTTTCTTACAATTTTAGTACAAACTACCTGTTTCGATACTTTTGTTTTTAGCAAAAAATAGCGCGAAGTCGAAGCGGAACTTCAATAAAAATCTAAGAAAAGTTCTACATAACCATGAACCTGATGCTCTTCATTGTCTATTGTACGTATACCAACTAACTACAAATTGAGTTATCATGTTACGCCAGTATTACATTTGTCAATATTTGTTCAAATATCTTTTCGGCGTGGGAACGAGCTCTTACAGATTCCCTGCGCACCTGCCTTGCCTTATCTTGTGATTGTTTTAGATTATAGAAAAAGCCTCACCTACGTTTAATATCTGTGGTACACTGTTGTGTAAAATCTTATCTAAGAGCTCTTAGAAAATTTGGGACAAGTGCTTGTGTTGTACTTAATGATCTCAGTACGAAATGAGCACGGTGCTATGTTTTTAACCACATAATATTATAAATAACAATAGAAGCAGCAAGTTGAAAGAATGAAGGATGGAAGATTGACTAAAAAGTTTTATATGGCTGATGTGAAAGAAAATGCTGGCAGAGGAAGACCTAGGTGTACTTTTATTGAACATATAAAAAAAATATAGATAGATGGAAATATTAAAAGTACACACAATCGCCGAGCATGTATGAAAGGTATGATGAATATAAAAGAAGCGAAACAGGTATGTCAGGATCGTAACAAATGACATTAGATTGTCTCTGCCTACCCCTCTTGGGATGAAAGGCGTGATGATAGATAGATAGATAGAAAGTAGCAAGTGGGCGTTCCAGCGTAACCACAATGCGCTGCAGCATATATGTATATGATTTCCGCAAATCTACAGAATTGCCCATGAAACATAGCCCAAAAAATATATGTTTCAGTGAAAAAATGATAATCGCACAAATAATTTGTCAATAGCATCGTTAACTAGACTAGCTTTCACAATATTGTCATTACAGTACAAATATTTGGTTACGCGTATAAATAGGCTATCAAGTTACTTCTACTTTTATTTATAATGTTCTGTTTTTAACTAAGAATGTTTTATTATTATTATACATTAGTATGCGCATCTACTTTTTGGATAATAATAAAAATAAAATATTTATCCATGGAAACTATAATTCCTAGTTTTTACGTATGTATTTTCAATCAATAGGTATACTTAGACAGTGAAAATAAAATCTAAGTATTTTTTATGTCCCCACAAATCAGTCTCCATATAAAAAAAAAATCCACATTAAATAATAGTCAGTTCATTATACTATATAATCATGGAAGACTATTGCATAGATTGGCTAAAATAGACTATGAGACTAGGTATATTCTGTTTATTTGTGCTTTTATGTTTAAAGATTTCAAACTCCTTTTTTACAGGGTCCGTGGATGTCGGCTATCTTATATCTGTCAAATATATGGCAAATCTCTATTAATTCTAGAAAAAAATGTTTATTTATACAACATTTTCAACTCAAATTCTTGATAGTTATTATTTTAAATTGGATTAAGCCATATTTTTATTATTAAGACTTGTAAATAGCCATAGTTTTTAAAACGCAATAGCAATGTTTGTTTTAAAAACTACTAGGATTAATTGAGATTTGCCATATTTTTGACAGAAGTAATATGGCCTACAGACAGGACCGTCTATAAATCTAAGTGAGATATGCTAATTCAACGATATATGTCACTGTTTTTAGATCTTTTGTTTGTATGGATGTTTGCCCGGAATAGGCTCTGAAACGGCTGAATCAATATTGTTGAAATTTTTAGCGATCACCGCTGTTGGTATCTGAAATAAATAACTCAAATCTTACCTACTTAATATGTCTGTGATACAAAAATTAATACCAAAATATAAGTTATAATTTTCACAATCAGACAAATCACATTTAGAGGCTTTTCCATCTAAATAAACCTCAACAGAGTCACTCGTTAGGTATAGCCCCACAAATACCATCGGCTAAAAGAGGGAGATTTGGTCTTCCGCTTGCTACCCTGGGACCGTTACACGTGAAGAAAGAAAAAAAAAGTATAAGTTTGTTATTGCCATATTTGCAGATTTTTGTCTCTCTTTTTTTCCTTCACTGGTTGGGTTGCCTGTCTGTCTGTCCGTTTGTCACAGCCTTTTTTCTCCGGATCTACTGGAAGAAAAATGTTGAAACTTGGTACAAGTAGAGTTTCATGACCCAATTACGGACGTTTATTAGAAAACCCTCGCAACTCTCACGCAACTTGGCCAACTATTTTCTCTTCGTCTGTTTCAAACTCCCAATGTTTGTCCAGAATAGATTCCTAAAACGGCTGAATGGACTTTGATAAAACTTTTAGAGTATTTCAGTTGGTATTTACACTTTTAATCGGGTCTTTGATTCTATGCAAATTCCGAAGATATGTCTGTTTAATCGGGTCATGCATCAGCATTTGTATTCCCTGATCTGAGATCAGCATGTATCACTCGCGAAGCCCGGTTGGAAAGCTAGTATAAAATATATAATATTTATTGTCATATATTATATCCAACAGCTGTGATATTGCCTGTAATTTTCTATGTACATATTTATTGTCAGCGATTTATTTGCATCAATGCCTCCAGTAATAATGATAGAGTGGGCTGTGTTAGTCATATTCAAAACTGAGCAATTGTTGACATAGATTTTGATATTAATATTAACGCTGTGAGAGATGCCTACACACTGCTCGCTTTTACTTTCGATCGCAATGCTAGAATGTCGTTTGGTACACCGGTAAGGTAAAGTGTTAATTTTTGCAAGCGATGGGGATCTGTAGGGTGTAACTTTCATTTTTATCCATATTTACTTCACACGATTGTGTAAGCTGATAAGGACTAATAAATTTAAAATTTACAACTTTTATCATAAAATTCAGCGACTCTAGGAAAAGGGACTTTTGGTCTAAAATTCCAGTTTCACTTGAACCTTGAAAGTACATGCTGAACACTATGGTTTTTATAAAAGTTAATAACAATAATAAATCAATATTCGCATAGTTGAAATATTATTTTTAAGGTGCAAAGGTGAATATTTTATGTAGAATCGTTAACAATATTATAATGCATACCTATGGTATTATCCTCTATTAAGTATGCAAAATGTTTAGCGCTAAAATATCACGACAAGTGTTTTATGTATGGGATTAAACATTAATTTCCATATACGACATACGACACGATCTCTTCATTCTAATAAGATAAGAGGCAGGCATTAGGTAACTTTTTTGTTAAGGAATTACAAATTTTGCCTAATCTATAGACAGTTAAAACATATATCCAATATTTCTTTGTTTGGTCGTATTCTATAGATACAAAAACTACTGGACCGATTTGAAAAAATAATTATGCATTTGATAGCCCAATTCTCGGGGAAGGTCATTTAACATTACGCTACCTACCCAATGGGGTGAATTGTATTCCTAATACAATCAGCTAGCATATTATAAATATTAACTTTTCCATTTCATTTTAATAAAAGTCCTCAATTTGGCTTACGGAACCCCAAAAGTCAATCAAAGACGGGATTAAACGATGAAGTTGATTAATCCTTTTTTGTTGTCGTAAGAAGTTTTTATGATCTTAATTAATAGATCTAAAATACACACAATTCTTGCAAAATGTTTAATTACATCTTAAATATTTCGACATCACACGCTAAAGATGGAATGGAACTCGTCATGATGCAATTATTATTGATTTGATACATACACTGGATTATTTTTATAATTTCGATATAAAACATACATGCTTAGCTCAATGCTCTTGCTCATACTTCTATTTTAGTACCTTACCAAAATGCCATTGCATAATAATTAGCTTCAGTGGTGTGGCGTAGTACACAATTACTTGCGTGAGGAAATAACACGGTTCAGCGGTATACATTATGATTATTATCCTCGGGTCACGCCCCTGTCCGCTCCGATGGGTGAAGGGACTTGTCACTCGAGCAGATACTCAATATCTTACCTACTAATGATTCATAACTGCTGCACCTATCAAAACTGTAGTACGTTACATCCACTTAATTATTTCTCAACAAGGAAACCTGATCAGATATCACACATCGATCTGCATCCATAAAATTTTATGTGCTCTTGTTGTGCAGTGACATTATCCGTGAGCCATAGATTATAGTGTAACGGTGGTGACCTTAGAAAATGTCAAATCTTGTATGCGTCGGTTCGCGTGAGAGCGCTGCCACATCCTGACAATGTTCCACGTGCAAGGCTCCTTCGAACAATCCCTTCGCGGTGGGGATGAAATATCACCGTCAGGAAACAAAACTCTAGCGGCCTTAGCTAAAATACATAAACATTGTACCGGGAAAGCTCACGCTAATGGTTGTATAGACCATTCTCCGAAAGGTCACCAATTAAGCAAATCAGAATCAAACGCCAGTATACAATCAAAGAAGTCATTTAGGACAGAATGTATAATAGAAATCAAAGAACAAAAAAATCATAACGTCGTCAAGAATAATGATGTACCTTTTACTAAGAGCTTCAGTAATAGCACGAGCTCCTATGAAGGACATAGCGACACAGACTCTGAAAGTACTTTCAAGAGTAGATCGGAATCGACAAAAGCGGCTGACCCTTGTGAACGTTTATTCTCTCAGAACACGAAGGCATCATTAGCTAAAACCGCTAGAATGAGATATTCTGATGAGCCAGTGGTTACAAACTGGCAAGACGAAGTTGACGGTGACAAAACCAAACACAACTTCACTCGATCTCCTATACGAGCTAGTTTCAGAGAAAGAAAGACAGCTGTTGTGACTATCGAAGAAGTCAAATCTGATGGTTCCGCCAACGACGAAGAATTAGCAAATGCTGTACTGTTTAATGAAAAACGAAAGCCGCAGTTGACGACTAAGCCTGCGTTGATTCGTAAAAATTCTATTAACACAACCAATACGAAGAACGGCCTCAATGGTGTCAAACCACCATGGAGAGGATCAGGCAAGAACCCAGTTCTTTCCGAATCAAACTTCTCCCGATCTCCCTCACTTCGAGGCAGTATTAGGAAGAAAACTGGTAATAAAAAGGATGGTGTGCCGTGGAGGAGGCTCTATGAACTTTCCTTGTGGAGAAAGTGCGGAGTGAGCTTCGCTGCCGTCGGTTCTGATGTTGAAAGCGCCTTGCTGCGGCCCTGGAGCGAATGGTCATCACAGTCCACGCCACCCGACGACCAACACTTGGTAAGTCACACAAACGTCAATCATCTGTCTGCCTTGGGCTGCGTCTGATCTTTGCATTACGAGATAGCTCAGATAGCTAAGTCTCGACGTATATTTGCGTCTTCTACTGACGTATGTTGTGTTTATTATCCATTGTTAATCAAATAAGGGAAAAAGGAAATGGTGAGTGTGTACTTTGGTCAGTTCTAGTTTTTTTAGGATTCGCTATTTTTTGATATGTGTCACTTCTTGATACATAGTACTCGATTCGATGGAATATATTGCATAATTTTTAGTTCGAATTAAGATAATTACCGATTTTATACAGTCTGATGGATGTGAATTAGTTTTATTTTGTATTAAAAAAAAATCTTAGTCAATAGTATTTCAATGCATTTGTCAAGTGTACTCCTGCCCTAAGTGGCCAGTCCTTACCTGGTACGCTGGGTACGTTACCAATATTACCTATACTGATTTTCAAATCACGAATCTCATGTCTCGACAAATCTTACTAATTATCTTAAAGGTCATTATAATCTTCATTATGCGAGACTTCAGGCACTTTTACATTTACCGCCCAATTTCAATTATTATTGCGTCCACCGTCAATATGAATTGCCCACCATTTCAGGAACTTCCTTTCCACACATAATAACAGTTACATTTCTACTTATATACAAATATAAACTGGCTTGTATTAATAAAATTTTCGGTGTGCGATAATGCACCAATTTGATGTCATTCAGCCAATATTTTTACAGCTCGATCCATCATTAATCAATTTCCATTGCCCATCGTGCCTCTCCAAAGGTGTTTGTGTGTTCAATAATTGCATAATGAATGTTTCCCTTACAATCTAGGTGGTAATCCATATGAGGTAATATAGTTACAATTACAGATCGTTACCTGGCCCAGTAGCCACAGGGCAGTTGAAAGTGGGCGGCGCGTTCGTGAGCTTAGGGAAACACGATTTCTTCTCTGGTTACTTCCTTTGGACGCAACTTTTTTTACTACTGATCATTCGAATTCGCTTTCACTTGATGCAAATCTAACGACGGCTGATATAAAATCTGCTTTAATTAAAATTTTCGTACCTCGTACTTTAAATATAGGCTGAACTAAACTAACCTTAAAAATGTTATCTGATAAAAGAATAAGATCGACTTCTCTGTTGCTGGGACCGGTAAAATCTAGTTATGAACCTGTGAAGATAAATATTTCTATTGATCGTAGAGTCAAAATTTTACTTAATGTATTATTTACATTAATAAATGAACACTTATCGCTTTGACTTAGGTATTCTAAACAATGTCACATACTATTTTGTAGCCACATTTTTTATTATACATCTTTGTGCGACAGACAAATCACAGTACCCACGCTCCGACAAGTACTTTGTTTAATATACAAATCATTTGTATTCATCGTCGCGCGTACAAATTCAGTACACAAGGCTAAGCTAGGAAGCGTTGCATAATCCTTACAAGGCGATTTGTTCATGTACTTAGTTTAAAATATACTCGTAGTTGACTACTTCACGGGTGGCAATTTAAAGGTTTTCAAAATGTCAAAATTCTTTTTTAATTCACGGCCTCCGATGTGATCCACCTCGGTGTTTCTAATTTCTTCAGAACTCTATTTTATCTCGCCAAAGATAACAAAATCCATACAAATTCTCAGATCATAAAATTTACACAGATAAATACATCAATCAGAATGCCACGACAACAATTAGCAAGTATAAATGGTGAAAAAAGTTGATACTACTACATTACAGATTAGTTGCATGAAGGCATGTGAAAGTAATTAAAAAAACAATGCCAATTTAACTCGCGTAGGAGACGAATTATACAGGAGATTACGAAGGAATCTTAAATTCTCGTTTCGACATATCCATTGTTTCAAACGACAACGCGAAATTCCTTTAGGCTTAGCTGTGCAATCTTATTAGAACCCTATTTACATGACATGCGTTTTGGGTGTGGTCTTATGTATATTAAAGACAGATTTAACTAAGTAAAATACTAGCAACTCGCGGCTGGCTTCGCACGGGTACAATATGGGTTAACAACAATTTGAATACCTACATAAATACGTTTATAACTACTTATCTATTAGATATAGACGTATGCTATCGCGGACGTTTTTGTTGGTCATTTTAATTTACTTAATTCACATCATTTTGGTATATCTCAAACGGATTAGACAGCATACGCCTTGAAAACACGCTAGGGATCACTAACGCCCAATTTCTCAAAATCAAATATAAATGATAACAGTCAAAACCATACATGAACAAGAATTAATCTACAATCAGTAATAGTATAGATGCGAAAATGGGTTTGTTTGTTTGTTTGTCTCGAACTGTGCGAAAAGCTTGTATTTACATTATATAACTCTCACTCACCAATTAGTAGGTACATGATGATTAAAGAAGGATGTCAAGTACGAAGTTTGTCTCCTACACACATAACACTTCGTTGTGTAATCGGTTATCATAAAATCTAATTAGACACCCGCTTAAAATTGTTAATGTTAATTTTCATACGTTAACAATAGTTGAGAATTATTGAGTAAGCTATACTCTGATTTATGTGACAATCTATACACATTCATTGAAGTCTACAGTCTGTATTTCTGTACTTGTTTTATATGCTAAACAAACTTTGTATTCTTGGTTCTGCAAATGTAAAATAGGTTAGAAATAATAAGTATTATGTAAAGTATATACTAATAATAAAGCTGAAGACGCGCTAATCTCTGGAACTATCAGTCAGATTTGAAAAAAAATCTTTTTGCATTTAATAGCCCAATTCTGAAGTTGTATTCCCAATACAACGCGTACGAAGTCGCAGGCAACTACTAGTTGTTAATAATAATTATTTTAAGAATTTTAAATGACATCGATTTTTCATCGACCCCATCATCAGATCATGACCTGATGACCATGGGACCAACTGTGAAGTATACCCTTTCAAACAAAAAAGAAATTCTCCATATACCTGAAACGATACATAAAAAAAACATAAAAGTTTCCGATGAATTGAGAACCTCCTCCTTCTTTTGAAGTTCGGTTAATGAGACAAGTCTAGAAAAACTGACTGTCTAATTGTGATAATGGGTATTCATGAACTTTGTGCCCTCGCTGTATTTCCACGCCACAAGCTTACAAGGAGAAATGGGATGACTTGTCTTTCGCTGGGTACACTGCAAGCTTTTTTGTCCAGATTAGGCTTGATCTTCATTTATATTCACAATCTAATGTATTTTTAACCGAATTTCAAAAGAAGGAGGAGGTTCTCAATTCGTCGGAATCTTTTTTTTATGTCGTTCCCAGATTACTTAAAGACGCCTGGATAGATTTGGAATTTTTTTTTTGTTTGAAACGGTATAGTTTTCAGGTGGTCCCATGGTCATCAGGTCAGGATCTGATGATGGGATTCTGGAGAAATCGAGAACTCTTCAAATTTTATAGGTACACTTAAACGATTTTAGTATTTTTTTTATAATGTGACTTTTGCATGCTTTCGGAAAGCGCATTTTGGTTTTGAAGGCGGTTTTTCTTCATCAGAAGTTATTATTCATCAGTTTCGACGATGTAAAGTAATTTTCATATTTTATTTGGGCGATAAACTCATACGAAGGTCCTATTAGACCTATCTTCTCCCATAAAAATAACCGTGACAGCAACGGGAATCGAACCTGCGACTTTTATTAGACAAGGCGTGAATGGTACTAAAATATTTATTGAAGAAAGCCGTCCAAATGCAGCTTTTATGCAGTTGTTGCATTCAAAGATTTTATCCATTCGACAAGTGTTTACGTTAAATACTTAACATTCTAGATTTTACTCAAAGATAATTCTAGTACCACTTATTTACCTACGTGTACATCAATAGAATATTTACATAGTTATACTCTAGCTTTCCGCCCCGAGGAATTATAGTTACTGATCCGCTCCTTTTGGACGCAGCGTCAAAGCCTATAAAAATCCTCAATAAACGAGCTATATATCGCTAGAATATTTTTTTCAATCATATTGGTAGGTAGTTCCTGAAATTAACTCATTCAAATATAATTCTAATCAGCCTTCTATTTTATTTATTTATTTTTTATTTATCACACATTTATTCAGGTTAAAAATAACACAACTATGTAAAAAACCTTAAAATTAAATCTAAAAATTTAATAAAACTAAGTAAACCTAGTCCGCGTTTAATTGTGGCAAGAATACTTGCTCCATTTCCTCGCTGGATCGCGATGCTGATTCGTTGAGCGAGGAAAGAGCCAGCATTTCTTTTAATAATTTTTTTGGCTTTTGATTTAATTATATATTTCATTGTATTGTTTCAGGTAAGGCTACGTTTTTATTGATCGGTGAGACTGACATTTTTTTTTAAACTATTTCTAGCTAAAACAGGTAAACTGCAAAAGGAAGATTTGGAATAGAATGTCAACTTAGTTGTAAAAAAAATGCTTCCATTTATGTG
This sequence comes from Nemapogon koenigi, assembly GCA_963924495.1. Classification (NCBI taxonomy): domain Eukaryota; kingdom Metazoa; phylum Arthropoda; class Insecta; order Lepidoptera; family Tineidae; genus Nemapogon; species Nemapogon koenigi. The sequence goes on from OZ004648.1 coordinate 3,486,575, forward strand.
AATTGTAAAAAAAGAAAGCTATTTATCACGTAGGTACATTTTCAATTAGTGTAACTGATGTATGTATTAAAAAGTCTAAGTTCAAACTTGATGGTTCTGTAGAAAATATAAACACAAAAACACACCCTCACGCCTTTATACCTTATTAGTCCACTTTTAGCTAATTGTCCATATTGAACAGAACAGGTGGCAAGCCTGTTGCTGCCCTTAATGAACCAAGATGTGTCATTTCTTTATATATTTAGAAGAAGTGCGCACGCTTTAGATGCCCTCCGAAGCACGAGAAGTCGATTAAAGCACATATTCTTAAAGGAAATTAGTGCTTTGCATTTAAAAAAATAAATAACTTTTTGTAAATAAATAATGTGGCAATGAAAATTAAAAGACTCAATCTGGAATGCGAACGAAAAGCTTTTGGGTATTTTTGGAAAAGTAGCATAGCATTTTAGCATTATGGACTCGCAACCATGTTATGAAGAAAATTAACTTTTAAATGTATGAAAGATATGATGAATATAAAAGAAGCGAAAGAGGTATTTCAGGATCGTAAAAAAAGGCATTCGATTATCTCTGCCTACCTCTATTAGGATGAAAGGCATGATGATAGATATACAATGTTTCAAGTACCTTATTAGTATGGCGACACTAACAAATAAATAGATTCTTTGTGAATTAAAACAGTGCCAACTCCGCAAAACTTCTTACAGAACCCTAAATCCATTAACCGTATTGGAAAATCTCCTCATTCCTCGAAAGAATCCCGCAGTGAACGGGCCCTAGCACCTATTAAGGCGTACCTCAGTTAAATCAACACTTGTAATTGGCAACTTGAGATTGGTATCAACAGTTTATCTTACGATCCGTTACCTCGCTCTCTTGTCAATACTATCACTTTGATGAAGAGCTTAAGAGTGTAGTGTACCGCGTCCATGTCCATACAAACGGAGAAAACGTTTTACTACCCCTAAATATTATTTAATTTTAACGATTTTGTAATATGTTACTGACATAATGAAAAACTACGTACGTATTTTTTCCTTTTTTCAAAATTCGTAATAGGTCAAAAGTTATAAGCCCCTCAAATCTCGGTTTATTTGGTTCATAACTTGCTGGTAATAAACCGTCTGTATTTGAGAAACAAAGCAAAATTTCAAAAAAAGCAAAACGTACGTACGTAGATTATAATCTGCTAAAACGTTTGACACCAAAATTATAAGGTTTCGTTATAGTTTAGTAGGTGTAAATCGTTTTCGCCCAAAACGCAATTTTCAACGAAGAACATACCTACGAACACTCACGAGCTGCAGTGGTCTCTGTCGCACTGATGCCCGGGGGAAGAGTGCGCTTGAGACAGAATATGATTTTCTAAATACCTATTTCGCTGCGTACGCTGAGCTACACGATCCTCTTAAGCTAAGAAGATAAATAAAAAAATTACGTGAGTGAAACTTCTTAAAAAAGGGAGACACGGATAGCCTAAACTGTGTTTTAGATATATAATCTATAGCTCTCTTTCTCCTCTCTACATTATATCTTTTTTCTCTCTCCTGTAACGAAATGTGCCTTAACGTGACGCGTCCTTGAAATTTGACTCTCAATCTCAAACAAACAAACACCTTCACCGCCTGTATACCTTGTGGTGTGGCCAGAGAAAACAGTAACATTGTCCTCTGTTTGCCAGTTGTCCATATTAAACAGAACAGATAATAGAGGTGTAATAGTTATAAGACATATCGCTAGTGATAAAGTACAACCCGATGAAGATAATTAGGCCACGACTAGTATGACACCGCTTACTAACTTTGGCTCCATTTCGCGAGTTCAGTTTCAACGCATCCCATTATTAGATGCCATGTACTATACTCAATAAAAAATGTTACATATCCTATTAACGCAACGCATAATCATGGTATTCATATCTTGCAGTGTGGTGGCCCGATATCAATTTGAGCAAGTAACAAGCATGTCGGTACATTGAAAGACGCTAGATTTGTCTCTTCTTGAAAACAGTCTTTATTATTTTCTGAATGTATCGGCTTTTATGCCCTCCAAAGTACGCACGAAGATTACTAAAGCTGTCGGCCCAACGTTTTAAGCCCTAACCTCATAAATTTAATCATAATTATTTTTATACTTTTTTATTTAGAATTTATCTGCCTGAAATAAAACTTTTGAAAACATCTATATAATAATCAATTATCATTTAGATTTAATAAATTTTCCATTGTCAAAACCGTATCAAAATCCATCAAGAAAGTTGGGAGGTCTATCAATGCAATCTAATAGATAACTTTTTACGGATCGTTTACGATTCAAATGAATTTTCGTAGTTAGCTTATAAATGATGAATTCACATATTCACTTCCATGTTAAACCCACGCGTTTTAATTCCCATATGACGGAGGCATGCAACAATAAAATACATATAAATACAGTAAGCAAGGTCTCGGACGGTCCAAACGTAATTCTGGTAAAGTTTATTTCTAGAGAAGTAAAAAACACTTGTGATTTAATAAAAAATATGGCTCTACCTACCCCATTGTTATTGGTATTCATGAGGCGTGGACAGATATGACGATTCATATAATTTAAAAAACTAAATATTTAAAAAGTTTTTACACACAGTTGCCTATCACAGGTTAATTTATAATGTGTTTTCTTCTTAATATCAATGCATTTTGCAATGGATCAAAGGGTAATACTAAAACTGAGAGGATATTGATCCATTGAAATAACCCACACCTTCACGGCCATTTGCCAGTTGTCCATATTAAACAGAACATTGAAATAATGTATCAAAGTGGACCAATTAAGTAGAAAATCATAAAGTGGCTCATTTTTCTGCCCTACAAATATAATAAATTTTCTTTTGACGAGAAATATAGAAATAATCTGTAGTTGAATTCTACATCATGTCATGGCGACCAACGCACGCGTCTCGTCGTAACGTGATGGGGAATCCAGTTTAATCCCGTCCGCGCGCATATCAAGGTCGGCGGGAACATCTTACTTATCGATTAATCGGCATATTGTTACTGTAACGTCTATAATATAATTCCCGGCAAATATGTCATCTACTGCGCAGTACAAATACCTATTTATTGTAAGATTTTGTACTGCTCAGTAAGTGACAGATGTTCTAGTTAATTGCCGGTACCTATACTTGACATTGGTTGGCGGAATTATCAAAACCTTGTTGGAGCCATAATAAAAAAAAATAGAATAGAATCTTTAGTTAAATATTTTATTTGAGCTATTATTTACTAAATGGGTCATATTTCGTGTTTTAATTTTATCGTATTTTGCTTTCTGTAATTTCTGGAGTCTCGCACACTGTATAAACATCTACTTACAAAAGGCCATTGGTACGAAATTGCCACCTACACCCACGCGTTGCGTTTTGGAACCAGAATTTAGGCGCGTTTTACAACTTATACAGGCCCATGTCGTAAGTCTTGGCTAAATTTATAATGTACCTAATATTTATGTTAGCTATATGACACAGTTTGAAAATGTATGAGAGCAATTTTCAACAAAATATAAAGTAGGCCACTAAAATGAATGAATGATTTTAGAGTTTGCACACAGAGTTATTTTACTGTGGCGGCTTATTTGTTCTTAGTGTTGACATAATTCTGTAGGCATTTATTTTATTAATTTATCTTTTTTCTGGTAACGAAAAGCACAGACTCAATGTGCAATGAACGCTCGGGTCCTTTTTTGAGCTCAAAATCCTGTTGAGCGACGGTTTCATAGAGTCCTTTCGACCTCAAATGCCCTCAACTGACCTGGCCGTTCTTTAGGTAGCCTCAGTAAATATTTATCATCGGCATGATCTTTATCTCTCAATAGCTTTTGCCCGCGAGTTCACCCGCGTTCTCCATTTAAGTATAACAAAATAAAAGAATAATCCCGTGGCCGTTGTAAACACTTTATTGCATCCAAATATTTTTTTTTTATAAATACCTAAAATATTAATATTTGCGGTATAATAAGTAGCCTCTGATCACTTCTTTAAGGCTCCTATATCCATATTTTTTCTGGGATAAACTATTCCCAATTTCTCTGTAAATAATCCACCTGTGTCACTGTAATTTAGCATATAGATACTGTTATTTGTTGTTATTTTCTCAATGGATTTTTTGAACAGGAAATATGGGTGGTTAAACTTTGCCCCCGTTTTCTCTTTCATAATAATATCACAAAGCTATTATAATTTATTATTATTTTGAATTTTCAATAAGCTACAAAAAAAACCCAAGACGTTTAATTGAAGGGTAATGGTATAACAGTGCTTTTAGAAAAATTAAGAGCTTTGTGATAGATTATGAAAGAGAAAACAGAGGCAAAATATTCCTTTATTTTACTACTCATATTTCCTATTCAATAAAACCAATTGAAAAAATAACGACTAATTCACTTAGATATATTGAATAAGTAACTATAATATGCTAAATTACAGTGACACAGGTGGATTATTTACAGAGAAATTGGGAATAGTAATATCCCCATACAAATTATGGGGATAGAATTTCATCGAAATCCGTTCAATCGTTTGATTGAGCAACACCCACGTTTACATTTTTAATATTATATAAGCAGTATAGAAATGGCAATGCACAACAATCCAACGACTGAGAGTAAAAGGGAAAGTTTTATATATCCCAATCTATTAAATATTTTCATTAGCGCGATACAGGTTTCAGTATTGAGACAGTAGCGACATCTACCGATGAGCCACCACATTAGGAATAAAATCATTATACATAGAAGTTTACCCCTCGTATGATCGTTTATTGAACTCTATACGATAAAGTCGTGCGTTATATCATGTCGATAAACTGTATGTAACCGGCCACTGTTTTATTTTAAGCACAATGTTGATGCACACCAGAGTTGCCGGATACTTTTACTATTTTATTTTTGTTTTGACAGTTTTATTTTTTCCTATCTGTCAAAAGACAGTGTTTCTAGACTATAAAAATAGTATTATCTGTAGATGTGTTACCACATTTTGGTTGAACGCTAACACTTTCTTTAATAATCTTTCCCAACTCCCATATTCTAGAGCAAAATCGTTTTTAGTGTGTGGAAATGTATAAAATACCGAATCATTAGAGGTATATTTCATTAATGAACGGGCAAAAAAAAAAGTGGGTCCAAGCATGTATGGAAAATGGGCATTGTCCTTTCGTCTCATACAGAAAACCATAGTAAAAAACGGCATAGACAATTTGACAGAGGCTTAGTGAATGCCAAAACAAGCAATTGTCGACTCGATAACCGCATCGAGTCGATAACCATAATAAAACCATAGATAGAGGACGGCCGCTGCAGTCATTGAGTCTAGTTCTCAAACAAACAATATTCTTCTAATAGGTAACAAATAATATTATTTTGATAAACAAACAAATTAAAACTATAACTTTATAAGTAACTAGTATTCTGCCCCGGCTTCGCCCGTGGATATTTTCGACCAAAATAAAATATAGCCTATGTCACTCAAAGATATCGTAGCTATTCTATTCGTAAAATTCGCTTCACACTGGTACAATATGGGTTTACAACAAATTTAATACCTACATAAATACGGTTATATATATGCTACCGCAGACTTTCTTGTACATACTTTAATAAATTATTTCCTACATCATTTTGTTATATCTCTGACGGATTAGACAGCATACACCCATAGAGTACTAAGCCTATGGAGGGGCCATAGACGGGCTTCCCCTTTCGCCAATTTTTCCCCCTTTGACCAGTTATACTGACCAATGTGCGCAGTAATAAGTTACCTTAGATTTCGTTGGTATCGTTTTGTGTCGCGAAACAGCGCTCTAAGAAAATAGTTAATTTTAATGTTTTAAACGGGAAAGGCGATCTAGGGCGTCAATCTTAGTGTTTCCAATCATTAATTATAATTATTATGTTTGTATTTTAACATAATCATCATATAACGTAAAATCCGTTGCGACAATAAAACGACAGAAAAATACATTGGTACAGGGGCTAGTACTAGGCGTTTACCTCCCCCCCCGCCAAAAGTGGCAGAAAAATTTGTTCGATGATTTATACCCTTCACGTCTCCTTTGGTAAATGCTCAAAGCATACACCATGAAAAGGCCACTCTACAAGGTATAAAGGCATTTGATGGTGTGTCCGTTGCGTTAATCATTCGCATCTGGCAGCTCTGTGCGGAGTGCATTATATGCATGCATCAAACACGGAACTACTAGTTTTAGCTTCAAAGTAATTTGGGTTAAGAAGATATTTCTTCATTAGTGTTATCTTAGCCATACTATGGTCTGTTGTTATTGCCAGATATTTTGTTATTTTGAAAGTAGGTAAAAGGTTCATCTTCACGGCCAATCACGGCCTTTATACCTTGCGGTATGACCAGACCAGGTAACACTGTCCACTTGACGCTAATATTTTACCAATATTTGGAATGGACCTTCAGGGTGGACATATGGGTGCAGACCAATTTTTTATGATTTAAAAAACGTCACCAAACATTGCTATCTCAGGCGTTACGGTATATTCAATTTCCACGCGGGTGAAACCGCGGGCAAAAGCTAGTGTTCAATTAATTATATAGATACACCTAAGTCGACCTCTGCCAGCATTTCATTTCGTTTCTGCAATATAAATCTGTTTAGTCAATATTTTATCATTTATTCTATCTAATCTTCATTTTAGTCACAACATCATCTTTCATTTTATAATATTTATAGTAAGATCAAAATATACTACTTAAATAAATGTCTTTCATCTAATAGATTTATTAACTATACCTTTCATGTATAGGCACCTTTTTAAACTTGTTATGGGAATCGATTTAAATATAAACAAATCATTAAGTATTCAACTCGCGTGTTGGATTTCCGGACTCTGGCATTTCCGACGTCTTTAAATATCTAACTGTATTAACCGTTCAAAAAATGCTACTATTTTACTTTTAAAATTTCTTCACGGGTTGCTTTACAGCTCCCGGGAACCGTTGCTGGCCCCAGGGGTACCCAGTGAAAGATAAAGTCTACCTCACTTAGCCGAAGATTTTTTTTTGAAGCTATACCTAACGAGTGGCCAGCTCTGTTGAGGTATGTAGATGGAAAAGCCTCTTAGTACGGTTTGTCGGATAATGTACATTGTGTTTAATGCATCGTTCTTCGGATTACGGTTGTATATGACCTGTAGTAGAGCGACTACGATTCACCGATACACGTATTTTAGAGCAAAAAAAATCGGAACGCGTCCGAACTCGCCATTCCTGTGCGCTGTCTATGGATGTCATTGTGACATTTCGTGTTTACCGATACGCAATAAATGTTTTTTGTCTCCTCGTTTTCATTTTAGATTACTAAATAATATAGTCATGGGAAAGAGAAAATCCGAAGAAATTCTCAAGAACCGACGGGAAAAAATAAAAAGAACCCGAATTCGGGTGCTGAGTTCGTCGAGTTCAGACTCGAGCGACGAAGGTATTAGTCTCATTATTTTTTCAAGTTTTTTCAAGATTCTGATTCACATAAAACATAGCTGAGAGCAACCCCGGAGGTTGTTTCCTTTTATGTTGTGATCGGGAGGTGTTTACCTGTTTTGTTGTGATTAAAACTTGATTGAGTGCAATCCGTGAGGTTGTTTCCTTTCATGTACACAACAAAGTTTCAAATAGATTGAGTGCAATCCCAGAGGTTGTTTCCTTTCATGTTCAACAGAATATCAAACAGATTGAGTGCAACCCCAGAGGTTGTTTCCTTTCAAGTTGTCAAAGTCTTCTCCATCTTTAGATGATTATACATGGTTTATGTTCATAAAAACAACGTTCTCTTACAGAAAATGTGACTCCCACCAGGAAGCGGCAGGAACCAACATCCACTGATATAAATGAGCCCCAGCTGTCAGAAGATATTTTGGCTCTTTTGGGAGCCGATCCGGACTCGGATCAACTATTTGGCTCTGACCTGCATTCAAAAATAAGTTCCAGGTGGCAGAATATTTTAAATAAGGGGCTTGATTCAAAACAAAAAGAAGACTTAATAAAGAAAAATTTGCCACCAGGCAATTTAAGGTGGTTAAAAGCACCAGCCTTGAATTGTGAAATCAAGGCAGCTGTAGCAGAGAGTACCCAGAAGCGGGACTCTATTCTTTTGAACAACCAAACCCAGCTGGGAGCGGCTATTTCAGCAGTTGGTCGAGCGCTATCGCTTGCATTAGTGCAGGAGAAATCATCAAATAATATTATAGAATATTTAATGGATGCCGGAAGGCTCTTGTGTGACCTTCATAAAGAAAACACAGACACCCGAAGAAATCTGGTCAGCCAATCTTTAAATAAAATAACTAAAGATGTGCTAAAAACCAGCAGCAGGGACAATCTGCTTTTCGGGGAAGGGTTACCGGAAAAATTGAAGTCTGCCAAAGCGGTCAACAAATCTATCAACGAACTAAAAAATGCACCTGGGCCACAAAAAACTACTAACAAGTTTAAAAAATCCTTTTTCGCATTACCCGAACCTGCAAAAAACTGGAAGCGCCCGCCTCAACGCTTCCGGAGGGAACAGAATGCAGGCGGGCGTCAAAAAGTAAACCAGAGAGAGAGACCCCGCCAACAGCGGTATCCTCCCCCCAGGCGTTAATTGAGGTAAGAATTGGTGGCAGATTAAGTCAGTATCTAGACACTTGGAAAAGTATTACTCGAGATCCTGTAATCCTTTCCTGGATCAAGGGATACAGAATACCCTTTATAACCAAGGTTATTCAATCACAAATTCCTTTGAACCAACCTGGTTCTATTTCTGAATATTTTTGCATAAAGGCTGAAATTAAAAAATTATTGCAAAAGGGAGCTATTTCTGAATGCTCACCATGTCCAGGACAGTTTCTTTCAAAAATATTCTTAATAAATAAACCAAATGGAGAAAAAAGAATGATCCTCAATCTTAAAAAGTTGAATGAGTTCATTGATACTGATCATTTTAAGTTAGAGGACCTGCGAACCGCACTAAACTTAATAACAAAAAACTGCTATATGTCTTGTATCGACTTAAAAGATGCATATTTTTTAGTAAAAATTCATAAATTGGATCAAAAATATCTTAGATTTCAGTTCGGGTCAAAATTGTATGAATTTAAAGTTCTACCTTTTGGGCTAAATGTTGCACCATATGTTTATACAAAATTAATGAAACCAGTAATGAAATTCCTCAGATCAAAACAATTGTTATCTGTAGTGTACCTCGATGATTGGCTTCTCCTAGGTGACACCTATGATGAATGTTTACTAAATTTAAAGGAAACAGTAAATCTTCTTGAATCACTTGGGTTTATTATAAATATGCAAAAAAGTACATTCAAGCCTAGTATGAATTGTAAATTTATTGGTTTCTTATTAAATTCAAAAGATATGGTAGTCCAATTGCCTAATGAAAAGAGACTTGTTTTAAAAGAAAAAATAGAAAGATTTCAAAAAATTAAAAAATGCACAATAAGACAGTTTGCTCAATTTGTAGGTAACCTAACTTCAGTATGTCCAGCTATAGCATATGGATGGGCACATACTAAGAAATTTGAAAGAACAAAATATTTGGAATTAAAGAAAAATAACTATGATTATGATAAAACTATGAGTTTGCCAAAAAAGTTAATGGAAGAATTTCTTTGGTGGTTACACAATATTACATGTTCGGTTAACCCAATAAGACATTTAAATTTTATTATTGAAATATTTACTGATTCTTCAAAAACAGGATGGGGGGCATCATGTGGGGACCAAAGGGCTAGTGGTGCCTGGACTATTTCAGAAAAACTTTTCCATATTAATTATTTAGAATTACAGGCAGCCTTATTTGCTATAAAAATATTTACTAAGGACCTGTTTAACTGTGAGATACTTTTACGGTGTGACAACACAACTGCAGTAGCATACATAAATAGAATGGGGGGAACTAAGCATGCTCATCTAAATAAACTTGCACAAGACATATGGAATTGGTGTGAAGAAAAAAGACTGTTTGTTTTTGCATCCTATATAGCATCAGAAGACAACTATCTTGCTGATGCAGAGTCAAGAAGAGTACATAGGGATACAGAATGGGAACTCGAGGACTCTGCTTTTGATATCATTGTAAAGAAATTTGGCCAACCGACTATTGATCTTTTTGCAAGCAGAAATAATAATAAGTGCCCTTGTTTTGTATCATGGCAAAGAGATCCAGGTGCAGTAGCAACTGATGCATTCACTATTTCATGGAGTCACTTGCAATTCTATGCCTTCCCTCCCTTTAGTATGATTTTAAAATGCCTCAGAAAAATTATTAATGATAGGGCATCTGGAATAGTGGTAGTTCCTTTCTGGAATAATCAACCATGGTTCCCATTGTTTAATAAGTTACTTGTTTCTGATTTAATAACATTCAATCCTTCTGAATCCTTACTGTCATCTACTTCCAGGGAGAGCCACAAACTGCACCGGAACCTTTCACTGGTGGCAGGAATTTTATGCGGCAAGCATTGTTAAAAAAAGGGACCCCTTCTACAGCGCTAGATGTAATGTGTGCTTCTATTGCAAAGAGTACATTCAAACAATATGAAGTATGCTGGCGCCAATGGTATTATTTTTCAATTACTAATAAATCTGATCCATTCCAGCCTTCAGTACCAAATGTTCTGACATACTTAACAAACTTATTTGAAGGAGGTGCAAAATATGGCACTCTGAACTCTCATCGTTCAGCTATATCCCTTATAGGAGGATCAGATATTGGTGAAAATAGTTCAATTAAAAGATTTTTGAAGGGTGCTTATAGAATTAGACCATCTTTACCAAAATATGACTCTACTTGGAATCCGTCAGTTGTTTTAGATTACTTGAGTAAAAAGTATCCCAATGAAAACTTATCTTTGCAAGAATTGTCAAAAAAGTTGGTAGTTCTCATTGCTTTAGTTACTGCACATAGAGTCCAGACCCTGTCTTTGATAAAAATTCAGAATGTAGAAATTTATCCAGACAAGATAAACATAAAAATTCCAGATTTGATAAAAACTTCCAAACCAAATAGTTTACAACCAAATCTTTTATTACCTTTTTATGTAGAAAGACCACAAATATGTCCAGCAAAAACTCTTTTAGATTACATTAATGCAACTAAATTAATTAGGGGTGGTGAAGACAAACTATTCATTAGTTTCAAGAAACCTCATGCTTTTGTGACACCACAGACCATTAGCAAATGGATTAAAAATGTATTACAGGAGAGTGGGGTTGACATAAAGGTATTCACAGCTCATAGCACCAGGCATGCTGCCACATCATCTGCCCATAAGGCAGGTGTTTGTATTGATACAATCAGAAAATCAGCAGGCTGGGGCGACTCGTCCCTTGTCTTTGCTCGCTTTTATAATAGAGAAGTTATATCAGAACCTAGAGATATTTTTGCTAAAGCAATATTAAACTTTTGACTTATGATTGTGATCATGCAAGTAAAATTTTTAATTTTTAATATAAATGTATAAATAATAGTACTTTTTTAACTAATTTTATGACAAAAACAGGCAAGGCTGTATTCTATTCTACCCTTAATTGTAATGTAGCAATAATAAAACACAGATTGTTTAATATTCAGTTATTTATTTCAACATTGTTATCTCTAAACATCTACAGGTCATATACAACCGTAATCCGAAGAACGATGCATTAAACACAATTAATAATCAAACGAACTTACCTGTATGTGAAGTTCGATTGTAATTGTGTGATATGCATCGTTCGAGGATTACAGAGTCCCACCCAAAAAAAAAAAAAAAAAAAAAAAAAAAAAAAATTGTTAAGTTAAGATTGCCCTTTGCCCTAATAAAAATGTGAAATAAATAATTCTAACTCTAAACTAAATGACATCCATAGACAGCGCACAGGAATGGCGAGTTCGGACGCGTTCCGATTTTTTTTGCTCTAAAATACGTGTATCGGTGAATCGTAGTCGCTCTACTACAGGTCATATACAACCGTAATCCTCGAACGATGCATATCACACAATTACAATCGAACTTCACATACAGGTAAGTTCGTTTGATTATTAATAGATTTTTTATTATAAAAACCCATTGGTACATGGTCGGATGTGGGGATCGAACCCGCGACTTCTCAGTTGTGAGCCGACGTTTTACCCACTTTAAGTTAGTAAAATAATTCGTCTAACCTTCATTATTGTGGAAAATCTTTTTGTTACACTTAAAAATGATCTGATCTATCACGTCTCTTATCCCATCTTATTCACAAGTCACTTGGATGGCAGAAATCATGCACAGTAAATGCGAAAGAGGTATGTCTGGATCATATAGCAAATGGCTATCGATTGTCTGTCTACCTCTTTTGGGATAAAGGCGTGATGATAGATAGATAAGGGCCCATACTAACTTTCCATCCTCTATTATACCCCCTAGAGCAGTGTTTCTCAAAGTGGGCGATAACGCCCCCTTGTGGGCGCTGGAGGCCTAGAGGGGGGCGGTAAGGGGCCCAGAAAAACTAATATAGCACACTATATAATATAAATTAAAGTAATGAATTTCATTGTGATTTTTAAAATGTGGTAAAGTAAAAAAAATGGGGGGCGCTGAAAAATAATTGGTTTTCAAAGTGAGCGGTAGACAAAATATGTTTGAGAACCTATGCCCTAGAGGGTTTGAAAAAAATGTATGTCCTTCCCTAGGGTTCAAGCTCAAATATCAAACTCTATATATGTACAAAGTTTTAACCTTTTTTGTCCAGTAGATTCGAAGAAAGTAAGCTGTGACAGACGGACAGGGTTTCCGTATTTTCATTGAAGATGTACGACGGAACCCTAAAAAGAGCCAATGCCGGCTTTACATGCCAAAAAATCCACTAAAAATTGGTGTGTGATGGTGCTTTAGCTTCTAGAATCTTTAAGAATTACAGCTCCCCTATAGCCGGCACCTTAACCACGATTTTTTTCTACAAATCAGACGCATAGATTTTATATTAGTTTAGTTACATGGGCACGTATTTCTGTATCCTTTTTGATTATCGTTTTATTCTGAGCACGAGCGGTCGGCAAAGCGCGCCACACCGACCGCTTAGTTTTATTATTATTAGATGCGATAACGTGTCAACACCAGCATCTTATAAACGGGCGGGTAAATAAACACGTGTAATAATATTTGTTAACAAAGCACAAAATAAAAGCTTTTATGGAATTAAACATTAAATTATACCTTTATACTTCAAACTTTATAAAGGACTAGGTTTCCGCTCCCGGCTTCGCTCGTGGACATTTTCGTACAAAATAAAATATGCCCTATAGCACTCATAGATAATGGCTTGCCGGCACTACCTCTACCCCTACCCCTACCCCTAACCCTAACCCTACCCCTACCCCTAACCCTAACCCTAACCCTAACCCTAACCCTACCCCTACCCCTAACCCTACCCCTACTCCCTACCACTACCACTAACTTTGGATATTTTTGGATTTGGCCCGTACTTACTTCCAACACTTAGAGGGGGTGGATTAAAAAAAAGGAGCCTATGTCTTTCCCTAGGGTTCAAGCTATCTCCGTATCAAATTTCATCAACATCGGTTCAGTGGTTTAGCCGTGAAAGGGCAACACACAGACAGACAGAGTTACTTTCGCATTTATAATATTAGAGAGATCATAGCGAGATTAGAGATATCGTAGCTTTTCGTGAAAGAATTTTTAGTATATCCAAACATACAAATTTTACCTCTTTATAATATTAGTATAGACTAGCTTTTTGCCCCGGCTTCGCCCGTGCAATTTATCCCGTAGAAACTCTGGAACTAAATTCTAGCCTATATCACTCTCCGGACCTCCATCTACCTTTGTGCAAAAAAATCACTTCAATCCGTTGTTCCGTTTTGGCGTGAAAGAAGGACAACCAAACAAATAATATTCTAGGAAGTTAGGATATTCAATCCTATTAACTATAGACTCAGCTGAGTTTAATGTCAGGTTATCTGTTCTGCTAAATGTGTACATTATTACCGGTGTAGCAGGTCATGCTGCATGTTATACCAAATCAAATCCCTTTAAAAAAAACGACAGCATTGCATAAAATTAAGTTAAATGTAGAAAATAATGATCTTATTTCTCCGGCCTTATCCCATGTTTAATTGGGGTCGGCTCTCCCAATCGCTTTTCGCCAGCTCGATCTATTCCGGGTCGTCAGTGGGTCTAGTTCTAGGGCTTTGAGGTCATTATTGATTGCTGAAAGCCATGAGAGTCGGAGTCTGCCGCGGTGTCTCGGTCCTGACTCAATGTCCAGAAGAATGCTGTATATCCTCAAGGGTTATTGAAAAGCCATAACATATCACTTGAACAGCTGAACGATCTGGATGAATTTTTTACCCGGAAAAATGTATTATTCCTGTGGTATAGATTTGTTTTTGTTTTTCACGGGATCGACATGATTTTTTGCATAGTGGTAGTTTAGAGGTCAGAGAATGACATATACTAATTTTTATACCGCGAAAGCGAGCGGGGGAGGGGCAAATTACAGCCACCCGTGGATGTGTTTTTTTATCTATTTCCACGCGGGTGAAACCGGTTTTTTAATAATTATAAGCAAAATTTCGTAAGAGGTAGTATTAGAGGTTTGTGATCAGATTTTCTAGAAAAGTTTGCAATTTTTTTATTCAAGTGAGACACACACCTGATAGATACTACAAGTAGACTAGGTATAATTGCTAAATGACTACACCTTAAAATTAGACGATATTTATTTTTCTCATATATTGAGAGACTTGCCGTAAAGTGGCTACATAATTCCACATCGTGACATAGATTCCCTAACCTAGACACTATAAATTAAAGATATTTTCCTAACGAGATCTTGTTAGTTAAGCGTTGTTGAATTCTTTTGATGAACATTAAATATTTAATTGGATTCGATAGAGTATTTATTGCTTTAACATGTGCTGCGAACAACTAGAGATCCAATTCCGTCTTAAGTGGTTAAGTGTCATGCAGACAAATGCCTTCAACCTCAATTACGTAATTTAGAGAAAATGGCAAATGAAAATATCGATAATAACAACACACACCTTCACGGCCTTTATATTTTGCAGTGTGGCCGGTAACAATGTCCACTTTTTGCCAGTTGTCCATATTGAACAGAACATCACATGATTATTCTATACAAACAATTAACATGAAGGTGCGTCAGTGGCCGAGTGGTTAAGGCGTCTGGTATTAACTAGGCAGGCCACGGGTTCAATCTCGGATCCCGGCCATGTACCAATACGTTTTTTATAATTAAAAACTTATGTACATAATAGACTACACTTAGAGGCTTTTCCATCTCATACCTCAACAGAACTGGCCACTCGTTAGGTATAGCCTCACAAATACCATCGGCTAAAAAGGTAGTATTGTTCTTCCGCTGGGTACCCTGGGACCGTAACACGGTTTCAGGAGCTGCAAGGCAACCCGTGAAGAAAAAAAAAACATTATAATTTAAGTTAAATTAAACAATAAATAAAACTTTACCTACGCAGACCACGGTTCGATCCTGGCCAATCGTTTTTTTTCCGCTGGGTACCCTGGGGCCATTAACACAGTTCCGGGAGCCGTAAGGCAACCCGTAATATATTTTCTGTCTGTATGTTCCAAAGTTATTTGTCCAAAATGGCCTCCAAAATTCTTATCTAGAACTAAAATTTGGATGGTTGTTTAAATTTTGAAAATTGTTTGTTCATTAATCTATGCCTTGTTATGTCGCTCAGAAAATTCCCTGGTATGTTCCAAATATGCTGCACTTCCTCTACCTACAGAGCACAGATCTTTGAAGTTCTGTGCTACAGTCAAGATATTTTCTTTCGTTGAGTTATTATTAGTAACAAGCCGACAGAATAAAGAGTAAATCGTCCCACGACATCGAATTCACTGATTTATTGATATGCGTTAGGAAATGACCGAATTTATGATTATATTCCCTGGTTTAGAAGAAATTACGATAGGATGTGTCAAATGTGTTGCCTAATCCGAAATATAGACATTAAAAAGTTTATGCGTGTTTTTGTCGGTCGACCGCCTAGGATGCGTCTCTATTCGTTACTTTCGAGCTATGATATGGCGTATGGTGTATGATGACCATACACCAGTAACAGTGTCTACTTTTTGCCAGTTGTCCATATTGAATAGAACATTGCAGTTGGCAAGCCTGTTGCTGCACTTAATGGACATACTTCTATAACAAACTTAAAAATATATCAGTTATTTTTGTCTTTGTCTTCTGCTGGGTACCCTGGGGCCGGCAACGGTTCCCGGAAGCTGTAAAGCAACCCGTGAAGTTTTTTTTAGCATTTTTTTTTGGAACGAGTGGGAATTCAACCCCCGGCACCTCCCGATTTCAAAATACCGCTCTATCAATTACGCTATCCGACTCCTTTGATTCTATATCATACCTATTCGAATCATGGAAAATTGGTGTTATTTCAAATGTGTGATATTCTTATCAGATGTGTCAGATTAGAGCCTTTGGCATTTGCTAGTATATCAACAATATAAAAGAAATTCAAACTAAAGACAGCCGCGTTCACTTAGTGTCTTAAGCGGCATAATTACGGAATTTCACTGCAGGGGACAAGGCCTCAAACGATAGAAACGTATCTTGTGGCCAGTTGGTTCAAATAAGTATGGAAACTTGCTCCGTGACCATACCTAAACGAGAACGCATGTGTGACTCATATAATGTAAAGAGTTATTTGAAATTAAAAGTATTTCAACGACCTTATGTGCGAACGAAGTGATGATTTTCCGTAGAAGTAAATCTTGGGGATGAAATAAAAGCATATAGTTTAACTAAGATTAATGAAGTTGAATATGAAAATTAAATGATGTGCCCCCCCCCCCCCTCCATTTCCAAAAGATTTGTCAAATATTTTTGTCATTTCTATAATCCCGAATTACTTAACTTTGAAGCGCCTTTCAGAAGGTGTGAAGTTTTTACGTAAAAAGTGACCGGGTTAGTTCATAACTTTTAGGTTAATCCTTTTTTGAAGAAAACTATTGTTTAGGTTATAAATGGGTTTCATTGGTAATCAAAATAGGCTCAACTCCCGGCGTAGGTAGAGTGCTTATAAAAAATATGTTTTTAATTGAAAATTATAGAATTTTTTAGCAATGTTTATGCATGGATTTGAATGGGGCGAAAGAGATATGGCAAGTGAATATCTTTGGATATGAATATGAATTCCAGAAAACAAGACTATTTACTTTTGTGTAGGTATAAAATATTGCAAGCTAACCATTATCTCGTAAGATATCCATAAAGCACAGTCTTAATAATAAATAAACCAATGGATAACGGAATGACGCTTTGAAATGTGACCATTCGGGCTTACACTTTGTCGGTACATACTAAATTTTCCGGTTGTTTGGCCTCATTTTCCAACTAAAACTATGGCATTGTGTTATATATTTCATTCAATTTCTAAACTACAATAAATAGTTATTGATGACGTTTATACTTTACGACGTGGTCAGAGATATTGGTAACGATGTTGACATTTAGCGAATTGCCCATAGGTGACAAGTTCGTTCGTTTACGAACTACGAATTTACTAGTATATAGGTACTCAACAGAACTGGCCACTCGTTAGGTATATATAGTCTCACAAATAACGCCGACTGAAAGATGAAGACTTCGATGTGGGACCTTTCAATCTTAAAAAACCTTAAAACGTCGGCGGCCAAGTGGTTAAGACATGGTTAAGACGTCTGGTACTAACTAGGCAGACCACGGGTTCGATCCCGGATCCCGGCCATGTACCAATGGGTTTTTTAATTAAAAACTCATGTACATAATCCGACAAACGGACAAACGTGTGGTTTGTGGTTAGAGGCTTTTCTATCTAAATATACCTCAACAGAACTGGCCACTTTATAGCCTCACAAATACCATCGGCTAAACGAAAAAGGTACCTACACTGGAACCGTTACACAGTTTCGGTAGCTGGAAGACAACCCGTGAAGAAAGAAAAAAAAACCATTATCTTCTAATTGAGGATAGCTTAAATTACCTTCCGCTGCGGGGTACCGTGCATAAAAGTGACTTCAGAAGAAGTGCAGTCATCGGATTTTCGTACAAGTATGTAAAATCATATGTGAAACAATAAATCGCTTCTTATACGACTTCAAAAAAGAAGGAGGAGGTTCTCACTTCGTCGGAATCTTTTTTTTATGTATGTTTCCCCGATTACTTGAAGACGCCTGGACCGATTTTTTTGTTTGAAAGGGTATACTTCCCACGTGGTCCCATGGTTATCATGTTAGGATCTGATGATGTTATCTTGGATAAATCGAGAACTCTTCAAATTTTTTAGGCACACTTACCATTTGGGTATTTTTTTTATACTGACTTGTGCATTTGCTTTCGGAAAGCACACTTTTCAGTGCATAATTTTTGAAGTCGGTACACTTTTTTTAAAAGGCAATTATTTAATGTCTGTGTGTATTTTTAGACTAATAAGGAAGAATGTTGAGTAACATTACACCGAAAATCCTTTGAAGGCGTGTGGTAACTGAGTTAAATAAACGACTTTTTATAGTGCTGCAGTACAACGTTATCGTAAACCCGCAGTACTGGCCTATATAGACAAACACCTGCCCTGCCCAATAAATATTGCAATAAAACTTTAAAACTCATGTCACTCGTAAAAAACCCGTAAAAATGTACAGCTTATAGATGCAGAAGGACTTCTTAGGACTGGCATACAATGACTGGAGTAAGTATAGCAAATCTACCAAACTGGCTACGAGGGTCACGAGGCTAAAAATTTCACGTTTCGCCCGAAGGATTCAAGTAATGAAAACTACTGTAATTCGCATACCGTTGTCGCCTTTTATTGAATTTCCCAATATATTTTTTCTTTCTTCACGGGTTACCTTACAGCTCCCGGGAACCGTTGCCGGCCCCAGGGTACCCAGCGGAAGACACAGTCTTCTTCATTTAGCTGATGATTTTTGAGGCTATACCTAAAGGTGGCCAGCTCTGTTGAGGTATGTAGATTTCCATCTCTTTGTACTTTATAAAAAAGACCCAATTTCTCTAATAATGCGTTTACATATAAACCTTCAGACGATTAATCTAAAACGAATAGGATGTCACTGTCAGGAATCCAATGTAAACAGTGCTCAATGGTGGTCTTTAGGGCAGCATAACGCGGAATCCATTTTAACCTGACTTATGTCTGTTTGTTTTTCCACATTCTTCGAAACGGTTGAATTGATTTTGATGGGATTTGTACAGGCAGGCAGGTAGAGGACTTTACAAGGAGTGATCTAGGCTAGTTTTTATTCCAGAAGTATTTAGAGCTCCTGTGTAAAATTTAAATTAAGGGAAATTGATTTTTTTTAATTCCACGCGGGTAACAGTTAACTTTTATCTAGTTATCGGTCAGTTCCTCACAAATAATTATGAACACTGAAAGAAGTAGATGAAACATCATGGTCGATAGAAAATAAAATCGCAAAACAAACACCAAGATCAAACAGGAAGAGCTAACCACCCACGGAGCAAAAATTAATTTGCAATTTCCTTTTGACAAAGTGTTGGTGAGGTGGGATTTATTCTCGCGACCAGATAGGGCTGGACGACATCGCGACACCCATTACCGGACGGCGTAAAAGGCTTACAATAGCCCCCTAGCGGTATTCAACGAGACCAAGGAATTATAAATGTGGGATTTGGATTTTGGACTTTAGACATCTTCTGACCATAAGGCCAGGAAAATGAAAATGGCCAGGTTCTCTTTAGCCAGTATCAAAAATAATGTCTATTATTTCAGAAAAAAACAATAAATCACATAAAAAATCCAAAAAAGAATCTTCCATACTGATAATTCAGTATTTTTTTTCTTCTACACGGGTTGCCTTATAGCCCCCGAAACCGTATTACAGCCCCAGGGTACCCAGCGGAAGACCAAGTCTCCCTCTTTTATACAAAAAAAAAATTTCACTAATCGGAAGCTACATTATCCCTGAGTGCTATAGGTTGTATTCTATTTTCTTCAAAAATATCCCCGCGAAGCCGGGGGCGGAAAGCTAGTATGCTTATAAAATATGCGTACCTATATAATCTCAAGCCAAACGCGGGGTGGATGCTACATTTCAACTTTTATATAAAAACTGTGTAGTTTTGCTCGCTGCTCTGTCCCGCGTTTCCACCTGTGCCATTTTCCTGGATGAAGGCAAATTTAACCCAAATCAGTTATGCCTTTACGTGATTGTTTACGTTAGTAGCTTTCACCTTCAGCAGCTTTTCTATTACCGCCTCTAAATTTAGGACATTCATGTTAAGCTCAAGACAGCTAGTACTCTCTCGTTACAACGTAACCGACCGATAAGGTGTTTTATGCGCGGACCGTGCTCGCGGCTGTTTGTTGACTTTCCTTAATTATTTTACCAACAACTTTATACTTATCCAAGTTTTAAATCTAACCTTTGCGTTCTCGGAATACTTAGTGCTTATGTGCCATTGTTAGTTTTGTCCTGATTTTTGGTGGTCCCGGATCATTGGTAAAAGTTGCCAATAGTGTTCAAAATATACACTGAAATGCGAGAAATAGTAAACATTTTTATAATGAAAAAAGCTTTGTGTTTCCTTTGTTTATGTCTTCGATTTTAAATAGCCACTCTAAAGGCTTGTCTCCCGCTGGATATACCTTGGGACCGGTTCCCCTGTTTCCGGGAACCATATAAGATATACCTGTAGGAATATAAAAAAATCTTGTAACCAAAATTGAGTGACACGCGTAGATATTATTAGAGCTAAAACTGTTTAGCCTTGGGAATACTTTTCTAAATACCTACTTAAAAATGGCATTTTTTTCTTATTTATCCGCTACAATTGAGGCATTTTGAGATTGAAAGTACTACGACAGGTACTAAGTTCTCCAGTGTGTGCTGCTTAACAGTTGTTATCGGTTTCACAGACTCACAATCACCTATTCTGTACTCAATTAGTAAGTAAAATTATTAAGTACTTATTGTTAGCAGATAATGGCAACTCCTACTCTAGCTGTCCATACATTTTCTTCAAGATTTTTATCAATTAAGATACTTTTTACAAGGTTCCATTAGCGTGGGACGTCTTTGACTTCCTGTTGTACCTACTGTAATGTAATATTCTTTCCGAGGGCCTCATGTCGGATTTTGACTATCAAATGCCCTCGGTTTTGCTTCAATGAGTTTCTATTATGTAATATAGCCACTTGCTATCATAACTAAATTGTCAAGGTCTTGAAATTGATGGCAGGATTTTTTTTGGAAAATGTCTGTCAAGAAAAGTAGAAGTAGAAAAGAGTAGAACACATTACAAGCCTGTTGCAGTGATGCTTTTACCTATTATTTTCAGAAGTGGGGACGTGGATTCGATTAAAATATTTATCCTGAACTTAATAATGTAGGTAGGTACTCTAGGTAGCTCAATTTCGCTTACAAAAGTTATAAAATAAAATGCTTACCATTAGGCATTCAATGTTACGCTTCCATCAAACGTTTTCAATATAAATAAACAAGGAAGTTACTTCCCATATATAATTTCGTAATGCACATAATATTGCCATGCCTTTTAATTTTTCGACGTTAACTATCGTACACGAGTTTATTTTTGTAGTTAAACCAGATACAGGAAACGCCGTCTTCTTTACACGTTAAGGGAATATAATATTCTATGTTAGTAATGCATAAAAAATGCTCGCTTTAGAAAACGAGCTTTTAAATGTTACGCTAAAATTGCTAAGTAATTAGTTTACTTCAACATAAATTTAATATTCAAGGCCATATGCAGTATTGTCTTTTTTCGTTCTTGTCAGTTTAGAAACCGCCACTCTTCTCTATTCTTCGATTTTAACTTGACTTCAACTTTTTCTTTCACTTGGTCGAAGTAATTGCATCATGGTCTTCCCTTCAATTTCTTTCTTCAATGATGTTCTTTCATGGCGTACCAGGTGTTACCAACATTTGACAGCAAGGATCTCTTTTCTTCCACGATCGTTAATTGTATTTACTATTTACTGAGATTTGTTTTGTCTTTAGCACTTCTATAACTCACATTTGTTTGCAATTTGCATAATTAATCATGTCAGAAGATTTTTTTCAGTATAATCAAAGTAAAGGTTGAGTGTTCCTTCATAAAGACCACACAAGTAGATAGAAAATATCGTGTAAACATAATTAATGACCATTACATGTCGGAATCAATGTTCCGTCGAATTACAAATGGGTACACATGAGCTACCATTCACTGTTTGTAAAACATAAACTTGTTTGACTAAATGAGGAAGACTTATCTTCCGTTGGGTACCCTTGAGTCGGTAACACGGTGTCGGGAGACGTAAGGCGACCCGTGAAAATAGAAAGAAATGTAGTACCAGATCCAAGCTTGACTTGTGGACTTGTCCAAAAATATAGGTAACATTTGAAAATCCCATTAGATATAAATATTTGCGGCCCCATTTAATATAGTTATTTCAAGTTCAAGTCCCAGAGGTCTCCAAAATGTTTACCTCCATAGACCACTTGCCGAATTTTTTATTCTCCGTAGACCCCCTGCCTGTCAAATATTGAACTGTCCCTATATTATGTCTTCTTCGTCTTCCTCTTTTGATATATATGGCAACAGTACTCACTTATCATCGCAATTCTGCCAATGTCCAGTGTTTAATATTGTGCATAGTAACAATATGCCGATAAATCGGTAGCTAAGATTATACCGCCGACTGTGATATCATATATTATGTCGTATATCTAATTTGTAATCCATGGTACAAAAATAGGGTTTATATCTGGTACAGAACCCTAACCCTAAATAGTTTTCTTGCCAAGTCGTGTCTGTACGTAACAGTTTTATAGGCATCCTCTTTCCTAATGTCCCATTACCTGGATAATGTCATATTATAGGCGTGCATAATATAATTTTCATCTTCACTTTCTGTGAATAGCTTCGAGACATCGTGAATGCAGTGTAGGAAAGTGATGCTAATGACATAGGTAAACGGTTTGCTAATCGATTTACACCATGTAATGCATGATTTTTACATAATCACAATGCTAACGATCGGCATTCAGCACTATGTGACACCACTTCATACTTATTTTCTTCGGAAACTACACAAATACTTAATAAAAAATGTTAT
Organism: Nemapogon koenigi; assembly: GCA_963924495.1. Lineage (NCBI taxonomy): Eukaryota > Metazoa > Arthropoda > Insecta > Lepidoptera > Tineidae > Nemapogon > Nemapogon koenigi. The sequence continues at coordinate 3,509,752 of OZ004648.1, forward strand.
TTAAAAAATATAACTACATATTTCTAAGTATAAAAGTCCAAATTGTACAATAAAATATATCTATAATGCTAGTATGCTAGTTCAAAAAAAAATACATCAAGATCGCTGCCTTCTGGGAGAGTGGCCATAAGGCCGACTGCGTTGCCACGTTGGATGGCGATACTGATTCTTTGAGCCATATATGAGCCAGCTCTTTGGTCTTTCTTTTATCATTATGTGAATGCAGTTTTTTTTTAATTCTTAAGTCGAAGTCCTATAACTTTATCTACCTCTAATGATCTCAGATTTGTCCATATATTTATCAGTCTCAATGGATCCCTATCACCGTATATATGATCCTTATGGACAGATGTGGAATTTTAGATTTTTTTAACTCTGAAATAAAGCTATTTTAAGCGTTCCTGCAAAAAATATTAGGAGGTTTTAGTTACGCTCGTTTTTTGAGTGACAAGACCGTATTTGACACAGTAGAAGTTCATACACCTATTCCCACTTTGATTCTTTAATGGCGAATTTTTTTAACCTTATCCAATTCTTATTATTTTGCAAGCAAGTTTCATTAAAAAACAAATAGGTACTTTTACTATCAATATCTATTCTAAACAATGGCCTCTTGTGTCTTTGGTTAAATGTATGTGTGTTCTAATAATCTACTTAATAAGGGGTCCTTATCGCATATGCTTTATCACAGTTCAAAAAGCTTATAATTATCTTGGCATTATAATTCCTCAGACAGATAATGCACTATCACCTTTAGGCGTATATCTAAATGACACTGTTTTCTCATAAATTGCATAACTTCTTAGTTCGGGGGCGACGGCCTCATCTTATACGCGGTTTATTGTTTTTATTACCTTTGTAGGTACAGTCAGTTACAAGAATTTAAAAAAATATGACCTTCAATAGATTTCATTTCATAGATAGGAAATTAATTAAATTAAAAAAGAAAAAGAAAGATAAATCTTCACGGGTTGCCTTACAGCTCCTGGGAACCATTGCCGGCCCCAGGGTATATACCCAGCTGAAGACAAAGTCTTTTACCTAACGAGTGGCCAGCTCTGTTGAGGTATGTAGATCGAAAAGCTTCCTTGTACGGTTTGTCGGATACTGTACATATATTTTTTATTATAAAAACCCATTGGTATGGTCGGATGTGGGAATCGAACCCGCGACTTCTCAGTTGTGAGCCGACATTTTACCCACTCGACCACCTGACGACCCTTGATTAAATTATTTTTATTTTTACTGTACCCAAGATTTTCGTTATGTCGACTAGATAGTTGGTATCATTTATTTTCATAGCTATATGTCAGGTTGCAGTGCTCGACAGGCATCATCAGTTTAATCCAGATATTGTAATTAATATTCATTATTCATTATAGCAATGTTTGTCCAAACAAAATTATCACAGTCACATAAGAATAGAATATTCATGTTGTTTATGTATTTCTATCTATCTATCTATCTATCATCATGCCTTTCATCCCAAGAGGGGTAGGCAGAGACATATCGAATGCCATTTGTTATGATCCTGACATAGGTACTTCTTTCGTTTCTTTTATATTCATCATACCTTTCATACATGCTCGGCGATTGTGTTTACTTTTAATATAATATTTCCATCGATACTTTTTTATATGTTCAATAAAAGTACACCTAGGTCGTCCTATGCTAGCATTTCCTTTCACTTCAGCCATATAAACCTTTTTAGTCAATCTTTCGTCCTTCATTCTTTCAACGTGTCCAAATCAGCGTAAACTACTTTTATTCATTTTGGTTACAACATCATCTTTCACTCCGCATTCTTCTCTAATGACATCGTTCCGTGGTCAATACGCATTATATCACACATTCTACGTAAAGACCGCATTTCTACTGTATTTATCTTACTTTCATGCTTTTTATTCCATACCCATGTCTCGCTTCCATAAGTGATGGAACTAAAATTTTTTTTTACTAAAACAAATTTTTGTACTCTGCTTGAAAAACTGTTTTAGACACAAATATTTTTGTTCAGTTAGGAAGTATGCCTTTACAATTCAGAAGTTCAAACAACTGTATTTGCCACTTATCCTTTTATCTTTCGTCCCTTTAGAAATTCAGCAAAATTTTAATTCTTTTTTTCTTTTTAGGCGAAATCCGAAGAGCAGTTGGCATGCGAGAAAGAATGGCTGCAAGCTGGCCGGATGTGGCTAGCTCATCGCAGCGGGTTTACTGCAGTTTTGAGAGATGGGGATGCAGACGGCGGTCGTGTCAAAGTGCGAGTTATTCAGACTGGCGAAATATTGACTGTGGATGAAGATGATTTGGAGAAGGTCTATCTATTTTTTTTATAAATTCATGGGTTGCCCTACGGCTCTCGGAATCGTGTTACTAGCCTTAGGGTACCTAACATTATAACTATTGTGAGTATAGCCTTACGAATTGCCAGTTCTGTTGAGGTATATTTAGATAGAAAAGCCTCTAAATGTGGTTTGTCGGATTATGTTAGTTTAGAAAACCCCATTTGCCACCAATACACCAATGATCTAAATATTTTTGAATCCTAAAAATTGTCCAAAAGAGATGGTGCCTAGAACTGAGGCGGCATTTCTTCCAAAATTCGAACAAAAAGAAAGTGGCAATCATGCCCGGCAGATGTGAAACATCGAAATTAGTTGAATAGAGAGACACACTTAGTACACAAGAGAAGCAACGACGTTTATAATATACGCTCCACGCACACACAAGGAAGTTGAGAGCGCACCGGCGGAGACGCGGAGCAGAGAACGGCGGAGGAGAGTCGTTCTTACCACCAAGGCGCTCCAATAGATGTGTTTTACTTCAAAAACCTAATTATTAGAAACTTACCCTAATTTTCTATTATTATTTCCAGAGTAACCCACCTCAGCTAGAAAGATGTGAAGATATAGCATCACTCCGTTGTCTGAACGAATGTGGTGTTCTTAACGTGTTACGTTCGAGATATTCATCAGGCATGCCGCACGCACGTGCTGGCCCTGCTTTACTTGTCTTAGGGCCACCTAGAAGAACGGCACCTATTTATACGGATAAAGTAAGTTATTTATGAAAAACTAGGTATTTGACGCTCTTCCCTTGCCCCGTTTGTCTCCATACCATCATTTTAAGCCGTACAATACTTAGAAAGTTTCTTTATGGGTTGCCTTATGGCTCCCGAAACCGTTATCAGTCCCAGGGTACCCAGTGGAAGACCATTTCCTCCCGGCAAGCTATCTGAGAAAATTTACTTCTCGTAATAAATAACATGATATGCCAAAAACACCTCTTTTCGGCTAGTATTCTTGCTAGTTACTATTAGCTTTCCCTCCCGGCTTCGTCCGTGTGGCCCATACACTAACATCTTAATAATTTATCTTCTATTATACCTTCTTTGGGGTGTATATAAAAAAAGTATATCCTAGCTTTCTCCATATCAAATTTCATCAAAATCGGTGGTTTAGCCCTGAAAACGTAACAGACTGACAGACAGACATTAGTACCTATTATAATATTAGTATGTATAGTAATGGACTAGTATAGATTTATAACTATGACTATTACTGCAGTTTGTGAATTATCCCAAAGCTAACATTCTCGTCGAAATGAAGCAACGAATAAACGTGATAGTTGGAGGGCCGGATACTGACATAGGCTACCTACTTGGATTTTTAATAAACAACTTTTCTTTTCTAGCCGTGCAAAGCCTACTTATTATACAAATAAATAATTATTTTTCTATAGGTAGCAGCAATGTTCCGTGGCTGTCGACCTGACGATATGCCACCCCACGTTTTCGCCGCAGCACAATCCGCCCATCGATGCATGCTCGCCTCGAGACGGGATCGAGCTATTGTGTTTCTGGGCAGGTAAAGAAAGCAATCTAGATTCTAGATATTTTCCTACAAAAGAAAAACAGTTGGACACGTTGAAAGAATGAAGGTTGAAAGATTGACTATAAAGGTTTATATGGCTAAAGTGAAAGGAAATGCTGGCAGAGTACGACCTAGGTGTACTTTTATTGAACATATATTGATCGATGGAAATATTAAAAGTACACACAATCGCCGAGCATGTATGAAAGGTATGATGAATATAAAAGAAGCGAAAGAGGTATATCAGGATCGTAACAAATTGCATTCGATTGTCTCTGCTTACCCCTCTGGGATGAAAGTCTTGATGATAAATAGATAGAAAAACAGATAAATATATAATTTATACATGGAAATTAAAGTTTTTCCAGGATAACTAAATTTGTTAATTACCAAGGTAATCAGTTATCATTTTCCATCGAGATGAATCTTAGATTAGATTGTAAAGTAAATATAAATGATCGGATCGGAGCTTATTCAGGACAAACATCCAGGCCGACAAACCCAAATAATCCAGAAATTAATATTGATTTTATTTAAATATATATTTTATGATGACAATGTCACAAGAATTCAATAAACACCTGGAGTAAGTTTGAGCCAAAAAAGGTGTAATTTCCTACAATATTAATAGTAATAGAAATCTACTTTATCTTCTTGACTACACATAATTTAATTGAAAATTTCAATAATTTATTTCTCGAGGCAAGAAACACTGGGTGAATTAGTTTCACCGATTAGATATGATCTCGTGCACAAATGATGCGATAATATGCAGCTAAATGAGGAACGCGCGTTCTTTGCGGTCCCGTATAGCGCTATCACAGTGGCGCCATCTGTGCGAGCTGCATTTTGAAAGTTAGTGTGTCCATGATTTGAGAAGATATTGGGATTTTACTATTTTTTCTAAATCGCATCCTAACTAATATAACAAATACATAATTTCTTCTTCTTCTTCTTTTATTATGTTCATTGGTGATTTGCCAATGTTAATTGTCAAGTATTATAGCCTTTATAGTGTTTATAGCCAATTAATCGGTATTTAAGATAATCCCGCCGTCCGTGATATGTCTTATTAGTCGTCGACTAATCACAACCATCACAGCGCGGACAGGATTAAACTGGATTCCCCATCACGTGTCGGCGGTAGCGTGCGCTGTTCACCAAGGCGTGACATGTAATCCCAAAAGTTTGTCGGTTTGTCCTTCTACGCGTCATCTCTGTGCAAGAAAAAACAGCCGATCCGTTGCTTAGTGTGCCGGAGAGAGACATAGGCTACTTTTTATACCAGAATTACCACGGGTAAAGCCAGGCGGAAATAAATAAAAACATAATATTATCTGTAAGGTGTGATAAATATTAAAAGAGGTGAAAGAATTATGGACAAATACCTTTATAACATAACATATAGATAGACAGAATATTATTTACCTAACCTTAAATACCTTTGTTTCGATGCGGCGAAAGACTTGTCACCATTTTGAATGTTTAATATGATCACTCACTCAGTAAATTTTAATGTAGATTATTATTAGTTTTTGTCTATTATAACATTGTAAAGTTTCATCAAAATTCGTCCAGTAGTTTTTGCGTGAATGAGTAACAAACATCCATCCATGCTCACAAACTTTTCACAAAGTTTTTGAATTTTGGTACCTTTAGGTACTAAATTAGAAAAAAAATATAGGTAATTGATATGCCCTCGAAATTAAAATTCAAAAACAAAATTCATGGTTACCCTAATCAGTTACGATTTATGCATGGTTAATTGATAATCATTTTTGTTGTAAATTGCTTCTGGTTTCGGAGATGTTATCGCAGGCCGGGAGAGTTGAACCATAGTTTCATAGAGATAATTATGAATTCAACTTTTAGCCGTGTCTTACCTTAAATGGTCATAGAATGCAATTATTTACTTTATAATATGTTAATATCCAAGAAATATTAAAATATTTTGTTGATAGCTATTAACCAAGTACCTAGGTCTTTTTATTTTTTGAGATCGATTTTTCGTCATGGCGGGTCATATTTATTAGTTAGGTATCTAACACAATAATCTCGCTCAATCACAAGTGACGTGTGAAAACTGCGTGAAACAAATGATGCGAACTTTTTTATATATTGCCTGATTGCCCGCTACTTCGTATTATTAATACAATTCACTCCCTTGGGTAGGTAGCGTGATGATAAATCAAATGCAAAAAATATTTTCAAATCGGTCAATAGTTTTTGAGTCTATTTATAGAATACAAACAAAGATATAATATTTGTCACGTTGCCTTGATGACTATAGACAAGCACCTCTACGGATGACGCAGCCGGATTTGTATAAAAAAATATAATTTTTACAGGTCTGGATCTGGTAAAACTTCAGCCATGCGTCATTGTGTCTGGTACCTAGCGACTGCCTACGCCGCGCCTGCGTCACGACTCACACCAGAACGTTTGGATGCTGCTTTTGACGTTCTCCACGCGTTTGGAAGTTGCAGGTGTGTCTTAAAGATCACTCTTGTATCTGTCTGTCCGTCTGTCACAGCTTATTTCCTCCGAATCTACTGAACGAAAGAAGTTGTTTGGCACATATCTAAGAGAGTTTGATGGCCCAATCACGGACCCCCCCCCATATCTCCGAAACTACTGAGTCTAAAATTTCGAAAAAATAGAAAATATAGGGCCTCACTCATAGTTTTACAGGAAAACCTAAACGAAAAACGGAATGGTACGGAACCCTCTCCACGCGAGTTCAACTCGCTCTTGGCCAATTTCTTTTATTGATAATAGACTAACTATAGAATTCGTTCTTAAAAAAAGTAGATTAGAGATTTTTAAAGTAGATACTTTTTTTATTTAAAAATTCAGGACAATGTTATACCCATAGAATTCCGTTTGGAGTTGAAATAATTCTCGTCCAATGCCAAACATTTCCACGGGTGAAGTCGGGACGGAAAGCTAGTGTATAATATTAGCATTTTTCTTATTGGTTTTATTATAATTTTTCAGGACAGGCACCAACCCTCACGCTTCACGATTTGTGTCGTTAACTTCTTTGGATTTCGACGGTGGCGGAACTCTAGTGTCGGCATCGGTACAAACTTTGTTACCGGATTTGAGACCTGGTTTTACAACTTTACGCGCTATTCACAAGTAAGAAAACACTTTACAGACGGTCAAAGTGCATGTACCCCTAAAAGACGAAAAGGAAATCAAATCACCTTACAATCAATTCTAACATTTCAGGAATGTTTTTATAAGTAAAAACTCAAACCATACTTAGAGGCTTTTCCATCTAAACACTGGCCACTCGTTAGGTAGGTATAGCCTCACAAATATCATCGGCTAAAAAAGGGAAATTTCTTCCGCTGTGTACCCTGCGACCGATAACACGGTTTCGTGAAGGACACCTGTGAAGAAAAAAATATATCAACGCGTCATCCGCCTTAAACGATCTGTGTTAGAAGTAGTATTAGTAGGAGATATAGTTATAATATCTCACAAAATCACCACTTAGAAAACTCTAAAACCTCACAAAATTAATTCTCTATTTTAAAATTTTAAACTGATCACTTGTTAGGTAGCCTCAACAATATAATATTGCCTAATGACTTTGAGAAATAATCAAATATTTCGTTGTATTGATGACTGTTGGTGCCAAATTAGAATCTACATAGCTCCAAATTTCAATAAGAGGAAACAATTAGGTAAGTATTAGTACAAGTTATATGAAATGGAACAAATCTTTCATCTTGATATTGATTTTGTATCCTAATTTGGCACCAACCATTTTCAACTTTTAATATACTACGAAATATTTGATTATTTCTTGCTTTTCAGCGCACAAGTCTTCTTCTATCACAAGTTTCTTTTATAGAGAAGTTATTTACTTATATTTTGTTATGAAATTTTCAGCTTATTCCACGGCTGCGACGGTCGTCTCCGAAGAGAGTTATTCCTGGACCAAGCGCCAATAACTGTTGCTAACCCATTCGTCAGCAATCAGGATAAAGCTGACGCGCCCACAGAGTTCTCGGTTTTGAAAGAAGCTCTCCATCTACTTGGTGTTACGGAACAGGAACAGACGGCCGTCTGGAAGATTCTGGCTGCGATCTGCCATTTAGGATGGGCTGGTTCTACTAAATGTAATGAATTTTAAATACTTACCTTAATACTTTTAAAGTTTTTTATTTAAATATAATCATTTCGGGAGCCGTAGACGGCATGCGCTTTGTTTTTTTTTTAATTTGTCAAGATTTGGTTAGGCCACAGCGATTCAACATACAATCTGTGAACGTTTGAATTTTATTTTACTTTAAAACCAATAATAAAAAATTAACTTTAAAAAAAAGTGTACCGACTTCAAAAATTTGCACTAAAAAGTAAGAAATAATAAATATTTCGTCGTAGAATTTGAAGACGGTTGGTGCCAAATTAGGATACAAAATTAAGTAAACATCTAAGAAGATAAATATCTGTTCAATATTATATATGTTTGTACTGATGATCGTAGGTTCCTAATGAATTGTCTAGATTACTGAATTTGGGAAGTAAGTTGTTTTTTTAATTTGACACCAACCGTCTATGTTATCGAGATACTGATAATTGACTTAAAGTTTTTTCAAATTTACTAAAAAAGTAATGAACCAATTTTTATGAGATAAAAATGGGACCAATCCGGAAGAATTCTCTGTCGATTAAAAAAGAAATCATCAAAATCGGTTTATAAACGACGAAGTTATCCGCGAACACCTTTGAGTATTTAAGACTGGAGACGGGAAGAGCTAAATCACCGAACAATTTTTTCTGCCACTTTTGGCGGGAGGGGAGGTAAACGTCTAGTACTAGCCCCTGTACCACTGTATTTTTCTGTCGTTTTATTGTCGCAACGGATTTTACGTTATATGATGATTATGTTAAAATACAAACATAATAATTATAATTAATGATTGGAAACACTATGTTTCAGCAAGTTTGACGTCCTAGATCGCCTTTCCCATTTGAAACATCACAATTAACTATTTTCCTAGAGCTCTGTCTTGCGACACTAAACGATTCCAACAAAATCTAAGGTTACTTATTACTGCGCACCTGGTCAGTTTAACTGGCCAAAGGGGGAAAAATTGGCGAAAGGGGAAGCCCGTCTATGGCCCCTCCATAGGCTTAGTACTCTATGGCGAACACACATAAAAAAAATAAAAAAATATACGGTGGTCGAATTGAGTAACGTCTTTTTTTTGAAGTCGTTAAAAATACGGCTAAATAACTTAGTAGATAATTTAAAGCAAGTTATTCAGAACACGCGAACTATTCAATTTGGCTGGTTTGTGTATAAAATTGTAACGGTGACAAAGTTCTTTGTTACGTTCCATATTGAAAAAAAATTAGCATTCTTCCACTTTTTTACAAAATTTATATTTTCCTTTGGAGCTTACTGGACATTCGGACAGACAGACAAACATTGATTAACATGGTAGTATCTATCTACCCAAAATTAAAATCCCCTTGTAAACTTGGGTTTTCATATTATTTTCCATTATTACAGCGAATACCGGAACAATGAAGTATCAATTCACGTCCTTGAGCAGTGGGGAGAGAGCAGCTCGTCTAATTGGTGTTGCGACCGAAGAATTGTGTCGCACCATATTTTCTGGTACCGCACCACCGTCGCCTCAACCACCGATTCCACCCAGAGCTAACTTTAGGTATTATATATTTTTTCTTATTTATTTATATTGAATACATACATCCAAATAAATGAAATTATGTGACACAAGAGTTAACATGACGTGGGGTCCTAGATAATATAAAAATAGACCAATATGAGAACAGAAATTAACTATAAAAAGGGGAGCGTCTATTTAAGGGTCTTTATAAGGTAAAACGCTAATTTTAGATTTGATTTTTAAGTTCAAGTTTGAATTAATTAATAATAATAATGTATCTCTATCAATTACATCATAATTTCAAGATCCCACATTGGTTAAAATCGTAATGGAATTTTTCCTCGATGGAAAATACCTCTTATTTTAATTGATTTTCGATTTAATTTAGATTTTGGAAATTTATTTATGACTTATTAAAATAATAAATAAACTTAAAAAAAGTGTAACGACTTCAAAAATGTTTACTGAAAGTAAGATATAATAAATAAATATTTCGTCGTAGAATTTGAAGATGGTTGGTGCAAAATTAGGGTAAATATCTTTAAGTTTTATTCAATTGTGTAGCTTAGATTTAACTTATTGTACTTACCTATTATTTTATTATACCTATTAATACATAATTATACAATTATACATTATACATAATATATAATAATTACTAATAGTAAACATCTAATAAGATAAAGATCTCTTCAATATTATCTATGTTTGTACTGATGATCGTAGGTTCCTAATGAATTGTCTAGATTAGTGAATTTGGAAAGTAAGTTGTTTCTAATTCGGCACCAACAGTCTTCAAATTCTACGAATACGAATATTTATTATTTCTTACTTTTCAGTGCAAATTTTTGAAGTCGGTACACTTTTTTTTAATTTAATTAATTTTTCCCTTTTAAGTGATTACAAGACAAGTATAATTGTAAATATAAATAATCGAAATCGGCTTGGCATTTCATCGAGTTATGACAAAAATTGACTTAGAAATCAGTTTTATTCAAAATTATGAACCAATTTTCACTAAGAAAAATTTTTGACATGTCCTATTTCACATTTTACACATAGAAACACTATTAACAATTTATCTAGAGTTCTACCTAGCTACACAAAACATACATACTGGAATCTTAACTAACTTTTTTATCATATTTAATACAACATTGACATTATTGGTTACTGCTCCTAAACCTTCCTTGTGATTCAATCCCTCTAATCGCGGAAACAGTAACAAAATCAGTCTGGTAGTTTTTGAGTACATGCTATTATAATATTATGGTTATATGACCACTAAAGTCTATGGCGTCTCCTGCCCATTTAAATGCTCTTTGCTCAAATTCTAATCTTGATATGGTTCCATCAAAATTATTAATTTATTTTGTCATTGTTCAGTTAAAAAAACTTCAAAAATAAACTAGTTACCCTTGTAAAATCTCTGTAGTGTACCCATCGGAAGACAAATTTTCCTTTTTATTTTCAATTAAATTTTTGAGGCTATTTATTTATTATTTATAATATTGATTATATTTTTCAGAACTCCATCACCATCGCACGAAAAAGAATTGTCCGGGCCAGAAGCTTTAGACGCGTTTGTTAACGGTCTCTATAATGAAACATTCAATATCATTGCTGCTCTTGTCAATAGGTAAGTGTCAATTTTTCCCACAATATTTTCATTTATCTAAATATATAAAACTGTTGTGTCGCTGACTGCCTGACTGACAATCAACGCACAGCCTAAACCACTGAAGACGTAAATATGATTAGGGGGTGTAGAGGCGCACTAAGAAAGGATTTTTCGAAAGTTAACCCCACTCTAAGTAGCGACGTATTAACTAAACTGTAATTCGTCTCCATCTAACAAATCTGCAATTCATTATGATAGACGGAGACGAAATACAGTTTAGTTAATACGTCGCTACTTCGAGTTTATTAATAAGAATGTAAGGGTTTGAAATGGGGCGTGTACGTTGTATTCCTAATACAATGCGTACGAAGTCGCGGGCAATTGCTAGTAAGAAATAAAACCCCTTTCTCAAGATGGTGTAGGTACTTATTGAATTACTACCTATGCAGGTACCTACCTAAATTATACTGGCTTACTGAAAACATACCAACTATATATAGATGAACTGTGTAAAAGTTATAAATGGTTTGTCTCCCTTTATCATAATAAATGAAGTAATTGTTAGAGGAAGGCAACACATTTAACTAAATAATTGTTCAACTATACATTTTATAGTAAGTATTTTATAATTTTATTTATTGTTTATTGGTTAAAATTTCTTATTTCAGAAATTTATCAACCTCGGCCCGAACATCTTCCTCCATACTTCTATTGGACACGCCTGGTGCTGACAATCCTATGTGCTCCGGGCAGCAAAGTGGCGCGCCGCTGTCTAAACTTCTGTCTAATTACTTGCAGGTTTGTAATCTTAATATATAATATGTCGTGTACCGATCGTAGAATTCGGCCATTTCAGGACTTGTCCAATTAATATCTGATATATCATTAAATAATTAACGTTTGTTAATTTGACAGATCACGCTTGGCCATATCATAGGTAATGTAGAGTATTTATAAAGGATTTTTTATAAGAATGTAAAATAAATTAGCACTTTAAATTTTGTATGAATTCAACAATATTTTAGTTAGCCATATCATGAAATTGCCAATTTTACGATCAGACCACGACATATACATTGATTGATTGACAATCAACGCACAGCCTAAACGACTGAAGATATAAATATGAAAATAAGAAGGTATATTCCTTAGGGGGTGTAGAACTGTAGAGGTGCACTAAGAAAGGGTTTTTCGAAAACCAACCCCTAATGGGGTGAAATGGGGTATTCGCTTACGATAACTGCTAGTTATTATATATAAGGAACAGAAATTGTCTCTAGGAGTCTAGGAGATTATGAAAGAACCCAAAAAAGACGTAGAACAATGTTTCAAATACATTATTCAATTCATTGGTACCGTTTGTACCTCAGCAAACACAAAGAAAGCAGGTTTCAGGCAGCCAGTTCGAACCTGTTGGTGACGTTAGAATTACCCGCACAATTTTTATTTTTCGAATATTATTTAAAAGTAGTGTATGGCTAACTTCACCGACACATTTCGCGCTGGCTTGCCCAAAGCAGGCAACATGCTTTCTCGTGCTCGTGACCGTAGGGTGGATAAACGGATTAACGCGACAAAAATAATAATATCTACCTCTTTGTCGGATTATTTATGTACATAAAACATTATCCGACAAACCACACTTAGAGGCTTTTAAATCTAAATATACCAACAGAACTGGCCATTAGTGTTAGGTATAGCCTCACAAATAACGAGGGAGACTTGGTCTTCCGCTGGGGTGACGAAAGAAAAAAAAATCATGAATTATTAATTGTTTGTTACAGGAAAGACTTCAAGCCGTGTTCCACGAAGCTATGTTAGTAGCGCCGAGAGAACGATACGCGCAAGAAGGAATAGCATTGGAAGATGGCGCTGAAGATGGTATAATATAATTTATTCTGATTTAAAAAAAAAAGTAATGTTTTGGTTTTGAAAATTGTTGGCGCAATAGTTCTCACTTGAACTAAAATTAACGGGTTAGACTTGCGCTCTATCCGACTCCTTCGGTGTCCTTCCAACTCTAGCGCTCAATCTGACTCAACTTATTTGGCACGAATTATATAGGGCAACTAGCTAGGCAAATATGGACACCGTTACTAGTATTTTTGGCCACGAAGCAATTATAAAGACTCTAACAATTTTGATGTCAAACTTTCACTACCTGCTACTCATGCTATATAATCTGCTGAGCATATTGCGAACTTAGGACTGTTTCCCTACTTATTATAAAACAAAGTCCCCCGCCTCATCTGCCTGTCTGTCTGTCTGTGCCCTTTTCACGCAAAAACTAGTGAACATATTATGTTTCGGTTTTCACTATTTGATAGGTTGATCCACCTGGAAGGTTTACGAGTATTAAACAAGAACCTATCATCGTTTTTAGCTGAGCATTATTAACAGTATAAGTGAGTCAAGTCGGGAAAAAGTTATCCCCAGCGAGTTTTCATGGCATTTACTGTCTAATCCGTCAGAGATATAACTAAATGATGTAGGAAAGAATTGTGTAGAATAAAATTATCTACAAAAATTAATTTAAAATAAAGTGTCTTCAAAAATTTGCACTGAATGTAATTGCACTGAAAAGTAAGAAATAATAAATATTTCGTCGTAGAATTTGAAGACGGTTGGTGCAAAATTAGGATACAAAATTAAGTAAACATCTAAGAAGATAAATATCTGTTCAATATTATATATGTTTGTACTGATGATCGTAGGTTCCTAATGAAGTCTAGATTAGTGAATTTGGAAACTAAGTTGTTTCCAATTTGGCACCAACCGTCTTCAAATTCTACGACGAAATAATTTTTTTTTAAGTTAATTTATTGTCCTCATAGTATCATTACAAATATAAATAATCGAAATTGGCAGTTCATCGAGTTATGACAAAAATTGACTTAGAAATCAGTTGTTATTCAAAACTACTGAACCAATTTTCACAAAAAAAATGGGACCACACGGGAAGCACCAGCTTTCAAATAAAAAAAGAATCATCAAAAGTTCACCCAGTCGAAAGCTGAGGTAACAATAATTAAAAAAAAATACAGTCGAATTGAGAACCTCCTCCTTTTTTTTAAAAAGTCTGCAGTATTATGATAAGATATGTATCTATAGGTATATGTAGGTATTCAAATTGTTGTAAACCTATATTGTACCCGTGCGTAGCCAGGAGGTCTACTCTGTAAGTCCGTCAACGAAGATACGGGCCCGTCCGTAAGTAGCTCGAAACTACGGAGTGAACCCTACTCTCTACTAATTACGGACGGATACGTTTCGATCGGAACAACTTCGTGAACGAATGATTCTTGACGATAGAGTATTTTGATTTTTATAACTTTTTAAACCAAAATTAATATGCTTAGCGTTTAAAAAAACACATTTATTGTAAAATACTTAAATTATGCCATAAAATGTGACATAATACTATTTTTGTTACAGTATCTGGATTTTTTTATCGATACCTTTGCCTCCTTATTTCCTCGGAAAGAAGACTAAAAAACTATTCTCCCTCTACGTTTCTTTATGGAAATCTGAAAATGTAAACATTATGTTTGAACAGTTAAATTAAAAATTTTAGTAGATAATATATTGTGAAACTATAAAATGCCTACAACAACGGCACCGGCGGCAACCCAAGCCCAAATTAAGGTCCTTCTTAATTTTATGTCTGAGCATAGGGAAATGGCACGCGGGCTGTTGAGGGGGGCTGATGGGAGAATACGGACCAAACGGCTTCGAAAAGTTCTTTTGTGAGCCTATAATTATTTTTTAATTATAGTCGCTAACCTAAAATCTTGGCGCAGGTACCGTCGGCGTCGCCTAATATCTTCTAGTTCTAGGAATAGAAATGCTGCCATGATACAAAGAAAAAATGTTTCTGTATAAACCAAAGAAATTGAATTTAAGCGCGCAAACGATATCAATAGAGTTGTCGTATCAACTGACATAATGCTCCGTCAAAACAAGTGTCAAATTCAATTTTTCGGACGGACGAAAAACCATCTAGAGTAGGGTAAACTGTCAAATCGCGTTGCCATTCATTCTTCGTTCGGGCCCCGTACGAAACTTACGTACGTAGTAGGAAACGTCCGTAACTACGGCCGTAACTACGGACTTCGTGCTTAGAGAGTAGACGTCCAGGGACGGGGTCGCTATTTTTTCATAACTTTACATTTTCTAATCATTTTTTTGACAGATTGGCTCTCCGAGACAGTGAATCCCGGTCCCATGGTAGAGCTATTGGACAAAGCACCACAAAACTCAATCGTGCGCAGCTCTCAAACTGATCTGAGGGAGTGCGATAGACGTGGTTTACTATGGTAATATATTAATTTCTTTTTGTTTACTTTTTTTATTATAAGACAAGCAAATACCCTACAACACCGCCTGTTGTTATGCCTGTAAATATGCTTTACCACTTAAAAGACCCAAGGCTGTAATTATCTGGGAACACGGTGGAAGGCATACCGTTCCAATTGGTTCCAATGCTCTATTTTAGGTAGTTACGACAAAGGTGCGTCGGTGGCCGACTAATTAGGTAAGACGTCTGGTATATAACTCAACAGAACTGGTCACTCGTTAGGTATAGCGTCACAAATACCATCGGCTAAAAGCGACTTGGTCGTATTTATGCAGTAATTTTAATGTTTTTTTATCGTAATGTGTAAATTAAGTCAAGAAACTCAAAATACTTAATTTTCCAGGTTACTGGATGAGGAATCAATGTACCCAGGGTCTTCTGATGATACGTTCTTGGAGCGTGTGATGACACACTATGGACCACCTAATCACACTCAGTATTTGATTAAGAAGGCACCTCATGCGAGACAATTTGTACTGCAACATTTGCAGGTAATTTTATGACATGAAAAAAAATAACTAAATTAAATAATTTTTTTAAGTTAAGCTTTGCTGCCTTCCGCTGGGTACCTTGGGACCGTAACACGGTTTCGGGAGCTGTAAGGCAAAAGGAAAAAAATTTGATTAATTTTAGTGTTAGTATTTTTAATTTAATATATTTTTTGTAATATTTGTAGTAAGTAATAATTTAAAAATATATATTCTGATTAAAAAATGTTTAGCATTTGGTTAAAATTATTATTGAAGCCGTCTTCTGTTCAGCCATATCGCAACTAACAATTTAATTCAATTTGATACCAAAACTTGGTCTACCAAGGTTTCAAACCATTACATTTTTTTGACATTGCAGGGTACCAACCCCGTCTTATACGACGTCACTGGGTGGGTGAAAGCGAGCAGGGAGAATCCAGTTACAAAGAAATCTGTTACGCTGCTGCAAGAAAGTCAAAAGTAAGTTTGATGCGCAAAATACTTATGGCCTCGTCGCTAATAGAGGCGAGAGTAGGTAGGCGAGGTTTGTTTGAAGAAATAAACTTGACAACTACCTATTTGAAAAAATATTTATCTAAATATATAAAACTGAAGGTGCGTCGGTGGTTCCAATTCTCCGTGATGGCCGAGTGATTAAGACGTCTGGTATTAACTAGGCAAACCACGGGTTTGATCCCGGATTCCGGCCATGTACCAATGGGTTTTTTAATTAAAAACTTATGTACATAATCCGACAAACCACACTTAGAGGCTTTTCCATCTAAATATAGGTACCTCAACAGAACTAGCCACTCGTTAGGTATAGCCTCACAAATACCATCGGCTAAACGAGGGAGACGTGGTCTTCCGCTGGGTACCCTGGAACCGTAACATTGTTTCGGGAGCTGTAAGGCAACCCGTGAAGAAAGAAAAAAAGAAAAAGAAAAAATAGTATACTTATATATATATAAAACTGTCGTGTCGCTGACTGACTGACATTTAACGCACAGCCTAAACCACTGAAGATATAATTATGAAAATTGGAACGTCATTCCTTAGGGGGTGTAGAGGTGCACTAGGATAAAAGGAAAATCAACCCCTAACAGGGTTATATGGGGTGTACACGTTGTATTTCTACAACACGTACAAAGTCGCGGGCAACTGCTAGTTACTGTTATAAAGTTCCATTATTTTGAATGGACAGGATATATATAATATATATGGATTTTTTTACAACTTTAGCGGTAGACGATTCTGTTTAAAAAGCTCCGTTAAGTTGTAATTTTTTGCATTTCAATGGCGGAGCTGGGGCAGAAAACTAAGTTTTCCTGTCTTATAATAAATATCAATTTCAGCGAGGACGTGTCCCGGTTGTCATCATGGGCTCGCGGCGCTTGTGGTGTGGGAGCTTGGAGTACAGCTGTTGGTGATGCGTCTACTCTACGTCGAGCTTCTTCTATAAGACGAACTCTAACTACAGGTTTGTTTTCTCCTAATTTTAAACCACGCTTACCTTTTTAGATGGGGTCATTCAGGCTTATAGATTTTTCTGTTTTGTTCCAATAGACACATAATTTACCCTACCTACCTCTAATAACTTTAAATATTGGACGTCTATCCAATTGAACAGCGTACAACAAGGTCGGACCAAAGATGGGTGACCGCGTGGCTTCCAAACCCTCATAAAACCTTCTTCCGAACCTTCTTCAAAGGTTGCCTTAGAGCTCCCGAAACGGTCCCAGGATACCCAGCGAAAGACCAAGTCTCCCTCTTTTAGCCGATGGTATTTGTGATGATATACTTATATGTGGCCATTACAAATATATTGCTGTGGAATTTGTGAATATTAATAAATATTTTTATTTTAGGTGCTGCCGGCATGAAACGACGTTCAACAGCCCTTCAAGCAAAATTCGTAGCAGACGGCGTAGTAGATACGTTAAGACGCTGCGGTGCGGGCGGCGTGCATTTTGTTTGTTGTCTAATTGCTAATCAACCTGCTGAAGACGCCAATGATTTGAATGTGCCGTTGCTTCGCTCTCAGGTTTTAAATTTTTTTTTTGTTAGCTATAAAGTACAGTGTTCGGTAGAAAATAACTACGAGGACACTAATCTCCTCGGCACCTCATATCAGCATCACAGCATATATATAGGCAAATCAATGTCCTAGACTAGACGGTTTTTTCCCGGATCCCGTCCATGTACCAATGGGTTTTTTTTATAATTAAAATACATGATCCGACCAACGACATAGAGGCTTTTCCATCTAAATATATTGGCCACTAGTTAGGTATAGCCTCACAAATAACATCGGCTAAAAGAGGGAGACTTGGTCTTCCGCTGGGTACCGTGGGACCGTACCACGGTTTTGTGAGCTGTAAGGCAACCCGTTAAGAAAAATGCTATGGCAACGTACACTTATTAACACCGTATCGGCACAGCCTCGTCTTTTAACAATCTAGTCAAGAGTGAGTGCTGATATGGTTCCTAGGCGATAAGTGTAGGTACAACTTTAGAAAATTTGGGAAATACATAATAAGCTTTGTTTGAACATAACTTTTTTGGCTCAAATAAAAATCAGGTTAAACCCCTAGGATCTATAATTAGATTCTCCAAATCGTTTCCAATTTTTTATGTTTATCTGGATCTTTGAACTTTGAAGATTGACATCGGTGACGGCTCGGTGATGGACAAACGGCCTTCCTTAGGTACCTTTCTATCTTTTCGTGTTTGAAAAATCAATTGACGTGACTGGCACATGTTCATGTTTTTCTATAATTAATACTTGTTTTTTCCCCAATAGTTTCGCGGGTTCCAATTGCTCGACGCGGCCAGACTTTACAAGCAAGGCTTCCCAGAATATATGCCATTAGCTGAATTTGCTCGAAGGTAAGTACCTAACTACCAGCTTAAAATTATAAGCTTATTTCAGTTTCTTCCATAAGAAATAGCTTGATTATACGCACGCAAATATAACTGAATACAGTACAGTGTTGAAGTGAGATTTGTTTTTCCACAAGGTACCGGCTACTTGCGCATTCCGAAGGTGACATCAGTGAATCAAATAATGCGGCGCCGCTATCAGAACGACAAGTCGTCGACGACATGCTCCTCAAACTGGACTTGGACGTCACCAGTTATCGTCTTGGGCTTACTCAGGTTAGTGGTAACTTTATTGTATTAATTTTCAGAAGTGACAGAGCAAGTACTACTGTACGGGTAGTACCACGGCCCATAACTACCTGTAGGGCAAATGATTTTTAACGAGTCAGATAGGTTAAGATTTATAATATGTGCAACTCTCGTAGAGGTTTACAACCTGCAATACTAGATGATTATTTTGCCAAACAAACATAGCAACCATAAATGTAATTATGATAGGATACAGCTTGCATCATATACCTAGATGTTACATCAAATGCCATTTATTCTTCTTCTTCTTCTTTTTTATTATGGCTCCACCAATGTTAATCGGTGATTTGCCAATGTCAAGTATTAGATATAGCCTAATTATAGTGTATTATGCTGATTAATCGGTATGTAATAATATGATCCCACCGACTGTGATATGCCCTATTAATCACTGACTAATCACAACTATCACAGCGCGGACGGGATTAAACTAGATTCAACATCATGTCACGGTGGGACGCGTGCGTTGAACGCGACATGACGTAGAATCCGCAACAAAATTATCAGCATTTTAGCATACGTCAAAAGGGATTTGCCAGTTCTTTCAGTTTCTGTCAAACGAAGCCCCGGAGGCTTATGTCCAGCTTAAACTGTTGTGAATCAATTTAAAATTATATGCGTTGCTGCGTTGCATAATTACAACATTCACTTCGCTTATTCGACAGCACGTCTAAATGTTTGATGTTACATATTCATCTACTTAGTTTTTAATAGAGTGAAAGTAAACCGCTAAAAATAGATTACAAGCTCAAAATTATGACGCTATCTATCTGCACGCGGTGAAGACTGTGTGGTATTTTTTGTATAAGTCATATAGGTATCATAGCTTTTATTGCATTTTTACGAAGCCCTACGTGGTATTATGTAAAAAAAAATATATCCGTAAATTGCGGTCCGAATAGGGTGTTGACAATTTTTTTTGGAAATTCTTTTAAATTATACCTTTAAGATTTATTATAAGTACATATATTTAAAATAGTTAATAAAAAAAATAAAAAATAAGGGGTGAAAGATGATGTTGTGACTAAAATGAAGAAAAGTAGTTTACGCTGGTTTGGACACTTTGAATGAGTGAAGGATGAAAGATTGACTAAAAAGGTTTATATGGCTGAAGTGAAAGGAAATGCTGGCAGAGGACGACCTAGGTGTACCTACTTTTATTGAACATATAAAAAATGTATTGATCGATGGAAATATTAAAAGTATGTAGCCGAGCATGTATGAAAAGTATGATGAATATAAAAGAAGCGAAAGAGGTATGTCAGCATTGTAACAAATGGCATTCGATTGTCTCTGCCTACCCCTCTTGGGCTAAAAGGCGTGATGATAGATAGAT
The DNA here is from genome assembly GCA_963924495.1 of Nemapogon koenigi. Taxonomy (NCBI): domain Eukaryota; kingdom Metazoa; phylum Arthropoda; class Insecta; order Lepidoptera; family Tineidae; genus Nemapogon; species Nemapogon koenigi. Next base: position 3,530,254 of record OZ004648.1, read on the forward strand.
AGATATTAAACAAATTACGTTATAGACTATATAAAAAATATTATTGTGTATTTATTTCCTTTCTATTGAGAACCCCTCTTTTTCTTTTTTTTTTTGAAGTCGGTTAAAAAACACATTCGCTCACAATTTTATAATGTAGGAGATCCACCCCTAAACTATTTAATTTATAATTTTACGGACAAACGCAGATCATCGTTTCCAATTTTCTATTCGCTTCCGTTGGGCAACAGAACCCCCAAACCCAGTGTGAAACTTATAATGAAAACTCCTTTCATGGCCACTTTGCCGTTAATTACAAATTTTGTTATAAAAAATGACATTGAAAGTCACAGTGTGTCAAGGTTTTTAGTTAGAAATCTAGATCTTTCCGAACACAGAGCTAAATTATTATTTATCTACATATCTATTTTTACGTTTTTTATCCAACTTCTAACCAATTTCGCAACTTTCATACTTCATGCAATGAAATACACCTAGGACACCATATCCTGGCACCTTGAAAAAAACCTTATCCTTTTCCCATAATTAAATAACAAGTGCAAACTGTTTTTCTCAGTTTTATTCTCAACATCATCTTTCAATCCACATTATATTTTCTTCTTCTCTAAAAATAATCTAAAAATAAAATCGATAGTACCTACATCTGATCTAAAAATTGACCCAGTCGTGTATCTATAAATAAATTAGAGATCAACAGAGGCCAAGTAACGGAGTCGTTAGGCGAACCAGGCAATTAAATCTCTTGCATATTTTGGAGTATAGCAGATCAATAATATGGTATAGAGCTGGTATGATGAAGTCTCAATTAGTTCTTTAATGTTTGAGGAGGGAGGTGATGGGACACACACCTTCACAGCAGTGTGGCCAGGGCCACTAGTAACCTTAGAATTCACTTCTGTTCGTGGCTTCGTCACTTCTTTAACAGATAGTATCTGTGCCGGCTTTATGTGCCCTCAGAAGCACAGAAAATTGGTGCTATCGTCAGTTATTTCCTTTATTTACATAACATGGATTAAATGTCGCGGACTTGTTAATTGTGTCAGTATGCATTCAGGTCCAAAACGACGTCCAACTTATTGTATTCTATACGCGAGTTTGGTGAAAGCGATTGCAAGCTCGGAAGTTATGTAATACTTATCTCAGAGTTTATACGGCGGCTTTATGCTCTTGGTACTTAACCTATTATACAATATTTTATGTTGGCGACAGGTCAAGCAAATACTTCTGGGTTTATATCCTCTAATATCGTAATGAGATTTTTTTCACATTTTGCACTTTTTATCCAGCAAAAAAATTCGAAGCCGGGGCGGGTCGCTAGTAATTATTTGTATTTTTCTTTGAGTCATGAATTTTAGTTGTATGTGATCTTGGTGTATTTTAATTTTAAACTACTTTTTTTTTGTTTTGACACGTTGAAAGAATGAAGGATGAATGATTGACTAAAACGGTTTATATGGCTGAAGTGAAAGGAAATGCTAGGTGTACTTTTATTAAACATATAAAAATGTATTGATCGATGGAAATATTAAAATTACACACAATCGTCGAGCATGTGTGAACGGTATAATAAATATAAAAGAAGCGAAAGAGGTATGTCAGGATCGTAACAAATGGCATTCGATTGTCTCTGCTTACCCCTCTTGGGATAAAAGGCGTAATTATAGGATATATCGATTCTTAAAGGTTTTCGAAAACACAAGTTAAGTCTAGTGTATGTCTCTAGTTGGTAAATATTCATATCGAAGCAATATTAAATTACACAAAATTCTCATGATCATTTTTCAAATGTTCTCCTATGTACGATTCGTTCATGTATCAAGATTTGTTATCCGCGCGGAAGTCCACTTGCTACACGTACTTATTCCGCAAAGAAAACACAACGATTGCGTCACGAGTTTTTTGGGTAACTGTTACTTAAGTGATGCAACCTTGCTGTATCACATTTACGTTTCTTTGTGTCAAGCAGTGACCTCTTTTGTTTATTTTCTTAAGTAGGTTTTTAGCGTAGAATTTGTATGAAAGAGCTGCCTTTTTTTTACGGGTTACCTTACAGCAGCGGAAGACAAAGTCTTCTTCATTTAGCTGATGATTTTTTGAGGCTATACAAGTGGCCAGCTCTGTTGATGTATGTAGATGGAAAAGCTTCTTTGTATGGTTTGTCGGATAAAAAAATAATGATATTGCTTAGGCATTATTATTTAAGTTTCTTCCTTCGTAGACATCATAAACTAATTTATTTCGAAGGATTTCCGGTATAATAAGTTACATTTGTCACTCCCTGTCCCTCCACCTATCTCCACAATCCCTACAAAAAAAGGTATGACGCCTAGTACTAACCCCAGTATACAACTGTATTTTTCTGTCGTTTTATTAGCGCAACGGATTTTACTTTATATGAAGATTATGCTAAAATACGAACATAATATCTATATATTATTTCTCAAAGGCGACGCATCACAGCGCAACGAACTCAGTTTTACGCGCGACTTATTTTGTCCATATTTCTTTATATGTGAGCAAGATTAAAATTGATAAGATAACCAAGGATAAGATAAAATAGACCAAGATTCACGTACCAGAAACATGAGAAAGTACGATTTCTCAACAAAACCTGTCATGCGATAATACACGAAACGACTTCGGACTTATCAGTATTATACAAAAACTATTAGAAAATAAAATATATGAAGTTATCTATGAAATAAATGACATAAAATTGTACATTAATATTAAAAGAAAGAGTCGCAAAGTAAAGTTAAAAATACGCGAAAAATTTAGGACTTTCAGGGCTTTATAAAACTTATGCGTACTTATCTGATTCTGAATATATTGTTTTCATGTTTTTAATATATCTATCTTTAGAAAGCAATTTTAATTTCGAACCCAAGACATACAGTTATCGCTTAACTTACATAAACCTGCAGCATGTAATTAATATGGGATAAACGTTATGAGGGGAGTTCTTAATACTGTATCAAAGTTATTGTTTTGAAGATTATTTTTCCATCTAATGACGAAAAATAAACAAATCTAAATTAAATGTATCTTTTAAAATTATTTATTTTGTAAAAGACGCCATCTGTTGGAGATCAGTTGAACTAACGGTGCGAAGTTTTCGCACGGGTCATCTAGTAGCAGTATATTTGGCGTGGCTGCATGGCATAAAGGCCAGCATAATGCATTCTTATTTTACTGCTCTACAATCCAAACACTTGAAATTTCTTTAGTTAATAATATCTTGATGAATATCAAGGAAATGGCGCAATTATTGCAATTGAATATGTCTTATTGCGAGGTAATGAATGTGAAAGTAAATTGTCGGTAAAGGGAGTTGTGACGATTTTACCAATTAGAATATCAATAAAATTATACTGCATTATTCCCATGTATGATGAATATAAAAGAAGCGAAACAGGTATGTCAGGATCGTAACAAATGACATTCGATTGTCTCTGCCTACCCCTCTTGGGATGAAAGGCGTGATGATAGATAGATAGATAAATATTCCCAAGGCTTTTAAAAAAGAGCTGTCATCGTTTATATTATTGGGTTACGTTAAAATATAGGATTGCATAACATAACATAACATAACATAACATAACATAACATAACATAACATTAACAAAAACGTTGCTAATAAACGTTTATGAATAAAGGCCATGAAAATAAACACATAATAAATTTATTTGTTTAATTACTATTTCTTTTTAAATATCTATATGAAAAATATTTTATTCATACTTCCGGTCACGTGACCGCAAACGGGAAATGACGTCACTTTCATGTAAACAAATAAATAACCAGACTTCTAACTATATTGTAGTAACTGTCTGTTAATCTGTCACTGACAAAGTGAATTTTCTTGTTATTTTATCAAATCTGTGACCATTATTTTGTTGGTTTGCAAGATCATCATCATCATCGTTTTCGCGGGAATTTGAAAAATATAATTAAAAACATGATTTTTTAAATGAAAATACAAATATAACATTTTATATTTTATTATGTATATAATACAATACAATTAAATATTTATCTACTATGCTATATATAAAAATAAACATATAAATAAAAAAAATCATCAAGATTGTTGCCTTCTGGAAGAGTGCAGACAGCGTTGCCACGTTGGATGGCGATACTGATTCTTTGAGCCAAATATGAGCCAGCTCTTTGGTCGTGGGACACCTCTACCAATCTTTTGGTGACTTCTTTATAGAGGTGTCGTGCGCTAGGTCCACACGGGCCCAGTGTTTTCCACCCCAAATGCCCAAATATGTATTCTTCAGGTAGAGCTGCGTATTTGCGACGTTTGGCAGTTTCGGCTTGGCAGCCCCAGCCTCAATTGATCTGCATGGAAGGTCAGACGGAGCGAGGGTATCTATACATATTGCATCCCATAGCAACGGTCGCCCCCTCTTCCAAGGCGCAAGAGTCATTCCATCGGGCCTTTTGCCATCATCTCGTGCCAGCCCTTTGTATAATATGTATAATAAATCTCAGCTATAATTTAAAAGTATTTCCAAAAAACTGTCAACACTCCTATATTGCGAGTACAATATAGGAAAATTAAGCGAAACAGCTCTGGTGGAAACGATTTTTTTAACCAACATTTTTGTTATCCAAAGGATCGCCTATTATTTTTTATTTTGTCAGTAAAAAGAAACTTCCAAAAGTTGTAGTAGATTATATCGTTAAGATAAGTCTTGCCATTATTGTAGTTTCACTTTTTTCCACAATTTTTTGTAAACACGTACAGATATAACCGTTACTTTTTATAGTTAGCACGAAATTTTTTTTCTTTCTTCACGGGTTGCCGTGCAGCTCCCGAAACCGTGTTACAGTTCCAGGGTACGCAGCGGAAGACCAAGTCCCTCCCTCGTTTAGCCGATGGTGTTTGTGAGTCTATACCTAACGAGTGGCCAGTTTTGTTGAGGTATATTTCGATGGAAAAGCCTCTAATTGTGGTTTGTCTTATTATAAGTTTTTAATTAAAAAGCCATTGGTACATGGCCGGGATCCGGGATGAAACCCGTAGACGTCTTGATATTTTTTCCACTTTTAATCCTGTAACAGAAGGTTTTTAGTCCTCTGCCACAAGAATCCATATAATTTTTGAGGCTCTACCTGAAGTATTTTGAAATGAAAGGCCTCAATTGTAAGTCGGATAATAATATTTTTTTATTTTAAACCTCTTGGGGGGTTTGAATCCATGTGGTCTGGCTACCAACACACCATTAATTTATATGTCATGTCAATTCACTCGTTTTAAATTTTGTTATCATCAAGTAATTTGATAAGGCCTATTTTTGTTAGGTGGAAATCTTATGGATTCGCGACATGCTCTCGGCACAAATGCTGACCATGGATTGACCGACCCGAGCATGCTCGCTCCGAGAATCTCTGGATATTTACTGTGTCTCTGGTCAAGACTTCGTGTACTGGCTTCCACGTATGGCTGGGTCGGGCATTTTTGGCTGCGCATTTCTGGCCGGCAATTCTCGGTCCGGACCCAGTTTTTTTTAATTGAAAACTTCTTTAAGCGCCCACTAGCGTTATTTTGAAGTGAAAACTGTATTCATTGAGTTGACTGCCTGTCTTTTTTTATTTTGAAAATTGGTAGGTACATTGCTATATGGCACATTTTTGTATTTGAAACTTTATCATTAGTAGGTTAAACTTATTTAAGCTTTCTCGGTGCTTTATTGACAAAAATCTCCAATTTATATTAACTCAAACTAAGCTAATGTAGAACGATACCTTGACAACTCGTACAAAATACACGTAGTTGTAAGTAAATAAAAAAACGGCCAAGTGTAACGTTTACTAGCGTTTTCATGGTTCCGTAAATTTTGTTCAAATATTAAAGTTTATTTGAAAAAAAATCCTGCTTGAGTAATGGACAACATTTCTTTTTTTTAATCACCCATTTTTATTATTTTTATTAAAAATATATAGAAAAATAAGATATACGTATTTTTATATTTTATTTTTGGTTGAGTTTTTATATTTTTAATTTAATTTTGAATTTTTATAAATTCTGAGGACTTATAAACTAAAAACCTTAGCTAGGACTAAAAATAAGAAATATAAACTGTAAAACTTATGCTTATATGATTTTTCAAGGAATCAGCAAAAGTCTATTGAACTTTTTTTCAATCGTCTTTGTTGCTGTGATATTTCGTCACGACTCACGCGACACGGCTAAACGAAATTTTTTTTTTATTTGTCCTATTTCCACTGTGGTGACACTGCGGACAAAAGCTAGTAATTATATATCAGGCAGGTATCTATACCTATTATAGTCTCAAAAATTTAATTTGCTAAATGAGGAAGACTTGCGGCATGTAACATGATTGCTTCCGTAACTTTTATTAAACACTTTGCACTTGTTATTTAGTCTACGGAACCTTAAAAGGTTTATTAAAATTCGAGGTCTAGTTACGTGATCATAGGCAAAGTTAACCGAAATGCGATTCGAGCGGCCGTCCGTCGCTTGCAGTCTTGTCTCGATACGCTCGCAGTTTAGCCGCACTTTCGCTTTCGTCCGTCCTGCATCGATTTCCGCGTAAAGGACTTCCGCGAAAATCGGCTCGTAATTTTCAAAGAAACGGTGACTTTTCTTACATTTGCCACTATACAATATTGCACTAGTGATACGTGTTCTTAAATTTATTTTGTGCTGTGATTGTGGGGGCTTCCTGTTTGGAATATGATAATTTTTGCTTTTATGGGTGTTAGATTCTTTTTGAATCTTTCAAGGCAGAACGCAAGAGCTGTCGCCGATGAGTGCTATACTAGAAAGTACGCGTGTTTTTAATTACATTACAAATTAATTAATTAATACATATCATCTCATTATGCATTTACACTTTTTAAACACATTTTAAGTAAATAAACACAATGAAAAATATAAAATAACCAGTAGCTTTTTTTCTTTTTTCACGGGTTGCTTTACAGCTCCTGAAACCGTGTTACGGTTCATAGGGAAGACCAAGTCTCCCTCTTTTAGCCGATGGTATTTGTGAGTTATTCTAAAATTTTTAAATAACCGTTATTATTAGTTCTGCAAATGCAAAATAGGTTAAAATTGTTAATAGGTATATGGTCTTTTAAGAATTTTAAATGACAGCCTATTTAAAAAAAATAAGACATACAGATAGACCTTACTGTATTACCAATATCCAAGTGGAATATGTTGTTTTCACGATTTTAAACATAAATGATTGAATGAACTTTTGTATCTCTATCTATCTGTCTGACCTAGTTTTTTCAGAATTAGCTTTCAGGGAGCATATTACTTAGACTTAGAATCTGTTTTATGCTTCATTTTATTTTCATTCAATTATTTTCCACGGGACATAGCGTCATAATTCCCGCGTCCGTGAAACTTAGCAAAATTTCAGAGAGTGAAGGTTTTTGATAGGACTATTGAAAACTGTTTGAAATTGACTATTATTAATTAATGTTTCTGCAATTTTTGATGGGATTGCATCAATGGCCTCAAAACCCTACATGAAGGGAAATATGTAAATTAAACTACTTACAGAGCAAATATGAATAAAATGTTTAGGTACATTCTATCCAAAGGATTAAAGGTAGGTACTTAGCCTCTTCCTACGCCAATGAGACTAAAAAAATAATGAAATAAATAGGGGAAATAATTAACTCAATCCTCACTCGAGACAAACAAATTTTTGTGCTTCGGAAGGAACATAAAGCTCGTCAGCACTTCTTCTAAAATTGATAATAGTAAATCTATTCAAAGTGCGTGCGTGATAGCTCAAGCAAGCTCCTGCCATCTGTTCCTGGCCAACTCGCTAAATGAGGACACTGTTACACAGTGTCTCTGGCCATGCCCGTGTAGGTTCGTTATATTGCGTTAAAATATGCAGTTAAATTTGCATAATCCTACATTACTATTGTTGTATCTGTGTAGTTAAATATAAAATTTCGAAGTCAACATTGAAATCTTATTCGAAATTATCATACTCTACTGTACCTACATAAAAAGTTAGAATTAATTAAAAGTTAAAATTAATTATTTTTCATTATTTGTCGAGATTAATGCCGCTAAAACACAATTCTTAAAAGACGTTATGTTACAATTTTGATATAATATATTGTACATAACATTTTTAACCTATTTTACATTTTGCAAAACTAATAATAATTTTTAAACTCTTATCAAATTTACAAAAAAAGACATGCAAAGTTTGTTTACCAAATAAGACAAACCAAAAAAATACACTTTATATAGGTAAGTATAGGTAGGTACCCCAGGTACCACAGATCTTTTATATTAAGACCTTTTCTAACTGCATATGGTTTCACTAGCTGCCCGCGTCAATGATTGCTGCTCCGCCCCTTTAAGTCGTAGTGTGATGTTATAAGCATTTTTTTAAATCAATGGTTATAAGTAGGTATAGCCTTCCTCAAGAATTGGGCTATTAAATGCAAAATTTTTTTTTATATCAGACTGGTAGTCCTAGTAATTTATTTCTGCTATAGTGGGGACCATACTGACTTACTTCCCCAATTTTACCCCCTTTCGTTGATTAAAAAAAAAGTAGCTTATGTCCTATGGGTTCATAAAAATCGGTTCAGTGATTTAGCCGTGAAAACGTAACAGACAGTCAGACAAACAAACAGAGTTACTTCTGCTTTAACAATCGGCGATATCAAGTTACACATTTGTACACAGAACATTATAGAGCATGAAGTAGCAAGTGGGTGTGCCCGCGTAACCGCACTTGCAGCAATATATGATTTCAGCACATCTTCAGAACTGTCCCTGAAACATAGCCCAAAAAAATAGAACAAATACTTAGTACATTTCAGTGCAAAAATGTTACCAGTGATAAAATAAAAAAAAAACCGCACAAGTTATTTGTCTAAAGATTTTTCACAATATTGTCATTACAATAAAAAAATATTATAGGCTATCATAACTTCTACTCTTCTTTATAATGTTCTGTGATTTAAATACTTCCAACTATATTCGATAATCGCTGAAAGCATAGAGTACTAAGCCTAAGGAGGGGCCATAGATCCGGGCTTCCCCTGTCGCCAATTTTCTGCTCTTTGACCAATAAAACTGACCAGGAGAGCATTAATAAGTTACCTTAGGTTTCGTTGGTATCGTTTTGTGTCGCGAGACAGAGCTCTAGAAAAATAGGGTGATGTGTTGTGATGTTTTTGGGAAAGGCGATCTAGGACGTCTAATTTGCGGGAACATAGTGTTTCCGGTCATTATTTATTATGTTTGTATTTTAGCATACTTTCATATAACGTAAAAGCCGTTGCGTGCGACAATAAAACAACAGAAAAATACAGTGGTCCGCCAAAAGTGTGGTGTCCACCACACTTTAAAATTTACACGAGTCAGTCCATAGTAAGTCCTTGCGTCGCGTTGTTGTGCTACAAAAAATCAAAGTTTTTTACCAAATATGCGTTCTTGGGCATTCATAGGGTCTACAAATAACTCTACTACAAAAAACAAATATGATGGAATCACTTTTCACTCATAAGTACTAACGAATAGATTTAATTTGATATATTTTAAAAATTTATATATATTAATATAAATATAGATTAATTAATAATTTAACATGGCCGCTTTATCTCACCAAAACTGTACAATCGGTTTGGTCGAAAGTATGCTCTACTTATGTAACGTTGATTTGAAATGAAATTTCTGTTTAGATTATTTTTTCATCAATTTATTTTATAAAGTGGTATATCAATCTAAGTAGTCCATGACTTCGTTATTATTATTATTTTATTAGAAACTAGCTGCTGCGCTGGGCTTTGATATAATATGTAATAATAATCCGAATTTTCGGCAAATTCAAGGAATTTATAAAAAGGCACTTGGGCATTTCGAATTGCGGTCATATCTGTCAGGAAACTATATACCGCTGGATAATGTTCCCATTCTTACATGTTCATCAGCCGTAACACTATTAACCATAGGTACTCTTGAACGAAATTTATTCGATGAAGAAAATTTAGCGATCATTTATCAATTAGTGCAGATCAAATAGTAGGGATATATATCGGGCTGGGTAGCTCGGGCGTTGATTAAAACAATCAAATATGAGGTATGTGTTACTGAATTCGTGACAAATGAAAAGTTTTTTACAAACTTATAATACTGGGTGGCTTGTGCTATCCGAGTTATGACTTACCTATATAACAATTGTCTAAAACAGAATCTACAATTAAATTATTTAGTTTAGAATGTCAATATTTTGTTGTCGAAAGTAAAATAATAAAATTGAAAATAAGTGTAATAAAATAGTTTACAAATTCCAACATATTCACAACCTTGATACAACACTCACAAGATTAACCTGTCACATTTTAACCACCGAACTCACTTATTAAGGGCTATAATTGATAAATATTGTGACGTAAGAATTCATTATCTGCATAAAAATAATCCTAGTATATCAATGGTTTCAAAAGACAAAAACGAAATAAACTATCTTTGTTTGAAGGAAAATAATTAAGAATAACTAATATAATTAAGAATATAAATTCTTAATTAAGAATAAATATATATATTATATTTGTAATATAAATGTACTAATGTCTCCGTAGAGGACCGTAGTAAATGGAACTCTGTGGTATCTGCATACCCCAGTGGGAAACAGGCGTGAGCTTAAGTTTCGTATGTATATGAAGAAGCATTTAATTTCTATTTTTAAAACTGTAACACTGTTGAGTTTCGTGCCGATTTTTCTCAACAGCTGATATCGAATCGGCTCGGCGAATACTTAATAAATTTTCTTTATGATATGTAATAGTTGTTTCATTACATTATGAAACTTTATTTCCCACCCAAAGGATAAAAAAAAATTTAACTACATATTTTAATTTAATAATTCCAAGTAGAGTGACAATACAGACGGTTCGACTGTACATCGCTGTTGATAAGTCATCAAGTCGAGGCCCGGGAGGTTAGCATACATTTTGACAGCGACACTTTCGTTTCGGTCGAATGGCCTTGAACAGGCCAAAACGTCCATGTCCAACAAGGACCGGCCAGAGATAGCCCGGGGCCGAGAGGTCCGGCCCAACAATGTGCGGGAAAATTCTGTGTACTTGTCTTTGTCCGGCCAAGCAAATTGCTCGGCATTCTTGTGCAGGGCATGCCCGGTCCGGGCTATCTCTGGCCGGTCCTTGTTGGACATGAACGTTTTGGCCTGTTCAAGGCCATTCGACCGAAACGAAAGTGTCGCTGTCAAAATGTATGCTAACTCGGCCGTTTATGCAATTGTTTTTTCACCACGGTAACGCATCTTTTGTTTATATCTATGGGTACAGGGGTTAGTACTAGGCGTCTACCTCACCCCCCTCCCCGCCAAACTGGAAGAAATAATTTTTAGTCTCACCTCTTATAGTCTTAATACTCAAATATACACTGTATTAATTTAGCCAATGCAGCCTATAGACAAACATTTTGTAATCATCACCATATTATTATTATTTGTATAAATTACACATTATCGTATGGTGTCGTGTACCCACAAACTTTTTAATCAAATAACGGACAAAGGGACGCTTAAATAAAAATACTTTCTATTTCACTAGGTTATTTCCGTGTGAAATAATAAATGAGTACCAATGGGTTTTTTATAATTAAAAACTTATGTATATAATCCGACAAACCACTCTTAGAGGCTTTTCCATCTAAATATACCTCAACAGAACTGGGCACAGGCTAACCTAAGTATAGCCTCACAAATACCATCGGATAAAAGAGTGAGACTTGGTCTTCCGCTGGGTACCCTGGGACTGAAACACGGTTTCGGGAGCTGCAAGGCAACCACATTAATGAATGTCGTGAAAAGATAAAAGGTCACTCAATTATATTTATAGTTTCCTGGTACAAGATTCGATTACCATATCTGTATATTTTAATCTGTTTGACCAATTAAAAAGTATTCAATATTTTTTGTTTCACGAAATTTAAGAAATTTATGAGCAGTGGCCAAGGATTTTATTGAGAACTTGCACTTTTTCGCACCATTTGTTGCATTTCTCGAGTCATCGGGCATATAATAAAAAAATCTTAAATAAGTGAAATAACCTGAATACCATCTTACTTATGGGTCCGTGGCTGTCAGCTATCTTATATCTGAAAAAAATATGGCAAATCTCAATTAATCCTAGAAAAATGAGTTTATTTATACAACATTTTCAACTCAAATTGTTGATAGGTATTATTTCAAATTGGATTAAGCCATATTTTTATTATTAAGGCTTCTAAATAGCCATAGTTTATAAAACGCAATATCAATGTTTGTTTTAAAAACACGCCTATTTAAAACCCTGATTAATAAAAATATGGCTTAATCTCATTTAAAATAATAACTATCAGCAATTTGAGTTGAAAATGTTGTATAAATAAACTAATTTTTCTAGGATTAATTGAGATTTGCCATATTTTTGACAGAAGTAAGATGGCCCACTGCCAAGGACCCTTAATGTGAAATTTTATTTAGTTTACCCAGCGAGTGTATTCGGTGCACTGATATACTGAGATACAAACTAACGCCTGATATTATACGTATAGCAATCATTTATTGTAAAAGAAAAACATTTTTTTTCAGGAGTTAAATAATTTTTACTCGATATGATTTGTTAATTAATCACGCAGTTCCGTGACATCTAAGCGGATATGAATGGTAGACTATATCGGCGCAAATATAGAACTACATTCACACTCAAAAGTAAAATTTTCAAGATTTACGAAGGCAACATAATAATGGCAATTACGGAAATATCTTATCGAATTATTCTGTTAGTAATTGTAAACTCTATCAAACCAGTAAAGTGGAAGCAATAAGTTGATTTGTTTCAAAATCTACTAACCTACCTTCATGGTTTTCTCGCAATATGGGTAAGCAGAGAGGAAGGTTTCTCTATCCAGCCTCCCGTGTAGTATTGTTAGTTAGTTACTATTTTGTCTCCCGCCCTGACCAGAGCTAGAGACACTGTATTTTTACAATGTTCACATTTTGCGACATGCAATGGACATAATCATGTTTAGGAGCTGAGCATTATATTAGTGAATTAAGACAAGTTAGCTCCAGGACGTTTTCATGGCGTATGCTGTCTAATCCGTTAGAGATATAACAAAATGATGTAGGAAAGAATTGCGTAGAATAAAAAAATCTACTAAAAAGTCTGCGGTAGCATATCTATCTATAAATTCCATATTGTACCCGTGCGAAGCCGAGGGTAGGTTGCTAGTTATTAATAAATTACTGAATAAATAAAATACAGAACCCCAAAAACCAAATTTTTTGTCGAAAGCAGTTTTAGTTTTTTTGTAATAAGTACTCCCATCCTATTTTACCACAAGGTGAAAGTTGATTTATTGAGGCAGAAAACTAAGTTTTTTATTTCGCTCATACATAATTTACGAAAGCGTTACCAGCTTCGTTGTCTGTCTGCTGACGAATGATTGAGTGATTGATTTGATCGTACAATCGTATATATAGGAAATTTCTCCCACTTTGTATTGCGCCCCCCACTACATACTTTTACTAATACAGAGTGTTTCATTTTCAAATATATTATACTGTTAATTTAAAAATATAAATAATTATGAAAATACTTAAAAACTGCGTCACGCCTCTCCTCTCTACTCTCCCTCTCCGCCGCCGCCCTCTACTCCCTTGTGTGTGCGTGGCACGTATACTAAATACTTCGTTGCTTCTCCATGTGGGCATCTACCGGGCGATCCGTGACGGCTATTTAACGTACTTTCACGGCATTTAGAGACACTGGTAATAATGTTCACATTTCGATAGTTTCTTCATATTCATCTTTGGTGCTTATTTTTTTTCTGGAATGAGGATTGAATCCTGGATTTTCAAGTCCATATGTATATAGGTACCTATCAATACTAATATTATAAAGAAAGAGTGCGAATTTTGTGAATTTGTGTGAATGTGGAGGGTAATCTCCGGAACCACTGATCCGATTCTGAAAATTCATTCACTAATAATTATAGGAAGCTACATTATCCCTGAGTGCTATAGGCTACATTTTATTTTGTTCGAAAATATCTACGATCCATACATGTAAATACATGATTTCGTTAATAGCTTTAAAGTTTCAAGGTATCGTTATTAAAATTCAAATGACCCTCTGCAAATATTATTTTACATATTAGGAGGTGTTTTAAGATGTTAACATTGGTATGAATTGTTTGCTGACCTAGAGATTCTTTTAATATATGAATGCAAATGTTTTCCAAGACTTGATCTTATTGACAAACCTATATTAAATACAAAATCTAACACAGTGATTAGAGCAATGCATGGATTTTAATTTAGAGGTCTCGAGTTTAAACCTCATTTGAGCCAAAATTATCAATGTGCTACGGTGGACGCCTTAAATCCCGTCCGCTACTATTTATGAAGTGTTAGTACCTCCACGTGCAGCTACTGGCGATCTGTTTGCTAAATGTGGGCATTGTTACCATCTTTTTGGCCACTCCGCAAGGTATAATGGAAAATTACTGAAAATTAAAAATAATAATAATTTTATTATTTTTGACCCTTTAAAAATATCATAAAATATTTTTATTTCGAATTTTCAATAAGCAGCAAAAGAGCGCGAACTATATAATTGAAGGATATATAATAACAGCGCTTTAAAAAAAATTAAGAGTGTTGTGATAGATTATGAAAGAGAAAACAGGGGCAAAATAATCCTTTATTTTACCACCCATATTTCCTATTCAATAAAACCAATTAAAAAAATAACGACTATTTAACTTAGATATATTGAATAAGTAACTATATGCTAAACTACAGTGACACAGGTAGATTATTTACAGAGAAATTGGGAATAGTTTATCCCCATACAAATTATTGATATAGGAGCCTTAATTAAAGCCATCGAACCATAGAAAAAACACCGTCTAATAATGCCTTACTGGTGCGTAAAGTTACTGTTATCATATAAAAAATCCTGCTTCTATGACTCTTACACATACATAAACATTTCATACACAATACACAATCTAACATTAAAATTTAGCCGTATTACATTAGTTGTAAAAGCGAACACGCTGTATAGCACTCATCGACTGCCCGCCGACCGTTCGTATGCGCCTGCACAGATGCACAACAACGCCCGTGGACATGGCTGTACCGGAATGGTTGCACTACCTCGGAGCCCTACTCTTCCTACTATGGCTGCTTATCGGAAGAAGACGGAGCTCTTTATCAGAGATTTCGTCATGATGATGTATGTTGTAAAATGCTTTTTTTTTGGTAATCTTAAAGAAATAGAGGGGTTGAACTGATTCGTTTGGTCTAGCGATGTTAATGGTCTGGGTTCGATTCCCAACTCTGGCAAATCTGTATAATGTATCTAGATACGCACATAAAAAAATATTAATCACTTACCTATGTCGACGTATAGCCCCCGCAAATTGCTAATGCGCTTGAATCTTGTCTTTTTTGTGATATAGATCTATGTCAACTTGCATGGGGAAATGTAATCAAAGAACCTATTATCACCGAAGGTACTTGCGGACTACGCGGAGATTTTTCTTGTCGTGGTGTTTGGATAGCTCAGAGGGAGGCGTTATTTGATATTCGTGTTGTTGACACTGACGCTCCTTCTCACATCTCACGCCCTGTTGCCTCCGTATTAAAATCGGCTGAAGAAGAAAAGAAAATATTATTCCGCTTGCGAGAAGCGACATGCGACTTTCACTCCACTTGTGACATCTGTTGATGGAGTCTTTGCACCACAAATGAGTACTTTCGTGAAACATCTTGTTGAACCCTTTGCTGACCGTTGGGGCAGATCTATAAGTACAGTGATGGGATGGCTAAGATCAAGAATCATTATCTCAATAATACGAGCTACAAGTATGTGCATTCGTGGTACAAGACGTAGATTCTTGCCAATAGGCAAATCATTTGGCCTAGACGATGGAGCTGCCTTACCTTACCATAATTTTTAGAATACTTAATTTAAGCTATTTTTTTTTTAATTAAAACATAATATTGAAAACGTAATAATGAGTAAAAATAACAACAATCGAACTAGAAAATCTATAGAAACAAACCAATTAAGAATAATAATTACGAACTAAACAATAATTCGCAAATTCGATGATGTCTCGCCAAGCTCATTAGAATATTTCCAAAATATTTTTTTTTCATGAGACTATTTTTGAAGTTACCTATCCTAAATTACAAAATCAAAAAAAATACATAATTTATATTTATATGACCTGAAGGTTTCCAAATCAGAGGCACATTAAAAAAATAGACTTTGCCCACAGCTGAAAATAGCCGTGGTGTAGAACAATATAAACAAAAACACTCTCTGAACTAGCCATTGCTCGCGGTTTCACCCGCGTAAAGATAAAACATAAAAAATACTAGATCAAAATGTACCTTCTAGTATATAATCTGTTTCGTTTCCAAACACCGTTTAGCCGTTTCGGCGTAATTGAATAACAAAATACACACTTAGCGTGCCACCTGTTAGGTAAAATGTATAGATTTCTGCCTAACCAGATACTTAGGCCATATCGAGTCAATGGAATAGAAATTGAGTCTCATGAGATTTCAACAAGATATAGCCTTCAATAAAATTTCTCTGTGAAAGTCCATGAATAATCGGGATGATATTTCCTTAGACAAGAGGGTCTGTTGTTATGTTGGACCACTCCTCTCTGTCAATAGCTTGACTACATACATTATGTATATTTGTTTTAAATGTATATTGTAAGTAAACTAACGGTTGGCCCCGACTTCGTACGCAAATACAAAAGGCATAGGCAGTCAAGGTGCGTCGGTGGCCGAGTGGTTAAGATGTCTGGTATTAACTAAGCGACCACGAAACAGTTACTTCGAAAACTGTGCCAATTCGCACTAGACGAACTAGAAGATGAATTACAAAAACGGGTGTGGACAAGACCGTGGATTTTAAGAAGAGATGAACGTGGATCATCTGCTTTACTTTACTTTTCCACAGACATTCATGGTCACGGTACAGTTGTATAAACTTAAAATTAATCTCCGTACTTAGTTTGGGCATCTTAAAATCTCAAAAACAGGTTGCGTTTAGAAAAACACGAAACGCGTGGTTCCTGCTTACTGCCAAGTGAAAACTAGCTTCGCCGGCCACATGAAGCTAGCACACAAGCTAGGATAGTAAAATCAGTGGTGGGGGGCGCTACTAGCCTCAAAAATAGAACTTCATCCTATTAAAAACTGCCCTGGCTTGTAAACTAGCTTACTAGCATAGAAATGAAGCTAGTTTTGTCTACACGAAGCTAGTAGTACTAGCTTGCTAGCTTACTGACACTAGCTTGCTATCCTAGCTTGAAAAACTAGCCTAGTGTAGCCCGGGCATTACTGCCCGGATATTCTCGGGCCGGGCAATCCATGCTCTAGTGCCAAAAACATCTCGTGGCCGGTGACGCGAACCCATAACTTTTTCCCCCTTCCAAAAATCGGTCACCGCGCATAAAGAAGTAGGTATTCACTTCAAAAATAACACCTTGTATATATCCACTGTTATCGCTAACTGCATTTCATCTAAATTAATTCAGTCGTTTCGGAGCCATTTCCTGACAAAAATTCTAAAAATATGAATGTTTTTAAATATTTTGCAAGTACCATAATTATTTAAATATAAGGTTTATTTTATTAAGATTTCGGTCTAGAAAATGAATCCCACTAAATATATTCTACTATTAAGTTCTCTTCTAATCTAAAATGTTTTGAGAATGAGATCAACTGGATCCCAAGATATGTAAGTATTGTTATTGGGTAAAATTATTGGGTTATTCCTTTAACTTTTTCTAACATAGGTACCCACGTATACCGAATACCCATTCGGTCTTAAACTGCCTACCCCTCTTGGGATAAAAGGCGTGATGATAGATAGATAGATAGATGTGATCCATACGAATAAAATTTTCTGGACTGTTTGTAAATCTATCATTATTCTCCTAGTGGTTCCAATTGTTGTCTATCGCCACAGGTGTACCTACAATTCATAGAAACACTCTGGTAGCTCGTCATCTTTATTCATGCGAGTCACCGCCCGGTAATACAATGTCAGCATTTGTGACTTGTGTTCATTCTGTTATGCAGTGCTTACCAATACTTAGTGTGTGGTTCAAGTGATAAGAGGTGGCGGTAGCGTTTTCATATGCGATCTAACAAACTGTTATGAATTGATATCAGACGCACACATGTACTCCTTCTCACAAGATTCTTAGAACTATTTAAAATATGGTCTAGGCTTATACTATATCTTGGATTAAAATATACCCTCTAACTTTAATCTCGAAATAACGAGGCGGTGGGCATGATTTCTAATATTAAATTCAGGCAGATAATCTGTTTAGTTGTATATTAAATGCAATTACGTTACGATTTAAAATTGATATTTTGATTATATTTTTAATTACGTATTATGTATTCATTCAGATTATAATAAACCGAATATATTTATAGCATGTTAGTATTAAGTGATTATATAAAATTTGTACGCCCATGGGGCAGGACATAGAGACCAAAATATATGTAACACCTCATATCTGTAACACATCCACAAATAAAGATAATTTGAATTTGAATATATATATAATAAATAAAGTACTACCGCGGATTTTTTTTGTAGGTCATTTTATGCGGTTCATTAGTTTCAGATAAAAAAGACGAAGTCCGCAAAGAAAGTATATTTTTAGCTCTTCTAGAAAAGTAGGCTGTAATAGAGTCCCCAGTTAAAAGACCGACTTTGTACATTATAGCTAGCTAGTCGGCGTCCGGTTTCATATATAATTTAACCAAGTAGTCCCTTTACCTTACCAAGGTAAAACGTGTTGTAAGTTAAAGGGACTACCTACCTGGTTAAATTATAAATTAATAATAAGCCTTTTCCATACTATTTATCTCCTCTAATCGGCCTTCATTTTTACCTTCAATCTCACTTCGTCTTTTAGGTTAGAAAACAAAAGAAAAAAACAAACAAACAATACTTTCACATGAAGTGTGCTACCAGAATCTTTGGGGAGAGTTGTAGATCAACTTTTACATTTTTTTACACAACAAGAGGGCATTTTGACATCATTTTGACAACTTTTGAAATTTATTATTACACGTCTGTCTCGAGTAACGGTAGTATTGCAATGGGAACGATTTGCTCTTCTATTTCGGTTTGCTCTCAACTTTTGTGGGGTGAGTTTTGACGCTGTTTTACTTCTCTATTCTTTCCTTACTCGTAGCTTTAACAGCGGTAAAATCCCTAAATTATTCGATAGTTAAGTCAAGATATCCAAAGAACTATTAAATCAATGTGTAAAAACACGTATATATACATAACGATCCAATAGATTATTTAATTGAAAATAATAGAATTTTTTACCCTTTTTAGACAACAAAAATCCCCAATGTGTACCTATTATCGTTATGATTTGCAAAATTTCTCCAAAACGACACAAGCTCTTTAGTTAGTTTTTACACCCAAAAAAGGTCTTAATAATATTGATAGTCATAATTGAGAGATTTGTTTTTAGTCCGCATTTTACTCTTGAATTTTATTTTTCACCTAAATTTAAGATTATCCGCGCGAGCGCCCCGGCTCCGTCGCCCTATAATCCCGAGCGTTTTTCTATACAAAATATAGAGGTCAAATCGTCAAGGTTATTGACAGATGTTAAAACCTTAATAAGGTATTTTTCTACATTAAACTTTAAATATCACTCAGAACATTCATCGCCGCTACCACTTATCGCTTACCGCTCGCTTATCGCTATCACTCGGACCAAAAGTAACAAGTGCTTTTCGTGTTGTAGAGTTGGTTGTAGTCGGTTCGTCACAGCGTGTTATGTAAATGGTAACAGCTTCGGGCGGAACAGCGGCCGATCTGCGCACGCGATTCCTTGCTTTCTACACGAGTATCGCAGCGATATTGACGGCTACTTTATTTGTATCGTTGGTACATGCTCGTCTCATCTATTATTCGATTAAATTTACTGCCTTTACGTTCTCCGAAGGAAAGTTCTTTTTATATTCTGAGTTCATAAGATATTATTTTGTCAATGAGAAAGATTTCAGACAGTTTCAGGCCTCTTGAATTTATTAACTTAAGGCCTTACTAGAACGTTGTTGAATAACTCTTTAGTTATAATATGGTTTGTCTCCCTCTATCATACTGATTGAAATATAAATAAATAGGCAGATTTGTTAGAGTGTTCTAATAATTACGGATAGGGAATGAATGTGGGGTTTTTTTGGAGAACAAAGTCCGTCATAGTAGGACCGTAACACGGTTTTGGGAGCTGCAAGGCAACCCGTGAAGAAAGGAAAAAAAGGAAAGAAGGAACTTAAAGGAGTCAATAGCCTAATTGGTGGAGCGTTGGACTTCAAACCAGGGTGACCCAGGTTCAAATCCTACTCGGGTCAAAAATGCTAAGCAAAAATATATTCTTCAAGAATATGACTGTGCTTTAACTGACTTCTCGCATTTTGGAGGGCACGTACGGCGGCGTCTGCATTTCTTCTAACAAAAAAACAGACACCTGTTAAAGAAGTGACATTTAGGTATATTACGTGCAGCAACAGACTTGCCTCTGTTCTGTTTAATATGGACAAATAGCAAAAAGTGGACACTGTTACTGATGTTTCTGGCCACACCACAAGTTATAAAGGTGTTGTCTATGTGTGTTGCAAAATGTAATTTCATATGTTTGATAATTTGAATGTGTGAGTGTAACGATGACATCTGATACATTGTTTCCACAACACAAAAGGTTGATAATTTTCAAAACAGAATTTCACACCTGATTTAATGTTTTACAATATTTTTCTTACCGTTTTTCATATGAGATCACTTTCGTTGGGCAGGTGAAAATCGTGAGAAAAATCTTTCCATTAACAAAGGCGACAATGTTTTGTATAAGAACACATAATAACTGAGATGTCGAACTAAAGTCCGTTAATTAGAAAACGTGGGGTATAAATGGGAAAAATAGGTGATCATTACTTCTAGATTTATACTCTTAAGGCTTTTATTAACTTTCTATAATACATGGGAAAATTAATAAAGTTCTATTTATGCGCTTTTTGTTTTCAATATTTTAAGGGAGACATTTTCTTCTTGATTTTTCTCGATTATTTTCTTGAATTAAGAAGTAATTCTTTTCTATAAAATTATTGCTATCTTCTTGGCAATTTTCCATTAGAACAGGAGACACAACATTGTTTTTGTATATTAGGTATTATTTCCAAAGTATCAGGGTCGGGGCATTTATTATCATGTCGTAATTAAAACACGAAGCCGGAGCGAGTCGTTAGTTTGTACATAAAGTCGGAACTACAGTTAGTTACGTTCGTAAAACGACGGCGGGTGCATTATTCAAATATTTACCCAACTAGCATGTCACCGCCTCTGTTACATTCTCAAGTCCCGTGTTTGCCTAAGACCGGTAGATACTGTATTGTCATTTTCATGGTTCGGTATTATACGTGGTGACAATGTCCACATTTAGCGAATTGACCATATTAAGCAGGGCAGGGGGGAAGCCTTATAGCTAGGTAGGCACATTTCATTAAACGGTTCATTTTTTTTTGTCTCTGCCTACCCCTCTTGGGATGAAAGGCGTGATGATAGATAGATAGATAGAGATAGATAGGTTCATTAAAATATAAATCTATATCTATACTAATATTATAAAGAGGCAAGATTTGTATTTTTGTATTTTTGTGTGTATGTTTGTAATGAATAAACTCAAAAACTACTGTGCCGATTTCAAAAATTCTTTCACCATTGGAAAGCTACATTCACCCTGAGTGACATAGGCTATATTCTATTTTCAAAAAATTAGGGATCCTTACTAAAACTCCAATAATGTAACCCAAGGTGTAAAAAATGACCTAAGAAATTCCTTACATCGCGTGCGCTGCGAAAACTATTGATGATATAGAGGTAGTGGTAGTGGTAGAGGGTAGGGGGTAGGAGTAGAAGTAGGGGTAGGGGTAGGGGTACGGATAGGGGTGGGGGTAGGGGTAGGGTAGGGTAGGGGTAGGGGTAGGTATAGGGTATATTTTATTTTGTTCGTAAATATCCACGGGCGAAGCCGGGGGCGAAATGCTAGTATATTTATAAAACACAAAAAAATGTTTCCAACCGATGTCGCGATGTGTGCCCCAAACCTGATGGTTTAAGAAGAAAAAAAAGAAACACTTTTCCCATACAAAAATTTTCAACCCCATCAAAGGGTGGCGTTACTCGCAAATAAATTAATAACATAAATGTGAAGTTTGTATATAATTGTTAGCCCGGGCGCAGTCGGGGCAAGCCGCTGGTAAAATATAACATGAAACAAAAAGCAGAAGTTCCCTGTTTCATATAAATTATTTCCTTTCAGTCGATTTGGTGCCTATTCTGGAATTTTTTATTCCTGATATATTTATTTTTCACTAGCGATTCGCCCTGGCTTCGCCTGTGAAAATTTAATATCACTGCTTACCCGATCTCGAATAAAGAAACATTGACATTATTGTTTCCTGTTCCGCTTCCAAGAGAAGTAGCGTAATGTTTTATACACCTAAACCTTCCTCGTGGATCAATCTATGTAATCGCGCAAATTGTAACAAAATCGGTACAGTAGTTTTTGAGTCTATAAGGGAGGGACAAACAGACAAACATTAATTTTTATATATATTTTGGTTGAAACCTTTAAATCACTAAGTTAAATCACACTTGGCCGATTTGTAAGCGGTCTCCCGCAGGAAATGCACTTGTCCTAAGAATAGGTTCTCGTGTTCTCTTATTTGTTCAGTTTGCCTACTGCATGTTATTAATGATATTATGTAGATGATTTTTCTTGTATGGAATTTAATTGTAAGTTATATTCATATTTATTTTTATGAGAGCTGTTTCCAATGAAACTGGATTCATTGTTTTGGATTCATTATTTTTTAAAGCGGCCTATAGTCTTCCACTTTGCGTTGATAAACTTCTAGATTTAATAAATAAATGTACCTACTAATATAAGTAAAAATATTGTATCTACTTAGTGATCGGTTCCTAAGTTATAAGCGCTAAGGAAAT
Organism: Nemapogon koenigi; assembly: GCA_963924495.1. NCBI lineage: Eukaryota > Metazoa > Arthropoda > Insecta > Lepidoptera > Tineidae > Nemapogon > Nemapogon koenigi. Next base: position 3,553,366 of record OZ004648.1, read on the forward strand.
AGATGGAAGACAGATAAAAAAAAATTGAATTCACAGACAGATTAGTTTTCATAACCGATTTAAAAAATACCTACTAGATGACCCTCGTTAGTGGTGTCAGTATTGTTATCATAGTTCAATTGATCTCCAAAAAAATACATAAATTAATCTATTTTTTGTAAAAACATTTAATTTTGATTTGATTGATTATGTTTCGTCATTAGAGGGGAAAATAATCAAATATTAATGTTGATGAAGTATATGTGGCGTACCGATAAAAAGAACACCCATAAATTAAAATTTAGTTTCAGAAACGCTTCTTCTAAATTATTTCATTCTATTAAAAATTGTCTCGACTTCAATATATCTCAATTTTGTCTTGATTAGTGGTGATTTCATGCTAATTGTAACAGACAGATGACCAAACCACGCCACACAAACTTAAAAGTATTAATTAATTCCTACAAAAATATTATTTCCTTTACAATGCGTGTTTCGTTACAGCAGATAGATAAAATGTTGAATATGAGCAGAAATGTAACACATTTGATCAATAGTTATAATTTTTTATGAAATAACAGAAGGATTTCAGAGCTAAATCATATTTAACGTTTTATTAGCGTGCTTGTTTTAACGGCAATTATAGAATGAATCATTACGTTTAGTCATTTAGATTTTTAAGTAAGTTATTTATAACTTTTGTCCCATACAAAAACGGACTTCAGATTGTATGTAGGTACTGATTTTGTTTGGAAATCTTCTTTCTCTATTTATTTCTATCGCTCGGATATTGGGTGAAAAAGATGCAAAATTTTCGAACACGTGCGTTTTTTAGTTGGTTGCGGTACTAAAATAATATCTACAATTAATTTTCTATCTGTGGTTTCAAAATTAATACACACATTTACATATAAATGTCTCGTTTTGGATAATTTTATATACAATATATATGAATAATAAAAATTTATCGAAGGCAGTATTAAAAGTACACACAATCGCCGAGCATGTATGAAAGGTATGATGAATATAATAGAATCAAAAAAGGTATGTCAGGATCGTAGCGAATGGCAAAGGTTTTTGAAGATATTTAATTTAAAAACGGAAACCCTATAGGCTCCGCTGTCCGTTTGTTATAACAACAAATAATAAAAATAAAAAAAGTTAAAAATTAAAGGGGGTCCCCGTACAAGAAACTTTATCTCAATCTTTATAACTATAGTGCATACTCTTAAAACAAAAATAATTAAATCCGGCCAAGTATGAGTGCACCAGGGGCGTCAAACTTGGTCCAAGTCCGACTCGCACTTGGCCGGTTTTTTTTAAAAGCAGTCTTGGTTTACCTACTATAGTACTGACTCTAAAATAGCATTTTTTTTGCAAATTTTCGGATTTGAATACCATATCGAGCAAAAATATTAAAGTTTGATCACATAATATCCTAGTTAGAAGCCAAAAGAATGCGGTTTTTCAGGGCAAAGACATAAAGAAAGTTTACATAATCATTATAGAATTCAGTTAACTAATTTCCCACTAACCTGTATTATTTAGTTTAAATTAGGTTAAAGTTATGTTCTTTCTTAGTAATTTGTATTCTCAGTACCTAATAATGTGGCGACCTAGATCTTGCGGTTTTAGGGCACGCGTACCCACATGATTGACATGAAATTAATTAATTACAAATTAATTAATTACAAAACCGCTTTGGAAATTAGCATTAATTTGCAAGTACAAAGAACACAAACCCGCGTGGGTGTATAATTATTTATAAAGAAATTAACTGGGCACAAAATTGACATTTAAAATCATATTTTTTTAACATTAGTAACGTTTTTTCGATTGCTTCTCCATAGGCCCCTTTTACAGCAAAAGTTGTCGCGCTTGTCGATATTTCAAGTTGTAGATTACTATATATGATTGAGGTTTCAATATGTTTGTCAAGAAGAAAGGGCCCATAACTCGAAAACCACTGACCCTAGGCTGGTCGTGTTTTTACCAAAATGAAAAGTCTAGATAAGATCTTCATTCCGGATGACAGCTGCCAAAATATACATATTCTATTTTTAATACAGAAGTTCATTTCCAATGCTCTTCAAGCTGTTTTAAGCAAGTCTATAATGAGGACAACGATTGCTGCATGATGTTGTAAATTCGCCAGAGATGCCACCGGTTGTATGTGGCTGAGAATGCTATAACCATTCCACTTCTCAACGGCACGATGTCGTGTATAAAGGATTTATATGTATAAAGGAGTCCCCAAATTACTTCCGAATAATAGAATCAAATTAAACATTAATTTTTAATTTAATTTCCAAATTTCATCCAAATCAGATGTTTTAGATTATTTACAGACACACCTGTTTCCCATAAATAAGGGTAGGTAGAGTTAACCTTAGGTTTTAGACATATTTAAGGATATTGTGTTTGCAAATATATTGCACACATGTGTACTGTGTAATGTTATTGTTATTATTGTAAACGGACGCCTCAATGCGCTTGTGATATGGAGCGGGTGGAGATAGCGGTGTAGACACAATCGAATGCAGCCATCGAGTCAAGATTCATACACGGGCCGCCCGCCGAGCGAGCCTAACGTAGCGCGTGCTCGGGCGCCATGCCCGCGGTGAAAGTATTCAATATATTCGGCGGACAGAAATCCACTGAAGAGTCATCCCCACCGCGCGGGGCTATGCAAAAGTTTTACAGGACTTTTTCAGTCACTCCTGAAAGGTCCGCCGAGCCGTGCAAGGGCAAAAAAGTTACCGCGATCGCCGCTTGCCTCGAAAAGAAAATAGTTGACAGTGAGCGTGTCAAACTTAACAGTGATAATGTGCAGAAGTTTCTAAATAAAGTTAATGTTAGTGACTCTCAAGTTAAATGCAATTCGGTGCTGGATAAACAAACAAAGGGGCATTTATATGAAAACGTATTTGTAAATGGAGGCGGTAACACTTCTAATACGAATAAAAAATTATCGCTCGAGGAAAACAAGGGGTATTCTTCTATTTACGAAAACATTACGATCTTGACACCTGCAAAAGCTCCCGAAACTAAAGAAATTGTAGAATCCAAATTGCATAAAGCTTTGGAATCTTTTGATAAAATTTTATCAGAGTTTTCGTCTTGCACGTCCCTGACGCCCGGTGCTACGAATTTTGTTCCGCCGAAACTGCAAAAGTCGAAAACTTGTAGCATTATAGAATCTAGGTGCATTTTAAAGAAATGCAACTCTGATTCTCAAAGTGATAACAAAATTTCGGCTAAAGTTGTACGGAATAACTCTATTGATAAGACGACAAGTTTGTGGAACCTTGACGACATGAAGGGAAAAGAGTTGACTTCTCCTTTAATACCCCTTACACCGACTCTCAATGAAAAGAATAACGTAGATAGATATGCAACGTACAAAATATCATCCAAACAAAATGTAATTCGTCCAATTAAAACTGAAGATCTGAAAAAATTGGATGTAAAAACCAGAATATTAAAAAAGACCTTATCAAATCCACCGTCGACTCCTGTTCCGGTCGTATTAAAATCAAGGTCTTCAAGCAAGAAAGTTGAAAGAAAATCAAGTGATCCCAAAAAGCCCAAGACTAAAACCGACAATACGAACGCAAGAGAAATTTTCGGAAATAAAGAAGTTATTAAGTCACAAATTCAAAAGGCAAAGAGTGTGTGGGAAATCGGCAATGAAATTTTGCTTTCGAGCAACTTAGAGAGAGCGCGATCCAGTACTTCTATTGCGGGATCTCCCAGCAAGATCCCTGTGATTAGAGGTGTTATGTCACAAAATAAATTCAGCAGTACAAGAGCGTTATTTTCTCCCACTCCTGTCGATCTAAACAATGTAGACCAGGCCAGAGAGTGTGCTCAGAAGAAAAAAATAAACGCACCCAAAAAATGTAGTACAGATAAGTCCGACACAAACCGAACAACAAAACAAAAATTACAGCTTAATCTAAAAGCCGATACAAAACGACCAAATGATAAAACTAAAAAAGAATCGATTGACAAAAAACCCGTGTCATCTCCGAAAACGCCGCGGGACTATTCCGAGGAACTGAACGCCGTCAGAGCGAAACTCCAGCTGAGAAAAATCAACAACAACCTAACACCGGACACCAAACGAAAAGAAAACGCTTCGGACATAATCGATTCACCGGTCAAGAGTATAGTGAAAAAACTGGAACTTAAGACCGCTCTAGAAACGAACGGGGAGTCTGGCCAATTTGTGAGTTGTAAAGTGATCCCGCCGGTACACAAGGAGCTTTGTGTGGCGAATACTACGTTCCACAACCACCTGAGCACACTCGTTGGCCGGCAGATCAAGTGCGTAGAAGCTCACGACGATGTTAAAATCTGCGCTCAAAATCCCCTCAAGCAAACCTACGATAAAATATCGGATACTCATTCAGACTGCAGCGATGACTCCGGTCATGTGTCCAACGATGGAGTTGACGAAGAATGCTTGAGACTTCGTCTGGAAGTGGAAGCTAAAAGTTTCGGGATCAACCTGCCAGGGAATGCAAAGGCTATGGGTGCTTGTGAAAAGGCGCGCGGGAGTGGCAACGAGGTCGCTAGCGGTACAATCGACGGCGTCGCTCCGAAAGTGGCCGGACAGGTACACGACACTGTTTACATATCGATATCAGCAAATTGTAGGTGCTATTTATCTGGACAGGTGCTGCAGCCACTTAGATCTTTGTCGTCACCATATCAGGCGCGATCCTATAAAACTAGTTCAACTAGATCGCAGAAGCTACTTAAGGGTACTGACCTCTCTTGAATTTATATTGCACTATCAATGTCAAGTCGACGGCTTCTGCAATAAAACACTGAATCTAATTATTTATAGATGATGATATCGCTATTCCGTTTGATTCTCATTCGTTAGTATTCTGTTCATATATTGCGAAGTACTGCGTGATGGCATGGTTCAACAGGTACTATTTTTAGCGAAATCCAAATGTTAAGGTTCCGTACATAATGTTAAAGTATTTATTATCTTCAATCCTATCAAGGATCTAAAATTAAAGTATCCTATCTCCTAGCTAATCATTAACATAGATAGATCATTTATCAATATTATATATAATTTTGTTCACTTGTTTATTCATAGATAAAAGCTCAGAAAAGTAAGATTAAGTTTTCGATTACTATAAGTCTGACATTTGAATATAAATTCAAACACAAATTAATACTCCTGGCTATTGAAACATAAACCAAACCGCTCGTTATATGGAAAAATCCCTTTTGAGTGAACGTTAAGATGCTATCACACATACCATTCCCAACCTCCTTTCGAATCTCCTATAATAACATAAACACTCTTACGTAAATACAAGTTTATCTGTGGAATATTATTAAACAGGTCTTTTTTGTCTTGATTGTATAAGTGAGGTAAAGTCGGAAATTACTTAACCGGGCGTTGCGTCGGTACTAAAATTGACCTTATTTAAAATTTTTTGATTGCAGCCAGTAAACACTGGTTATTTAACTCATACCATAAGACCATTTTAGTCTTTATATTCTGTTTGTTAATTAAAAACCCCATAATTTCCACAAAAATCAATACAAAATGTCAAAATTCTAAACTTACGCAACCCTAAAGAAAAAGCTTCGTAGCATTTGTCGCGGTCCGCTTCCTTCGTTTAGTATGGAATGCTACTTCTTTCGAATATTATGCAAAGTAGTATGCTTAAAGAATATGTAATTCCATGTGTTTAGTACCAATTTGACGTGAAACTAATACTAATTGTTGATAATAATAAATCACTGTCTAAGTTACAAGAAGCATTTGTCAAACTACCAAATTCATAAAGGACAATTAATATCAGTGGCAACGCCCAACAGTATAACAGGGATAGAAAATTTAGTTAACTAAAAGCGACCCCTTAAAGGAATTTTTTAACACCCCATTTACCAATTACTTACCAAAAAGTCGCGTCGGTGGTCAAGTGGGTAAAACGTCGGCTCACAACTGAGAAGTCGCGGGTTCGATCCCCACATCTGACCATGTACCAATGGGTTTTTATAATAAAAAATCTATGTACATTATCCGACAAACCGTACAAAGAGGCTTTTCCATCTACATACCTCAACAGAGCTGGCCACTCGTTAGGTATAGCCTCAAAACTAAGTGAGGAAGGCTTTGTCTTTCGCTGGGTACCCTGATGTCGGCAACAGTTCCCAGGATCTGTAAGGCAACCAAAAAAAAATCTCTAAAATCAGTATGTCTATGAAACGATTTCTGTTTTGTCAGTTCATACCTATGAACTACTTTGAGTTGAACTGCTCTCGAATTTTATTAACGTAATAATTTTCATATTATATTAGAAAATTATGCACGATTTTTAAACTTAAAATTCTTTTATTTGAAGAATTTTGTCAAATTATTAAATGTGGATGTTAAGTAGGTACTTGTTTATTGATTTATGAGTTCAGTTGCGTAACTTTGGAATGTGACTTTTCGTTCGTATGTTTTTTGCTCAGGAACTTTCTAGTATTATATGGACTCAGTTCGAAATTCTGCTTCTTCATTCTTAAAACCACCTTGGTATTGCTATTTTAAACTAAATAAGAAATACATTATTCAAGAATATCTCACATCTGTATTTATTAAAAGGTAGAATTTAATTGCAAATCAAAAAGAAGACCCAATACTTACCTCAAAATATTATTATCGTATTGCTCAGGGTGGGTTTATGTGCGGTGCCCTCCTATAACTACGAGAAGTCGATTATTCTACGAGAAAATTGGTGCTTAGCAACATTTTAAACAGAATAATTACAAGTGTTAAAGTTGTAATACATTTGGCGAATGACCACGACAGGTGCACCGCGGGGGTCACGTCCTGAAGCTTATTTACGCTTTTACTTTCACCGCAACGCTTTTGGTTGTTTTGGTGGTTTTTTGCGCTGTCATTTATACGAATAAGGCACAATGCACACTGGGTTGCGATTTTTTTTTATCTTCACTGCCTTTATACCTTTCGGCGTGGCCAGAGACGCCAGTAACCATGTCCACTTTTTGTCAATTGGATATTAAACAGAACTAGTGGCAAGCCTGTTGTTGCACTTAATGGATGTGTCATTTCTCTAACAGATATCTGTTATTTTTAGAAGTAGTGCGGATGCTCCGAAACACAAGAAATGTTTAAAAAATTGATGCTTAGGGGCCGTCATCACGAGCGTGAGAATCGCGGCGATAGTCTCGCGGTGCCATATAAACTTTATAGGCGATAGTATCGCCCTGTGGAGATTGGCCTATAGAGTTTGTATCAAATTTGGTGGCACGGACGACACTATCGCCGCGATTCTCTCGATCGTGGAGACGGTCCCTTAGCATTTTCGGCACCATATCTACGTACTAGGATAATAGGATTAGTATAAATGCGTTCCATGCCGCGTCTGTCTTTCTGTGTGTCTGTGCTCTTTTCACACAAAACTACTGAACGGAGTTTGTTGCTGTTTTCACTATTAGATAGGTTGATACACCTGGTTTACAAGTTTGAAAGAACTGAGCATTAACAGTATAAGTGAATCAAGTTGGGGGAAAAGTTAGCCTCAGCGAGTTTTCATGGCGTATGCTGTCTAATTCGTTAGAGATATAACAAAATGATGTAGGAAAGAATTATGTAGAATTAAATTACCTACAAAACGTCCGCGGTAGCATATATCTATCTCTAATAGATATTTAGTTATAGTATTGAAATTAGTTGTAAACCCATATTCCAAGTCGCTAAATTCTGTCTGTCTCTAATGATTGTCAAGAATGGGTTCCGGAACGGTGGCTGCGTGTTTTTTATTAAACTTTTAGCGATCGTAGTGGGTATTGAAATTTTATATCTGCTCTTTGTTTCATTTTGGTATCTTTTTTCAAATAATACGGAAAATAATGGGAATTAGAAGCAGATTAAAAGCAATCTGAAAGGGAGACACAGTTTAGAACTTAGAGTCACGGGCAAAACTGTAGACAACAACTAGTATTCTAGAAGCAACTATAATGTATTACATATACTACATGCGTGTTACTCAAGTTTTAAATGCACTTTGCGCTTTGAATCTTGAGAAGCTTTCGTTTTCTACTTTCGCACGTCGCATCGTGAATTTATGTATGAGTTTGTATGTATGATGTATGAAAATGAAGGGATATTTAATTAAATTGTAGCCTAGCGTAAGTAGTTGGATGCACAACGTTCAATCCCTATACTAGACCCAAACTATTTGATTTTATCTTTATTATATCTAACGGTATACCACGATATCTTACAGCAGGGCCAGGCTCTAATTCTTGAAAGGAATTAATTCTACTACAGAGTACCAAAGACTAGTTTTCTGCTCTAACTTCGTCAGTGGAATATTTTGAAATATAACATGTAAAATATCCCGAAGGAATTCTGGGATAAGAAGTAGCCTATGTCATTGTCCAGTCCTCCAACAGTCGCTATACGAAATCACGTCTATCCGTTGCTTTGTTGTGGTGTGAATGAAGGACAAAGAAACAAAATTTCGTATGTAAATATTTAGTTTGGATTAGCTGTTCGCCCCGACTTTGGCCGTGGAGATTTTTGAAACCTTTATCGTTTTCTCCGATTTTAGTTGAAAATATTGCTACATTGGTCATTGCATCGGTAGCCGAGTGGTGAAGACGTCTGATATTAAATAGGCGGACCACGTTTCGATCCCGGCCATGTACCAATGGTTCTTTTATAATTAAAAACTTATGTGCATAATCCGACGAACTTTTCTAAGGCTTTTCCATCTAAATTATATCTCAACAGAACTGCCCACTCGTTAGGTATAGACTCACAATTATTATCAGCTAAAATATGAAGACTTGGGTCTTCCGCTAGGTACCCTGGGACCGATCACATTGTTCCGGGAGCCATAACCCGTGAAGAACAAAAAAATTGCTATATTTGCCAGTCTGGATTTCCTTTTTTGTTCATACAAGGAGCGTCGGTAAAAGAGCGGACCGCTTTCTATATAAATTACGCTTTTAGACCTTGTTTTAAAAACCTATTTATTTACAAAAATCGATCTTAATTTTTTATGATCTAGCGGTATTAAACGTAAAATTATGTTTTTAACCTAACAATTATTATTAGAGCATTTGTTGAACTCCATCATATATATATTTTTTATCTCAAAACAATCGACATTTGCCTATTAAAAATTGGTTCAAAAAACAGTGAATTCGGGGTAACCCAGTCTTAAATTTTTCTCGGGGCCTACACTAACTGTTTTCGATTGATGGACGAATGGATTGATGGTTGATGACAAATCACTAAAATATTTCCGCGCCTATCCGCAAAACCACATAACATTTCGCAATATGTTTATCCACATAAAGAATTCTTGAATATTTTCCGTCATTTTTATTGTATATTATTGTTTAACTTTCTACATTCGCTGGTGATTTTATCGGCCATTTTCAAATCAATTAGCAAGTATTACGTTTTAAAAGATTCGCTTTGAGCGTTCGTGTTGTTCGCTCACTCATTATTGGCTTGTGAGTGATAAATTATAATTTCACACAGTTTTTTGTCATAATTTTATTATAAATATGGTTAATGATCTTAGGTGTCACTTTTTGCACTATATTAATAGAAAATGTATGGGTTATAAAAGTATTTTTTAATTGTATATACTTAAATCGTAAATTGACATATTTTTTAGTTTCTAATTTCATTTCATTATAAATAATTGGCCAAGTTGCAAGTACGACTCGCGCCTTGAGGGTTCCGTACCATTTTCTCTGTCAGAACTATAAGACTGGATTTTCATTTAGGTTTTCCTGTAACTAAATACTAGATGAATAATAATAATTCGCACCGTTAGATCAACAGCTATGACGTCTTTTACAAAATACATAAATTAGTCTAATTTTAAAAGAAACATTTAATTTTGATTTATTTCATTATTTTTCGTCATTAGAGGGAAAATTGCATATCAAACATTAACGTACCGAAAAAAAAAACACCCTTGAGAAATAATATAGAGATAGATGTAGATAGAGTTGTGCTGTTGAATATCCCAAAAGTTCATTTTGGTTACCTGTCACGGTTACCAACAATGTTGAACAGAGTACCTATAGTCTAAATCGAAAAAAGTTCCTCTCGACGATCACCCATCCACACCCCGACCTCGTTTTTCCCTCCTTAACCTATGTTATCGGTCTTACAACCACAGTAGTATTATAATTTACTGTTAGACCAGCACATACCAATTTATTTTCTAAACCATTTACCTAGTTAGTATAAATTGCTTGTGTTGACAAAATAATCCATCTGTGATCGGTCAGTAGATTCTAGTCACGCGCCTTTCCTCGCTTTCCCTGCGTGCCGATGTACTGCGGTGAGGGGAAAGCTGTAGTCCTTCCAAGCTTCATACTAAATGATGCTTAATTTATTTAAATCGCTGCTTTTTTGTGGTAACTGCCTATATAAACTGACTTTGTAAACAGAGCCTGATTTAAGATTCATTCTCTTTCTTAAAATATTTCAATACAATTAATTACTTCTATAATTATTCATTACTAGCTTCTTCACGGACCTTAAAGCTTCCGAAGCCATGTTACGGTCCCAGGGTACCCAGCTGAAGACCAAGTCTCCTTCTTTTAGCCGATGGTATTTGTGAGGCCATACCTAACGAGTGGTCAGTCCTGTCGACGTATGAGATGGAAAAGCCTCTAAGTGTGGTTTGTCGGATTATGTACATAAGTTTTTAATTATAAAATCACCATTGGTACATGGTCGGGATCCGGGATCGAACCCGTGGTCTGCCTAGTTAATACCATACCAGACGTCTTAACCACTCGGCCACCAACGCCATGAAAAAATATTTTTACGTTTAATAGTCCGTTTTTTTTGAGAAAGATCATAGCCACCCTTCAATCAAAATATGATGCTAAGCCGGGCGGAAAGGCAGTATAGGTAAATTGCTATCATTTCTCTAAAATTTAATTACTGACTCCATTAAAAAGCTCGTTTTTATAGTTTCAACATGCATTTCTCACTTTTAACTACTATATTTACCTAGTGCCGACTCTTACTTTTATTATATGTTGCTTCGCCATTATCACGTCCATCATATAATATGTCTATTCATTCGTGTGGAACTTAATTATTAAATCAATGGTACGCACACCTGCTGTGAAACCTGACCCATTTGTTAAAGATTGTATTGTTGTTATTTTAACGATAAATGTTGCCAATTTTTTTTTTTTCTTTTTTCACGGGTTGCCTTACAGCTCCCGAAACCGTGTTACGGTTCCAGGGTAGCGGAAGACCTAGTCTCCCTCGTTTAGCCGAAATTGTTGCCAAATCACAATGAAAAATAGAAAACATTAGAAAAACTTGGGGTTACTATTAATTGCACATTAGTAAAGACGAAAGTACGACCCTGTTGGTACGTAGAGGTAGGTTAGTGTCTTTAGGGTTCCTTACCCAAAGGGTAAAAACGGAAACCCTATTATTAAGACTCCGCTGTCCGTCCGTCTGTCTGTCTGTCCGTCTGTCTGTCACCAGGCTGTATCTCATGAACCGTGATAGTTAGACAGTTGAAATTTTCACAGATCATGTATTTCTGTTGCCGCTATAACAACAAATACTAAAAAACAGAATAAAATAAATATTTAAATAAAAATAAGGGGGCTCCCATACAACAAACGTGTTTTTTTTTTGCCGTTTTTATAGATAAAGGTACCGAACCCTTCATGCGCGAGTCCGACTCGCACTTGGCCGGTTTAATTTATGTCTATCATCACGCCTTTTATCCCAAGCGGGGTAGGTAGATACAATCGAATGACATTTGCTACGGTCCTCACATACCTCCTTTCGCTTCTTTTATATTCATTATACTATAGAAATGGCAATACATACAACAATCCAACGTCTATGAGTAAAGGAATACTCCCCAACGCACATCGTTGGAAAGTTGCATATATGCCAATCTATTAAATATTTTCAATGGCGCGATACAGGTTTCAATGAGTTAGTAACGGTGCGACATCTATCGACGCGACGCGATGTGCCGCCACATGACTCCCTTCCCAGACCAGAGGTCGATACAGTATGAAAACAAACATCCATTTTAGCTTTGTCAGCAGTGATGGACTGTGTGGTGGACTGTATCGCGGCTGAATCACCTGTCGTGATGTATGACCTGTCGTCATGTCGGGCCGGCGGTTTGGTCAGTGGGAAGTGGAAGTAGGATGCGGGGCATTGCGGGGTCAGGAATACAGGCGTGTTCATACGGGATCACCAATATAGAAATGGCAATACATACAACAATCCAACGTCTATGAGTAAAAGGAATACTCCCCAACGCACATCGTTGGAAAGTTGCATATATGCCAATCTATTAAATATTTTCAATGGCGCGATACAGGTTTCAGTGAGTTAGTAACGGTACGACATCTATCGACGTTTCATACATGATCGGCGATTGTGTACTTTTAATTGCCATCGATCAATACATTTTTTCAATAAAAGTACATTATTTACTTTACTTTGTACAATATTTTGAAGTAACTATTTTGCTGTGCAATCAGTATTTTTATGGGATATTGGCATTTTTTTATTTGCAGTTAAATACTCCCCAAAACTTGCCCCTGTTGCTAGCGGATGTGTGTATATGGATGACGTAAGAAAGATGGCTCAGCTAAGTTTCGTCTATCTCAACGAGATTTTATAAGCTAATTTAAGAATGATAATCCAGGAAGTCCATAATCCTCTTCCTTCCTAGTAGATTCCAAGGAAATTTTCTTTAAGAAAACTGCTTAATTGGATCCTACTTCGAAGGGCAAGTGAAGCATGCGACAGTTTGTTTGTTTGTATATTTGATTGTTCTTCCTTCGTCAGAAAAAACAACTAATGCATAAAATTACTATAATATTTAAAACAATATACTTTACTTCAGTATGTGACAACTTTTGCCGCCTATTTTGTTAACCAATCCCTATATGTGGACTTTGTTACCAGTGTCTCTACCTCTGCTCACCCCGCTAGATATAAAGGCATGATGGTGTGTTAGATATTGTTCTGCCAGTCGTCTAAGCTAAAGTAATGAGGTTTATTGTCGGATATAAATACATTAAAAGTAGTATAACCTATTGTATATGATTTATTCTTTGTATATTGATAATTAATATTGGAGAAATTTTTCTTTTGTGCGACGTCTAGTTATAGCCCTAGGCCTCAACAGCAGACAACGAAATACATATGTGATATTAGTTCGCCGCGGCAACGTTCAATTGTATGTTTCCTCTTCGAGCTGGCGAGATATTATTTATGGGATTTCTAAGTGAAGTTTTTGCATGTATCTGAAATTTGTATACAGTGTACGCTCCTTTACAGCGAAAAGCTCAATATAGCGTAAAATTGCTGAAATTTATTTGGTTTACATTGAAATTGTTTGCCTCTATAACAAGAAGACCGCTAAAAGTTTATTATTTATTACTAACTAGCTGTTCGCCCCTGATTCGGCTGTAGAGATCCCCTGTTATGGTCTCGAGTTTATACAGAAATCCCTTAGAAAAAAGCTATTTAAGTTTTTTCTGAATTTTCCAATATTTCGGGCAACTTTATTAATATTTGTTTTACTGAAACCTTATTCAGACTATTACGAATATAAAAAATAAAAAGACAAATCGGTCCAGCCGTTCTCAAGTGATGCGCTTATCAACAAATAGCATTTAATTTTTATTTAAGGTGATAAGTGTATTTTCTTGGTAGGTTCAAAAAGTTCTATATCAGACCTGGAATTTTAATGAATAACAATGTATTTTCATCATTCTTACAAGATACACACGTGCGTAACGCGGATAAATGATAGATTTATTTTAATTTATGTAATGAAGTTGATTCCAACATTATCCTGAACTTGGCCAAATATCGGAAAATAGAACAGAAGTAGGTACATATTGACATAGCTATAAAACCACAAAAAAACAGTTTGTGTACACGCGTAAGAAGTGAAACTTCTTTGGCTTATTTATTAAACGCCCATGGCCCATTCCCCATGCCCAAACCGATGCAATATTCTATGTGACCCTGGGAAATTAATGCAAAAATATAATGTTGTAAGTATTTCAATAAGTGAAAATCTTCGGTTTTTCTTCTTTTTTTTTTTTTCTTTCTTCACGGGTTGCCTTACAGCTCCCGAAACCGTGTTACGGTCCCAGGGTACCCAGCGGTAGACCTAGTCTCCCTCGTTTAGCCGATGGTATTTGTGAGGCTATATCTAACGAGTGGCTAGTTCTGTTGAGATATATTTAGATGGAAAAGCCTCTAAGTGTGGTTTGTCGGATTATGTACATAAGTTTTTAATTAAAAAACCCATTGGTACATTGCCGGGATCCGGGATCGAACTCGGGGTCTGCCTAGTTAATACCAGACGTCTTAACCACTCGGCCACCGACGCACTTCTGTTTTTCTTCCTCACTATAAGTTTCGTTATAGAGAGCATAAACTGTATATACAAGATACACGTAATTTTTCCCTCTATTAGTTAATTTCTTGGAAATCGGTTCGGCAGTGATGTAGCTTCAAGTGTGTGTAATGTTTCTATTCCAAGTAACAACATAAATTATTTCGAATCTACTTGCGCAGTTATAAAAATGTACGTGTCCGTAATTTTTCGCATGAGCACAAATCTCTTCTCAGAACGGTAACTGGGCTAAGTGCATCTCTCACAGCGTTGCCATGTCTACTGATTTTAGATATAAATCTATAGTTAAAATCTACAGAGTTTTTGGATGCTGCTACTGAAGTAAAATTTAAAATTTATTTTAAAATATTTTTGGTTGTCTATATGAATAATAAAACTAAAACAATAAATCTATATAAAATATGTCTTTTTCTTCTAATAAAACAACTATCTACTGAAAATCTTTTGATTTTTTGGGTGATTTTCTCCTTATCTTTTTAAATAGGACCTGGCAACACTGATCTCTCATATAAAATAATGATCCGCGAACCACATGATGCAGTCATTTAGGCCACTTTAGACATACGAGTGCATTGTCTCAATAGGCCATTTGTGCAAATGTTATCATGCCTTTATAAGATTAACCTACCCACTAAGCATGGCCTCGGATTCGAATCGCAGGTGTAGCAAAATAATTGTTTTAAAATTTTTAATTAATTTGTTTATATCTTGGTTTAAATATAATAAATGATTGACCCTTTTTCTTCTACTATAAGGTGACATAGTGCACAATCAATGTGCCTGGTAAGATTATTCTGCAGTTGTGTCGTCGCTTAAAATTTTTTTTTTACTAAGTATAGTTATATTATATACCTTCCCTTCACGCCTGTTTCCCAATGGGGTAGGTAGAAAGAATGGAGCGCCACTTCTATCGATCTTTGCATACTTCTCTTGCTTCATCCACATCCATACATCGTTTCATACATGGTCGTCCTTTTGGTACTACAACTTTATTTATTTTATATATTATTATTGCATTCTAAATATCAAAGTATTATTTTGATTTTTTTTCTAGACGCGAATAGAGAAAAAGGTGCTCTTTAAAAATAAGTTAAGGACCGTTGCTCTCAGTCATCTTGTATCTGTCAAAAATATCGCAAATCTTAGTTAATCCTGGAAAGTTGAGTTTATTTATACAACATTTCCATCCCACACATTATTATGTTAAGTTGGATTAAGCCATATTTTTATTATTTAGGGTTTTAATAGGCGTAGTTTTTAAAACGAACATTTTTTTTTTCTAGCATTGATTTAGCAAATTGCCATGTGAATTCAGCCACTAGAAACGCGAATAGAGAAAAAGGTGCTCTTTAAAAATAAGTTAAGGACCGTTGCTCTCAGTCATCTTGTATCTGTCAAAAATATCGCAAATCTTAGTTAATCCTGGAAAGTTGAGTTTATTTATACAACATTTCCATCCCACACATTATTATGTTAAGTTGGATTAAGCCATATTTTTATTATTTAGGGTTTTAATAGGCGTAGTTTTTAAAACGAACATTTTTTTTTTCTAGCATTGATTTAGCAAATTGCCATGTGAATTCAGCCACTAGACACGCGAATAGAGAAAAAGGTGCTCTTTAAAAATAAGGTTATTTTTTCTTTCGGGATTAACGTATTATACCCAAGAGTATACTGTTAGATTACAGAACTTTAAAAGAGAAAAAATGAGCATATTTTTAAAAACAGTTCATTCATTTCAACCAGTTGTAACTAAAGTAAAAATGTTAATTTATGTCGACACCATGGGCCATACAATGACTGCCAATCCCCGTTTCCTGCACTAAATAGGTATTAATACATTCTTATTCATTCGCAAATAATGCATCACTTGATTTCTCGTGATTCCCGAAAATTAAGTCAACTGCAACCTATAACAAATCAAAATTAAATGTTTCTTTTAAAATTAGTATGTATTTTGTAAAAGACGCCATCTGTTGGAGATCACTTTAACTAACGGTGCGAAGTTTTTGACCCATCTAGTTACTATTTAACTCTTGTATGTAATTGTTTGGGTCAATTTTCTCACACTTCTTGTATACGATTTTTAAGTATACTTTAATAATGGATAATTATTTAAAATCCGTCAGTACGTGTTTTTAAAAGGGATCGTTTAAAAGAATTATGCGCTGTTTTTAGTACCTAGTAGTTATTGTATTAAAAAATGTTAAGGATCCTTGGCTGTCGGCCATTTTACTTCTGTCAAAAATATGGCAAATTTCAATTAATCCTAGAAAAATTAGTTTATTTATATAATACAATTTGTACAAATTGTTGATAGTTATTTATCTCAAGAGGGGTAGGCAGAGACAATCGAATGCCATTTGTTGCGATCCTGACATACCTCTTTCGCTTCTTTTATATTTATCATACCTTTCATATAATAATATGCTCGGTGATTGTGTGTAGTTTTAATATTTCCATCGATCAATACATTTTCTATATGTTCAATAAAAGTAAACCTAGGTCGTCCTTTGCCAGCATTTCCTATCACTTCAGCCATATAAACCTTTTTGGTCAATCTTTCATCATTAATTCTTTCAACGTGTCCAAACCAGCGTAAACTACTTTTCTTCATTAGCAATGCTCGTTTTAAAAACCACGGCTATTTAGTACCCTAAATAATAAAGTTCAACGCTGGCTGTAAGATTTTTCTTGGGAGAGGTGTTATGTATGATGAATGAAGTATTATACAATGTTTCTAAAACATAACTTATGACGAAATTGGAGTCTTCAAATATTTGTCAACAGTGTCTATGCTGATTTATAAACACAATTATTTATTTTTTACTTTTAACATATTTAGAAAAGTGTAGATATTCCCACTCATACACTGACGAGCAATATAAAAAGCCACTAATTTATATATTTAAATATTTCCGAAACCACGCCAGATAGCTTTTTGAAGTAAAAAGCAACATCACCCAATGGAAACAAAACATGTATAAACAGTGTAAAAACAAAATAGCGCCATTTGGGCAAAGCAAGTGGCTTTTTTATATTGCTCGTCAGTGTATTATAAAAGTTTGTATGGATGTATGTATGTTTGTTACTTAATCACGCCAGAACGGCTGAAAGGATATGGATGAAATTTGGCACAGAGATAGATTATATAGTCTGGAATAGCACATAGGCTACTTTTTATCCCGGAAAATTGATGGTTTCCGTGGGATAGATTTGTTTTTGTTTTTCACGGGATCGACATGATTTTTTGCATAATGGTAGTTTAGGGGTCAGAGAATGGCATATACTACTTTTTATACGGCGAAAGCGGGCAAATTACAGCCACGAGATTATTTCTTTTGGATCTATTTCCACGTGGGTGAAACCGCGGACAGAAGCTTGTAATAAATATAAAGACAGAAAAGAAAAAGAAAAATATATAGAAGGTACGATTGGTAAAAAGTTGGAAACCCCTGCCTTTTCCATTCATATATAGCTTCGCATGGCTAGAGAAGTTGTTTATGAAAAAATCGATTTTCTAATTTTCCCGGAAAATATATTTTACTCTCCGACCCTCAAACTATCTACTAAAGAATTGTCCTTCAAAACAATCACACTATCGCATATATGTATAAGTTAAAATTGTATTGATTGAAATTAAATATTAAAAGTACACACAATCGCCGAGCATGTATGTATGAGAGATGTCAGGATCGTAGCAAATAGCATTCGATTGTCTCTACCTACCCCTCTTGGGATAAAAGGCGTGATGATAGATGGATAATATATGTCATATTTTTGTATTCAAATATATTAGAACTTTGAATATGCCAATCGATGGTCTTCAACAGGCTTGGCACCTGTTCTGTTCAATATGGACTGGACACTGTTACTGCTGTCTCTGGCCACACCGCAAAGTATAAAGCCGTGAAGTTGTTTTATTGTCTCGAAATCCTGGATATTTGCGAATGACATTGATTGCTAGGCTAATTACGTGTACATAAACCTGTATTTTCCCACTTAACACCAATGCTAAGTATCTTGAGAAACACAATCACACTATTGTTTAATGTCAGTGAAGCGACGCAAAGATGCAAATACTTTGCCGTGATTTGTGCTGTTTTTATCTTGTGTTTGTTTTTATTGGTATTTTATATGTACTTTGTTCCTTTATTGTTTCTTCTTTACCAGACTACTTATTATTGGAATGTAGAGCAGAAATATAAAGGCTGGAGACTTTTTTGTCCACTTGTATTTATGATCCTGATTATATATTAGGGGTGTCGTTGGTCCAGTGGGTAAAACGTCGGTTCACAACTGAGAAGTCGCGAGTTAGATCTCCACATCCGACCATGTATATTGTATATATATTATTATACCAATGGGTTTTTTATAATAAAAAATCTATGTACATTATCCGACCAACTGTACAAAGAGGCTTTTCCATCTACATACCTCAACAGAGATGGCCACATCTACGGCTAAGTGAGGAAGACTTGGTACCCTGGGGCCTTTCATCATCATCATCATCATCAATAAATCAAATATTAACAAAAAAAAACTAATCATATTTTTTGAAACATCTAAAAGTTTTAAAGACGAAAAAATTATTGACTTTCCTTACATTTGCTGTCAGTTAGAAACTGGAGTGCCCCGCTTTAGAATAGGTAGGGGAAAAACAGATGATTATAACATTAAGTAATTACCTATATATTTTCGCAATTTGTTTGTCAAGAATTTTCTCACAATGTAGAGTCGACATTTAAATTATGTACTTACTCAACACATATAATTTACTTAGTCTTTGTGCAATCTTCGATTTTATTTTACTTGACCTGGGTCTCGAATCTAAGCCCATCTGTTTGAGCAGAATTACAACGAAAGACAAACATATCGGCAATTTGTAACATAATGTGCCAAGGCAACTCATATAAATATTTTTCTCTACCTCGAGGGTACCCAATGGAATACTTATTTCCTGGCGTAAATATTAGTCTATTTATCTATCCTTTCAGTGCAAAAAAATACGTCAATCCGTTGCACCGTTTAGAAAGTTAGGATTGGGATTGAGATTGCCTAAGGGTCTGTTGAGGTATTTTGAGTAATTGTAAGCCACGTAACCGTTTTTAACTCACTTGCTAAACCAATTAATTTGTCTATTCCAGATTATGTTCAGAGGAGGAGCGGTGGGCGGTTTGGATGCTCGACGGGATGCCGCCTTAGCTCGCGTTATATGCGGTTTTCAAGCTCACGCCAGAGGTCTTTTGGCTCGAAGGAGGGCGTCCAGGCTTCGAACCCAGCATACTGCTGCAAGGTGCTTGCAACGGAACGTCAGAGCTTTTCTGGCGGTTCGAGATTGGCCTTGGTGGAGATTGTTGGTCCGAGTCACACCTTTGTTGGCTGTTCATAGGACTGAACATCGACTGAAGCAAGCTCAGGTATTTCTTTTTCTATTTTCATTTATTTAGAGCATCGATGCTCAATCTTGGGGTCACAATCTGCCTAAAATAATATAGGTATTATTTTTTTGTTATTTAAAGGTTTGTTAAATACACTAAAAAGGTTGAATAACGAGTAAAGTCTATAAACTTTAGAGGAAACCAAACAATGCAAAGGATACAAAATATTATAAAGATGAATTAATTTGTGAATGAATAAGTTCATTATAGTGGCCACACTTTCGTCCGATCCCCGGCGCGTCGCCGTACGGTCCACCGAAACCGACCACAGACTCGTCCAATTCTTGTAACGAACGGTCCGCCTAGATCATACGGCGTCCGGAATGGGAAATTTTCGGTGCAATGTCGAACCAATGTGTGGCCTACTTTAGTTACGACAACACAACAAATATTTTTCTAAATATAAAAATATGTAAGTCGCACTACACACAATAAATTAATAGAGTAATGTAGGCGGGCGCAGGTTATCTCCTAACAAAGTTTCATTGCACATGACTACATGAGTGACATGGACACTTCCTCCTTAAACACTTTGATATGTAATATGGGTCGTTGCTCTTTGACCCGACAGATATGTCCCAAGATGAAGCAACCTTTTTATCTGTAACCTTTTTGTTCACTGTGCTAGTTTTTTTTTTAATATCGGACTATTTATTTTGAATATCTTTGCTAGATCGTGACTAAAAAAAAGAAAAAATATATTTTACTTTTTAGTTCACGCATTGCTACAACATCGTGTTTTTTAGTTTTTTTAAACTACAACTTTATTCTCCTGATTTTATCTGTACGACCGATTTAATTCCGAACAAAATCTTTTATTTTATAGTCTATGTTAAATTACAATCAACATAAATTAAACAGTTCAAAGCTCTCAAAGCGGAAGTGCGGTTAAAATTAGATAATTTCATAGAAGATATTGGACTTGACAAAAGTCCATTTCCTGTAAGAATGGTTCTAAATTGAGATCGGACGCGGCCTAACTAAGAGATATCATTAATTATATTTAAACTAACATTTGTACCACGATCCGCCCGCATTTATTTTGGGAGATAATAGTCCTGTAAATTGTTCAAATCTTGAACTTGAAATAAATTAATTTAGAACACATGTCACGTCATGTGAACTATGGAAATGGAATTTACAAAAAAAATGTAAAGATTACGTGATGAACATTTAATGTTTATCATCTGCTAGTCAACCTCCGTCACTCGTCCGTAATATCAAGAACGCCACCATGAACTTACATCGTAAATAAGTGTTACCAACGGAACCATAGAGTAGGTACGATTGGAACTTTGAGTATTTACCAAAGGAGACGTGAAGGGTGTAAATGACCGAACAATTTTTTCTGCCACTTTTGGCGGGGGGGGGAGGTAAACGCCTAGTACTAGCCCCTGTACCACTGTATTTTTCTGTCGTTTTATTGTCGCAACGGATTTTACGTTATATGATGATTATGTTAAAATACAAACATAATAATTATAATTAATGATTGGAAACACTAAGTTTGACGCCCTAGATCGCCTTTCCCGTTTAAAACATCACAATTAACTATTTTCCTAGAGCTCTGTCTCGCGACACAAAACGATACCAACGAAATCTAAGGTAACTTATTACTGCGCACCTGGTCAGTATAACTGGTCAAAGGGGGAAAAATTGGCGAAAGGGGGAGCCCGTCTATGGCCCCTCCATAGGCTTAGTACTCTATGGATTGGAAAGATACGAGGTCTTTTATTAGGTAGGTAAAATTAAACCCGTACATTTTTGAAAAAAAAAAACAATTCTAACCCCTTTTATAACAATTTTTCTAGCCTGGTTTGAATACTTATTTTTTCTTATTTATATATATTAGGGAATAAAATACTTTTTCTTACTAATTGTTAATTATAAAATCAAGCAGTGCACCAATTTGTAAGCAAGCTTAGGGTGTTCAAGTACACCCTAAAACGAAGCGATTTCAACAATAATCTCGCCTATAACTCAAAAATCCAATCAAAACTCCCCCACCGTTTAGCCTAATCGTAAGAAATGGCATTCGATTGCCTCTGTATACCCCTTTTCGGATAAAAGGCGTGATATTAGATATATAGATAGTAAAGTTATTCAACCTCTCAAGTAACTAGGAAAAGATTAATTCCAACTTTTATCTTTAGTGTAATTTTATAGCGTTATTTCTAAAAAAATGTGTATCTCTGTCGACCGGTTGGCGCAATGATCAATAAATAAGTGTAATCAGTGTCTTTAGACCAAGTCGTTACAAATAGAAAGCAACTCTCACGAGGTGAAATAATATCCATTGATCGATGGATATGTTAACGCTTTCGAACTATTCAGGGAAGATGAATGGAGGCAAATAGCGCTGCTGAGTGGTTTCACCTAGTTAATAAGTCGCTAAATGTGGACATTGCAGTTATCAATGTATAGGGCCTTGATGGTGTTAGCCTCAGAATAAATCAAAATCCGCATTTTTTTTAAACTCAGGCTAAAAATAGTACACTTAAATAGAGTACCCAGTTGTTGTATTTCTTGATAATAATTTCCTTTTAAAAAAAAGTGCACCGACTTCAAAAATTATGCACTGAAAAGTGTGCTTTCCGAAAGCAAATGCACAAGTCACTAAAAAAAATACCCAAATCGCTTCAAGTGTGCCTATTAAATTTGAAGAGTTCTTGATTTCTCCAGGATCACATTATCAGATCATGACCTGATGACCATGGGACCATCTGGAAAGTATACCCTTTCAAACAAAAAAAATCCAAATCGATCCAAGCGTCTTTAAGTAATCGGGGAACATACATAAAAAAATTAAAGATTCCGACGAATTGAGAACCTCCTCCTTTTTTGAAGTCGGTTAAAAAGACAATTGGTCGCGTAGGAAAGACGTCGACTCACAATTGAGAAGTCGCGGGTTTGATCCTCCACATTCGACCATGTACCAATGGGTTTTTATAATAAAAAATCTATGTGCGTTATCCGAGAAACGAAACCGTACAAAGAGGCTTTTCCATCTACATACCTCAACAGAGCTGGCCACTCGTTAGGTATAGCCTCAAAAAATCTTCGGCTAAGTGAGGAAGTCTTTGTCTTCCGCTACCCTGTACCCTGGTACCCTGGGGACGCCAACGATTCCCGGGAGCTGTAAAGTAACCCATGAAGGAAAAAAATATAAACGTGCTTTGAGGGTAAGACCCACGACTCGTATGCTGTAACGGAAAACGGAATGCAGTGATGCCCCCTCTGAACATTGTCTCTCTTAACCATGGTCATAATATAGTAATGTAGTCTTTCTAAAGATTTTTTATAAAAATGTAAAATCAATTAACAACTTTTCAATTTTGTATGAATTCAACGATATTAGTTGGCCATATCATGAAATGACCGAGCAGTGGCGGTATAACCATATGCACCTAGCTAGGCAACTGGCTGAAAGAGGCTACAGCGAGCCTGAAGACCTAAATAGTTTTAAAATGTCTGATGCAGAAGGCAAGGGGAAACCACTGCACTATTCTTCCCAAGAAATGTAACCATGGCGAGTCAATACAAGGTGCGTCGCGCTGTGGACCGCCATGATAACCACGACTGATCTGTCAAGAGTACTACGACCAATTCTACGATCAGCACACGACATATAGAATCTTCGAAACACTTCAACTAGATATCTTGAAACAGCCTATTCTGGACAGACAGACAATCCAACTTTATTTTAATTCAAAATTTTCATTAAGATTTTTCTGATTTTTCAATAAAACATCTCGCGTGGTACCTCCACACATTCTTAGAAAGCCAGTTATGATATCTTGCCAAGATTACTGGTGTAAATCTATTAAGTGTATGTTATTTGTATTTAGATAATAGCTAATCACTATTTCCGCGTCATTACGGCGAGCGGCGATGCAAAACTGCATACTTACATCTTTTTTTGCAGGAAAACGTAGATAAGTTGTATGAAGAAATCAAGCGAAAATATTTGCACTTATTTGTTGACCAACACCTGGACGTTTTGTTTGCTTACTAAAGGCGGGCTTTGTACGGTTAGACAAAATTTTTTTTATGAAGAAAAGTCCGATATGGTTTTCCGAGGGAATGATATATTTTCCCGGCAAAAAGTAGCCTAGGTCACTCTCCGGCAATAATGTCGATCTGCTGCTCCGTTTTGACGTAAAAAAAAACGTCAAACAAACAAAGACATTGACTGCATTGTGATTAGAGAAGAATGTGGATAGAAAGATGTTGTGAGAAAACTTAGGAAAGTATAAGTTTAATAAAATAATTTAAATACCTTGTAAAAGTAATAGAGAATAGAGTAGAGAGCATCCTCGATCTATTTTCAGGGTATATACGTATTAAAAACTTAATGATTGTTTGACTGTATGAAACTGTATGAGAATTGTAATTTTTAGAGTTTTTAGGGTTCCGTATATCTCAGATGAAAAATCAGAAACTCTTGTGTCTATCCGTTTGTCCGTCTGTCACAGCTTATTTTCTCCGAATCTACTGGACGAAAGATGAAATTTGGTACATATATATACAGTTTGATGATATCACGGATAGAGTAGGTAAATAATCGAGTTTCGTTTTGAAGGGTTAATTTTGGGGGATAAATTAAAATGTTTTAAAAAAACGTCGTCCCTTTATCTCCGAAACTACAAAGGGTAGAATTTAGAAAAACTAGGGAATATATGGCCTTCTTTACAGTTTACAGGAAAACCTAAACAAGGACTGTAAAAGTGGTACAGAACCCTCAACGCACGAGTTGTACTCTTAACTTGGCCAATTATTTTGTATGAAGATTGGGACAAGCTTTTCGTCCCTGTTAGATTTCAATAACCTAATAGTTTTTTTTACAACTTCCTTAATTAATACACCTACTCTACTTCATAAAACAGGCTTCGTTGATCGGCCTATTGATAAAACAAGCAGTTACGTTGCCTGCCGCTCTATAATTATAAACATCTATCGATTTCCGCATGATTGCCAGTAGGCGCGGCCGACGACGCGAAACGGCAATCCACGTGCTGAGATATAGACCGACTTCTTGTTATGACCAATTATGGAAAGCTTAAGTAGGAACTGGGTTCATTTTATACTCTCACGTATAGAAGTGGCTGGATGGATAATAAAACTGAAACTGACGTTGAAACAAGTCATTAATTCGCAGAGGCAACATACGTGTCTCTGCCTACCCCTCTTGGGATAAAAGGCGTGATGATATTATATCTTTCTTCTCTCTCATGTAACGAAATGTGTATAAACGTGACGAATGGGTCTCCTACATTATCTCTAAAATGTTTTGATATAATTTTAGAATATATAGGTACATAAGATATAAAATTACATTCTATAATTATTCATTTGCTATAATTTTTTTTAAACCTAAAATCGATTTCTGTAATTTTCAAAATCACTATTATCAAAATATATAAAATTAAATTCTATAATTATTCATTTGCTATAATTTTTTTTTACCCTAAAATCGATTTCTGTAATTTTCAAAATCACTATTATCAAAATATATAAAATTACATTCAATAATTATTTATTTGCTATAATTTTTCTTTTGTCTAAAATCGATATCTGTAATTTCCAAAATCACTATTATCAAAATATATAACATTAAATGATCTAATTTATAATTTGCTATAATTTTCGTTTTATCTAAAATTGTTTTCTATAATTTTCAAGATGTCTAAATTATTAAAAAGTACAACCAGTTTATTTTCAAAATATTTATTAATATATAAAAATCTTCCTTTCTTATTATAAATAATATATATATATAGGTATCATATCCGTTATCAACAAGTGATGGTTGTTTAGGTATTTATGAGTTTCTGGCGCTTCGCCGTCCGCTGCCGCGGAACGCTCGCTTCGCTCGCTCGTCTCGCGCTCTGTTTTAGCACTATTCGAACCACGCTCGTCGCTTCGCTCCTCGCTAACCTATTTTTATTTACAAATTAGGGGAATAGGAATCGAAAATTACTGCAACAGACATTAACAAAATCTACTGTAAATTTTAATAATAGTACTTATTTAAATTGATAACATTATAGAAAATTATTTTTTATGATTATATATTTGTAAATGTAAATAGAATGAAGTTATACGTTTAAAAATATAGTGAGTACACTTATTTTAACAATCCATTAGAGCAAATGATATTATAGATTAATAAATTTATAGAAAATGAATTTATATATTTAGAAAATTATAATAACTGCAATTATAGAAAAGTAACCATTAGTGCAACTGAAATTAGAGATTATAAAAATTATAAGACTTGAGATTATATATTTTCAAAATTATAGTAACAGCAATTATAGAAAAGTAGCCATTAGTGCAATTGAAAATAGACATTATAAAAATTATAGGACTTGAAATTATAGATTTTGAAAATTATGGCAACTGCAATTATAGAAAACAATACGTTATATGAATTAATATTATAGATTTAAAAAAATATATCAAACAAATTTATAGATTTTGAAAATTACAGGATCTAAATTTATAGAAAATGAATATTTATAGCAACTAAAATTATAGCTTCTGAAATTATATATTTTATTTTAGAGCATTTGAGAGGATACCCGTGACGAATTTATATACAACACTAACAGTCGGTTACAAAAGTTTTTTTTTATTTAGAACAAAGTAAGGTACCCAGTTTCAGGTGTAGTTTTAGTAAGGGGATGTCTGGGTTAGTGCAATGTGAACTCAATTCTTCATCACTAGGTATTATAAGTAAAACAAAGTCCCCGCGTGTGTCTGTCTTGTCACCTTTTCACGCAAAAACCACTGAACGGATTTTTTTACAGTTTTATGATGTTTACAAATAATAGGTATTTACAAATACCATAAAAAAAGGTATTTACAATTATTTTTACCGACTGTATGTTAAGCAATTTAATACATATATTTTTATGTATATATCATAGACGATCGGTTTCAATCAGCAGCTTGTCCTTCGACAAATCCCTCCTCTAAATTTCTCTGTCTCTCGCTTTTCTCATCCCCTCTGTACCAGCCACTTTTTAAAGGTCATCTCCCAACGCTTCGTTTGTTGTCTTTTGCTTCTTTTCCCATTCCTGGGATACCACTCTGTTATTACTTTTGTCCATTTCTCCTTCGTCTCTCTTAGCAAATGTCCCGTTCATCCCCCGTTTATTTTATTAATTAGTTTAAACACTAGTGGTAAAGAAAATAATGTTTAGGAGCTGAGCAAAAAAAAAAGTAAGCCCCAGCGACTTTCATGGCGTATGCTGTCTAATTGCACCCGTATGCAGGGTCGCTAGATTGTATATAAAAAAAATTATCAAAGTTCTCAACACACACTTGTATTGTATCGAGTTATAAAGCGTGAAATGATTAATTAGACAACCAGATCACGGCCAAGGCGTTAACTGTCGTTCAGAAACTTGGAGGAAAAAAGATGACTTAGAAAGAGAATACACGCTGTAACGGAGCGCACTGTTCTCACGAAACTCGGGGTCAGGGGTAGGGTTGTCACACTTGTCACCTATGTATGCTGCTCTAATCTACACACCGCAAGGTCTTTATTCCTTGCGGTGCGGCCAGAGACCTCAGTATCAATGTCCACTTGACGCCCGTTGTCCATATTGAACAGAACAGGTGGCAAGCCTGTTGCTGCACTTAATGGACCTAGATGTGTCACTTCTTTAACGTCTATTTTATGTCTATAAATATCTGTTATTTTTAGAAGAAGTGCGGACGGAGTCGATTAAAGCCATAGAGTACTAAGCCTATAGAAGGGCCATAGACGGGCTCCCCCTTTTGCCATTTTTTTCCCCTTAGATTTCGTTGGTAACGACAGAGCTCTAGAAAATAGTTAATTGTGATGTTTTAAACGGGAAAGGCGATCTAGGGCGTCAAACTTAGTGTTTCCAATTATAATTATTATGTTTGTATTTTACAATAAAACGACAGAAATGGTGTACAGTGATACAGGGGCTAGTACTAGGAGGCGTTTACCTCCCCCCCCCTCGCTAAAAGTGGCAGAAAAAATTGTTCACGCTTCACGTCTCCTTTGGTAAATACTCAAAGATTAAAGCACAGATTCTTAAAGAAAATTGGTGCATCGTCTCCTTTAAGAGGATGTATAGAGAGCTAAATGCGAGTTTTATGATGCCTAAAAGTACATGATCCACTGCAGTGACCATAATAAACAAATAAATAAAGTTGAAGTGTATGTTTGTGATTTCAAAATGAATACAAAATATATTTTAGTGGGATTAGGTACTGAAGGAAAAATTTCGGTTTTTTAGATTTTTTGTCCGTCTGACCCAAACTTTGTTCAGTATAGGCCAGGAAACAGATCAATGAATTTTGACTAAACTTACAGGTATCATAGTGGACTTAGAATCTGTTTTTTATTTATTCCGTTAATAAATGAAAAAAATGGATTATATGAGCAATGACATCAGTATTCCACGGCCAAAACCGTTTCGATAAGCTTGTACAATATTTCTTGATGTTGTTTATTATGAAACTATAATCAAAATAATATTAATTAATCGTGAAAACACTATGTCCGTTTTTGCTGAGTCCAGTTCAGGACACTGCCCTTCCATCTCATCTTACCCTGGCGTAGCTACTATTTCGCTGAAAAAAAGTCAGTGAATTTAATTTTTATTTTAAATAAAATTTAAAATAAAGTTTTATTGCGTAATTTAAAATTATAAAAATGTGTTTTCGCCCGTGGAGCCCATACTGACTTTCATCCCCTATAATACTCCCTTAGAGGTGTGTATTTAAAAAAAGTAGCCTATGTCCTTCTCTATAGGGTTCAAGCTTTCTCCGTATCAAATTTCATCAAAATCAGTTTAGTAGTTTACCCGTGGAAGCGTACTGACAGGCAGACAGAGTCGCTTAGATATAGTATGTATATACAGAAATAGCATAGCTGTAAACTATTTCATGCCTCTCCCAGTCCGCCGCGTTTCAACTTCCTGAATATGATGCAGCTACGATATTCATCTTATTATGTGTATTATGTAATATTATTTGTATTTGTCATTGGTAGATCGCACAGAGTCTAGTCAGTAAATAGTAGATCTTGGGTCTTATCAAGTTGGCCACCCGCGAATCAGTACGCAGTTGCTGTGTGCTTTTTAAAAGCAGGTCCGATACGTTTTCTGCACCGGGACACCGGAAGTATCTTGTTTGCGGTCTCAAGTCATAACCACAAGTCTGAACAACTTGTTTCTTTATGCAATATGATGGTCGATATGGAAAAAATATATTGGAGCTTGGTATAACTACAGTTTCTTAGCAAGTATAAGTTAGCTTAGTAAGAATAATATGATAACTTACGCTATATCTTCAAACTCGTATTTTTTATATATCGTGAAATCGCTGAAAGTTTCAAAGTCTATTGTGAAGAAATATTCAGACAAACAGACTGATAAACAATAGTTTTCTAACGCGTACTCAGCGGAAGACCAACCATTTTTGTATATAGATACCATTTTTTCTGTGAGATTTTTTGTTTAGATTTTCTTGTAAACTATGAGCGAGGCCCTATATTTCCTTTTTTTGTTAGTCTCAGTAGTTTAAACTATGTATTTTAATATTATAATAGTAGTTTATGAAAGTGTTGTATAATGAGGGGTATTAAAATTTAGATTTTGGGGTAAAAATTAAAAAGTAGGTAAATTAAAACGTTTTTCAAGTGACATATCAAATGAAATACAAATATATTTTTTATATACTCTCATATCTTAAAATTCGAATTATAAACTTCAAAACGAATTTATATTGACATACTTTATAAACACAATACTGAAATAAAATTAAAATAGTAGTTTATGAAAGTGTTGTATAGTGTTTTAATACCAAGTTATATGCAGTTTCTAACGTTACTTTTAATTTTCACCCCAAAATCGAAATTTGATAATAAATTTTATGCTATAATGTCCGTGATTAGGTCATCAAACTCACATGTACCAAAATTCAATCTTTTTCGTACAGTAGATTTGGAGAAAATAAGCTGTGACAGACGGACAGACAGACACAAGAATGATCCTATGGGTTCCCTTTCTCCATCTGATGTACAAAACCCTAAAAATCTTTAAAAAATCGGATATTACATGCTTCAATAAATTTTACTAGATGTTTCATTGATGGAGTCGGAAGCTGGTGCGTAGGATACTTTTTAACCTGAAATCGGGGCGGGGAAGGGGTGTGTTATATGTTTGGATAAGCTTTATTATATTATACTTTAAAATCTTTCGGCCTCAGGCGAAATATCCACTCCCATAGACACCCAATTAAATTTAGATTTTATTTTCTATGAAATCTGCAACTCATTCAGCTAAAAGTTATCGAATGGCATAACCGACAATTTATAAATCAACTCATCATCACTTTCACTGTCGGAACAAAAGTGACAACAGGTATTTACATGGCATTGTGCTTGGAAGAAACTTCAGATGGAATTTTACTTCTCGAAAGACCGTG
Source organism: Nemapogon koenigi (assembly GCA_963924495.1). NCBI lineage: Eukaryota > Metazoa > Arthropoda > Insecta > Lepidoptera > Tineidae > Nemapogon > Nemapogon koenigi. Next base: position 3,583,712 of record OZ004648.1, read on the forward strand.
CTTTTTAGGATTCCGTACTCAAAGGGTGATAACGGAAACCCTATTACTCCGCTGTGTTACTTCGTGTGCAAGTCCGACTTTTTACCGAGACAGGTTTTGTAGAGTTCCGCACTAAAATCTCCTTTTAATTTTGATACTGATAGGGTTTTCTCAGTACAGCGCGGCGCGAGCGTCGCTAATGTGACGAAACTCCTACAATTTTAGTAATGCTTACAAAACATAGAAAAGTAGTAGGTACTTTCATACAAAGTTTTTTTTTCAGTTTCAGTTTTACCCAAATTCTCCGGGCAACTTGATTATTTTTCGTCATTAGAGGGAAAAATAATGTTCAAAATGGCGTATCAAACATTAATTTTGATGAAGTATTAAGGGAGATATGGCGTACCGACAAAAAACACCCTCGAGAAATTATAGAGATTATTGTGACTTAAATTGGTGGAATATTATTTCTTCACATTTCCAAATATTTTCACGGGCGAAACCGGTGCGGGAAGCAAGTGTGTTATGAGTTCAAAGTTCACTTCCCCTTAATTGAGAACTGAAAGTGTGTATAATCGTATTGCAAAGGTTATGCAGTCGTTAACATTCCGCTGTTAGACGAATTAGCCGGATCAAATCATGTTATTGACGTTTATCAAGATTTATAGCCGTACTAGCAAAGGCGGTTTCTATACGCCTGTATTTTATATGGATAGCCAGACAACTGCGTTACGTCCCCTCTGCTCTTTACTCCCTTGTGTGTGCGTGGCACGTATATTATATACTTCGTTGCTTCTCCGTGTGAGTGTGTGTAAACAAGCAATAGCAATGAGAATCACGTTTCACTGGAAGGACTGAGGAGGAATTTCTGACAGCCTTAAAGGCAGAACGAATTTTAATGAAATAATTATTATCTTTCGCGAAAATTTTATATTCATTACATTTCCAATATTTTTGTCAACAGGAAGAACTGGAGACTCTGAAAGCGAAATTGGAGAAAGTGGAACACGAGCGCACTCACTACAAAAATGATAACGAACGGCTAGAAACTAAGGTTAGTTATTGATTAGTCTACAAAATCATATAAAAACAAACACATCTTCACGGCCTATATACCTTGCGGTGTGACCAGAGACACCGGTAACAGTGTACACTTTTTGCCAGTAGTCCATATTGAACAGACGTAACAGACGTAAATACCTGTTATTTTTAGAAGAAGTGCGGGAAGAACGAGGAGTCGATAAAAGCACATAGGTGCTTAGCATTTTTTAAACAAGTGGGAATTAAACCTCGACTCCTAAAGATATAGGGGGCTATTTTTAAGCTGGACGATTTTAGTCATTTAATTTAGATTTTAGAGCAACATTGTCCCAAACCTAATGGTTTTTTTATAGATCGACATGTCAAAGTGGCCATGAAAGTTCATGAATGAATGGAGGTGATAAAAGGATACACTTACAAATCTTGTACAGAACAAACCAGAATACGCATGCGCAGTTGCGCACTGAATAGTAAAAAGCGTCATGTGTCAAAAAATTACGCGACTTTTCGCACCCGCATCATACTTCTCGACACGATTTACCAATTTTAGGATAATTTATTATTATCAAGAGGATAATATTAATAAAATAAAATCTATTCTATGTTCTCATTAATTTTTCTTATATTGTATTTTTATCAAGAAATACAACAACCGGGTACCTACCTGTACCTACTTTATTTTAGTGTAGGTACTATTTTTAGCCTCAGTTTGAAGAATTTATGCGGATTCTGTTTTGTTTCGTATTCTCAGTTATGTGTAGATAATTGACTTTTGTCTAATTATTTGTCAAGAGTAGACTCTGAAACGGGTGAATTAATTTTGATGAAACTTTCAAGGTTTCGAAGGTCAACGAAATTAAATGTTTTTTTCTTTCTTCACGGGTTGCCTTTCAGCTCCCAAAACCGTGTTACGGTTCCAGGGCTCCCAGAGAAAGACCAAGTCTCCTTCGTTTAGCTGATGGTATATACTTACATCAACAGAACTGGCCACTCGTTAAATATAAATTAAATGGTACAGCTCATGAGATCCTTAACTCATCGTTCTTGGGTTTACGTGCATACATTACCATGCTCTCTTAAAAATTACTTTCATTTATTGTTAGATTGCATTGTACTAAATCAATGGCGAATCGAACGATGTTATTTAAACAATGGCTTCTCTTATTATGATAGGTTATTTTATGATTGACTATGTTCTTACTTGTACTTAGTGTCCATACCTACATTGTATTTTCGTTCATCAACAATTAATTCGGTAGGTATCTACTTATAATATCTAAAGTAATAAGCAATGTATTTTTTTATTGTTTTTATTTTAGGCAACTAATTTGAATATTTTTGTTTTCTAAGCAGTCGATATTTTATAATAAATCAAAGTTTTCCCATTAACGAGAAATGACGTCATCTTTTAAGTAAAATAACCAATATAAAAAGAAAGAAATCAAATCCGAAAATAAAAAATTTCCTTTTAAAAAAGGTTTTGCGTCTCATCCTATTCGTCATGAATCGTGATTCATTACCAATTAATTAAAACTCAATCTTAATGACTTACTTAGTTAATTGCATACACACTTAAGTACTTAATTACGTTACTTTTGCATTTATATCTTTCACTTCGGATATAATACTCTGAATTTATTGTGAAGAATGAGTCTGGCCACAGAATATAATAATAGTGGCCATATATATTGCGTGTGAACATAGCTGTCGGGTGATTAGCGATCTGGAACGATACACCTACCACCTAGTTATCCTTGGTGACTGCAGCATGCAACGTCGCTGCTAATCTCATTCTAACCTAGTGTCCTGTCGTGTTATCATTTGTAATTTGTGATTATTATGTAAAAAGGAATAAATATTACAATGAAGGTAAGGGCAAAAGATTTGAAAAAAGATAAATTTTGTACCTAATTAGGAAGTGAAAATATTCTATCACGATGTGATAGATAATCTATTATAGCATATTTCGTTCAAAACTGTTCAGATGTTACGGCATGTATTAGGGCAAACTCTGAGCATCTAAGATTTAGTATTTTATCTATTCTCATCTAAGATCCCAAGTTTTACGGGGATAACAATGGGATTTTTAATTGAAAACTTAAGTAGGTACCTACATAATCCGACAAACCACACTTAGAGGCTTTTCCATTAAATGTACCTCAACAGAACTGGCCACTCGTTAGGTACAGCCTGACAAATATCATCGGCTAAACGAGGGAGACTTGATCTTACGCTGGGTAACCCTGGAACCGTAAAAAGATAAAAAAAATCACAAATCACGTCGCTCCGCTGCTTTGTTTTGGTGTAAAAGAAGGACAAACAGACTTTCGCATATATAATTAAGTTAGGAATAAATCTTATCTAATCAATAAACACATCCATATTGCGATGTTTGTTACATGAGTAGGTACCTACACCAATTATAAAAATAAAAGCTAAAAAAAATGTATTAGAAAGCGAATATTTGACCTAAAGACACAAAATATGTGTTAACATCCAACATTATGTCACACAGAGTGTTTCCTTGACCGTCGTGTGTGAAAATAACAATTTTGCGTGAAAACTTACGTAAGTGCGTTGCGTACAGATATTTCAGCTGAAAGAATATGCATGATTATTTTAAAATAATTTAAGTATTAACTTTTTGACACTATGAAATTACTTAAAATGTTTTCGTAAAATCTTTTAATACTAAGCTGTGCCCGGTTGCACCCGCGATAATGGTTACTGCTCCGCCCCTTTAGGCTATCAAATGCTAAAATATTTTGTTAAATCCAGAGATTAGCACGTTCAAACAAACAAACAAAATCTTCAGCTGTATTATTTGTATAGATTCAGCAATGATTTAAATTTTTCAACAATCTATTAATCTATTATCAGGCCTTTTATCCCAAGAGGGGTAGGCAGAGACAATCGAATGCCATTTGTTACGATCCTGACATACCTCTTTCGTTTCTATTGTATTCATCATACCTTTCATACATGCTCGGCGATTATGTGTACTTTGAATATTTCCATCGATCAATACCTACATTTTTTTATAAGTTTAATAAAAGTACACCTAGGTCATCCTCTGCAACAAAAATACAGCCTACAAGTAATTAGTTTTACCAAGTCTGTAAAAATCATCGAAACACGTTTAGTCAACACGTGACGTGGATTTTGTTTGGTTTTCTAAGAATAAAATTTTTTTTTAATTAAATTTTTGTTAATTAAAGAAATAATCTAATAAATAACCACATGCATATACCCTATTTTGCGTGAAAAGTTACGTAAGTTCGTTGTGTACAGATTTTTCAGTTGAAAGAATCGTTTCGTCACATCGCTACATCGTTAGTCACAGTAGAATATCCCGAGCGTCTCTGAAAGTGAAAAATAATTCTGGAAACTCAAGGTCCCTCTGTTTTATTTATTTAGTTGAAATACCTAGCATCCCTGAAACTATTTTATTACTTAACTAGCGACTCAACCCGGCTTCGCCCGTGGATTTTTTTTAATCACTCTGCCAAACCCTTTACGATATCGAGATGAAACCCAAAGTTTCATAAAACGGTTATTTATGATTCAGTAATATTTTGTAAATAAGATTCCCACTTAGATTTATTATTAACAAGCTTCTGTCCACGGTTTCATTCGCGTGGAAATAGATCCAAAAAGAAATAATTCCGTGGCTGTAATTTGCCCCTCCCCCGCCCGCTTTCGCGGTATAAAAAGTAGTATATGTCATTCTCTGACCTCTAAACTACCACTGTGCAACAAATCATGTCGATCCCGTGAAAACAAAACAAATCTATCCCACGGGAACCATTCATTTTTCCGGGATAAAAAGTAGCCTATAATATGTGCTATTCCATACCAATTCCGTTCAGCCGCTCTGGCGTGATTGAGTAACAAACATCCATTTTCGCGTTAATAATATTATAATAATATTAGGGCGCAGGGCGGCTTGTGGCGAGCCGTGGGTGAGTAACGACACCGCCGAACCCGAGTGCTCCAGAGAGTAGGTTGAGGCAGGCGTCCCCACTGCTGACACTCTCGCCCCTGGCTTGCCTTAATTGGTTGTCCAGGGTGGAGTCGTTAGAGTACAATATTATGTATTATGCTCGGGGGTGGAAGTGTCTAAAGGCGTTATAACGGGGAAGCTATATGTGAAACCGGTGTCACACCTCTCGACACCCCCAGCCGCTTACACCAATGTTTCCTGTCTTACTGCAGAAATGCTTAAAAATGGTGGTTGTTTTAGGAGGCCCATTTAGTAAACGGCGAGTCACCACCTGCCAATTTTACGTTTCATGAGATGAATGATACCGGCAGGTGACCGTAGTCTCTACCAATAAACTTGATAAACCAATCCATTTAACACCTCAAAACAATAGCCCGATTTTAATTTAATTTTATCTCAGCAATAGTCCAGGCACCTGACGGGGCCTGTCTCTGAGCACATTGTATTTGATGCATTCAGAGATAGGTCCCGAAGGTTGCTAGTCACAACACTTTAGATTAAACACTCTAAAGTGCCTCTACGTGTTGGACCTATGTCCCCATGCAAGCCTTACAAAGGACCGGGTATTATGCCTGTGAATTTAGAAATTGTTATTAATTTAAAATGTTTTTTTACTACTCAACTACCAAATATTTTCAGTATAGGATAGCAGTATATAGTTAAACGTTTTTTTTTCGAATGCATGCATAGGTAATCTCTGCAGAGGTTTCCGTATGTCAGCTTTTACTTTGACGAATTAAGCTAGAGAACTACATTTAACCGATGCAAACGATGTAGAGCTGCGTCTAGGCGCAATGTAAAATATATGGGCACCGACTCCGACACGTCCAGTGGTGTTAGCATACTTAGGGCCGAGCAAATGACATTCTAGGGTTGGACATTCTCGGGCCGGGCATTCCTTGGGTTTGGCATTCGAGTCGAAACGAAAGATGTTGCCATCATAAGTATGTTAACCCCACGGATCATACGCGTGGCCCACGTCGGCCTAATGTAGTTCAGATTTTTTTCTTTTTTTCTTCACGCGTTGCCTTACAGCTCCAGGTAACCCAGTGGAAGACCAAGTCTCCCTTGTTTAGCCGATGATATTTGTGAGGCTATACCTAACGAGTGGCTAGTTCTGTTGAGGTATACATATTTAGATGGAAAGCCTCTAATTGTGGTTTGTCGGATTATGTACATAAGTTTTTAATTAAAAAACCCATTGGTACATTGCCGGGATCCGGAATGAACCCGGGGTCTGCCTAGTTTATACCAGACGTCTTAACCACTCGGCCACCGACGCACAGAAATTATACTTAGATCGTATTTTTGTCATTTTATCGTTTTCTCTTTGAAAAGCTGACATAATATGTATTTTTAACGAATTTTTGTATATTTTTAAAGCCCTTTTGTTTTTATATCAATTATATAATCCATCCCAACGGTTCGCCGCCATCGACCTATTTCCCTTCGAAGCTTGAGATTAATACCGTCCCAGCTGAAGTGATGTTAGTAAATAGAGACGCTACTACCGCGACGTTTTCAGTACTTCATTGTTTTCTATTTAGAAATAGCCTACGATTTCTTGTTTTGTTTTGGATAGGAAGTCCAGGAGTTACAGCTCTATGGTTAATTCTATCCCAACGCGACTGTGAAATGATGCGTCGTTGGAGGGGAAGTCAGTCATCAAAATCCAAGTTTTAATAATTTTTTTCAGAAAACCTGATCTATTTACGAAACTAAAAAAATATATATTGGTTTTAAGGATATGACAAATCTTTTTATTGTTTTGAAAATATGATTAGAAACATTTTACTCAATAGAAAAAAATCCTAAATACCTAGGTACACCTCTGAAAACTTTATTTATCAAATTTTATGGCTATAATATAGGTATTACAAAAATTAACATTAATATTGTTTTGATAATTATCTATCTTTTCATTGTAAAATTATTTTTATGTTGTATAAGTTTTTTTTTTTAATTGCGTTGTAAACAAAAATTATCGCTTACATTGAATAGCTTACTGTTTCTATCCTGCTCGCGTGCGCGCGATTCTAGATAAATGCGTTCTGCTCTTTCATCACTCATTTTCCCATCGACCACTAAGGCGCCCGACCCAGCAATTTTATCCCACTGCTGTTTCACTGAACGGGGGAATTTTAATATTGTTGATCAGACTAGCGTAAACTACTTTTCTTTATTTTAGTCACAACATCATCTCTCACTCCGCATTCTTCTCTAAAAGTAAAGTTTACGCTGGTTTGGACACGCTGAAAGAATGAAGGATGAAAGATTGACTAAAAAGGTTTATATGGCTGAAGTGAGAGGAAATGCTGGCAAAGGACGACCTAGGCACAGTAGGTGTGTGGTGTACTTTTATTAAACATATAAAAAATTAATTGATCGATGGAAATATTAAAAGTACACACAATCGCCGAGCATGTATGAAAGGTATATATATATATGATGAATATAACAGAAACGAAAGAGGTAAGCCAGGATAGTAACAAATGGCAGTCGATTGTCTCTGCCTACCGCTCTTGGGATGAAAGGCGTGATGATAGATAGATGATCAGACTATATTATACATACGATTTCACGTTAGATCTGCTGAGAAAATAGTAAATATACGAATACATTTTTACATAGCATTGTTACATTTCTTTTAAAGAAAACATTGTCTGTTTTTGTTCGTCATCCAGAATTTTTCTATTGTGTTCACTTGTATAAGAAAATTCCTCTCTTTGAAAGTTTGAAGTGTTTCATTTCATTTGATATTGTTTTTCTCATTGTCGTAAGAATTTCAGATAGACTAGACAACTTTTGTGAAAATTAATTAGTAAATTGAAAAAAGGCTTCTCAAAAAAGGTAGCCTTAAAAAATATTTCATGATGTGTGAATTTTCGATATGATTCGACGGCTGAATGAGGATTTGTCTTCCGCTGGATACCCTGGCTGGCCCTGATCTGAATCTAAATCTACCAACTGAGTTTTGATAGCGATCTCTAACGCCCAGTTTCTACAACTATCAAACCATACCTACATTTTCACATATTTGACAACAGATTTTTTTTGCTTCCGGGAACCTTGAGGTACCCCCAATTTTAAAGAAAATAGAACAAGAAAAAATGTCTGAATTTCACAAAGATAAAATGTAATTTCTTTTTTTTTTCTTGTACATTGTAAATATCGGTAACATTTTACATGAAATCGTGTCAAACGTCCATTTTAAAGTCAAAACAATATTACATGAAATAAACGCATTATATGAAACTGAAAATCTAGGACACAGAGTAAACATATCATCTTTATGCTTCTGCGAATGAAAATTAGGTCTACAGCTCTATATACAATTTTAACTAAGATGTTGTAGCGGTCAGTAATATGTTATTTTCAAAATACTTCAACTAAGCCACAGACTAAGCAAAAGTCGACAATTTTTTTATATATTCTTTTTACACTATTTACGGCTTACGGAAACCCTTATGGGACTCTGAGTGTCTGTCTGTCAGTCTGTCACAGCTTATTTTCTCCGAATCTACTGGTCGAAAAATGTTGAAACTTGGTACATATATAGAGTTTCATGCCGCAATCACGGACGTATTGCGTAACTAATCGAATTTTATTTTTGGGGGTTAATTTTGGTCCAGTAAATGTTAATTATAGGTACATTTTACTTTAACACTTATTTTAAAGTAAAAGTTGTTTGAAGATGAAAAATCGTCAACAAAACAATACAATGAAGGTCCAATTATGAAATAGTCACCTAAATATTTTAATGTAAGAATTGATGAAATTTTGAAAAGAAAGCTTTTGCTACTAATTAAATAATGCAGTGTACAGAATGTTCACATAAATGTTGTAATTATAAAAAAGAAACTAAATCATTACACCTGACAGTTCTTTATAACTAAATTACACCACTATGACTCCGCCTGTTTGATGCTGATATACATTAAGACAAGATTTTCGTTTAGGTTTCGTTACCGAAAGAATGGTACGGAACCCTCAACGCGTGAGTCGTATTCTCAACTTGGCCAATTATTTCTACACTTCCACACTAAATGAAAATAACGACAGTTTGAAGCCTGTCTTTACCAAATTAGCAAACCGTCGTGATCATAATGTCTTACATTCGAGCATCGATAGGTACACGTCGTTGCCAAGATAGTAACATTTACGTCTTTGCGAAACATTCAAACGTCAAAACGTATCGCGTTCACCTCTGTTTATTGTGATAAACGCTTCCGTCACTTAGCCTCCTTGTATATTTTGGTTTATGTTCGTGAACTTGAAACTGTTGTCTATTTCTGCTAAATTACTTGTTGTTTTGGTTATTTCCGCTAATTTTTCACTGAAAAGCAAGAAATAATTAGATGTTTTGTCGTTGAATTTAAAAGTTGGTGCCAAATTAGGATACAAAATTAAATAAATTCTAAAGAAGGTGTAATTCAAAGTGTGGTTGTTTAAATTAGTGAAATTTGTAACTAAGTAGTTTCAAATTTACTGAAATATTTAAATTATTTCTTGCTTTTCAGTGAACAACTTTTGAAGACCGGTACCTATAGTTTATTTTTAAACATATTCACTATTGTTTGAGGTTAGTTATGATTTCGTCGTTCGTTAAAAATTTAGTTGCAAGTCATTACTGATTCCCAGCTACTCCATTTGCTAAACGCATGTGCGTTCTGAACACAAAGAGCATTTGAAGGTCCCTCAAGTGCGTCCGTGATGCGTGCACTTCGACATCTCCGTTAACTAAAATAGTCGAGCGATGGACGACGCGGACGGCCCGGCGACCGACATAGCCCGCGCAGTTCCCACTCAGTTTCCCGACGCGCCGGTTCTATTTACAACCTCCTGCGTTTGCGCATCTCGGATCTAGTGCAACTATCACGTATCCGTATCCGTTTGAAATGGCCTCGGATTCTGCCCACAAAAAGCATATCCGCAGGAAACGAAAGCGCGCGACATAGTGACATTATCAAGCTTAGCTACATACTACACAATATGGCAGCCACAGTACCTTTGCGATTACAGATTCCGGAACAGAACGGAATTGCTAACCATGAGCTGCTTTCACCGCCTACCACGTCTCCGAAGAAACCTCCCATAGGACGACCTATACTACCAATGAAGAAATCCAAAACGCTACCCATAAACTTCGACGAACGGGTTCCCCCAAAACCGCCCACCGCTTTGCTCAACGGTAAACGTTTGTTTGCCACAAAACCGCTGAAAGAACTACATACCGTATCAGCAACAGACAATGGAAGATTATTGGTAGCAAGATCCCCTAGTCCAGCTTACAGAAGAAGCATGTCTTCAGCTTCAGTTGAAACAGGTTCGATTGCCGAATTGGCCAAAAGGCATGCGCCCAGTAATTATTTGACATCTCGATCGCCAAGCCCGTCTGTAAGTTTAAAGAGTTCCAGTCAGTACACGACATGTAGCAGTTCAAATACTTATGTACCTCTATCAAGATCTACAAGTACCAATTCATATAATAGAACACCTACTCCTAGAAGAACATTTCCTCAATATTCTAATAACTATGACACTATGAGTCTTAAGGAGTTCAAGTCAAAAGAGCAAGCACCTGTCATATTTGATGCCCATATGAGTTTCGTTCTTGGATGCAATCGACAGCCGGTGAGGCAAAATTTCAAACCAGTCGCCGCTCATCTGGACGAAGGCACAGCTTCAAACTTCCTGAGCAATAAAATCGATAACTTCTTAAGGCGCACCGACCATGTCATGGATGAGTGGAGACATCTCGGCCATAAAGACGAAGCGGATTTGGATGTATACTGCAATGGCAAGAAGAGGAAAGTTGGAAGGTCCAAATCGGCAACAAATATCATGATTAAAGGGTTTACAATGTTCAGCAGGAGTGGAAGTAGAGCGAGCAGTGTATGTATTTCTAATAGGGGAATATCAGAAGACAGGACTACAGTCTCAGAAATGGATGAGGTTTGTCAAGTGTCAATTTGCCTTGCATCTTATTCCAAAGTATAAGCTCAAAGATAGTTAACCAACCGCTTATAATTACTTATCTATAATTTTACTCTACACAATTCTTTCCTACATCATTTTGTTATATCTCTGACAGCATAAGCCATGAAAGCTGGGCTAACTTTTTCCCCGACTTGATTCACTCATACTATTAATGCTCAGCTCCAAAACATGATAGGTCCATGTTTAATACTCTTAAACCTTCCTGATAAATTAACCTATCTAATAGTGAAACCCGCAACAAAATCCGTTCAGTAGTTTTTGGGTGAAAATAACACAGACAGACAGACGCGTCGCGGCGGGGGACTTTTTTTTATAATATGGTAATATTGATTCAAGACAGACATACGATACCTAATCGTGTACCTATATGCCACTTAGACATGCAGATATTTAAATATCAGGCTTCCCAGAGTAGCCAGCTGAAGATACAGGGCATCATCATTTCACCAATAATACCTATTTAAGGTATTCAACTACTACCTATGCACCATTTGAGATCACATTATTTTCTTAAAATCTTACAAATTACCGATTAGCAATGGTGAAAACTACTAAGATAAATGATCTTTCTTCTTCTTCATTATTTATGGGTTGCCTTACAGCTCCTGAAACCATGTAACGGTTTCAGAATACCCAGCGGAAAGCCAAGTGTCCCTCTTTTAGCAGATGGTATTTGTGAGGCTATACCTAATTAGTGACTAGTTCTGTTGAGGTATATTTAGATGGAAAACCTCTAAGTTTGTCGGATTATGTACGTAAGTTTTTAATAAAAAAACCCATTGGTACATGGCCGGGATCCGGGATCGAAGCCGTGGTCTGCCTAGTTAATACCAGACGTCTTAACCACTCCGCCACCGACGCACAAGATAAATTATTCAACTATTAATTTGTTCCAATAAATAATCGTGCAGCATATGTTCAGTTAAATCTAATGGCGCTAGAAAGCAGTTTCGTATCTCCGTATCTCTATTACGTACACAAAATGTTGTTGCCAATTTTTTTCTCATTGTTGACTACTGACTTTTACAAATACGCGGGATTCTTGGCTGTTTATCATGTGCGAAGTTTGCAAAAAGGAGACGGACAAGTGCGAATAAAAATGGCGCCCTGAGGGTTCCGCAGTCACGGCCTAAACTTGATTGATAATAGATATTTGAATGAAATATATTGACTGATAAATAGTCATAGACAATTATTTATTAAATACAGAGACAAATTATACTAACAATTCAGTTGCCCCATAGAGTACTAAGGTACTAAGCCTAAGGAGGGGCCATAGACGGGCTCCCCCTTTGACCAGTTAAACTGACCGTGCGCAGTAAATAAGTTACCTTAGGTTTCGTTGATAACGTTTTGTGTCGCGAGACAGAGCTCTAGAAGGAAAAGTCGATCTAGGACGTCAAACTTGCGGGAACATAATGTTTCCAATCATTAATTATAATTATTATGTTTGTATTTTAGCATAATCATCATCATATAAATAACGTAAAAGCCGTAGCGACAATAAAACGACAGTAAAATATAGTGGTACAGGGGTTAGTACTAAGCGTCTATTTTCAGAAAGTTATTTATGATGGCTTAACGTGCCCTCCGAAGCACAAGTTTTCGTCTCGAGTAAGAATTATATTCGCTACTTCCTTTTTCTGCCTATTTTCTGGCAAATTTCAAATATTTTTATTGTAATTTCGAGGTAATTACGGGACCCTAAAAATATAGTTGATCTTATACATTTGCCATTGAAAGGAAATTAATTTTGCCAAAGAATATTTAACGCCACTGACGTTGTTTAGTGAATTTCCGGCCAAACTATTTTAGTTACTGACTCGAGTTATTTTTACTAGATATTATGTTTGACTGTTTTGTAATGACGCCTACATATACCCTTAAAGCTCTATTGAAATCGTCATTCGAGACAAAATTCCACCTAGCCGGCGCATTTTTTTTAGGAATCACAGCTGTATCATAAAGTGCTGCGAAAGGCTTGCCACCTGTCTTGTTTAAAAAATATACTAAAGACAATGGTCGTTTATACCAATCCTAGATAACCATCTCAGGGATAAAATCAAAGCGGGACTGCGTCGGAAATTGCAACGGCGCAAATATAGTTTAATTATTGAAAACTGTGCCGTTTGGTGTAGAAACTCTAGGCCCGTGGGGTTCAAATGCCAAAAGATATATCCCCACGACTGATCATTTCTTCTGGTGACAAGTAACATCGCGATTCAGCGGGGAAATGCAACCAATATTCTTGCCACTATTCCATACGAACCTGGTCTATTTCGTTATTTTTAAAGAAAAATCCTAGATCGGTCAAAATATGTACGAATAAATTGATTATATTAGTTATCTCTTAATTATTAAATATTCCTGAAGAATATTCGGGATATAAGTAGCCTTCAATTGCCACGGCCACGACGTTCAGAAATGATGGCGTAACGATGTAGTTTAACAAAAAAACTCGGGAGTTTTTTTTCATAAACATACCTTCATGCCTGTTTCAAAAAGAGGTAGGCAGAGAGTATGGAGCGCCACTTCTCTCAATCTTTGCATACTTCTCTTGCTTCATCCACATCCATACATTGTCTCATACATGCACGTCTATTTTTAGTACTGTGTATTTGACCTTATTTAAGGACAATAAAATAATAACATAATTCGCTCGCTTCGGTCGTATAGTTTTTTTTTAATTTTGTATTTTTTTCCAGTTGTCGGAATGTGGCAGTGAATTAGCTGAAGAACGATCGTCGGCCGCGCTGTCCACAGAGAGAGCTGATGCTGAGGCAGCGGAAAGACTACGCGTCGAAAGGGATAATAGAGATCTGCTAGCTAATAATCAAAGACTTCAACAGGTAATTTTTTATTTAACTTTCGAAACGATTTAGCGATTGTCGATATGTCATCTTGCACATACTATACTCTGTTCAACATATGATGGTGTCTGTGACAGGTAACGAGAATGAACTTTTGGAATATTTAACAGCACAGTTTAACAACAAAAAGTTTGTCATTTCATTATTGATTATATTTAATCTCCAAAATTATTATTTTAATAAACTATTCTTTGAAATAATAATAATTTTAATATGAACTTTCTTAATTTATACTTTATCAGTCATACCGTCATATAATAGTCATAGAATTAGTTTAAATAACAAGTCGGCGCTCAATAGGCCACCTGAAAGAATGAAAGATGAAAGATTGGTCATTGGTCCTGGTACGGCCTCTAATATGACAGCTCTGTAAAGATTTTTTAAGGGTGAATATATTATGGTTATATATTAATTGGAATTGTGGAGGCTTTGACTCTAAACGTCAACTACAACATTATGCTTGTATTATATGGATGGGGCAGGTAGTGGCAACTGCCCCTCCATGGATCTTAGCTATCCCTCCCCCGAGCAAAATTCTGTGTTTTGCCCCCTTCCTAATGTTGACGAAATCCTGTGTATTTTAAAGTTCCTCTCCAAAAAAATACAGGGTTTGGGATTGATCGTATGACCACGCTACTTTTTATTTTACATGAGTTTGTATAATTTTCAGGCATCAGAACGCCTAGAACTAGAACTGCTTCATTGGCGGTCAGCCGAAGGCAATACAGCTGAAGTGTCGGACTCTGAAGGTTCTGAAGGGGAGCCGGGAGTAGGTAGTGACAAGTATAGAAAACGCTTGGAACGAGCTAATCGTGAGCTGCAACTACTCAGGGCACAGCTTAGAAGACAGCACGAGGATGATCTGGAACAGCTTGTCACTGTTAAGAAACAACTTGAAAAGAAGGTAATAAATATCACAGTCTACCACCGCATTTTTCTGTACTGTAGTATATTTTAGAGGTATATGTATATGCGGCAAAATATTTCAAGCTTAGATAAAGTCCGTCTCAAGTACCTACTCTCAAACTCTATTTTGATACCATATAGCATACTAGAATGTATTAACTCTCAGAGCTCTACCTACACCCCAAGAGATTATAGGCGTATGTATCATAAGTAATTTAGTAAAACGCAGCTATATTACATCTAATTTACAAGCGGTCAAGGGCAATAAAAAACGTCTCACGCACGAACACTATTTGGCTTAATTCTTTATCTAGATCTCTGTCAAATTCGTTTTACGCGTCTTATCTACAAGTGCCAGATTGTGAGGTCATCTCGACTAGATATCTTTACATATCGGCCATATCTCTACATCTTAGAGTTTACAATGTTTTCTTCTTTAGTTTAGTTAAATATTTTGTATATTTTGGAATTATATTGAATGTTTTAAACAGTGTAAATAATAAATATGGTGTCAGATGTGGAAAGTGAAAATAATGAAGTTTTTGATGAAAAACAGGTAACTTAAATAGTGAAATAAGTTCATAATTTGCTAAATATAAAATTTAAAACCCACACACGTTCAGTTTTTGATGAAACTCACTTCATCTTCTTTTGCGATTTAAAATTTTAAAGTATGACAAATATAAATCAAATTATGGTTCAATGATGTTTCAAATCATGTTTTCGAATAAAATCATTTATGTTACTTATACGGATTATTATGAACGTCATAACGACTAAAATAATTCAATTGAAATCGGAGAATACGGTGCGTCGGTGGCCGAGTGGTTAAGACGTCTGGCAGACCACGGGTTCGATCCCGATGGGTGTTTTAATTAAAAACTTATGTACATAATCGGACAAACTACACTTAGAGGCTTTTCAATCTAAATATACCTCCACTGCAGAACTGGCCACTCGTTAGGTATAGCCTCACAAATACCATCGGCTAAACGAGGGAGACTTGGTCTTCCGCTGGGTACCCTGGAATCGTAACACGGTTTCGGGAGCTGTAAAGCAACCCGTAAAGAAAAAAAATCGTTACATTCATATGAGTTCTAGCTACTTAGACGGGAGAAATCGCAAGACAGTCTACATTTGTTGTTGCTAATCTATTAATTTCTATGTCATAAAATTGTAATGTTGACGACATTTTTTTCAGTATAAATTGGCACTTTTCCAAATTTCACAAATTAATGGTAAACCTAATTCTTTGGGTAAAAAGGTTTTTTTGCAACTTGAACAGATTATTGAATATTGGATGTCGTCCAATTTTTTTTATATTTTATTGACGATGTTTAAAAAATATCAATATATAATAGTTACTGATTTTTATATAGAACAAGCTTCGCACGGGTAGGAAGAATGAGACATTTTCCTTGGACCAAAAGCAGCCTATGTTACTTTCTGGCCTCTATTATGTGCAAAAATTCACATCTAGATCCGCTGTAATATTAGGCATAGTTATAATATTAGGTAGTTAAATAAAATAGGCAATACATTTTTTATTTGATTATTTTATAAATGAAACAAAAAAGAGATTCTACTTGTACGCCATTATGATCCCTGAAATTGAGCAGTTTCAGAGCCAATACCTACTGTACAAACATTGGGCCAGACAGACAGACCAACAAAAACACTATTATACCCGTCATTATTATGTAAATAATATCCCACTAAGATATTTGTATTCATTTGGAAATCGCAAACAGACATCAGATCTTTTTATTTATTTTTATGTTTTCTCAGGTTCAAGATGCGTACGAAGAGGTTGAAGAACAACGGGCAGTCGCCGCCCAATGGAAACGCAAACTACAGAAACTCACCAACGATATGGCCGACTTGAGATCACTACTTGATGAGCAGGTTGGTTGACATACCTACCTAGATATTATTATGATCTTGCTGACATAATACTTAATTGCAACACTATTATAATAATATTATGAGATATTTATAAACCATAGATTTAGTATAGTCGCGCGGGCGCTCTACTAGATCGGCAATGCAAAAGAGAAAGCGCGTAGATAGTACCTAGTAATTTTGCTTATTTTTGTAAAATATTCTGTTTTAAAGTATAATTTAGTGTTTAGTAGACGTGATTAATTATTGTTAATGCAGTGTATGGTGATGTGCCTGGATATAAGTCAAAGATGAAAATTCCACAGAATTACATATTGACATGAACACTGATGTATTAATTTTTTGGTCTCGTTCTAATCGCGACTTACCAATCTAGTAGAACGCCAGCATACTACATCTATGTTATAAGCAAACCAGAGTTGCCAAACCCCAAAAACAAATGGCGCCCAATTTTAATCCGGCTATCAATCTGATACAATCGGAGACTTGTGCCCAAGTGAAAACAAATTGTAACAAGATGAAAGTACTGAATTTGTAAAGAGGGTAAAATATAAAATAAATACTAATAAGTTAAAGAAATTTGGCTATCAGAACGGTGATAAGGGATAAAGTAAAAGTGAGATCATGTGCCATTCCCATGTCCCCTCGTGCCACTTCACCAGCGAAAAATAATTCTTGTTTTTCTTTTATTATGGCTCCACCATTGTTTATCGGTGATTTGCCAATGTCAAGTATATGCCTTTATAGTGTTTATAGCCGATTAATCGGTATTTAAGATAATCCCGCCGACCGCGATATGTCTTATTAGTCGTCAACTAATCACAACCATCACAGCACTAACAAGGTTTAAACTGGATTCCACATCACGCCATGACGAAAGCGCAAGCGTTCACCTCCATGACCGGATATGGAATCGATATATTATTAGAGATATCGAATTCGTGTGTAAATCATTGTTTTAAATCTGTCACTCATCTTACATACAGTTTCTACACTGAAGCGATTCAATCATCTACATGAATCGATTAATCGCTAGTTTTACTTATATTTTTTCTACTATTCTAGATTGTAAATTGGTCTATTTTTTGTATTCTACAATTCTTAGTTATCCTACTTAATTTACAATAATCTTCCATGTTTCAGACATGCCGCAACAATTTACTCGAGAAACGTCAACGTAAATTCGACAGTGAGCTACACGCGGCGCAAGAAGAACTCAAACGTGAAAGGTCGGCCAAAGAGAGACTGTCACGTGAGAAGGACCAGGCGCACGCTGAGAAATATGCGATGGAGCAGAGCCTTTCGGTAATATAATCTAACAGTTTGTACCTATATTATTTAAACGCGCTCATCTCAGGAACGACCAGTCCCCTTATTACGTATCTCGGTTACTAACAAAAGGCTATAGTAACCGTCCACAGATTAGTAATATAGAAATATTTAGAAAGAAATATATTTCCGAGCCTGTGTACGAGTATATATTAAATTTATTTAATTGCTATATCACTTATATATTTAACTGAATATGAATGTATCAAGTAAGAAAAGTTGGGTGACGGACGCGTTCTCATGAAATATTCAATGGACAAATCATGTAGGAAATAATCGTATACCTACTTAGAGATTAAACTTGTTTGCATAGAATTTTCTATCTCATCTATCAATATTAATCTGATGAGAAAGGTATAAAAATATTAATTTAAAAACTTTTTCCCACCGCAGGAAGCTCGTTTAGAACTAGAGTTGAAAGAAGAGCGGCTATCTGCTGCTACAAGAGAGTTAGAGGAGCGCGGCGGGGGCGGTGACGAGTTGACAACCCTGCGACGACAGAAAGCTGAGTTTGAGCGGAGAGTGCGCGACCAAGAGGAAGAGCTGGACGATTTGGCCGGACAAATACAGGTAAGGGACTAAAACCTCTTCTACATGGTTGGACAACGCCGTTGGGCAACCAAATTGATATGTCGTTCAATCAACCTTGGTTAGACAACCACGTAGAAACCCACGTAAAATAAACGAAAACCTACAGATAATAGCTTGATCTTCAGTTCAATTATCAAGATTATTTCATTGTAATGTAATTTTTTTTATTACATTAACTATGTAGAATTTAAGTTTTGTAGAATGTCCAGTTTGATATTTTTTTAAAAGTACAGTTTTTAAAAGTTTATTTCTACACATTTCAGTTGTTGGAGAGCTCAAAGTTGCGTCTCGAAATGTTATTGGAACAACAGCGTAAAGAAGCTAGATTGGAGGCGGCTGCACGAGACGACGAAATG
Organism: Nemapogon koenigi; assembly: GCA_963924495.1. Classification (NCBI taxonomy): domain Eukaryota; kingdom Metazoa; phylum Arthropoda; class Insecta; order Lepidoptera; family Tineidae; genus Nemapogon; species Nemapogon koenigi. The sequence continues at coordinate 3,602,689 of OZ004648.1, forward strand.
GAAGAAACCAGAGCTAACGGTTCCAAAAAACTTAAAAGTTAGTATTTTAATTTCTATCTTTTCCTTCATTTTTTTTTATTTTGAGCCTAATACATAGACGTATTACATAGGAGAAGGGCTATGATGGGCATAATAAAATCTTCTGGGCCCACCCTGGAGTTAAAATAAACCACTTATTAAAAGCAAAAACATGAATTAAGTAGGTACGTACCTACCTATACAAATCTGGTCGGTCGGCAGCAATAATTTAAAATCAAACTCCCTAAACGTTCGATATTTGAATTTTTACCACAATACAATATATTTGTACACGCCAGTTTCAGTTAATCGACTTATACATTAACATATATCTATATTTCAGTGCTTGAAAGTCAATTGGAGAGCGAACATTCGGAGCGCAGTTTGTTACTGAGGGAACGACATGAGTTAGAGCGACGTTTGGCCGCACTGGAGGAAACTGCACGCGCTGAAAACCAGGAACAAGCTCAATTGTTGCAACGACTTAAAAGGTAAACTTTATAATAATAAAGTATTTAAAAAAAACCATAATGTATGAATAATGATAATTGTATATAAGGATCGAGAGAAATGCTCATCCTTCAGTCCTTCATGATGGTATAAGGTATCGTATTTCTACACTTAGCAAGACAGTATGGATAATATCCCTAAAGTAGTATTGAAAAGTGAAAAAAAGTGACTGGTAGAGAATTAGTACCTGAGAATTAAGAAAATACTAGTATCTACGGGAAAGCAAAATTTCATCACTCGCATCTCGCTGGTGGTCGGCCGACACGTCTGTGTTCTATTCTAGGTCCCCACTCAGTAACCCTTGACATCCATCTCTCATGGTGTCCGCCTCTCATGGTGTCCGCCTCTACATGCGACTAAATGTCTAATTTGACGTCTTTAAAACCAATTTAGAGGTTAAGTATTGAAAAACTGATCTTCCTGTCCCTCGAACAGATTTCCTTTATGATAAAACCTATACTTATTGTTAACAGGGATTTAAAGAGATACCGAGCTCTACTGCGCGACGCTCAAACAATGCTTGAACAGAAGGAGAAGGAAGGTGGAGGGAAGGCACAAATTAGGCAGTTAAAGAACCAGGTTCGTATATTTTTAAATGAAACGTTTTTATTAAATGTCTGAGAAAAATGACCACATACCTAAGCGAGGGGATAACCGGTAACACGGTTCCTTGCTTTAAGGCCAGTATGAAACAAAATATTATCTATAGTTTTTGCCAGCAGTTTAACCCGCGTGGAAATAGAACAAAGAAAAGCCTAATAAGCAAAGCTTATTGATTGTAGGTATTTCTATAAAATTTCATCCTAAATACCAAAATATATACAGAAAAGACAAACGCGGATTTCTTTTAAAATATGTAGTGAGATAGTTAGATATACAGATATAGCGTTGATTCTAATAAACCTACTTTTTTATCTTAAAGGTTGAAGATTTAGAGCTGGCAGTTCGAGCTGCTACCAAAGCTAGACAAGCCGCCGAAGCTGAGGCATCTGAGGCTGCCGCGGCGTTAGAAGAGGCTAACAGAGCTCGTAGCGACGCGGCAGAACGGGCGACCACGGCGGTGCGGGACGCGGCAGCAGCGCGGGCGCAACTTGATGACGCAGAGGAGGAAGCTGCGGAGGTATGGATGAACTTTCATATTTTACTAGCTTCGACTGTGGACATTTTTGAAATTGTGAAATAAGTTTTTACCACGAAGCCCGAGTGTGCTCCGGCCCTCCAACTATCTCTGTGAAAAAAAAGTCGATTCGTTGTTCTGGGTAGTTAGGATTTGGCAAGTCTTTTTTGTCTTCACGGGTTTCCTGAAACCATCGTACGGTTCCAAGGTACCCAGCGGAAGACCAAGTGTCCCTCGTTTAGCCGATGGTTTTGTGACGAGTGGCCAATTCATTTTTGTAAAACCTATAGTTATATAGTTATTAGCGTTATTTCTAATATAAAAATTCTAAAATAACAAATACACTTTTACAGCTATTAAAGAAATATCGCGCCAGTACAACAGCTTTGTGTGCTACCCAAGCTGAAGCTAGGGAAGCAGGAGCTAAAGCCGACGCGGCTACAGAAGAAACCAGGAGTTTGAGGGAAAAATTGACTGAATTGTCCACAAGATTGGCCCACGCTGAAGCTGGACATTCACACGGGCATATGGAGGCTGAAAGACGCTTGGAATTGCGTAACAAGGTAAAGACGATATTTACTGCTTCCTACAACAAGAAATCAGTTTTGTAATTTAATTTATTTTAATTTGTTATACCTAGTTTCTTGGCTTGGCGTGCGTGCTCCCACAGTCTCCCTAATAATTACTTATTTCGCCATTTATTTCTAATTTCTCAGAAAATTTTCAAGAAAATTACGAGCCAATTAGTTGTTTTGCTTTTCTTTAATTAATTTAACTTCTTCTATAAATGCACTATGTCGAAAGGCAAACCGAATGAAGAGGTTACTAATATCTGCTAATATTTATGTTAAAATTATATAGAATCAATCAAATATAACTATTGTAAACCTTTAAATTCGGAAATAAAGGCTTTTATTATTACAAATGCACTGAAAACATGGTTATAGGACAGGGAAATGTGCCTTATTCCATAGAGCAATACGGACCTTTCCAGGGGTGTCACCATACGCAGGTGTTCCCCTCTGTCAAAGTACAATACTGTACAAGTCCACCGCTTATAATAAAAGTAGATGCAGCCGGACTTCTTGCTAGACTAAATCTAGTTGCAGGAGTGAACCAGCACCAGTTGCTCAGTTTTTTGGTGCAAAAAGCGATCTGGAACTTCACAAAAAGATTAACATTTCCCTCGCAAAAACGACAACTTGTATCGGAAAAGTAAGTATGACCTCTGCCATCGGGTCGTCGCGGTCGCGCGCGCTTAGGACCGTATGTTGATATTATGCCTTATCCTTGCAAATTAAATCTTGACCTATTTATTTCGCTAATCTATAATAATAATAATGAGTAATAGTTAATATAGATTTTTATACCAAAACAATTTATACAATACAATTATTTCAGGAACTCGAATCAAGTCTAGAATTAGAAGCTACAGCACGCACTCGTTTAGAAGGACAGCTATCTCGACTGAGAGAAGCCCACGAACAGTTGGCGACCGAGCTGTCGTCAGCTAGGGCACGCGACCAGCACGCTGCAGACGAACTTAGAAAGATCACGAGGCAAATGAGGTGAGCATTATGATAGGATATGTTTAGTTAGCAAACTACAGCGAAACTAGAAATACTTACCTAAAATTCATAAAACTATTGACCCGCTCATTGGTCGTAATTCATTGTTGCATTTGTTGCAATATATGAAATAATAAAATTTAATGATTCTGTGTGACAGATTAAAAAAAGTATCAGTCAGTAGGTAATTATTTATTGGCAACATTTTAAAATTCTTTGTAACGTATTTTTTTTTTGTATGGTAATTCTATATTATTTTTGCTTTTTATGGACAATCTTTATTCTATGCGAGCCGCCATGTTTTATATTGATAATATTCAACAATAAAAATTTAATTTAATGAATTTCCAACACATATATAAATATTTATTTTCTACACACCTTCTCCATATAGTGGTATAGCGCAACATGATTAAAAAGAGGTGCTTACCTACAATGTTTTGTTTTCACGTATTAATATATAAGTAGGTATAACGTAAATAAATTAAACGCTTTACACGTTTAGACAATTACACGAGCTGCTAACATTTGAGTATTTGCTCGTTTGCTTATCCTACTTGATATTGGTATTAGGTAATCTTCAAATCATAGAAATATGAAGAAATAATTCTAATTTACAGAGACTTGAAAGAGGAAAACTCGTCACTGAACGCCAAATTAAGTGAAGCTACGCGTGCTAAAGCCGCCGCCGAGTCCGCAGCTAGTACAGCCGCGGCTGAAGCGGCGGCGGCGAGAGAAGAGGCTCGATTGGCAGCACGACGCGCTACAGCCCTGCAAGAAGCTATAGCCGGCGATCTCTCTAGCCCGGGAGATTCAAGAGATACGGATAGGTAAATTTTTTGAATGCTGTTTTAGTGATGGCGGGTTACGTTAGAATCTGTATCCACAAGTAGTCACTTTTGCAAAAGTGATATCTTATACGATAATAAGTTAGGCCTCACCTAATACCATCGGCTAAAAGAGGGAGGCTTGGTCTTCAGCTGGGAACCCTGGGACCGATAACATGGTTTCGAGAGTTGTAAGAGCACGGGTTGAAAATAGAAAAAAAAAGTAATAATTATGCATATGCAGAGTAGTAAGTAGGTGCCCGCCATTACTTGTAGCTTTTACAAGCTTGTCAGTTTGACTAACGGCAAGACGACGAAAATCTTAAAAATATTTAAATAATCATGGCGTGAACATAAATAAGTCCTAACTCAATGGCGTAAATAAAATACAATTAATAATTAGCCAAGAATATCAATAGGCCAAATATCAACCATGCCAATTCTAATAAATTCAAATATCGAATATGACAGCTTTTGTTCAACTCTACTATACAAATTTTTCGAACTTTTAATTTTAATTAAATTTTTAAACTATTTTTTTTGCGTTACTATTCATCTTACCTGACCATTACACTTCAATTATGAAGATGTTGATATTAATTTTATATTTTAATTGTTTATTTTTCAGTGACAACGAGAGTTATAGTTCAGACGAATCTATAGGGACGTTCCTGACCAATCACAAGCTGAGTCCTTCAGTGCCCTCTAGGAATAGCTTACATCTTGACACGCAAAAGTAAGTTTTTAAACCACATTTCAGTGATCATTTTTAAAATGTGACATAAGAATTTATCCCGAGGGATTTCCAGGATAAAAATTAGATTATGTCACTCTCCGGCCCTTGCTCTGTCTTTCAACAATCTTCCTCTTATTTTCCATACATTTGTTTGGATAGATTAAATTGGCATAGATAGAATATTGGTTATAATAAAATCCTTATTTTGCAGATCTCTCACTCCAGACGGCCGACAGAGTCGATCCAGCGCTTCCAGCAAGCAACTAAGTCCGACAAAGGAATCATATGCTTAACAGCCACCCAGTGCCGCGGGCATTTTCGCCAGTGCTATTCCAGTTATATGCGCGGCGTTTTGCTCTCGGCAGCGGCACGATTCGGCTCACTCGATCGTAGAGTGAAAAATATATGGCTGTATGGCTTGATTCTTTTGCCTTAGTGTTGGAAGCTTCTAGTCTGCCATAATTTATAATTTACCCACAGGTTAATTAAGGAATTGGACATATTGATCGGCTTGAAATACGTGTAAATTAATTATAACGCATTTTTGTAGTTTCATACGCTAAGAGTAAAGAGTATTTATACACTCACTGATAATCACAATTTTAATGTATAATGGAATTTATTGTAAGATAGACATTTTTTATGCCAAAATGAAGGGTACAAGCTCAGACACAAACACGTATCATTTTGTACGAGTCACTTTCTACCTATTCTCACCTGCTCTTTCCTTTTAGAACACGTTGACGCGGCGAACTAATGAATATGTTCTGCAGGAGCAAGTTTAGATCAAATAAAAATGTAAAGAATACACCCCACACAAACTCAGCTTAAGGTCAATGTCTTAAAAAATACTAAATCAAATAAAATGGAACCAATCTAAATAAATTCTAAGGCAACATTCATTCCATTTTTCGTATTGACACTGACATAAACGTTTTTATGAGTTGTATTCAGTATATTTGGACAAAAGTTCTTCAAAAAAAGTGTTTTTTTAAATAAACTATATTAGGGTCAGCGAAGAGCAGTTGCTTTATTGGATATACCAAGTTGAGCGCTAGTGCGGGGAGTACACCCATACAAATCGTACCCTAAACATGTGATTTTTTAGGTTCAACTTATTTGGCGAGAGATAAATAAAATTGAGTTTCAATTGGTGTTGACCCTTGGAGTATATTGACAGTATTTTCAGCTAATAGCGGCACATGTACTCTTTAAGAATAATTTAATTGTTATTTAGTTAGCTAACTACTTGTATATAATTAGACAAATATTATTAATTCAGAACATATTAATTATTATTTAATTTTGTAATATTTGTGTTATCAGACTGTTGAAATATGATTTATTTGTTGCAATTGAATTATAATATTGTTACTTTATCGAACATATCTGTTAGAATTAGTTATTTACCTTTGTTCTGTTCTGACTGTCTTTCTAGTATATTTACTGTCTCACTAATTAACGTAAATCATGATGATTTAACGGCCGTTCCCAATAGTCTGTCTATCGGCCATTTAGGCTTATGTGGCGTATGTAAGTAGACAGGCTATTGGTAACACCTTAAAGAGATCGTCTTGAAACTTCCAATAGACGGCGCTAGTCGTATTTAATGTTTTATATGCGAAATTTTATGACTCAATTAAAACGAACTATTTCCATAGCGCTGACGATTTGTGACGGTAATAATAGGTATTATATGTATATATATATTTGTTGTAAAAGCGCGTGGGCACATGATGAATAAAACACACCCCTCCACTACCGCACGAACTTACTCAGTTAAGCGGTATGGTTGTAATTTACGAATAAATTAATAAATTAAAAATAAAATAATTATAAATTTTGTATTCCCGATGATTCGATTCATTAAATTTCGCGAAAAAAATTGTAAATAACACTAGCGCCATTTATTGGGAGCTAGGCTAAAACGTTAAATTATAATAATGTAACGTCTCTCTCTAACAAATGTATCATTCAATATTATAGAAAGAGACGAAACATATAATGTATTGAAAATGTATTCGTGTAGTTAAAATAAATTTGTGACTAGAATTTCTATTTAAATATATTGTTAATCTAGCAATGTTTGTGTGTATGTATCGATTAAATATAACTGTCTATGTATATCATTAATGTACCTATATTAATGTGATGATGATATATGTTACTGCATTCAATACCTGGTTGTAAAATGGAATTATTTAATAAAGTAAATTTAAAATAATGTAATTAGTTTTATTAAAGTGTATTTTAAAAATCCTTTATAAGTACACCTTTAGAAACGATACAAATAAATAATTCTTCCCTTATCCAGAAGAGTCCTATATCCATAATTTGTATCTATTCCCAATTTCTGTGTAAATATTCCACCTGTGTCACTGTAATTTAGCATTATTCAATATAATATATTAAGTGAAATAGGCGTAATTTTTTGAATTGGTTTTATTGAATAGGAAATATGGGTGGTAAAATTAAGGATTATTTTGTCGTTGTTTTCTCTTTCATAATTAATTTATCACAAAGCTCTTAAATTTTTTTATGAAACAGAAAACGGGGGCAAAGTTTAAACACGCATATTTCCTATTAAATAAAACCCATTGAAAAAATAACAGCTATTTCACTTACATATATTGAATAAGTAACTATATGCTGAATTACAGTGACATAGGTGGGTTATTTACAGAGAAATTGGGAATAGTTCATCCCAGAAAAAACTATCTGTGCATAATTATACCAAAATCCATTCAACCGTCACGGCGTGATTGGATAACAAAATTCCTGCTTTAAAATTAGTATTTATACAAAAAATAATTTAAAACATCTACTTATAAATTATCCTATATAAAACTAAAACAAAAAAATAGAATCTTAATATTGTAAACAAAAAGAAAATTTAATTAATTATACTCGACCCACACTTCTAACCATACATACATAATTACAAACATACATTACAGTACGTATTTTTTTGAAATGAAACTTCTTAGGCGGCGATTCGATCATTTGAGAGTGAAATTTCAAGGACGCGTCACGTTTAGGCACATTTTGTTACATGAGAGAGAAGAAAGATATAACGTAGAGAGAAGGAAAACTTGTACACAGTGAACCATTATGGCCCAGACAAGGCCATTTCCAGTGTGTACACGGGCTAGAAATTTTTCATTTATTTCTAAAGAAGTTTCACTTCTATCACATCTACCGCGCTGCTGCACACGTATTTTTTTATACAAACATTTTTTTTTCTTCACGGTTTCAGCTCCCGAAACCGTGTTACAGTTCCAGGGTACCCAGCGGAAGACCAAGTCTCCCTCGTTTAGCCGATGGTACTTGTGAGGCTATACCTAACGAGTGGCTAGTTCTGTTGAGATATATATTTAGATGGAAAAGCCTCTGTGGTTTGTCGGATTTTAATTAAAAAAACCCATTGGTACATGGCCGGGATCTGGGATCGAACTCGGGGTCAGTCTAGTTAACACCAGACGTCTTATCCACGGCGACATTTTTTTTAAAGAGCTAATCTTACATACAGTAGTCTCTTTTTTTTAATTCTTCACGGGTTGCCTTACAGCTCCCGGGAACAGTTGCCGGCCCCAGGGTACCCAGCGGAAGACAATGTCTTCCTCATTTAGCCAATGATTTTTTTTGAGGCTATACCTAACGAGTGGCCAGCTCTGTTGAGGTATATAGATGGAAAAGCCTGTTTGTACGGTTTGTCGGATAATGTACATATATTTTTATTATAAAAAACCCATTGGTACATGGTCGGATGTAGGAATCGAGCCCGCGACTTTTCAGTTCCGAGCCGACGTCTTACCCAGTTCTTCCTCGTAGTCAAATTATTTTGTCAAACTGATTTGACCTACCTACAGGAAAAAAATCCTTTTCGTCAAACTTCTTAGATAGATAACTAACCTAACCTAACAATTTGACCACAAGGAAGAACAATTCCTTGTGGTCAAATCAGTTTGACAAAATAATTTGACTACGAGGAAGAACCTCACTCGACCACCGACGCTACATACAGTAGTCTCTAATGAAAGAAAATGAGAATATTTAAATGATATAACCGAAGAATCTTTAATTCCTCACTTTTATGATTATATGTCTTGTTATAGCTATACACCTTATGTGGATTCTCCTAAATAAATAAATAAAAAAAACCCGCTAAATTGGTGATACGAATTCGAATTTCTTTACATCATGCCACATAGCTATGGACCTAAGATATTACACATCAAATGTGGTGCCTGCCAAAATACGTTACGCAGAAAAACTACATATTATTTAACTTCTCCAACTTATGAACCAACGCTTGATGATTGTTTCTGTGGTCTGATCGTCGAAACCTTTTGCCACAAACGACGCAGGCGTATGGCTTGTTGGTCGGGTCGTGCGCTGTAATATGACTCTTGAGATATCTGGGAAAAGAAAGACGCAAAAATAGGTTAGGATTATTTTGAAAAATATAGCAGTTTATGGGATCGGGACAGCTCAGATATAAAAAAAGCGTGATGCTTTACAGTTCAACATTTGGCGCTCATTATAACGCGTGTGAATTCTCAACACCACGCGAGCTCAAATTCTACATCCGCCATAGGTGTTTTTAAATTAAAAACTTCTTTAGTCGCGTTGAGCGATTTTTGGTACGGGGAGAATCTTATGGATTCGAGACATGTTTTCGGCACAAGACCATGGATTGCCTGGCCCGAGTATCCTCGACCCGAATATGTCCGGCCTGCCTTCCGTGTACTGGCTTCCTGCGCATTTCTGGCGCATTCTGGCATTCTTCGGTCCAGACACAAATACATTGTGAAATGGTAACAAAAAAAATACTTACGACTTAGACTTGAAAACTTTATCACAATAATCGCAAACAAACACGTATCCAGTTCGATGCATCCGCAGTCTATGTTTTGCCAAAGACGATCTGTTGTAGAACATTTTGAAACACTGAGAACATGAGAACGTCTCATCCTTAGTATGCATCTGCACATGCTCTTTTAATCTTGACTTCTTCATAAACCCTTTTGAACAAAACTGACATATAAAATCTGTTTCCTTATGCACTCTGTACTTATGTTTTCGTATTTGGTCTAATAATTGGAATTTTTTCCCACAGTGGCAAATGTGGGGGCAGGTCTCCTGTGTCACGTTGTGTACGCTGCGCATGTGGTCCGTGTAATCTTTTTTCATTCTAAATTTTTCATCGCACTCCTTGCATTTGGACCAATGCCTGCTGTGATTTATATTATTATGACGCAATTCACTGGCATAAACTGAAAATAAATTAAAAACTTATTGTACTCCGAGAGGCTTTTCCATCTAAATATAATGGGTACCTCAACAGAACTGGCCACTCGTTAGGTATAGCGTCATAAATACCATCGGTTAAATGAGGGAGACTTGGTCTTCCGCTGGGTACCCTGGGGCCGGCAACTGTTCCCGGGAGCTGTAAGGCAACCCGTGAAGAATTAAAAAAAGAGACTACTGTATGTAAATTAGCTTTTTAAAAAAATGTTTGTATAAAAAAAATACGTGTGCAGCAGCGCGGTAGACGTGATAGAAGTGAAACTTCTTAAGAAATAAATGAAAAATTTCTAGCCCGTGTACACACTGGAAATGGCCTTGTCTGGGCCATAATGGTTCACTGTGTACAAGTTTTCCTTCTCTCTACGTTATATCTTTCTTCTCTCTCATGTAACAAAATGTGCCTAAAGGTGACGCGTCCTTGAAATTTAACTCTCAAATTATCGAATCGCAGCCTAAGAAGTTTCATTTAAAAAAAATACGTACTGTAATGTATGTTTGTAATTATGTATGTATGGTTAGAAGTGTGGGTCGAGTATAATAAATATATATAATTAATTAAATTTTCTTTTTGTTTACAATATTAAGATTCTATTTTTATGTTTTAGTTTTATATAGGATAATTTATAAGTAGATGTTTTAAATTATTTTTTGTATAAATACTAATTTTAAAGCAGGAATTTTGTTATCCAATCACACGGTGACGGTTGAATGGATTTTGGTATAATTATGCACAGATAGTTTTTTCTGGGATGAACTATTCCCAATTTCTCTGTTATGTTTACTAATCGTAGATTAAATCTTGATCACGTATGGTTTTGACAGTTGTTTAATTTAACTTTGACTAGGCTTTCAGAAATTGGGCGTTAGAGATCGCTTTCAAAGCTCAGTTGGTAGATTTTGCTTATTCTTCGCACGGGTAGAAAGGTTATTTTATGAGCATTTCCATTTTCCCGGCGGAATGAGATATAGTCCCGGGATATACATATCTCCAGCCCTCAAATTATATCTGTGCAAAAAAATCAAGTCGATCCGCTGCTCTGTTTTAATGTGAAAGAAGGACAAACAAACAAACACACCTTCGCATTTATAATATTAGTTAGGATATTGTGTGTTCAGATGTTGGAAATTGATTTATGTATTAGTGGCTGAGTAAATCTTCATTCCTTTGCCACTAGCTGGGCTTAAATGCATTCGAAGGAATATATTTGAATGTTTAAATCATGAAGGGAGACGTTAAATAGTGGTATTTGGTATTCTCCACTTTCTGTCGCCATATTGGCCGCCATCTAGTATATCTCACTTCTTCCGTGCGAGCATGACCGCGTAGAGAAAATCTACATGGGTTAGACACAATCTACTGTTAGTGTCAATTTGTCTACTTATGACACGAGATTTTAAGATCACGTGACAAATGTCATAAATAGACAAACTGACGCAATGAGGATGTCATTATTTCTACGCAGTCATCCTCGCACGGCTGGTCGGGATTTCACCTCAGAAAAGTCAATATGACAGTACAATTTAAGTAAAAATAAAACTTACATTTTTTACAAATTTTGCAGAAATACTTTTCACCGAGATGATCCGTTTTGATATGTTCTAACAATTTTTTGTTAGTTCGACACCTTTTGGTGCATATAGGACAAGATGTCTCCCTTTCTCGAATCAGGGGTATATCGTCTGGTGAAATTATCATTGTTTGCGTTTTCCTTCCGACCCATTTGGACTTTGGTCTAACCTCTGAAATCATTATACAAACAAAATTAAAATGATCATATGATACTTTTCGGCTAACTTATTTGACGCGAGTTATACTTTACTCAATCATGCCGATCTTTGATGAAATGGTTGAACAGATGTGAATGAAATTTAAAACGATAACATTAAAGAAGAATGCGGAGTGAAAGATGATGTTGTGACTAAAATGAAGAAAAGTAGTTTACGGTGGTTTGGACACGTTGAAAGAATGAAGGACGAAAGATTGAATAAAAAGGTTTATATGGCTGAATTGAAAGGAAATGCTGACAGAGGACGACCTAGACGTACTTTTATTGAACATATATAGATAAATGTATAGATTGAAGGCAATATTAAAAGTACACACAATCTCCGAGCATGTATGAAAGGTATGATAAATATAAAAGAAGTGAAAGGGGATATGTAAGGATCGTAGCAAATGGCATTCGATTGTATATGCCTAACCCTCTTAGGCTACTCTTTGTCTTGCTTTGTCACTACGGAAAATTATATCTTTCTCTTTCTAACTGAAATTTTGTCTACGCAGATAGATTGTTTCTACACTGTTATGCTCACATGGCTGGTTGCGAAACTATAAGCTAAGATAAGAAAAGATAAACAAAACTCACTTCTACCCTGCGCGTGTCGACGAAGATGACTTTGTAGGTGATCTTTCCTTAAAAAGCCCTGATCGCAAACATGACATTTATACGAAGTTTTATTATGCGCCATATATTTGTGGGAGTTCAAGTCACGCCTACTAGCAAACGTCTCTCCACATTCGCACTTGAAAGAGCCATTTTTCCCATGTTTTTGCATTATATGCTGTAAAAACTGCGGTTTATTCGTGAAGGCTTCACCACACTCTTCACATGGAAACCTATCTTTGATGTGTATAGATTTGTGGCGGTTCTCTTTGTTAAAATCTGGAATTAAATTGATTTTACTGTTAAATATATCTATACACAGGTTGCTATTTTAGTATAGACTTTCCACCTAAATATATCTCAACAGAACTGGCCACTCGTTAGGTATATCCTCACAAATACCATACCATAATACCAAAAGAGGGAGACTTGGTCTTCCGCTGGGTACCCTGGGATCGTAATACAGTTATGAGAGCTGTAAAGCAACCCGTGAATAAAGAAAAAAAATCAAGTTAGAATGCCTAACTAACAACTATGCATTGTTACAAAAATAACACTTACTCTTCTTACAAATTTCGCAGTAATATTTGATCCCAAAATGGTCATATTTGATATGATCCAGTAAAATATTGTGGCATTTCTTGTGATTATTGCAGATTGGACATTGTGTTTGTTTATCAGATAGTTGAGGTAATATTAATTGTAGCTCCTTTTCATTCTGACACATTTCTTCGGGGACCTCATTTGGTTCTAAAAAAATAATAAAGATTTTTCTTAGTAACTCAAGTATACCATGCAGCGAATAAGTTAAGCGCTAAAGTGTGAATGATGCCCATACAAATTGGCAAATGGAGCGCAGTCTAGCGCTATCTAACAGGCTTCTTGAAGAGTATGAATTTATAACTGAACAGGGGGAAACGGGCTTCTTGAAGAGTATGAATTTATAACTGAACAGGGGGAAAAGGACTTCTTGAAGTGTATGAATTTATAACTGAACAGGGGGAAACAGGCTTCTTGAAGAGTATGAATTTATAACTGAACAGGGGGAAACGGACTTCTTGAAGTGTATGAATTTATAACTGAACAGGGGGAAACAGGCTTCTTGAAGAGTATGAATTTATAACTGAACAGGGGGAAACAGGCTTCTTGAAGAGTATGAATTTATAACTGAACAGGGGGAAACAGGCTTCTTGAAAAGTATGAATTTATAACTGAACAGGGGGAAACAGGCTTCTTGGAGTGTATGAATTTCTAACTGAACAGGGGGAAACAGGCTTCTTGAAGAGTATGAATTTATAACTGAACAGGGGGAAACAGGCTTCTTGAAAAGTATGAATTTATAACTGAACAGGGGAAACGGGCTTCTTGAAAAGTATGAATTTATAACTGAACAGGGGGAAACAGGCTTCTTGGAGTGTATGAATTTATAACTGAACAGGGGGAAACAGGCTTCTTGAAGAGTATGAATTTATAACTGAACAGGGGGAAACAGGCTTCTTGAAAAGTATGAATTTATAACTGAACAGGGGAAACGGGCTTCTTGAAAAGTATGAATTTATAACTGAACAGGGGGAAACATGCTTCTTGAAGAGTATGAATTTATCTAATTTTATTATTTATTGGTAAAATAATAGTAACTTAGAACTTACCAAGGTCATTGAGGTTATGTGTTGCGGCACAGTTGTTGTCAGCGCTAGATGATGTTGGCTTGATGATCAATGTAGCTTCCACTTCTGATGGAGTGCGACTGAATGATTCATCTCCTGTTTAGGTTAATGGGGAATATAAATGATTTTATTGTACTTTATATGCTTACCCCAAAACAATGGGATATTTTTTCCAAAAAGAAAGTTTTAAGTATGTCATTGTAACATATTATTGTAATATTTAAAAGATTTTATAATGAGCAATATTATGTGTCAGTGGCTGAGTGGTTAAGACGTCGGATATTAACTAGGCAGATCCCCGATCAATTTGAAAACGAATGGGTTTTTATAATTAAAATCTTACCTACATAATCTGAGAAACCACACTTAGCTTTTTCATCTAAATATACCTCAACAGAACTGGTCACTCGTTAGGTTATAGCCTCAGCCATCGGCTAAAAGAGGGTGACTAGGTCTTCTGCTGGGAACCCTGAGACCTCAATACGGTTTCGGGAGCTGTAAGGCTACCCATGAAGATAAATATATTTCCTAACTATAATAACTTGTTTAAATTAAACTAATAATATCTATACTTTACTTACCATAAATATCTTCATAATTCTGACAAGTTGAATCTTCAACATCCTCATAGATTTGATAATGATTATCACCAACATATAAATAGGTATCAACTACATCTACTTCATATTTCACATTGTTTGGGTCACATTTAATTTTTTCGTCCTCTACTAAATCACAAGGAACAATATTTAGTTCCTCGCATACTATATTTTCATTAAAAACCTCTGTTTGTAGATCAAAATTTTCTTGTTCATCTTCTTCCATTTTAATTACAAATGCTGTATTTTCTTCATCATTATTAAATACTTTCTTTTCTTCTTCATTATTAAATACTTTCATTTCTTCATCATTATTAGATACTTTCTTTTCTTCATCATTATTAGATACTTTCTTTTCTTTATCATTATTAGATACATTCATTTCAACATTATTATTAAATACATTCATTTCAACATTATTATTAAGTACTTTTTTTTCAACATCCTTTTCTAATGCTTTACTTACTTGCTGTAAATTTTCTAATGTTTTAAAGCACATTTGCTTAAATCTATAGAAGCTGTTTAACTTGTTTGAGCACTTGATGCATAGCCATGGTGGTAATAGATCAGACTTTGATATCTGGAATAGTAAATGTTAAGTACCTCAGTCAAATTGAAGTTTCAAAAAGCAAATGCAGGTAGGAATAGTTAGACAATAATGTCAGAATCAATAGCTTTAAGTACTACATATAGATTAGCATGGACGTAAAAAAGTAGAAGACAGATCACCGCTAAGACAAAAGTGAAGCACCAAGCATGCATGTGTGCTACCGATTTTATTTATCTCTAATATATCTTTAAAATGTAGAATAAGTGGTAAATTACTAACTTACATATGAAATGTGATTCCTTGAGATATTTTATGAGTAATGGAGTTGTTTTTGCATAATTTTACTACAAAAGACGGCATTGTTTTTTATTTTCTTAATGGCGGCTGATCAGCATAACCGAATGAGAATGTGTGCGTGAGGCTCGTATTTACAATGAAACTGGCATAACTTGGTTGCTTCACTTTTGTCTTAGCGGCGATCCGTCCTCTCCTTTTTTACGTCCATGTAGATTAGTATATAATTAAAAGTTTCCTGTGATGTAGGTATATATAGAACTTTTTTCGGTGACTTTTTTCCAATAAGATATTTAAAAATTTAAGGATGAGATAAACGAAGATTTACCTACCTATAGTAAAATATTGTATACCTAGGTACCTACCTATTTTAAATCATAATTTTTATTTAATCATAATTGCTTACACACAACAATATATAAAAAAACCTTAATATTAAAAATAACTAAATAAACCAGGTCCGCGTGGATTAATGGCAAGAATACTGACTGCATTTCCAGCCAGTATTCCAGCCACCAGAGATGATCAGTTGTGAGGATATATCAGGCATTTGAACCCCACAGACCTAGATTTACTACACCAAACTTGTAGTTTTCTATAATTGAATTATATTTATTTATACCTATTTACTTACATTAGAGGACACACATTCAGCAATCATTTCAACATATGTAATGGATGTTCTCTTTATTCTCACTGTATGTATGTCACACAAATTATTTTTATTGCGACAACATCTACAATAGGGTGAAGTGTTGGGGGTTGATGATGCCATGTTTTAAAAATTTAAATTACTTATTTAAAATAATATTGAAAATAACACTCAAAATTCTTCAGATTTTGGCCTTTCCTTTTCTTTCCATATCCATTACATTGCAAGTTTTGTAAAATTCTTCCTATTCTCCCCAAAACCAATAAGTATGCATTAATCCTGATATCTAATAGAAAACTGAGATAAGAAAAGACAAGTATTTTTAAATAAATAATTTATTCAAATGCTTTTGTGATTCACAAAATTCACAATTTCACTCACACCCGGCGTTGCCGGTAACAATGTTCTATAAAGTACGCATGCGTTCGTAAAAAGGTACTAAAATGTCTATAAAGGTACGGTTCTTTGTTTGTAAATGTTTATAGCACCCCCCCCCCCCCCCTCATGATTAAAAAACGCAAAATGTTCTAAAAGGATTATAATATCGTTGAGGACCAAAAAAACAAATGTAATCTTCTGCACAATAACATTAAAACATAGGTAGGTCATACGTTTGTTGAAATTTAGTTTCTTCCTGTGTCAGATTGACAGATATAGGACTTGCTCTGTGGGACAGATACTAAAATTGTAGTTTTTTTTACATTAGTCTTTAGGCAAGATTCTTTCCAGGTTTTTGTTGACAAGATCCGAGATCAATACTAAAGTCGGTAGTGTCGGTACGGAAATGGTACGGTTAGGGCTAAGGTACGGTCGGGTGATAAATAGTACGGAAAACCGTACTTTATAGTACGTTCCGGTCACGCTGCTCACACCTAATCACTCACTCACTCACTCACTCTCTCTCACTGATTGTCACTGATCATCACTGATGATCAAGGAATATACCACAGAATATACTACTCTCTACCGAGACTGATGATAGCGTAGGATGATAGATTGATTGATCGAAATGTATGGACCACAGAGCAAGTAAATGGACCCTAGCTTTGAGTATTTAAGACTGGAGGCGGGAAGAGCTTGTGATGCTACGACCTTATTTTCCTGGCCGCTTACAAGCTGGCCATCATAAATAGCATTTATTTTGATTTTAGAACACGATATTGTTCATTTTAATTCAATAGAACATTGTATGTTATTTTCAAATATTCGATGTGTGGAACCTAAATTAAAATTTTACTCATTCCTTCACAAACTGTTGACTTAGGCAGTACTCTGCCAATTGTAAAATTTATTATATTTCTATTTTATCAACTAAGTAAATAACTATATAAAATGTATTGAATCAATATTCAAGAACTAATATCTATGTTAATATAAAAGGAGCGCAAATAAGTATTGTAAGTATCTTTATCATACTTTGTATTGTGTTACTTCAATAGCTTAACGCCCTGTAGTAATGTGTAGTTCATTTTTGTTACAGTGCGCTCCTTCTCCTTACGGCTCCTTCTCCTTGGCTCCTTACGGATGCTTTTACTGGTTGTTCTTTTGCTGCTCCTGCTTCTTCCTGGTTAATTCAACCAATAAACGAATGGTGAAAGTTTACTACGAGTTTTCCTGCAATATCTACCCACCTACCCATCTGGCTACCCAACACCCGACAAGCTAAATCACCGAACAATTTTTTCTGCCACTTTTGACGGGAGGGGAGGTACACGCACACAAACTCAAACTCAAAGAGGACATAATCACTACTTTCTCTCCTATAGTACTAGGGCTGCGACATATGTTATGTCATAAAGAACGAATGACTCTGAGGGCCTAAATAAAACTGTATAATTTTATTATTGCTTTACTTTATATTGTAATTTGTTACTTTAAGATGTATTAATACTTATTTATAATTAAGATTTGAACACTGCAATGCGGTAGGATATGTAATTTACCATATTAATCAAACAAAGATTATTATTAGTTTCACTTTATCGATTCTGTTACAGTGTAACCTTGTTAAGTGAGATATCAAGGGACCTGCAAATTTGTCTCACTTATAGAGGGATTCCACTTACCCAGTGTCTTAGATATCCAGGTATAAATAAATATCTGTCTCATTTACAGAGGGTTCCATTAATAGAGGTCAGTGTTGTGAATACTTATACATACTAACGTACTTGGTCGCCACTTATTGTGGATGGTGAAGGAATCATATACATGTTTGTTGTATTTATTTATTAATTGAATTAGGTTTTAAACATACATATTTTTATTTTGACAAAGAAAAAAGTTTCATCTTCTTGATGTTGACACAAAATTATAAGAAAAAATTATAAGGAGAGCGAGTGCGACCAAGTAGGTTAGTATGTATGTATAAGTATTCACAACAGTCAGAATACAGGTTATTTCAGAGGTGCGATTATTAAATAAAATTGTATCAATTACTATAAAAATCTGTCATTTTAGTTTGTCTATTGGAAGTATCCTGTATCAGCCATCAGATGTTTTTCGATGTTATAAATTTTATCAAATATGCTTTGGTCACCAATTGATGTCATTTCAAAATAACTGTGCAAAGTTTCTAGTGCTTTTACATTTCGCTATTCTTTACATTTAGTATACATAAGTAGTATAAGTAGTATACATACAATACAGTTGACTTAAAGTAATCGGTTATGTTTGTTTGTATTTGATTGCTAGTAGCTGAAACCTGTTTCTCGATAGTACTGACATACAAAGCATGTGCGAAAGAAATTCAAATGTTTGTAAACAAACGTGTCGAAACCTGTTCTAACCTGATAAATTGTCTCACTTATACAGGCAATTAAGCTACAGAGTCCCAATTATAGAGGTAAACATCGAAAAAATCCTAGAAATCAAATCTCATTAAACCAGGTTCGAAAAGTCCCATTAACAGAGGTAATTCGATGAAAAAGTGCCGGGACCTCAATAGGTTTCTCACTTATCCAGGTCCCACTTAACCAGGTTTCACTGTATATTAAAAGAATTATCAATAACAATAGCGCGGACATGCTCCTATTGAATTTACTCATTTAGTTTATTCATGCAGATAACTTTATTTAAACACTTAAAGTCGATTATTAATAATGCTTTTGATACAATTATTAAAACCATCATCAGGTCTTTCAAGTTTCCAGATTTTCCATTTTATGGTAAAATTGCTAGTTACTGAATAGTTTTAACAGCATTGCTTTATCTCTACTAGTTTAGAGTGAGTTTTCGATACGCGAAGGCACTGCTCGTATCGAAAACAACGGCTCTTTAGAACCCATGAATAATAAAAATATGGCTGAATCCAATTTCAAATAATAACAATCCTTTTGGGGTGAGGAGATTTTGTATAAATAAACTCACGTTTCCAGGATTAACTTAGATTTACCATATTTTTGACAGATACAAGATGACTGAGAGCCAAGGGTCCTTAATAGCATTAGTAGTACATAGATTTTCTAAAGAAATCATTCATTCATATCGATCAATCATTCAGATTGCCACAACCCTAATATGTCACGCAATATCCAAAGAGGATATAATATCCCGCGTACCACGGTATTTATCTGTCGTTTATTTGTCGCAACAGCTTCCATTATGATATGGAGATTATGCTAAAATACAAACATATAAATTATAAATAATAGTTGCACATGATAGAAGACATCATGTTCTCGGAAATTGGATGTGCTGGATCGCCTTTTACACATAGAAACAGCACAATTAACCATTTTTCTAGAGCTCTGTCTCGCGACACATAACGACACCAAATGAAAAACGGTCGCGCCTAAACCACTTTTATATAACGCTCTTGGCCAACTGCTCAAAAAATTTGGCAGAGGGGATCGCCCGTTAATGGCGTCTCCTGTCTTAAATACTCAAAGGACCCTAGCCACGCTATGGACCTATGGTATAATAACTAGTCAGCCCGTAGTCAGTCTACGAGTGAGCCTAATAAAACTGAAGTTTGATCAAGTTTGTCTAGAGTCTTGACCCCATTTCATACCGCCATTTTAAACCACCATCAAGCTCTTCTTACGTGACGCGCCTGTATTTTTATTCCATTCTACATTCCACCATAGTTTCTAACTTGATTTTACTCATAATTTTACTCGATTACCATTGATTTTTATTTTCATCATCACTTTTAAAAGGGTGACCTAGAGCGGGGAAACCTAGGTAGGTATAAAATAAAATATATTTTGCCCATATCCCTATCATCCCTCGTTACAAAACGTTGTAGACTGTCGTTTTTATACACAGAGATACGATTTTAGATAAGATTTTTATACCGCAGGAAAGACGTGATTCATTGATTGACTTTTTCCTTTTTTCGCCGGCGGAAATGTATTTCTCATAGGAAAGGTGATCACGGCCACAACGCTTTGAGTATTTAAGACAGGAGACGCCATTAACGGGCGATCCCCTCTGCCAAATTTTTCGACCAGTTGGCCAAGAGCGTTATATAAAAGTGGTATAGGCGCGACCGTTTTTCATTTGGTGTCGTTATGTGTCGCGAGACAGAGCTCTAGAAAAATGGTTAATTGTGCTATTTCTATGTGTACAAGGCGATCCAGCACATCTAATTTCCGAGAACATGATGTCTCCTATCATGTGCAACTATTATTTATAATTTATATGTTTGTATTTTAGCATAATCTCCATAAAATAATGGAAGCCATAAGGATCTACTAAACTAGTAGAGATAAAGCAATGCTGTTAAAACTATTCAGTAACTAGCAATTTTACCATAAAATGGAAAATCTGGAAACTTGAAAGACCTGATGATGGTTTTAATAATTGTATCAAAAGCATTATTAATAATCGACTTTAAAGTGTTTAAATAAAGTTATCTGCATGAATAAACTAAATGAGTAAATTCAATAGGAGCATGTCCGCGCTATTGTTTTTGATAATTCTTTTAATATACAGTGAAACCTGGTTAAGTGGGACCTGGATAAGTGAGAAACCTATTGAGGTCCCGGCACTTTTTCATCGAATTACCTCTGTTATTGGGACTTTTCGAACCAGCAGCCTAATTGCGTAACTTGAAAGCGATCCAATCACTATCATTTTTTTACAGATAAAGGTCGAATTTAGCCCCGCACTTTTCGAAATGTGTATTTTCGTTAATTGTGCTATATTGTGCTGAGTTTGTGCCGTACTGTGCCGCAAAAATTAGCTCAATATCTCAAACCGTTTTTGAGAAAAAAAAATAAAAATGAAAATTTCACGTTTTTAATTGTTTTTATTTTTTTTCTCAAAAACTGTATGAGATATTGAGCTAATTTTTGCGGCACAGTACGGCACAAACTCAGCACAATATAGCACAATTAACGAAAATACACATTTCAAAAAGTGCGGGGCTAAATTCGACCTTTATCTGTAAAAAAATGATAGTGATTGGATCACTATCAAACTTACGCAATTAGGCTGCTGGTTAAATGAGATTTGATTTCTAGGATTATTCGATGTTTACCTCTATAATTAAGACTCTGTAGCTCAATTGCCTGTATAAGTGAGACAATTTATCAGGTTAGGACAGGTTTCGACACGTTTGTTTACAAATATTTGAATTTCTTTCCCACATACTTTGTTTGTCAGTACTATCGAGAAACAGGTTTCAGCTACTAGCAATCAAATACAAACAAACATAACCGATTACTTTAAGTCAACTGTATTGTATTGTTTTTTTTTATAATATGTATACTAAATGTACAATTTATTAAAAATGTCTAAAAGCGAAGCAGTAAAAGCATTAGAAACTTTGCACAGTTATTTTGAAATGACATCAATTGGTGACCAAAGCATATTTGATATAATTTATAACATCGAAAAAACATCTGATAGCTGATACAGGATACTTCCAATAGACAAACTAAAATGACAGATTTTTATAGTAATTGATACAATTTATTTAATAATCGCACCTCTGAAATAACTCTGTATTCTGGCCTCTATTAATGGAACCCTCTGTAAATGAGACATATATTTATTTATACCTGGATATCTAAGACACTGGGTAAGTGGAATCCCTCTATAAGTAAGACAAATTTGCAGGTCCCTTGATATCTCACTTAACAAGGTTACACTGTAATAGAATATATAAAGTGAAACTAATAATAATCTTTGTTTGATTAATATGGTAAATTTCATATCCTACCGCATTGCAGTGTTCAAATCTTAATTATAAATAAGTATTAATACATCTTAAAGTAACAAATTACAATATAAAGTAAAGCAATAATAAAATTATACAGTTTTATTTAGGCCCTAAGAGTCATTCGTTCTTTATGACATAACATATGTCACAGCCCTAGTACTATAGGAGAGAACGTAGTGATTATATCCTCTTTGAGTTCGAGTTTGTGTGCGTGTACCTCCCCTCCCGTCAAAAGTGGCAGAAAAAATTGTTCGGTGATTTAGCTCTTTACGATTACGAGTGTTTAGTAGAGTGCGTAGGTGGCACTCGAATGCCAGTGCATTATTAGGTTTCCAGTGACGTTTATAGTTCTTCCAGTAGATTGCGATTTTGTAGGCCAAAACACACATAACTCTCCTTGTCATCTTGTGCAAGTTACTAAAACTGACCGTTTAGACTACAGCGAGTAGCGAGTCAGGAACGCGCGGGGGGTTGAGCGGGCACGGGAGGGTGTCACTTGAAACAAAAATAAAAAGCGATTCTATTTGATTCTAGTTGAAAGGCGAGTGGAACGTACTAGTACGAGTACTGGAAACTACCGTTTACATGTTTCAACTAATGTACTATCCTAACGCACTCTACTAACCTCTAGAACCGTCTAAATCGGCCTTTAAATACTCAAAGCCACAACATTAAATTTTATAGTTTCAGAACGCACGGAGATCGGAACGCCCCTTTTGTTCGTGTCACTTTTTGACATTTCGAGATTATCGAGTTTTGTGATTGAGTGAGACAATTTTTTTTTCCGAAATCAAGAATTTTCCTAATTTTCTTGCAGTAATAAGCGTTTCTATTTGATATAAATATTTAGTTTCCGTAAGGTAAACACTATCATACCTCATACATTGCTTACAACATAATACTACCATCAATAAACTGTTGTGTAAATAAATTCGTGCATTATCGATTTCAGGATTCTTCAGAAATTCTTCGGTTACTTCTATTTTATTGCAGTTATTCTCTAGTAGGATTTGAAATCCTTTACTATCATACACCATGACTGATTCAAAGTACTTCAGTACCACAAAGAAGGGCGAGATTTTTGAGTTGAAATCTGAATTAAACAGTGATAAAAAAGAAAAGAAGAAAGAAGCTGTAAAGAAGGTTAGTACATTGTAGTACCCAGGGCCGGATTTACCCTTAGATTATTTTTTAAATTAATTAAATGAATAATTTATTCTTTTTATTATAAATGGGATAAATAAACGTTAAATGTGCAAATCTTCTCACTACATTTTAAAGCATTTTCGATAACGCGAAAAAAAATTATTTTCTCTGTATTTTTCCGCCCCTGGAAATTTACCGCCCTGGGCACTGGCCCCTGTGGCCCCTAGTGTAAATCCAGGCCTGGTAGTACCTATACTTCCATTTCTAAATTGATTTTAAACAATGCTCATGTCTGTTTATTTGTAAATAGAGGACAGTGGCTGAAGAGATCATCCTAACTAATATTATAAACCTGAAAGTGTATTTGTTTGTACTTCTTTTGCTTCAAAACGGAGCAATGGATAAACATGTTTTTTTTTGTACATTTCTAGCTGGAAGGCTGGAGAGTGACAACAATTACTTTATTTCTTTTATTCAATACCTTTTAATTGCAATATGTATTTTCAACCTTTTACAGGTCATTGCTTCAATGACAGTTGGGAAAGATGTATCAGCACTTTTTCCCGACGTTGTGAACTGTATGCAAACAGACAATCTGGAATTGAAAAAGCTGGTTTATCTATACTTGATGAACTATGCTAAATCGCAGCCGGACATGGCTATAATGGCTGTCAACACTTTTGTGAAGGTACAACAATTTTTCTTATTCAACACAAAACATAAAAAAAATGTGTATTTAAAAATCATACTTACCTAATGTTTATTATTTGTTTTTTACAAAAGGCACTATGAAAAATACTTGCATGTAGAATTAAGATTCCAATTTTAAAGTGAAATCTACTGTAGCATGGATTTTCAGCTTTATTCAATAATATCAATTTTTTTTAATAAATACCTAATGTTAAGGTTCTCTGTGTACTGTATTTAAAATACTTTTTGCAATAACTACAGATAGTGTAGTTAATTGTTTGTGTGACTTGTCTTTTTATTATTTTTAATGTCTACTGTACCATATAATGATGGGTGGAAGGACCTACCAACGTACCAGCTTGTTAAGGTAAATTATTGATCCAACAAGCTAATCTATTCATCTCGTGTAGATTTACACATTAATTATGATACATTTAAATTAAGGGGGATTGTCTCAAAATTAGCACCTAATAGATGGCGCTAGTTTCGTATTTATTCTTCTTTTATTGTGATTCCAATAATGTTAATCGATGATTGTCTATTGAATCGATGTCAAGTATTATAGCCTTTATAGTGTATATGCCGATTAATTGGTATCTAAGATGATCCCACCGACTGTGGTATGCCCTAAACTGGATTCCCCAACATGACACGGCGGGACGCGTGCGTTGGTGGCCATGACATGATGTAGAATCGCAGTATTTATTGTTTTTTATGTTTTACGCGACATTCAATGAATTAAATCAAACTAAATTTGCCATAGCGCAGAAGATTTTATTCATAAAAAGTCAATAAATTTGACACTGGCGCAATCTATTGGTAACTAGGGCGAGACTGCTCAAATGTAACTAAATTTAAAAATAAACACCTCTCTTGCACACAAATAAATATACAACATTTTTATAAAAAAATATTCATAGAACCCTACATGCATGATTTAGGAATTTATAAAGCAATGACACAGTTTTTAATTAAATTACCATGAACTAAATTTAAATTAATTATTACTTGCATCTTTCTAATTGTAAAAAAAATTGCCTGTTCAATACTGCATGTCTGATTCCAAAAATGATATTTATTATTGCAATTAGGTGTAGATGTGTGTAAATCTACATTTTGTAGGCAATTACACTACAACAGCTAGATTTTGTCAATTATGCCTCATCTGTTGAAAATTATATGCACATTAAAAATTATTAATTGTCTATACCAGCCCGCTTTTAGTGACATTGCTTCAGTATGATTGATGTATTGCTTTGTCTTTTCTTTTTTATTGAACACAATACCGAATGCAAACCGCATTGAAACGACTTCAGGATTGCGAAGATTCAAATCCATTGATTCGAGCGTTGGCTGTGAGGACAATGGGTTGTATTCGTGTGGACAAGATCACCGAGTATTTGTGTGAACCGTTGAGGAAATGTCTCAAGGATGAAGATCCGTATGTGAGGAAGACAGCAGCCGTTTGTGTGGCCAAGTTGTATGACATCTCATCTAGTATGGTTGAGGATCAGGTGAATTTTATTTTATTTAAATTGGTTTGGTAATTCCAGTACAAAATCTAATAAGACCAGTCTGTTCTTGTTGCTATAAGTATAATATTTACATTTACTCTCTGGTGTGAAACTACGAAATAAAGATACTTTAACACTGAAAATGTATTAAACTTTAATAACTCGTAAAATCGTAACCATGGTAATGTCTTTAAATTATTTGTCAATGCTGTTTTTTTGTGGGCCCCTCTAATGATAAAAATAATCAAACAAATCAAAATTAAATGTTTCTTTTAAAGTTAGACTAATTTATGTATTTTGTAAAAGACGCCATCTGTTAGAGATCACTTGAACTAACGGTGCGAAGTTTTTGCACAGGTCATCTAGTACATACATAATGTTTTTTTTTATACACGGGTTGCCTTACAAGTACAAGGTTGCCTTACAAGTACAAGATTATAAACCTTAGAGCTATAGTCTCTGTAATTGTAAATTCTACATTATAAATTAAAATATAATTCATTCATGCCCACAATGCCATAATGAGTTTTACTTCAGTGAAAAGTCAAAATTTGTGTTAAGAAATATTTTAACTTTGGTACAACACTTTGTGTACGCTGCAAAAAATTGTTGAAAATCCTTTTCAATAAATATTTAAAGACTGCTTGGACTTTTAAAAGGTCTGTGTATGCTCATTATCTATTACAATACCCCCTCCCGCCCCAATTATTGGTATTTTCATGAGGTTTGGGGGTGGCTAAATAGGGGTTAATTTAATCGAAATCGGATGGCATTGATACACACCATTATTTGTACTTAGGACAGTATAAATTTCGAATGCCATCCGATTTGAACAATTTTTATTTTTTTTAATTTTTGTTGAAACAATCGAAAAAAAAGGGTTTTTCGGCGACTTTGAAGGGTTGTTTCTCCGAAACTGCCCATCAGGATCGGATGGCAATTTTTTCCCAAGGTTTGGTGGTGTCAATAAGTATGCTCACTAATTTTGAAGCGGTTGCCTTTTCACTTTTTTTTTTTTTTAATCGCTAGTGCAAGAACGGCCCGCGTGTTTCGGCTGGCAAAAAAAAATTATTATATAATTAGGGTATTTTCTTTAATGCTACCGCATTTTTATTCGGTTGCCTTTTCAAAAAATTTTCGATTTTGCCCCACCCCCATATCGCCGCCCCTGTCCATTTTGGGTCACTTTGGCCGCTACCAGGGGACTCTGTACCACTCAAAGGCCTAGATTACCACTCGCCATCCGGTTGCCTGTCCAATATCGGCTTGACGTGCCATTGCCTTGAATAACACACTTGTATTATATATTTTTTTTTTTTCTTCACGGGTTGCTTTACAGCTCCCAATTGAACACAAGTTACAAGTGATATACTTAGAGGCTTTTCCATCTAAATATATCACTTGTATTATAATGTACTATTATTTCACTCTTCAGGGCTTTCTGGATCAATTGAAAGATTTACTAAGTGACTCAAACCCGATGGTAGTGGCCAATGCTGTGGCGGCTCTCTCAGAGATCAACGAAGCTAGTGTGTCTGGACATCCTCTCGTTGGTAAGAACGTTTTATGAATGCGAATGCGCTCGGATTTTAAATTCAAACTTGTGTTTTATTACCCCCTATTATGCACCAGTTTCATAAACTATTATAAAACTTCAGTTCAATACACTTTATATTAAAAAACATGTGGATTTTTCCAGAAATGAACGCGCCCACTATCAACAAACTGCTGACGGCCCTCAACGAGTGTACGGAGTGGGGCCAAGTGTTCATACTGGACGCGTTATCCAACTACTCGCCGCGCGACGCCCGCGAGGCGCACTCTATTTGTGAGAGGATCACGCCAAGGTTGGCCCACGCTAACGCCGCTGTGGTCTTGTCTGCTGTCAAGGTAACAGCCGTCTATCTATCATCACGTCTTTTATCCCAAGAGGGGTAGGTAGAGACAATCGAATGCCATGTGCTACGATCCTGACATACCTCTTTCGCTTCTTTTATATTCATCATACATTTCATACAGGTGTTAATGAAACTGATGGAGATGCTCTCCGAAGACACGGAGCTGGTGACCACACTGAGTCGCAAGTTGGCGCCGCCGCTCGTGACACTGCTCAGCGCGGAGCCCGAAGTGCAGTACGTGGCGCTGCGGAATATCAACTTGGTGGTGCAGAAGAGACCGGATATACTCAAGCATGAGATGAAGGTATGGCCACAGAGTATATAAAGGGTCGACGGAGCCGTCAACCTTGTGGCTTATTTTTGTAGGGAGTAATTTCGTGAAATGTAAACATTACATATAATTTTTTTTTCTATAGAATTCTGACAATCGCTACTGTTACAAAGGATCACAAATAAATTTAAAAAGTTAATTTTATTAATAATATAGAAGATAGAACAACAGAGATGAAGGACATAACACATAATTAGTTAACACTCGCGTGGTGCCATTACGAAACTCGTGTTTTAACAACCTTCATTATGTAACAGTTGCATAAATGTGTTCGCAGGTGTTCTTTGTGAAGTACAACGATCCGATTTACGTGAAACTTGAGAAGTTGGACATTATGATCCGGCTGGCGTCCCAGACTAACATAGCCCAAGTGCTCGG
This sequence comes from Nemapogon koenigi, assembly GCA_963924495.1. NCBI lineage: Eukaryota > Metazoa > Arthropoda > Insecta > Lepidoptera > Tineidae > Nemapogon > Nemapogon koenigi. The sequence continues at coordinate 3,631,044 of OZ004648.1, forward strand.
CGAGCTGAAAGAGTACGCTACCGAAGTAGACGTGGACTTTGTGAGGAAGGCTGTTCGTGCCATTGGTCGGTGTGCTATTAAGGTGTGTATATATCACATAGAACAGAATAAGATCTATCCGACCCCAAATGTCATCCTTACCTGCACGCTTGGTACCCTCTGCTAGACAACAAACGAGGCTCTGGCGACCGAGCAATGGCGGTATAACCATACACCTAGCTAGGCAACTTGCTGGAAGAGGCTACAGCGAGCCTGAAGACCTAAATAGTCTCAAAATGCCTGGTGCAGAAGGCAAGGGGAAACCACTGCACTATTCTTCCCAAGAAAGTTAACCATGGCCGGTCTATACAAGGTGCGTCGCGCTGTGGACTGCCATGAGCTCTGTCAAGAGCACCACGACTAAGAAGAAGAATATCACATAGGACTATAAATGCACTCTTGTTGGTCACCTCCATTCATAGCCACTTTCCACCAAATGGATGGAGTCGCGTGTCGTGAAAAAAATGGCAAAGGGATTGCTGACAGAAGTTAAAACTATAAGGTTTAGGTTTAAAGAATGTTTATTACTCATAACAATTGGTACATTCACTTACAATGAGAAATTATATACATAATTATAAACTATGTGCTACACAAAATTTAAAATCCAAGTATTAACTATTTATAATATAAAATAGGACTTCAATGTCCTTTTAAAGATATTAAATGATTCCAATGCCTTATAATGTCATATGGATGAGCATTATAAATCTGTGCTCCTTCAAATGATATATTTCTTTTGCCATAATTTGTTTTTGGCATAATATTTCGTGCATTTCTTGTACCTATCTATAATATGTGGTCACTCCAAAATTGCGTTTAAAAGTTATTTGAGAATATATACTATCATATATCTATCTATCTATCATCACGCCTTTCATCCCAAGAGGGGTAGGCAGAGACAATCGAATGCCATTTGTTACGATCCTGACGTATAATAACGCAATTTATAATGTATCTGTGTCCGGACCGAAGAATTGCCGGCCAGAAATGCGCAGCAAAAAATGCCCGACCCAGGCATACGTGGAAGCCAATACACGAATTCCTGCGCGAACATTCTCGGGCCGGGTAATCCATGGTATTGAGCTAAAAAATGTCGCGAGCACAGGTCGCGAATCCATAAGATTTTTTATCTACCAAAAATGACTCGGCGCGCCTAAAGAAGTATTCACTTCAAAAATGAGTCGATTGCGTAATTGGTAGATAAAAAATGTGCTTAAATCGACTTATGGTGCTTTGGCCTTACTTACAGATACTCATGGCCCTACTCCGAAATCCTGAATATTTGAAATTTCAGTTTAAAATGTAAATTACTGGTCACGGTCTTGCATATATTTCTTCTTAAATTTGCCAATGTCAAGTACTTATTATAGACGTTACAGTAACAATAGCCAATTAATCGGTAGCTAAGATGTTCCCGACTGTGATATGTCTTATTAATCAACGACTAATCACAACTTTCACAGCGCGGACCGGATTAAACCGGATTCGCCATCATGTCACGACGGGGCGCGTGCGTTGTCCGCCATGACATGACTTAGAATCGGCCTTGCATATACTAAGTCTGTTATAAAGTGACATATGTAGGTCCATTAGGTGCAGCAACAGACTTGCCACCTGTTCTGTTTAATATGGACAACTGGCAAAAAGTGGACACTGTTTCTGGTGTCTCTAACCACAACTGAAGATATAAAGGCCGTGAAGATACGTTTGTTTGTTTGTTTGTTTTGTTAAATGTTTTATTTACACAGGTCGAGCCGTCCGCCGAACGTTGCGTGTCGACGTTGCTTGAGTTGATTCAGACCAAAGTGAACTACGTAGTCCAGGAGGCCATCGTCGTGATAAAGGATATCTTCAGAAAGTACCCCAATAAGTACGAGAGCATCATCAGCACTTTGTGCGAAAATCTGGACACGTTGGATGAGCCAGAGGCGAGGGCATCTATGGTAACTATTATTATTTACACTAATAGCTTGTGTGTATCGTATACCGATTTAGATTAAAAAAAGTCTCGCTTATTTTAAATTGCACGCTCGTTCTATTCTATTCTATGTTATTCGTGATGGCTCCATCAGGGTTTTGATGATTTCTCCAATGTCAAGTTTTATATCCGTTATAGTGTAAATATGGTGATTAATCGGTAGCTAAGATGATCCCGCCGACTGCGATGTCTTATCAAACTGGATAAACTGGATTCCCCATCATGTCACGACGGAACGCGTGCGTCGGTCGCCATGACATGACGTAGAATCTGTACGCTCGGTGATAATCGGCCACTTCTTCACTTGGTGAACGATCAACTATTTTGAAATTTACAGGTATGGATCGTTGGTGAGTACGCCGAGCGTATCGACAACGCAGACGAGCTTTTGGACTCATTTTTGGAAGGGTTCCATGACGAGAATGCACAGGTATTGTAAACACTATTTAAAATATAGTATTTCTAAGTAGAAGCTAACATTTACGTTTTGGTTTAAATTTCTGCTTTCATATGAATTCTAGCACAATTAATATGTTTAATTTCGTCCGTAGGTCCAGTTGCAGTTGCTGACGGCGGTGGTGAAGTTGTTCCTGAAACGTCCCGCGGATACCCAGGGGCTGGTGCAGCATGTGCTTAGCTTGGCTACCCAGGATTCTGACAATCCAGATCTCAGGTTTGCACCAAATATTTAATTATTTTCTACGTTCGGAATTTAATATCGTCTGTCTAGACAACTGAGGACTAGCACGGGTTTCTTGCGTTTTCTATCATGCAGCTTTTGATGTGTAACATCTTAGCTCTCGTGGCATACATTTGGAGTAATTTAGTGAAATGGAACCTTTAGATTTAAATATTCGAATTTTTTAGATTCTTTAGACATAACATGATTGGCGACTACTGTAAGACTCGTTCTCTTTTCTATATAATTTTGACAGTTGCTATTGCTACGGACAGTGCTGTCAAATTTTTGTCACGAAAGTTCTCAACAAGATGACGATGCCTAAGACACAATGAACTCTTGATAGTTTAACTCATGTTTTATATATAAAAATCTATGAAACTATGAAAAAACTGCCTTAGTTGCTGTGAAAACAATGACGAGGGTGTCAAACTCCCATTGTTATTCGACGACACAAGAAATTGAATGAAACCTTCAATAATGAATATATTATTTCTCAAAAGTGTTTTTTGTCGGTATCAAATATCTCCCTTAAAACTGTATCAAAATTAATGTTTGATACGCCATTTTGAAGATTATTTTTCTCTCTAATGACGATAAAAAAAACAAAATTTAATGTTTATTTTTAAATTCTACTTGCAAAAACCGTATTGTAAAAAGCGACATATATTGACAATCATGCAAATTATTCGCGCGGGCCAACTAAAGTGTATTCATTTAAAATTCTTATAATATTTAACCTGTCTTACATTTACAGAGCTAATAATCATATTTTAATAATAAATAATAAACTCTTATTTAAAAAAAAAACAATAAAAAGATATGCAATGTTTGTTCACCAAATAAAACAAATAAACTTTTTTTAATTCAGAGATCGCGGTTTCATCTATTGGCGTTTGCTGTCGACCGACCCTGCTGCGGCCAAGGAGGTCGTGTTGGCTGACAAACCTTTGATTTCCGAGGAAACGGACCTACTGGAACCGACACTCTTGGATGAGCTGATATGTCACATCAGCTCTTTAGCATCCGTCTACCATAAGCCGCCGACTGCGTTCGTTGAAGGTACGCCAGGCTAACCTTACATGAGCCAAAATCTCTGTCAAAAAGAGAGAGAGAGAGATAATGTCCCATAGAAATAAAGCAAGACAAAAAGGACCGGTTTCCGCGACGCTACTTTTTCTCCTGCTTTGTCACTACGGGGAATTACTACTTACTAACATTTTGTCTACATTCTTTCTTCACCGTCATGCTAGCGCGGCAGGCATTTGGCTTGACCAAAGATACTGACAAGATCCGATTTTAGCGAGTTAAACAAAAGAAGTGGCAAGCCTGTTGCTGCATTTAATGAGACTAGATCTGCCGCCTCTCAAATAAAAGCGTCTATTTTTGCAGAAGGAGCTCCCTCTAAAGCACGATTAGTTCATTAAAGCAGAGGGGAGAATATTTTCAGAAGGGAAGCCATAAAATAGCTTACTCATTAATGTTGCAAGATCACGGGTTGCCTTACAGCTCCCGTAACATTCGCTGTTTCGCAATTTCGTATTCTCATAACCCTCATTTCTTTGGCCTATTTATGCGAGAGATTGCCGGTGCTAAAACCGAGAGGGAACGTGCGCGGATTTAATTACAAATTAAAGAGACAGTTGCTTAGTACGATGTGAGATATTATGGATGAGCAAGCCGGTCTTGTATCGTTATGTTGCTAATGGACGTCGGTAGGCGTTTAGAAAAATTTACATTTAGAGTACGTTTGGATTAATAAAATACGTTTGTATTGATATTGTCTTATAAAATGTCGTTAGTCTATAAAATTTATCAATTCCTGACCAAAATGAATCGGGTTATATGGACTTTGCCGCTGAAGCCCATATTCTTAAGGAAAATTGGTGCTTCCCTTTTTTCGGACTGAGCTCAAATACATGCGGTGCGCAATACATTAGATTCAATATTATTTGTACTGCGCACTGAATGTCAAAAGGCTCCACTTATTGGTGGTTTTTTAACACCAACTTATTATACCAAGGAATTACATTATATGATTTTTTCTTTCATTTTGAAGGTCGCGGCGCCGGTGTGAGAAAGTCTCTGCCGGCACGCGGTGTTGTACTGGAAGAGACGCATACTCCACAAGCCACGGTCATACCCAATCAGGTATATAGAATAACTAGAGACTCGCCTCCAGCTTCACACGGGTACATACAAGGGGGTAGCCAGGTCGGGTATGGGGGGGCAGCTGCCAAGCAGGGTGTAGGTATTTTATTAGTAATTAAAATTGTCTCAAAGGTCTATTGCTGTATCTTCAATAGTTAATACGATATAAGTTACGAAAGATCGAAAAATACAAAAAAAAAACAACAAAATGTTTAAATAGCTAGAGAGATGGAGACGGAAAGTGGTTGTAATTGTAAGCACTTGCCGGCAGAAAACCTCTTTTTCATGTAGTCTGAGCCCCCCTCTACAAATTCTTGTAGGCGAGTAGGGGTCCAGCGCTTGCCGGTACGCCGCTGAGCCGATTAAAAAAAAATGTGCCATGTTATATATGCTAACTTCACCGACATGTTTCGGTTTGAAAAATAAGTTTTACTTCCCGCCTTTCAGGAATCATTGATTGGTGATCTCCTCTCGATGGATATAGGAGCGCCGCCCGCGCCGGCTACAACCGCGCCTTCCTCCGGCTTGGACCTGCTTGCTGGTGGGCTGGATGTGCTGGTTAGTATCCGTGTATATCTAGTTTCATCCGCATCCACACAGCTTCTCATAATTTTACAAATACATTGGCGATATTGTCATGATTAGTTCATATATTGATTACTAATTTCCGTCCCAGGCTTCGCCTGCAGAAATTTTTTCGTAAAAGAAAGTCAAACCAATACAGTTTTGCATTTATGTATGACAATCTGTAACTTAAGAGCAAGCTTGTTAGCGCAATTAACTCAGTAATCCGCGCGGCTTATTTTGTAGATATCTCTTTAAAAAGTTGTTAGAGAGATACACTGCAAAAAGAATCCATAAAATAACTAAAGATAAGATATGCCAAGATTCACGTACCAGAAACATGAGTAAGAGCGATTTCACAAAAAAAACGGTCTTGCGAAAATACACAAAACGGACATAATGCTCTTCCAGTATTATACAAAAACTATTAGAAATGGCAAGTTGTAGTTAATGTTTTTATAAAGTATGTGAAATTATCTATAGGAGAAAATGGTACATTAGTAAATATATTAAGAGAACTCGAGTCGCAAAGTCTTCATAAAAGAACTGTTTATTATATTTTTTTTTAAATTTATACTGTGTCAAATATATTTATCTTTCGAAAGCTATTTAAATTTCGAAACTAAGACATATAGTTATCGCGTAATTTAAGAAGTCGTGAAGCATGTTATATGTATGGGACAGAAGTTATGAGGTGTCTCCTTAATGCTGTCATCTTCATTTGAGTTTCCATAATTTTTTTATTCAGCTTGGTGGCGGTCCGGAACCCGCTGTGAGCGCCGGTGCGGGCACTTCAGGTTTACTTGGCGACATATTTGGTGTGTCGGCGGCGCCGGCGTCCTTCGTGATGCCTAAACAGTGCTGGTTGCCGGCGGATAAAGGGAAAGGTAGGAAATGTTGTTGTTGTTTATATAGAGAATGGATATGGCAGAAGAAGCATGCTGGTAAGATTAATGCCCTTGAGATGAGATCATTAAGAAATATGTGTAATAGAGTGAGAAATGATGATGTACGTGAAAAATGTGGAGTGATTGATAGTGTTGTATATAAAATTGAAAGGGGAATGCTGAGATGGTTTGGACATTTTAAAATAATGACAAAGCAAATATATAATATATACTATACCAAGAGGAACAACAAGGAAATCTGATGTCTGATATAAAAGGTCAAATACGTAGTACTAAAAATAGACGTGCAAGTATGAAGCGATGTATGGATGTGGATGAAGCAAGAGATGTATGCAAATATCGAGAGAAGTGGCGCTCCATACTCTCTGCCTGCCCCTTTGGGAAGCAGGCGTGAATGTATATAGGGAAACAATGTATATAGCAGTCTAACCACTACTTTTAGGCTCGATTTACTTAATTTGAATCGATATTAAAAAAAAATGTACATACAGGTTTGGAAATATGGGGCACTTTCAGCCGTCAAGGTGGTCAGCCTCGTGTGGAGATGACGTTCACGAACAAGGCGATGCAAGCTATGACCGGATTCGCTATACAACTCAACAAAAACAGGTAACATTCTAAATTTAACAATATAATACAGAATTAGAAATATTGACATATTAAATAATGGTAATACTTCATATGAAGAAAAAAACCGCCTTCAAAACCAAAGTTTGCTTTCCGAAAGCAAGCACAAGGCACTATAAAAAAACCCCAAATCGCTTCAAGTGTGCCTATAAAATTTGAAAAGTTCTCGATTTCCCCAGGATCCCCTCATAAGATCCTGACCTGATGACCATGGGATCACCTGGAAAGTATAACCTTTCAAACAAAAAAAATATCCAAATCGGTCCACCGAAATCGACCACAGACTCGTTCAATTATTGTTACGAACGGTTCGCCATCCTTTTTCAAATCGTTGTATTTGTGGTTGATTTGCATGGCCGGAACGATCTGTCACACACACAGACATCCACACGCCTATCTTGTGTGTGGCCTGTGTTCAATCTCGATCATACGGCTGGCCGAACCAAAAATTTTCGGTGAGATACCGGACTAGTGCGTGGGCTACTTTAACGCGGGTGCAACCGCAAGGCACAGTTAGTAATACATAAATACTTCCAGTTTCGGCGTGAGTCCGGTTGGCGGTCTGTCTGTCGGTGTTCTGCAGCCGGGACAGAGTGTGGACGCGCCTCTATCTCTAGCTACCACCGGGCCTGTGCAACGTATGGATCCGCTTAATAATTTGCAGGTTTGTTGAGTGATTATTTATATAACGCGGTCTTATTATGTCCGTTAACAAGAGCTGGCATTAACATATATATATATTATTATCGAAATTCGAACGTGATAGCTCTTATAAATTTTAAATATCTAACGCGCTAGCTGTTATAAAGTCAAATATCGAACGTGCTAGCACCTATACATTTTAAATATCTAACGCGCTAGCTGTTATAAATTCAAATATCAAACGTGCTAGCTCTTATAAATTTTAAATGTCGAATGTGTTAGCTCCTATAAATTTTAAATATCTAACGCGCTAGCTGTTATAAAGTCAAATATCGAACGTGCTAGCTCTTGTAAATTTTAAATATCGAACGTGCTAGCACCTATACATTTTAAATATCTAACGCGCTAGCTGTTATAAATTCAAATATCGAACGTGCTAGCTCTTATAAATTTTAAATGTCGAATGTGCTAGCTCCTATAAATTCAAATATCGAATGTGCTTTGTGCATTAAATTTAAATATCGAACATACTAGCTGCTATAAATTCAAACATCGAACGAGCTATTTACTATTATTTTGTAAACCTACAGGTGGCGATTAAAAACAACGTGGACGTGTTCTACTTCGCGTGTCTGATGCCCGCGACCATATTGTTCACCGAAGACGGACAGTTGGACAAGCGAGTGTTCCTCACTACGTGGAAGGAGATCCCGGCCGCAAACGAAATGCAGCATACACTCACGAACGTCATAGGAAACTCCGACACCATAGCCCAGAAAATGTCTTTAAACAACATATTTACTATAGCCAAGCGTAATGTCGAAGGTCAAGACATGCTGTATCAGTCCCTTAAGCTTACAAATAATATTTGGGTTCTCTTAGAGTTGAAACTGCAGCCGGGCAATCCTGAAGCGACTTTAAGTTTGAAATCTCGCACTGTGGAAGTGGCCACGTGCATATTCCAGGCTTATGAAGCTATTCTCAAGTCGTAATCTCGTTGATGTTTCGCAGACGGCGCTTTGCGGTCGTTTTAGGGGGTTTTCTGTGAGATGGATGTTTTTTTTTTAAATTAAATTTGCCGTATCACAATAATAAAACATTAAAAAGGCTGCTATTTTTTAAAATATAATTTGACAGTTAATACGTTTTTTTGAACCATTTCATTAGTTGCTGACAGCAACTTGCTGTTTGTGGCATCGTAGCTCCTAAACGGATGAACCGGTTTAGTTTCTTTTTGTTTAGGTGACTTGATCGCGAGCGTTCTTAGCTATCATTGAAGAAAATCTGTTCAGCCGTTTGAAGATCATCAGCTCTTTTCTAGTTTTACTTCTACTGGTCTGATAGATTCGAAATTTAGTATCCTGTGACTTCAATTATAACCTTGACCTGATATACTGCAGCATCATCTGGAATCAGGAGGATACCCCACTGCTCACCAACTCGGGGGGGTTTTTTTTTATGTGAAACATCTATACGCGCGTTGCGTTAGGCTAGAGTAAAACAAAAAAAATTCAGAAGACTTGGTTTTGGCCTACACTTGTCTGAGCCTACCACTGCGCACGTAGAGGGGATAACGCATTGGCATGAGGCAAGACCAAGCGTCTCACACTTCCGAGACGCTTGGTTTTGGCCTACGCTGCGTGCGTCTGGTCGTGTATTTCTTCAATTATAATAATACTGTTGTATACTAATTTTGATGTTTCATATCTACAGGCGTCCCCTGACGCACTTTTCTTTTATAGTCAATTTATTAGTCAGTTTATTTTTTGAAAATGGCTTTTGTTATACACGAAATGATATGATGGTAGATAGAAAACCCCTTTTTATTGTTAGTATTATAATGTCGATGTTATAGTGTACATTCCTGAAATGTAAGCCTACTGGCGTCCACTAACCTTGCCGAATCCAATCTTTTTTTTCTCTTCTTTGCAGAGAATTCTCTAATGGACGCATCTTCATTGAATTCGCCGAGGCTAGTGGACGCGAGCCATTAGACTTTTTTTGTATTAGTATAGTTTCATAAACTAAACTAAGTCTGTTTTATTAATAAACAAGATTTAACCCCGTTTTAGTAATTTGTCTGATATTTTGTTTTCTTCCTTTATTGTGGCTTCATCAATGTTAATCGATGTATAGCCTTTATAGTGTCAATATGTCGATTAATCGGTTTCTAAGATGATCGCGCCGACTGTGATATGTCTTATTTATCACAACTATCACAGCGCGGGCGGGATTAAACTGTATTTCCCATTATGTCAAGACGGAACGCGTGCGTCGGTCGCTATGAGATGACGTAGAATCCATCAGGATTTTGTCAGAAACATATTTAAAGTTAATACGGCGCTAATTCTTGTTTATTAATAAGATGTATAGATAGACAAACAACTCAAAAAGAATCGCGTGAGGTTTTGTAACATCCATGTGTTAATATAATGGCATCTATCTAAATAAATTTTAAAATTTTGTCAATGTTATATTCGTTTTAGCGTTGGATTAAATGAATTCCTCGCCAGGCTGTCCTGAGACAACCGTTAAGCACTGTAAATGTGAAGAAGTTACGCTAGGAGCTGTTTGTTTCTCTATCCTTGTTTATGATAGGTTCACAAATGTTGATGTTATTTCTAGACACACAATGTATCAAATATAGTTATTCTAAATGTATGTACTTTTAAGATATCAATTTATATAATTTGTCAGCATGACTTTTGTATTAATTATTGCTTATAGCATTTATCAAAATTAAAATAAATAATTATCGTGGTATGAGAAGTTAACATTGTCTAGAGAAAGGCGTAAGTTGCGTCTAAACAATATTAATGTTATGTCTAAGATGTAGGTATTTTATTTTAATTATTAGGTACTATAAATATAAATTATATTACAAAACTTTTGTTTCTATAAAACCTATTTACCAACTTTGCACACTTTATACTATCACTCTTCTAACAAATGTGTAACAGAAACAACTGTATGAAATTAGCCCTACTACCACTTTGAATATATTTTGGAAAATTATTATTTTATTTAATTAAACTTCTATTTAGCTATATAATTCACATTTTTTTGCAAAAAAAAATCAAGTGTTGCTACCTTGGTCGGCCGCTACCTTCACAGTATCCAGTTTTCGCCGGGCGTGCAGTGTGGCGGGGCGTGTACCGTGCATTTACAAGTGCCCTGAGTGGCGGCCGAGAGTTTATCACACGCAGCACAGCAACAAGAGCAGGCACCGATGCCCGTACACAAAGGCAGCCGGTTTAGCGAGTCTGCGCAAAACTTCGGTGAAGTTAGTATAATATGCGGGACAACTTTGATTTTTTCCAATATTAATTAAGTGGTATGGCTATCTTTACCGACTCGCCGAATGCAGTTGTGGTGTCTTGTAGGTTAAAATAAAACCAACATATATCAAGTCTTGAGACTTATATTTCTGATATAGTCAATATATTTTCATATATCTCACTATTAATTGCCTCTTTATAATTCACAAACAGTAACAATTTTCTTAATGTTTTAGTACGACTTTTGCTTACTGTGTAAATTCCATGGCTATCCTTAATTACTAACAAAATTCAAAATGCTTTATATAAAAAATGAATTGTAAAATTTGCTAATAGTTGCAGCATTCGACAGGAGAATTAGTATTATTTTACGTTTGCATGCAAATCGCAAAAAAAGGTAAGAAAATTTACAGATTCTTTTGATACCTATTTAAACCTATGCCCAAACTTTAATTTTATTTAAAAATTATATGTTGACAAATACTAAGCAAAATAGTCAAGAAAAGTAAAATTATTATTACAACCGCCATTTAATGAAATAATGCTTGCATAACGACATCAGTACAATAAACAATACTATTATTATTCTGCAACTCTCAAGTTCAATAATTTAAGTATTATCTAGCTAGGTAGAATAATGACCAGTTTCAATATATGTATTATAAATGTTATATGCCAGTCAATTCATATACAAAGCAAAACATCTTCGGAGATACAAAACACAAATATAAAATTTAGCTATTAAGAAATAAGTAAGGTAGGTAAACATGACCTTGCCTAAAAATTCTAAATACTCTTCCAACATTTAATTAAAAATATAATCAAAAATTTAAATAATAAACGCCTAACAAATTTTGTTCGAAACAGTAAAGAACCAAATAATTGTCCTATTTACAAGACTTTAAGCTTTATGTTCTGAATCAATAATAATTGATTTAACTGTACATGCAATAATAATCACCTAGTTTTTTTTAATAACAAACCAAACTCTTATTTATAATTTAATAATGGCACATCTACTGAAGTGTTGCCATTTAAAAAGATTTGCATAAACAAAAATAATCATGAACTTTTTCGTATTCTTAGGGTTCCGTACCATACACATTACAAAAATAGATCCAAAATGGAGTTCGTATTCAATATTCGACTATCATTTACAGCTAAAATATTATATACAGTATAAAACATTGGTCCAGAAAACTGTCAAAACCAAAAAATAATTAATCAATCTTAACTAGGAAATCGCGTACCTCCAACCTCTGTCGCATAATGGCGGACAACACGACCTCCGAACTACATACAACATTCAAAATCTTCTCTGATTGCAACAAATAATATACTAAATGTAAATCGTTAGGCGCCGTGAGTACTAGGTAACTATAAGGCCTATGATTGTGTATTTCTTGTATAGAAACGAAGGACCTGCGATTTTTCTCCACTTTTCCACCGCACAGTTCTATCATTTCGACCAAGGCCACCTTAGACGGCTTCACACAGGGCGTGAGGAAAAACGTGATGCCTTCAAACAGTTTTTTCCTCTGCTCGCCACAGAGTAGGACCTCCGAGATGTCGCAGTTAAACATGTTATTAAAAGATTCGTCTCGTAGGCCGTGCTTCGCTTCGTCAGCGAATTTGTTGATGCGCTGGCTTTCGAGCAGCCATTCTGGCGCTAGCAGGTGTTTGACGGTGACGAGACAGGACACAAGCTTGGTGGTCCGGACTAATTTGTCCATAATGAGATGCGTGGCTTCTTTGGCCGTCGTTACCACCAACCCTCCAAGTTGTCTGTGAATAAAAAAAAAATAGTAAAAACCTGTAATGAAGAGGCGCATGTCATAAAGCTTCTCACATATAATATAAGATATCTGTATCGCTCTTCATATAAATATTTGGTTATATTATCTGCGTCGTGTGTGTATTCCCAAATATTTCTATGAAGAGCGATAACGTAAGATATACTGATATCTTATATTATCTGCGTCGTCTGTGACAAGCTTTACGGCTTCTATACCTTGCGGTGTGACCAGAGCCACCAGTAAGTGTCCACTTTTAACCAGTTGCCCATACCAGTTTTCATTCAAATAATTCATTTCATAAGAGCGGAAGCCCTCTTTACGAGCCCTCCAAAGCACGAGAAGTCGATTAAAGCACATCATTCTTGAAGAAAATTGATGCTTAGCATTTTTGTCTATCGAGTTAACAACAAAATCAGACCCTATTAATATTGTAGAATGTGTTTCACTGAATGTTATGACACATTAATGTTTAAATACTTAATTACATAATTAAATCTTTATGTGTACTTAACTAAAATCATTATTCGTTCGATACCGACCATGTACCAATGGGTTTTTATAATTAGAAATGTATGTACAATAATGTACATAATCCAACAAACAAAAACTTAAAGAAATTTTCCCGTCTAAATATACCTCAACAGAACTGGCCACTCATTAGGTATAGCCTCGCAAATAGCATCGGCTAAAAGATGGAGACCGTTTTCCGGTACCCTAGGACCGATAACCGTCGGGAACCGTAAGGCAATACTATAAAATTTTCACCAAACCAGTAACCTCAAGATAACGGACAAAAAAAATACAATATTAAAAACCTTTATCTCCACGCATACATAATAGAAATTACTTTTAAACTAGTGGTGCCATCTATATGCCAAACTACGGACTAAGAAACTATATACCTCTATATTCCTTATTACAATACTGACAACACATTGTTACTGTGAAAAAAAAAATTTACTGGTATAAAAATAAAATCTCGCATTAAATTAAATTTGCAATAAAAAATACACTTTGGACAAACAACATACCAAATAACTAAAATAAAACACCAGGTTAATAAACAAATAACAATATTTTGTATTAATTATGGAAACATAGAATCTAACCTAGTTAAAATATTTCTTTCATTTTCTTTCTTTTGAACTTTTAAATCGTTTTGAGCTGGAAATAAAAATACAATATCTATTGACCGAGGCTAAACTAAACTTATCCTCATGTCGCCTCACCCATTCTTAATCAGACTTTAGATTCGCATTGGCATGTTCACAAAATTTATCTTTCTTTAATAAAGGTCATGATTCCACTTCACGCCTTGGTGACCAACATCCGCGCCCGCCGAGACGTGATGGGGAATCCAGTTTAATCCCGTCCGCGCTGTGATAGTTGCGATTAGTCGTTGATTAATAAGACATACTATTATCACAGTCGGCGAGAACATCCTAGCTACCGATTTATTGGCTATTGTTACTGTGACGTCCATAATACTTGACATTGGCAAATCATCGATTAACATTGAAATAAGAAGAATAAAGGTCTTTGAAAATTGTCCACCATTATAATCGGATTTTAGTTCGTATGTTAAAAATCTTTTGACAAACCTTTTAAAACTACTAAATGGCGTAGCCCAAAAACCAAACCTACCTGACAATATTGGCCAGCTTATTCTGTTCGTGGGTGGTTATGGCCGAGAAGAGAACCCTTGGCGCGAGGTGTAGCGGCGGGGGCGGCGGCGCGGGCGCTGTAGTCGGCGGTAGGGGCTCGGGCTCCAAACGTGGTCGCTTGGCTCGCCGGCCGCTTGACGTGAGCGCGGAACGCTTGGCTCGCTCGTGTGACTCTTGGGTGATGTTTATTGGCATTTTCCAGGCATCTGTTTAACATTAAAAAATTGATACTATTCATTCTTATTTTAAGAATTCCATACTACAATTATTCCCTCGCTGCAGGAATGGAAGATATCATAATTAATATTAAAAATGGGAAAGTGTGTGTTACAATAAATCATGGGCTTCTCTAGCGAATGATTCGCTCAATCCCTTTCGGACCACACGGTTGAGTTCCTAAAATGTTGAATTTTCGTAATGTTGGATTCCCACAAGCTTTATATATGTACATCAATAAAACTTATATGTTGTTATATGACGATGTTTGTAGCGAGTGAACAATTATACTATGGCATACTGTGTACGCAATAAATCATGGCAAGTAGATTATTAGGGCGTTGTTTGTAAATATATATTAATATTGTAGTCGTACCGGTAGTTTGACTGAAAACGATCACAATGAACATTTAATTTTTTTAACAGCCTGTTTGTATAATTTTTTTTAAATAATGAAAAATACGTATTTTTAATTTAAATTTTATAGAATTCGAAAAAAATTGGCAAATTAACATGGGCGACGGTATGGCAATAAACAAGACAATCTGCCAATGAAATGTAAAAAAACGTGTAATTACTTTTTAAATATGGCTTAAGCAAAGCTAAACTGCATTATTCCTATCTTTAGTCAATTTCAGTATTTTTCAAACTCGTAAATTAATGGATAAAAAAATTACTTACTCATTAGGTGTGAAACTAGGTTGTAATCCATTCGGAATGGACTGCCCAAATTAAATTGCTGGTACTTAGCGTTGTCGATCTGAAAGCATATTCAAACCAAGAAAATTATTAAAGTGCTTTGAAAAATTCTTCCACTGTTACGAAGCTTCATACATTACTAAATCTCATGTTTTAAGCTACATTAGTTTTTTGTAGGTAATTTTATTCTACACAATTCTTTTCTACATCATATTGGTTATATCTCTGACCGATTAGACAGCCAACGCCATCGATGGGGCTAACTTTTTTCCCCGACTTGAATCACAAATACTGTTAATCCATGTTTAATACTCGTAAACTTTACCGAGGAATCAACCTATCTAACAGTGAAAACCGCAACAAAATACGTTCACTAGTTTTTGCGTGAAAAGAGCACAGACAGACTGACGCGGCGGGAGACTTTGATATATAATATGTAGAGATATAACACCGCACAAAAACGACCGAACGAGCTAAAATGTTTCTTCTTGTGTTTGACGCATGACAGAATCGACTTATTTATTAGTAAACTAATTATGCTAAACTTAAAGAGTTAGTGAGGGTATAAAGTACACACTTCCGTCCCGTGACGGTCGGTTTACCTGTGACAAAGCGCTCATGTTGCCAAGCAACAAGTCAGTGAGCCAGGCGGCCGTCACCACGGGGATGGACAGGTCGCGCGCTCGTCGGTACTTGTTGCCGTCCGGACGCTTGCAGATCAACACAGTGTTGTCTCGACTCATGTACGGTGTCAACTGGAAAATAACATTCATAAATATGTATAGGAACAATCTTCCGAAAAAAATAATATTTAACTGTGTTATAGTGGCGAAGGGTGAATATTTTCAGAAGGGAAGCCGTAAAATTGCTCATTTAACTAATGCTACAAGATCTTCTTTTATAATCCAAAATGCACCAATGACAATAGTAATTTATCGTAAATGGTTTAAAATTACCTAAACTATTTTTATTTAAGCAGTCTCTTGTATTCAAAACTATAATTCCAAAATAGAACAAACACGCAACTAACTAAACTCGCTAGCAGACACCATTCCTACCGAGTACATTTGACTCTAATAGCCCGGAATTCATCGGCTTATTTTGTGGGTCTGCTTGAATAGGCTCCTCGCCGCTGCTGTGTTAACGGAATCGCGTCAGAAGTGATACCAAAAACTCCACGGGCAAAGCTAGCCTACATATATAAATAAAAATTAAATGCTGTTCGTCGGTAAGCGCATCATTTGATAACGGCTGGACCGATTAGGTTTTTTTAAATGTTCGTAATAGTCTGAATAATGTTTTTAGGGAAAGAAAATTTGAATAGGATTTTTGTATGAAGTCGAGACCATAGTAGGGGCTCCCACCACATGCGAAGCCGGAGTCAAAAGCTAGTTTCAAATAAATGTACTAATAGGTTCTTCTGTACGTTAGCACTATTGCATATTCAGTGGCAGCACAGTGTAGAAAATAAAAAACTCTCACCTTAGCCCCAACATGTTCAATCATGAACGTGATTCGGTCCCTCTCTTCCCCGCGCCAACCAGATATAGCGGCGCGGTGATGTCTCGCCGGCGTATCCCTTGCGGCGTACATCGTCGGCAAGTGTATGGCTTGCCAGGGAGGCGCGACGGCTCTCCGCTGAATGGTGTCAGATAGCCAGTACGCTGTCACGCAGCGTTTCGCGTCTCGTAGCGCCTGGGGGTTTTATTATTATATTTATTATATTAATTTAAACAGGGTATACATGCCTTTATGCAGGGATGAAATGGGCCGATTACCAACGAGTGTATAGTTTGATACACACCAATCGGGAATCGCACCTTCTCCCGTGTGATACATGTAATTTGATACACTTTATACTACACCTTAAAGCGTTTCCAGATTATCCGATACGATATCGGGGCAAGTAAATGTATGAATTATGTACCTGCTTTTCAGATATTGGATGTCGGATTCGATACCGATATGTTGGCGGCACCATCGGACGCCTGTGGGCTTTCGGACGACTTGACCACACAAAGCTATCGAGAAAATGGCCGAATCGGAACGATATCATTGGAATATGTGAAGATACCATATGGTATCGGATATCGGCTATCGGCATCCGACAACGATATCGTGTCGGATAATGTTGAAACGCTCTTAAGGGCCATGTAGCAATACTAACAAAATAAGATACGATGGAACTCTGTTGACGAACCACTTCTTTCCGGCACTGTACAAACGAATTCGGCTTTGTATAGCGTCATCTTTCATATTTCTGCCGGGTATTTATAAAACCGGTGCTTCTTCAAATATAGAACATTTCAATGAATACCTGCATAACAACACCGTGTTTCTGAGTCTCGCAGAGCAGGTGAGTGACCCGCGCGCAGTAGTTGTGCTCCAACTCGCCGCCACGCCGCTGTATCAACTCAGACCATCGCGTCACGCGCTCAGCTCCCAACGACTGCTGGTACTCGACCTGCAGAAGGTGCACGATCAGAAATTTCATTATTATTAGATAGAAACTACGCGAACAGGCATCCTAAATAATATACTACCCCTAATATTATCTAAACTCAACGATATTTTAGTATGTTATTGACTAGGTCCGCCCGTTGTCCTTTCTTCAAAATTAGTAGTTTGAGGACTTGAGGTGTCTTAACTTTTGAACTTTTACGAATTTTGAAAAAAGGAAATACGTTGAAATTTAATAATACTAGCTGTGCCTTGCGGTTGCACCCGCGTTAATATTTACTGCTCCGCCCCTTTAGGTCGTAGCCTATAACTATCCTCAAGAATTGAGCTATCAAATGCAAAGAAACTTTTTTCAAATCCAACTGGTATTGTCAGTGATTAGCGCGTTCAAACAAACTCTTCATCTTTATTATTAGTTCTATACTACTTTATATAGAATCCTCTTTAATTTAATACATATTTTTCAACCACTTACAATATGGAAGACGCACCCGAGCAGGAACAAGTCCGGGGGCAACTTCAAGTTGGGATTGTGGCCGTAGAACTGTGCGCGGGGCGGCGGCGCGCGCACCGGACCCGTGTACACCTTGCCCGGCACCGGGGACGGACTCGCGGCTGCCTGCAATATAATATAAAGAAATGTTAGTTTTTCTGTATGGCCATAATAAAATCTTACTGAACCGATTTTGTTACTATTCGCGCCATTATATACATTGATTCACGAGGTAAATACATTTACCGTACCGAGATTTAAAAGGCCTGAAAGTTTCATCAAAATCCTTTCAGCAGTTTCGGAGCATATTCAGGACAAAAATTAAAAAAATATGTACTTATGTACATAATCCGACAAACCACACTTTAGAGGCTTTTCCATCTAAATATACCTCAACAGAACTGGCCACTCGTTAGGTATAGCCTCACAAATACCATCGACTAAACGAGGGAGACTTGGTCTTCCGCTGGGTACCCTGGAACCGTAACACGGTTTCGGGAGCTATAAGGCAATCCGTGATAAAAAAAATTGTCATTTAAACAGCAGCGTCTTGTAAATAAAATACCACAAATTACAGATTTTGAAATTACAGACAAACACTTCAATTATATTTATTTGTGTAGTTTATATTCATTTTGAAGTTTTTAACGAGTCTCGAGTAACAAAGAATTGTTCTTACTAAATCAAGCGGCAATGTCAGAACGGATTTTAATAAAACTTTTTTAAACATTTCTTTACAAGAGGGTTGTACTAGTATGAAAACAAAAAAAAATTGCAATACATACATATTCAAGTTTTACCTGATGCGGATGATGGTGTGGATGCATGGGAGTGGAGCCCAGCAACAATCTGGTGGGGGGCGGACGGACCGCGCGCCGCCGCGCGCCGACCGCCGCGTGCGCAGCTGTCATTAGTCTGTTAACAATATCATCTATATTAATAACTAGCAATTTGCCCCGGCTTAGCCCGTGGAAGAAGAATTTATCCTAAAGTGGCCGTCTCTCTCCTACCCACCGGCTCTCACTGTGCCAATAATTAGGTCGATGCGTTGCTCCGTCTTGGTGTGAAAGACTAACATTTTAGTTAGGATTATTATAAAGAGTATCCACTTGCAGTATATAAGGTTCGTGCATAACCACTGCATAAATAATATTAGAAGTGTAAAACATAGAACTATAGTATGTTTGTCACTGTCCAACATGGATGGCAAGTGTCGTGTTACACTACATACAGTAGAACCTCGATTATCCGAACCAATTGGGACGATCATAAACACTTTTTTACGTACATATATAATATCCCCCGCCGCGTCTGCATATTGATGAGGTTTTCACTATTAGTTAGGTTGATTTGATTCACCGGGAGGGTTTACGGGTATTAAACATGAACCCATCATGTTTAGGAGCAGAGCATTAAGAGTATATTATGTGAATCAAGGCGGGGGAAAAGTTAGCCTCAGCGAGTTTTCATGGCGTATGCCGTCTAATTCGTCAAAGATATAACAAAATGATGTAGGAAGGAATTGTGTGGAATAAAATGATCTACAAAAAAGCCCGTAGTAGGACATATCTATCTCTAATAGATAAGTAGTAATAAGCGTATTTGTGTGGGTATTATAATTTCTGATATTGTCGCGAGTCTATATATAAAAAAGTTATTTTTCCAATATACATTACCTGAGAGTACCGGCAGCCGACGGTTCATGCTCGGAGGGCGGTACGTTCCCTTGTAATCTAATACTCAGCATGTTAGCCAAAGCAGTCTTCGTTTTCGGATTGACCAACAAAGCCCCGCCAGGACCTACAAAAATTACATTACATAGGTCAAGAAATGGGATTTTTCCTAAAACATTAAAAGTGACTAAAACTAACGCCGTCCAATTTTTTTCAAACTTCTATTTAGCTATCTATCATCACTTTTATCCCAAGAGGGGTAGGCAGAGACAATCGAATGCCATTTGCTACGATCCTGGCAAACCTCTTTCGATTCTATTATACTAATCATACCTTTCATACATGCTCATAGGAGTTTCATGACCCAATCACGGACATAGAGCGTAAATAATAAAATTTAGATTTTGGGGGAAAAATTAAAACGTAAAAAAACTGCGTTACAAAGAATTTTAAAATGTTTCCAATAAATAATTACTGATTGATAAAGAATATAACCACTGCGTTACATAGAATTTTAAAATGTTTCCAATAAATAATCACTTACTGATACTTTAAAAAAAATGAATTATGGTCGAATTTTGACCATAAAGTGGGTTACTAGTTACAATAAAAAGACATGCAAACTGTAAAAAACTGTTGACTTAATTACCTTGGTGCTGGTCGGCGGCTAAGAGTCCAGCTTCAACCGTCTGTTCTGGAAGAGCCGCGCCGCTCACAACATGCTGAGTGACGCCGGGGGCCACTTGCTGGAAACGTACACTTAATACGTTAAATATTATGTAACTACTAGATGACACGTGCGAATAATTCGCACCGTTAGTTCAACTGATCTCTAACAGATGGCGTCTTTAAAAAAAAAAAGTCTAATTTTAAAAATTTGTTTGTTTATTTTTCGTCTTTAGGCAATAATCTTCAAAATGGCGTCTCAAACATTAACTTTATATAGAGATAGGGGTCTATAGCATAATTAGTAGAGCGCTTTATTTTTTATTAGACTTGCTCCGTATTCAAATCTCAGTTGTGGCGAAAATATGTGCTTTAATCAACTTCTCGTGGATAATATAACTGCATAAAGGAATAAGTTGTTGTTCAGATGATTATTTTTTTAGTGTTAAACCAGCCGCCCTACTTTCCGCCAAGTTCTCGCTGACCACTATGATATGATAAGATTTATTGATTCGAGTATGATATGCAAGTTGCTGTGCCTTTTCACGCAAAAATTACAGAACGGATATTGATGCGGTTTCACTACAACATAGGTTGTTTCACCGGGAAGGTTTACGAGTATTAAACATCAATCTATCATGTTTAGGAGCTGAGCATTAACACTATTAGTGAATCAAGTTGGGAGGAAAATAGTCTAAACTGTCAGAGATAGGTAGGACAAAATCATGTAGGAAATAAAATCTATAAAAAAAGTCCGCGGTAGCTCTCTTTTTAATACATAAATAGTATAAATAGATGCGCCGGTGGCCGAGTGGTTAAGACGGTATTATATAGATATATAATAGACCAGAGGTATTAACTAGGCAGACCAGAGGTTCGATTTAATAATAATTAAAAACTTATGTACCTACATAATCCGACAAACCACACTTGAAAAACCTACCTGAGCTTTGACAGTGGCGTGATGATGCACCACGTGGTCTCTCTGGGCGTGCAACTGCTGCAGGCGCTGGTACTGTTGCTGTCTCTGGATCTGGAGCTGCTGCAGCTGAGAGTCGGTGGGAGGGCCGCCGCCGCCCGGGCTGCTCACCACTTGTTGGCCGACCACCTGACCTACCGCGCCGCCGCTCGGCGTGCCAGCCACTGGAATTACAAGGAATATGGGTTCTGACAATGTTTCGAAAATACTTTTAAATTATAGCTGTATAATCTATACTAATATTATAAAGAGGAAAGATTTGTATGTTTGTTACAAATAAACTCAAAAACTACTGGACGGATTTTGATCACTCTTTCACCATTGGAATGCTACATTATCCCTGAGTAACATAGGCTATTTAGGTACCATCACGGCATGACGACGGGAACGGGGTGGGCAGAGGTGAACATGACAAAAGCTATGTATGAAGTGTATGTTTGCCAACATTCTGAAATAGTCACGTACGAAGTCGTGGGAAACAGCTAGTATATTATAAAGAGGTAAAATTTGTAAGTTTGGATGGATATAGAGGGTAATATCTGAAACTACAGATCCGATTTTGAAAATTCTTTCACTAATACTAAGCTACATTATCTCTGAGTGCTATAGGCTATATTTTATTTTGTTCGAAAATATCCACGGGCGAAACCGGATGCGGAAATAATTAGAAAATTTTATATTTGCATTTTCATTTAAAAGATCATGTTTTTAAATTCCCGCGAAAACGTTCTGGCCGCGATGATGATGTCACCTTCCGCTGGGCGATTTCAGGCTCGATATTTAAGACATATTTTATAATTGACTAAAAAGTTTATATGGCAGAAGTGAAAGGAAATGCTGGCAGAGGACGACCTAGGTGTACTTTATTGAACGTATAAAAATGTATTGATCGATATCAATTTTAAAAGTACACACAATCGCCAAGGATGTATGAAAGGTATAATGAATATAAAAGAAGCGAAAGAGGTATGCCAGGATCGTAACATATGGCATTCGATTGTTTCTGCCTACCCCTCTTGGGATGAAAAGCGTGATGATAGATAGATACTAAACCGATTTTGAAAATTATTTCACTAATAGGAATCTACATTGTCTCCAAGTGATATAGGCTATATCTAATTTATTTTGTTCGAAAATCACCACGAATTCCGGGGCGGAAATCTAGTATTCAACAAAGGAAATACTTACTTTAATTTTTTTTTTAAATAACCCAAAACAATATCTCAAAACTACCAAACGCAAGACAATAGAAATTACAAATAGTGGCAACGCGTTTACTTGCTCACAACATCACTATGTATGAACATCTGCTTAAAAGTCCACACTGAAACTAGAATATATCCCAATGTAAATTTCATGAGATGCATATTAGGTCGAGGTTTCTCGAGATGTAAAAAACTGTAATTTAAATAAATGTGACCACTATAGCTATTGCCTTCGTCTTTGTTTGCGTTACATTCAAAACTAACGACATTTATTTTATGACGTAGGGTGGATTTTTAAAATTAGGTGGCAAGGACCAAAATGATTATAACCCGATTATTGAAAATGCTAATATTAATCCACTATTTTAACTAATCGGAATTATGTTTCGTATCGGTTGCTATCAAAATTGAATTACTAGAATTGGCCCTCAGTAATACATATCTACTTCGAAAAGTTTGTTTGGTAGGATGGAAGAAATATGTGTGATATAAAACGTATTGACCGCATCCGGAACGATGTGACTAAAATGAAGAAAAGTAGTTTACGCTGGTTTGGACACGTTGAAAGAATGAAGGATGTAAGATTGACTAAAAAGGTTTATATGGCTGAAGTGAAAGGAAATGCTGACAGAGGACGACCTAGGTGTACTTTTATTGAACATATAAAAAATTTATTGATGGAAGGCAATGTTAAAAGTACAGTACACACAATCGCCGATCATGTATGAAAGGTATGATGAATATAAATGAAGCGAAATAATTATGTCAGGATCCTAAGCGAATGGCATTCGATTGTCTCTGCCTATCCCTCTTGGGATAAAATGCGTGATGATAGATAGATGGAAGAAAATACACCTCAAAAATGGAGCTTCAAACCTTCTTTACTTTGGACTTAACTTCTAAGGATCAACTCGGAGAATTGCTCGAGCACTTTTAAGTGATAATTAATCACGGGTTGCCTTACAGCTCCCGAAACCGTGTTACAGTTCCAGGGTACCCAGTGGAAGACCAAGACTATACCTAACGAGTGGCGAGTTCTGTTGACGTATATTTAGATGGAAAAGCGTGGTTTGTCGGAATATGTACATAAGTTTTTAATTAAAAAACCCATTGGTACATGGCCGGGATCCGGACTCGAACGCGTGGTCTGCCTAGTTAATACCAGACGTCTTAACCACTCGGCCACCGACGCACCTACATAATAAATATACACTTTACATACTATTCACAACTTTATTTTAATGGTATAAGGTTGATATTTAATTATCCATTGACATTTTTTTTCTTAAATGAGATATAAGAATTATCCAATACCAGCATTATTTGCTCTGTTTTGACGTGAAAGGAGGACAAACAAACAATATTAGTTAGAATTTACCTGGAGATTGGGGCGGTTGCACGGGAGCAACAGCCGGTATTGTGGTCGCGCGGGCTCCCTGTTGCTGCAGCCATTGTACCTGAAAAAATACAATTAAGGTTATTGCCTGAAATATTAAATTCAGCCACTTCGTAGCCAATTCTGCACATACATACTGAGATAAATTCTCATTTTCCATATAAATACGTCGTGTTAAGTACGTATGGTAAACTATAATAATATCGAATCGGTGACAGTCTAGCATTTTTTCTTTTTTTTTTCTTCACGGTTTGCCTTACAGCTTCCGAAACCGTGTTACGGTTCCAGGGTACCAAGCGGAAGACCAAGTCTCCCTCGTTTAGCCGATATTATATGCACTATTATATCTATCTATCATCACGCCTTTTATCCCAAGAGGGAGGAGTAGTTAAGAGACAATCAAATGCCATTTGCTACGATCCCGACATACCTTTTACTCCTTTTTTTCTTTTTTTATATAACCCGACTTATTTCGGTAGACTGTCAGATATCATATCAAGTATTTCCCCGTCCTTGACTGTACCTATAGAAGCGCATGCCGCCACCGACTACTGTAGAAGTCAGTGAGAATCGGACATACATTTTTGTGATCTGCCTTAGTGTCTACAGAATGTCATATGTTCTTTTTACATACTTTTGTAGTACCAATTAAAAACGGTTGTCTCAGTTTTACAAACACATGACTTCACGGCTTTCATACCTTGCGGTGTGGCCAGAAACACTAGTAACAGTGTTCACTTTTAGCGAGTTGCCCATATTAAACAGAACATAAGCAAACCTGTTGTTGTACTGAATGTTTTAGATGTGTCACTTCTTTAACAGAAGCATCTGGTTTTTTTTTTACGAGAAGTGGATTAAGGTACTTGAGGTCCCACCTGGTTTCTACTATAATATTAATATTTATTAAGAGATTATAATCTCACTTGAATGTATAGTCTATTTTATAGTATAGAGTATTGACAGTATACCTGTTGCTGCTGCGTCATGCCCGGTGGTAATTGGCCACGGATGAAGGTGACACTCTGTGTGACCGCCGGGGCAGGGACTCCACCAGCCTATAACGACAAAAATAGCATTTATTTCAAACATTGAAGTATCCTTTCTGTTAACATATTATGCCTCCGAGACATGTCCACAGATTAGTGTATCTAAATTCTAAAGTATATTTAGTTAGACTTGCCTTATTTGGTAAACAAACTTTGAATATATATAATATTTCGGCGAGGTTATTGTCACCATCGTTTTATTTTATGGTATCAGTCAAAATATGGTAACAAGTTTTATTTTGAAGGCAAAGTAATTTGAAATTTGACTGACAACAATTTATTTTATGTCAAAAAAATATTGATGTCACAATATTTTATCCAAACAACAAATATAAGTTGAGAAAGCATTTATTTTTTACATTATACTGAAATAATTGGGTACCTACTTAAATATCACAAATCCAATTAGAGATTGTATTTTTTGCAAATTCCATAAAAATATCTTTTTTTTTTCTTTATTCACGGGTTGCCTTCAGCTCCCGAAACCGTGTTACGGTCCCAAGGTTCCCAGCAGATGACCAAGTCACCTTCATTTAGCCGATGGTATTTGTGAGGCCAGTTCTGGTGATGTATGTTTAGATAGTATTAGCCCCCGCAAATTGCTAATGTGTTTGAATCTTATCAAATTATTTCCTAAAGACTCACAGAAAAGCTATTTTAAACTAAAACATAATATTGAAAACGTAATAATGAGTAAAATTAACAACAATCAAACTAGAAAACCTATAGAAACAAAACAATTTACTTGCTCTGTGATTTACAATAATAATTACAAACTAAACAATAATTCACAAACTCGAAAAATATCATGTACATTTATTGTTTTCCATATTTCAATACAAATCTTAGATGGATTTTTTTATGCAATGTAACACTCGTTTCGTTTTAAGTACCTATTTTATTTTATTCTAATAAATAAACAAATTTGATATTTTTTTCTTTTTATACATTTTATTTTTGCTGTTTTTATAGAAAATTGTATGAGTACGGAACAAGGGTACGGAACGTACGTTAGAACTCCGCACGCATTGGTCGATAAGGTTCACAATCGGCGAGCAAAAAACAGGTTATTCCACCATCGATTTTAGTTAGACAAAATCGAAAAGTCGTAACTAACAATAAACTATTATAAACCTTATGTTAAATTCGAAAAAGTCAATTTTAGAAAAAAAAGTAATAATGTTGCCAATAAATAAATATACAAAAGTAACTGATAACCTTTGTGTGGTTTTGGGTGTTTGCATTGTGCTGTCTTTTGTCCAGGTCAAACTAACAGTATCTCAGACTGGTGGCCTTTGATGTGAATCTACATTATCTTCCTACTGATTATGGAGCTCTAAGTGTATTCCTCGAAAACACGGATATTTGCAGAGAAACAGTTGTCCCGTATGCTAACAGGGATTGTAAATGTAAAAAGAGATACATCTTTGCTCACTGATCAGTTCTCATCCCATCATTGCTGCTGGACTGCCACAACTTGACATTGGCAAATCACCGATGAATATTGGTGGAGCCACATTAAAAGAAGAAGAAGATACAAATCAAAGTATTTTTTTAGTCTGGCAACACCAATCTATGGTGGGAATAACCCCGGCCATAATATTTATTGTTAAATTCTGTTCTGCAAATAAAGATGTTAATCTTTATATTATTTCTCAAATGTGTTTTGTTGTCGGTACACGCTATATCTCCCTTTTGATACGCCAAATCAAAATTAAATGTTTCTTTTAAAATTAGACTAATTTATGTATTTTGTAAAAAACGCCATCTGTTGTAGATCACTTGAACTAACATTAGCACGGGTCATCTAGTATGTAAAATTGTTAATATACGACTTTGAATAATTTTAAATGACAACTTATTTAAAAAAGACATGCAAAGATTGTTTACCAAATAAGACAGGCTAGAAAAACGGACCTTATGAAGGCAAGAGCCAGCCAACATGGTATACAATATCTATACAACATTCGCTCTCGGACTCCATATACGCTTCAAGTGAGGAGCGTCAAATAGCTAAGCGCTTATACAACTTCTGACGGGCGTCAAACACAGTGGCGGTCCTGGGGTAGAGCAAGAGGAGCTCGGATCATCAACCGAAAGTATTTGCTTTCTTTTTGGTGACCCACACGGAGATGCGCAACTGGGGCGGGCGATGGACCAGTATGTTTGCATTCATTGATTCAAACGTGTGGACCAAAGGGCATCAAAAGACAATCTCGCTCTATTAAGGGCATTTTTGAAAATCTTGTGGTCTGAGCCAATTTAACAGCTAATTTCTTCAAGTGAACTTAATATTTAGTGTAACACTTGGCTGGACGTTCGCATAATTTCAATTTAACAAAAATATAATTTCCAAAAAATGTACCAGAATTGCACATTCAACAACAGCTCCAATAATGTCTGTCAATTGAACAAAAATTTGTAATTGGGACATATACGTATCCCATTGTGAGGAATCCATTTTGAGGTTAGTTGACAACACCACTTTAATTGTTTACACTGATACTGACATTTAAAAACTTTGGTAATAATCACTTTGAGGGTACTTTTAAAATAACCAAATAAACGCTACTATAGCTCAGTACAATCGGCTGGATCATCTTACATACCGATCAATCGGCATAATACACTATAAAGTAGGGGTGTGCGAATAGCGTTCGAATCGAATCGAATATTAATATCTTTATCTAGAAAAATTCGAATTTTTAATTATTTTTTTGACACAATGATAAAAGAGAATAGAAATATTTTGAGCTGATAATTTTATACTAACAGAAAAAAATACCAAAGTGTAAGAATTCTACTTGTGTAAAAAACAGATTGTATATATGTAATATTGATGAAATATATGATTATTATTATTCTGAATCTGAATATGACCTTGTACAAACATGTACATATTCTGTCTTCTTATTCCAAAAATTCGATTCTTCACAATCTGCATTTGATAGGTACAACTTGTGCCATATAAGTTATTTGCCGGATAGACCCTCGTTTCTCGATCCCATAGACATTGCATATCCCCTTATCATAGTATTTTAATTGTCATCAATGTACTGTATAATTTTTAGACAGATTGCAACTACCCTTATACCTAAACCCTACCCTCGGTTGAGAAAAGATATATTTTCTACTATGTTTTTACTATTTAAAGGGCTGATATAGATACCTGAGCCTGCTGTTGAGCCATTGCAGCTGCCCTCTGCATGGACAGCTGTCTCCGTTTCTGTAGCTGCGCGACGAACATGGCGCGTTGTTGCGGATCCATTTGTTGGAGCTGGGCGTGCGTTTGCGCATCCAAGTGGATCAATTGGCGACCACCACCGCCCGCCGTCCATGATACCTGGGAACATTCATACATTTTTATCAATATTATTTTTAATGAAATAATGGAACGGTGTTTCCCAAATGATATGACCTCTGGTTTAGATATGACGTAAATTCGGGACAGCAGCGGCTTTAGCCTATCTGGCACTACATCATCTATAAGGACACAGCCACGGCCAACTCAGGACCTGTGACATAAGAATTTATGCAGGTGGAATTTATGGACGGTATATGGGATAAAATATAAGCATAATACTCTCAGGTCCTCCAACTATTGATATTCAAAAAATCACATTAATCCGTTGCTCTGATTTGATGTGAAATAAAGACAAACAAACAACACTTTCTTATTTAAAATATTAGTTAGGATTATTATGCCATGGATCAACTATTATGACTAGTATAAAAGCTTCAACAAAATAAAATTTTCTGTAAAAACTACATATAAAAACTCACCCTAGGCCCAACAGTAGTAGGTTGATTGATTTGCTGTCTCTGCAAATACTGTTGCTGTTGCCAGGTTACATTCTGACCACCTTGCACCAACTGCTGTCCACCAGGAGACACTATCTGCTGATTGCCACCATGTGTGATAATCTGCTGGATACCACCACCAGCTCCAGGTGACTGTGATAGAACCTGTTGTGTCTGCCCAATGATTTGTTGCCCTGACTGATTTACAATTTGTTGAGAGGATTGTGCAATTACTACTTGATGTTGCGCCCCTTGCTGGGTAATGACATGTTGGCCACCCTGGGTCAAAACTTGTTGAGTCCCTTGTGTGAGCACTTGCTGACCACCTTGGGTAACCAGTTGGCCTCCTTGATGAACTATATGGCCTTGTGAAACTATTTGCTGGCCTCCTTGTATGGTCACTTGTTGGTTGCCATGCACTAATATCTGTTGCTGACCAGTGTGCTGGTTAATCAGGACTTGCTGTGGAGCTTGCACTATTTGCTGCTGGCCAGCACCATTCAAAATTTGTTGTTTTTGAACTAATATTTGGTGATGGGTTTGATTTATGGTACCCCCTTGAGCACCAATAGTTTGTTGAAGAATCTGCTGTGAAGTTTGTTGCACATGTTGGCCAGACTGCACTTGTTGATTGCTTAATAGAGACTGTTGCTGAGTTTGCATGATTTGTTGTTGCAGAATAACTTGGTTCTGAGCATTTCTGGATTGAATCAACGGATTCCTGATGATGTGTTGTCCCTGATTTATGTTCTGAACCATCTGTATATTTTGCTGTCTCCAGGCGTTTTGTACAGGAACCCCACCTTGTGGTGACTGTATTGTCTGTTGGATATTTTGAATTTGTTGACCGAGCACAGTCTGTTGCCCGGTGGCGCCCACTACTTGGTGTTGTCCTTGAGATTGAGCTGAAGTCACTAGACCTTGTTGGTTCACTACATTCAAATTAATATTCTGTTGTTGACTAACCAATGACTGTACAGTCTGTTGCTGGATTAAGTTTTGCTGAGAAGTCAAAGTTTGATTGCCTCCAAGTATTTGTTGGTTTATTTGCCCTTGACTCAAGCCTTGATTCATTTTAGCATTCTGGAGACTCTGTTGCAAGTTCTGGGTAGATTGAGCAAGTTGTTGAGCAATATTCTGGACAGCAGTCTGTTGACTTGGTGTCAAACCTTTTTTTTTCATCTGCTGATTTAGTTGGGATTGTTGCAAGTTATTTGCGCTTTGGCTCAACATTTGACTGATATTTTCTATTTGTTGAGCTTGAGTGAGTTTTGTGCTCGGAGTTTGGCTGATGCTTTGAGTTGGTTGCAGATGATGTTGGTTGCTCTGAATGTGTTGCTGCATTTGAGGATGACCTTGAGTCATTTGTGAAACCGAGGTATTAGGAGCTTGGAAACTCTGCTGTGGTTGTTGATTAGGATGCTTCTGTTGTTGTAACATCTGCATCCTTAATGAGTGTTGATGTATAAGTTTTTGTTGTTGAATATGTATAGCAGTCATGCCATGTGGTTGTTGTACTTGATTTTGGGGCATTGTTTGTTGCTGCGGTACTTGGTTGACTTGATTGATCACTTGGTTCTGCATATGTTGTTGATTGTTCATACCTTGTTGAGAGGTTGTGTTTTGGACAAACTTTTGCATCATTTGCTGATTTGATACACTGTGTATATTTTGAGTGACAATACCCTGAGGAATTGACTGACTCATGATATTAGCAGTAGATGTTGGTGAATTTGTAAAGCCCATTGTGGTAGCAATTGAAGTTACATTCGAGGTATTTGGTACAGAAGGTGGGTGATTCCATGGCATTCGTTGTTTAAGTTTATCAAGGAGAGCCTGTGTATTATCATCTTTAGTTTCTGACATGTTTTGAGTTGGTACCTCATTTTTGGCAATTCCTTCTTCAAAATCAAATCCAGTGATAGCACTTATTCTCGGATCTATAGATTTTGGAGGCTGCGGAACTAATAACAATTTGGGATGGAACACTTCAGTTACAGCTTGAATTCTAGCCCGTAGACTTTCAATGACCCAATCAGGGGTAACAATTTTTAACCTCCCAGATAATGTTAATGCCACTTGATACCTCTTCCCTGAAGCAGAACCACAAATTAAATGTGTGCACTTAGAGTTAAAATTTAACTTGACTTTACCTCCATGATATGTTATAAGAGCGTAGAGAAGTTTCGCATCATTTGGTGTAACTTTAGAGAGGCATGCAAGGACATTTGTAAATATTTTGTTTTTGTTGGGGCTGTACGCTTTGCTATTGGCCAATTTCTTTAGACGAATTGAGGCTACGACCCATTGTACAGTGACTGCTGGAATCTGATAAATCTCTTGTGCTTCCTCGATATCATTATCAGCGGCATTATTCCCACATATCACATGAGAGACATAATCCGACAAATATTTAATATTTTCGGCGCCACCTGATTGTAGGAGGTAAATAGCCTGAAATTATTGACATAAATAACTTATTAATTAGTTATTCACGTAACTATTAGTACTATTACTGTACAAAAATAAAATAATTTGGTCAAAACAAACCTTGTCGGGAACATCGCCAGTAACAAAATATTTTACATCTTTAAAGACAGGCTCGTGTAAGGACAGAGCATCTAAGTCGCTAATCATTATTACTAACACAGAGATAACTAATTATCGTACAATATTTTATATAAACATTTTATTTAGAAATAGAAACAAACAAATTATAACACAAAACAAAATGCCGAACCAAAAAGTAAAAACCACCCACAGACACTACAGACCACAGACGTATTTGCCACCAGTGTTGCCAGATCCAATTTTTAAAATACGGGAGGTGTACCAATAAAAAATCGGGAGATGTATGGCGACCTAAGATTTTATAAGACGATGCGTGGCCCGCCTCTACTAGATGTGTTCCGCTCACTATAAGATCGTGCCAGAGAGTTGTCTTCTAAAACAACTATACGCGTCAGTCTGCATTGTCGTCTGACGTTTGCACGCTATCTAAAATTTTACTATAAAAATTGTTTTTCTTTGATAATATTGCCGTACTGTTCTATTATTACGTGTAGAAATCATAGTGGGACAATTAATTTATCAAATTCTGTTGTGCCATACCACAAGTAAGTAATTTTAAAATTGTTTATTTGTTTTTATTTATGTAGATTTCAAGAACGCCATTTCGGCCGTAGTGCTGTTAGTCGCCATACGAATTTTATCGATATCGATTTCATGCGTTTATAAAAAGTGTTTAGAAATATTCACTTTTAAAGTATTAATTACTTTGAGGAGTAATATTGGTTTTCATAAAAACCAGCACAATTTGCTTCAAACATTTTGAAGAACAACTATATTTACCAGGAAAAAATCGTCGAATACTTCATGGTGCAAAGTAATCTAAACATTAATTTACATTTACACTTAAATAGTTTGGGTTAAAGTATTTTTCTATACGTTAAATTGATTGTCCACTTTACAGGTCACCCCTCAAGAAACTCCAGCATTATGCACTACACCTACAACTGGCATAAACCTAGAAAATAAACTAGATGACACACCTAAAAAAAGGAAATTACGTGCATACCTTTTTAAATATAAAGAAGCGAAAGAGGTTTGACAGAATCGTAATAAATAGCATTCGATTGTATCTGCCTGTCCCTCTTGGGATAAAAGGCATTATGATAGATAGATATATATATATATATTATTAAAAAGCAAAACTTTCCGTTAAGAAACTTCGTGAGATAAGTAGACGAGATTCGAAGAAAATTGCACTATTCAGTGAAAAAATATAATTTGCAAGATGAAGAAATGTCTGTTTTAAAGAGTACAAAAATAAAGAAAACCATTTATATATTAATAAAGATAAAAGAAATGTAAGCAAACCCGGACAATTAGCCCCCTGAAGTTAGGTCCTTTGCTTTAACACTTCATTTTTTATTCACCAAAAACATACAATTATAATATTAGAAAACAATTTGATACATTGTATGTGTGCCACACCCCAGGACTCTATAAAAATAGTACTCTAGTATTGATGCAGAGGCTGGATTTACTGAAGAAGTTTTAAAAGCAATAATAGTTATTACCTACCGCAAAAGAATTTGTTATTATTTTGACAAATAAATAATAAATAAGTATGTACATCTATTTGCATTTATTTCCTTAAAAAATAACTATGACAACAAACATAAAAATGTTATCGATAGTGTCAATGCCTAGTGTATGATTGCAAATTAAAGTTGTGTGCGTGCGTGACAAAGTGACACGTTTGTTTGTTCTAAACAACACATCTAGTAGGGGCGTCGTCTTGCAAAATCTTAGATGGCGACACTACGAAAACAATCGGGAGATATATTTTTCCTTAAAATTAATTAAAACAAGGTCTCTCAAGAAATGTTTTTATTGTGTTTTTCCAACATATAATCAAAATCGAAGTAATTCTTTCTTATTTTTTAAAAATATTTTTTGTGTGTACCTAGTTGAAGCTGGTTAGTTGAGTTTTCTTTTAATACGATTCATTTTAAAATACTGAATCTATCCTATATGCTACTCACTGAACTATACGTGTTAATTGGGCCGGATAATCAAAGCGAAAACCGGTTTGTTTCGCTTTGCAATATTGCAAAATTAGGAAACTATAACTGCCAAAGCTTGGCTATTGAATATTCAACTTTATTTCATTAATTAAAGTATAGTTTAATCTACGCTTTTACAAAGTAACGTATTTCACATTACATAGCATTTCGTTTTGTATCGTTTACGCAGTTTTTTCGTAAAGAAAGTTTAAGCCGTAGCGTTCTTAAAAAATCGGGAGTTTTGAGTGCGAATCCGGGACATCGGGAGACATTTACTAAAATCGGGAGATATCCCGGAAAATCGGGAGACCTGGCAACAGTGTTTGCCACAGACAGAGCAAACTCAAAGAGCAAGTTAAAAACATAGAATCAAAGAGCGTAGAATGAGAGGTTTTCAATCTGACAGTTTAAAAAAAAAAACAAAAATAGTTTCATTATGTTGTTGATAGATGGCGATGCAGTGCAGTCTTATGTCAAAAACTCTTGACGGTCGCCGAGACATCACCAAACTTGGCCCCCGCGAAAATCAAATGTAAATCCGAGTTTAAACTACGAAACTAGCTGTTGCGCAAAACTACTAGGTATTATCTACTCTCATAGCGTAAAATTCTTTCTCTAACAAAATAATGTTATAAAATCATATTTTTACCATTACTGAATCGTAATTTACGATACAGGAAATCCAAAAAGTTTATATCACGAACGAGGTTCCATCAATTATTTTTTCTAATGGAACGCACATGCGGTTCGCGCCATTTTTATAGCATTACAAAAAATTTTTTATTCCAATTTTTACTTGTCTATGACAGATGCATGCACATTTGCTCTGTGATTGCACGGTGATGTGCTAGGTTTTGGCGCGATTCATTGAATAATTATGTTTTGTTGTATTTGTTGTACTGAATTTCGTGGATATTTTATTTAGTAGGTTGAATCCCAATGTACGAGAGTAGATAAAGTAGTGTATGAAACTGCACATAACTAGGTATTAAAACATGAGTGTGACACTATTAAAAACCTCGCCTAGCGGCTCGGTTCTTAAACACACACTACCCCTCATTATACAACACTTTCATAAACTACTATTATGACACACTTCCATTGATAGTTTCACGTGTAAACAGACAGACAGGTTTCATCATGCATGCATTAGTTATATGACACCAAATTAGTTTCGCTCGCGATTTTTGGTTATAAAAAGCTTCGATGCCGTCGGCGGCGCCATGCACAGAGCAAGCGCCATGGTCGCTATGATACTGAACTATAGAGTTATCTGTTTACTGAACTAGGTACCTACTGAAGGTAAAATGTTATAATATACTGTAGTCTTTAGTAAAAGGATTCTCGATACTAAATTCACAGAGCAAGTAAAAGACTAAATTGTGTGTGAAGTTTCGACACGAAAGTGGTGTCGTCGTGCAAAAATGGACCCAAATTTATGCACGAATATTAATTTAAAGGTTCTATCAATGTCTATAGCCCAGCGGGGCGACGGTGGCCGAGTGGTTAAGACGTCTGGTATTAACTAGGCAGACCACGGGTTCGATCCCGGATCCCGGCCATGTACCAATGGGTTTTTAATTAAAAACTTATGTACATAATCCGCCAAACCACACTGAGGCTTTTCATTTAAATATATCTCAACAGAACTAGCCACTCGTTAGGTATAGCCAGGGCCGGATTTACCCTTAGCGCCGCCCTGGGGCACCGTGAAAAATTACTAAAATCCTACCTCATTTTTTAAAATAAATAATATGAATAATTTATTCTTTTTATTATAAATGGGATAAATAAACGTCAAATGTGCAAATATTTTCAACACAATCACACTTTTTAAAGCATTTTCGATAACGCGAAAAAAAAGTTGTCTCCGAATTTTGCCGCCCTGAGCACTGGCCCCTGTGGCCCCTAGTGTAAATCCAGGCCTGAGACTTGGTATTCCGCTGCAGGGTATCCTGGAACCGTAACACGGTTTTATCGGGAGCTGTAAAGCATATATATATCTATATAATGTGTATTCTTTAGGTATTAATAATCATGTTCCATAATAATCAAATATCTAATGGGCGCTCTCATAATACGCATTCCACTACTAGGGGTCCCTAGGGCTCCTCAGAGCACACTTTGAGTTATATAGCCTAATTAATAGAGTGTTGTAAGGACCTGGCTTCAAATGGCTTACTCGTGGCAAAAAATCAGAATGTACTTTAATCGACTTCTCGTGCTTCGGATCCTCAAGAAGTGACACATTTACAGGCTTGCCACCAGTTCTGTTTAATATGGACAATTCGCTAAAAATGAACACCGTCTTTGGCCACATCGCAAGGTATAAATACATTTGTAGGCATTTAAAATAATTAAACACGAACTACAATAAAAACGAAACGGTGCAAGAAAAAAATTAAAATTTAATTCATCTTAGTGTTCAAAATGTAACCCATTATACAAATTTCATGATCTTCCTTTCATTTAAGATGCTATGTTATTTAGGAAAAAAATATCCTTATTAACCTTTTTGACGGTTATCATAAAATACATGTGGATTTTTTTCACATTTGGCGAGATCGATTCCCGATTGAGGCAGGCAATTTAAAAAAAAACTGTGAAGCAGTACTACTCATTATTAAAAATAAAATGATGTCTTGTTTCAGTAAAATATCCTATCTTTAATATTTAATATACTTTCCCTCCGTGTGGCATGGCAGTGGGACGCTCTGTATAAGTAGGTACATAGTCCAGAACACCCTAGATTTCCTCTCGACAATTTTGCAAATGTGATAGTTTCAGGATCGTAGCAAATGACATTCGATTGTCTCTGCCTACCCATCTTCGGATAAAAGACGTGATGATAGATAGATAGATGTACAATGAGGCGGTGCAGATCTCTAACAATCATATATATATTCACAGAGAGCAGATGGATTCGTTACCATTCTATAAAATCAGGTACAGCACACAGCACATGGCTATGAATATGTGTTAGTCTCTTAGCTCGGATCCTCGTGCTTTTTGCACAGAAATAATTGGAGGAAACAGTAAAGTGACATAAGTTAATTTTTATCTCAGAA
The DNA here is from genome assembly GCA_963924495.1 of Nemapogon koenigi. NCBI lineage: Eukaryota > Metazoa > Arthropoda > Insecta > Lepidoptera > Tineidae > Nemapogon > Nemapogon koenigi. The sequence continues at coordinate 3,667,646 of OZ004648.1, forward strand.
ATATGTCGGGATAAACCTTTTGTCACATTTTCAAAATGACCACGGGCGAAGCCGAGACGGAACGCTATTATAATATATGTGCTATAAAATATTAATTCTGATTTATTGTTACAAAATGATTTTTTTAACAGGTTATTTTGGCGGTAACAAGTTTTAGAACATACATATTTTGTTTTCTTTGCTTTGTATCATAATTCCATCGATGTCATAATTCCTAAAAACTGGTTCGTTCGCCGCTTGTATATTTAGAGGTAGAGGCACTAAAAATTGCAAAAACTTATAAAATACTAATAAAATATTATTTAAATAGTTATTGACTGTAAGTAAAAGCGCCTCTTATTTATTTTTCTTATAAAGGGAGAATGTTACTGTAAAAGTACGAACTATACGGTAAATCCTAAGATTTACCAATATGAGTTGGTAAATTTAAAGATTTAATATAAAATGAGACGATTTTCCGGTCTTTTACTATGGTAATGGTTATGACCTAACCTAAGATTTACTGGTTGAATATTGGTAAAAGTAATTCGAAATTAAGGACCCGTGGCTCTCGGTCATCTTGTATCTGCCAAAAATATGGCAAATCTAACATGGAAACATGAGTTTATTTATACAATATTTCCTCACCACAAAATGATTGTTATTATTTGAAATTGGATTGAGCCATATTTTTATTATTTAGGGTTCTAAAGAGCCGTAGTTTTCGATACGCAAAGGCACTGCTGACCTTGACCACCACCTCACATAACAGTTTTACCAAGTAGTTCGTGCTTTTACAATAATACATTCTATATCACTCGGAGGCAAAATTATTTTTCCTCGATCGGTGTAGGTACTTTATTTCCTCGCTATGCTTAGGATTCTACTTTAGAAACCCTACCTGCGCTCGGGATTCTACTCTAGAGAATCCCTCGCCGTATATAAATATTATTTTGCTCCTTTGTGATACAATCTACTATTTTCCAATGTCTACAAAGCAATATGAGGCAGGTAGGTAATGTAGGTATGTGGTAAGCAACAAGCACCTAGACTAGGTATTTCAATTTACCCGCTTATTATATTAGCCATTCTAGTTTTCGGTGCCCATCTTTGAGTATTTAAGACTGGAGACGGGAAGAGCTAAATAACCGAACAAATTTTTCTGCCATTTTTGGCGGGAGGGGAGGTAAACGTCTAGTACTAGCCCCTGTACCACTGTATTTTTCTGTCGTTTTATTGTCGCAACGGATTTTACGTTATATGATGATTATGTTAAAATACAAACATAATAATTATAATTAATGATTGGAAACACTATGTTTCAGCAAGTTTGACGTCCTAGATCTCCTTTCCCATTTAAAACATCACAATTAACTATTTTCCTAAAGCTCTGTCTTGCGACACTAAACGATACCAACAAAATCTAAGGTTACTTATTACTGCGCACCTGGTCAGTTTAACTGGTCAAAGGGGGAAAAATTGGCGAAAGGGGGAGCCCGTCTATGGCCCCTCCATAGGCTTAGTACTCTATGGTGCCCATACATCGGTCCATTTACGACATACTTATTTTTTATTTTTTTTATTTTTCATTAGAAGTACTTTGGCAATGTTTGACTCTCCGTTTTGTCATGACAAATTATAAATGTAATCTGCATTTTTATAAATTGATTATTAAAATTATTTTACAAGATAAACTAGTTTTATTCAGCAGCTAAATAAAAATGATTTCGTTAGATTACTCTAGGTAGGCACGAACAACTACTTTTCAACATGGACATTCTTAGCTCCACTTTCTTCGGTAGGTACTAAAATGGTATGGAAGAGAGGAGACAAGGACTTATGGGGCCCCAGTTGAACTGCTTTATTGATGCTAATTCATATAAAAATATTTTGAATCAGAAGGCACGAACAACTACTTTTCAACATGGACATTCTTAGCTCCACTTTCTTCGGTAGGTACTAAAATGGTATGGAAGAGAGGAGACAAGGACTTATGGGGCCCCAGTTGAACTGCTTTATTGATGCTAATTCATATAAAAATATTTTGAATCAGAAAGTCGGCGAAAGCTACTTTCCGTGTGCGTGCTAAGTGGCAACTTATATTCCTAACTCAATGAGTCGTCATCAATTTCCATAAGGCGACCACTGACGATAGGGAATAGAATCCATAACGTGTGGTTCAGACCAACAGAGTACGTATAATCTATTCAACTCAAAATGTCTGTAGCTCAAAAGTAAAGATTTGAAAACTTTACATTTCTTTATTATCTACTAGCTGTGCCTTACTATGGTCTCTATACTTAGCTCATTTGGGTCGTAGCATGAGGTTATAGGCTACAGCCTTCCTCAAGAATTGGGCTATCAAATGGAAATATAATTATAGATAATAATGCAAATTATGATTTCAACAGTAAAAATAGAGACATGTTGTACATTTGTGGCAAACTTGTTTTAAAATTTTAGATTATGTGACAAGAATTTATCCGGAAGGGTTACCGGGATAAAGACTAGCCTAGTACCTAAATATGTTACTCTCCGACCCTCAAACTATATCTGTGCAGAAAATCACGTCGATCTGTGGCTCCGTTTTGGCGTGAAAATGAAAATGAGGAGAAACAAAATAAACAACTATAGAATGTAGGTAGAACTTTAAATGTATGGGACCGAATGAAATATAACCACGTGACTTAACGAAACTGTCCTTCACTCTGACGAAACCAAGGAGTTTAGGTACTTATTGTATACAATTTACAAACTCCTTGAAGTATAAACGCCTTGTATAAAACGAAGCGTAGGTTAGCGTGAACGCAAAGTTAGCGTCTGCCCATGCCCATGGCCATACCTATACTGTAGATAACGCTGAAAATAATGGCGAAGGTTTTGGTCGATCAGCTAGTTAAAATACATAACTGGAGGTTCTTATGGGCTGCGCATACTTTTCATATAATTATTATTATTTAGCGTTCCGAGAAAATAGAATACTAGCGTTCGTACATTGTACAGGTATCAACTGCAATTTTTTTTTCAATATCCGACTGGTAGTATCAGGGCCGCGCCGCCCCTATGTGCGAAGTGTGCGGCGCACACAGGCGCCAAGACAATAGGGGCGCCGCAATCGAAATTATTTTTGTTACACTTACACAACAACATATTTCTTTGTAGTGGAGTATCGATAAGTAAGTAGGTATAATAGGCGCAACAAATGCCTCGTAAACAACAAAAAATAATAAATATGAGATTCGTGAAAAAAAGAGGCGCTTCATAGGTTTCGCACACACAGGCGCTGTGGGGGGTCGGCGCGGCCCTGGGTAGTATATATACGACTACAGCTTCATTATTAGTATTCGGCTCGCGCTTCACGCAACCACCCGGATCACACGAAGTCGATAGGCACCTTAATAACTCAGGAACAATCGACATTTAGCCAAACATAAAAAAAAACATTATTAGTAGATATAGATGTAAGTTAGGGTAGCATAATATAGGTTTCATATCTGATACATTATGGCCTTTAAGGCCGTATGTATGTATACCTATTTTTATTTTTATACAAATGCTAAAGTGTTTGTTTGTTCTTATTTTCTTTTGTTCTACTTTTTATCCCGGGAAAACAGGACAAGACATTCGAGTATCTAGATAAGGTTTTCCTAGATAATATTATATCATGCAATGTCATTTTTTTTCTCAGGCGCTTTGTTCTTTTTCTAGGCGAGTGATATCAGAGACATATTTAGAAATTTTGCGCCCGGGCGAACATGAGTGGATCGCTTCATTTGATTTGAATGCAAAGCGCGGTAAGTAATAATTTAAGTTAATATATTTGTGGAGTCCGGAGTTCTGGACCGCCCCAGGATTAATGGCCGCCCTGGGTGATCGCCATGGAGAATACGAAATAAAAGTCTCGCAGTTTAGTTACCTGTTAAATAACTATCACTGACACTTTAACCGTGGTTTATTTATGAGATTTATTTAAAAGTACTTTATCTAAAATCTAAAATAATAATATCATACTTTACAGGAAAACTGGCACAGGGAAATCTTAATACAAAATCCAAAATATATTTTTGAATGAGTAGTTTTTATTGCCAAAATATGAAAAAAGCCTGTGCGTGTCAAATTCGATAATAACTACTGCTACAAGTCATGTAGGGTTCCGCAGGGAAAGTGTAACAAAGCTTGATCTATTCTTAGAGTACCTACCTATGTATTTATTAGCTTACTAGCTATTCGCTCATGGTGCCCGTACTAACTTTCATCCCCTTTTATATCCCTTTACGAGGGTGGATTAAAAAAAAGTTGCCCATGTCCTTCCCTAGTGTTCAAGCAATAGATTTAGGGTAGTCTCGCGGGCGCTCTATCTCATAATCTATGGTTCAAGCTCTCTCAGAATCAAATATCATCAAAATCGGTTCAGTGGTTTAGCTGTGAAAGCGTAACAGACACAGCAGACAGAGTTAAGTTCGCATTTATATGTAGGTATATCGCAATATTAGTATCGATTCTTATGTTATTATTACCAAGTACATTTCGGGACACGGGACAATTTAGAAATCTATCATTCAATATTTCAATATGAAAGACTTAAGTAGGCCACACATTGGTCCGGCATCGCACCGAAAATTTTCTATTCCGGCCGCCGGATGATCTAGGGCCTAGGCGGACCGTTCGTTACAAGAATTGGATGAGTCTGTGGTCGGTTTCGGTGGACCGTACGGCGACGCGCCGGGTATTGGACGAATGTGTGGCCATCTTAAGACAGAGACAGAACTATGTTTAATTATACACGGTTTTGTGTCGTAACCCTTCCTGAATACGATGTCTTCATTGCATTATGTAGGTACACCATCATTATCAAACTTCTGTAACATGAGCGAAGATCAAAACACTCTAAAATAAATGAAACTTGGTGTAATTTATAATGCAGGTACGGAACGCTTAATATAATATAAAATATATTTAATTTTAATAATGAGGAACAAAAACTATTTAGAGGCAAGTACAAGTTAATAATATTAATGATTCATACAAAAATACCAACTCATATCATAGTAGACTAACAAAAAATCCAAAATGGTTTCTCAAAAATTCAAATCAGAAGCGTTTTTACAAAAAATAAAAAACGAGCTCATTATTTCGCATTTATGAGCTGTAACAAATCCAAACTAATATTAAAAATGCACAAGCAACTCTGTCTGTCTGTCTGTTACGCTTTCACGGCTAAACCACTGGATCGATTTTGATGAAATATGATACGCTTGTACCCTAGGCTAAACATTTTTTTAAATCGACCCCCAATAAGGGAATTAATAGGGGATGAAATGGGCCCTACGGGCGAACAGCTAGTCTAAGTACTTATTTAAAAATTCACTTTGAGTGAAGGCAACAGTTTCGAGAAAAATCATGAAAAAAAATATCTGCGCTCCTGTGCGAATTGATTGAGCCGCTACTAAAACGCTTTTTTTATATTTGTCCTGCCTGATAGAATTTCTCTATATATTGCCTTTTCAATGGGTTTATGGGCGCGACTCAATATGTTCGGCTAGGGCGCAAAAATACGTCTCTGTGTTCGACTCGGGGTATGTAAATGTCGACTCGGCTAATATTGGATACTCATGGTCTGAACCGAAGTACGTTATACAATAATTATAAACCAAAGGGACCGATCAATAAGGGGTGAAAAAGTACCAAAAAATACTTTGCTACGGGCACTATGGGCAGGAAGAACGTTCAGAAGTCACAAATCGATGTATTGTGCTTTGCAGAGCATGTATGTCTGCTATTTCTGAAAAATTGCATTATGCGCATCGACGCAGAATTACTACATGCACCTATCTACATGTGGACCCTGTTTTTAACCGAACTTCAAAAGAAGGAGGTGGTTCTCAATTCGTCGGAATCTTTTATGCTTTTTTATGTATGTTCCCGATTACTTGAAGACGCCTGGACCGATATGGAAAATGTTTTTTTATTTGAAAGGGTACCTATACTTCCCAGGTGGTCCCATTGTCATCAGGTCAGGATCTGATGATGGGATCCTGGAGAAATCGAGAACTCTTCAAAATTTATAGGCACACTTGAAGCGATTTGGGTATTTTTCTTTATTTTAATTTTCAGTGCATAATTTTTGAAGTCGTTACACTAAGCTTTTTTTAAAAGGCAATTATTTACTTTTTGCTATTTATTAATTTTAATTATTTACACATAACAATATAAAAATCTTAAATCTAATCTAAACATTAAAAATAACTAAATAAACCAAGTCCGCGTGGAATTGTGGCAAGAATACTGACTGCATTTCAGAAGATATGATCACTGATCAGTCGAGGGGATATATCTTTAATAAACTTTTTGGCATTTGAACCCCACGGACCACATTTTCTACACCAAACGGCACAAATTTGTAGTTTTCAATAATTGAAATATATTTGCGCCATTTGTAAACCGAAATACGGTCCACCGAAATTGACCACAGATTCGTCCAATTACTACAACAAATGCCCCGCCTAGATCATATGGGAAATGGGAAATTTTCGGTGCCATGCCGGACCAATGTGTGGCTTACTTTAGACCTTGCGATTTCCGCCGCACTCCCGCTTTGATTACTGTTTCCCTGAAATGAGACGGGGCTATATAATATATTCACGCATGTAGCTGACGTAGCATCCCGTTCGAAAAATCATTTTACCTATGAAGGATGTTTGCATTTTTCACAGTTATTTTTCCCATAGGTCTGGTTTTACGGGGCACACCGATATAACTGTCGCAATCAAAACTGGTTGGTATTTCCAAAATATATAGTTTTATTGTATCATTTTCCTGCTCTTCGAGAGATCTCGACGATTTATTGTGACTTATGTATTCAACAAGTAGTTACACGCGGCACGTCTCACAAACTTGACGTTTTATGTGCAAACAATATTAGCAATAATTTTATTACAAAATCCATAATAAAATGGAAGTTATTACTCTTTGATTATTATTTATATTGTGAAACAATGTTATTTATTGTGAGAATATTATTTATATTGTTTATTAGTTTAGTTAGTAGTCAATATATTCCACAATCACCGTGTCCTGGAACTTTTGATTATACAGAAGATGGTGTAGAAACTTTTGGAAGAATAACTTTTCATTTAAGACAACCTTCTACTACAGTTAATACTAGGGCGAATTTTACCATAGCAGCGCCTTTGTCTTCGGTATGTATTTATTTTATACTTTTACTAGTAGACTTTACTTCAGTTTTTAGAAACAAAGGGCAAGTTATGTAATAATACTTTAGCTTTTGTCACCTGAAAATTTTATAAAAAATATTTCGGAGACTATTCTGAACAAACATGCAATTTATAAACAGTCTTAAATATTGCGTAAATAACATATCACAATATTTAGATAATCGATTTTTTGTTATATACATTTCTTATGTATTCTAGGTAGGTATAGTCAGAAACAATACATACCTATATATTTTTTATTTTTTTTTATAAAGTATAGCAGTGCCTTGCGGTTGCACCCGCGTTAATGGTTACTGGTCCACTCCTTTGGGTCGCAGCGTGATGTTATATAGAAGATATCCGCCCCCGGCTTCGTCCGTGGATATTTTCGAACAAAATAAAATATAGCCTAGGGATAAACAAACTTGACCTCTTTATAATATAGTATAGATTGAAATGCCATGTCATAATTCTATACCTACTAATAACAAAGCTAAATGGTTTGTTTGTTTGACCAGTCGGATTTGAAAATTTATTTTTGCATTTCATAGCCCAATTCTTGAGCAAGCAGTAACCATTCACGGGTGCAACAGCAAGGCACAGTGTATTTATATATATGAACTTATTTTGAAGAAAAAACAATTTTACATGAGGAAAATAAAAGTAATTCTGCCTACCACGTAGGTATATATATACAAAGTGTTTGTTTATATACTGAAGTGGGAGTAGGTACATAGATACTATGTATATTTAAAAAATATTCGGTTGAAGTAATCATTATTCTAGATTGAACTGATGTGTTTTCCTCAAAATAAATAATAGTCTATTTGCATAAAATTTTGTTTTTTTTTTTTTGTATATGTAACGAAAAATTTACTTAATTTTCAATAAAATGTCAGCAGTGGTCAGACAAGTTTGTAGAAATAAAATAAAGGAGAAATACTTAACAAATATTTGCACACTTTCGCAAAACTTATTTAGAGTGCTTTTCGTGTCACGTGACATGAATCATTTTGCATTTTATTTATGTAGATCACTTATCTCAAATGAAGTGTCCTTGCATTGTCCCTTATCTTGCTCTTCTTTAGTTGTGGTGCTCTTGACAGAGCAGTCGTGGTCAATCATGGCGGTCCATAGCGCGACGCACCTTGTATTGACTCGCCATGGTTAACTTTCTTGGGAAGAATAGTGCAGTGGTTTCCCCTTGCCTTTTGCACCAGACATTTTGAGACTATTTAGTTCTTAAGGCTCGCTGTAGCCTCTTCCAGCTAGTTTCCCAGCTAGGTGTATGGTTATACCGCCATTGCTCGTTCTCCAGAGCCTCGTTTGTTGTCCGTAAAATAGTGAACCGATTCGGATGTTAATTAGAACGTGACAGTGTAGGTAGGTATTTAATTAGTTCCAGCTTTCTGCCCAGCTTCATCAGTGAAATCTTGATATAAGCAATATTTTTATTTATCTACGGAACCCTAAGTCTAAGTATCTACTATGATTTCTGAATATTTCATCAAAATCCATTCGGCCGTTTCGGAGCCTTTTCTGGACAAACGTTGGGACAAACTGACACGTATGTATTATTTGTATTAGATTATACCTACGCACTGAATAGTGTATATAAACAACAAAATTGCATAGCTAATTAGAAATTAGATCATCTAAATTCTAAAGCATGTGACGATGTTTTGAAAAAAGGTTAATTGTTTATTTTAGAAATAAAGTCGTTAATTTTAAATTAATATCTATTGGATTCGCAATGGAAAAGTCCGATTAAAGGAGTAAACAAAATCAACTTTAGAACGGGTAGAACATAACAAATTACCTACGTATGATAATGGAATCAAAAACCCAAGACTAAAATTTAATGGATTGTCTACCTATAACAACGTTTACATTTTGTATTTATTATAATATGCTAGCTTTCTACCAAGGTTTCGCCCGTGGAAATTCTCCGGTCCTCCAACTGTGTCTGTGCAAAAAGATTATGTCGATCTATTGCTCTGTTTTGACTAAGAGGGTTAACGACTACAGTTTGTGAGGGTTTTTTATGTCCACTGTGGACTGCATGTGTTTGTGTGCGTAAATAATGTATTTTCTGTCATTATAGTCCGACTGGACTAACCAATTTTGGTCCCCAGTATGATAAAGGTTCAATTTCAAAATAAAACACATCGCGCGCTGATTTTAATAGCACTTTTTAAAAATATTTAAAAAATATTACAAAAATACTAGGTATAATTGTAATTTTAACGATTAAGTTCTGAAGAAAATGTTGTTCTATTACAATAAATAATTATCATTTTTTTTATTTTTTTTTATTATGTTTTTATTTTTATTGTATTTTTTATATATTATTTATGTTTATTTTTTTTATATTTTTATATATTTAGATATAAATTAAATGATGTTGTTGGTGACCCGAAAGCTGGTCAATATCTAGGCCAGCAAATAAGCTTGTCTATACAGCGAGGAAATGTCGCCAGCATTCTGGGAACATTAATTTGGCAGCGATGGTCTGGAAAACTATATTTTGAATATTTAGTTTTAGTTTTGTTTTAAAATTGTTGTGTTTTTTTACCCGTTTGTGTAAATAAAGAAATAAAAATTATCATTTATTAACTTATGTCCCATATAAAAACGGACTTCAGCAAATCAAGTATTGTACAAAACTTATTAAAAATAGCAAGTTCTACTTAATGGACCCTTAAAGTATGTGAAATTATCTATATTTACTCTAAATATAAAAAAATATGTCAATATCAACTATACCTAGGTTTTATGAAGCCCTGAAAGTCATCAATTTCACTCATATTTTCAACCGACTTTGCGACTCGAGTTGTCTTAATATATTTACTAATGTATATTTTTTTAACATTTAGAGTAAAGATTTCACATACTATAAGGATCCATTATCTAAAACTTGCTAATTCTAATATTTTTTGTACAATACTTGATTTGCTGAAGTCCGTTTTGTCTACTTCAGTAAGAAAAAACTAGGAATTAAGCCCTTGACTTTGCACGGGTTCATTACAAATCAAAAAAATATAATTTGAAATAATCCTTTCCTTCAATAACCTTTAAAAAAAGGTGTCCATAGAGATTGCTACTTACTCCATGAAGGTGTCTAGACCAGAGATTCTCAAACTTATTTTGTCTACCGCCCACTTTGAAAATCAATTATTTTTCAGCGCCCCCCAATTTTTTTTTACTTTACCACATTTTAAAAATCACAATGAAATTAATTACTTTAATTTATATATATAGTGTGCTATATTAGTTTTTCTGTGACCCTTACCGCCCCCCTCTAGGCCTCCAGCCCCCTTTGAGAAACACTGGTCTAGACGAACACATTCATGTCAGTTTCACATCAAAATTCTACAGTTTTAAAAGCTCCAGATTCAAGACAGACAAACCAACATTTTAAATATTAATCACAGGTTTCGATTTTATTTTGTTAGATTAGTTTGGTAGAAAATCAAAGTTGTTTTTTCCACTAAAAAGATAATTATTATAAAGTATTTATAGTAAGTATGTGAACAAATCAGTCACTTTTGGTCGGCTAAAAGAGGGAGACTTGGTCTTCCGCTGCTGGGTACCCTGGAATCGTACACGGTTTCGGGAGCTGTAAAGCAACCCGTAAAGAAAGAAAAAAATTGCTGCATTATTCCTCCATAGAAAATGGCGTTGGTATTATAATTTGGAACTCAATGTTTTGAAAAAACCACGACCACTCCATCTCGCCTTCCCCTTTCACCCCTTTCACTACCTACTTCTAATGTAATCTAACCTAATATATAATAAAAAATGAATAATATAATATATATAATATAAGGTCCTTTCATTAGTATATACAACAAAAATACACTATTACAACTTTATACCTTGCGGTGTTGTCCACATTTAGCGAGTTTCCCATAAGTATTCAAAAGGGCTCATTCCAAAATTGCTAATCTCCAATTTTCTTTTAAATTATACGTCACTTCTTCTAAAAATAACAATTGGACAACAATTGTCTTGTCAAGAATTGTCTCTGACCACTCCGTAAGATATGAAGACCGTGAAGATGTGTTTGTTTGTTTGTTTTTGGTAGACATAATTGACTCATGTGTTTTATGGTGCGGTCGCTTGTAATATAAATTATTGTTTTTTTGTGTGTTTCGATTGAATATGGTGTTAAAGTTTTACGTAAACATTTTAACATTTATTATATTTTTTTCTTTTGTTAGGCTGTCGGTATCTGTTATGTCCGCATAAAAATAAGTAAATATGTCTCAGGATAATCTGAAAAATTCAGAAGATATCAGAATTTCTGCAAGAGACAGTTTCAGGACTAATAGTTATTGAAAAACTAGCTAGGTATATAGACATATTTCTAGATTGGATTTTGCTAGACGGGCTTGACCTGACAGACAGAGAAAACATCAATAAAACAATTTTTTTATTTTTTTGGAGCCCATATTAATTTTCATCCCCTTTTATGGTCTTTTCTAAAACCAAAAACCTTATTACGAGCAACAAATTAAACAAATTGGTCCAACCGTTCGCGAGTGATGCGCTTACCAACGAACATCATATAATTTTTATTTCTATAGTAGAGTTATTCCGCTATTTATGTACTTAGGTAAATAGATATGCGTGTTTTATATACAGTACCTACCTTGTTAATGACACTGCATTTAAAATATTGTAAATTCCTCATACATCTTAATAACTTTTGCAAACAAGGCATTGGATAAATATTTATTGGTGACTAAGTAAAAAGTCCGTCGCATGGGGATATTCCCCGAGACGGTAATAACTTGCAAACTTTCTACAGCTTCCTGTTTTGCCGCTATTCAGTTTTTTACACTTTTTGTAATATCTCGTAGGTACCTGTATTGTTATAAACATGAAATTAAACCGTAAAAATCTCGGTCATGCTTCGTAATAACCTAAATTCAATAAGTTTTTTCTGAAGGGGTGAGATATAACAGTATACAGGTAGGTATGCGATTTCTCGCCACAATTTACCAATTTTGGTTTAAAATTTTATTATCAAGCGATAAGATAATATATTCAGTCTTTATAAATTTTTCTCATATTGTCTGTCTATCAAGAAATACAACAATAATACCGGGTATTACATTTCACTGTACTATTTTTATTATAATTTATTCCATATACCTACATACTCATCAGGAAGTATTATTTAGTTTCCAATGCACGTCGTGTTCCTCTGTCTAACCTGTGATTTTAACCGTATCCGTTCCTTCGTTATGGAGTGAATAGTTATCGAGTGTTGAAATATCAAAGCTCTCACATTTTGTATTAGCATATTGTGCAAAATGTTATATAGCAATCTGTAATGATCATATGTTGCGTTGTTTTATTTTAAAATATATATTTAATATATTTACATTGCTAGTAAAGTGGCATCATCGTGTTCTGACAGACAAGACAGACATTGATTTTTCATTACCTACGACATCAAATTACACTATACACTCCGGACTCGGCAGACGTTGTCCTGCCCAAACGTTGGCTTGCCTGCTATTTACTTTCTTTCGTCCGTGGAAAACAACTACTCCTACCCCTACCTCTACCCCTACCCCTACCCCTACCCCTACCCCTACCCCTACCCCTACTCCAACCACTACTATCATATGTCCTTCTCCTGGCTCTAAACTACCTCCCTGCCAATTTTCAGCTAAATCGGTTCAGCCGTTCTTGAGTTATAAATAACCTAAATAACCTACCTGGCCTACCGACTCTGGAATTAACATATTTCCGTGGTAGAAAGTATAATACAGCGCCATCTATTGACGTTTGCAAATACATTTTAGTACACATGTAAAACTCAAGATGACGCCATATATTCACAATTAAAATTTATAATTTTAACTACCCCTACTCCAACCCCTACCACTATCCTATGTCCTTCTCCTGGCTCTAAACTACCTCCCTGCCAATTTTCAGCTAAATCGGTTCAGCCGTTTTCATGTTATGTCGTGACAACGGAAAACGGGTTTCATTTTTATATATATAGATTATTGGAAAATTCAGGAAAAATCACATTAATCAATATGATTTTTCCTCGCTAATGTATTGAACTTTGTATGAAACGTCATGTGAGCGATGGTAGGTATTACAGTCTCGGCCTTGTAAAAACATCGCATTCGGCTTTGCCTCGGATTCTACCTGTAATTTCCAACTTACAACAACTGCTAGATAATGTACTATTACCATTATCGCCTACCCAGCGAAAGACAAGTCTTCCTCAACAACAAGTTTGTGTCTAGCAGTCAAGTCAATTTAACTTAATCGAATCATCATCAGTACATACCTATTATAAAACAAAGTCCACCGCCGCGTCTGTCTGTCTGTGACATTTTCATGCAAAATTAAATAGGTTTAATTAAATTTAAAGAATTAATAGTACCTAAGTATAAATGATTAAAATCGGGGAAAAAGTTAACCCCAGCGAGTTTTCATGGCGTATGCTGTCTAATCCATCAGAGATATATCAAAATGATTTAGGAAAGAATTATGTGGAATAAAATGATCCACAGGAAAATCTGCGGTAGCAATCTCTATCTCGAATAGATACGTATTTATACACGTATTTACGTAGGTATTCAAATTGTTATAAACCCATTTTGAACTCGTACGAAGCCGGGCTACCGCTAGTATATAGTAGAAGTAAAAATCAATAGCGCCTAAAATAAATATAATTCGTGTGTCTATCTATGTATCTATCATCACGTATTTTATCCTAAGAGGGGTAGGTAGAGACAATCGAATGCCATTTGTTACGATACTGACATACCTCTTTCGCTTCATTTTAAATATTCATCATTCCTTTTACATGCTCGGCGATTGTGTGTACTTTTAATATTTCCATCGATATATTTTTTAAGTATATATGTTTTTTATCCTCTGCCAGCATTTGCTTTCACTTCAGACATATTATAAGCCTTTTTATATTTAAAGATTTTTCTTTCGCTTTTATAAATGTAGCTAATACTGTTTCAACACACTTGCTCGTAACGTCTTATTTATTACCTCACTTTTAGACCCATAATCCCATATATTAAACACGCGTGCTTTTTACTTTACATTACAGCACAAGAGTTATAATATAATATAACCCAATGAAGTTAAATTCATACAAGATTGCAAATTGTATGTGTGTCCACAAAGCATTCTTAATTTAACCGCATAATACAGTTTTTATTTTTTAACCACGACTTTGTTGGCTGTTTGGCGAAATTAACCGTGCTTTATATAGCGCGACGCGGGAAAAAACAAAACATTTGAGATTGTACTTTCATTATTTTTTTTAATTCTTTCTACGGTTTTAATAATTAAATGTTAAAACCACATGAAGTTTGTTTTTTCCTCGCAAGTGTGTTGAAAAACGTCGTATGAAACGCGTGTGCATTGATCATTACATACTCTCACAGCTTTCTTATCGCGCTCGCCTAGTGCACACTTCACAGCCTGGTGGCTCGCGCTGATAATACCGCCTCGTACGTAATGACCAACATAGCACACTTGTATCACAATGTAGTAATACCTAATATCTACGCATGTTGTTATGGAGGATGTGCTACTACAATAGGTATTGTAATTAACATATCAAGTACAAGATTAAATGTACATTTATCCTATTATAGCATTAGTTAGACAGATTATCGTGTTTTGCAGTTTATATATACCTAGATTACCTAGTAAACCTTGTCGCCCTTGGTAAAGATTATCCCGAAGAAATTATATGATAAAAAGTTAGCCTATGTGGCAATCCGGCCCTCAAACTATCTTTGTGAAAAAAAAGTGTGGTTTTTTTTAATGTCACTTTCAAGTCCTCCAGCTATCTATCTATTTGTCTATCATCACGTCTTTTATCCTAAGAATGGTAGGTAGAGACAATCGAATACCATTTGCTACGGTCCTGACATACCTCTTTCGGTTCTTTTATATTCATCATACCAACTTTCATACATGCTCGACGATTGTGCACCAGGTACTTTTAATATTGCCATTGATCAATACATGTTCAAAAGTACACCTAGGTCGTCCTATGGCAGCATTTTTAGTCAATCATTCTTTTAACGCGTCCAAACCAGCGTAAACTACTTTTTCTCATTTTAGTCACATCATCACACTTAGAAAATTTTAGATTATTCTGCTAATCTAATATCTCTATATATATTATTTCTCAAGGGTGTTCTTTTTTCGGTACGCCGCCACTTTGAAGATTATTTTTCCCTTTAATGACGAAAAATAATCAAACAAAACGAAATTAAATGTTTCTTTTAAAATTAGACTAATTTATGTATTTTGGAAAAGACGCCATGTGTTGGAGATTAATTGAACTAACGGTGCGAAGTTTTCGCACGGGTCATCTAGTTATATACTTATACATAACAACCTAGCACCTAAACTAAACGAGTAGGTATTTATTAGCCGGTAAATGGACAAGGATAATAATATCTCACGATCAATTACTCATTTTGACAAAGTGATTTTGAAATTAGATGTTCTATGAATAAATTAATTACTACGGTTTGTACGTGCTACTATTAATGTTTTTTTCAAAGAATATGTATAGGTACTTATATATATTGATTGAATGCAGATAAAACCAAACAATTAATTAATTACCTATTTATGTCTACCGGAAATACCTTCTTCTTCTACTTCTAGTATTCTTCCATTATTGCACATGATTTTGCCTGTGTAACAGACAATTTAATTATTATAGACTTATAATTGTAAACATATTGAACCACTTAAATGTGTAACCTACCTCGCCATGAAAGTTAACGAAAACTTCTCCTGGTCCCTCCGTTAGGAATTTTAGTAGGAAAAGGTAGTTCCTTCTCATGGGCGGATCCATGCTATTCGTTGGTGTATTACTTGCGAGAACGGCTGGACCGATTTGGCTCAATACAAAATTGGAAAAGTTGCCATGAAAATTGGAAAATTCGGGATAAAGTGTTAATTTCTATGAGATTTCTGTATGAACTCTAGACCATAATAGGGGATGAAATTTAATATGGGCTCCACGGGCATTTTCAGTAACGGTTTTAGAATGGCCTTTTTGAAACAATATACATTTTCAGTACCTAACGGTTTTAGAATACCACTTCTGAAACAATTTTTATTTACATTTTTAGTAACGGATTTAGAATGGCACTTTTGAAACAATTTTCATCTAAGTTTTAGAATTCTTCTTCTTCTCAGTCGCACGCAACGCTCTAGGCACTGTTAAAACAATTTTCATCTACATTTTCAGTAACGGTTTTAGAACTACCTACTAATAAAACTGTTTTGTTTTTACTGTCATTGTCAGTACAGTACAGACAGAAAAAATCTATCTTACACAAAACTCAAAAATAAGTAACATTTTTTTAAATTTATTTCAAAACAATGTGGACGAAATTAATTAAATCTTTCTCTAATTTTTAGAATTACGTCGGTCGTTTGGAGCCATTGGGATCAGAATTACATATATTAAGAGAAGCTAACCAAGGAAGGCCTATTGTGTACAGAGTACATTTTCCTATAACTTCACCCTTACCCCGTCTCACCGAGTTGGCTGTTAATGGTGAAATCATCTGTTACGGAAGCGGAGGTAAAATTTATTTATATAATAACAATAACCTTTTATTTCGGAACATTTGAGTTTTTCTACAATTTTGCTATATAATAAATATATCTATACAATTTTTATAAAATGTCCCTCAACTCGGCGTGCCTTTTGGCATAGGCCTCCTCCAACTGTCTCCATTGGACTCTTTCGGCTGCAACCCTTGTCCAATACGTTCCCAAGGTCAGACGTCTCTTGGGTACCATAGGGTAACCTGCTTGCTCCACTCAATATGAAGTTGCCGAGAGTGAAATTTCGACAGGATGAAGTTGCCGAGTGAAATTTTACGATGCACGCGCACGATACAAGTCAATTTTTTTATTATATTAAATAGTAGTTCAATTATATTCAATTCAATTATAATAATTTATTTTTTTATTTAATTATTTAATTGAATTCAGATTTTAGCAATCGATCAAATTTAACGCGCGTTACATACATTTTGATTTATAAAAAAGTTGGTAAGTACATATTCAGACGATACATTCAAATAAAATCATAGTTTGAGGGGCGTGGCCTAGCTGCATACGATACTCTAGCGCTACCCAGCGCTACGTGATCGATTGGTCTCTCCGCTGAATCTCTCTCTGTCGCATTGAATAGAAACAAAAGAGAAGAGGCGCACGGAAGGTGCTTGGAACAAACGTCCTAAGTGACAAATCAAAAATAATTTATTTAAATTAAAGGAGTAGCTTTATTGAAAATATAAATTAACATCTTACTTTAGTAATAGATGATACAAATTTGTACTTAATTTAATAAACAATACTTCATGTACTACTGAGAAATTTGAAAAGGAGACTATTTTCAGAGGCTACTTTGCAAATTTTTTCTATCGAGCAAAGTTTCTTAAAACATGTTTTATGATTAACAGATTATTATGAAATATGATTAATTATAACATGTAATTTTTCTATATTTCTAAGAGCCTTAGGTTTCACTCAAAACGATTTGAAAAATATGATTTAATATGAAGGTAGCCTCTTCATTGAGTCACTGATTCATTGAGTAAGGATTTTTTAATATAAGTGTATATACCTTCAATCATGACAGAATGGCAGCCCGTAATATTTAAACATACTTAAACTGTATTTTTTAACCGACTTTAAAAATAGGACTAGGTTCTCAATTCGTCGGATTTTTTTATGTATGATCCCCGATTACTTGAAGACGCCTGGGACAGATTTGGAAATTTTTTGCATAATTTTGCATATGTCGGTACACTTTTTTTTAAAAGGCAATTATTTCGACTTATCTATTTGGTAAAAAAACTTTGAATGTCTTTTTGTTGTAAATTTTTTAAAAAATATTATTATTAGTTCTGCAAAAGTAGAATAGGTTAAAAATGTTAATTATTATGTAAAATTGTTAATATATCTAACATCTTTTAAGAATTTTATATGACAACTTATTTTAAATAGACATGCAACAAAAACCACTTTACCTACCTATGTTTTTAATGGGGATCGCAGTTTACACAAATTAAACGAGCATAACAAAAACTTTTTAATGAAACTTTTTGTTTTGAAACCTCTTGTTTTGCTTTTTTGCTGTTTATTATTATAGACACCATACCTGTCTGGTAGGTGGTCATCTTTTGAAAAACTGGTTTCATGTAGGTACCTACTTATATTATTTTACATTAGGTAGTCGAATTTGAATTAGTTTAGTTTCAAAATATTAAAAAAAGTGCGTCGGTGGCCGAGTGGTTAAGACGTCTGATATTAATTTTATTAGGCGGACCACGGTTCGATCCCGGATCCCGGCCATGTACCAATGGGTTATGTTAGGTACATAATCCGACAAAGCACACTAGAGGCTTTTCATCTAAAATATACCTCAACAGAACTGGCCACTCGTTATGTATAGGTAGGTATAGATAGACTCACAAATCCCATCGGCTAAACGAGGGAGACTTTGTTGTCTTCCGCTGGGTACCCTGGGTCTGGGACCGTAACACGTTTTCTGGAGCTGTAGAAGAAAGAAATATATAGATATATATTGAACATTATATTCTTCTTGATTTTTTGATAGAAGCTAAGTCTTGGAAGCTAACCCACAATAATTAGATTTTATTAGGTAAGTAGGTTATACTGCCGCTACTAAACGCAAAAGCGGTATCTCAAAAAAACTCATATTTGAAGTTATTTAAAAGTAGTTTTCTTTTTACTTTGTATATTGACTTTGTTGCTTATGAAATTGAATTTATATATTATGTTTAGTATATTTTTATCACAATAGCTAAAACATCAGAAATGTATGTGGATTTATCTTATTCATGAGATACTACTACACCGCTAAGTAATTATAGAATTAAGATTTTACGATTTACGCTACGCCCATGTTACCAAATATACATTTTATAGTTGTACCTACATTGTAAATAAAATCCATTGAAAATGGCCAAGTCGTAATAAATCCAAGCCCTTTGAATAACTAGTGGTACGATACTGTCCTAGTCAAGTATATGTAAATACGATCCCACGAACCACACCACTTGAAAAAAATTTGGGAAATATGTATGATAGGAAAATCCGCATACAAACTCGTTTAAATCATATCTCGTCAATTTATTTTATGAGTTCCTCGACCTAGGATAATATGTGTGGGTAATTTGCGGTCAATATTTAGGAAATTAGTATGCTAAGGCAATTAGGTTACTTATATTCAAATAATCCAAATGTTGCCTATTTAATTATAAAATAAATATTTAATAAAATAAAATCGGCTTCAAAAACAGCAAAGAAATCAATTTGCTTTTACTTTTACTATTAAGGTCTATAATGAGTGCTAAAAATCAATTTAATTATGTAAGTGACATAGTCGATTCATTATTGTATTAGCTATTAATCTTGTTTATAAAATATCTCATGACGCGTGACTCAGAAGTTCGTATCCTTTAATTAAATTGTATTTTATATTGATTGTAATGACATCATCATGCGATAATATATTGACTTAGTTGTGAGAGTTTTAATTTCTTCCTACTTCAACATTTTTCACGTTTCAGTTATACATGCAATAACTGAAAAGTGAAAAATGTTGAAGTAGGAAGAAATTAAAACTCTTGTTCTAAATCATTGTTTTCTAAAGTGGTCTATATGGACAATATCAACTTGCTGGGGGTCCATATCAGCGAAAATGTTTTTTTTTATTTACACAACAATATAGAAACATTAAAAATAATCTAAACATTTTTTTTTTCTTCACGGGTTGCCTTACAGTTCCTGAAACCGTGTTACGGTCTCAGGGTGCCGCGGAAGACCAAGTCTCCCTCTTTTAGCCGATGGTATTTGTGAGGCTATACCTACCTAACGAGTGGCTATATATATTTTAGATGGAAAAGCCTCTAAGTGTGGTTTGTCGGATTATGTACATACGTTTGAGATTTGGTATCCTGGAACCGTAACACGGTTTCGGGAGCTGTAAGGCAACCCATGAAGAAAAATAAAAGAAAAAAGCCTCCGTGTGGTTTGTCGGATTATGAACATAATGTAATTCTAAACATTAAAAATGAAATTGAAGATATACGACATAATATAGGGACAATTCAACATTTGGCAGGCAGGGATTCTACGGAGACCTCAGCAATATGTCATTGTATTGACTGTAAATATTGCTTGCTAATTTTCCTTACGCTTTCAGATGAACTTGGACCAGGCAAATATGTCACGACAATAGGTTTGCAGCACAGCCTATTTTTGAAAAGTGGCACGTTACCGATCAATTATGACTACTTCTCTAACGCAAAACCAAATGTTAATGTGCCTGTAAATGATAGGTATGACAACGCAAGCCGAAAGCCTGTGTATGATAAAAATAGTGACAACTTTGGAGATTATTCCGTTTACACGATTGGAAATGAAACGCCTGATCAACAAGGACAACAAGTATTTACTAACAGAGATCCTGAATGGTCTGGTGAGTTTTATTTTTTATTAACTTTCTGATTTTAGTCTTTGGAATGTGACATAAGTGAAGTGAAAAGCAATGCTGGCAGAGGACGACCTAGGTGTACTTTTATAGAACATATAAAAAATGCATCGATCGATGGCAATATTAAAATTACACACAATCGCCGAGCATGTATGAAATGTATGATGAATATAAAAGAAGCGAAAGAGGTATTTCAGGAGTTCAGGACCGTAGGAAATAGCATTCGAATGTCTCTGCCTACCCCTCTTGGGATAAGAGGCGTGATGATAGATAAATAGAATTTATGTCGAAGGTTGTCCGGGATAAAAAGTAGCCTATGTGACTCTTCGACCTTCAAACTGTCTCTGTGCAAAAAATCACATCGATCCGTTGCCGTGTATTGACGTGAAAAAAAGACAAACAAACAAACAAAATAATACACTTTGGCATTCATAACATTACTTTATAGGTAGTAGGATGGAAAGTAAATGTCTCAAATGGGAATAAATCCACACTCACTTAGGTATATAGACTAGTTTTCCAATCCGGCCGTAAATTTTTGAAGTGAAAACTTCTTTAGCCGCATTGGGTGGTTTTTGGTAGGGGGAAATCTTATGGGTTCGCGCCACAACATCGACATGTTTTCGGCACAAGATCATGGATTGCCCGGCCCGAGAATACCCGGGCAATAATTTGTCTACTTTTGTCTAATTACGTAGTAATGCCTGGGTCGGGCATTATGTGAAATTATCCCACTGTTATTCAAAGTTTTAAGTTTTCACGACTGAAGACTTTTTTATTTTATTAAATAATATAATATGAATGCTAATTTTCAAGTAGGTAAATCCGTAAATCCAGGTAAAAAAAACTTCCTGATCCATTCAACCTAAAATCATTGGTTTATTTATAGATTAAGGATCGCGCTCGAATATTTATTCTATGGGTTTATTAACTTCTGACCATATTTTTTTCAGACTTATTCTATCTAATAAATAGAACTCGACCATTCCAACAACCAGTTACTCCACATTTGTTCCAAAATGAACCTGCAACGTCGGCGCCAACAGTTGCTCCCATTCCAATGTAAGTTCAGGCTTTTATTTTTAAGGAGACGCTCCATGATTTTTGTCCCATACAAATCAGATGTTTGGTTTTTACAGTTTTACGCGATAACTAGGCCCAAAATTTAAATTGCTTTTCAAAGATATATTCTAAAGTTTCTCATGGAAAGAAAATAACCAAAAAAGTTTTATGAAGCCCAATTTCACGCGTATTTCAGCCAAGTTTGCGAATCGAGTTCTCTTAATATATTTACTAATTTACAATTTTCTCGACATTAAAAGATAGATAATTTCACATACTTTAAGAAGGGGGGGGGGGGGGGTCCAACCACCAACCAAGCCATTATTTTGAAAAAATAAAACACAAATTACGACTTTACTTTTTATTACATTGAATCTTTTCTGCAATAGGTCATATCCTAGCTCGCTTGACTAGACCTCATCAGCTCAGCTGAACTGAACTGATAGTAATTACCTACTTTTTAAAATTCTCAATTTTAAAAAGTGTCGGTGACGTATTTCGGGGTGGGTTCGGACCCACTGGACCCTCCCCCTGCCTACGTGCTTGGTGGATCGCTAGTAGTAATAAATATAACATACATACATACTTTAGATACTTTCACGCCTGTTTCCCAAAGGGGTAGGCAGAGAGACTATAATATTAAAGTAACACACACCTTCACGGCCTTTATACCTTGCCGTGTGGCCAGAGACACCAGTAAGACTTGTGCAACAATGTCCACTTGACGCTACTTGTCCATATTGAACAGAACAGGTGGCAAGCCTGTTGCTGCACTGGACCTACTTAGATGTGTCACTTCTTTTAACTAAATAAATGTATAGATTTGTTATTTTTATAAGAAATGCCGGCTTTATGTGCCCTCGCCCTCCTAAGCACGAGGAGTCGATTAAAGCACAGCATTTTTTTTAACGAGTGGGAATTGAACCCGGGAACTTAAGCTATCGACTATCGACTACTGGTAATATTAGATATGTTTGTATTGAACAGGTAGATATTTATAAACTATCATGAATTTATTAGTATGTTAGAAAAGTCAAAAAATGGAACAAGTTTTAGAACATTTGTTTTCTTTGCTTTGTATCATAAGGATAACAAATATATATTGTTGCTTGCTACATCCGCAAGAGACATACTTTTTATTTACATAATTAAAAGAAAGATATCGACAACGAATTCCTAAAAACTGGTTCACCACTTTTTGGTGATTTACTTTTGATGTTTATATTATACAAAACCTTTACGCGTTTTATAAAATGACGTCACTTAGAATTACAAAAGCTCATAAAATGCAAACAAAATACTATAAAATATTCATAGTGACGTGTCTATATTTTTCTTATCATAGGAGCACAAAAACATTTAATAAAGTTATATTGAACAACTGGTTTTCAAATGCGAATTAATTAAAAATTGTTAGGTAATGCCACCTGTAGTAACCTAGCTAGGCTCGCTTGTCTATATAGGTAGGTAATAAGACCCTAAAATCCTAAATTGTTACAAGAACATATTAAAAAATGATATTATTATAAGATTCAGCTGAAACAAGTACCTAATTTACAGGGCGGAATAGAAATTACAAAAAAATAAATATGAAGTTTAGTTATTTCTATTATTTTAGTTGATAGTAGTAAACAAACCAGAGATGAGAATGGATTCTAGGTCATGCCAGTGCATAAAATACCTTAATTTTAATTACCTAATTGCAAATTTTAAAATCAGGCATGGCTACAGGCAGACCAAACATTTTATGATAATTTTTCTCTGTGTGTTATTGATATTTTACCCACCGGTATAATGCGGTATACGGGTAAACAAAAATTCCCCGTTCCAAACTCGTGTTTGGAGTATGTAATTCAGCTAAAAATCCGTTTTTTTTTCAGAACCGAACAAACACGTCGACCCCCCATAGTTGAGTCCAGACCCCCCATAGTTGACTACAGACCCTATGCGGACGAATGCGGAGTTGTATATGGGGGTAACGAAAAGGTATCCCTAATAGTAAAAGGACAAAGTTACGAGAGAGGGGACTGGCCATGGGTCACGGCTATATACAAAAGGAAGGATGGCAGTCTTACATTTATATGTTCTGGAACACTTGTGTCCGACCGACATATCATTAGTGGTAAGCTAAGTACCTAAGCCCCAGAATTTAATTTCATAGACACACATTTTCTTTCTTGCAATCTACTTCATTCTGAAGTAGGTACACTGGTATCTGCAGTTCACAGTAAAGTAACATAATTGCTAGATCAGTTAGATGTCCTAAAAAAAATCCTCCATAACCATAACACATAGCCTTCCACTAACCAACCATGTGCAAAAATAAGCAAAAATCACTACAAAATCAAGAAATTGCTCCACACTGAACTAAATCCTTCTACGAACTGCTTTTGTCTCATTGAAGTCGTGTCCAAAGTGTGCAATGATACCATAACACACACAACAAGGCATTAGCATGGACAGGGGACATCGTTGGGCACGGCCCACTCCAGAAAGTCCAGAACAATATTGTTACGAGCTAGGGTTCGAAGAGATTTAAAATACCGATTAAATAGACAAACTTTACTTTAACACCACAAAAATACAGTTAAATAAATGAAAACATTATTTAATAACACTTAGTCGCACTAAATTCCACTTCACTGTTTCGCTTTGATCGCTCTGATTCGCACTGTGTTCCTTGCGGCAATGATCCTCTGTTTATATTGCCCACCGAACATTCGAGAAACGCCGAGATTGTTGTACAAAGTAGTAGACGCGGCTCGATGCGACTCGGCGCCAAATACCTACACACAGACCGCGCCCGATTTTGGTACCTATGGCTAGGCACATACGGTCCATTTTCGTTTGTACTTGATTCTCTCTGGATGTTTCTAGAGACGTCTATCGACCTTGATGTGTTTAGGTATTTATTTGTGCGATTTAAGTACCTATTCGTTACACTGCCCCCCGCTTAGACTTGCTCGTCCCGAGCAATATTCGAGCCTTTGTAAGGAGCCAGTCGATCAATATGGACAACCTTTAACTGTCCACGCGGGCATCGTTGGATCCGATAGGTCACGTCATTGATCCTCGTGATGACCTTATACGGGCCTTCCCAGCGGTTCTGCAGCTTGGGAGATTTGCCTTTTCGGCGTTTCGGGTTGTGCAGCCACACCAACGATCCCTCGTCAAAACCGTTACTATTGAAGTTTCTATCGTACCTGGTCTTCATCTTTGTACTGGCCACAAGACTGCTCTGACGAATCTGGTCATGTATGTCGCACATCTTGTTTTTCAGGTTCGATACGTAGTCACTTACAGGTTGCGGCGCATCCGGAGGTCCGCCGGTCAGGAGATCAACTGGTAGTCGGAGTTCTCTCCCAAAGTTGGCATAAGCAGGAGTCACCTTTATGCTTTCATGCTCTGCGGATCGATATGAGAGCAAGAACAAGGGAATATATCGGTCCCAGTCCCTCTGGTGATCCTCAACCAGTTTCGCCAAATGAGTCTCCAAAGTGCGGTTGAACCTTTCAACCATTCCGTCGGACTGTGGGTGATACGCCGTAGTCCTCGTTTTATTTATTCCCAGGAGACGGCATACTTCCTGGAACAACTGCGACTCAAAGTTACGCCCTTGATCAGAATGTATCTCCAATGGTAGCCCGAACCTGCAGAATACTTCGTTGACCAACTTAGTCGCCACTGTTGTCGCTTCCTGGTTGGGAATTGCGAAGACCTCCGGCCACTTCGTGAAGTAGTCCATCACGACCATGAAGTACTTGTTCCCGTCTTCAGTGCCCGGGAACGGTCCAGCAACGTCCACCGCAATTCGTTCCCATGGGGCGCCAACATTGTACAGCTGCATACGTCCTCTCGTACGTGTCGTAGGTCCCTTCACGGCCGCACATACTGTGCACTTGCGACACCAATCCTCGACATCTTGCCGGCAATGAACCCAATAAAATCGTTTCCTGGTTTTCGCCAGGGTTCGATTCATGCCCAGATGTCCTCCCGAGGATCCATCGTGCACGGACTCAAGCACTGTGCGCACCTTTGACCTAGGCACGACCAGCTGCATCAATGTCTCCTGTCCACTTGGCGACTCCCACTTGCGGTACAGCAACCCGTTGTGCAGCACTAGACTTTCCCACTGAGCCCAGTAGCTTTTCGTGGTGGAACTCATTGCTGATACAATATTCCAGCCGGGCCTTGGAACATTCTGCGTCTTCCATTCCATTATCGGCGCCAAGTTGTTATCCTTGAGTTGCTCGTCTCTCGTCCTTTCGTTCGCCCATTCGTCACTAAGGTTGTTAGTCGTAATCACTTTGATGACAGAATCACTGATTTCACGCCTCGAGCAGTGTTTACAATCTTCAGGGCACGGCCTGCGTGACAGTGCGTCAGCGTTGCCATGCATCCGTCCTCGTCGATGTTCGATCGTGAAATCGAATTCTTGTAACTGCTCGATCCATCGAGCGACTTGTCCTTCGGGATCCTTGAACTGAAGTAACCATTTCAACGCCGCATGGTCTGTCCGTAGCTTGAACTTCCTTCCGATGAGATACTTGTTGAAGTGTCGTACTGTCTTCACTACGGCCAGAAGTTCGCGTCTGGTTACACAGTAGTTCCTTTCTGGTTTCGACAGAGCCTTGCTGAAATACGCTATCACAACTTCCTTGTCCCCCTTCCGTTGTGACAGCACACCTCCAATAGCGATGTTGCTTGCGTCTGTGTCCACCACAAACTCGCCGACTTGGTCCGGGTAGCCCAATACAGGTGTTTCACACAGTCGTTGTTTCAGTTCCTGGAACGACTTCTCACAGTCCTCAGTCCACTGAAACGAACGCTTGTCCTCCGTCAGTCGATGTAGGGGCTTGGCTACTCCCGCGAAGTCGTATACGAAGCGGCGGTAGTATGAGCACAGACCAAGAAACGCCCGAACATCTGTTTTGTTCCGTGGGGTGGGCCATTCTCGTACAGCTACTGTCTTTACAGGGTCGGTTTCTACGCCATCCTTTGTAATTACATGCCCGAGGTAATTTACACGTTTCTTGAAGAAACTACACTTCTTGGCATGCAATTTCAGGTTCGCGAGCTTCAACTTGGCAAACACTCTTTCTAAATTCCTCACGTGCTCGTCGAAGTCGCGTCCCATGATGATGACGTCATCCAGGTAGACTAGGCAAGCTTTTCCCACGAGATCCGCAAGCACAACTTCCATCAGCCTTTTGAACGTTGCGGGAGCATTGCATAACCCGAAAGGCATGACGTTGAACTGCCACAGTCCATTTCCGGTCGAGAAAGCAGTCTTTTCCTTGTCCTTGGGATCGATCTCCACTTGCCAGTATCCACTCTTCAAATCCAGTGTTGAGAACCACTGGTTCCCACTCAACTTGTCCAGGGTGTCGTCAATCCGGGGTAGAGGGTAGCTGTCCTTTCTGGTTACGTCGTTCAGTCGACGATAATCCACACAGAAGCGAGTGCTGCCATCCTTCTTCTTAACTAGCACAACCGGAGAACACCATGGGCTCAAAGAAGGTTCGATGACATTAGCCTTCTTCATGTCTTCCAGCATGCACTGTACTTCTGCTTCTCTTCCTACTGGGATTCGTCGAGCACGTTGACGTATAGGTAACTCGTTGCCTGTGTTGATGGTGTGTTTCACCAATGACGTCCTGCCGAGATGCCCATCTCTATCACTAAAGATGTCAATGTAACGAGTGAGCATCTCCTTCGCTCGTTTGTACTCGGAGATTGACAAGTCCTTCTTCGAAATGTCGACGAGTTCCAAGGGGTTTGCACTGTTATTTTTCATCGCCGACAGCTTCCCCTGGGTGCAGCTCCGCATCCAATTCGCCTCGTCGCACTTCGCCACGACTTGATCCTTATTGAGAGTGACAGGAGCGCCATTGAAGTTGGTCACCCTTACTATAGCTCGTCCACTCTGGCTGTTTACTAAAGTTGGAGTGAGTAACCAGCCTTTATGTTTAGAACGTTCCAGGTGGTCGATGATGGAGCACCTCGTAATGGAGGGGTCCCCATTAGTTGGTAACTCCACATCGACAAGCGTCTCCGAATATGGGTTCAGTTTGACGCCCTTGGCACAGCGCACATAGCCAGCATAACCACCTTTCAAAAATACCTGTTCCTGGCCGCACTGCAGTACACCGTTGCGCAAGTCGATGCCAAACTGGAACCGCTTCATAAAGTCAAGTCCGAGAATGCAGTCGTCTATAATGTCGGCCACGATGACGGTGTGTGGGTACTCCCCGTCACCCACCTTGAGTGTCACCGGCAGCTCGTCGTATGCGGGTATAGGCTGACCCGTTGCCGTGAAGAGTTTCAGACAGGAAGATGAACGTCTGGTTCTTTTCGTAGATCGTCCCAACAACTGAGGTCTCACAACCGTACGCGTTGCTCCTGTGTCGATCGTCATCTCACATGGCGTCCCGTTGACCTCGCCGGCGATTACCAGACTGTTCCCGTCGAAAACTTGTCGGATGGTAACTTTTGGGGCTATGTCACGATCAGCCAGTACCCGCCCCGCGGTTCTGGCTGTTACTCGTTTCCCGGAAGCTCCGTAGTTACGGCACGGACATCAGCTTCGACGTCCCGTTTCGGCACTCGTTGATCCGTGCCTTGTCGTTTAAGCGCCGGGCAGCTTGCTTTAAGGTGCCCCAGCTTGTGGCAGTAGAAGCAGCGGGGTAAGTAGCTACGCCTCTCTGCTACAGGTGTCGTTGTTGGAGTAGCCTCCTCCGCCACTTGTCTCAATCGCTGAGAACGAGGCTCCTGTCTCACGGCTTCCACCTCTAGAGCATGGGCCAGTGCATCTTTCAGGGCGCTGTGGTGGCCCAGTCGAACTGCAGCTCTGACCTCCATGCTGCGGATGCCGTCGATGAATGCTTGAACGAGGTTCGCAGCAATGAACTCTTGTCCGGCAGATGGGTACGCCTTCCTCACGATCTTCTCGATCTCCAGAGCCCATTGTTGCAGATTCTCACCAGCATGTTGCGTCCTGTCCCTCAGCTGCGCTCGGTAGACGTGCTCCAGGTGTTTGTCGCCGTACCTGGAGTCCATTGCCTCGATCAGGTTCCCGTACGTGGTGCAGCTGTCTGGAGAGGCCTCCAGAACCGACAGTGCACGGCCCCTTAAGGCCACTGTCAAGGCGGTCAGAGATTGCTCGTCTGTCCAGCCGTTGGCAGAGGCGACCGTTTGGAACTGCAATTTGTACGCTGTCCAGGACGTAGTCCCGTCGTACGGCGGCACCTTGACTCGGGGGCCAGAGACGACGGCGCCTCCAGAAACAGGAGCGGTCAGCTTCAGTTTCCTCACTTCATTCTGGAGCCTCTCGCATCGGCTGTCAAGTCGTGCCTCCAACTCTCCGTAGCGGTCGTTAAGTCTTGCATCCTGTTCTCCGCTCATCCTTGCCTGTATTTCCTTATGGAGATCCTTATAGTGCTGTTGGAGGTCTTCGATTCTCTCCTCGTGCATGTCTGTAACCCTCTGTAGCTGCTTCACCTCCATAGTCACCTTTCCCAGTGATTCTGAAAGCAGCTCCTTTAGGCTAGCAGACTGCTCCTCTTGACGTCGGGCCTGCTTCTCCAATAGCTGCCGAGTCTGCTCCTCCTGACGCCTGGCCTGCTCCTCCTGACGCCTTGCCTGCTCCTCCTGACGCCTTGCCTGCTCCTCCTGACGCCTTGCCTGCTCCTCCAATAGGTGCCGAGTCTGCTCCTCCTGACGCCTGACCTCCTCCTCCTGTCGTCGGGCCTGCTGCTCCTGACGTCGGGCCTGCTCCTCCTGACGTCGGGTCTGCTCCTCCATCAGCCAAATCAGCATTCCCATGTCGGTTGCCTGGGGAGCACCCGCAGAACCCGCAGCACCCGAATCGACTCCAGCAGCAGCTCCAGCACCACCAGCAGCAGTCCCAGCAGCACCAGCAGCGGCTCCAGCAGCAGCCTCGTCGACCTCCTCGCCGTGATGTCCAGCAGTAGTTTGTCGTGTTTTGGGTCGCCGTGATGACGACGAGTCACGTGGTGTAATCGGCATTTTTGAATCCCACACTCCTGACACCAATTTGTTACGAGCTAGGGTTCGAAGAGATTTAAAATACCGATTAAATAGACAAACTTTACTTTAACACCACAAAAATACAGTTAAATAAATGAAAACATTATTTAATAACACTTAGTCGCACTAAATTCCACTTCACTGTTTCGCTTTGATCGCTCTGATTCGCACTGTGTTCCTTGCGGCAATGATCCTCTGTTTATATTGCCCACCGAACATTCGAGAAACGCCGAGATTGTTGTACAAAGTAGTAGACGCGGCTCGATGCGACTCGGCGCCAAATACCTACACACAGACCGCGCCCGATTTTGGTACCTATGGCTAGGCACATACGGTCCATTTTCGTTTGTACTTGATTCTCTCTGGATGTTTCTAGAGACGTCTATCGACCTTGATGTGTTTAGGTATTTATTTGTGCGATTTAAGTACCTATTCGTTACAATATTTTTTTGTGAATCAAGTGTGAAAAAAAGTCGAAAAAAACAGAGAAAAGTTTGTTTCTTTTAAAATCACATTCTTTGATCACTTGAATCTTTACATTTTTCAAACCAAAATTTTACATTAATTTATATTTTATATTGTGAGTCAATGACAACAAGAACTTGGTCTGTTTGCCCAACTTTGGCAAAGGTCTCCTCCATTTCTTTCCACTCTGTTCTGTTTAACGCTTTCCTTTCATGTTTTCGAAACTGTTTACCTCGTTTCCTTTTCCTATTTCTTGGGTACCAAAATTCAATGATTTTGTTCCATTTCTCAATGCCTCTTATGGCCTCTATGGCCTGTCCATTTTTATTAGAGTTTTCTTATTTTCGTTGTTACATCTTGTACGTTTTATGATCATTTACTTATTCTGTCCTATTTCTTTTTCAGCATGCTCCTCTCCATTGCTATCTGACAGGTTTTCAGTTTCCTGTTTTGTGCTTTCCCAATTCTAGTATCTATGTTAAGTTTGACAGCCATATGTTAGGACTGGTAGCACGCAGGTGTTGTACAGCTTTGATTTGACGGGCATCTTAATTTCTGTGTTCACTGGCCTTCGTCGCATTCCTCAATGAATTTCCATCTGTACTGTCTTCTACCTTACTCAGCGCACCTGCTGTCTGCCATCAAACTGTAACTTTGCGCGGCCGCCTGTACAGTGTACACCTCACCAGCGTGGTTTCCTCTAAGTACGGGGGACTTCACCCCCTCTCTCTATCTTCCATAGCCTACCTACTATGTTTCAATGTTGTATGAAAACTAATAAAACTGTGTTCGCATCGTCATTTTATTTAATTCAGAGACAGAGTGCAATTTCGCTACCCTACCGTCATGCCATCGCAGTGTCACACTTGTCGGTATGCTAACTACGTATAAAAATCTCTTAAGAATAGGTACACTGGTTCAACTTTTTTGGCAACGAGACACCAAATTATGAAAGCAACTATAAAATAATTTAAATTTGTTTGTTTTAGCTGCCCACTGCATGCAACAGAAAAGTAGCCGCACATCGATTCGAGATATAGTAATTAGAATCGGAATATACGATCTTGAGGAGTGGGGTGATGATATTACAGTCACGAGAACTCTCGAAAGTGCAACAATACATGATGCTTATAACGCAAAATCCCTTATAAGTAAGTCATTTCGTTTTATTCCACTAGGAAAATCTACCTCAATCCATGGAAACCCTATTTTACAAAACGAGGAATTAGTTCAAATAAGAAGTTTAGAAGCAATGCCTGATAGATATAAAATATGAGATCGAAAGTTGCCCAAAATGGTTCGTGTAATCCGGCGGTGTCGCCCTTTTCATTGCGAACTTGGCTGCCACACTACCGTATGTCTAGATTATGTCGTTTGCTTTTGGTATTTACTAGGTAGGGTAGGTACTTGGCGCAAATCTTAATTTGAGGTTGGGGGCTTACTTTATAGCTGAAATTTCTTTACTGTTGTTTTATTTTTGTATTATAATAATTTTAATTTCCTATTCTAGATGATATTATAGTCTTCACACTGGAAAAAACAGTTGAGTTCAACCATCACATAAGACCTGCTTGTCTTTGGTCGGGAAATACAGACTTGAATAGAATTGTGGGAGCTACCGGGGTGGTAAGTACCTACATACATACCACAAATACGTTAACTATGTAGTATTCCTAGAAGTGTGTTTTGAAACTACCTAGTCCTAAATCTATATAAGAACGGTGCAACGGGTTGATGATAGCTGAAGGAGAGTGACATACTTCGAGATATATTCTTGTCACATTTCAAAATTTTCCACGGGCGAAGCTACAATAATAACGATTACTACCTACACTACCTAATGTTCTTCTGCGTAATTTAAAACTATTAACACACATATCACATACCTACTTTTTTTAGATAATTTAGTTCCACTCAATTATGTCCTCTAATCTTTATTCCATGAGAGCGCACTGACGACAAACAAATGCATACACACGATTTGGCCTCGCTTTTCCTGCCTGCTAAACCGAAACAAGTCCGTTTAGTATTTACAGGGAACCTCTAAAGTTCTAAATAGACGATTTTTTTTGTAACTCTTAGGTTACTGGATGGGGTAAGAGCGAGTACAACGGAGGTGGACATGGTGAACCTCGGATGGTTCGTATGCCGATAGTCAGCACGACGGCTTGTCGCGCCAGCAGGCTCGATTTCCACAAATTGACGTCAGCTAATACACTTTGTGCCGGTAAGTCTATTTTTTAATTATTTTTCTCAGAATACATAATAAACCAGAATCGGCGTAAATTGTTCAAACTGAGGCTAAAAATAGTACACTTAAAAAGAGTACCCGATTGTTGTACCTATGTCTTGATAAAAAGACAATAAGTACCTATAAGAAAAAATAAAAAGAACATAGAATAGGCGTTATTTTTTATTAATAGATATTATCCATCTCTTGATAATAAGGAATTATCCCAAAATTGGTAAAACGTGGCGAGCAGGGTGCCAGGGTGCGGAAATCGCGTATTTTTTTGGACAGATGACGGTATACTGCGATGTCCAACTGGTTGTACCCCTAACGTCGCAATCCTATTTTTCCTTCTCACCGCCCAGGTTCCTGGAAAGCCAGGCCTTTAGATTTGTGGTTAGCCATCCTGACCACGGAGCAGGTGGTCCCGGGTTCGAATCTCAGGTCGAACAAAATATTAGTATCGAAAAATGTGGGAGACAATGTACGTGAAGCAAGCCTTTGGTTATGCCGCTTATACCGGATATTGCTGTTTGAGGTCAGCCAAATCGTGCGTTCTTCATACAAATAGCAGATTCCAGAGTTCCAAACAAATTTTGGCCTTAGCAAATTAAAATGAAGTTCATATTTACATTATATAAAACCTCTTATTTCCTTCTAGGTGATCGCAACGGAGCTGGCCCTTGTCTAGGCGACTCTGGCGGGGGACTTTACATCCTAGATGGAGGTAGATGGAGAATAAGAGGTGTTGTATCTCTTTCATTGAGGCCGGACAATGGTGACAACAACTGTAATCTCAACGAATATATAGTGTTTACTGATACTGCTAAATATTTGTCTTGGATAAGAGATATTATACAAACTTGATAAAAACAATACAGAGAACATACCTATGATATTTTTAAATTTTCGAATACAATTAAGAACATTATTTGGTCATCAAATTTTAATGAATTGTAAAGGTTGCATGTTTTTAATTTTTAACAATTTCTACAAAGAATATTATTCTCCTATTTATTTGCTTAATTTTTTTGTTTGGTCTACCGGCTACCCTCAGGTCTTTCAAAATTCATTTTTATGTTTTGAACATTTTATGTGCCATCTTAGAATATTTACCTGACAAATGTATAAATATAGGTAAGTACTGTATATAAGTACCTGCTTAATAAAAAATTAATATTAAATTATATTCTATATTAAAATTTAAGTTCTCAATTTAAGTACTTTGACACTCCGCGTGTTATGTCATGACAATATTACAACTATTTTATAAGATAAACTAGTTTTATTCACCAAAAAAGTGTTACGTTACAAAAAAAGAATCAATGAAGCATAATAATTACAAATGGGTTATTTTTAATTATACATCAGAAAATACATATTGCACATTAACTACGTTCCATTTTTGAAGGTAGGTACACAAAAACAGGAAAAGAGGTCTTGAACTTGACCATTGATAGAATTATATTGCAAAAGGCATGGAAAATATGATCCAAAACTTGTGGCACATGGACTACACCAGCTTTATCATGCTCATCAGAAATAAGAGAGAGAGCAAACGCATAAACCATGGAGCACAAGTCTGCAGTGTCATTTCCATACGTTTGTAATAAATAAATAAATAAATAAATACACCAGGGGTTCCTAAACTTTTTTATACTGCGACTCACTTTACAGGCTGTAATTTTTTTGCAACGCCCTTTTAAAAGAAGATACCTTTATTCCAAAGATTATATATTATTATTATAAAATATAACAGTACAATCAATAAAGAAGGATGAGCTTGCTTTTCAACAAATTTGACTAAAATTATATTAGTTTTGATTCAATAAAGTTATCCGTTTTACGATGACCTGTGTGTTGCTATCTCGCGACGCCCTTAGTACAGCGCCGCGACTTCCCTAGTAGACGGCCTACGTAAAAAACCGCAAATAGTTTTATACTAGTTCGATAAGTTTCAAAAAATTCTGAAGCATTATTTAACTTAGATAACACCAATAATAAGTAGAGAGATGGCGACAGAAAGTGGTTGTAAGCACTTGCCGGCAGAAAACCTATTTTTCGTGTAGCCTGAGCCCCCCTCTACAAATTCTTGTAGGCGACTAGGGGTCCAATAACGCTTGTCGGTACGCCGCTGAGGCGAAAAGCAGTCCTGCGAAGAGTTGCGTAAATATTTTGATAACTGCATAATTAAATAATAAGATTATACTTTAATAAACCCCCGAAGACCTCAAACGGTGTTTCATTAAGGGGCGGTGGTCAAGGTCATCTTGTATCTGTCAAAAATATGGCTAATCTCAGCTATTCCTGGAAACGTGAGTTTATTTATACAACATTTCCTCAGCACACAGTTAATAGTTATTATTTTAAATTGGATTGAGCCATATTTTCATTATTAAGAGTTCTAAATAGCCATAATTTCCAAAACGCAAAGGCACTACTCGTATTGAAAACTACGGCTCTTTCGAACCCTAAATTATAAAATTATGGCTCAATCAAATTTATATCAATGTGTGTGAGGAAATGTTGTATAAATAAACTCACGTTTCCAGGATTAACTGAGATTTGCCATATTTTGACAGATACAAGATGACTGAGAGCTACGGTCCTTAAATAAAAGGATTCAACCAGATTTAAGGCTCCTATATCCATAATTTTTCTGGCATAAACTATGTAATTTAGCATATAGTTACTTATTCAATATATCTGAGTGAAATAACTGTTATTTTTTTCAATGGATTTAATTGAATAGAAAATAAAACAAAAAAAATCCTTATTGATTGTTTACATCTATATCCAATTTGATAAATTATTTTGGTATTAATAGGAATATATAATTCGACAAGGCATACTTAGGAGGATTTATTTCTCTTCCTTTCTCTTCTTCCTTTTTCTTCTTCCTTTCTCTTCTTCTTCTATTTTCTCTTCCTTTCTTGTCTTCTATATTCTCCACCGTTCTCGTTGTGGTTACACTACGTTTAAAAATAAGTTTTATATTAGTCAAAATGTCTGGTTTAAGAAATATGTAAATATTAATAGACGGATAGAGGATAAGATAGTTAAGTGTAATGAATGGGTATAGATCATATTAGTGGACGGTGTACAACGCCAAAATGGTTCGAAAAACGCAAATCGATGTACAGGATAGCCGTTTGGCACACAGATTTACGAGTACTTTAGGTTAAAAAATCATCAGAAACCTATCGTGTGTGGTATCAAATAAAAGGGCATGAGCCGGTTTTTAAAATATACTACACCACTAATTTTGGCCACCACCTATTTTCTAAAAATCCAAAAAATATTTTCAAAACACCAAGTTTGGGCGCTCCTTCAGGTAGGAGACAGCTTAGTGTTTTTTTTGTAAATACGCCAAACGTCTCTTGATATACTTATATCTTATGTCAGAAAAGCTGTTTTAAAAATATAAATATTGACTTTTTTTTTTATTTCTTCTTTATTAAAAAGTTGACAAATCTTTGAGATTCAGAATTTTTTGAAACTAGTTCAAACTATCAGGGAGGAAGCGTGTTAGCATCAATTTAACTTGGATATTACCATAAAACACAATAACGGCACTGTCCAACTTTTTAAAAAAAGAAAAAAAAAATGTAAATATTAATATTTTTAAAATCGCCTTTCTGACATAAGATACGAGTATATCAAGAGATATTTGGCGCATGTTTTACAAAAAAATACTAAGCTGTCTCCTACCTGAAGGAGCCAAAACTTGGTGTTTTGGAAATATTTTTAGGATTTTCAGAAAACAGGTGGCCGAAAAGTAGTGGTGTAGTATAATTATAGAACCGGTTCATGAAGCCCTTTCATTTGATACCACACACGATAGGTTTCTCAAAAATCATAAACCCCAACGGAATATTATACTATATGATATTTTAGATAAGAATGATGTTGTTAATATACAAGAACCTCTTTCAACCAGCGCGATTCACTTGTTGTATGAAACTTAATTGTTGTTGTTGTTGTTGGTTGAATGAGTAGTTTCATTAAAATTGTTAATGATGTTTCACAATATCTTTTGTTTAAAAGGGGATGAAGAGTGACATTATAAAGTTTACCTCAAACGGTATTTCATTAATAGCATTTCTATGTTACGCTCAATCTTTTCTTTTTCTAACGGATCTTGTCTATTTTTCTTTATTCTTCCTTTATCTTTTATCTTTATTTTCTTCAGTTCTTCAAATTTTTCTTTTTTATATTTTCTTTTCTTAGATATGTTCCCTGTTACAAAAAAGATGTCAGTTTATTATTTTTGTTATTTGATAAATAAAAAATTTAATAAAAAAATAAATAATTATAACTACATAAATGCCTCTTAAACCTGTTTGATCTTACTTATTGTTTTATATTGTGTTGATGGTTGAGTAGATATTGATTCCTTTAATAATTGTGAGTTGCCAGGTATCTCTGTAATTGATACATACAATGAACATTGTACATCAGTTTATATTATATTAGAACAATATAGCAACATAGCTTTCTATTAGTGAAACAATTTTCTGAATCGGTTCAGTTATAGATTTTCTGCCCTTGGCTCCGCCCGTGGATATATTTGAACAATATAAAGGATATAGGGTTCAGGGATATCGTAGCTTTCTATTTTCTTTCTTTCTATCTTC
This sequence comes from Nemapogon koenigi, assembly GCA_963924495.1. Lineage (NCBI taxonomy): Eukaryota > Metazoa > Arthropoda > Insecta > Lepidoptera > Tineidae > Nemapogon > Nemapogon koenigi. Next base: position 3,704,846 of record OZ004648.1, read on the forward strand.
ACGGGTTGCCTTACAGCTCCCGAACCCGTGTTACGGTTCCAGGGTACCCAGCGGAAGACCAAGTCTATTAGCCAATGGTAACATGAGCATTTATAAGTTTGTTATGTTATGTTATACAAAACTAACCTTCAATAGTAGTATCCTCAATTGAATGTTCAGGAACAGCTTCAATTTGTAACCAATTATGATTACTTAATAAATGGTGGTCATCTGAAAATTAATAAATAAATCCTTAAATAAGATTAAAAAGGGAGAAAAGGCGTGATGATAGATGTAGTTATGTTCTATATGTATGTACTATCAGGTACAGAATTGCAAGGACCACTAATAAAAAGATTCGCTTGACACTTTAAAATGACATGAAAACGAAAATGAAAAATATGTCAGTATTGATTTGATCTGATTGGTTCATATGTATTTGAATGTCATTGAGCTTTAATGTGATAAGTTGGCATTAGAAATGAAACAATATGAAAATTTCAATGTGCAAGTGAATATAGCCTTTACGGGGTCCTACCAACATTGCTACTGATTGTACATACATACCTTCATGACTGTTTTCCTAAAGGAGTAGGCAGAGAGTATGGAACACCACTTCTCTTGATCTTTGCATACTTCTCTTGCTTCATCCACATCCATACATTGTTTCATACATGAACATTTATACTAACCTTCAATAGTAGTTTCCTCAATTAAATGTTCAGGTACAGCTTCAATTTGTAAGCAACTATGATTACTTAAATGGTGTTCATCTGAAAATAATAAATAAGATGTATGAGCGGCGAAGTGCCGATACAAGCTGATTCCTTTTTAGGAATTTGTCAACCTATGGATCAACGACATTTCGTACTATTTTATTTTAACAATCCAAACATACCTAGCCCACTTTCTTTGAATCACAGAGTACCTCTTTATATAGGGAAACTAAGTTAACTAAACAAACAAACTATATAGAAACTAGCGGACCCGGCAGACGTTGTCCTGCCCAAACGTTGGCTTGCCTGCACTACTCCTACCCCTACCCTTATCACTTAGGGGTATGAAAAATAGATTACAACCGATCGTGGGCCCTACCGAATATACACAAAAAAAATCGTAATAATCGGTCAAGCCGTTTCGGAGGAGTATGGCAACTAACTTGTGACACGGGAATTTCATATATTAGATAAGCCGGTACCTCGCCCGCTTTTTCGCCCATACAAAAATATTTCATACTAAGCACCTGTCTCTTTCATTTGTATTAAAAAAGTTCACTCTCCGTCTCGTTATAGCACACGCCAATCGCAGTCGATAAAAGCCGGTAATTTACGGCTTCTGACAGAGTAAGATAATCGCTGATTGCTTGTTTTTTTAATAAAAAGTTTTTTATTTCTGATAGCAGACAGGTGCATGCTTTCGTATTTGTTTTACTTTTGGTGTAAATACTATGATTGATGTATAATATAGATATTATTAGGTAATTAATTAGGCATTGATGAATTTAAGTTATGACTCTTTGTGTTTTCTATTTTTTGTTTCTGACAAGATTTCTTGTTTGATTAGATATTTTTGTTTGACCGATTTTTTAATTCGCATTGAAACTTCTTTTTCCAAACTATTTTTTTTTAATTTGGTGTCGATTATAGTTGCGAAGCAAATATGGATTCCGCACACGACTGAAGCATAAATAAAAAAAATGTTTCAAAGCGAAAAAATGTTGCATCGAGCGCAATCAGTACTGGGTGACCGCCTGAAAACACTGCGTGACGTTGGCTTTTTGTTACAATTCAGAAGATTTTTTAAATCTTGTTATTGTAAAATAGTTCTGTTGCACTCATTGCAAATATATTACTACTTTTGTTGCCAACATCCATACCATGGTTGAAGTTAATATCCACATCCATACATTGTTTCATGCATGAACATTTATACATTTGTTATGTTATACAAAACTAACCATCAATAGTAGTTTCCTCAATTGAATCTTCAGGTACAGTTTCAATTTGATTACTTAAATGGTGGTCATCTGAAAATTAATAAATAAATCCTTAAATAAGATTAAAAAGGGATAAAAGGCGTGATGATAGATGTAGTCATCTATACTAATATTATAAAGAGGTAAAGTTTGTGAGTTTGTGATGTTGTAGGGGGTAATATCTGGATCTACTGAACCGATTTTGAAAATTCTTTTACCAATAGCAAGCTACGATATTCCTGGGCTATATTTTATTTTGTTCGAAAATATCCTCGGGCGAAGCCGGGGGCGGCAGGCTATGTTATATACGTATGTACTATCAGGAACAGAATTGCCAGGACCACTAGAAAAAAAATCGCTTAACACTTTAAAATGACATGAAAACGAAAATGAAAACTATGCCAGTGTTGATTTGATCTGATTGGTTCATATGAATGTCATTGAGCTTCAATGTGATAAGTTGGCATTAGAAATGAAACATTATGAAAACTTCAATGTGTAAGCGAATATAGCCTTTACGGGGTCCTACCAACACTGCTCCTGATTGTACATACATACCTTCATGGCTGTTTCCCTAAAGGAGTAGGCAGAGAGTATGGAACACCACTTCTCTTGATCTTTGCATACTTCTCTTGCTTCATCCACAGCCATACATTGTTTCATACATGAACATTTATACATTTGTTATTGTTATACAAAACTAACCTTCAATAGTAGTTTCCTCAATTAAATGCTCAGGTACAGCTTCAATTTGTAAGCAACTATGGTGTTCATCTGAAAATTAATAAATATATCCTTAAACAAGATTAAAATTTAATGTAGAACTTGGTGTGGTATTGTGATTTATTACTTCATACACAACCAAGATAATTAGAACTCTGGTTAGTATGGGGCGGCATAATAGCCAGCTGCCAGAGGTCTTAAATGTAATTTTTTTTATTCTTCACGGGTTGCCTTACAGCTCTCGGGAACCGTTGTCGGCCCCAGGGTACCCCAGTGGAAGACAAATTCTTCCTCATTTAGCCAATGTTTTTTTGAGGCTATGTATATAGGTAGATGGAAAAACCTCTTTGTAGCGGTTTGTCGGATAATGTAGGTACATAGATTTTTTTATTATAAAAAACCCCTTGGTACATGGTCATGATGTAGGAATCGAACCCGCGACTTTTCAGTTGCGAGCCGACGTCTTACCAACTCGACCACCGACGCACCTATTTAATATTAGATATTTTAATAACATATTAAATACTAGCTGTTTCCCACGACTTCGTACGTGACTATTTCAGAATGTTGGCAAACATACACTTCATTTTGTCATGTTCACCTCTGCCCATCCCGTTCCCGTCGTCATGCCGTGATGGTATATAGCCTATGTTACTCAGAGATAATGTAGCTTTCCAATGGTGAAAGAATGATCAAAATACGTCCAGTAGTTTTTGAGTTTATTCATTACAAACATACACACAAACAAATCTTTCCTCTTTATAATATTAGTATAGAAAACAAGGTGAATTAGTTTATTGTTTTACTAGCTTTTCACCACCGGCTTCGCCAATGGATAATATCAAACAAAAAAAAATGCCTATATCACTCAAGGATATCGTAGCTTTCTATTTGTGAAAGAATTATTAGAATTGGTTCAGTGGTTTGAGAGATTACTCCTTATATCCATACAAACAAACATAAAATAATAATAAAGCCCTTTATTATTATTATAGGCCTTAGTCAGGGCCAACATACTTGCCAGCAATAAGTTTAAAATTACAACCCTGGGAGTTTTAGTTATCTCTTGTTTTTTTGTTGGTATCCAATATCTCCCACATACATCAAGTACCAAGTAGTATCAAAGTTAACATTTACGCCATTTTGAAGATTATTTTTCCCTTTAAGCATCAAAACAAATCAAAATACTATAGGCTGATCAGTTGGAGGAAATTAGTTGAACTAATGTCATCTAGTAAATTAATATTCCTATACCATACTGCATTTAGTCCATCTCACATTCTATTCTACATTTTTACTAATAAAATCTAATATTATAATATTCTAATAAGTTTTCAATGTTAAACAATATTGTACAATCAATTGAAAGGGTCAATATTTCTGAGAAATATTGACCCTTTCAATTGATTGTACAATATTGTTTAACATTGAAAACTTTTAGGTATTTGAATGTTGATAGATTATTTTATTTCCATTCCTGGATACCTTGGTACTTGCAAACTGTAGAAATAATCATATTATATTATATTATATTGGGTAACAGTAAAATTACTCAATGAAATATTAATATTTGAATTAATCCTATATCCAATCCTTTCAACATGTCTGTCTTGTTCACCCATTTAAGCTTCCTTTCCCCTTTAACCCTGCCACCGCACCCCTCTAGCCTCGCTTACCGCATCTGTTCCGCAAATATATACCTATATGGCATATAGTGGGCCAAAACCTTTTTTTCAGTCGTGTATACTAACACTAACCATACAACATACATACAATGCCAGGCATGGTTTTAACTGGCCTCACTTGCTTGCATTGAACTAAGCTCTATCTTGACCTTTTATTTGGTTTGAGAGTGAGGCTCGAGTATGAGTTTGCATCGAATACAAACGCCTCGACAGTGAGCACGTATTTTGTTACATTGTTGCAATTTTCCATACAAATGTATGCACTCAGACATACTAATTAGTGACCATTTTTTGCAGGGTAGGTATGTGATAGTATTTAAAAAAATATTAAATACCTGGTTCACTGTTAATAATTGGTTCAGCAGTGACATAATTATCATTCTCTTCTTGTAGTTGGTGATTATTATCTTCAGCCTGAACAGGATGTGATTCTGAAAGTAATTAAAATATAGTAATTTTGTATATGATGAGAGAGTAATTTAAATAAAAGTAATAACTTGTATGAACTTGCCTTCTGAACTAAGTGGCACTCCGTTGGCTATTTCGTTAGCAGAAAAAAAGCAGGGATATGATTTGCGTGTCCTTCTATTTTTTCCATACAATTCGTGTTTGTCGAAGTGTTCATTACAAACTCGTTTATTCAACAACTGCGATTTCGTGAGTCCATTGAGTAGAGGATTAGTTAGCAACAAGAATGCCATCCACAAACTTCGTAAATTATCGTTCTTGGGCATACAAAATAGATAGTGAGTAACATTTGTTGCAGTGCATCCACCAACACAGCACTTTTTTAATGGCGCCATGGGGGTCAAATAAGGTATGTAATCTTTTTTTATGGTAATCGTTCACATAAGAACAGTTATGCCAGTGTCACATCAGTGTATTTAGCAACGACAGAGAGAGAGAAAAAAATATTTGATTAAATTTAGAAGCGATCTTCCAAAAAGCTGAAACAAAGAAAAACAATAATACAACTAATGTCTACTCTAACAACTTAAATACAGTTACATTTAAAACAAAATAATAATCTTGATACAATAACTATAATAAACCTTAAACTTAAAGTAAAACCTACTTTAAATTTTTTCTTTTTAAAAACAAAATTTCAAAATAAACCAACAAAAATGAGCCATAATCTAAAACGCTTCGAATTATTGCAATATATAAAAACTTTAATGAAAATGGATGAAGATGGAGTTTGAGGAGACATTGTAGAGCAAAAATTATGCCAACTATAACGTTTTTGCAGTTACTTCAGCAAAAGATTTTTTAACTGGAGAATGTAATTTTGATGCAACAATATAGAATATTGAAATTGTCCATCAGTTTTTTTATATTATTCTGAGGGATAAATTCCGGACAATTTTTACTTGATGCATAATGATTACCAGAACATTTAATGCAAACAAACAGAGCATTCATATCCACCATGGTTACTTCCACATCTGAAGCACCTGGGAGCTGATCGGCATTTATCCTTTGTGTGCCGAACCGGTAACACAAATAACATTGACTAGTTGGAAAATTATAAGCAGATACCTGAAGCGAATTGTAGCACATAAATACTCTAGGCGGAGATTAACCATACAAAGTTATAACCGCTGTTTGGGAAGGCTTACACACTGTGGCACCCTCTTCAATAAATTTATAATGTAGCCGACGGGATTTAATGACCGGGCAGCAACCTTCTTATTCAATGGGGACAACACCCCTAATGATGCCCATTCTAGTAATTGAGAATGACAAACTAATTACTTACCAATATAAATTACACTATAACACAAATTACTTATTAACACACTAATAAGCCCTCTGGAAGAATTAAATTGGATGAATAAAATTCAAACAGAGAAATACGCCTCTACAAAGGTCGGAATTCGGAAACAACCAGAAACAACAAACAAAATCGATCGATCGCCGTGACAGTCTATTCTATTTTTTCGTGCACAGTTGGTTGAGAAAGACACTAGTCGCATAGAGTATAAAAGTTATCTGTGAACTGAAGGGCGGCGCTCTGTTCGCTTCGGTGTTGCCATTCTATGAATAATGGCCCATTATGAGGAATAATAATTATCTAATCTAACATGACACATGTTTAATATCAGGTTTAATTTACATATTATATATATATATATATATAGCGTTTAAAAAATATTTATAAATATTTTTATGGTCTCTCAAACAAGCGCAGCCTGTAATGACATCATATTATTTTAATTTAGTAAGCCAACAGTAAGTAGACCTTTAATTAATATGGGAAAATTGTTTATTAGTAATTAATAATATGAGACATTGAAGTAGGTAAATATGAATAAAACTCTAAAACATTTGAGTAAATATATAATTAAGTATATTTAAATCTTTTTACTATATGTATGATCATCGGTAATCATTGACATGCCAGTTAAGCAATCATCTTCTGAATCGGTATCACTATCTGTTTCACTATCACTTTGCACATTTATAATAAAGGGTTCATCCAAATAACCCTCCTTAGCAAGATACTCGTCTTGTAATTTACGGACATGGTTGCAATGCTTTTTCCACTCTTCCACCGTAATTTCTTCAAATGCTTGACTGACCAGGCAAGACATGTCTGTACTTTTACGACCTATATTAATATTAGCAACTTTTCGCTTCATTGTGCCCCATATCATTTCTATCGCGTTATATATATATATTATATACAATGATAAAGTGGTAATCGTAAGCATTTGTGCCCATTTTCCGCGAATATAGTGTCAATTTCATAGATAGGAGCTGGTTTATTTCTTTTTACTATTTCCAATAGCTGTGGTTTTGTCATATCGTCGGAGTACCCAAGGGCATTTCTAGCAAGCCATTCTTGAATGTCTTTTCAATGCATTGACATTGGGACATTTATTAATACATATGCTATGATATGGAGCATTGTCCATTATAATGACTGACGGTTCTTTTAAGTTTGGTAATAGTTTTTCCATTACCCACTTTTTGAAATTGACGTTATTCATATCATCATGATAATCACCACTTTTTGTTTGTGATTTGAACACTAATAAAGCATTTTCTACAAAGCCCATTTCACCGCCTGCATGAACTATAATTAATCTCTGTCCTTTGGATACAGGTTCTAGAACACCTTCCACACCTTCACCTTGCCAGCATTTGCCTAATGTACATATGAACGTATATATGTTTCATCCAAATATACCAGAGGCAATGGGTTTTCTTCTTTATTATTGTTGTTGATTACTTGCAGAAATCTTGATCTCCATGCACAAATATCGTTTCGTTCCATCAGTACCTTCCTATTGCTTTGGGTTTTTTTGAAGCGAAAGCCCATTTGGAGGAGTAGTTTTCGAAGAGACTCACGTTGTCCTTCATAATTTATGTCTTCTCTTAGAACAGTAAGTAACTTACTGACTGTAGGCAATTCCTTCCTCACTGCATAAAATTCATGTATTTTTCGTCTTATAACTCCCTTATCGAAATCATCAACCACAATAATACCAGTACTACGTTTTCTTGATTTTCCAGGCGTTCTTACTTTGGCACCAGTTTCTTCAGATTCCCTTCCTTCTTTAACTATTTTTGAAAGCAAACCTTCACTTATACCTGAAAGAAAAAATAAAATACATGAGTAGGTAAACTAAAAGTTAAAATAAAATTTTGTCAGTTACCTATTTAATACATTACAGATTTATTGTTCAAATTTAATAATTAAAATAATTAAAAATATTTAGCAAGTTACGTGGGGAATATTGTGGGATACAAGAGGTCACACAAACCTGTAGCGGCAGAAACCCTTTTATATATTTTATTATATGGAATAATTGGAGCTTGTTGGCGAGCTTCCTCTTCAAAAAAAGGCTTTCACTTTTAGAATAATATTCCGGGCATCACTTTTAATAGCTTTCGGCATGATTGAAATCGAAAAACTTGTAATATCCAAAAATAAACAGAAAATACTCGAACTAGACAGCAACGACAGACGAATGACGTTTTCAACATGACATAGTCTGTGAACATGACGGCTGTAGTTCCATTTTTCACCACTTCACAGATAAGTTGGTAAGTCTATAACTTTACGCTTATTAATGACAGTCGGTCACTGTGTCCTACTGAATCACTGACACAGAATATGTCACTGAATGACTCGCACTGACTTTTAAACCACAGAGCAAGTAAATTTCAAACTTCAAACTTGATTATTTTGATTGTGATCAAAGACTAGACTACAGTTTCGGTAGAGAGTAGTATCCCTTCCCTTATCCCTATATTAATTAATATAAATGCGAATGTAAGTTTGTTTGTTACGCTTTCACGCAAAAACTACTTAACCGATCATCATGAAATTTTGCACATGTATTCTTGGAGGTATTAGAAGTAACATAGGATACTTTTTATTATCACGGCATGACGACGGGAACGGGGTAGGGGTAGGGGTAGTGCGGGCAAGTCAACGTTTGGGCAGGACAACGTCTGCCAGGTCCGCTAGTAGGGTATATTTTATTTTGTTCGTAAATATCCACGGGAGAAGCCGGGGGCGGAATGCTAGTATAATAATATTCCTTGGACTACAGTTTGGTACAACATACTACTATATGATCTGTGACCTCAGTCTGTGACTGACTACAGTCAAAGAGTACCTTTATCTACAGTATTTCACACACAGCATGTCACAGACTACTTGGATTTGATTTTTCGGCGATTTGTTGTTATTATTTTTGGAGGGAAATCTCCCTCTACGAGGGAAAGAAAACACATTTTAGGTTTAACTATGACTACTTGTGGTAAAATTGTATGTAATAACCGTGAATTACAATTACTGGGAACCCTAAATGGTGGACAAAGTTTTAGGTAAGAAATACCCATGGAAATGCCATAAATATAATAGATTAGCTGATATTATTATACTACATTTTTTAAACTAAATACACTTTTCGAGTACCTACTTGGTACCTACACTTTAACTAAACACAGTTAAGCAGCTTTTGTGCTCGTGCACACCATAACACTGGTAACAATGTCCACATTTAGCGATTTGCCAAAATTACTCTAGAGTGGAGGAAACGGGGCACTAAGAAAAAAGGTAAAGGCCCAGATTATCTAATCCTGAGCTTTTCGTGTTTTGACGACTTTATTAAATTGCTGCACTGTTTTATTACATACTTGAACCATTTTGAAGTCTCGGTAAGGTACCACTTTTCGCCGGTGTTCACTAGTTTATAAGAAAATTGACATTGAAAAACTTAACCTCAAAATCTGAAATTGAGATTATCATGTTTTAAAATAAAATATAAGGTTTCCAGCGCTTCGGCGGCCGCTCCCGCGGCACCGCTCGCTCGCCTTGCGCCTTGTTTTTACACCATCCGAACCACGCTTGTCGCTGCGCTCCTCGCTAACCTATTTTGTGGAGTAAAAAAAAAGGACAAATATTTCAATCGATTTTTTTACTCCATATAACACCTATTTTTTATGATGCCATAGGATGAAAGGCATCACAAGGAGCAACTTTTGTACCAGACACTTTCTTCTTAGACTAGTCCCCACGCCGCGACGGTAACATTGCGCAAAGTTCATTAAATTAATATACTTAAATAGTTGCTTTTTAGGTGGAATCACAATAAAGAAAACAATGAATGGACTGGAGTGATCTCAAAAACTGTATGGAAGTTGAAACAAGAAGATGAACATTTACACTATGAAGTTCTTGGATCACTTAAAAATTATACAAATCAGAGGAGTAATGCAAAAAGCAACAAAAATGTTAGTTGGGAAAAGTTACTAAAGGACTATTTTAGACTTGACACAATGCTAAGTGACTATTATAAGGAATGGGCTGAAAAAGATAAAATATTCAAAAATGCATGTCAACAATTTTATGGTATAAGAATGTTAAATCAAGAGCCTGTTGAAAACTTGTTTTCTTTTATATGCAGTCAAAATAATCATATAAACAGGTATTTAAATTATTTTTGCCTCAAAAGGTTGCGCAAATTAGGTGAATGTGTACTTTGCACCAAATGCCAAAATCTCAAATTATTTAGCAGTAATTTTACTGGACATGTGGATACTAATAAAACATGACCCTTCATAATGTCAATTGGACTGACTTCCTGGAACACAGCTTGATAGAACCATCACAAAGAAATTAAAAAAAACTTATTTACAGTAACTTTTGCATGATGTACGAATTCATAAGAATTAATTGAGTTACGATTTTATTTATACATATAGAAGATTATACTGTAGTGGTTTGAAGAAATTGTGATATTTTTAATTTATTAACCACAAATGAACATTTTTTCCAGAATATCAAGTTTAGTTGAAAAATTATGTACAAACTATGGTGACAAAATCTGTGAAATTGATGGAGCAAGTTACTATTCATTTCCTGAAGTTGAGCAGCTTGCTGACCCAAAGGTAAACAAAAGCCAATCACTAAAGTTTGATTACATGAAATCACATCAAACCTGGAGTTTTGACCTAGTGCAAAATTTATAATTCCTGCCATATAAGTTGAGCTTTTGAGTACTTTTGACATTTGGTGCACAGTACAAAAATCTTGTTATTTCAAAATTTTGTACTGCATACCAATGTCAAAGAGCTCAACTTATTTGGCATATTTTTATACTACAGGTTTATACCTAGTTTATCACAGTAAATGAAAAAATACATTTTACTTATTTCAAACAACGACCTAGCTAATGGTTACTTAGGTACAAAGCAGTTGACCCAGATTCAGAAATGTAGACCAAAAGTATCACACAATATTCAACTTTGGTTCTGCTTGTTTATTTAATCCATTAGAATTTATTCCATCAATTTGAGAGCCAAGTGGCTGCCGCTAGGGTTCGAAGTATCGGCCTCGGGTATCGATACCGAGTACTCATGTGGTATCGAAGGGGAAGGTATCGATACCCAAAAAGTATCGAGTACTTGCATCCTACCGCGCCAGAACGCGTGAATTTTAGATTTTTCCATGGGAACGAATTTTAATAAAATATTTGTTTTTATTTGGGAGATGTAGGAAAATAAAAAGATATAATATTTATTTGAAAAAAAATCTTAAAGCCACTCCTCGTCTGGCTAAAAACAATAATTCGTTAAACCGATTGCGCGTTTGGGCCATTATAGATCCTGCTTTTGAAAATAGCCTTTCGCTAGAACAGACGTGGGTACAACCACTACGTGACGCCTAAATTCCTGGAAAGACCTGGAAAGACTTCCTTCATGTCTTCCCAGATCTCTATGGAGTTGTACTTATATGAATACTCGATACTGGCGATTTGTATAAGTACTTGCGAGTAAGTACCGGGCTGTGGTATCGAGTATGGCGATCAAAAGTATCGATACCTACTCAGTATCGAAAGTATCGTTCGATCCCTAGCTGCCGCCAGAGTTGATGACCGTACGGGCTCGTTTTATGACATTTTCCATCACTCTTGCCGGAACTTCGGGCGACAGGTTCTCGCATTCCTGGCGAATATTCTCCTTAAGGGCTTCAAGAGTCTGAGGCTTGTTGACGTAAACCCGTGACTTCAAAAAACCTCATAAAAAGAAGTCTGGAACGGTAAAATCGGGTGATCTGGCCGGCCAGTGCAAATTACCAAATAAGCTTCCTTCAGAACTATTCCGCGTTCTTGCGGAGTAAACCGATTCATGGCTTGTCGATTTGTATTCTGCGTTTGTTTACTTCACATTTGCAAAAGTTATAGCGTTTTCCAATAGGGTGATTACTTTTGCCCCACCTTGTATAATAAATGCAGGCATTTATTTGTTTATTATTTGTGGGGCCTAGAAATGTGTCTGTAAAAATCTATTGAGAGCCAATTCTATTAATTTAAAGATATGCAAGGTATAATGCTACTTAGGATTCCACGTGACGCCTTTGTGATATACGCACGCGTCCACCAGGACGTCATGGGGAATCCAGTTTAATCCCGCCCGCGCTGTAATAGTTGTGATTAGTCAGTGATTAATAGGACATATTACGGCCGGCGGGAGCATTCTACCTACCGATCATTCGGCTTATTGTTACTGTGACGTCTATATTACTTGACATTGGCGGAATCATCAAAACCCTGATGGAGCCATTTTGAAAAAAAATAGAATAGAAATGCTACTTAATCAGTGGGATTGAATCATGATTGAATTTCAGATAGAAATGGAGTTGCGAAATTTGGGTTTTGGCTACAGAGCAAAATTCATACAGAAATCTGCAGAGCAAATAGTTGAGTGGGGGAAAGATATATGGTTTGAGATTTTGAAGAATATGAAATATAAGGAAGCTAGGCAGGAGTTGATGAAACTTCATGGTATTGGACCTAAGGTGATTATTTTTAATTTTCTTTAAACTTCTTATAAGGAGAATTGCCACTATTTTATTCACATACTAGCTGTACCTTGTGGTTGCACCCGCGTTAATGGTTACTGCTCCGCCCCTTTATGTCGGAACGTGATGTTTTATAAAGTGCACACCACGAAGACATGGAATTTCTCTAATTTACGTAAGGCTTAATGTATATGAAATAAGGTTTACATTACTTTGATAATTTAATGTCTTAATGTCTGTAAGCTGTGTACCTAATACAAACTAGCGGACCCGGCAGACGTTGTCCTGCCCAAACGTTGGATTGCCTGCTATTTACTTTCCTTCGTACGTGGAAAACAACTACCACTACTACTACCACTACCCCTACTCCAACCCCTACCACTACCGGTACCCTACCACTACAACTACCCCTACTCCTACCTCTACCTCTACTCCAACCCCTACCACTACCGCTACCCTACTCCTACCTCTACACCTATCTCTACTCCTACCCTACTCCTACCTCTACACCTATCTCTACTCCTACCACTACCCCTACTCCAACCACTACCACTACCCCTACTCCAACCCCTACCACTCCTATGTCCGTCTCCTGGCTTTAAGCTACCTCCCCACCAATTTTCAGCCAAATCGGTACAGCCGTTCTTGAGTTATAAATAGTGTAACTAACACGACTTTCTTTTATATATTAAGATTTCTTGCCTTCGATTTTTCATTCCTTCATTTTTTATTTATTTGTGTTTTATCTAATATTATAATTGCGAGTTTTTTTCGTCCTTCGTCCACGTCAAAACGGAGCAACCGATGGACGTGATTTTTTTGCAGAGATTGTTAGAGGGTCGAATCAAGGGTTCCGGGACAATGTGTTCATGGACAAATTTTTTATCAGTGATAATCCAGGGCAGGTTACTGTATTAAGTTAAGTATGTACTAGCCTACCTTTCCACCACAACTTTTCTGAAGGGGTTATATAGTGAGATCAATCATAAATGGTTCTCACATACAGACAACACGAAACCTTTTTTAATACTAGTACTTTTTCTAGGTAGCAGATTGTATTTGCCTCATGTCACTTCAACATCTAGAATCAGTACCAGTGGACACTCACGTATACCAGATAGCGTCTCAGAACTATTTGCCGCACTTGAGAGGGAAGAAAAGTGTTACTGAGAAAATGTACGCCGAAATTGGTGATCATTTCAGAAATCTGTATGGACCACTGGCAGGATGGGCGCATACTGTAAGTAACTACGGTATTTCAAGTCCGCGTTGGGATATATTTTTTTGCATAATATCTTGCTCTCGGTATATTTGGCATTAATTTGTAATTTCGTGAAATGTGACCGAAAAGTAGATTCAAATTATTCTATACGCCTGCCCCCTACAGTGGTGCGTGTCGACTTCCCGGACAATACATAATTTGTCACACATAATTGGCGCCTCAGACACAGACTTCCTCTTTTTATTGTAATGTGTCTTTTACATCGCTTTCCGGGGCCAGTCTTAACCCAACATAATAAATTACAGATATGTAAGAAATTTTATTCAAATCCGATCAGCTTTAGAAAAAACTTACGAAGTTTTACTTCATTATTTATAATGCTTTTGCAGGTACTATTTTGTGCTGATTTGAAGAAATTTCAACAAAGTAGCACTTGCGAAGAAAAAGCCAAATCAAGAAAGAGAAAAAAGACGTAAAAATATTGTGTATATTCAATTTACAAATCTTATAACTTCCCAATGAAAAGAGGTAAACAATAAGATGTGATGTTGTATAGATCAGATAAGGTAAGAAGGAAAAAAACTGGCAAATGTGGTTTTGCACGACTCATAATTAAATATAAAAAGGTTTTATTTTAATTTTTTAATACAAAAACGTACAAAACATCTAGAATATAATACTGATTACATATTGTGTATAAATACCGCTAAATGCTACACAATTTTTATAGTTTTGTTGAGTACAAGAGTTGGCGTGAACAGATACATTCGATGTATGAAAATTTCAAATATCGAACGTGCCAGCTCTTGTTAATCAAGCTGTACTTATATATATTTAATATGATTAAATGTGATTTTGAATTTCGATATTTTTTTTAATGGTATGATTCATACGAGTTCCTCAAATAATGTAATAGCTAACTCACCCATACAGTAGATTTAGAAACTTTCTAACAACTTCATTTGAGTTAAGTAATACAGTTTGTGAATAAAAAAAATTTGGTACATTTTTGTGTCTGAAAAACAAATCTGGAATGACCAATAAAAAGTTATCTTTTATAAAGATTAATATCACAATTGTAAGCCAATTACCACAATAACTCAATAAAGCTGAAACTTAGAAGATAAATTGCACTAATCTTATAGTAAAATATGAGTATTCATTAATTATTATCTATGTTACCTACTTATTTAAGTGACATTTACACTATGCAATTTATCGCATGCTGTCTGAAAAACACGGCATGCGAAAATGCTTTAGTGCGCGATACATCCTATATCTGTTATAAATATATCCCCATAAAATTAAAATAGAAATGGTCATGACATGACCAAGGAGGGTTTATTATGTGACTTCCACAAGAGGTTCTCTTTTGCCTTTCATCATCAAAACATTGGTATCATTGAATCCCTTTGTGTTGGAGCTGTACGTATTGTACATATTGCTATTTTTGGCAAATGACTTCCATGTGTGGGATATAATTCACAAATAACAAACACGGCTTGCCGCATCTTTGTCGATTTTTCAATGCACATCAAAGAAGGCAAATATGCAACTGTACACGCGCGCGTTGTATTAGGTCGTTCAGTCCTGGAAACCGGACATAAATTACGTTGAAATGTGGATTATATTTTTTTTAATTTTGTCCGGTTTTTTACTCAACACATTTGGAAAACCTAGAGTTGTACAGACTTTATACAGAAAATTAACTGAGCAAAAGTTGGTGCAGCGAGGAAGGGGTTCAAAAATACGCAATATTTTGCACGGCTCCCAAATATTTTTTGAAATCCCCAGAAAGTATGCTCGTTATTTTTTCTATTCCATGGGATCCGATACTATCCAACACGATAGTATTTATACTTAGCCTCTAAAACGACTTATCAAATGCACAAGATTAAATTATAGCACGCGCCACGAACAGGAGGAATTTCGTACATTGACCTCAGTGGCGACACATATTATGCTGTCGTTCTCCAGTCACTCGCTTCACCCTATAGTATAGGTATACAAGGGAAGCTGGTTGCCTGCATTCGGCGAACCAGCACGAAACATGTCGGTGAAGTTAGCATATTTTTCGAATAATTAATTAAAAGTAAAGTAAACCGACATGTTTGTGTTTGCACCCATGTCGAGCGACAAATTTGAATTGCGTTGACGGTTGTATAAGACCGAAATTCCTTCTGCGTGGCCGCTTGCTATAGTAAGATATGTTCACGATCATCACTGGTTGCCGTAGTAAATAACTGGACAGTTTTCTATAAGAGCCTGCAGCGCGCGTATTTCGAAAGCGAGGTCCGTGATCGCAGGCGGCGTTGCGACGAGGGTCGGGGCGAACACCGTACTCAAATTATGTGCGCTCATTTTGTTAACATCCGCTTGTTGCGTTACCCTGGAAGAAATAAAAACACATTAGTTTGGTATATTTATAATTTAATCGCACTATCAAAAAGTGTAACGAACTTCCGGCGTCGGTCTTCCGGGTCCGGTATAAGCACAGAAATCCAAGTATGGGGCCTAAGCAATATTGTGATTTTTATTTGACGGATTTCCTTACAGCCCCCCCGAAACCGTATTACGGTCCCAGTGTACCCAGCGGAAGACCAAGTCTCCCTCTTTTAGCCGATGGTATTCTAACGAGTGGTGGCCAGTTCTGTTAAGGTATATTAAGATGGAAAGAGTGGTTTATCAGATTATGTTATTAAATATATTTTTTAATTATAAAAAACTCATTGGTACATGGCCGGTATCCGGGATAGAACTTGTGGTCCGCCTAGTTAATACCAGATGTCTTAACCACTCGGCCACCGACGCACCATAATAATAAGTAAATGTACCCACCTATACAAGTGTTGTATCATATACTGAAGACAGTTAAAATGTGCTGGAGGCAACTGATCTAAACATTTTCTCAACACAGCTATTTGTTCATTAGTTGACTGCATTTCTATAAAAAAAAAACATAACAAATATTTAAAACACGTGCTAATAAATTCAAAATATTAGTAATTATTTTAGTAGAAAATAGTATAACTAAGTCCACTAGCTAAATTGGCCATGCTACGTATTTTTGATATACTTTTTTTATAATTAATTTTAAAAATATAGCCCATTTTAAGAAACTAATTTCGATATTTTTGTTTTTTATCCATTGCGTCTATTTTTAATATATTTTACAAATTTTACCCGCGAAAAGTAAACGTGACGTCACAAGATTTTGGAACAGGATTATAATCTTGGCCACTACACATAAAAAGTGACAGTCAATCAAATTAACGTCAAGCAAACGTCAGTCAAGGTCGACTAACCTAAAAAATACTCTTGTTTATATACTTGTGTTTATAATTATTTAAATTGAATAGTTTTTTACAATGGCAAGTAAATAGTGTTTCATCCCGTCATGTCCTAATAACAAAGAAAATAATTACACGTAAAATATAAATTTATAAAGATATCACTCAAAGATTGACGATTACCTTTTTTTGGTCCTTTTTGTAGGCAAAGGTATTTTTTTTTCACACTGCTTTTGATGACGTCATACATCGGTCAAATTAAGGTTATTGTTTTTTATTGAATATCTTAAAAAGTATAGACTTAATTTAAAATCTGATAAATAGACATTGCACTGAAAGCTTATATCTCGAAACGGTTTCGAGATCTTCGTTCCTGTTCAAAAAGTTAGCATGGCCAATTACAGTGACACAGGTGGAGTATTTACAGAGAAATTGGGAATAGTTTAAATGTAATTTAACTAAGTACTAAGATTTTTCTATCGCATAAATACGTTAACGGAACTGGCCACTTACTAAAAAACGTCAATTAACTAAATGTGGAAGACTTATCTGTAGCCTGGGGCCAATAACACGAAATACATTTTCCTACTTTAGCCGATGGTATTTGTTTGTATACCTAACGGGCCAACTCTGTTGAGGTATATTGAAATAGAAAAGCCTCTTAGTGCGACATATGTAGTTACATAAGTTTTTATTTAAAAAAAAAGTAGTGAAACCTTTGATCAATATAAAATAAATATGATGAGCAATTCAACCGTTCAGCGTGACCTGCGTGACACGTAGCATACGCCCTTTATCTGACTTTGCTACTCTCTCCGCGTATATCTTTCTTGTACGACAAAGCGCGGCGATGCACCATCTATTTCTTCTGTATTGATCAAAAAGTGCAACTTACGTATCGCTTGAATAAACATCGGATGCACTTCATACGTAATTAACGGAACTGGCAGCAATCGTAAATACAATTTGAGTGTTCCCGCTACAACATTTATGTTGCTGTACACACTTAAGTCTGTTGCTTCTCCATCTGAAGTCAAGAAAAAATACAGTCTTTTATTAATGAGGGACTCTATGAGAGCCTACTTTTCTAATAGAGATATATATATATGGACATACTTTCTTTGTGGCCTACTTTTCTAAAAGAGATATATATATATATATGGACATACTTTCTTTGTGGACTTCAGTTTTTTATTGTCTGAAACTAGGTCAAGTTAAATAAAAGGCTCAACACATAACAGGTAGCTTACTCTTGCCTTCTTCAATTTCAAATCTTAAAATCCTGAATTTAATTCCGTTGCGATGGTAATAACCGTATCAATTATACTTAAATCGAGTAGCATATTATGTCACAATTCAATTTCAATAAAATTATGGCTACTTTCGCCATAGCAACGATATTAAACTCAAGATAAGTCAAGAGTTACCCCCTGATGCCCGCTTTTATTCAATCACTGAATTGTAACAATACATTTTCAGTGTTCATGACGCGCGAGAGTTTGTCTACTAGGAGTAGAGAGACTCATGATAGAATGAGATAATGCCCCATAGCTTTGAGTATTAGAGATAAACCTTGGAGGTGAGCATATATTTGACGCGACATCTTTCGTGTCGACCGAAAGATCAAAAACGTTTATGTCCATGTCCATACAAGCACCGGCACGGAATGCACGGGCCGAGACGTCCAACCCTACAATGTGCGGGCAAATTCTGTGTACTTGTCTTTGTCCGACCCAGCAAAGCTCGGCATTCTAGTGTTGGACATTCTCGGACCGGGCATTCTTTGGCTGGTCCTGTACCGACATAAACGTTTTAGACCTTTCGGTCGACACGAAAGATGTCACGTCAAATATATACTCACCCCCCTGCCCCCACTATTCCGTTTCTAACAAAAACGTGTTGGTAACCGTCCATAGATTACTAATGTACGATAGACCGAGAACAGCCAGCGTGTACCACTTAATCTCGACCTGTCATCATTTACTGGTCTGTGCACGGTTAGCAACAGAGATACGGAATATAGATGGGTAGGTCAAAGTGTCGCGTCGCGGTTATAAGTTTGTACTTTTTGTCTACCGGGCGTAAAGAGACAATTGTTAGAAAGAGATAGTTAAAGCGTATTGAGCGCATCCGGAACGATGTCATTAGACAAGAATGCGGAGTGAAAGATGATGTTGTGACTGAAATGAAGAAAAGTAGTTTACGCTGGTTTGGACACGTTGAAAGAATGAAGGATGAAAGATTGACTAAACAGGTTTATATGGCTGAAGTGAAAGGAAATGCTGGCAGAGGACGACCTAGACGTACTTTTATTGAACATATAAAAAATATATTGATCAATGGAAATATTAAAAGTACACACAATCGACAAGCATGTATGAAAGGTATAAAAGAAGCGAAAGAAATATGTCAGGATCGTAACAAATGGCATTCGATTGTCTCTGCCTACCCCTCTTGGGATGAAAGGCGTGATGATAGATAAAGATGTTTCTAACCCGGTAGTCACTCGCACGTCATGCTAACTAGGCATTACGGGACGATCTAGGGTACCTAGAAGTGCAAATTTACCGCCCTGCCCTGTTTTTGAAGAAGTAAGTAAATATGTACTTTCCGAGCAGAGCTATACTAAAAAAGAGGTAAAGTTTGTATGTTTGGATGTAGGGGGTAATCTCTGAAACTACTAATCCGATTTTGAAAATTCTTTGACTAATACTAAGCTACATTATCCCCGAGTGCTATATTTTATTTTGTTCGAATGTCCACACCTTTATCGAACGCCATTTTGAGGGCGTCAATCTCATCTGCGAACCCAGACACCCTGTATATTCCCTCCGAGTCCATGCCTCTAGCTTCTATTTCATTGACACACTTCCGCACGACAAACGGCAAAGTACTTGAATGAGCATTGAGCAGAGTGGTCAAATCAATACCGAAAACTCCTCGCAATTTCTTAAGATCCGGTATACAATGGTCCGGGACGCGTTCTGAGCACTTCGTATGTGCTATGAAACCACAATCTGGAATAATGAACGTACAAATAAATAAGATTAAAGTGTCTGTCTGTGAATATCTTATTTAGAAAATACTGAAGTATTTTTTTATGTTTGTGCAGAATAGTCACCTATAAGGACCGGCGGAGCGTGCAGCGGGGCATTGTTTTGAGCGTGCATGCTGCGTCACTGAACGTATAGTTTACAGCGTTCAGTTAAGCGTCCTATCTAGTGGAATAGCGGGGCGGTGCACGCTGATATGCTTACCGTATTAAAATGCGCTAAGGTTTCTTTGATAAAGCGTTTCGGCGTTTTGACGAGCATGCATATACAAGTAGTGTTTGGCTGCCCTTGAGCGACTGCCTCCGATTAGTCAATACACTACACGCCTCGCTCCAGCGAAAACTACCTGTGATCACGCTGCACGCTCAATACAACGCTTGAATACCTCGCTGGACGCTCCGCCGTTGCGTATTTGCGGCCTAACGGCTGAATGGAGTGCTACATGAGATGCAAATAAAAAACATGTTGACTGTGCAATATAACTGTGTTCACAAGATAAGGTGAGGACTGATATGATATCCATCATATGTTGGTCCTTCTTTCAAACAAATAGACAAAACTTTTCAATATATCTTTAGTATTACCTTCACATTTAACTCCCTGCGCTGTGAATCCCCACAGAAAGTTAGCACACAACTCGCACCAATTCAACCCTTTAAAAGTGTGAACTTTGAATGTATGAGGTTTCCTATAGTTGCCTAACAACTGACTTTCTTCATGAGTTGGTGTCAAATCTGCTGTTTTCTTATTAAAATTTCTGCTGTCTATGTCAAACATCTTAACTTCATTATGAGGAAATAGTTCCACCGCCTTAGCTGTTACTCTGTAATACAAATATAGTACACTACAATACAATAAAATTAATTAAGCAATTTAAAGAAAACAAAGACCAGAAATAAATCTAGCTATAATATAGCCCATCCTCTTTACTGGGATAAAAAGTAAACTATGTTTTAATCACAGCATACACTATTCATCATACATCCTTTAAGGCATGATTGAGCAATAAACATCCAAACTCATTTATAATATTAGTAGTGTTTTACCATATTATTGCCCAAGGTATATTAACTGTCCTGTATTTTATATAAGTTCTTCAGTCATTATTTTAAAGTTTTCTCATCAAAATAGTGTCATATTTTTTTTAATTAAGGGTCCTATATGTACTGGGATTTTTTCTGGGATAAACTTTTCCCAATTTCTCTGTAAATAATCCACCTGTGTCACTATAATTTAGCATATAGTTACTTATTGAATATATCTAAGTGAAATAGCTCTTATTTTTTCAATGGGTTTTATTGAATAGGAAATATGGGTGGTTTAACTTTGCCCCTGCTGTCTCTTTCATAATCTATCACAAAACTCTATTTTTTTTTAAAAGCACTGTTATACCATTACCCTTCAATTATATATGTCGAATTTTTTGGTAGCTTATTGAAAATTTAAAATAATAATTATTTTATTATTTTTGCCAAATTAAAAAATCATAAAATTTTTTTTTTATGAATTTTCAATAAGGTACAAAAAAAAGCGATATATATATATAATTGAAGAATAATGGTATGAGAGCGCTTTAAAAAAAAATTTGAATATTGTGATAGATTATGAAAGAGACAGCAGGGGCAGAATAATGTTTTATTCTACCACCCATATTTCCTATTAAATAAAACGAATTGAAAAAATAACGACTATTTCACTTAGATATATTGAATAAGTAACTATATGCTAAATTACAGTGACACATGTGGAGTATTTACAGAGAAATTGGGAATATAAAATTAAAGCTGTTGGATCCTTCTGCCTAGAACAATCTTATTTTCTTTAGTCAGCCTCAAAACATCTCAATATTTCCTTCCAAATATCACATTACTTAAGCTACTTACTGTTTATTCTCTGCCAAACTCTTCAATTTCCGTTTATTAAGTGTAACATAAGGACTGTCCGTGTAATTAGTCTGAGAATTAATCATTTCTAATATATGACGAGCTTTCAACTCCATATGTGTTGTTAGGAGCCCGTTGGCAACCAACTCGTATATTGTGTCATATCTTTGATCCTTAACATAGTGAGATCCATCATAGTACAGTTTGTAGTGATGAACTTTATCATTAAATCTGAAAATTGAGTAAGTATATATTTTTGTTAAATAGTAATACTGAAAAATTTTTGGTAATTAGGATTTATTAAATTTCAAAAAATGGAAAATGGATTCCTTGTCATAGGCAACCTTCAAGCACACAGCAACAATTAAGCAAAGAATATGATGGAAGACCATAGAAGCAGAAATACACATGGGTAAGTAGATTGCATGTAGGTGAATACATTTGCAAGTGAAATAATTTCATGTGGCATGATGGCATACAAGAGTTAATACACATTCTCTAGGTAGCACATTTTTGTTTAAACAACCAAAACAGAATTATTATGCTGTTACTGGCTATTTTATTTTAATAGAGGGATTTCCAAAGATAGTGTTAAAGTTTAACAGCTTATCAGCTTAAGCAATTAAAGGCTTTGTGATAGATTATGAAAGAGAAAACGAGGGCAAAGTTCAACCACACATATTTTCTATTCAATAAAACTTATTGAAAAAATAACAGCTATTTCATTTAGATATATTGAATAAGTAACTATATGCTAAATTACAATGACACATGTGGATTATTTACAGAGAAATTGGGAAAAGTTTATCGCCATAGCTCTTAAGGTGTACAGTACCTAATTACTATTATGAGATTTGTTTGTATTACTATGTTAGGCTATTTTAAGTATATTTTTGTGTACCATGAAGTATTTTTGTCTAATATAATATGTAAAAACCATTTTTTTCTAAGAAAAAGATATTTTGATTGTACCTACTTTAAGATGTGCTGTTGGTTTTTCTAAATAAATAAATATTCTCAGTACAAATGAAGAACTTTTTTAATTCAACAATAATTTTGTAAAGATTTTAGGTAGTTTTATTTATTATGATATTTATTGACACTATAGCTCATAAAGCATCAAAAAATAAGTAACAAATACAAAAAAAATCAAATAACATGTAAATTGCTTTGTTCAGACTTCATAGTTATGAGTAATTATCTATAATAATAAAATATCCATTATGTGCCTAAATCACCTACAAAACCCTATGAATAAAATTTTGGTTATACCTAGAATTTCATTGAGATCCACTTTGTTAAATATTTCCACTCACCTCCAAGTAAGTGTATAAAAGTCCTGATGGTCATTGCTTTTTCTAATAAGATAAGCTCCATTTGGTTCATTTTCTAATAAAGTTGTGGCTTCATTATGCCCCAAAACACCATGGTACTCTTTGCCATAGAATTCTGGCCTGTCTGGACAATGGTTACAAACAACTCTCTTAGGCTTTGGTGCCTCCAATTGTATTCTATATACTGAAAAACCATGTTAAATATTATTCCCTTAATTTTATTAGAGTAACGTCAACTATTTTGTCCTAATTTGCATAAAGGAAGGATACCATACACATACCTGTACAATTAATGAATTATGTTATGCCTATAGTAACGTCAAACAACCGGCATATTTGTTTTAAATTTTACATCATTTTAAAGTAGAGTCTTCATGACCAATATAGAAACGGTATAGTTAAATATATATTTTCTTTATTACAGTAGGTACTTACATTCAGGTTTCCAAATAGTTTTCAAATTTTCCATTGTAAAATTTTCTTTTCAAATCTAGATGATATTTTGGTTAATTTATACTTTTAAATGCTTAATTCAGAAACGTTTTTATTAATTAAGTAAAAACTGAAGTCTATGCAACTTTCTCTATAGCAAATTTTCACAAGAAAGAAGAGAAAAGAAGAAAACGTAAACAAACCTTTGACATTTGACATTTCCAACCATTTCCTTTTTTTTTGTAATTTTTATCACTGTTTTGCAGAATAGACAAAGAAATATAATATTCATAAGGCCATCCCTCTTTGTATATTATGTCGCAGGGATATTGTCAAAGTCGTGATATTATAATTCATTTCATTCATTTATTACAATTTCACGGACTTTTTTTAGTGTTATTGTAATTTCACTAAGCCCATACAGTGATATTATAATAACACTAGGTAAATTATGAGCGGAGTTTGTGGTGCGGGACCTCGTGCGTGGCACGGGAAGATTTTAACATAGAGCTTCGAAAATACTACAGTGCCCAGTCTGATAAAACGAAAAAACCGGAATGGAGTTTGAATGGAATAATACAGGTAATAAACTTAATAGAAGAATAATAAAAAAAAACAAAAACTTAGAACTACTAATCAGCAGTATCACCATGCGGCAAAATATGATGTTTTGGATGTCGGAAAGGAAAAAATATTAATTATGAGGCGCGAATCTGTTCCTTCTCCAGTAATACAAATCCCACCAAAAACATATTATGATAATTATGGTTGTCGGCTTCACCGACAAAAGATTTGAGATCTAAATGGGTGCCAAGTTCTGTAGACAATCCTGAAATTTATTTACTAGAATTGGACGAGTCTGTGCTCGATTTTGGTGGACCGTACGTTTCTAAAAACGAAGCCGGACGGGAAGCTAATAGTAGGTATTTAGTATTGAAGGTGTGCTTGTTCTGGTTGGAAGGAAGTTGTTCTAATAATGGTCTAACTTTGGGTCATTCCGTTATTACAACTATCACAAACATTTGACGCAAAATCTAACGATCACGACCGCGCTCGGCTTTTAGCTTCATCAGAAAAGGAATGTCACTACACGCCCTTCCATCTACCTACATTTTTGGATAACGAAAGTTTTAGAATCAGTATAGGCCTAAGGTAAGGAGCACCAGTATGTTGCGAACATAGATGTCCCGTGAAAGGGAGGTTGATCAATTTGGAACTCATAGATTTTCCTGCATAAAAAGTACAGGCAGGCTTTCTCGCCACATCCCTCAATGATACCATCAAAAGGGCTCTTGCGTCAAAAGAAATCCCTGCTATCCTAGAGCCAACAGGAATAATCCGGGAAGAAAGCAAGAGACCCGATGGAATGAGTTTGATTCCCTGGGAGCGAGGTCGGGCCCTTGTATGGGATGCTGCGTGCGTAGTAGACACATTAGCCCCGTCTCTATCTCAGGGAAACAGTAGGTAATCAAAACGGGAGCTGCGGCGGAAATCGCAGAGTCTAACAAACGGCGCAAATATAGTTAAATTCGAAATCCTAAGTCTATGGTTAAATTATTGAAAAATATGTGCCGTTTTATGTATAAACTCTAGGTCCAAAAAGCTTATTAAAGATATATTAAATCCCCTCGACTGACCATCTCTTCTGGTGACAAAGAGGGCTGGCACCTTCCTCGCTCAACGAATCAGCATCGCGTTTTAGCAGAGAAATGCAGCCAGTATTCTTGCCACTATTCCACGCGGACATGGTTTATTTAGTTATTTTTAATGTTTAGATTAAATTTAAGGTTTTTATATTGTTATGTGTGATGTAAATAATTAAATTTAATATATAGCACTTACAAGAATAGAAAATTAGGTAGAAAAGATAAGAAAATGGTTAAACTATTTTTAAAGTTATAATTATTTTCATTCACCCGCATATAGTTGAGTCCATTAATCTTTGATTATGTGACAGATGACACTGCCGAAAAGTAATAAAATTAAAGAATATGTTTTTTGATAGCGTCAAGGAACCTTCTCATGAACTGTAGGTACTTGTAGGTATAATGAAAAGTTATCATAAAAATCTCACATCAAATTTTTGTGTAAGCTTTTACTGACGCTATGTACCTATGTAGACTATGGGGACCGGAAAATTAAGTCTAGCTTTCCGCCACGGCTTCGCTCGTGGAATTTTTAAAAATTTGATATAAGAATTTATTCCGAAAGTTATCCGGTACTCCAGGCTCCAACTATCTCTGTGCAAAAATTAAGTCGATCCGTTGCTCTTAAGTGAATACCTAATACCAACAAAATAAAACGAAAAAAAAACCCGGCCAAGTGCGAGTCGCACTCGTACACTCAATAGCATGCACTAAGGTCAGACCAAGTTTGACGCCCCTGTATGGCGCCCAAACAAGCACAAGTCCGGTTTTTATTATTTGTTATAGTTATACTAGTTAAACGTTTTATTTATTACCATTATTAACATCTAGCAAATAACGCCGAGTAAAACATATTTCTTGTATAGGGACTTCAATTTTTTTTGCTATAGCGGCCATATTAATACACGCTCTGTGAAAGATCAAGACTACAAGTGTCTACCTATTACGGTTCAAAAGATACAGCCCTGTGATGTGACAGTCGGACGGACAGACAGCGGAGCCTTAGTAATAGGGTTTCCGTTGTCACTCTTTGGGTACGGAACCCTAAATACTAAGCTCAAAAGGGTATTTTTAGGTGTAGCATAATCCACGTCACCAAGAAGTGTCCTTTCACGTTTCGCTTGAAGGGCAACAATTGTCGACCTTTATTAAAACCTTTTTACTATGACAATATTAGTCTCATAATTTCCTAGTTCTAGGTAAATGTACACAAAACACTTATTTATTTTCTTGTATGTATTTATTTAGTACCGCAATTTGTTGATAAGGTTCCGAGATAACTCTCAGTCGGGGTTCTAAGAGAAGTCGGATACCATGGCGGTTTTAAATACTTCCTAATATATTCAATGATAAGTTTTCATGTCGCATGTAATATATAAATGTTTCCAACCGTCTGAACTTCATTCATTTACCAACCACTAAAGTTAACGTAATTTTAAATTATTTAACTAGTCAATAGTTTAAGTTTTAATAATGAATTCGAAATTAGTTTATATTTTTGTATTTTTTTGTATGGAAAGTGTATTAGGTTGGGTATTTACAGAAGTAAAATATAACCCAAGGTGGGGTATGGTAGATGAACAAGACATTAATGGACTTGATGCTGAATTCACTGATGAAATTGACGAGCCTTTTATTCAAGAAAGAATGAGTTTGATATTCCCAGGTATTTTAAAACAAAGTACATTTGTATAAGATCACAAAATAAAATCAAATTAGAGATTTCTATTTACAAAATACTGAAGCATAAATGACAGTTTTTAGAACTTTTGTTTAAAGGTTCATTTGTCCAATCGCCGGCGCGCCGCCATACCTACCGGTCTACCAAAATCGACCACAGACTCGTCCAATCCTTGTAACGATTTTGTAACGAATCTTTGTGGTTGATTTCGATGGCCGGAACGATCTGTCACACACACAGATACATCCACATGTCGTTGTTTAATCGAATCTTGTGTGTCTGTGTGAGTGAGTGAATTGCATGTGATCTAGATCGTATGATTTACCTACATCGCTAATGTGTGGCCTGTATTCAATCTCGATCATACGGCTGGCCGGACCGAAAATTTTCGGTGAAATACCGGACCAGTGCGTGGGCTACTTTAGTGGACAATACAAATTAACTTTCCACCCCGGTTTCACCCTAAACATTTTTATATCACTTCTAACCCGATCCCATGAAGACAACCATATCCTCGGACGAAAAACATTGTAGGTATTCTAAAAAAAGACACTAAAAGTTTCATCAAAATTAATTCATCCGTTGAAGAAGGATGAAAGATTGACTAAGAAGGTTTATATGGCTAAAGTGAAAGGAAATGCTGGCAGAGGACGACCTAGGTGTACTTTTATTGAACGTATAAAAAAAATTGATCGATGAAAATATTAAAAGTACACACAATCGCCGAGCATGTAGGTATGAATGGTATGATGAATATAAAAGAAGCGAAAGAGGTATGTCAGGATCGTAACAAATGTCATTCGATTGTCTCTGCCTACCCCTCTTGGGATAAAAGGCGTGATGATAGATCTAGATAGATAGATATATAGATAAAAACTCGTTTATTAAATAATGTTATTTGTTCTCACGATTTAATCCGATTCTAATTTTATTGACGCACATATCTAAATTCACTTAGGTACCTACTTGAAGTAATAGCGCAATTCAGAGGGTCAATGCAGTCAATATTATTGCCACCGTTCCACGTGGACTTGCTTTACTTTTTTTTTGTTAGATTAAATTTTTTTATATAGTTGTGTTATGTAAATATTATCTACTTAATGAAAATAAATGAATTAAAAGAATAATAATAAATCTTTGGTATAGGAACAAAATGGTGTGGACCTGGAGACATGGCAGACAGTTATGATGACCTTGGCCAGGAGAAAGAAACGGATGCTTGCTGTAGAGACCACGATCATTGTCCAGATGTAATAAGAGCTGGGGAAACAAAACATAATTTAACTAATGAAGCATTTTATAGCAAGTAAGTCTTCTATACAAATAATAAAGCCGAAGAGTTTGTTTGTTTGAACGCGCTAATCTCTGAAACTTAGAGTACTTAGTCAGATTCTCGGCCTGTCATATCTGTGGATGATAACCTTATATTTTTGTTAGTAACTGAGATACGTAATATAATACAGGGGCTGGACAAACAGACGGCTAATAATTCCAAAATATAACAGATTAGGTACTTCAATTTTATTTAACTAGGTACAATCAGTAGCAATGTTGATAGGACCCCGTAAAGGCTATATTCGATTGCACATTGAAGTTTCATATTGTTTCATTTCTAATGAGCTTTAATGTGATAGCATTAAAGCTCAATGACATTCAAATAGGTAGAACTATGGAATGCAATACCGGGATACCGGGATCCCGAAATACCGGGATCCCGCATACATGTTGCGGGACTAATCTCGGTCGAAAAATTTGCGGGATCCCGCTGGACTGGCGGGATTACAGAAAAGCGTGGTACATACGTGTTTCTCTAAGGTGCAGGGCGCCGAGCCCTAGGGGAACCGTGTGAAGGCGTTTGATTACTTGTATTTTGCCAGTTACAACTTGTAATTATGACGCAATGCAATGATTTATTCATTGAATATTGATTGTCATAAAATCTATAGATAAATCAAAATCAAACTGAACTTTATAAAAAATAATATTATTTTTGGAATCATCGGGCCGGGTATACCCTGCAAACACCTGCGTCACACCTGCGACCTTTTCTAAGAATTTTATTTTTTATATTTATTATATTAATAAGCCATTTAAAATGTAACAAAAAGCTTATTTAATTTAGTTAAAATTAAAACCGTGAAAACGAGGTCTATTAGGTCTTTATTACGATTATTTACGATTGATTTCAGGGGTTTAAGTCGAACCTGCGGGGGATCCCATACCGGGATAGCAAATACCGCTTATACATTATTTTGCGGGATTGCATTCCCTAGATAGAACCAATCAGATCTAATCACAACTGCCATAGTTTTTATTTACGTTTTCATGTCATTTTAAAGTGTCAAACGAATTACCTAACAACTAGCTTTTCCCAAGTGAAACTTTTTGAAGGAAAAAAAAAAGAATTCCCAGGATGAAAAGTCACTCTCGTCCCACCAATCTCTATACAAAGAAATCACGTCGATCCGTTGTTCTGTTCTGACGTGAAATAAGGACAAACAAACAAACAAACGCATTTTCGCATCTATAATATTAATTAGAATTAGGATTAGTATTTATTTCTTGATTGTTCTATCACCAGATTAAGTTGTGAATGCGACGAGGAATTCAAGCAATGTTTGCACAAAGCGAACACGAGGACGTCCAAACAAGTGGGAAAACTTTACTTCAACGTTATCCTTACGCAGTGCTTTAAAGAAGATTATCCAATTGTCGGCTGTATCAGGCATAGTGGGTTAGTTCCTTAGTACCTATAATCGGTAGAGCGTTGTCCCAGGTTCAATTCCCAGTTTTCCACTCGTTAAAAAAATGCTAAGCACCAATCTTTAATCGACGTAAAAATAACTACTGTGATGGCCCCCCCTATCGGCTATCTTTCCTTCTACTTACCTACCCTGGCTACCCTAACCCCCTGTCTACCTAATGCCTAAATACTTATCTGAATTAAGAGTCCCAATTTGCCTAATGTTGTCTATCTAATTTCGTGATCGTCTAGTTTATAATTTTCTCTATACCTGAAAATGTGTTTATGGACAAATGTTGAAGAAGGGTTGACTTCAATAAAAATTACTATCAAGATTTTATAACTTGTTTATTTTATGTATTAAATTATTTATTCTTTCACTATCGAATCAAGGATTAATTTAGTTTAGATATTCGTTAGACATATCTAGACTCTTTAATTGATTCCTAACTAGAGCATGGAGAAAACAATTAAAGGAACAAAAACTCCATACCTCCCAATTACAAATAGTACTTATGTTATTAGGTACAAAATATTACAGTTAAATAAAATAATAAATCGTTTAGATTAATTAACTTCCAATTACTCTTAAGTAATATTCCAATTTAGTTTAGCTAGTTCTTGTGACGAGGTCTATTAAATTATTATATATACATTTTATTTAGTTACAAAATTATGTATCATTTCAATTTATAATTATTATAATCAAGCAGTGTTTAATGAATGGCTCTAATATATTCTGAATTGCTTTAATCAGACAGTGGCGTTATTTAAGTTGCATATCTCAATTTGTATTATTATTATGCATATAAAGTAGCTATTAAGAGTTATTTAACTTTATATCCTTTAATATTAAAACCAAACGTGTCTAAACAATATATTTAATTTACTCATTTATACAACAATATATCGTATACATTCGAATTCTTTATATGAAATCGGATCAACAAGTTACCAGTACGATTAAGTTTATATTTCGTACATAGGTTAAGTATTTAATATGCTTTAGTTACATAAATTAACATTCGAATGTCTACGTCTTTAGATAGTCAAATTTTACTTAACTTATATCAGCTGTGTGCACCATTATACACTGATATTACAGTTATACATTTACATTATATACATATAGAAAATCAAACTTTTAATTTAATTAGAATTTAAATTAGCTTTTTATTAAAACTTTACAATCAAACTTTACAATCAAAGGTGACCTTGTTAATTGGAAATCCAAACCAGAATGCCCCCTCCAAATGCGTTACAATGCTATTTATCTGACAAAAACATCCCCTTCCTCGTATCCTGAAACACGTCTCGCTTGACTCAACTAATATTATCGAAACTAAACTCTAACTTTAAGATAATATGTTTCATATTAATGGTTCAATACAACTTCTATCCGTTTCAACCTGTCACCAATAGATGTCGCAAGCAGTCGTGAATTTCCAGCCTTTTCCATTAACTTGTAAAATGTAGACGTTGTTACTAGCGGTATCTGAACATTCTTCAAGATATAGGTATGATGATGTAGTCTCGACGACTAATTGCAAGTATCGTTTTATGTACTGCGTTCCTGAAATTTAAAACAAATCAACGCGTAATTTCAATTTACCACCAAAGTACATACATAATAGAGTTCAGATTCCACTAGATTCTTTTGTCGTTTAGGATCTTTCATATAGAGTTAGCTCAACAAACATATGTGGTGCAGTTTATTTTTTTATATTCTGAGGAAGAATGTCGAGTATAGTTTTACAACGTAATAAATTGTAAAAGGTCTCAAATTTACCAATCAATTGAAGTTGAAACTTACAAAAGGCACGCTTTTTGTACAGCACAAAATCTGGGAATTTGTTTTGGAATGCCTTCCTACGTTATTTATGTGATATTTTAGTTTATAAGTTTTAACACTTGGGCATTTCTTAGACCATTTTGTAGAAACATCTAACATATCTGTCAGCCCTTAGTTAAATTTATGTAATGCATGTGTAAAGCTTGATAACAGTGTTTATGTCGACTGGCGATATAAAAAATATTTTAAATGCATGCCTGCAAGTACATTTATTATTTGAGGTCCATCTCATCCCTCCCCATGAGAATACAGATGCAGAATAATTTCTCAACTGTCTTCACATATCTAGGTTTCCAACAAAATTTAAATGTACCTCAAGGTAAAGTAAAAACCCTTTCTCCCTCTCTCGCTCTCTCTATCCTAAAATAATTGTTGCTAATATATGAAATAAAAAATCCTATTAGTATTCACTATCTAGAACTACCTACCCTAGCCTAATCTATTCTAAACATAAGCCTAAACTTTCCTAACCGCTAACCTAGTCTATCTAATTCTGTATCTAATCTCACTATAATACCTAAACCTAATGAAAAAAAATATCCTAACAACCCTATAACCTATAACTGTTTATATACAATTTTGGATAACACCCGTGTTCATGCTGTAGAATCTGATGTATAGATTCTCAAATGTATTAATTTTTTTTATGATAGTGTATATTCAATATTATTCAAATTTCAATTGTCTCACTATCGACTTGTGAAAGAAAACATTATTTTCTGGAATTAACTCAGTTAGTCCTTCAATCAAATCATCTCTAGAAAATATCACAATCTGACAATTTTCAAAAATAATGTGTGTATAAAATTGAGGTTATTCATTTAGCAACCTTTCGAATCTTTATCTGTACCTTTATTAGTTTGATTAAGTCTGATTAGACTTTTTGTTATAAGAAAATACATATTGTATTGCAAGGTTTTTTTTTCTTTCCGTTAATCCGGAGCTTGCATTATGTGAGTTTATAATAAGAAATACATATTGCATCGCAAGTTTTTCTTTTCTTCCGTATATTCGGAGCTTGCATTATGTGAGTTTATTTTTTTCTTTTCCAAGTTATATATATATTATATATATATCTTTTTTTACTTGGAAGAACCCACTAGGGAGGAAAAGACATTAAATCGTGAATTTTTTCTTTTCTTTCAATTCATGTTTGAAAGGATTCACGGCCTACAGTAGATTATTTTTTTATTGTCTACTGCCCTTGCTAAAAGTAAATATGAAAAACAACTGTAAATTATTCTTTTAGTGTTTACAGTTCTAGCTAAGATTAACAAATGTATACTGTATGTTTATTTATACTTATTTCTTATATGCAATATATAATTAATTCATTGATCAATTCTTAAAATTTTCAATTTCAATCAAGCTTCGCCGGCTGAAACCTGAACAAGGAGTTGTGCAAAGTCCAAATATTTATTATAATTTAAAATATGTTGTATCATTAAGTTTCAATAATATATTAATGAAGTACAATTAATTGCTTTAGACAATATTTATGGGGTGGCCACCCTTGTTTGTATTTCATCAATTTAGGTAAATATTTATATAGCGCTATATGATCTAGAATTTGCACAACTATATGATAGTAAAATTATCATAAACTGTCAATCAGACAGATATTAAAATGACACAGTTGTCTCAATTTGAGAACAATGTGTTAGGTACTTTCAAAACATAGTAGGTATTATTTAATTTTGATTGATTCGAATTCAATTGTCAGACAGTGATATTGTTATAAAACTTTAAATTTATTCTCTGTATATTAAATTACAGGAGTAATAATTATTCTTTAATTCTGATTAAGTAAATATGTAAGTTGTATTTATAACCTCATAAATAAACTCGTCTTTGTTGATAAGTTATGTAAACATTATCAGGTAATTCACATGCCAAAGTATTTTGCTAGAAATTCAGTTTTGTTTAAACTTCGTTTGGCTGTCGTCAGATAAGTACAACTGACTAAAGTATAATTTACTTAAGGATTAACCTTTAAGTACAAATTGTGACCAATTACATATCAATAGAATATTTATAAAACTCTTTCCGTCATTAATTTAAATTGAAACAGACATTTTTATGTAATTAGTTAATCATGTCTTAGTGCAAGTTACAGCACAATTTATTTCATTGATTTTCTGAACATACATTCTTATAATACGCGTTTTATTTAGTTACCAATTCAATAGCATTTAAATTTGTAACACAAAATCATGTTCTATTTAATACGAACAACTGGCTAAAAGAAGACACTGCAACTGATGTCTCTGTCCACACGTTAAAATATAAAAGCCATAATGATGTAAAATTCGGCAAGTCCCCTTTTTTATAGCTCTCTTCTATTGACGTGGCTAACAACCAACCTTTTTTTTTATCATGTATTTTTAAACAGTATTGTAGTGCCATATGTTTACTTCCGCATCACAGTAACGTTTTGATTTAAATTATATCTTTGAAATTACAATTTTGAAAGTAATCAAAATGTAAAGTTATATTAAAATTGATTAATTCCTTCAACTTTTATGATAAGATAATAGGATAAATTTATTTGAACGATTAGACAAGATTGAATAATCATAACATGAATATAGAATATTAATTTACATAGATATTGTAACAATGGTTTAGTGACGCTTGTCTCTGTTAAAAGAACCTTTCCCCTTTTTTATAAGAGCCGGCCCGCTGTAGTTAAAATTATTTGACCGAGCTTATAATATTATTTTCACAACCTATTATATTAAAATTCAAAACATTTATTATGTCTATTTAGTTGTATCGTTTTTCGATGTAGGTATTACGTACTAATTTTATGGCGGGAAATCTACTTTTACCATAAATAGATCTCGTCGGATAACTTTGATTTCCCCTGAATTTATTCCTAGGTACTCTATGATTAATATAAATTCCTTTGTCTTCGATAACCGCCGTTACAGGTATATTATTTCTATGCACATTATAAGTTGTTCCCTGTACATTGCAACCTTTTGCCTACATACAACATTCTGCTCTATATTCCTGAGGAATTCGTACGCTGTTCCTTTTGATATCTCCCCAGAACGTGAAAACCAGAGTTTTTGTATATCTGAAGGGAAATGTCGCATGATGCAATTAATCCAATAAATCTCGCTAAATGGTATAGTTAGTGTGCTCACAACTTCTATCTGTTCAGCAAAATGATCGCTCATCAGTAAATCCTTACTTGGATCGTAACTAGTATTAAAAATTTTTTATTCAGCTACTCTTTGATGATTCTCATTCCAATAAGTTTGGCGAAAATTTGATTCAAAATCATCTAAGGTTTTCCAATTACTACTAAATAACTCTAATACATTTC
This sequence comes from Nemapogon koenigi, assembly GCA_963924495.1. Lineage (NCBI taxonomy): Eukaryota > Metazoa > Arthropoda > Insecta > Lepidoptera > Tineidae > Nemapogon > Nemapogon koenigi. The sequence continues at coordinate 3,739,998 of OZ004648.1, forward strand.
GAGCTGGTGGCGTCAGACATTCAAACACAATATCAATAGCACTATTTTGCGCGTTTAATGAATTTATGTACCTTTATAATTTCTTGAGGAAACGTATTGAGTTTCCACTGTCTCTACCATTAAAATTAGGCTTTTCAATCATAGGTTGAAATACGTATACATTATTGATATTTCTACTACTCTCCACGTTAACAGTCCTGCCTAAACTTCCACTGTCTTGTGAGATAGAACACATTGAACCACCGTTCTGTAAGCTTGAAAAACGCGATTCAAGCGTTTCAATTTTTCTAGAAAACTCATCGAATTTATCCGCAAGCATCTTAATACCACTATCTACTGTTTGATTTGCGGTCGTATCTACTTGATCTGCCCGTGAGTTAATTATATTACGCGTATCAATACTGTTTGTTTTTTTGTTTTAACCCACGACGTAAAGCTGACCTGTCCGTCATTATTTAAAGAAAGTATAGAATGAAATTCTATAAAACAATATTATTACGATGCTACAAGGTAGCCAACAATAAACCTTTGTACTCAAGATATATACTTTCGTAGCTTAGCTAGTCTTTAAAATTTAATTTATTTAATACAACACCTCCCCCAGATATCTAGATTAAAATATATTTTCAAATACTCTAACACCTTCTTTCAACACAAATGTCCATACAAATTCAAGTCCAATTAATTAAAATAATTTCCTACGTTGTGTTAATTTTTTTATTTTATTTTATTAAATTAGATTCTTTATTTTAGTTGTGCTCTATATTTTGGCACAAAATCTAAAATCCTGGTCACGCGGCAGCAGATGTGATGGCCCCCCCTATCGGCTATCTTTCCTTCTACTTACCTACCCTGGCTACCCTAACCCCCTGTCTACCTAATGCCTAAATACTTATCTGAATTAAGAGTCCCAATTTGCCTAATGTTGTCTATCTAATTTCGTGATCGTCTAGTTTATAATTTTCTCTATACCTGAAAATGTGTTTATGGACAAATGTTGAAGAAGGGTTGACTTCAATAAAAATTACTATCAAGATTTTATAACTTGTTTATTTTATGTATTAAATTATTTATTCTTTCACTATCGAATCAAGGATTAATTTAGTTTAGATATTCGTTAGACATATCTAGACTCTTTAATTGATTCCTAACTAGAGCATGGAGAAAACAATTAAAGGAACAAAAACTCCATACCTCCCAATTACAAATAGTACTTATGTTATTAGGTACAAAATATTACAGTTAAATAAAATAATAAATCGTTTAGATTAATTAACTTCCAATTACTCTTAAGTAATATTCCAATTTAGTTTAGCTAGTTCTTGTGACGAGGTCTATTAAATTATTATATATACATTTTATTTAGTTACAAAATTATGTATCATTTCAATTTATAATTATTATAATCAAGCAGTGTTTAATGAATGGCTCTAATATATTCTGAATTGCTTTAATCAGACAGTGGCGTTATTTAAGTTGCATATCTCAATTTGTATTATTATTATGCATATAAAGTAGCTATTAAGAGTTATTTAACTTTATATCCTTTAATATTAAAACCAAACGTGTCTAAACAATATATTTAATTTACTCATTTATACAACAATATATCGTATACATTCGAATTCTTTATATGAAATCGGATCAACAAGTTACCAGTACGATTAAGTTTATATTTCGTACATAGGTTAAGTATTTAATATGCTTTAGTTACATAAATTAACATTCGAATGTCTACGTCTTTAGATAGTCAAATTTTACTTAACTTATATCAGCTGTGTGCACCATTATACACTGATATTACAGTTATACATTTACATTATATACATATAGAAAATCAAACTTTTAATTTAATTAGAATTTAAATTAGCTTTTTATTAAAACTTTACAATCAAACTTTACAATCAAAGGTGACCTTGTTAATTGGAAATCCAAACCAGAATGCCCCCTCCAAATGCGTTACAATGCTATTTATCTGACAAAAACATCCCCTTCCTCGTATCCTGAAACACGTCTCGCTTGACTCAACTAATATTATCGAAACTAAACTCTAACTTTAAGATAATATGTTTCATATTAATGGTTCAATACAACTTCTATCCGTTTCAACCTGTCACCAATAGATGTCGCAAGCAGTCGTGAATTTCCAGCCTTTTCCATTAACTTGTAAAATGTAGACGTTGTTACTAGCGGTATCTGAACATTCTTCAAGATATAGGTATGATGATGTAGTCTCGACGACTAATTGCAAGTATCGTTTTATGTACTGCGTTCCTGAAATTTAAAACAAATCAACGCGTAATTTCAATTTACCACCAAAGTACATACATAATAGAGTTCAGATTCCACTAGATTCTTTTGTCGTTTAGGATCTTTCATATAGAGTTAGCTCAACAAACATATGTGGTGCAGTTTATTTTTTTATATTCTGAGGAAGAATGTCGAGTATAGTTTTACAACGTAATAAATTGTAAAAGGTCTCAAATTTACCAATCAATTGAAGTTGAAACTTACAAAAGGCACGCTTTTTGTACAGCACAAAATCTGGGAATTTGTTTTGGAATGCCTTCCTACGTTATTTATGTGATATTTTAGTTTATAAGTTTTAACACTTGGGCATTTCTTAGACCATTTTGTAGAAACATCTAACATATCTGTCAGCCCTTAGTTAAATTTATGTAATGCATGTGTAAAGCTTGATAACAGTGTTTATGTCGACTGGCGATATAAAAAATATTTTAAATGCATGCCTGCAAGTACATTTATTATTTGAGGTCCATCTCACTACAAATAACAAATCTTCTATAAATAACAGTTATTTACATCTGTAAAAAGAAGTGACACATCTAGGTCCATTAAGTGCAGCAACAGGCTTGCCACCTGTTCTGTTTAAGTCCATATCACTTGCAAAAAGTGGACACTGTTACTGGGGTCTCTGGCCACTCCGCAAGGTATAATAATTTTCTATCCTAAATTTTAATTCTAAAGTCTAACCTCCCTATGATCCCTGGAAATTTTAACCAAATTCCATTTCGGAACCTAATCAAGCTCTTTAATTTGGTCAGTTTACTTTTTTTGTTAATTTGTTCCTCTTTAGTTTGTTGATGAGCAGACATTCGCCACTGCGCCACGTTAACTTTTTTTTTAGTTTGCAAAAGAACGAGTCCATACAGCATTTTTTTTTAAATCAAGGCCTATGGCCGCTAACTTCACGACGGTTTCTGGACAAGCTTCGGCACTGCTTGGACAGACAGTAAATAACCATTATTCATGCTTCAGTATTTTGTTAGCATATCCCAAACAGATATTTGTATGTACCTATAGATTATTCACAGAACTTCACGGCCTTTATACCTTGCAGTGTAGCTAGATAACTTTTTGATGTGTACCATCTTTTCTCTCGTTTACCTGCAATCTGTGGGAGTGTTTTCGTGAAAAGGGACGGAAGTGTGTAACAGGAAGCCGGAGAAGCGCGCGCTATTTTATTTGACAAATGAGCGCGCGCGGTGGCAGAGTTGGTACCAACCACAGAACTTCTATACTTCTATACTATTCTATACCTTTAGTATAAAAGATCTGTGGTACCAACCCATTTTCGGAGAGGTTGGTACTGTTAGCCAACAGTGGAAACGAGAAAGAGAAAGGGAAATAAAAAAGGAGAACGCATCAGCTGTGCACTTAACCTACAGTGTTGTGTATAAAGTGTTAATGTTTTCAGGATATAATGTTAATGTTGCTTATTACCAAGGTGAGATGTCAGATGTTGCACATCATTTGCGACTACTGTAAGGCTCGCTCGTTTTTTATTTTAAGTATGTATTTGATCCTCTATCCACTATTTACAGATGGTTGAGAAAAAAATGTGTGCAATACCAATTGGACGAAAATGCCGATAAACTGTACCAGTGGTTTGATGTGCCGAACTTTTAAAATGAATCAGCATTTATGACAAATAAAAATATTTTTCCATGATTACTATTTTTCATTTTTATTTTGCAAACTAAATGACAAACAAAAATTTTATCTAATTTTAAATTTTCTGGAAGATTCACACAAAAATTGTTTAAAAAAAACGCGCCTGAATCAGCACTAAAAGGCACTAAAGAAGAATCATAAAATTGTTAAATAATAGAAAGATACCTAACGAGAAAGTAATGTTGTTTTAATAATGCGGAAGTTGTTTAGGATTTTGGATGTTTACTCAATCACACCCTAAGTGCGTAACGGATATCCTCAATTATAGTACCACAGGGTACCTATAAGTACATTAACTATGGAGAAAATGCATATCATATTGTTGTAAATAGGTACTACAGGCTGTGTGAAGTTGGCACCCCCAAATGCGGTATTTCAGTTTTTTTCATCAGGTTCGTTTGTCCACCGTTAGTCCACATTGTCCAAAAAAAATTTTTTTTTGTCTACCTCTCAAAAAAAAGATATTCAAATAAACATTTTTTATGAAAAAAAACTATAGAAACTGCATTTCCGGATACTTTCAAACTATACTAAAGGTTTTTAAAAACAAGTTTTTAAGGTGGGCAAATGATCCAACCCCTCAGAGAAGAGAATCCACCCCTAGGAAGCTAGAGATCCTCCGTCAAAGTGAAAATACTTAGTTATATACTGAATTAACTCACGCATAACTATGTCTCTAAGGGTGGACAAACGACAATATGTGGTGGACAAATGAGTTTCTGAAGTGGACAAACCGACCTAAACCTCAAAGAAGCAATTTCACCCCTAAGAAGCTAGAGATCCCCCGACAAAGTTAAAATCGTTAGATATATAATTAACTCACGTATAGCTATATCTCTAAGGGTGGACAAACCACAATATATAGTGGACAAATGAGCTTCCGAGGTGGACATACAGACCTACCCCTCAGAGAAGCTAATTCACCCCTAGGAAGCTAGAGATCCCCTGTCAAAGTGAAAATCCTTAGATATATACTTAATTAACTCACGCATAACTATATCTGTAAGGGTGGACAAACGACAGTATGTGGTAGACAAATAAGTTTCCGAGGTGGACAAACGGACCTACCCCTCAGATAAGCAAATCCACCCCTAGGAAGTTGGAGATCCCACGACAAAGTTAAAATCCTTAGATATATACTTATCTCACGCATAACTATATCTCTAAGGATGGACAAATGAAAATATGTGGTGTACAAACGAGTTTCTGAAGTGGACAAACAAACCTACACCTCAGAAAAGCAAATCCACCCCTAGGAAGCTACATATCCTCCGTCAAAGTTAAATTCAGGATATTTTCTTTAAAATTTACAATAAAATTTACAATAACTTTTCCAAATGACAAAATGTCCTCAAATGTTAGGTTTTCACAGCAAAATCATTTAAAAAAAGCAGCTTTTAGGAATTAAAATTTTCAGACCTCTATACCTTTTGAACCGTAGTATGTAATTGAATTATGAGACTTGTGCTGAGTTGTGCTAGTCGTGTACAACAAGTTAACAGTGAGAAGTGTATCGAAAAATGCAGGGGTTGCAACAATTTTGGCAAAGTGGTGGGGGTAAATAAAAAAAAACATATTTTCAAATTTTTCAAACTTGTGCCGGATTGTACAATAAATTTTCCAAATAACAAAATGTCCTCAAATGTCAGGTATTCGCAGCAAAGTCATTTAAAAAAGATTTTAGGAATTTCAATTTTCAGACCTCTATAACTTTTAAATTTTTTTTTCATATAACAATTTTATTTTATTAATATTAAAACCTTAAATCAAATCTAAAGATTAAAAATAACTAAATAAACCAGGTCCGCGTGGAATAGTGGCAAGAATACTGGCTGCATTTCCCCGCTGAATCGCGATGCTGATTCGTTGAGCGAGGAAGGAGCCAGCCCTCTTGTCACCAGAAGAGATGATCAGTCGAGGGGATACATCTTTAATAAATTTTTTTGGCATTTGAACCCCACGGACCTAGAGTTTCTACACCCAACGGCACAAATTTGTAGTTTTTATTAATTGAACTATATTTGCGCCGTTTGTTAGACTCTGCGATTTCCGCCGCAGCTCCCGCTTTGATTGCTGTTTCCCTGAGATGAGACGGGGCTAATGTGTCCACGCACGTAGCATCCCATACAAGGGCCCGACCTCGCTCCCAGGGAATCAGAGTCATTCCATCGGGTCTCTTGTCGTCTTCCCGGATTATTCCCGTTGGCTCTAGGAGAGCAGGGACGTCTATTGACGCAAGAGCCCTTTTGATGGTATCATTGAGGGAGCTGTGGCGAGAAAGCCTGCCTGCACTTTTTATGCAGGAAAGTCCGTGAGTTCCAAATTGATCTACATCTTTTCCACACGGACATTTATGTTCGCAACATACTGGTGCTCCTAACCTTAGGCCTACACTAATTCTAAAAATTTCGTTATCCAAAAATGTATCGACGTTTCGAGATGGAAGAGCGTGTAACCAGTGGCCAGATTCCTTTTCTGATGAAGACAGAAGCCGAGCGCGGTCGTGATCACTGATTAAATTTGTGTCAAACGTTTGTGTGTTAGTTGTAATAATGGAGTGTCCCAAAGTTTTTGTTTATTTATTTCCTTTGGGACACCTTGGTTAGGACAACTTAATTCCCAGGCTTCTATAGCCTCAGAAACATAGCTCATTTCACTAAGTTTGGAAATTTTTAGAGAAAGTTCTTTAACACTGTGTATTGAGGATAAGAAGGCTGGTAGAACAACACTAGATTTTTTTGTTTTGTGGTATTTTTTAAAAAACTTTTAAATTGTGTTACTCGTGTACAACAAGTTAACAGTGAGAAGTGTATCGAAAAATGCAGGGGTTGCAACAATTTTGGCAAAAAGTGGTGGGGGTAAATAGAAAAATTCACATTTTCGAATTTTTCAAACTTTTGTGCTAGGCGTTTTGTAAATGTCTTAAATGCCAGGTTTTCGCAGCAAAGCAGTTTTAACAAAGCAGATTTTAGGAATAACAATTTTCAGACCTCTAACTATCGAACCGTTGCAGGTTATCGAATTATGAGATTTACTAATTATTTGTGCTGAGTTGTGCTAATTTTGTACAACAAGTGAACATTCAGGGATATGACCTATACTTTTTTAACTGTTGTGAAACTTGCTGATTTGAAACAAACGTACATTTGCAGCGTATGGATCGTATTGAATGATCTAAAAAAATCGAAAGTTTTAAACAAAAATTATTGTTTACGTTGAATCTGTTTACTATTCTAGATAAATGCGTTCTTCTTTTTTATCACTCATTTTCCCATCGACCACTTCACCAATGGCGGTAAAATGCATAGAGGCCTCATCGCGAATCAAACATCGAGAGAAGTGGTGCTCCATACTCTCTGCCTGCCTACCCCTTTGGGAAACAGGCGTGAAGGTATGTATGTATGTATATTTGTGTGGCAGTGGATTGTGAAAATGTTTTAATTTTTTTGTTAACTACGGATCCATAGGAAAAACAACCTCATTATATTTATTTGTGTACAAATATTTTTGAATGCTATATAATCAAATAATAATTTGTGTGTTCAGTGTTCATCATGAAGTACATGGTTTACATTGCTATCACATTAAACTTGATTTTGTTTTATACATGTTTTGTGAAATCGGTAAGATTATTTAGTTATACTCTGTTCAATATAAGATGGAATGCGTGACAGGTAACAAATGTTAACATAACATATTTAACAGGATAAATAGAAAGTTTATATTGATTTATAATACCTATTACCCAATTAGTTAGATTGATTTTGTAATAATAGAAAACTATATTTGTGCCGTTTGGTGTAAAAACTCTAGGTCGGTGGGGTTCATATGCCAAAAATGTTATTAAAGAAATATCCCCACGACTGCTGATCATCTCCTCTTGTGATAAGAGGGCTGGCTCCTTCCTCGCTTAACCAATTGTATCCCTAATACAACGCGTACGAAGTCGCGGGCAATAAGTTAGTAATATTATGTAATATATGTTTTTTATTTATTTGTAGTTTATCAGTCATACTATCATATAATGAACAGAGTGTAGGGTCTGTTTCACAACGTGTAGATTAAATTGCACATAAAATAAATAATATATACCTTTTTTACTTGGGGAGCATCCACAGTGGAGCATCCATTAATTACGTGAGCTATTTTTCGTGAGATTTCCGCTACAGTTGTTAAAAAACTACATAATTTTTTATAAAATCAGTATTCTCTATACCATTTTTTTTTTCATTTAAAAAACTCTTAAAATAAATGTTTTACCATGAGATTGAGCGGGCATAATGGGACATTTCAAGAGAAGAAAAAAAAATATTTATTACCCATAGGTATAGCAATGTATATTACTTTAAAGTTGACGTGACATTTTCAATTATATCCCCGTCAGTTTGAGTGAGATTTGATGAGATTTTACTAGACCCCTCCCCCCATTATATGCTCACGTAATTAATGGATTGTTCTAATTAAAAGTAGGAAAGTTTTGTGATTGTGAAACGAGCTCATGAGGTTTATTTGACAGTTTAATTTCAGTACCCAATTGAAAGTTTGTCTACTGAATGTGAATATGATGATTATGTTAAAATACAAACATAATCATTATAATAATGATTGGAAACACTAATTTTGACGCCCTAGATCACCTTTCCCGTTTAAAACATCACAATTAACTATTTTCCTAGAGCTCGTCTCGCGACACAAAACGATACCAACGAAATCTAAGGTAACTTATTACTCAGTATAACTGGACAAAGGGGAAAAAATTGGCGAACAGGGGAGCCCGTCTATGGCCCCTCCATAGGCTTAGTACTCTATGACCTCAACAGTATACTTCGATACTTTTCCGAAGTCCCATTTATGGGACTAGGAGATCCTTTCCAGTTTTCTATGGTAGTGACATTTAAAAAAACTGAAATCCCTATTCCAAATGTTACACCTTTATTTTTTCAGGACGGTAGTCAGGAAAAAGCTCATATTGTATACGCAAACCCAAAATATATAATTGATGCGAGAGCTTTCACAGCAAGACAAGGCCGCAGTTCAACTTACGTCACCAATGTCACAGGAACCATATTGCAAACTTGGGGCAACAATGTTACTGTTAGTATATAAACATTCACGCTTGTCGCCACACTTCATTTTTAGGGTTCCGTAAATCCGTACCTAAAGGGTAAAAACGGAAACCCTATTACTCAGACTCCGCAGTCCGTCCGTCTGTCTGTCTCTCTGTCCGTCTGTCACCAGGCTGTATCTCATGAACCGTGATAGTTAGACAGTTGACATTTTCACAGATAATGTAGGTATTTCTGTTGCCGCCATAACAACAAATACTAAAAAACAGAATAAAATTAATATTTAAGGGGGCTCCCATACAACAAACGTAATTTTTTGCTCGTTTTTGCTCGATATTGATAACGGCAACAGGTAGACGCTTGAAATATTCACTGAATATTGAGTTATATTATTCACTTCTTTTTTTTTATTGGTAATGGTACGGAACACTTCGTGCGCGAGTCCGACTCGCACTTGGCCGGTTTTTTTTATCAAGGGCTTCTTGGACACTAAAAATACTAAGTACCTAAATACTTACTAAAATGACCGATTTACATCTAATTTTAGATTCTCGCATAAATTTTAAATAATTCGGCTCCCGCATAGAAAACAAAAAATATCTCTGGCTTACTGGAACCGAAACAAGTTTTCTTAATTTAGTCGAGGTTTCCTAACGAATGGCCAGATGGTATTTGTGAGGCTATATCTAACGAGTTGCCAGTTATGTTGAGATATATTTAGATGGAAAAGCCTCTAAATGAAAGCTCTAACGAAGCCTTTGGGTACCCTGGAAAACTAATTTACCTATTTTATTATTTGAAAACCTGCGACCACTATTCGTAGTTGAAAACTCATTAATTAAATTATTAACAAAAGTAGTGATTTTTTTTTTTCTTCTTGAAATAATATTTGTATTTTTTTTTCAGATGGTCCTAAAATATAGTCTAAAAACATCCGCAGATAGTTTTTTCCTGCCTGTACCTCTTTGTGATGCAATCAACATTGCCTGGATGAAATATGTGTTGAAGTACGCCACAGATAACATACAATGCCCTTATAAGCCGGTATTAACTTTATTTTTATACTAGTTGACCCATGTAAATACAATTAAATGGCATTAAATAAAATAATTACAATACATACCTACGGTGAAGGTAATCTGTAAAATGGTAGCCATTAAAAATATCTTTAAAAATATGAAAGTGAAATTATTGTTGAGAAAAATGTGTGTTTTTTCGACAGAGTTATATAATATGGTGTGACTTGAAAAAAGTAAATAAACACCCAAAGAAATCCCTCGATCATGTTTAGCCAGAGACACCGTAACAGTGTCCACTATTTGCAAGAAAAAGTGGCAAACCTGTTGCTGCACTTATCTGGACTATATAATATACTAGCATTCCGCCCCCGGCTTCGCCCGTGGATATTTACGAACAAAATAATATATAGCCTATACCTACCCCTACCCCTACCCTACCCCCACCGTACCCCCACCCCTACCCCTACACCTACCCCTACTTCTACTCCTACCTCCTACCCCTACCTTCTACCCTCTACCACTACCGCTACCTCTATATCATCAATAGTTTTCGCAGCGCACGCGATGTAAGGAATTTCTTAGGTCATTTTTTACACCTTGGTTTTCATTATTGGAGTTTTAGTAAGGATCCCAAATTTTTTTTAAAATAGAATATAGCCTATGTAACTCAGGGTGAATGTAGCTTTCTAATGGTGAAAGAATTTTTGAAATCGGCACAGTAGTTTTTGAGTTTATTCACGGTCCTTGGCAGTCGGCCATCTTACTTCTGTCAAAAATATGGCAAATCTCAATTACTCCTAGAAAATATTTATACAACATTTTTAACTCAAATTGCTGATACGTAGTTATTATTTTAAATGGGATTAAGACATATTTTTATTAATTAGGATTCTAAATAATAGCCGTAGCAAACATTGCAAGCAAGCAGCTATTGAGAACTCTTAGGTAATAATAAAAATATGTATGTATGTATGGTTTGATCCAATTTAAAATAATAAATATTATCAACATTTTGAATCTAAAATGTCATATATATAAACTCATTTTTCTAGGATTAATTGATATTTGGATTTGCCATATTTTTGACAGGGGCGACAGCCAAGGACCCGCACGATTGAGAATTGTATTAGGCTACGACACAATCTGTGGGCTACGACTATAAGTTAAATATAAAAATAAAAAAATATATATATAGTAAAAAAAAAAGTAGTGCGCATCAAATTGATTCACGCCTCGGGAGACCTCAAGGCTGGTGCTTACCTCTCACAAAGAGTAAGTCTAATTCAGCGAGGTAATGCAGCCAGCGTATTGGGCAGCGTATCTAAGATCAATTTTTATTATAGCGTTTTATATATATGAATTGTTAGACTTATACTCTTTGTGAGAGGTAAGCACCAGCCTTGAGGTCTCTCGAGGCGTGAACTAATTTGATGTCCACTACTTTTTTTTTACTATAATTATGTGAAATAATTAAGTTTTTATGTGAAATAAATGCATAATATTTTTTGTAAAAAATAGTAATATATTTTATTAGTAGTACCTATATAATATTAGAATAATTGTTGTTTCAGGGTTACTACGCATTCTACAATGTAGAGATACCGCCAAAAAACTTTCCGTTTCCATTAAAAAAAGGCGCGTACAGTTTAGGCCTAAATTTTCAGACAACAGCCACTAAAGAAAAAATTCTTGATATATCGGTTGTTGTTAACATTAAATAGACTATGGAATGGAACTTAGGTACTATAAGAAGTAATGTTTTGCACTATACAATTATAAATAAATTGGGAAAATAAAATAATAACTTTAAATGACATCAAGAAAACAGTGAATTTACGTGGAATATAAATATTATACTTAAATAAATTTGCTAACGGGAACTTTTTATTTTACTTATCATTATTTCCTACATTATTCTAACAAATTAAGCAGCATATTTCATGACAGCATTCGGCAGACGTTTCCACAGACTTCACTGTAATCGCTATAAGTATATTATTTATTATTATTATGCTATGACCAATGATCTGTTTTATAGGAGATACTTGCTCATGAATATATTTAACCGTGAAAACTGGAACAAAATCCGTTTAATAGTTACAGACAGATAGATATTCCGTTAGCATATGTTGATAGCACATTGTATGGCTAAAGGTGTCTCCACATTCGTCCAATCGCCGGCGCGCCGCCGTACGGTCCACCGAAATCGACCACAGATTCGTCCAATTCTTGTACGCGCGGTCCGCCATCCGTTTTCAAATCGTTGTATTTGTGGTTGATTTCTATGGCCGGAACAATCTGTCACGCACACATGTTTGACACTTTGTTTAATCGAATCTTGTGAGTGAAAGAATTGCATGTGATCTAGATCGTATGATTTACATCGCTAATGTGTGGCCTGTGTTCAATCTCGATCATAAGGCTGGCCGGACCGAAAATTTTCGGTGAGTAACCGGACCAGTGCGTGGGCTACTTATGCCACCGGCGTACACGATAAGATCATTAGAAAAGTGCTATACATAAGATACTAGTACTCTGTTTCTAATGGTGCGACATCACTTGGCGTATTCGTGTTCGAATGTTTGTACTAATTTTAAATTTTTGACAGATTTGTATGGACGTTATCTGTCAAAAACGCGATCACAAACATTTACGTCTACATTTGGGTGACCCGAAGTTTTCCTGCGTTCAAATAATAGATTTGAATAGGTAGGTATATATTATTTATCTGCAAAAATAGTTTTTTGCATTATAGAAATAAATAAATAAACAATAAATAAAGAAGCGGCGTTTGTATCATTTATTTTTTAACATATACATTGGTACATTTTTCAAGTTATTTTCATAGTGATAACTATCATCCATTATTTTATAATAATATACATTTTAATTACTAAATATTTATGCATGATTATTTATACATAAATTCAGTATATATAATACAGAATACATAAGATATGAGTATAGATATATAACAATATATATTATATCATATAGACAAGTGAACATTTTGAATTGTGTCAGAATTAATACTAGGGTATTAATGATAGAACACTTTTATATATAAGGTTATAAAGATATGTAGCAGTGCTTAGCTAAATATAATGCATTCGCAATTCTAAAAGGTGTGTACACACTTGACAAAGTTAATATGATCATGATCAATAGCAATTAAGAAATATATCAACATTGAGCTATGTGTACGCATCTTTATAACATATTTCATATTAATACGTTTATAATATAATAACATGCCATGTCTATAACAAATACCGATTATATCTATTATTTACTAATATTCAACTTTTCTTATGAACGAAAGTTGTTTGAAATTGTACAAGGACTTTAATCTTGAACCCAGATTTCATCAAACCAACAAAATTCATGAAAATGTAATTACCTGAAATGGGTTCTATATTAAATCCCTTGTAATAGTGATTCGACTAAACTAAAATCACTGTTCAGTAGAAAAAATGTCTAAAGTTATTGAGAAAGGAATTCTAAACATATTATCTAAGAAAATGGATTCAGTCGTATCAATAATATTTTAAGATCTGAAATAAGTAATTTAGTGTACCTTAGGTTGATGGAATATATAATATTGTATATAAAGATTTTATATCGAGCCTTAACAAAATGCCCTAAAGAAATGAGCAAAGTTGAGATACGTCTACACTTTCAAGCCTTAAAACATATGTTTATATACAACAACAATTTTAGAACAATTATAGTTAATTTCAACGTTATTCCTCTCATACGATTTTCACCGATTTAGGCATTTTCTTGCCCCGTATATACTTTTCAGATAGGTACAATGAAATAATTTAGTATATTGAGAAATACAAAAACATCAAAAATGTATGAAGTTATTAAGCAGTCTTATATCGACTCGTAAAAGTCTAAACTGTAACATCTTAAGTTATACTTACTTTAGAAAACGTACTTTATTAAGTTAAAAAAAATCTTGTGGACCAGAAATTTAATTAACAGTGAGAAATATTGAAATGGACTAAGTCACTGAAACTAATTTGTAAGAATATTCAAAAAAATCTTAAATCTTTTTGATGCTTAGAACCCAATCTTGGGCTTTTTGAGAAAAATACGGTATTTACTTTGCGTATGATAGCATATTATAGAATGAAGCACGTCAGCCTTTCAGTTTTGGACTAAATTTCAATAAAATTTTGAGAGGTAATAACATAAAATAATTATGTACCTACTTATCCAAATAATAATATGTTATAGTAGATGTAATCATTTACAGTCAAGGTCAATAATGGATCCAGCAAAATCCATCGTCATATTGAAATTTCATATTACAAGTTTTATTTGTTTTTCACTGAATTAAAGATTATAAAAGATGTTTTTTACGTTTTGTACGTTGAAAATTAATTTACTTTTCTTTCTTCACGGGTTGCCTTACAGCTCCCGAAACGGTGTTACGAATTACGATTCCAGATTTACGAAGACCAAGTCTCCCTTGTTTAGCCGATGGTATTTGTGAGGCTATACCTAACGAGTGGCTAGTTCTGTTGAGGTATATTTAGATGGAAAAGCCTCTAAGTGTGGTTTGTCGGATTATGTACATAATTTTTTAATTAAAAAACCCATTGGTACATGGCCGGAATTCGGTTAATACCAGACGTCTTAACCACTCGTAAATTAAGTTATTTTTGTTTATTTGCAAGTTGCAAGCAAGCACGGGTTGATGATTATGACCATGACATTTAGTAATAAAATATACTTGAACCTACATAATGTACGGTGAAGATATTATATGAAACCACGTCTACTATCACAGAATATTATTAGATAAAAGAGATAGAATTACAATATTATGTTAGTTTATGTTGCTTAATTAATTTTATGTTTATCAAGTTTATGCTATAAGTAGGTCAGATATTTATGTAGAGTTGAAAGAAAGTTAAGGCGCGAATACATTTACTATTTTTATTATGTGTACCTATATATTTATAACAATTATTTATTATGTTAATTTGAAAATAGAATAAAGAGTGATTTTTAACCCTACCTTTTCTAAAAATTCCGGAATTTGAAAAATCTTGCCAAATAGTACCTATCTAACAAACTCAATAAAGACAAATATAAAATAATTCTAGCAGCTTTATTATTATTTATTATAGAAGAATGTTGTAACATGTAAAGCATTTTAATCTACATTTTTTCTCTAGAAAATTCACATTTATGTCAATAGAGTTAAAAATTACTCTTATTTTTTTAATAAGTAACTAGGTAGGTAAATCATTCAATTCAAACATTATTATAATATTTTTGTTGTTTGGGATTTATATACAAAATTTCTAACTACATCCTATACTTACAGTAATCTGTCTGATGGGAATTAAATATAATAAAAAAATATGTAAAAGCCAAAATAATAGGACGGTCACATAAAATGTAAAGTTTTTATTGTCAGACAATGGAATAAAATGTATTCCAGACATATACCTAATTTGCAAGCATAATTTATGTACCTACTTTAAAATACTGGTGCTGAAACCTCAGAACTGAAGATTTTTTATATAATATAAGGAGCAATAAAATAACAAGAATACGAATATAATAAGTAAGTTTTCACTAACATCTATTTTAGTGTTACTATACTAAGGTACGTATAAATATGCACGATATTATTTAAGTAAGTAGGTATATAGATATTGTTAATCAACAAGGTTATATTATTAAGTATAATATAAGTAATATATAATTTACATTTCTAGTTTAGTGTAAATAATTCCAACATTCTAACAAGAGAGCACTAACAAATTTTGAATATCCACTAAACTGTGCGTTTATTCAACTTTACTTTATACAAAATCTTAATATTAAATTAGTCAAAGGACCGATATTATTTAAACAATTTTCAAATTTATGAGTCCATAAACAATTTTACATAGATAATAATTAACCGAGATTGTGTCAGGACAGACCGAAAGTGAAAAATAATACCGCAGCATGCGCGACCCGGTACTGGTTTAAGAGGGACAATATCTACAACACTTGTACGTATATATGTAGTAAACAGTCTATAAGGGGCCCGAGACCCGCTTCGCCGACATTATTTGCCTCCGAGACCAAACTTCATGAAGATCAGCTCCTTACCCTTGCTGAGGATATCTCCACCGGGAGCTGTCATCTCGGAGAACTTTTGCATGAGGTTGGGTTGGGTAGTTGAGGGTTGAGGGACTGTCGGTTGTGATAGTTGAGCATTGGGCGGTGGAACTACGGCAGGGCCTGCGCGTCTAGCAGGGGACGACACCATTGTTCCCGCGGTTGGTATGTTGCTAGTACAAGGAGATTGTACGGCGCTGGTGGGTGTAGCAACATTACCAGCCATCGTGCGGGCGATCGTGCTCGATACCGGCACGGTCACTGCCGCCACGCCTCTCGCCCTCGCCTACACATAAACCAATTTTAATCAATAAATTCTTCAATCAGATTATCTGACGCACACGTTCTAACAACTTTATCAGGAATTTGAAGTTTCAGAAATATAATGACTGTTATAAATTATTAATAAGTACTTCAACAGGAGATCAGTAAACAATTTCAATAGAACAAACTCATTATATTTCTGCTCCATTTCTATATTATTATGTAGTGATTGTTATTTTATTTATTGTACATTTTGATTATCTACAGATTACATTTAAATTAATAATGAATTTACTTGGTACGTATTTAATTGGATCATAACGTGTGCGCCATCATCATTAACATTACATTATTAACTAAGCAACATTCATGCTGTAATAAAAAATAGTGTACTGACGCCAATAAACAAATTAAATCGTGCATAACCAACACTAAATAATATGACATGAAAACATAACGTAATAATGATATACATGAAGCCATATCTTTAATTGTGTCTCAATCAGCGGCATGCGTTTACTCAATAGGCATTGTGGAAAGAATTTTAAACTTTAGCAAAATAAAGCGAATCTCATTATTTTTTTTATATTATTTAGCAGTATATTGTCGTACAGATTATGGCTATCATCTACAGGCCTAAACGGTCGCACTATGGGATATGGTTATGTGAGTGAAGTATTATGACCAGTGTGTTCTGTTCAAAGTTTCTGTTTGATTGGTCTAGTGATGCATGATATCTATGATGTTTGTATAAAAAAAACTTTCTTCGTAGCTAATAATAGCACGAAAGTTGTCTATTTGACCATATGCGACCAGTATGTCTCCATAATAACGATGAGTCGTTAGAAAGTGAAAGAAAAGAAATATGAAAATAAAAAGTGAAATCAAGACTAAGAAGATATGAAGTGAAATTATTAGAAAAAAATAAACTAATATTGTTGCATAGTATTTGTAATATAGTATGTGAGATTTCAGGTTATTTACCTGGTTTGCCAAGATATCGGCACTGCTTGCGTTAGTACTTTCTAATTGAGAAGGGGGAAGAGGGCAGGCATCTAGCAAACAGACAATACACACAACATATATAGTGACCACAGACAACCAAATGCAAATTTTGGATCACACAATCACTATGTTGAGTGTATCTACCCAAAACCCCCTAACCAATTTTGCTGACCACAATTATTTTGTTCGCCATTCGCCATTCTGAGTTGACCCCTTTCTGATTTAAGACTAAAAACATACGATTTTTCCACTGAAATAATATTTCACTACTTTAATAGATTTCACATGAAAATTTAATACAAAAGAAAAATCTTATATTTTTAATCTATCATATTTTATTTTTTTTAGTCATCGCATTTACGTGGTTTGGTTCTAAAAAGGTCAAAGGGCTGTTAATTCAAAGACTTAATAAATAAATTTTGAAAAAGATCCCACTTTAGAACCAATCCTTTGATTTTTTTTCTTAATTACCTTATCTACTGTTACCAATATTTGCTATGATGATGACAAATGGCAGACAAAATCTAGTGTGATTCTGTATAAAATAAAATATTAGAATAAAATACGAAAAAAATAATAACAGAGAAATAGTTAAAGAGTAGATGTAAATAATAATTCTTTAGTAATTAACTGTCGTGTAAAACATGTCGAGTTGTACCAACGAATATTAGAAACTGAATTCTCCTAAACATATTTTAATTCTATATTTTTAACAGAAATTCTTTTTTTCTAGCAATTCTCTCAAAATTCCTCCATTAGTGTGATAATAGTTATAATTTTTCGAAATAAACTGAATTTCATATTGGTATTTGGGTAGATGGAGAAAATTCAAAAGAATTTAAATATTTTGAATGTGATCGTGTAATCCAAAATGTGTTTATTTAGCGAAGTGTACACCAAGAGTCTGTGTGCTCCGTAGATTGCAACCGGACTTTTTGTCAAATTCTTTAAATTTATATGATTACTTATTTCTTCCATTATTTGTTAAATTAATGACAAATAACCCTTTTATCTAGGAACAAGTCCCGTCGCAATCAGAAGACTGTGTACAGGAAAGATGATAGAGGGTATCAGAGCGAGATAGCGTTATTCAGTAGTATCACATAGCAAGTCCAAGGTGCAAACATGAAACACTCAAAGCTCTTAGTAATCATAGATTTATTTTCTAGGTAAATTTCAATTAACTTATCAACTTACCCAATAATTTAATTTTATATTTAAATGTTCTTTAATTAATTCTGATGAAATTTCCACAAGAATTAAACTTTTGTACAACATTTAAAATGAGCAATACTACAATGGCGTAACTAGCATTTGTGGTTAGAGTATAACCATAACCAGCCAAAATAAAAAATAGAAATGTTTAGTTAATATCTTAAGGTGGTGACAATTCCTAATTACGCCAAAGTCAGTACCTATTTAAAGTTTATAAAGAAGAGAGAATAACATCGAAATTCGCGTCTCTACACACAAAGACATTGAAAAGAGGCACACACCTGCCTTCCTGTGTGGTGTTCTAGGTGCCGGCGCTACATTGTCTCTCGGGGGTGGTGGAGGTCCTCTCGCTCCTGGACCTTGACCACGACCGCGACCTGCTGTTCCCACCCTCTGTGCTCCTGCTTGCCCTAACATATTCAATTAAAGTTCTTATGAAAAAAAGTTAAGACCTATTCAAGAAGTTAAAGTTACTGACAAATACACCATGTCAGCTAAACCTACTATGAAACATGACAAGGAAATTCTACTAAAGAATAAACTAATAGAGACCGAAAATCTACAATTAAGGATTAATATTACCTTGTACGCTTTGACCAGGGTTTGCAAATTGATCAGTAGCGTCCGTCAAGAAGTTGCTTGGCACCAGACCCCTCACGCCGTCTATTTCCGCCATATAGAAACCGTCGTCATCCATTTCACCGTACACATGGATGATCTGGCCCGTTTGAAAACTCAGTTCAGCCTGCAAATTGATTTTTTCTTCATTCAATAAATGTATAACAGTATGCAGCACAAGGTTCATAAAAAAATGTTTTCATTATTTATATATTTTCAACTTTACTTGAAGAAATACATACCATCTACGTATATTCCATATAAGCATAATACTGTGTCTCAAACATTAACAACTATTTGTTTACTTACATCTGCATCGACGTTCGGACTCAATTCTTGAGGATCGTAGTCGTAAAGCGCGACCATTCGTCTAACAGGTTGAGATGCATAGTTATCGTTCCAACGGTCTCTTGGCTTTGACGCCGTGGCTGTTCCCACTGCTTCTTGTTCGGAAACCTCAACTACCATGTTATGTGGCACATAGCCACGTCTTCCACGACATTCACCCCAATAGAAGCCATCGGCATCTTTCTCACCCCATACCTTAAATTTTTCATGAATTATAAGTCATACAATGCCTTATTGTTAGGTAATGTGCCGTGTTATCTGAGACTTCCTAATTAGAACAAAGTCATATGCTATTAATTAAATTTTGTTAATAATAATGCTCGTGGTATAATAAAGACTTCAGGTTTTAGTAATTCTACACACAAAGTAGGGTTCGAATTGACATTGGGGTAGTTTATGTTCTTCCTGTAGTGCAAATTCTTATAGGTTTAGGACAAAACAATACACATTTAGGAAAAAGAAAAATTACCTTTATGGTATCTCCTTCACTGAATGGCAATTCCTCATCACAACTCTCAGGGTTTGGGCTCATGGTTGGTGGATCGTAATCAAACAATGCAACGAAAAAGCGACCTCTCTTCTGTGTTTGCTGTGCACCTTGTTGAGGTGGGCCAGCACCATGCATCCGTTGTACAGGTGCTGGGCCACGAGTACCCATAGGTGCCCCTGGTCTAGCTCCAAATTGATGTGTATTTTGTTGATTCTGCAAAATTTGAGCAAACATTTTAAGATGTGCAGAATATTGCCGACTATGTTATTGCTAAATTAAGTCAAAATACATCAATCCGAATACCCTCATCATTTTTGAAGTATTATGTAGTTACTGTTAGAGAACATGATACCTGGTGGGGATTTGGTGGTCGGCCCCGTTCGTGATGGTTCCTTGGTGGTGGATTTTGATATTGTTGTTGTTGTTGTCCCATTTGCTGTCCTGGATATTGCTGCGGTTGTCCTGGATATTGCTGCTGGTTATTTGCGAACTGGCCTTGTTGTTGATAAGGCTGTTGCTGCGTGCCATGGTAAGCTTGTGTACTCTGGAACTGCTGACCCGATTGCGGCAGCTGCGCTTGCGCAGGTTGGGACGGTTGCTGCTGACGTCCGTACGAACCAACACATTAATAAGGTTAGATTTTCCATTGTGAAGCAAACAGCAATTCTTAAGCCCACAGCCAGTATATAATTGTTTTTCATACAAGGCATTTGCATTTTGAAGCAAAGAAATAGTTTACCTTATCTTCAGCAAGACGGGTTCAGAAAATAGAAAATACATTCTCGTGGACTAGACAATCCCATGCACAAAGAAAGCTAGCGTGCAGTATAACCTCCCTTGGAATTTACTTTATCCTTAATCACACATTTTTCAATAATTGACAATTATGGTATTTTTAAAATCAGGAAAATTCTATAATGAGAGTATAGGGACAATAATTTTATTTATTGTTAATATCATTTCTGTACTCTTGCATCTAAGCCAAACAATGCATGCATGTATGCATGCATAACATACAAACAACGCGCTTCGCATGCTTGACAGTATGAATTTAGTGTTGAGTGCTTTGTGTTTCGAATTAGTTAATTGTGTATTTGTAGGAATATCACCTAAACCATTTCAT
Organism: Nemapogon koenigi; assembly: GCA_963924495.1. Lineage (NCBI taxonomy): Eukaryota > Metazoa > Arthropoda > Insecta > Lepidoptera > Tineidae > Nemapogon > Nemapogon koenigi. Next base: position 3,761,253 of record OZ004648.1, read on the forward strand.
CGACATCTAGGCGTGTCACAGGAATCAGTGCATTATTTTACCGTGTACTTTGGGCAGGTCGTGTATTGTTAATTTTCACACTTGCAAATTCGATTCACGGTGATCTGGTTAAAGTAATTCTTAATTAACGAACATTGATAACGACACAATAAAATGAGAGATGACAACACACAAAGATACACCGAAAAGAATAGAAATTGTTGTGTAGAGGAAACCGCAAGAAAGAGCAAAGTGAATGTGAAAACATGAAGGAACACTGATGGCACAAGAAAGTCTGCCAGACCTGCGACGGACGGCGGCGAACGTTGATCTCGCCCAATTCATCTTCGCTACCCAGCTCCGTGACTCCTTCTTTAGTGATTTCGATGGCCGGTATTCCAGATTGCTGATTTTCCATATTTAAAAATTAAAAAATCAACTCAAATAACGTTCAGAAACTAAATTATCAATTAGTCAAGTGCAGTGCATTTAAATACATTTGTATGTTATGTACAGTTATTGAAAGTTTAGCCAATTGAATTAGTGCTTCTGGGATTTTTAATCCATCTGAAATCGTTTCGATTTAGCAAAATAAGTTTCAAGCTTGCTTCTACAAATGGATATACTGCACAAGTCCAATGATACATAACGGGTGTTAATAAGTTATACACTGAAATAATAAACGAGCAATGAAGCTGATAAATACATAGATATAGACATAGAGGAAAGCAGAAATAGAAATACGAAATTCCGCTGCAAGCATACATAATTCGATACTTTTCATATCCAATCTTAGCCCTTACAATCCTAGTTTGATTTTATTGTCATCGACTACCTAACAAAATACCTAAATAATTTTAATTGCCAATAATTTTACTATAGACTTTGTTTGAAATGTTGTGTGTGGTTGAAGTTATAGGTACTGTTGAAACATTATGTAAAGAAGTAGTGCTAGCACTATCACAAGTGGTTTTCCTGAACTAAAAACTAAACAACGTTTCATAAAACATTCATTCTATAAACCGCTCTCAATAGTTATAAATGATTTCAGCGGCTTATATCTAAAATATAACCTAAAGTCAAGCCATACTCATTGATAGACATTGCCTATTATTAAAAATTGAGATATCATTTAATATTTATTTATAATTTCTAGTGGTTAAATATATATTTTCTACATCCTTGTCTACTTTAAGCATAATTAAAGAAAATAAAATCAAATAGCTGTTTATCTACAATTTATAATCGTAATATGCTATATTATTTTGATAATAAGTAGTTGTATCTGAATAATAAAACATTAAGATTTAATAAACACTAAATTAAAGGCTCTGTCAAAGTAAAGTTTTTTAACGCACCAAATCAAACATTATACCATATTGTGTAACATTAATTAAAAATGTAAAAAATAAATTAAAAAACGTGTTTAAATTCCTTACCGAAGGGGTAATTTTGTCGAATATACTCTTTAGGAGACCTGTTCCGAATCCGCTCGTTTGCTATGAAAAGGTGTATAAGAATGAAGTGAGAGACCGACAATGTATTGATACTAAGTAAGATGGAAAGTTTGATATTAAACCATGAACCAGTCTGTGTCACAAAGTACACGCTCTTTATAGTCACAAGTAAGTATATTTGTGAGGTGTTTTGTGCGATTCTGTATCGGGTTTCGGCCAAATAGCACTAGAAACTACGAATCTAGTCGCAAGCAGAATGCATTTAATTTTGATAATGTCGAGCCGAGTGCAGAACTAAGAGCCAATGGCGAGTCGTACACTTCTGCCCGTATTATTGATCCACAGACTACTGGACATTTAGAAGTTGCCAGCGACAGACCAGAAGATAATATAAAGAGTGCAGTTTGCAACACCGATTACAGCTGGAGAAACTTTCAACTAAAAATTAATATCAAGAAATGTAAGTTATTATAATTTTGTAATTGAAAAAAATAGTTGAATGTTTCCCCACAAGAAAAGAGCAATATGACATTGAGTTTTATCATTAGCTAATTAATACACAGAGGTTAATATTTATTAGGAAACCAAAATACTAAGCTTTAATTTTAATAAGAGTTTAAAATATTTTACTGCGAACTTAAATGGAATACACACAAAATATACAACATTTATTTGCAAACAATCATTCACAATTATGATATTAATTAAATTTAGTAATTGTGGTAATTTACTGTTTTGTCTTTAAAGATAAATTTGGAATAATAGAAATATGAACAGCCAATATGTCTTAGTCAATGAATGAAAGTGACAAAAGTATATATGAAACTTGTCACTTTCATAATATTAACTAGGTGATTATTAATGTATCAATTCAATTACTAAATACACATGAAGAGAGAAATAACATAAAATGTATTGTCACCTGGGACGAATGCGGATCATGTCTGTTGTTTGAAGGGAAAATCTCCTTATCAGAAAGATTTTCGTCATGTTCTATGACTTGCTGTTGGTGCTGGTAGGGTTGAGGTCTGACGACACCACGAAACCCTTGTGTTGGACCTTGGTTCTGAATGGGAGCTTGACCACGGGGCATTCTGGCCACCACACCCCGCAAAACTTGAGGTGGTATTGCAGTGGGAATGCTATCACCTGATTGACTGTCGCGGGATTTCGTTCTAACCTGAAATTGATTAATTTGTGGATAATTCTACAAAACGATAATTAAGGTATTGCTTTAAATAAAGTTGTTGGAGCTGGTGAAATTTTAATCGCATATATAAAGTAGTAGGTAAGTAATGAAGTAAACAAAATATAAAATGTGGAAAGTTCTTACCAAAGCGGTTAATCTTTAGGACTCGAAGAACCAATACTTACGGTGACACATTTAGGATTGAGCCCTATCAATTTTCCAATGTCAATGAGAGCGTGGTCGCCAGTAGGAGAGTCTACATCGGTCACTTTCTTCCCGTCAGCATAGACCGAGTACCCAGTTACTGGTCCCGAAGCTGGCGGACGAGTTACTGGCTGCCACGTTACCAGCAAGGTGCCATCTTGAGGTCCCGCCTCCACCTGTCACATCGCACCAATCACCACCGATAATCCAGCAATCTCAAATAACATAAACTACAGCCAATTATTTCTATAGTGGTAGTTCTCATAATTTCTACCAAAAATATGAGTCGAAGGAGTTTTTGTCTAATTTCAGTCATGCGGCTGGATTTATGGTTGCGATTGTTACGACTTTCACGACACGGACTGGTGTGCTGTGTGCTGTAGAGATTGTGGCAAAATATTCTGTGATATAAAGTTATTTCAATTAATTTTCTTTCGCGGCGTTCAAAGCAATGACTCATATTATGTGCCTGTGTGATTGCTGTAGCGTATAATATCTTTTCTATACTAAAATTATATCAGTCGTAATAATGAACATACAAAGGGAGATTAAGGATATGGGTGTGTAATTAGTTGAGTATCAATGGGTATACTTGTATGGTACGGCGACCAAAAGAAGATATTGAAACAGTAGGATCATGCTTAAACATGCTTGACGAGTGGTACAATTCATTACAAACCATAATTTCGTTTGGTGGATCAGGAAGTCCTTTAGGCAGAGTTCTAAAATCGGTATAAGCCCCTGGTGCTTCTTCAACGGTCGTCATTCCTGTCGGCGGACCAGCTCTCAAATGTTTCGCTCGGACTGTCACACGGTATTGGGTACTTGGTGATAGACCAGTTATAATGTGTCTGTATATACCAGGCCTTACTGTTCTGACCTAAAATTTTTAAATATAATTAACAGTGGAAGAAATAACATATCATTATCCTTTTATAAGGGGTGCACTTTATTAGTGCGATTGAAGGAATTAACTTAGTACGTTATGGTATAGGCACTGCGACTAGTTTTGTGAGTTTCCTATAGATAATGTTAATTCCAAATATTTTAAGTTATTTATGTTAATAGTACGAATCAACCGGTGATGAGGCAGGCTTCACTGAGTTCACTATTTATTGTAATGTTAAAAATTGTCCTTGAAACAGCAGTTCTGCAAAATAATTTTATATTTTAATGTTTATACATACCTCAACATTATTGACACAGACGACGTGTTGATGATTGGAGTTCGCAGGTAACCAAGATATAACAGCTTGAGAACAAGTCACACCACTTGCACGGACGCATGTAGGTCCCATATTCGCAGTATCTCTGCCAATGACCATTGTGCAGGCAGCGTCTCGTGAAGTACGCCGAGATTGAGTCACGGATCGTACACTGATGCGATGAGGCTGCATCATACAATTGCTATTTACATTTCAATAAAACCTCTTTGTGCCCTGATCTTTTTACATCGGTATATATTTATGCTCAAAATTTATCTAGGTAGCTAGCTAGGTACATTTAAAAGTCTAAAATTTATCTTGTTTTCAACTGTGTTTCTACGCACAATGAAACTGAAATCAATTAGTAGATAAACGACTAGAAGAGTACTTATATTATATGTAATATAATGACTGACGCATGATTACTTACTCTGTTAGAATCAACTCCTTCAACCAAAGCTCTTGTGCGTTCAGTGGCTTTCACTGTAGTTTTCAACACTCCATCGACGTAGACATGGTAGCTCTCGATGTTAGCTTGTTGCACGCCCTCGGGTGAAGTCCATCCGATGAGCACAGATTTGTTTAACTGCCTTTCCAGTGTCAGCTGCCTCGGTGCTGGTACTAGTGATGAGAAAAACAGCTCTGCTGTTCAAGTTTGGGAGAAAAATGGAAAGGATAATGGAGCAGTGAGGAATCAAGCAGCAATAAAGCATAGCCAATATCAGGCGAAGGAAAAGTGATGTTTAGCCAAAAATTTGAATCAGCCAACAGGCAGGTGAGGTGCACGTGAAATATTATTTAACGTGCAAAAGGAAGGATTGTGGATGGTGTGGGAGAAGTTGAAGGTGCAGCTATAGATTTTCTATTTCTACTATTCAAATGCAAAATTGAAAAATATTACTTTCTAAATTTGCATAATATTTGCATATTGTTTACGTTAAGATAAACTTAGTAATATTAACATTCTACTAAATCACTTCACTTTAGCAATTTTATAGTGCACTAATAAATTTCATACTATACCTAGTTTACTTAACAAAATTTTAATAAACTACTGTTTGAAATTTCAGAAAAAGATAAAATAAAAATTATCTGAATTTACACAGTAAGTACTAAGTACCTACTACTTATAATTAAATTTTCTATGTAGTAGCACAAGCTTAATATTTTCCAAGACATTTCTACACATATCTGCTATATCTAAGTCAAAAGATACCTACATATGCATTTGTGACTAATTAGTTCATTAGTAAATTAATTATCATGTAATTTTTTTTCATATACATCCATTTAGACAAAATCGGTTTGTATTCTTGAAATTGTTTTTTTACATATCATGATATAACATCATTCCGTTTTAAGTTAGGATATATCTATTTTCTAAGCGTCTATTTCGTCTAAAATTTTAATAAAATATTCTAATAAAAAATTATGTGGGTACACTAGATGTTCTGTCAAGACTTAAAACCTACCGTTATCATCATCTTCGCCGCCTTCACCAATATCAGCCATTTCACTAAGGCGTGCCACTTCCCTGCTAAGAGAGATGTCACTGACTCCTCCCATGGTTGCTGTTTCGTCAGGGTCTCGAAGAGCACCAACCACAGCCTGTTTCAAATCGTTATTTGTCAGTTTAAGTATCACCATCGCTTTATTTACAACACAGATGTTCTGCCAATATATGCACCGTAATGATATGTAATTCTAATTAATATTTACTGAAGTTTTGTAATGAGAAATGTAGGTAAACTGCAAGCAACTAACTAAAGCAACAAACTTTCTGCCCTGAAATTTAAAACTTGACAAATATACTTGAACTAATCGACACTGTTGTTAGGAAATATATTGTGTTTTAGACACATACACCCATAGATGTAGTATGCTGGCGCTCTACTAGATTGGTATTGTCGCGATTAGAACGAGACCAAAAAATTAATAATCCATTGTGCGTGTAAAGTGTAAATAGGTGTAAATGTGAAATTCTGTGGATTTTTCATCTTAGATGAGTTACATTCTGGCACTGCACACGTAACCATAATTAATAACGTCTATTAAACACTAAATTATACTTTAAAACAGGATATTTTACAAAAATAAGCGAAATTACGAAAGACGCTAGGCTGTTACAGGCCGTTATAGCTATTAAAAAACGGTCTCGTCTATCTGTTTCGCTTTAATATACGCGTATCTATACGTTTTCACTTTTGCACTACCAATCTAGTAGAGCGCCAGCGCGACTATTATCTGCCTACACCATACCGAGTTAATTTTGATCTTAAATCGTTTTTAAGTTATGAAGGGGTCAAAAGTGGCTCCAAATGATTCGTGTAATATTACACACGGTGCTGCTCGCCAGTTCTGTTGGCTTGAACTAGGCTTGACACGCTACCGCGTTATCTAGATATAATGTAGCGAAATAAGTTTTTTTTATTTTGTTACCGAAATGGGTTAACTTATGACGAGCAAGTAACATTGAATCGATTAGCCTAAGTATCAAAGTAGAATTAGTTTTCTCATATTTATATCATTTCATTTAAGAGTTGCAAAGGTTTTATCTTGGGATGCTGTCTTGAGTTTGGTAGATCTGACTCGGCGATCTTGTCATCTACGGCAAAAGAAATCGCGAAATTGCAGACAATATTAAGAGAGCCTACGACAACACTGATCTGTTATTCTTCTATTCTAGTTCTATTCTACTCTAATTCTAGCACACCCGAGTGTTCTGTGAGAAAGTATATTTTGTTAAATTACTCGTCATAGCATCTGCCAGTAAATGTGAACTAGGACTAAGGGAATAGTAATGAAGTGACTAGTACGAAGCAATGGGTTAATTACTATTAAATAGGGAGCAGTAAAAAAAATTACTGTACCTACTAAATCTGTTTACCTGATGAAACTCTAGTAGATCGTCTCCAACAAGTCTTTGTACAAAATGAGCTGGCACCAGTCCACGACGTCCGTCCAGGAGTTCAGCATCTAACATTGAGACGTTAGGGTCAGGTGACCCCCACACCAACAAATAATCACCGGCATTTATCGATAGTTCACTTTCAGCACTTTCAATGCTGAAAAACAACAATATCTAATTTTATATGTGGAATTAGCAATTATTTTTTCAAGTTGTTTTAATACTTTCAATTTACAATAACTCCTTTATTTATCTTTTCTTTACACATTTTAACAATATTTTGAATATATATCCCTGAAATTATACTTCAGCACAAAATTTATTTCGATCATGTGGCCTAGGTGCAGGCAACTTCTAAATACACAAATAATTTCCTTAGCTTTAGTAGGTACTTTCTAATAGAGCAGTCATGGGCGAAGGCTATTTTATATCCTTAATTCCTTTCATATAGACATAAACCAAAGATATCGCTACAAACTTAGCACCTCTGTTTCGCCTCAATACCATACATACTTGGCAATCATGTTCATGCATGCTTGGCAATCTCAGGTGCATTTTTTATTCCCCTTTTTTTCTATCTAAATATTATTATCAGAACTTAGTACTTACTCGGGTGGATCGTATGAAAACCTAGCAATGTAAACGCAACAGCGTCCTTTTCCTGGAATATCCAACATATCTACTTGCCCTTCACCACCGTTCATAAAGTGAGAGTTGCGTCCTGTAAGAATACAAACATTATTTTCGTCTACTGGACCGTTTTTTAAAATTTTGTGTGTCATATTTATAACTCCCTAAAAATTCTTAAGATAATCTCGAAATTAAATCTTCCCTTTTCGAAATCTTTTTTTCATTGAGCGCCTTAGTTTTAGGGTTCCGTACATCTCCGATTAAAAGACGGAAACCCTTATAGGATCACTCTTGTGTCTGTCTGTCACAGCTTATTTTCTCTGAATCTACTGAACAAAGAAAGTTGAAACTTGGTCCATATATAGAGTTTGATGAACCAATCACGGACGTATATATACCATAGGTATATAATAGAATTTCGATTTTGAGGAAAAAATTAATACCAAAATACTTTTTTTTTTCACATGCATCAGGGTTTTATGGAATACATTTTTTTTCAAATTCATTTAAAATTTACTCGCAAGCGACTCCCAGATTTAGTTACGAAGATCTACTGTGATTGTATAGTAATCTTTGTATTGCATAGTTACCTTCCATTTCATGTCCAGATGTATGAGGTAAAATTCTAGCCAATGTCCTATTTCGGTCCACATTGAATCCATCCATAGTTGCAAGTCTTTCATTTCCAAATTGATTATCTAATCCTAAGTTCCATGGAGGTTGATGAGGGGTGACTGGGGTTGCAACTCTGCCCACACCACTGTTAACTCCATATCTCAATCCTAGATCCAGCTCATCAAGCGATTTTAATTTGATGTTCATAGTATTCGTTCCTAAACCACCGGAGATGAGGGGATTTGTATATGTGCCGGTTCCATAGTTGTTTGTATTCGCAAAGCTGGTTGTTAAAGAGCTTAATTGAGGAGCGCTGACTAGATTTGATAACGCATTAGAAAGACCCCCAGTTAATGTCGACTGCATACCTCCCAACGTATTTGACAGTCCACCAGAGAGGTTCGTTTGTACGTTATTGAGGCAACTGGTGAAACCTGTTCCTGACATTGAAGTTAATGTGACTGGTAATGATGATCCCCCCATTCCTCCACTTAAATTCATGCCGCCTACATTTCCAGTAATATTTGAGAGGTTACTTTGCAGACCAGATAATGGATTGTTCGATAACTGGCCAATATTGTTGACAAGAGAAGCAGTAACGGGGTTTGTGAATGTAACTTGGGAATGATGAGCATTGGAGAGTCCGTAGGCATTTGTAGAATATGCTGATACTTGGTTTGACCCGTAGGAAGTCGGATTATGAGTACTCATGGAGTAAGCTACAGAATTGGAGCTGGGTGCTGTGAATTGGCCTGCAGCGTGGAGCGATGATAATGTAGGCATGGTCGAGCTTTGAGATATGATCGCGTGGCCTGACACGTGACCATACGAGTGAGGCAGCGGCGACGGTGTAGGCGAATGAAAGTCACCAAGCGCTTGATTGGATCCGCTGGATTGGATACCTGAAACGATTACAACATGGTCTATAAGGCATTCGAGGGCCCAAACAGGCAAAAACTTCTTATGAAAATAATGGACAGCTTTAGTAGCTATAGCCGAGTACTTATATTCCTTGCTATAGCCCCATTGGCTTGGCATTTGCTAAATGTGGTCATTGTTACCAGTACCACACCGCAAGAATACAAAGACCGTAATGGTCCGGTTTTAATATGTATGCCCTTGTATTATTTCTATTGTATTGTATCTATATCACATTTCGGTTCGGTCGATGAGTTTTCAGTATCTAATCGAGATGTACTGAGTTCACTATATTTTTTTACTCATTTAAGGGTATCTACTTCTTCACACATACTAAGTGTTACCATTTTTATTTAAAGAATGTCTTACTTATTATGAAACAATGCTAACCATGTGTTGTAGATCTAGTCTGTTCCAGTTCAGCTAAAATGCGGTTATCCTGTTCAATTTTAGCCATAATCCGCTCGATTTCTGAAGCTGGCTGAGAAGACGTGGTTGCCCATGTGGTAGGGGCAGACACGCCTCGAGCTCTGAGTGCCGCTTGTAATTCCAGCTGCAATTCTTCACATCGCACTGTTTCTAGATTAGCCTAGGTACAATTATTATTTTCTGTTAGTAAGATTGGTAGTAACTCTATACTATTATGAAGCTTTTTACAACCTTCAATCCTTCAAGCGAACATCAAAAAGCACCTAAGTAATAGGGTTCCCAACGATTGCGACTCTCGGAACAATCATTGAATTTACTTATCTGGACTCACCATTGTTTCCTAACACCAGGTAGTGATAGAGTCATTTGCTTGTCTTGCAATAAAATATATATAAAAATTAAATAGTGGCTACATTTCCCCGAAGTTTCGAAATGCTGATTGGTTGAGCGAGAAAAGAGCAGAGAAGGCCATATTTTAGATAATTTTAGATTTTCTTTCATAATCTAAAGTTACAGCAGGATCGGGATAGTAAAACAACTGGCAAAAATCTCTTAAACAAAAAAAAAGTTCATAAGAACACCTGTATATTGTTTTGGCCTCTATTCCATAATAAAAGTAGCAAACTTTAATTTCTAGTTGCCGAATTTTTTAAATACTATATTTTTTCTTCACTGGCTGCCTTACCGTGTTATCGGTCACAGGGTGAGTATTACCCAGCTGAATACCAAGTCTTCTCCTTTATTTTTAGTTTGAATAAACCTTTATAGTAAGTAATACAAATTTGATACCTTTTTCTCAAGTTCTCGAGCCCGCGATTGCAGTTGATCTACATGATGAGCGTCAAACGGGGGCCGTTGGGCAGCTCTCAACTGTGCCAGACCTTCAGCATGAGCTCGCTCGGCGTCGGCCCGGGCACGCTCAGCGTCCCGGAGCCGTCTCGTTAACGTCTCCGTGTCGCCGGGGTATGAGCTCATACTCTACAAATAAAATAAAGTCTAATTGAGAATCTCCTCCTTTTAAAAACAATCGTCGTGTGTCGGTTGAAAACAGTCTAATGTAGGGGGTGGCATTTTTTTCGCTAGATGCCTGTTTGTAAAGTGCTCATGAAGTATACCGTCGATTCCACGACACGCCTTGGTGGAAAGCGCACGCGCCGCGAAGACGTGTTGGGGAATCCAGTTTAATCCCGTCCGTGCTGTGATGGTTGTGATTAGTCAATAATTAATAGGACATATCGCGGCCGGCGGGAGCATTCTACCTACCGATCATTCGGCTTATTGTTACTGTGACGTCTATATTACTTGACATTGGCGGAATCATCAAAACCCTGATGGAGCCATTTTGAAAAAAAATGAATAGAATAGAAGTATACCGTCTTTTCTGACAGTAATATAGATAAATCATATTTTCACACCTGTATCTCAGGGAAAATTATACTATATATGCCAGACACGCAGAATAAGAATAACTTGACTCCAATTTCTTTGGCCAGACATATCTCTCGCTTCTTCTACATAAATTTATTAATCTCTTTATACTTCTTTAACGACTCTAATAAAGTCACAAATGTCAAAATATGATTCGACATCTTTATGAAAATATTATTAAATAAACCTTTTAAAAAAAAGTGCACCGACTTCAAAAATTTGCACTGAAAAGTAAGAAATAATAAAAATTTCGTCGTAGAATTTGAAGACGGTTGGTGCCAAATTAGGATACAAAACTAAGTAAATATCTAAGAAGATAAAGATCTGTTCAATATTATCTATGTTTGTATGTACTGATGATCGTAGGTTCCTAATGAATTGTCTAGATTAGTGAATTTGGAAACTAAGTTGTTTCTAATTTGGCACCAACCGTCTTCAAATTCTACGACGAAATTTTTATTATTTCTTACTTTTCAGTGCAAATTTTTGAAGTCGGTGCACTTTTTTTTAAAAGGTTTATTTTACCCTTTTAAGTGATTTTGCTGCCTTGAGAGACAAATAATAACGCAACTAAAAAAATATTGATGAAAAATTAAAAAAAAAAACGCTGTGGATGTGATTTGAACCATGTGCTTGTGCATCCTATGACTCCCCATTACATTTAACCGCTAGACCATCGTCACGAAAATTGACAACTTCGTGTCAATAGCAACCGTTGCTAAGGCTTTTTCTGATACATAATTTTCAGCCGTAAACAGAACATAATTACTGAATTTCTGAAAAACTACTGAATCTATTTTCGTCATATGTCTGTGAGATAATGTCGAGAAATTATAATGTCTTAAAAAAATAAGTTGTCAAAATCGGTACTTATTTTATCGAGATATCAAGAAAAATGTACTTTAAAAGTCAGTTTTTTCAAAATTTCGGAAAAACTAATGAACCAATTTTTATGAGAGAAAAATGGGACCAATCCGGAAGAATTATCTGTCGATTAAAAAAGAAACCATGAAAATCGGTTCACAATTGGCGGAGTTATCGATGTACATACATACATAAAAAAAAAATACGGTCCGAATTGAGAACCTTCTCCTTCTTTTTTTGGAAGTCGGTTAAAAAATAGGTTAGATTTCACTGTCGCAACTTCTCTTTGATTAAGCTTTTACACAGCCAATCGACACGCGTATTAAAATCAATAACTAAATCACGAAGCTAAAAATATACATACATAATAGCATGTTATTTAAAAAAAAACCACATTAAAATCGGTCTATCCGTTTGTTAGATATGATACCAGAGACAGACATAGCTTCAAACTTATAAAACCCATCTCTTTCGTCGAAGTTAATAAAAAATGATGATCAGACTGTTCATTGTACTTTCGTAGTCGCCATCATGTCTAGACTAGTGTCTTATATAAGAAAACTCAAAGGGGATTCTATTAAGGAGGTCGAGATTCAACCCTCGAAAATCAGGTCACCGTATTATACAAAAGAAGGAAAATTATTGGAAACCAAGCTTCATCTCTCTTTCATATTTTGTGAGTGTTGAATAAATTGACGCCCATAGATACGGCCAATCTTTTTAGTAAACTGAACACTCGTTAGGTAGCATCTCTAGAAATGACATTGACTAAATTAAGACCATTTGTCTGATAAGGTTCCATAAGAACCCATGAAATTAAAAAGAACAAATATTTTTTTACAAGCAATTGCATCTTTTATTCAAACCGAACGCGCTATCACGGCCTTTTTACCTGCCTGAGAAGTATCCGAGGTGGTTTCATGTTCATTTATATAAATAAAAACCGGCCGAGTGCGAGTCGCACTCGCGCACCAAGGATTCCGTACCATTATATAAAAAAAAATATACCTTAGATTTCGTTGGTATCGTTTTGTGTCGCGAGACAGAGCTCTAGGAAAATAGTTAATTGTGATGTTTTAAACGGGAAAGGCGATCTAGGGCGTCAAACTTAGTGTTTTATATTATAATTATAATTATTATGTTTGTATTTTAACATAATCATCATATAACGTAAAATCCGTTGCGACAATAAAACGACAGAAAAATACAGTGGTACAGGGGCTAGTACTAGGCGTTTACCTCCCCCCCCCCCCCCCCGCCAAAAGTGGCAGAAAAAAATTGTTCGGTCATTTACACCCTTCACGTCTCCTTTGGTAAATACTCAAATGGGAGCCCCTTAAATATTTATTTCATTCTGTTTTTTAGTAATTTTGTTGTTATATCGGCAACAGAAATCATCATCTGTGAAAATTTCAACTGTCTAACTATCATGGTTCATGAGATGCAGCCTGGTGACAGACGGACAGACAAACGGACGGACTGCGGAGTCTCTTTGGGTACGGAACCCTAAAAATTAAATACTATTCGTTGGTAAGGTCATCACTAGAGAATGAGAATGCTCGGTATTGTCTGAATAAGGTTTTTAGGGAAAGAAAAATTGGAAAAGCTACCTGGAAAAACTGAAAGTACTTTTTTCTATGGGAAAAGCTATTTATAAATATAACAAAAAATGGATCATTTGAATCTAAAACAATGTCATAGACACTATATTTACTTCTCCTATCTACCCCAAGCAATCAAAGTCGTAAATGTCTTTTCAGCTAATAACAAAAACGTATAAAGCTTTATCAGCTCTGACGTCAAACAGCCATTTGACAACGACAACCAATGCTTTACTTTAGATGGAACTTAAAATCGATTGCAAATACGAACTACGGCGGTAGCTAGGTATAGGTATTATATTTTTTTATTATTTTCTGCCAACGACTGTTTCCATGCGTAAACTGCGTCAATGTCATTAATCATAATAATAATACCAGACCGCATCTGTCTGTATGTTTAGACTAATGTCTGACGATTTTTTGTTCTGTAGAGTAGGTATACGTAAAACTAACCTTGGGTGTACTTATTTTACTGGAAAAAAACTTTGATCACAAAAATTCGGTCCCTTGAAAAATGCACCATTTGTTTAATTCCATATTTAACTAGCTTCGCCCGTGAAGCCCTTATTAACTTAGTTCTTACAAAAAATCCCATTGATAAAGCACTCTAAAATTTTCCAGGCAATTTTTCCAATTTTTGTTTCTCTATAAACCTGATTCGGACTATTACGAATATTTAAAAAATTTACAAATCGGTCTAGCCGTTCTAAGTGATGGCTTACCAATGAACAGCATTTCATTTCTGTTATATGTTATAGTTTTGAGATTTTTTTATTATTAAGTTATATTATTATTGTTAAAATAATCAGCGATAAAATATGTTATAGCTAGCTCTAAATTCACGGGCATAATACCCGGTCCTTTGGAAGGCTTGCATGGGGACATAGGTCCAACACGTAGAGGCCCTTTAGAGTGTTTAATCTAAAGTGTTGTGACTAGCACCCGTCGGGACCTATCTCTGAATGCATCAAATACAATGCATATATTTATATATTATTATAGAAAACTATACAATATCAATATATTTATATAATAATGGCTAGCTTATTATTAGTGAAATAATTTTGCCGGAGATTACCCTCCGCATACACACAAACTCACAATGTAGGTATATTGGTATAATAGATAGATTCCGAACATAATAAAATATAGCATTTAGTGTAAAGTTTGTTGTATGGGAGCCCCCCTTAAATATACATTTTATTTTAATTTAATTTTTTTTTTAAAGTGAAAAATATTACTCAATATTCTGTGAATATTTCAAGCGTCTAACTGTTGCCGTTATCAATATCGAGCAAAAACGAGCAAAAAAAACACGTTTCTTGTAAAGGAGCCCCCTTAAATATTTATTTTATTCTGTTTTTTAGTATTTGTTGTTATAGTGGCAACAGTAATACATCATCTGTGAAAATTTCAAATGTCTAACTATCACGGTTCATGAGATACAGCCTGGTGACAGACGGACAGACGAACAGCGGAGTCCTAGTAATAGGGTTTCTTTGGGTACGGAACCCTAAAAAGATTTAAACAAATGGTGCAAATCGGCCTTAGAATTGTATTTTTTAAATAAGTATGACATACTTACATTAAATAAGTCAGAGAAAATAATGACGGTGCTTTGGTTCCGTTTTAGTACTTAGTCAAAGTTTTAGGAATATTGATTGCAGATAAGTTATTCCTATCACTAGCAAAATATGATAATGATAGATAACATAAGTTGAAATTTATTATTAAAAAAACAATATGCTGCTAACTCAGCTACTTTTGCAAAATGCATCTGACTGAATTTCGAATCTTAAAAATATATAATGAAAATTTAAATCGTAATAGATCCATGTATATGTAAGATAAGTTCTAATTAGATCCAATTTAAATCCTAAACGTTTGGACACGTTAAAAGCATGAAGGATGAAAGATTGACTAAAAAGGTATATGGTACACTTATTGTAAAGAAACAGCTAGATTGTAAGTAGTTTAGAAGTAAAACTGGACGAAAATCCAGAATCAAGAACTAAAATATTAAACAAAATTAATCTTGTTTAAAGAAGTTGCAGAGAATTGCAGCTGTTACCCCAGTTTCATGTGCAAGTTAGCGTCACGTGTGCCAAATGTGTTTTTGTCGAAGCTTTATCCCTTTAATAAAATGCTGGGACATTATACTTGTACGAACGAGTACAGCAATGACCTCAATTTTAGACGCATACTGCTCTCTCAGACTCTCTGCACAGGCATTTAATCCGGGATTTACTCTTTACCCGACCCAGCAATTTGCTCGGCATTCTAGTGTTGGACATTTTCGGGCCGTGCATTCCTAGGTTGGCCATTGGTGCGGACTCGTTGTTCTTGGGCTTTCAGTCAGAACGAAAGATGTCACGGTCCTAAGTATGCTAACCCCACTGGAGTGGAGGCATATAATAAAGAATCATCACAGGATATTCTAGTTTGAAGGCAACGCAATATTGTATGTGGGATTCCACGTCCTGTCTTAGCGACAAACGCACGCGTCTCGTCGCGACATGATGGGGAATCCAGTTTAATCCCGTCCGCGATGTGATAGTTGTGATTAGTCGTTGATTAATAAGACATATCACTGCAGTCGGCGGGAACATCCTAGCTACTGATTTATTGGCTATTGTTACTGTGACGACTATTAGATAATACTTATTGACATGGAGCCATTATAAAATATAATCTCATAGGAATCTATACTAATAATTATAGATTGGTACCCAAGAGATGGAAAGAGGAAAAGAGGTCGTCAGCAAGATGACATTATGAATATTGCTAGGACTAACTGGAGAAAGACAGCGATGGCAAGGAAAACTTGGAAGGCTTTGAGGTCCGAAAGGCAAACCGAATGAAGAGTTTACAAATGTCTACATTGTATAAATTATATAGAATCATTAAGACGAGGAACGACTCAGAAATTTCTAATCGTAAGCCACGCCCTAAACTCGTGGTTCGGGCGCATGATTGGTTCGGGCGCAACGATCACGTCATGCAAGAAAACGACGGCGCTTTGTCCGTTCTTGCTGCAAAAGTGAGAAGGGCATAATGTATCGCCTCTCGGAATAAATGACGTAAGCGGCACATTACAAATAAATAATTTATTAAAAAACGATCACATGCAGGGAAACATCTTCTTAATCAATACTAGGTACTGAAATTACCTACAGATTCGTATAAAATTTAAACGTAAATCCCTTCAGAGTATGGTCGTATGACTAAAAGGTGTTTTTGAAGAGGTGATTTCAGAAAATTAAGTTATCGAGAAAATTTTGACCAATCATGTTTTCATCCTACACAATACTAGATAAAATCCTCTAGTTTTCGATGCCCAAATTGTATGTTCATAGCATTCGTAGAATTAGGGAACTTGCAATTCAGCAATAAACCGAAATTATTCGTTCCTCCCCTTAAAAATAATACTTGTTCATGATTATTATACTAATAATGAAGCTGAAGAGTTTGTTTGTTTGAACGCGCTAATCTCTGGAACTACCAGTCGGATTTGAAAATTATTTTTACATTTGATGCCCAATTCTTGAGAAAGGCTATATAACATCATGCTACGACCTAAAGGGCGCAGTAACCAAGACACAGCTAATATATGCTTATAAAGACTAGGTAAAGTTGGATGTAGGAGGATGAACGGATTCTAAAAAATATTTCACGAATAGAAAGCTATGAGCTATGTTATATTTTGTTCGAAGATAGCCACGGGCGAAGCCGGGGGTGGAAAACTACTATTTCATATACTTACTTCCAAAATAATAGAGTTCACATTTAATGACGTCTCCAAAACGATCGAATCGTCAAAAAACGATATCGCTTTTTTTTAAGTTTAATGTAAGTATGCTAACCCCACGGCTATTGAACCCCTCGGGGTATTATAATTGCTTATCGTAATTGAACAAGAACTTTTGTAAGTTGCTTATTTAAAAAAATAAATGTGCAATCGTAAGTTTGACACGCTAGGATTAACGTCAACTAACCAACACGAAGCTGTGTCAAAACGATAAAATATTACGGAGGGAAAAAAGTTTATTTTTACCTTTTCCTAAAAAAGGCATTATCAGAGACTCTGGTAACAATGTTCACATTTAATCAGTTGCCTTTATTAAACAGGACAGCAAAGAGCATCATAGAGCATCAAAAGCGAAAACCATACCAATGAAATAGGGGTGTAGACTGTGAAAGAAAATAAATACACAATAATATTTTTTATATCGTCTATAGATAATAACTGAAAATAATGTCTATTTATTTGTTTAATAAATATTTCTTTTTTAATATCTAAATGAAAAATCTTTAATTCATACTTCCTGTCCTGCAAACGGGAAGTGACGTCACTTTCATCTAAATTTCAAATAAATAACCACATAAGTTACTACTAACTATATTATAATAACTGCCTGTCAATCAGTCATTGACTAATGTTTTCTTGTTATTTTATCTAATCTCTGACCATAATTTTGTTCGATACCTATAGGTGTGATGTCATCATCGCGCCCAGACAGTTTTCCCGCGGAGTTTGAAAAATAAAATTAAAAATTTTACAGCTATAATTTAAAAGTATTTCCAAAAAATTGTCGACATCCCTATTGATGGTTTTGTTGACCTCGGAATAAGGCATAATATGAACAAATTGAAAAGTTTTTGACGTAAACTGATCAGTCTCGCTGCACTGTCTGCGTTGGTTGCACAATTGTATTTAAAATAGGTAGGTACCTAGTTTATGTAAAAACTTACGGTTCCCGGGTACCTAGCGGAAGACCAAGTCTCCGTCGTTTAGCCAATGGTACTTTCATCTTGTAAAATGTCTTCACTTCTTATCTTATGAAATTCAATATGAATGCTTTTTTTTCCGCCATAGAAAAAAAATTGCTATGCCTTTGCCATCATTAGCAAAATAATCTAGATTATTGAGTCTATCGACATCAGATCTTCTACGTTTCCTTACATTTCTATTATATTCATTATTATACGAAAAATAAGCAAATATGTTTATATGAAACGCCTGCCAACACTTTACAGTTCGAGACAAGCGCTATATTATATTATTATAACTCTACGGTTTTGACTTTTGTCTCGGTCTATGCGTTTATACCGCCAATGGATCAGTCAAATGTATATTAATTTCGTGGCACATCATATATTTTATCGGTTATCTTCTAAATTAGGTGTTTAGCCTTTTATAATGAAAAAATAATAATAGTGTAAGCACTTACCTAACCTAACTTTTCTGAAATCTACTACAAACTTTCTGCTTTGCCCGTGGATTTTTTTAATAAAGCCTAATTATCTGAATAATATAGCTTCACGATAGTGAAATAATTTTTCAAATCGGTTCAGTAATTTATGAATTGAAGAAATAATTCATGAAATATAGTTTTACCTAAATTATAAAAGCTCACATCCATAGATGTACTGTAAAGATGGAAACGTAAAAATATTTAAGGCTCCTATATCCATATTTTTTCTGGGATAAACTATACCCGATTTTAAATAATCCACCTATATATGTTTGTAATTTAGCATTTAGTTACTTATTCAATATATCTAAGTAAAATAGCTGTTATTTTTTCAATGGGGTTTATTGAATAGGAAATATGGGTGGTTAAACTTTGCCCCCGTTTTCTCTTTTATAATCTACCACAAATCTCTTATTTTTTTAAAGCGCTGTTATACCATTACCCTTCAATTAAACGTCTTGCGTTTTTTTTGTACCTTATTGAAATTTTAAAAATAATAATTATTTTATTTATTTGACCAATTAAGAAATCATAAAATAATGTTTATTTTGAATTTTCATTAAGCTACCAAAAAAAACTCAAGACGTTTAATTGAAGGGTAATGGTTAAAGTACGCTACTGATAGATTATGAAAAAGAAAACAGGAGCAAAATAATCCTTTATTTTACCACCCATATTTTCTATTAAATAAAACCAATTGAAAAAATAACGACTATTTCACTTAGATATATTCAATAAGTAACTATAATATGCTAAACTAGACAGGTGGATTATTTACAGAGAAATTGGGAATAGTTTATCCGCATACAAACTAATGGATAATGGGCAAAAAATAACTGAAAACAAATTATTTTCTCCTTTTTAGTGCAACTTGGTTTTCGCTTTTTTTTTCATAAACATACACCCCTTGCCTTAGCGAAATAACGAGCTACAGCTACTCGTAGCCTGAGCATAGATTTATAGATGTACCTAGGTAGGTACCTATCCCCTCTCCTTTTTTGTCATATAAATTGTAAAATAACGTCATATAGATTGTAAAAACTACTGAACGTATTTTTGTTGCGGTTTTCACTATTAGACACGTTGATTGACCGGGAAGGTTTACCAGTATGAAAAATAGACCTATCATGTTTAGGAGCTGTCAAGATAGACCCGCCGAGTTTTCATGGCGTTTGTTGTCTAATCCGTCTAAAATGATGTAGGAAAGAATTGTGTAGTATAAAATGATCTACAAATCCTCGGTATCTTATCTATATCTCTAATAATTTGTCTTTGTCTCTAATAGATATAGTTGTGACTAAAATGAAGAAAAGTAGTTGGTTTGGACACGTTGAAAGAATGAAGGATGAAAGAATGACTAAAAGGTGTATATGGCTGAAGTGAAAAGAAATGCTGGCAGAGGACGACCTAGGTGTACTTTTATTAGACATTAAAAAAATGTATTGATCGATGGAAATATTAAAAGTACACACAATCGCCGAGCATGTATGAAAGGTATGATCAATATAAAAGAAGCGAAAGATGTATGTCAGGATCGTAACAAATGGCATTCGATTGTCTCTGCCTACCCCTCTTGGGATAAAAGGCGTGATGATAGATAGATAGATAAGTAGTATATGCGCGGATCATACAGAATCCACTACAAATTTTAATAAACTAATAAGCAACCATAGGCCACACCACAAGGCACTAAAGTCTTTATGATATATTCTTCTAAAACTAGACAATTTTCAATATTTATTTAGTCTGGCTACCACTATCCGTTTTTAGATACATTAGGTGCCTGGTACAAAGCGAGGCGTTGCTCCTATCGTTAACTATTAATTGTATGTCTTTTGTACTTACTTGAAAAAACTACTCGGGGTCTCACATCAGCTCTTTCGGCACAAACATTAAAAATAATCCATCAAAATGCTTTTTTAAAAATAAAAGTAATATTTGTTAACTTAACATCGCCTACTCAGTTAAGTATGGCGAGATCGGATCTTCGGCCATTTTGAATTGGTCTTGAAGTGAGAAAACTGTATTATAATTTTGTGATGGCGGATTTATTGTTTGAATTGACTATTTGTGTAGTTCACGCAATGGTTTTCTTTTAGTCTATTGTTAACTGCAATTACTTAACACTGAGTGGATGATATTATAGTTTTAGTGGCGGAGGTCTCGACCGGTTAGTTAGACTTCGGTTCGATAACCAGGCGCATGCGTGAAAGGTTCCAATACTGACGTCACTGCGCCGTCGCCTTTCCCATTTTCCTCCCCGAGTTCCCCGAGCAGCCGCGCTGTCTCAATGAGCGAAAAGTTCTGACGGAGAGATCGTTTCGACACCCACGGAGTTCGGATTTTTAAGTTGAATGAGTTGAATAACGCCCCTTTTCAGAAATGGGTCTATTTTTGTGATTATTTTATTAAATTTCGTAGAAATTTGTTTTTAAATAACTTGTTTTGAATACGAAATTCTTAATATTAAATAAGTTGTTTGTAAGTGATTAAAAATGTTCTTGAAGACATCTGTCTATACAGCAGCTAAGAAAGCTCATTTTGGAAGATTGGTCCCATTTTTTCATAAAAATCTATTTTTGGTAATATCTCGATGAAATAATATGTAGTAGGTACGTACCTATCGGTTTTATTGATTCATTTTTAATTAAACCTACATTATATAATATATTGTCTATACATATAATAAAACGAAGTCACCCACCGCGTCTGTCTGTCTGTGCCCTTTCATGTAAAAACTACTTGTTGCTTATGGCCTATGTTTAGGAGCTGAGCGAGGGAAAAGTTAGCTTCAGCGCAATTTCATGGCGTATCCATGAAAATATTGTGTGTGTAGAATAAAATAATCTACAAAAGAGTAATAAGTGTGCGAAGCCGGGGGCAGGTCGTTAGTTACCTATAAAATTGATTTGTCTTAAATAAATGTATGTGAATGACATGCGCCAAGCTGTCTGCTTTTCCAGACATAAAAACACACAGATTCGATAAAAGTCCGCCTACGTGATTGTAACTCAAACCGTTCACAAAATATCAATTACATTATTGACCTATTTCTTACAATTTCATGAAGTTTTGTATTATTTCGTTGTTTTTGTGACCCGTAGAACCTAGTGATTATTTATTACTCCCTAGCGACCTGCCACGGATTCGCATGGGTTGAAAGGTTGATTATCAAAATATTCAATTTTTCCAGCATAACAAGTCTTCGTTCTTCCGTTTTGACATTGACTTGCATTTATAAAGTTACTTAGGTAGGTACTTTTGATTAGTATGGGCAACTCGCTAAATGTGGACAATGTTACTAGTGTAACCTGTCCACTATATGGAACTACCGACCCCGGCGGTACAATATGGGTTTACAACAAATTCAATACCTAGATAAATATGCTTATAACTACTTATATATTAGAGATATAGATAAGCCACCGAGGACTTTTTTGTAGATAATTTTATTCTACACAATTCTTTCCTACATCATTTTGTTATATCTCTGACGGATTAGACAACAAACGCCATGAAAACTCGCTGGGTCTATCTTTTTCCCCCGACTTGATTCACTTGTATTGTTCATGCTCAGCCCCTAAACATGATGGGTCCATGTTTAATACTGGTAAACCTTCCCGGTTCTTCAACCTGTATAATAGTGAAGAACGCAACAAAAACCGTTCAGTCGTTTTTGCGAGAAAAGGGCACAGACAGACAGACGCGATGGAGGCTAAAATCCACGTATTTTTTTTTATTTAAATTTAAATTAATTAAAGCAATTAATTTATTCATATCACTATAATTATGCGAAGCTTTGTAAATTAATAAAAGCTTCACTCTAAAAATGCTTTTTCACTTAAAGGACCCTAGGTTACCGAAATTCAGTTTCGTTACAATATGTGTATATGTACAATGTAAGCGTTAACGAGAGTTATAAGTATTGTAGCGCCATCTGTTGGTAGCACTGGGTAACTTGTTGATAAACCTTTATTCATACTAATATTATAAAGAGGTAAAGTTTGTGAGGTTGTAGGGGATAATCTCTAGATCTACTGAACCGATTTTGAAAATTCTTTCTATTTTATTCTTTCTAAGCTATTTTATTCCCAAACGCTATAGACTATATTTTATTTTGTTCGAAAATATCAGCGGGCGAATCCGGGGGCGGAAAGCTAGTTATGTTTATTTTTACATAATATTTCATTTCATTATTTATTTCATTCATTTTTAAAATCAAATAAATAAATAAAAAAACGTGCCAAGTGCGTATAGGGACACGCATAGATAGGGTTCCGTAGTATTATTTCGGAATGTTTATTTTTCTCGGCGCGGCGCCCGTTATAATTTGGTTTTCAGGTTGTTTTTGTTATATTTAAAGAGTTAGAGCAAAGAGATTTCTCAATAGAGCCTACTTTTAGTTTCTCAATAGAGCCTACTTTTTTAGTCGCTGATCTCTAAATAATGTTTTATTAATTCCAATAAAACAATACGGGAAAGGCAATAATGAGCTTTGTAATGACTGTTCCGATTCATCCCCTCCACTTCCAGCCGACACATTATACTTTTTCAATTAAATAAATTAAAATTTATTTATCTATCTATCTTCACGCCTTTTCCCTCAAGAGGGGTATATAGGCAGAGATAATCGAATGACATTTGTTACGATCATGACTTACCTACCTAATAACCTCTTTCGCTTCTTTTATATTCATCATACCTTTCATACTATGCTCGGCGATTGTGTGTAGGTAGGTACTTTAAACATTACCTTCGATCAATTCTATGTGTTTAAATTGTTTAATAAAAGTACACCTAGCTCATACACTCTTTTAATCAAACTTTCAACGTTATTATTAAATTAAAATTTATTTTAATATTTTAGTATGTGTACCATTCTATTTACCGATTAAATGTTGCTCTCACTGTTTTTAAAGGATTTTTAGAACTACGCAATGCAATATAATATGCAAAGCTGCAAAACATTCGACATTATTTATCTCATTATTATTTTTATTAAATTTAGCTCAGTGACATCTTACTGCGGCCAATGTGGATTGCAGTTCACATTCTTGCGGTATGTAGTGCGTTATCTAGTCAGGGCCCGATATAGAGGGGGGCAAGCCGGGCACATAGCCAGAGCAGCAAAAACGAGGGGCGGTAAAATTGCGGGCGCTGGGCACAAGAGAAATGAGAACATGAAGTTGAAAGATACACATACATATCGATAAAAAAAATATTCCAATCCATTCAGTATTTACTGAGAAATTCTTTAACATTCATACATGATACACTCATTAATTTAAATAATACTTGTTCAAAAGGAAGCCTCAGTAGACTAACATTATGTGAATATATTATACCTACCTACAATATCATATACATATTTGCTCATGACTTATATGGTGTTAGTTTAAAGTACGGCGAATATTCGGAGCGGCTAAATAGCTAGATCGAGCACTGTATCTAGTCATGACACTTTGCGACCATTCTAAACAAAACAAAAAAAATGCTTATTTGCGTTGGCAAAAGTGTTGGCGTACCCTACCTATCTTCTACAGTTTGTTTGTTTGTTTGTTGAACGCGCTAATCTCTGGAACCTGTCGGATTTGATAAAATATTTTTGCATTTGATAGCCCAGTTCTTGAGCAAAATTATTAGGCTATATAACATCACGCTACGACCCAAAGGAGCGGAGCAGTAACCATTACGCGGGTGCAACCGCAGGGCACAGCTAGTTGTAAATAAAGTATAAGTATTCGTACTGTTATAAATCCATTGTGCAATTTTTTTTACTTACCAAAAATCTAATAACATTTCTTACCTATCCCACTTATATTTTGCTATTTATTTTGAGCTATAACTTAACATTTTATAAAGAAAGTACAATACAAACCACAGTTTCGTCCCAGCTACTATCTGACTTCCTTCTTTTGATTTTAATCACAAAAACATCATTACCTACATATTTTTCAACGTTTTCATCGGAAACATGATCGATGGGAGACAAATTATTAATATCTATTTCATAATAATCGTTCGAAAATGTCCTAGAATTACGTACAATATTTATATCAACAAATTCTTTATTCACATTTAAACCAAATTTATTTTTTATAACATCTAGACAAGAAAAACACTGATCGATCAAAGGGAACTTCATTTTGCAACTGGGTAGTAAATTATCATAAATGAAATGATAACTCCTAAATTGATAACAGTCATTATTTAATTAAGATATGTCGCAGTCGAATTGTAGAATCCGCCGCAATCCAAAAAGTCTAGTCGTTTTACAAAACAGCTCAGTTTTTTGTAAAACGGCTAGTAAGGTTCAGACGGATTGTATCAAAATCATAACTTACTTTTTACCTTACATTAAAACAATCCTTAATGATCGGACTATTTTTTTTTCATATAGGTAGGAAAGTAATTGAATAAATATAAGTTAGAAAAAATTCAGTTCAGTTGAATTAGTTATGCCTGATGCAAAAGCAGCCGTGAGTTTTCACAATAAAAAACACATTTGAAAGATACAAAATTTTAATAAAACTATAATGACAACAAGAATAAATAAAAAACAATTAAATAGACAAAACATTAAGTATAGCTGCTTGTATATTTTACAAAATATTTGAATATCAAATCAGAGCAATGAATAATGATATATATAACAAATTCCTTTATAATGGCGAAGCGTATGTAACTTAAAACTAAAATATTTTGGTAACATGCAAATAATTAATTCTTGAGTAAAATATACTTAGACTAGCTTTTCGCCCTGGCTTTCCCCGTAGAAAATTTTAAATCCGTTGCTTTGTTTTGATGTGAAGAAAGGACAAACTCATTAAATTTTCCCATTTATATACCTATTTGTTAGAAAGTTAGGATAGGAAACAAATATCTACTTTAATAGATTTTGTTCATGTTTATAATGACATAACATACTTTTATTTAGGAATCAATGGAGGAAGATTTTTTTCTTTTTTCTAGTAAAAATCTGTGACTTTTTTTTCTGGAGTAGCTTTAGATTGAGGTTGTAATAATATTAGAAGAAAAATAATAATTAGTATCTAGAGAAGTGGTACATTTATGGGAAACAGACGTGATGACAGGTATATATATGATTTTGCTAAATTCTTATTTATCAAAATTATATTTTTAGATATTGGTAGGTAGGCATCGTTAGTGTCTTTGTGTATTCAATAAATTTAATAGATAATGTGAAGTACCTACATACAACATTAATCAACAAGTCACATCAGAAAGTAGATATTCGAGATTTTCTTGTTTGCGTTTCTAGTTTGTATACAAAGTTTCTTTAGGCTAGAGTAAAACAATAAATATCGTCTATTAGCAATTTAAAACGTATATATATAAGTATTTAGAATAGACCCTCCGTTGTATTTTCCACGCAACTTGTAGCCCAAAATATAAAATACAATTAACATAGTCAGTTACAATTTGTGTTGAGTTATTTATTTCAATAGATACTGGTGAAATCAAAAAACTTATCAATGTTTTGATATAAAAATTAGATTGATTGACATGTCAATTGTGAAACAGTAAAAATAAACAAAATTGTAAAAATAAGGATTTTATATGAACCTTATTATTTTAAACATTTATTAAAATCTAATAAATGTTACATAAATACCCTGCATTGTATGCATATTGGCTAAGTACCTAAGTAACACATGTTTTTTGTTCATAAAAATATTTTGAAAATCTTTACCCAGATATTAGTTAAATTCGCAAGACGTGCCTGAAAGGCAAGGACACTCTTTAATTATTTCAGTATTTTCTACTAAATATAAGTACGTATCTAAAATATAATCTAATAATAATTAAATCTACTAGACAAGAAAATTGTAACCAACAGGATATCAACGTGGCATCAGCTCCCATCTGTTCTGAGGTTGACTTTTGGAGACAACAATTTAAGTAGTTCGGGTTTTTTTATTGTGTTACTTTAACCATAGCCCTAGGTTTACATTATTATTATTATTTAGATAAAACTTTTTTTTAATTTTTCAAAACTACAAACGTTTTTACAATTTATTCTAAACACTCGAATCGGTTAATTTTATAAAATTTTAAAATTAATAAAATAGTGTCCATTACAACAAATATGGTAACTTCTTTAGTAAATACTTACTAAATAAATACAAGTAAATAAAATTGAATACTACTTAAAACTAAAATATAGTTTTCCGACATTTAAGTTGAATAAAACTAAAACCAAAATCTGAGCATGAAGTAAGGTATACCGAAATTATGTGGAATTCCAAGTAAAATATATCTACAATTTGCAATTCCATCAAAAAGAAACATGAAACATATAAAACATAACATAATATGTCTCCATTCAAATTTATACAAAATTAACTAAGATATTATGTAGATGTACAGAGAAGTAGCAAAGAGTGGAGTAAATTTAACAAAATAGATAATTATTTCAAGGCTCAACTTAAACGACGGCGATTTGAATAATGTGGTACCAAACTATTATTTTAAAATGTATGATACAAGGATATAAAAATGTCAGGTACCTTTGTGTCTAAATGAACTAATATACATCAATCTATATCAAGACTCTTGAAGCTACTAGTAAAACTTGCAAACATTCCTTTACTAGGTTTCTTAACTCTTTTCTTCTCATCGACTTTAAAAATTTCCGTCTCAACCAACCAATCGCGGTATTTTTCTTCCATATTTTTTCTTTGTTCAGCATGTAGCTGCTTAATTGGGGGTAAAGGACCGCCGTAATCTTCTGGAAGAAGATCTTTACTGACAATCGCTGCTGGGCCGTCGGAGCAAAAGTTGAGGAGGTTAAGTAAGTTGGAATGTATGAGTGGCTTTACTAAACACATGACTTGGTTGATGAATGACACTGTGTGCACCACGTGGATCTTCTTCAGACGACATGGGTGAGCGTTCTGTTAAATATAAAATATTAAATTTTGAATATCATAATAGACTCCCGAGAACTACTCTACATCCTCAGAGTTCTACACAAATAGTCTGCTAAGTAGATATATAGACACATGCTATTATACATCAGTAGAACAGTCTGTCTCCTTCATAATTTCAGCATCATTTAACCTTCAAGCAACTCATTAAATATCAGCAGATTGGTCGTAGTAAATTTTTATCATATTATATTTTCCGTTTTCAATAAAACATTCAAAATATAATTTTCCACGTATTCTCATTACATAATTTGTCAATAATAAATTATAGCCATGGTTATCCAAGCAGTGGGCTAAACGCGAGGATGATACAAAATGGCCAACATTTGCGAAAGAGTATAAGGAGGACTGACCCCCAAAATAAGGCGCAGCCAGGGAATTTATTAATAGATGCTTACTAAATAAATAAATATAAAAACCTGTATATACAGCATAAACGACCTAAGCGCAGGCAAAGTAACTCTGGTCAAATGGCCCAGGTTACATCCCTTCATGTCAAAAATAACTATATAACCATCAGATAAGCGATCCTCTGACAATTTCACATCGTTGAACATGCAGAAAACGCGAATTGCGTCCGCAAAATTCAATTTGCTATAGTCAAACTCCGACAAACGATAAAGTAGAACGTGGTGGCCTTCTGGAGTCGCGTTTGGTAACGCCACCATATGCCTGGAAAAGATGTTTAAGAAGTTTAGATAATAATTTCGGGTTTTTAGTTACAAAATAACTGCGAGATCTACTGAATGGAATGTAGATTGGGAAGCTATTTTTTTAATGCTAGTAAATAGTCTTCTGTACCTACGTGACATTTTAATCTTAACTATAGGTACCGGGACGGTTATTGAGCGCACGACGAAAATGTGGGGAAATGTTTGCGCATATGTAATTCGAGTGCAATAATATAACTTGTATATTTATTATAATTGATTTATTGGTTTTTATGGGTTTTTACGATAGCTTTTTACTGCTGGTAAAATTAAAATTAATAGCTCATACCGTCAAGCAGACAAAAAAATTGTGTTCTGCGCATCTAACGACCACCGCTCAAGAACCGTCCCGGTACCTATACCTGCCTATATGTATTATAGTTTGTGAACATTATCCAAATGTCAAAACTTGACATTGATCAATGATGACGTAGGTATTACTAAAAAAATATTTAACTTCCCCTAGGTACAAGGTTAAGTCGCACGGCATATGCACTCTTAAGGGGCTGACAATCGCCAATTACTTTGAACGTTTGATGTCACACCCTTTTTCCCAACAATTCAAGAGTATCTCTAGAGTTTCTACACCAAACGGCACAAATTTATGGTTTATAACTTTTTACTAGGTACATACTAGGTAAGTAATTTTATTTACTAGGTCCAAGGTGGGCGCGCCTATGCGCGATTTTTAGTACAGAATATTAGGAGAGTATTGTTTCATATACTTATTTTGGTGAACGGCATGATCATGGACCATGGTTGACTGAAGTATTTGGGATTTAAGAAATACTTACGTAATATCTAGTACGGTTTTGTTCCTAGGCGACAATGGGTCTCGGTTGGTGAATAAATCCGTGGAGTTTGTGCGAATTGTGAAGTAGCTCTCGATGGTGTCTTTTGTCTCTTTCACTTTGTAATAGTTAGAGTGGAGAAACAATATTACAAATTCATCTGATATGTAGGGCAGATGTGGTTGGGTTTTCATCCTGGAAAAGTTAATTGCAGTATTAGATGAATCGCGCCAAATATGGTAAACATTATCATGCTTCGGCGTGCATAAAGCTTGTAAGTTGTGGGTTCAAACCCTAAAATCCTAAGTTTAATTTCGTTGCGATGGCGTCGATTCAAACACAAACAAAGATTCTTCATCCGCTGGGTACCCTGCAACCGTAACACGATTTCGAGAGCTGTAAAAGCAACCCGTGAAGAAAGAAAAGAAAATTTAGGGTTGGAATAAACTAAAGTGTTTTGTATATGGATGTGGTGTGCATGTGGTAGTCATAAAATGGCATTATATTGTACCTGCCTACCCCACTTGGGTTAAGAGCGTATTGGTCGGTACATAATATTTTTGCAGCTTTCCTTTTTTTATATTTTTTGGAAAGTTCTAGGTTGTTTCTGAAATTGTCCGTAAGAATATCGTAAGTGTATTTAGGTCAAGTTTTAAAAGGGTTTCTATAAGAACCGGGTTTACTGACATGTGACAATGAAGGATTGCTGTAATTCATCATTTTGCATTTTTTTCTCATTTGAATTGAAATTTTATTCAGCCTAAAAATGTATAGTATAAATCACAGGTATAAATAAATATAAATATAGTATAAAAATGTACTCTAAGCATTTCATGATATATTATAGTCTTAGAAAAAAATATTAGCTAACCTAGACTAGGTTGGTACCTATAATCTAAGCGCTTTCTTTTCTTATCTATATAAAATAAATAAAATGTATTTGACAATTTTTCATAAACTTTTGTCTGTCTGGGACACCAGAATAAGTCCCGTAACTGCTGAAATAATTTTGATGATACTTTGAATACTTTTCTATAATCACGCCTTTTATCCCAAGAGGGGTAGGCAGAGACAATCGAATGCCATTTGTAACGATCCATGATTTGCTTCTTTTATTTTCATCATACCTTTTATACATGCTCGGCGATTGTGTGTACTTTTAATATTTCCATCGATCAATACATTTTTTATAAGTTCAATAAAAGTACATCTAGGTGGTCCTCAGCCAGCATTTCCTTTCACTTCCATATAAACCTTTTTAGTCAATCTTTCATCCTTCATTCTTTCTACATGTCCAAACCAGCGTAAACTACTTTTCTTCATTTTAGTCACAACATCATCTTTCACTACGCATTCTTCTCCAATGACATCTTTCCGGATGAGATCTATGTTGTTTATATTGAATACTTATACCTATTTATTACAATCTGATAAAAAAAATGTCCCTACTATATCATACGTATTAGACGTTTATTAAGTCACCTGCAGTCTGTATTCCTGATAACATATCCATGCAAATCTTTACAGCAGTTTTATCGTATTTAACTTTTTTATAAAATTTAAATAAGTGATAATACCTACTAACAGCTGATTACTTAATTAGTTAACCTTACATACTTGCAACCTTGAAAACCTAAGGGAAACTCGTTAACAACACAGTTAGCACGTATTTCTTAATCATGAGTTAACGGAAAGACAGATTTTGATTGCAAGAAAAAATTTTTTGCTAATCTTTAGCAGAGGGTGTAAGGGACGATTGTTCTGGATTCAAATCTAGGAGTACAATATTTGTATGGTTATGTCGAGCTCGCTGTAGCCTCTTCCAGCTAGTTGGCACGACATAACCATGCAAATATTGTACTCCTAGATTTGACCTAAATAGTCTCAAAATGTCTGGTGCAGAAGGCAAGGGGAAACCACTGCACTATTCTTCCCAAGAAAGTTAACCATGGCAAGTCAATACACGGTGCCTCGCGCTGTGGACCGCCATGATTGACCACGACTGCTCTGTCAAGAGCACCACGACTGAGAAGGAGTAGTACGTACAGGCGAACTAGGAAGCAATAGTAACAACTTTTCAAAAAATCATGGTTTATGATTTGAACCCCCAAAAGCATAACAGCTTGAACAAACAATGACATACAGCTCAATCCACTTTTTCTAGTCAAAACATTCATTTATTGCCGCAGTAGTTCTGTTGAGTTGTTTTGTTGATTGAACTAGACTAGTGGGATTTTTTATTATTTGGGATTCCCATCTGTTCAGAAATTTTGTAAATTATTAATCTCCATGCAGTTATCTATCAATTGTGAAGTACTGGCACAAGGTACTAAGGTACTCAATAATGCTTTACAATTGTCATTTGATGACAACGTCATTCAGTAACTAGGCGGACCACGGTTTGATTCCCGGCCGGGTACATGGTCACAAATACCATCGGTTCAAAGAGGGAGACTTGATCTTAATGCGCTGGGTACAATGAGACCGATAACACAGTTTCAAGTCCTATAAGGCATCCCGTCGCAAAAAAAATACCGAAGTCAAGTTCGAGCATTACAAATGAAGCAAGGGAAGCAGTGCACCAACTTTACAGGTGTGAAGGTGTGTTATAATTATTTCGCCTTGGTAAATGTAGTTTATACGCAAGAATTGCAAATGTAATGGATGATTTTGTAAGAACTTTGAAGGAAGCTACGAGTGTATGCAATAGCGGTACACAATAATTATCACTGATTGGCACCTATGTCTCTAGAATAATCTATATTACCTAAAATATTATGTTCAATTCGTCGTACATTAAACATATAGCAGACTAGCATTCCGCCCCCGGCTTCGCCCGTGGATATTTACGAACAAAATAAAATATACCCTATACCTACCCCCACCCGTACCCCTACCCCTACCCCTACCCCTACTTCTACTCCTACCCCCTACCCCTATCCTCTACCACTCACGCACGCGATGTAAGGAATTTCTTTATTAGGTCATTTTTTTACACCTTGGTATTATTGGAGTTTTAGTAAGTTTCCCTATTTTTTTTTGAAAATAGAATGTAGCCTATGTCACTCAGGGTGAATGTAGCTTTCCAATGGTAAAATAATTTTTGAAATCGGCACAGTAGTTTTTGAGTTTATTCATTACAAACATACAAACATACACAGAAACATACAAAAATACAAATCTTTCCTCTTTATAATATTAGTATAGATAAAAATGTACAGTAAGCTACGAGCAACAAAAATAATTCGTTGACAGTAAAGAATATTTCAAAATCAGCGACATTAATTTGTCTATTGACGTTCACTTAATTTTGGCATGTCCTTGTTTTCAACCTATAGTTGAAGGGAAAAGTTAAAATGTTTGAAACGTGATATGGTAAAGTTTTGGTCAAAGCAGGATCAACATGGCCAGGAGATCCTAGAAGACGATCTTTATAATTAAGGGCCGTTTCAGCAGTTACGAATAAAAATGTGGCAAGTACATCCTCGTAGATCAGAGAATCAATTAATGGGAAATAGTCAGATCTGTTTCTGTTAGCATTAGCTACGAACGATTTATGAAATTATTCATTCTTAAATAAATGTATTTGTATTGATGTAAAGATATACAATACCAACCATTCCCGGATTTGTAGTGTCTCCTCCTCATATTCTTGTGGAAGAGACTTAAGTCCTTGGTAGAACGGGTGTGAGTATTTTGTCGCCGCCATCGTGTCGGCGAATCGCCTTAAGACCACCTGAAACATATTATTATTTCTTCAATTATTATCTACAAATTCCCAATGACAAAGCATTCGGTTCCGACCACATCTATGACCTGTGAAGTCATAACTGTGAACATATGGGAAAAAGTTTATGTATATTTATACAAAATTCATTAATAACTAGGTATATAAACGAAACGAGAGTC
Source organism: Nemapogon koenigi (assembly GCA_963924495.1). Lineage (NCBI taxonomy): Eukaryota > Metazoa > Arthropoda > Insecta > Lepidoptera > Tineidae > Nemapogon > Nemapogon koenigi. The sequence continues at coordinate 3,794,296 of OZ004648.1, forward strand.
CCGCCGTGACATAATGAGGAATCCAGTTTAACGCTGTGATAGTTGTGGCATACCGACTAATCGGCATATACACTATAAAAGCTATAATACTTGATATTGGCAAATCATCGATTAACATTGGTGCAGCCATAATAAAAGAAGAAGAACTATATAAACATAGTATAATAAAGGTACAAAAAGAAATAAAGGGGAAATCTTTATGAATATACAGTACCTATTGATACCATCTACTGTCCGGTCCTGCGGTAAGGTGTCAAGAAGGCTAGCAGCGTTTTCTTTGAATGCCTATTCCTACTTGTAATGTGAACTTATATGTAAAAATAAATTGATTGACACACTTATAAGGACAATAAGTATTAATTAATTAATTCGTTAGTAGGTCATTGCAGTTCGTGGCCTGACGTAAGTCACGAATTCACGTAGGTATTTTTTTGTTTTTTATTCTTTATTATTACACATTTACAACTTTTTTTATCTCTCTACAATATACTTGACGCGTCAATTTCGATGTTTCACCTTCCCACCTTTTTTTCAGTTTACTCACAACATAATTTCATTCAAATATCTCTGTCTACCCCAAACATCATTGCATCAAATTATCATCATTTTTGTATCATAATATCGTCTGATGTTATACAGTAGCCGTCGAAGCAGAACCCGAACGCGTCTATTAGATACGTAATATGTACACGCAACACTTTCTTCTAGTAATCGCCTAATTACGTACCTACTAAACTCATTGCCGAATCGTAATGCGAAAATATAAACCAATCATTCCTTTTTAAAGTCATTCTTTTTGCCACAATTTACCAATTTTGGGATAACTTCTTATTAAAAATTAGGATTGTTCTTATTAATTTTTCGTATATACCTACATCTCTTTTTATCAAAAAAATACAACCGATTTATTTAGCCTCTGTTTAAAGAATTTATGCGGATTTTGGTGTATTCAGCATAGAAAACAAGATCTGTGGGGTAGAGAGTGGAAAGTTGAAAGTGGTAATAGAATGGTGAAAAGGCGTACGTACGTCCTGTGGAGTAAGCGTACTACTTCGAGTAAACGACGGGTTCGCACCAATAGCCAGCTGAGGAATACCCGGCCCGAGAATGCCCAACACCAGAAGGCCGAACAAATTGCTGGGTCGGGAAAGATAGTAGGTACACGGATTAGAAATAGTCCGAATCAGGTTTTTAAGGAAAGAAAAATTGGAATATTGGAGAAAAACTGAAAGTGCTTTTTCTATGGGAATTTTGTATTAATTCCAAGACCATAACTCCATGGGTAGATAAATATCTAGTAGACTACAATTTATATAGTAGTTTCGTAGTAGACTAAATTTGAGAAAAGGAACTCACCGCTGGAATCACGGAGGAAGGCAATGCAGCCCTTCTTTTCTCTCTTTCAACTACTTAAAGCATTTGAGTGTTGCAAAATGACTTATTCAAAATCACTTTAAGATCACAACGTACACACACGAACATAGAGTAAATATGTTCTTATATGTCGTAATTCACTTTCTACGGGAAAGCGCGGATACAGTAATGCTAGTAGAAGCCAACTGCGCTCGCATCCAATACGACGGTTCTTAGGGCTTGTAGACACTTAGTTCAGCTGCACATAAGAAATTATATTGAAATTTATTATAGGTATTATTACTTTCTCATAACAAATTATGCTTGGCGGGCTCGCGTTTCCCTCTCGGCTCGAGCTTCATGCAGCCACCCGGATCACATAAAGTCTAAATCAGGAGCAATTGACATTTAGCCACAATAAAAAAAACTTATGCATCCACAAAACAAATAAAGAAATTCGTCAATATCAAATAAATGATAATTTAAAAGTAATTGATCTCAATTATATTATCTCACGATTTATAGGTGGCAAGCTTGTTGCTACACTTATATAGTCGACCTTAGATCTTTTTATGCCTTCTTAGTTTACGCTACACGCTGAAAGAATGAAGTATGAAAGATTGACTAAAAGGTTTATATGGCTGAAGTGAAAGGAAATGTTGGCTGAGGATGACCTAGGTGTACTTTTATTGAACATAAATAAATGTATTGATCGTTGGAAATATTAAAAGTACACACAATCGCCGAGCATGTATGAAAGGTATTATAAATATAAATGAAGCGAAAGAGGTATGTCAGGATCGTAACAAATAGCATTCAATTGTCTCTGCCTACCCATCTTGGGATAAAAGGCGTAAAGACTTACACTCAAGTGAAACTGTCCTGTTAAAATTCCTAAAACTGTTGTTCAAAAAGTGTCGAAATAGGGAAATCTAGTCTTCCGGATAGTATAAAAATAGTCTTCCTATCCTCTGATCAATTGACAGCTGAATTAGTTTGCATTTAAATTTTAAGATTTCCTGCAGTCTAAAAACATGCCCTTCGGAGGCTCTTTCTAGACTCTCTCTATTTTATTAACCATTCGATAATTCTCACCAACTTCCTAATTAACATCGCTTAAATGACTAAGTAAAAAAACTTAACTCAAATTATACGACCATTCCGAAATAGAGATATGATGTAAGAAGTTAATATGCAATCACCCTAATATGACCGAGTTACGTTACGTCAAGTGATATCTCCATATAAATTACCATAATCTTTGAATTTTATACGGCATTTCTAAGGCACTGGTTCATCTTGCCAAAACATTAGTTAATTTAATTTTGACCTACAATTAGAATTATCGACATATTTTATGAATAAGATCCGTGACAAATGCCCGAAAATAGGTATTAAACTGAGTGAGAACATCCTTTTTTTTAAAGTTTCTTAAATCTCAGATGGAAAAAACAGAAACCCTTATAGGATCACTCTTGTGTCTGTCTGTCTGTTTGTCCGTCTGTTACAACTTGACGAAAAAAGTTGAAATTTGGTACATTTGTAGAGTTTGATGACCCAATCACTAAATGATAACTAATCAATAATTGAAATTCGATTTTGGGAGGAAAATTAAAAAGTAAAAAAAAAAATTCTAATGCATCATGTGGACATACAAATGAAAGGGTTCGTTATAAATGATACAAATACATTTTTTTATAATTTAAAAATGCTTAGTTTCAATTATATAGTAGGTACCTGGATGCCCAAGCTTTGCTCGGTAAATTATATTTTGATACGAATTACATAATTTTGTCGTATTAATCTTGTAGAAATAATCAAATAGAAAGTAAAGAATAATATTATCAGTGTTTATTTACATTTTGTCTATCTCAAAATCCATGTCATAACAAAAATATGTCAAATGGAAGTCTATATACAGCCAAAGAGATCGAACATTATTCTGATAAAATATGATATTTTTTTTCGAAAAAAACGTTTTCTAAAAATTAAATCTAGCTAGATCGATTAATCGCCCCCGAAACCCCGGAAAAGGTATTAGATTAAAGAAAATATACGAAAAAACTACTAAAAAAGGAATAGTACGGAACCCTCAGCGCCTGAGTCGTACTTGCAACTTGGTTTATATTAGTTTAAATACTAACTAACTTTAAATCATGTGATCAATGAAAGTCAGATAACACAAATGTTATACTAAATTATGATGTAGGTACTGGCACGCGTTTCACGCCACAGTGACATATATTAGGTAGGCTACCATTTATCCCGGAAATCCTTTGGAATAAATTGGTATGGCACATTTAAAAAAAGGCCACGGGCGAAGCCAGATCGTAAAGCTATATAATTATTTAAAAAATAGCCTTATATTATTGAGTTGAATATTTTCATCGATTTTCAGCGCAATGGTTTCAATTCAATTCTCACTCATACCAGAAATAATATTTAATCTAAAATAAGTGGCCCCCAAATACGTTTATGTAATAGGATGTTCCTAATAGGAGCAAGTCACTAGATGTGGACATTGTTATCATAAGAAAACTATGACATATAAAAAAGGATACAGCATCACCCAAACCAGCTGGGACTGAAACGAAAGTGTACCCAAGATCTTCTCAAAGAAATAAATATCATTTTAGTAGAAGATGACATTATATGGAGATGTCACTGGACACGAGTCGATTCTCACACTTACTTAAACTATTGCTGAATTGTTCATAATAAAAGATTGCAATATAAACAAGAGATGTACAGGGTCGCGATCCTAAAATAGTTGAGAAACGATGACCTATTTGCATTGTTCTTGGCCTGATTGTACAATTAATTGTTATTTAGGCTCAATGTCAATATTTATTATATTTCCCGTTACACCTGATTTAAGTACGTGAACAAAATTGAAACTTCATCCTTCGATCACGCCAACACTTCCCTTTGCGTCTCGAATAAATTATCAATAGAGGATATTTGCAATTGTCTAACAAATCTATATAAGTAAACGTACTTATCCAATAATGTAAAAAAAACTAAGTACTTAGTGCTGAAATAAAAAAAAACACAAATAAAAACGGCGAATGATTGATATAGACCACATTTTTATTACCAAAGAAATTATCACTGATGTCATGGATTGTATGCCGAACATAATATTCAGAGATAAAATAGATAAGACAGACCGACAGTTACCTACCCAAAAAGCTTAAATAAAAATTCACAGATCACATGCACCACATCGTCTTGATCACATTCATCACATGATCTTCAAAGAGCATTGGAAATGAACTAATCTAGGTATATAAAATTCTCGTATCACAGTGTTTGTGTAACCAAACTCCTCCGAAACGGCTTGACCGATTTGTATTTTTTTTTTTGTGTATATTCGGTAGGTCTCAGATTAGGTCGTAAATTATTTTTCACCCTCCTACCCCCACCTCCCATTTCTTAATCACGATTTTAGTTCTTTTGTATGAACAATATCTAAAGTTAGTGGTAGTGGTAGCGGTAGTGGTAGCGGTAGGGGTAGGGGTAGGGGTAGGGGTAGGGGTAGGGGTAGGGGTAGGGGTAGGGGTAGGGGTAGGGGTAGGGGTAGGGGTAGGGGTAGTGCAGGCAAGCCAACGTTTGGGCAGGACAACGTCTGCCGGGTCCGCATAGTCATAAAAAAAGTATAAAACACGCTTTTGTCAGTAACGCAAACTTGCACAAACCAAATGAGCCCACTCGTTGGTCAAAAGAGATGGGGTTACGTCGTTTCGGTACAGAGTTCCTGTGGCCGCCTTCCGGCTCCATCATCAGGATCATGGACATTATCTCTGACCAGAATACTTGTGAAGACAAATCAAACGAGCATAAACTCGATGGGGTTACGTCGTTTCGTTACTGAGTTCCACTATCCACATCCTGGCTCCATCATCAGATCAGATCGATGGTACCAAATTATCGTATTGTCATCGGAATTAGATACGCTAGCAAAGTCTTAAATCGATTCGACAAATTAGAAGTTGTATAAAATTGGTTAAATTCGACTTTTAAGATTTGTTTACATACACAGTTAGTTACAGGTGAAACTAATTAAAAACGTGTAAAAATAGATAGAAAATGAACTTGTATATTTTGACAGCTGTCATCCGAAATGAAGATCTCTTCTTCTTCTTCTTTTGATATATGGCAACAGTGCTATCTTGTGCAATAGTATGCCGATAAATCGGTAGCTAAGATTATCCCCTGGCTAATCACAACCATCACAGCGCGGTCGGGATTAAACCGGATTCCACATCATGCCGTGACGAAAACGCGAGCGTACGCCGCCATGACCGGATGTAGAATCAATGAAGATCTCATTTACTAAATACTTTTCATTTTGGTAAAGACGTAGGTACACATGACACAACCATGTCCAGGAACAGTCATAACTTCAAAACTTATTATTATTTTCATTATCTCGAAAAACATCCCGGGACCACACGTACACGTACATGTAGAATTAAAAAGAATTTATAAATGAAACTAAATACACAAGGTACCCCAAAAAAATTACCATTATAGAGTTTTTTTTATTTTAACTATTTTTTTTGTATATGTATTGTAGACCTTATCAATACAAACATTTTGACACCTCAATCCCCTATTTAATGACCTACAACTTCCGGTGATTTTGGCATGTCGCACTTTTGCTGAAAAAGGGGCCCATACATCTTACAGAAGCGATCAAGCGATCATCAGAAAACATTTATAATGTTAAAAAACTTCAGAATTATTCCACTAAATGTCGTCAAATCGATTTGAATTGCAAAATCGATAAACAATAATCGCTAGGGTTAATTTTACAATAAAAAATGACCTCTGTTTTAAAAGGGATACGCTTATTTCGTCAAAATATAAATTAGCATATACATTGCATGTTACAATAAAGCAACTACTTATATGTAAATGTCATTCTTCACATCGATATTGTAAAATGGAAATCCTTCTGGAAATAATTCAAAGGTCTAAAAACTACTATGTTGTTTATATATCTTCTTTATAAATAATAAAACTTTTTAAAAAAGTGTACCGACTCAAAAATTGTGCGCTGAAAAGTAAAAAATAATTAATTTAATATTTCGTCGTAAAATTTGAAGACGGTTGGTACATAAAAGAATAAAAATAAATTATCCGATTTGGCAATTTTTTTTAAATGTTCATAATACGTAGTTCAAATAGGGTTTTCATGAAAAGAAAAATTGGAACATTTGCCCGAAAAATTTGGAAAACTGAAAGTGCTTTTTCTGCGGGATTTTTGTATAAACTCAAGACCATAATAGGGGATGAAAGTTAATATGGGCTCCACGAACGAAGCCGGGGAGGTAAGCTAGTATTTATATAATAAACTTTGAATGTTTGTGCCTCAATCAGACTGGGCTGGAAGAATGAGGATTCCTTGGAAGCAATGTCGAATCATTTGATGAAACCTGAAGATCTTGAAAACTTTTGTCAAACATAGCTAAGGATCATAGCTAATAAAAAAACTGCGTTGAAATCGGTCCATCTATTTGGGAGCTACGATGTCACAGACAGATACACAGAAAAAAAGGCTTAAGAATAAAGTTGAAAATGGGAACACACTTTAGATGACCAAATTACGAAACTTTTTGCATACTAAGCAAAATTACTGCAGTGAGCAGTAATTTTATTGTATTTTCTATATTACATCTGTGACATTCCGCCCCGGCTTCGCCCGTGGAGTTTTTTGAACAGTGTCAGAATTTATCGCGAAGAATTCCGAGATAAAAAGTCTCCTCCCTCCAATGTAAATCACGTCGATTCGTTGCTCTGTTGTGACATAAAAGAAGGACAAACAAACAAAGAAACAAACCCATTTTCGCATTTAGGATTAGGATAATATTAGTTAGAATTCTGGCTTTCCACATGACACGGCCGCAGAAGAGATGGTTGGACAATCTAAAAACGATCACTGGGACGATGAACGAAGCCGGGGAGGTAAGCTAGTATTTATATAATAACTTTGAATGTTTGTGCCTCAATCAGACTGGGCTGGAAGAATGAGGATTCATTGGAAGCAATGTCGAATCATTTGATGAAACCTGAAGATCTTGAAAACTTTTGTCAAACATAGCTAAGGATCATAGCTAATAAAAAAACTGCGTTGAAATCGGTCCATCTATTTGGGAGCTACGATGTCACAGACAGATACACAGAAAAAAAGGCTTAAGAATAAAGTTGAAAATGGGAACAAACTTTAGATGACCAAATTACGAAACTTTTTGCATACTAAGCAAAAATAAGTGAGCAGTAATTTTATTGTATTTTCTATATTACATCTGTGACATTCCGCCCCGGCTTCGCCCGTGGAGTTTTTTGAACAGTGTCAGAATTTATCGCGAAGAATTCCGAGATAAAAAGTCTCCTCCCTCCAATGTAAATCACGTCGATTCGTTGCTCTGTTGTGACATAAAAGAAGGACAAACAAACAAAGAAACAAACCCATTTTCGCATTTAGGATTAGGATAATATTAGTTAGAATTCTGGCTTTCCACATGACACGGCCGCAGAAGAGATGGTTGGACAATCTAAAAACGATCACTGGGACGATGAACGAAGCCGGGGAGGTAAGCTAGTATTTATATAATAACTTTGAATGTTTGTGCCTCAATCAGACTGGGCTGGAAGAATGAGGATTCATTGGAAGCAATGTCGAATCATTTGATGAAACCTGAAGATCTTGAAAACTTTTGTCAAACATAGCTAAGGATCATAGCTAATAAAAAAACTGCGTTGAAATCGGTCCATCTATTTGGGAGCTACGATGTCACAGACAGATACACAGAAAAAAAGGCTTAAGAATAAAGTTGAAAATGGGAACAAACTTTAGATGACCAAATTACGAAACTTTTTGCATACTAAGCAAAAATAAGTGAGCAGTAATTTTATTGTATTTTCTATATTACATCTGTGACATTCCGCCCCGGCTTCGCCCGTGGAGTTTTTTGAACAGTGTCAGAATTTATCGCGAAGAATTCCGAGATAAAAAGTCTCCTCCCTCCAATGTAAATCACGTCGATTCGTTGCTCTGTTGTGACATAAAAGAAGGACAAACAAACAAAGAAACAAACCCATTTTCGCATTTAGGATTAGGATTAAGGATTAGGATAATATTAGTTAGAATTCTGGCTTTCCACATGACACGGCCGCAGAAGAGATGGTTGGACAATCTAAAAACGATTACTGGGACGAAGAACAAAATGGATGAAGCTATGAGAGGCAGCAGTGGATATAGACGCAGGCAGTAGAACAATAAGAATATCTGTGATTATATGGACTTTTCATGCTTCGGAATCAACACTTCTCATAAAAATATTAAATGTTTTAATCCTAGAATGTGTACCAACTCGTTAACTGTGGACATTGTTACGATTGTCTCTAGCCACGCCACATTCTATAAGGGTTATAAGGCTTGCTCAATAGAATTGAAAAAGTACTTCCTATAATTATACGTACAAAGTTGCAGAATTTGAACTGTGCATTGAATATCAAGTTGAAGGTTTTGACATTATCTTGTAACCTACTTTAGTACAAGTTCTAACAGCCTAGACCCACGATCACTTCATTCATGTTGCGGTTATCAAACTGTGTGTATTATAAATATGTCAGGGGTTCCCAAACTTTTTTATACTGCGACTCCCTTTAAATGCTGTAATTTTTTGGCGACTCCCTTCTAAAAGAAAATACCTTTAGAGATTTTAGAATCTTAATTTTATTATTATTTATTAGAAAATATAACAGTACAATCAATAAAGAAGGATGAGCTTGCTTTACAACACATTTTAGTTTTATTTGAATAAAGTTATCCGTTTTACGATGAACCTGTGTGTACCATCTTGTGTGTACTCCCCAGTCGCGACGCAGTTAGGGAACCCGATCTATGTAATATAAATGAAATGCTGTTCGTTGGTAAGCGTATCACTTGTAGTCTGGTTAGCAAGTGCCTTTTTTCTTATTTCCTGTTAGCGTTCACCGAAAATTATGATTGAGGTGTCATTCGATTCGGAATGACATTTAGAAACTTTTCGGAAAATATAAAAAAAATATAAAAAATTGTTTTTGTAATTTTTTCTATTAATTATGCTATTGTTAATTAAGTAAATTTAATAAAATTTGAATTCATATAAAAATCCGGATAATTTTTTAACTAAAAACCTGAGTTGATCTATTATTGGATGGCTGTAGAATAGATCCCCGTTGGAAAAATTTAAAAAAATTAATTTCCTATTTTTTTATTAAGAATTTAAGATTGGTAAAAATGAAAGACTAAAAAAAAGTTATTATAAATTTTTTTTTCCAAATATAAGAAATAGCACATGGCTGTTTTTATTATATGATTAAGTATTTAGAAAAAATAAAACGGCGGGAATCCATTTGATTATAACAAATTGTTTATTAAATAAACAAATAAAAAATGAACAAAAAAATTTTTTTTACGAAATCTGAAAGAACAATAAAAATTATGATTTAAAAAAACCGTTTCTAAATATTAATATTTACTTACAAAAAACGATTGTTAATTAACAAATGCGTTTTTAGCTCTAAATAATTTTTTTTTTGAATAATTTATTTCTCTTATTTTTTTTATTTTTTTTTTTTTCTTCACGGGTTCAGCTCCCGAAACCGTGTTACGGTTCCAGGGTACCCAGCGGAAGACCCTCCCTCCCTCCCTCGTTTAGCCGATGGTATTTGTGAGGCTATACCTAACGAGTGGCTAGTTCTGTTGAGATATATGTTTTGATGGAAAAGCCTCTAATGGGTTTTTTTAATTAAAAACTTATGTACATAATCCGACAAACCACACTTAGAGGCTTTTCCATTTATTTCTCAAAAATCATAATTTATATAAACTAATAGATACCAAAAAAAAAGTTTTTTAATACCTCATAAATAATGAATTTGTTTATAATAATTATTTAAACATTGGGAGTAAAAAAATTAAAAAAAATTTTTACGTAGTTTTTGATAATTAGAAAACAAAACAATCGCGATATTTGGAAAAAAAAATTTTTTAATTACATTTTTTTTGTTTTTCATTTTTACCAATCTTAAATTGTTAATAAAAAAATGGGTAATTAATTTTTTTTTATTTTTCCAACGGGGATCTATTCTATAACCATCCATTAATAGATCAACGAAGTGAAGCTTTTTAGTTCAAAAATTATCCGGAGTTTTATATGAATTCAAATTTTATAAAATTAAACAATAGCGTTATGCTTTAAACTGTAAACTTTTTTCCGTCGGATTACTGTTCTCTCATATTTTCCGGTGGTGCCTAAATTTTTTTCATTCCTAAATATTCAAATTTAATTAGTTAAATAAATTGTTATTGTTTACGTGTAAAGAACGTGAAGGGCACGCGGCCGCCGCGCAACCCGTTTTTGCCCTATTTTCACCGAGCAATTAAAATTATAAATATTGGTCATACAGTTCGGGGAGTTGGGACCTTTTTTTGGAAATTTCCTCCTCTTTAAGGATCTTTTTTGAGATTTTAAATATCTTAAGTAGTTTTTGAGATATTTGCAAAAAAACTAAACCCTCTTTTATTTATTTGCTAAATTGTTTAGAACTTCTGCAATTTTTTTTGGCCCCTTTTTATATTTTCCGAAAAGTTTCTAAATGTCATTCCGAATCGAATGACACCTCAATCACAATTTTCGGTGAACGCTAACAGGAACTACGAAAAAGGCACTTGCTAACCAGACTATTGAGAACGGTTGGACTGACTCGACATTTTTTTTTTCAATTTTCGTAACAGACCAAATGAGGTTTTTAGGGAAAGAAAAATTTAAAAAGGTGCTCGGAAATTCTATGGGATTTTTGTATGATCTCAATACCATAAGTAATAGGGGATGAAAGTTAATATGGGCTCCACGGGTGGAGCCGAGGCGGAAAGCTATTTATCACAAAATCATAAAATAGTACATTGTGTAACAAGTGTGCGAATGTGGTAATTACAGTTGAGGCAGAGTCGAAAGCGAGTGGTTTTACAGAGCCGAGACTGTAATTACCACCGCTCAATTGTTTAATATGACGTTTTCAATACATTTTCAAGGAAAATTAAAACATATTTGATAAATGATTAATATTAAAAAATAATATGGATTTTCCAATAATAAGTAATAATGGCGGCCCTTTTTTTTCACAAGCAAATCCTGGCACGGCATACCTCTTTCGCCTCATTCAAATCCTTCGATTTTGGGATTCTTTAATTTCCCCAAAAGGCTAAAAGAAAAGATCCGTACAACTACTTACGCTTTAAATTGCTCAACCGCTAATAACAACACAACCACAGATATCTCTCCTCATTTCATGTAAATGGTAAACTATTAAAGAGAATTAATGTCAAGGAATATGTTCATGGTTCCGTAATACTTAACATGTTTGGTAGACTTCGGTCTGTCTGTCTGTCTGTTACTGAATTACTGTTACAAACTATAACATGAAAAATATATCACTTTTTTATTTTTCTTTTTTCACCGGTTGCCTTACAGCTCCCGAAACCGTGTTACGGTTCCAGGATACCTAGCGGAAGACCAAGTCTCCCTTGTTTAGCCGTTATTTGAGAGGCTATACCTAACGAGTGGGCAGTTCTGTTAGGGTATATTTAGATAGAAATCCTCTAAGTTTGGTTTATCGGATTATGTACGTACATAAGTTTTTAATTAAAAAACCCATTGATAGGGTTATCTATATCCAAAACAAATGCTAAGGATGAAACTTTAACTAAGTAGCCGATTTTAATTTTACGGAACCTTCGAAGCGTGAGTTTGGCTCGCACTTAGTCGGTTTACAATTTCAATTCGTGCAACATAATTGTTGACAATAATTACAAGTACAATTTTAATGAATATAATATTAGCTTGTCTTATTTTAATTGTATAAATGCTTGAAAAAGATGTTTCTTATTTAACACTAGCATTTGCCTGCTTTCGTGAAATTAGAAAAACGCAACGCACTATAATGGCCAGAGACACTGTAACACGAATTACAACAGATGAAATGCTAGCTGTTTACAGATAACGATTATTTCGCAGCCATTATAATTTGAGCACATTTTTTATAAAAAAAAAATTGTACAAATTACATAAATGCAATAATATGATCTGTTTCCGCAAATTATCTAACTATGGCAATTTGATACCTATGCTTATTCTTTGAAATCAAATCAAGATATCTTATTTCAAAATAAATCACATGCGCAAATAACTGATAAGTAGGTACCTCAGAATACAGAATAAACCAGAATCCACATTAAATTCTTCAAACTGAGGCTAAAAATAGTACTAGGTACACTAAACTAAATGTTGTTATATTTTTTGATAAAAAGAAACAATATAAGAAAAATTTATAAGAACGGTGTTATTTTTTATTAATATTATCCTATCTAAGTATGCATATTTATGCAAAATTTGTTGTATCTGAAGTTAGCAAAATCTTATATTATTTATATGTTATAGGTTACGGTTTTTTTTTAACCGAACTTCAAAACAGAATTTAATCGTCTCAATTCGTCGGAATCTTTATTACACTGAGCAATATAATAAAAGGTTACAAATTTTTATTGTCTATGTGTGTGCTCAGGGTACCGAGTATGCTTGCGGCGTTCCCTCGTTGTATAGCCATGCTGATCCTCTGTATAAAACACTCCTTGTTCAGAGGGTCTCCAGTGGCCAGACGGAGAGGCATGCTGAGGCTGCGGGTGAAAGTTTTAGCCGTCTCGGCCCAAGGGCTCATCGTCTCGACGGCGAAAGGAAAGAAAAATAAATTTGATTAATTTTTTTAGTTTTTTTATTAGTTAAGGTATATTTAGATGGAAAAGCCTTTTACATATAAGATGCTGAATTTGTTATTCATATTTATGTAATTTGCAATAAAATGTAAAAATTTACGTTAAACTATCCATCACTGGAGGCGTTCCCATACTTCCTTATTATATGTAGTATGTAGGTGACTACTTACAATACCTTTGAAAGCTTGAATTACTCGCAAGTTGAAAATTATCAAGCTTTTATCAAGTTATAATTAAAAATATTGACGAAGTATGTCATTTCTGTGACTATGTGAAATGCGTAGGTACTATAAATTAATAAAAATGAAGTTTCTGTTCGTAGCTTCAAAATTAATATCAATAGCTAAGTTTAATCATAAATAACTTGAAATTTTGTCTTTCTGTCTGTCTTTTATCTCGAGAGTGCGTGTTTAAAGAGTTGCGTGAATATCATTTTCATCTTTGACTTTATTGCTATCATATTTACAGGGCAGAATTCAAAAAGTGGACGTGAATGGAAAGCTTTCTTCCGGCTCAATAGTTTCAATCGGTGTACCACAGGGCTCGATCTTAGGTCCTTTTCTATTCCTCGTCTATATTAATGACTTACCTTGCCTCGTAAGGGATAACCATGACATTGTGCTATTTGCAGATGACACATCACTTCTATTTAAAATAAAACGACAGCAACAGGTTATTCATGATGTGAACCATGCACTATCAAAAGTAGTTAACTGGTTTAATGTAAATAACTTGCTATTGAATAGCAATAAAACTAAATGTATAAAATTTACATTACCAAATGTAAAGCAAGTAAAAACCAGTATAATTGTTAAAAATGAGGAATTAGAGGCAGTAGATGCTACAACATTTTTAGGTCTGAGATTGGATGCGAAACTGCAATGGGGTCCTCATATCAATAATCTTTCAAATAAACTTAGCTCTGCTACTTTTGCAGTAGAAAAGATTCGACAGCTGACTGATATGGACACGGCTAGATTGGTTTATTTTAGCTACTTCCACAGCGTTATGTCATATGGAATTCTTGTGTGGGGTAATGCCGCGGATGTAAATAGTATTTTTATTTTACAAAAAAGGGCTATTCGTGCTATATACAAAATTGGTCCACGAGAGTCACTAAGGGAAAAATTTAAAAGTATTAATATAATGACTGTGTATGGTCAGTATATATTTGAAAATTTTATGTATGTCCGTAAAAATATTTCTACATTTAAAAGAAATAGTGATAGGCATAATGTAAATACAAGAAGTAAACATAAGCTTGCACCGCTCTCTGCTAGGCTCCATAAGGTTGGAGGTTCATTTAAATGTTGTTGTGTGAAATTTTATAACAAACTTCCAACCCATGTACAAGATTTGTCTGTTAAGAAATTTAAATTATTTATTAAAAGTAAACTTATGTCCAAAGCATATTACCATATAGATGATTATTTGAAGGATGGTAAAGCTTGGGACTAAATTGTTATACCTACCTAAATGTAACTTTATTTTATTTATTTTGGTTTGACGTTGATAAGCAATCCATGGATTCTACATCAATAAACATTATTTGAATTTGAATTTGAACATGTATATATTACGAATAATAAACTAAATAGTTTCTTTGCCCTTGTATTTTCTTCGCGTCACTTTCCGTTTCAAAATGACGTCTTGTATGTCCCGAAAAAAAACCTGTCTTTATTGTCGTAAAATATTTCTTTTGAGTCAACGAAAGTTGAGATAAGTATACAAAATGAACTTAGAAGTTTGTTAACATAGAATCAAGTATCCAAGTTTTTTAACGGCCTGTAACTCTACCACTGCCTGTATAGGTTATCTGTTGTAAGTATAGACTACAGTGTGTTTGTTTGTCTTTCTTTCACGTCAAAACAAACCAACGGATCGATTGTCACTTTTTTGCACAGATATTTAGAGTGCCGGAGAGAGAGATATGCTTATTTTTATACAGGATTTTTTCTGGATTAATTCTTATCTTACATTTCGAAACATTTACACGGGCAAAGACGGGAAATCTAATTGATCAGACTATATCGAATCCCCTGGGAATTAAAAAATCATAACTTAAACAAAAAATTAAATAAACAATAACCAAATATATACAAAATTAGACTAAATGAAAATATATAAAGTTAAATTAAATCTAAAAAAGGCCCCTGCGGCATTGTGCCGAAGATGCTGGCAGCGTTTCCTCGCTGTATCGCTAAACTGATTCGTTGAGCGAGAAAACTCTCTCCGGTCGCCAGTCACGTCTATAAGCCTCTATGAAAAGGGCCCCACGGTCCTAGGTCTCGACTCCAAAAGGACTAAAGTTATACTCAGTGCTGAGACCATTATATTTCTTAACTTTGGAGCATTCTGCTGCCTCTGCCGCTGCTCCGGCTACGGTGGAGATGTGACGGGGCTAATGTGAGGTTGCATCCCACACCAGCATCCGTCCCTTACTCCACGGTATTACGGACATTCCGTCCGGTCTCTTGCCTTGGCTCTAATAGACTGGCACTTTGATTGACTGTATTTACTGCCAGTAATCTTGCTCGATCTACTGAGGAATCTATTGTCAATTTGCATATTATGTCGTCCCAGCTCCTTTCAGGAAAATGTTGACCGGGGCAAACAATTAACCAAGAATTTTTTGCGTCCTCCAAACCCGAAATCTCATAGTTTGTGGGTTGAGCCTTAAGAATTTTTCCTATGAGATTTGAGGAGCTGGTAACGCGATACTAGAAATTTTTGCGGATTCCTAGCCCACCAAATCGAATGGGCAGTGATCCTTGGGTCCAGGACTGTTCTCTAAGTTGAGAATTGAGAACTGATTCTAAATTGTTTTTGATTAAGGTATCAATTTGCAATAAAAGATTTTGATGGTTCCAAAGGGAACAGCAACGAATCAGATAGGTAAGTTTAGGAACGAAAAGGAACAGCTTAATAGTTCATAATATGAATAATAAATAATGACAATGCCTTGACAGACTGAATTATGGAAAATTGATAAGTATAGTTTATTCATCCCTTTAAGGGGGGTAATATGGTATAACTATGGGAAATTAATTGTTTTGGTCAGTTTGACTTGAAAATAATATAAATAGCAAAACATGTACCCTACTTTCAAGTTTTTTATTGTGGCAGGGAGCTAAAATACAGGCTGTTTTTTTTTTAATTTTTTCACGGGGAAAACCAAGTCTTCAGTCTTCTATAATACAACATAATAATGCATCATGTTCATAAGAACTTGAGGTCAAAACGCACTTGACCGCTTTAATTTATAATAGAAACTACGCTTCGTAACTCAACGAGCACAATTTGCTGCTTCGGTTTGTAATTTTGCGTTTTATTCCTGACTTGAATATATTATATATACGAAAAGTATGTAAATTTTGATTATTACTGTACAATCGTGCTTCAGAGGGAACCTAAAGCGTCCGCAATTATTGTTAGTCCGAAAATTATTCAAGTAAGAAACGTGACAGCTCTAGCAGGGTTTAATATGGGTAACTCGCTAAATGTGGTCATTGTTGCCATTGTCTCTGATCACACAGAAAATATATTAAAGGTCGTGATTGTGTTTGATTTTAATTTAATTACTGCTTTAAAATGTAGAGCCATTAAACAAATTTAAATATTTTGTGAACTGAATGTTTGCGAGTGATTCAAAGAACGATATATATATAGGTTACAGAGTTATATCACACTCAAACTATAATATTTAAGCTCTCGTATTTCCTTTGATCAAATTAAATTTTAATACGATTTTTGTATTCAATACTATATTAGTCGCATCGATATTGTTAAGAAAAAAAACAGTAATTCCTCACAATCAATTATTTAGGACCTACATCAAAATCACTGCAGTATTTGAAAGCTACATCGATTGATGATTTTCATACACCGTGAAAGTGTACTTAAAAACAGTGCCATTCTTCGTTGTATAATAGATAATAGAAAATGTCCACGAGTGTCTGAAGCTAGAACCAAGTATCATAATTGGTCCTAGGTCTGAAGCAAGAAATGCCACAGTCTATCTATTTATCTATCATCACGCCTTCTATCCCAAGAGGGTAGGCAGAGATAATCGAATGCCACTTGTTACGATCCTGACATACCTCTTTCGCTTTTTTATATTCATCATACCTTTCATAAATGACACAGATGACCTAAATATTACTGTATACCAGTATAACACGGTTTCGGGACCTGTAAGGCAAGCCGTGAAGAAATAAAAATCCTCGGACTGATCATTCATCAGGATTTATCCGTCAAATCTCACTAGTGTTAAAAATACTACACCAGTTTTCTTTAATAGACTTCGTCCTTCGGAGAACACTTCTTCTAAAACTAAGACATCTAGGTCCATTAAGTGACAGGAACAGGATTGCCACCTTTTTGTTTAATATGGACAACTGGGAAAAATTAGACACTGTTATGTCTCTGGCCACACCACAGGGTATAAAGGCTGTAGGTTATCTGTACGTGTGTATGTCACTGAACTCCTCCTAAACGGCTGGACCGATTTTGATGATTTTTTTGTTGGAACCGGTAGGTGGCGCTGGAATTGGGGATATATTTTTCATATGGGAAAAGCCGGGGGGAAGCTAGTACTCAAATTACATAGAAATGATGTATTGAAAGCAGTTAATTAAAACTTCCTTAATTACTTAAAAAATAAATTAAAAATTCGCTCACAAATGAAAAGCGTGAATAATTTAAAAATGAAAGTACGCGCAATTTAATGACTATATAAATAGTCTTCATAAAAAACGCTATCTATACAAATAAATAAAATTGATGTAGCCGAAACGGCTAAATGGATCCAGGACTTTTCTTTATTTAGACTTAAATGTAGAATCTTGTATAATTATCTTGAAATCGGGTTAGCAGCGATATATTTTAAATAAATAAAATCGGTATCTTCGTGTCTGTGCGCGCATCATGCAAAAACTTCTGAAAACTGCTGATGATAAGATTTTTTTAAATTTCTATGTGACAACAGGATAAGCCACTCAAATAAAGTAAGTGTTGACACAAAGGAAGCCCTGGGCATCAGCTAGTTTTAATTAAAAGAGAGGTACTCACAAGGAAGTTATTTCTTCACGCCTGATGGAATGAATGCACGTGTTTTATTTTCGATTTTACTATAGAAACCGAACAAGACGCGCGCACCAGCTAACTCACTCCCCGAGACTGGCAGCGTTCATACAATACAACCTTGCGGTAGTAAAACCTCAACTTTCTAATTACCAATCCGCAAATACATGCGTTGCCGAACAAGTGCTCTTCCGACAATTACACCTGCTAACAAATATTTAGAGCAATTCATTCATACCTTGTAGCCATAAAATTAGGCTTTAGCGCAAGAAATTATGGTGGAGTGGGCGAAGGGTGTGGATTTTAAACCACAGTGTATTCATTTTTTTTCTTTCTTCACGGGTTGCCTTGCAGCTCTCGAAACCGTGTTACGGTTCCAGGGTACCCAGTGGAAGATCAAGTCTCCCTCGTTTAGCCGATGGTATTTGTGAGGCTATACCTAACGAGTGCCTAGTTCTGTTGAGGTATATTTAGATGGAAAAGCCTCGTGTGATTTGTCGGATTAATAAGTTTTTAATTAAAACATTTATTCATTTGTCATTACAATATGGATTTAGAACTGACATGAAAGAAAAATGTTGATTATAACTTTAAATACCTACTCAAAATCCCTGAAAGTTTGATTCCTGAAACATTGAAGTAGACGTTACTTCATTCTTTCATCTTTCTTTGTAGGTTTGGCAAATTCTAACTCCTATAAAACTTATATTCTAAATGCGAAAATGTGTTTGTTTGTCTTTCTTTAACGCAGCAACGCTTGCGGAGAGCCGAAGAATTACATTTTTATCCCGGAAAAATAATTCTCATTCCTCCCGGAAAATAGCATTTTTCTTAAACAACTTTTCTACCCGTGCGAAGTAGGTGGCGAAAGTTTTATATAGATACTAGATTTTCCAACCATGGCTCCGCTCGTGGATATATTCGAAAAATATATAATATAGCCTATATGTCACTCAGGGATATCGTAGCTTTCTATTAGTGAAATAATTTTTAGAATCGGTTCTATAGTTTTTTGGTTTATTCATTACAAACAAAAATACAATAAATCAAATTTTACCTCTTTATACTATTAGTAGGTATATATAGATTTGTAGCAAAACTACCAACGTATCAGGAACGGGAAGTAAGTTAGTCAAAGACCATACAGAAGACATGCATCTCATTAGAGAATTCGTTTACTTATGTTAAGTCATTATGATTTTGACCTTTTTCGCTTATGCAGAGAATCTATCAACCGCGACTTCACTTTACAACTTTCAGTTCGTACCTACCTACCTATCTAACGAAACACTAATTAACTTTTAATAGAATAACCATAAGAATAATTTGCCATTGTTTTGGGAAAATCTAGATTATTTTGAAGAAAATTGGTGCGTAGTATTTTGATGCGAGTGAAAATTGAACCCAGGACTTCGTAATATATAAAACATTATTTTATAATTCCGTTTAAAAATAATAGAAATATAAAATTTATATTTCAAATCACAAATTTTGCAACAGATCGTAAAAAACTTATGAGCTTGGGGTTTTATATGTTGGCAATAAAAAGTATTTTCTTTGGAAACACATCCGAGAAAATATTGTAATGTGTAGATTTTTTCATATATTATTAATTATAGAAATAAATATAATATTCTCACAATGTTACATACCTCATTTAAGTGTAAAACGATGTAAGTATGTTGCGCATATTGGAATATTTTGAGTGTGATTAAAATTGTCAGTTGAAAACGATGTCAAATGATATATATGATTATGCTAACAACACATTTTGCTTGCAGCCGTAGCTCGAACACAGAAATTATTCTTCTCAAATCTTCCCCATACCCCACCCCGACTTTACGATAATGAATACCTACCAATAGTTGGATTTAAAAACCGGGTCCCGCGTCGAGCGAAAAAAAAAATTTTTCTTTATCTAGTAGAGCACTTTTTCTAAAAGTAATAAGAGGATTGCCACCTGTTCCGTTTAATTGGGACAACTCGCTAATCTCATCTGCTTTGGAGAGTACGTAAAGTTGGCAACAGCATTAAGATAATAGTACTACGAAAAACATCATTATAGTTCGTAGCATTTCTCGCTCGGTTGAGGGTTGAACCCGGGACCGCGGGGTTTCGCGTCCATCCAAAGTACCATTTGGCTATCGGTATGGAAAACAATAAGGGAGGACCAAGGACATTCTTTAAAATAGATGAAAGGGGCGCTCGACTTCCACCTGACTTGGTATTCACACTTCGTCGCGAATTTTCATGAAACATTTGTTGTATTATTAATAACTACTTAGCTCTAAACCCTTGGTTCCGCTTGCATGATTTCGAAATCATTGCTTTTAACCCGACAACACCGTTTTATTCGACACCGTTCGATAGAAATCGTAGTCTCAGAAAATAGACGAATCTTATTTATTGCCCCTACCCTACCCAAGATCCTTATTCCTTATATCGACTAATATAAATGAAACTCAATGAACTCAAGATCTTAATAGGGGACGGGGCGAAAGCTAGTAGTGACTTTTTATTCAAGCGAATCCGCACTGGTCCGGTATCTCACCGAAATTTTTCGGTCCGGCCAGCCGTATGATCGAGATTGAACACAGGCCACACATTAGAGATGTAAATCATACGATTTAGATCACATGCAATTCACTCACTCACACAAGATTAGATTAAACAAAGTGTCAAACATCCGTGTGTGTGTGTGTGACAGATCATTCCGGCCATCGAAATCAACCACAAATACAACGATTTGAAAACGGATGGGGGACGTTCGTTACAAGAATTGGACGAGTCTGTGATCGATTTCGGCGGACCGTATGACGGCGCGCCGGCGATTGGACGAATGAGTGGGCACCTTTAGAGTAGTTGCCAATGATGTGTAACATATAACATCAGTAACTTAAATCTATACTAATATTATAAAGAGGAAAGATTTGTATTTTTGTATGTTTGTGTCTATGTTTGTATGTTTGTAATGAATAAACTCGAAAACTACATTGCCGATTTCAAAAATTCTTTCACAATTGGAAAGCTACATTCACCCTGAGTAACATAGGCTGTATTCTATTTTCAAAAAAATTAGGGAGTTTTAGAACTCCAATAATGTAACCCAAGGTGTAAAAAAATTACCTAAGAAATTCCTTACATCGCGTGCGCTGCGAAAACTATTGATGATAGAACAAAATAATGTACTACAACTTTACAGAACACATCATTATCTACAAAAAGTGTCGCGGTAGCATATGTCTAACTATTATAGTTAAGTCACAATAAGTGTTCTTTTATTTTAAAAATTTAATTAAAAAGCCGCCGCCGGGTAGGGGTAGGGATAGTGCAGGCAAGCCATTATCTATGAGTGCTGTAGGGTATATTTTATTTTGTTCGAAAATATCCACGGGCGAAGCCGGGGGCGGACAGCTAGTTATATTATAAAAAAATATTTTTAAGTCGACGCTGCCGCGCTAGTCCAAGTACATGTGCAGGCGCTATATAGAGTAGGCGTATAGAATAATTTGAATTTGAATTTGCATCTGCTTCCTGTTACACATTTCCGTCGCATGTCATGAAATCACTCCCCTATAAATTAATGCCACATACCGAGAGCTATACTTTGTTCAACATATTATGATTGTTTCCGTGACAGGTAGGTAACAAAAATGAGCTTTATATATTAGTTAAATTGGTTGTATAATTGTAGGAATATTTAATATATGATTTTTTTTAATTTATACTTTATCAGTCAACCCATTACATAACGAACAGAGTGTAAGATGTTACACGTCAAAAATCTCTCACTTTCAGTCGTATTAACTTTAAAAAATTTCAGTGGATGGAAATATTGTACAAAGAAAACGTCAAGACACTCTTGATATGTGTCGCATATTTAACGCAGAATATGCAGCTGGCAATGTATTTGATAATATGAAAGACAAAAATATATATATTAGAAACAAACGGTCAATCAACCATAAACGTACAGAAATAGAAGATCACAGAGACCCAAATCATGAACCAGTAGTTAAATTTGACCCCAATGATATAGTAAATGATCCTGACGATGACGTGACTGTCTTATCAGCTGAAAACAGTGATGACTTTGAAGATAATATAAAAATTAAAATGAATCAACATCTCGCTGACGAAAATATGCCAATAGTTGATTTACATGATGTGGGAACTTTGCAGGAATTGGACAAAGTCAAAGAAAGCAGCAAAGAAAAATATAGCAAAGAAATAGAAAGCAGCAAAGAAAAAGAATACACAGAACCCAAAGTAACTACCGAAACTACACCAAACGATAATAATGACGGTACTTATTCAACGCAATCGACGGTAAGTTTTATAGAATATAGACTATATAATAATTGGCCAAGTTGCGAGTACGACTCGCGCGCTGAGGATTTCGTACCATTTTTTCGGTCAGAACTTTAAGACATGATTTTTGGTTAGGTTTTCCTGTAAACCTGAAGGTGGCAGCTCTAAGTTCATAAAATTTACTGGCCACGATTTGTTTCTTTATTAGGGAAATAGAGATTTGAAAACTGTATTGATTTTCTTTTCAAATATTATCACAACCAGTTATTCGGACCAAATGGGTGGTCTACTGATTTTGCACCAAAACAACTTATGGGACCGCAAGAAACAGACGAAACAATTAAAATACCTGACGAGGAACCTACAGAGCCTGTTAAGTGGCATAAGCGTTGGAAACATGGTATTGTACCATTTTACATAGACCCCAAAACATATGGTAAGCAAACTTTTAATATTATTACATGCTAATAAAAACCAGCCAAGTGCCAAGGTTTCGTAGTCTCTGCTCCAACCCAGGATGTTGCAATTTGCAACATTTACATTTAACAATACAAAATCTTAAAATTAAATCTAAACATCAAATAAAAATCTAAAACTAAAATCTAAAAAACTAGATTATAAAATTCCTCCAGAGAGTCCTGCGGCATAGTACCTACACAAATGTCTATTTTTATTTCGAAAAGTTATAATTTTCATTGAAAGTATGGACAGTATTCTAGAATTTTACAAAAATTGTCTTTCTTTTGATTCCATTAATTTATAAATTTTAGTTTAATATTTGTATTTTTAATTATTACAGATTCCCTCTTAGGCAATACAATAATAGCTGCATTTGATTACTTCGAGAAAGCAACATGTATTCGACTCCAGCGTCTTCGTGAAAGACCGACAGACGAGGCGTCTCTGAAAAATGTTGAATGGCTCTACATTACGAACCCCACCGGTATAAGACAGTGTGTACATAGTAATGAACAAAAGGAAAACTCTGGAGTGCAAGTAAGATTTACACATTTTTTTATTTAAATTTAATAGATAACTTTATAAAAATGAAATAATTTTTCAAATCGGTCAAATTGTTTCTATATAGTTTTCTTCTAACAAACAAACCAACTCACATTCTCTCAATATTATAAGACTTTCATGTAAGGTATATTATATTGTTGTAACTATTCAATCAAATAAAAATGGGGGAGAGTTGTGCCTACTCCAAAATCTTTCTATAGGTCCATACCAGAATACCCACACCTCCCAATTCGTCCTTGATCTCGTGCATCTCCGAAGAATCCGTGGTGAGTCCATGAGTAAATACATTTATTTATATCGATATCCAATATCAAGTTTCACTTCAAGGACCCAAAATTGTATGAAGAAAGGCAGACTTCTCTATACTTAGACAATAGACATATACCCAAAATTCTTTACTGATTGGTGTATTTTGTAGATGGTAGTATTTGGTTACGATTGTATGAGCCTCGGTGAGATTATGCATGAAGTAATGCACGTGCTTGGCTTCTCTCACGAGCATGTCCGCCGCGATAGAGATCAATATGTGCAAATAATGTGGGATAATATAAAACCAGGTGAGTATGTTTGTTTATAATAAAATATAGTACACAGACAACACATACTTAGAAATCTTAGAATGGCATATGACAACAAATATTTCACTCTACTAGAGATTCAAAGGATTCAAGAGGATTTAATTATTTGTGGTTAGGATTACAAAACACATAAGATAAATGTATCGTCGTCTTTATTCTAAGAATCAACACAACCCCTTACAATGGGAAAGAAGACATGGCAAAAGTATAAAAATGAGTATATTGATTTAGGTACAGAAAAAAAGGTGGCCGAGTGGTATTAACTCTGTACTCTAGTAAGAAATGGTATAAGTAACTTAAATTGTACCCTTTTCGATTTTAAATAATAAAAAATAATAAATATAATAAATAATAAAAAAATAACGATAATAAACAAAAAAATACCTTTCGAATGGTCTAAGAAACGTAACGATACGTAATGTGTGAAAGAGTATAATTCGTATCACAAAATTTACAAAAATGGTGCATCAAAGCGGATGCTTTATTTGTATTGGTGAAAAGTTCAACTCGACTTGTAGGCCTTTTCGCGAAATACGATTTTAAATATTTCTACACTTCGATCATGAAAAAAGGTCTCAATGAGAATTGTGACTATTTGCATACGACTATTTAAACAATTTACTATAATTTGGTAAAGTTACAATACAATTACGAAAAAATAAGGGACATTATACATAAAATCTGTTAATTAATATATATATAATGAAGAGAGTCCAAAAAAATATAACAAAATATACTTAATCTAAATTTAAAAAATATTTTTTTGACTCTCTTTAATACGAGTATTATATATTACCCATTTTGAATTGTACCTTCTCTCACTAGAGGCACAGAACTAGGCGGACCACGATTCGATCCCGGCTTAGTACCAATTTTTTATAATTAAAAACTTTACATAATCCGACAAACCACACTTAGAAGCTTTTCCAACTGTGGCCACTCGTTAGGTTACACAAATACTTGGTCTTCTGCTGGGTACCCTGAGACCGATAACACGGTTTCGGAGCTGTAAGGCAACCCATGAAGAAAAAAAATAAAAATCCAGGATGTAGAGTTTCAGGATTTAAATGTGCACCCATAAAACAAGTTATACAACGTAGTCCCAACGACTTATATTGTACCCAATAGCCGTTAAAATATGTTCAAATTCCAAGGAAACATAATGAAATAATATGAGCGCCTCATATCAATTTAGCAACGTCAATGCGACATTGTCTTAAAACGGGTCAGATTTCACATTCCGAAATGACATTATTTTTTATAGTTTGCATGAGCATGTAGGTAAAATATATGTATTTACTTATGTATTTCAGGATATAAGAAGTATTTTGTAGCTAGAAATGAAGAAACTCTATTACACATACCATATGATTATACTAGTGTGATGCATTACCCACCTCGAGCTTTCTCCAAGAATGGTCAGATGACAATCATGACGGAAGTATGTTTTCTATTCGTACTATTTGTAATCATAATATGAAACTAAGAATGCGACTTACATAGGCCACACATTGGTCTTGCATCGAACCCGAAAATTTCATATTCCGGCCGACGGATGATCTAGATAGACCGTTCGTTACAAGAATTGGACGAGTCTGTGGTCGGTTTCGGTGGACCGTTCGACGACGCGCCGGGGATTTGACGAATGGGGATTTTATTTCTATATCTTAGAAAATTATGTGAAAAATAATTATAGTCTTGCTGTTACGGCTAACTAGTCTAGAGTTGTTTAGGTTACGTTATATTATAAGTATTTCGGCTATATTCGAGATATTCTCGCGATATTCTCCCAAGACAAATACGAAATTAGTGGATCATTCATGTATCAAAATGGAATACTAGAGTAAGAATAGATCATCTCAAGGGATCAAAGATGAACGTCAAAAACCAAGAGATAATATTATATTATTTCAGGGAAATAAAATTGGCCAACGCGAAGGTTTAAGTGAATACGACGCAGAAAAAGTAAACTATATATACGCTTATGAATGTCTAGAACGTAACAAGCTATATTTGTTGCAAACCTGTCCCTCCGTTGTTTCCAACAAGAATAAGCAGTTCAACCGCAAGAATGTGACAAAGGACGAAGTAGAGGATTACTTCCAGGATAGGATCTGGAACTTTGGCATTGTTAATTATAAATTCCACGATTCGTTGCAGTTTAGTAAGTATAAGAGTATATACTTAGATAATTATGTAATAATAGAGTATAAAGTGCAACATTGTAATATAATAAAGAGAGTTTGTAATAATGCAATGCTGTAGGTGTCTAATCTCGAATATTCACCAAAATTAATCAGTAGAAATTGTTAAAAACACAACGAGTGTCGAGAGTTCGAAACTGACTGTGGCAGCGTATTGCCAGTCGTCAGCGCACATTGTTAGTTTTACACTCACATCGCGTTTCCAATTTCCCATTACACAACAAAATAGTATTTGGTTTATTTATTTAGCAGTTGCCCGCAATTTCGTATGGGTTGTATTAGGAATAGTGACGTAATTTATGTAAATGCTTTGTTAGTCAAAAGTTTGAAAATGCATGGGTACCTGATATTCCCGTCCCCGTGAACATGATTCAAATGGGAAACAATCTCTCCATACACAATTTAATCCATCCACAATAATCTATCCTACAGGAACCGTGGACTTTTCCTTTGCCTTTGTCACATTTCAGGTCATGGTCTATCTGTGTGTCGAATTCTATACAAATGCATCCAGTACTTTTTGCGTGATTGACTAGCAAACATCCACAAATACTTTCACATTTATAATATTAATAGGATTTGTGTCGAATATGAACTTGTATGTTTGTATATGTTGAATTATTATATTAAGTAATATTAAAAAGTAATAATAATTTTAAGCAATCGAAGAGAGACAGAATATAATGGCTGTTATTGAGCATATTGAGAAGGAGACATGTCTACAATTTCGTGACGCTGCAAAACAAGACGAGGCCAGTGAAGAAGCTAATTTAGATTACTATCATGACGATGATAACGGTACCTCAAATGCCAAACATACTAATAACGACCACGTCAAGATGAAAGTAAACCGTGAAGAGGAAGATATCCTCGAAAAGGACATAGATCCAGCTTATGATGCAGGATTACTAACGTTACAAGATGATCCAAATGATCCACT
Organism: Nemapogon koenigi; assembly: GCA_963924495.1. Taxonomy (NCBI): domain Eukaryota; kingdom Metazoa; phylum Arthropoda; class Insecta; order Lepidoptera; family Tineidae; genus Nemapogon; species Nemapogon koenigi. The sequence continues at coordinate 3,821,611 of OZ004648.1, forward strand.
TGGAGAACGCCGTGTCTTGGGATATGGTGGTGCAAGTAAGTTTATACCCGACTACAACTCTTTTCTTGTACTAATAAATTTGTAATTAAGTAGTTCATATGTCGGGGGTAATCTCTGTAACTACTGAACCGATTTAAAATAATATTTTACTAATAGAAAGCTACACTACCTGCCTGAGTAAGTTTTCAGTTTGAAATCTCAATTATAATGTAATTTACGAATTTTTTTTCAACACGCGGGTGAAATCGCGTACGTATAAGCTATAATAAATGTAAAGAGTTTTATGACCATTATCTTACTTCTATTCAGTTGAAGGTTTATTAGGGAGCAAAACACTTGATATTGTAGGATAGTCTAACGTTTGTTACTCAATCACTCTGAGCGGATTACCATGGAATCTGGAAAGAAAATACAAATTACAAAATATGTTAATTCTTAAGAGACACAACATATAGACATATCGCAATAGACATATGGCCCGTGATAAATAAAGGGAATTCGACCAAAATAAATAGAGCCATTTTAGTAGGATGCGGTATCCTAACTTTGATTCAATTATCTTGGTCGGGTTGCCCTTTATCACAGGCGATATCGTTCGTCTTTGCTATCATCGATATGTTGCCCATAGTAAATATCAAGTTAGCTTTAGGCTTCATTAAATAGTTTATGGTAAGGCCCCAGGGAAAGAAGAGAGATGTTGCAATATAGGAGAAGGTACCTACTTATATTAATTAGGTTCGTCTGACTATCTATGTTAACATTAGAAGGGTATAACGTCATGTCTTTATTTATAGGAAAAAATCTGTATACTCCAAAACCAGATAATTTAAAAAGTGAACACAAAATTTACGGTCGACGACACGCACAAGATATTCTGGTTCTAGCCCGTGTAGAAGAAGTTGGTTGCAAATGTCCCAAACCAGGAAGGCCTAGCGGAAACCAGGTAAATATATCTACTTCAAGAAAATAGAGCATTTATTTGAGAGGATTATATTCTATTACAAAACACTTCATTTCTTGGGGATCAGGTGAACTTTGCAGCATCCACTTCTATCTATCTATCTATCTATCATCACGCCTTTCATCCCAAGAGGGGTAGGCAGAGACAATCGAATGCCATTTGTTACGATCCTGACATATCTCTTTTGCTTCTTTTATATTCATCTTACCTTTCATACATGCTCGGCGATTGTGTGTACTTTTAATATTTCCTTCGATCAACATATTTTTTATATGTTCAATAAAAGTACATCTAGGTCGTCCTCTGCTAGCATTTCCTTTCACTTCAGCATCCACTTCTAAATTAAATAAAAGCAGTTGCTATCTGTATGGTCAACGTCAACGGCCCTAATGCGAAATATAAATAGCATACCTACTTGCGGATTCTTTTTAGTTTATAGTATATAGTTAAACCAAATTACTTTCTTCGGAGAATATAAATGGCATATAATGGTGATGAAGTTTTTCAGCATATTGAGATATTTAATTTAGTTTTTTAGCTCTTGAGCCCCTTCTAGCTCTTGGGACCCTAGAACACTGCACTACCTTCCTTCCTTACGTCAGCTATGACCTCTTCCTTATCTACGTCATAGGCTCTCTATTAAATTATTCTATCATAGAAACGCTCGATCTATGAAATAGATCATAGAATAGAACAAGTGGAAATGATTATTTAGTTAATTACTCGTCTCTTGAAAAGGTCTATTTTAGGATGCGACTTTCGTCTGTTTCACTATCTATTTATTTTTATCTTATCCATTTCTTGTTTCTATTATTTGTATCTGTGTTGATATTTTGTCCAAATATACTCTGAAACGGCTGAATTAATTATGATGCGAAAATATTTTAATTTTCAGGTATTGAATTTAAGTGCGGATTGTTTCCAATCCGTGAATGACTTGCTTCATCTATTCGTCCACGTGCTGGGACTAGATCATCAACACAATATGTACGACAGAGATTCCTATTTACATATATTATGGGACAATTTAACACCGGGTAAGTAAATTAAAGAAAGTTACGAAGTAGGTACTTAGCAAATATTCGATATTCCATAATATTCTCATGATTAAACTATTACTAAAATATGTTGGCCTGTCTTAGCTTAACGGAACACAGCAGCATTTATTCTATATTAAGTCATGAAAAGGTGTGATTTGAACCCATCAAAAGTTATAGAAAGTTTTCTGAACAAATAAAAATTAATTAATAGGTAGTGAAAGAAAATATTATGGAAATATTTTCATATGAGACTTCAGTAGATAACAGAATAATCTAGTTTTAACTTCTAATAATTTACACTTTTTGACAAAATAATCCATAGAAATGGGCAGAAAATACATAGCAGCACTTCGCTAGATCCACATGTTCTTGTTTCATAAGTTACCTACATTAAAAAAATCAATCCAGTTTTCTTTTTCACTTGTCATACTTATTATATTTTGATGGATGCATTTAGCATACAAAAGAATAGAATCTTCTGCTTTTTTAAAGGTTTCCTTGTTCGATTTTCAGAAGTTAAAAGTGAATTGAAGGACAAACTGCCTCCCGCTGCATCATTAGGTTTTCCTTATGATTACCAAAGTGTCATGCATTATCCTTGGCTACAAATTAAAAATGGTGTCACCAATATTATGTATCCAATTTGGGTAAGGATCATACTAATATATAAAAGTCAAATGGAAATTGGTAGGCATTACCCACCCACATAAAATGTTTTACATTCTTGATTTTTGAAGAGTGATTTTATATTTGTTCCACATGGACCACTCGTAGGTTCTCCTCCAAAGCACACCAAACTTAATCATTAGGTACAGACCTCGCTTTGGCCACCAAACGCCTACAGTTTTATAATTATTTTGTAGATTTTATTGATATTACAAATTAAACTATTTGCCAGCTCTCTCAGAGTAGTATATTCCTTGATCAAGATGGTCTATAGCAGTACCTAGGTACTGAGTATTTAATCATATCTACAGAAAAAATTTTTTAGTAAACCTAATATCCACAAATTTTCTATTTTTTTTTTCATAGAATGACGGTTGGGCTATGGGTCACTGGCAAGGTCTAAGTTCAACTGACGTACAGAAAATAAAACTACTGTACAGCAACAAATGTGGAGAAAGAGAGAAGCAAGAGAAAGCTAAATAATACATAATTAATTGTTAGGTTTTATTATTATTATATTATTATTAAAAGCTTTTATTATATTACTTATTATACCTAAATAAAATAAATAATTGATTTTTATAAAGATGTTTGATTTCATATTTTACTTCTTCTGAAAATTACAGCTCTATCTACGTCTATTCGCTAAATATGGACATTGTTTCTGGTGTAATTAGTCACGCCGTAGGCTATAAAGATCTAATGGTGTTTTCACTGTAATAAGGAAGAAAAATCTATGCCTGAAGACTGAAGAGAATCATCCATAAAAATATTTCTCGGTAATACGTGCAGCAAATGTCTAATTTTTATTGAACGTGCTCGTTACAGCTCCATACAACAAACTGAACAGACACAATATGACGGACACTCACATTGTATGGCGTGTAGAATTGTAGATAAACCGTCCATTTTTGTACGTAGGTACGTAATTTTTTGGACGTTTTGTAACGTCCTTCTCTATATCTAGGTATCTATCTATTTTATAAAGTACAGTAAAGTGGTTTTAAAACAGAGCAGTTACAGGAAAACATTGTCAGAAAACTGTCCATGATTTGAAAATTATTGGAAATAAAATAAATGTAGGTACCTACAGTAAACAAGGAAACGGGTCAAAATTTTTAATTTTTTTAAGGATCCAAATCCATGCAGTCTCTATGGAATTATACTAGAAATTTTGTGCTATTAATTCGTTGGTAAGCGCATCACTTGAGAACGGCTGGGCCAATTTAGCTATTTTTTACAATGTTTGTTTATAATAGTCTGAAATAGAATAGGGAATGAAAAATTTTAAAAGTTGCCCAGAAGTGCTTTTTTATATGGAATTTTTGTATGAACTCAAGATGGGGATGGAAAGTTAATATTTTCTCCACGACCAAAGCCGGGGCAGAAAAGTAGTAAATATCACAGGATACGATAATATGATCAAAGATGATACTTATTACTTTCTTAAATATACATATCAGAAGATAGGCCTTTGCGGCTTTTATTTTATTCTATTTAGAGTACCTACATCTAAGATTTTGTAAGACGATGCGTGGCCTCTAACCTGTTAGACCTACATAATCAGTCTGATTATTTGAGTATTTACCAAAGGAGACTTAAAGGGTGTAAATCATCGAACAATTTTTTCTGCCACTTTTGGGGGGGGGGGGGTAAACGCCTAGTACTAGCCCCTGTACCACTGTATTTTTCTGTCGTTTTATTGTCGCAACAGCTTTTACGTTATATGATGATTATGTAAAAATACAAACATAATAATTATAATTAATGATTGGAAACACTAAGTTTGACGCCCTAGATCGCCTTTCCCGTTTAAAACATCACAATTAACTATTTTCCTATAGCTCTGTCTCGCGTCTCGGTAGAGAGTAGGTACTTATATTCCTTGGTCTCGCGACACAAAACGATACCAACGAAATCTAAGGGAATCTATTTAAACGGGAAAGGCGATCTAGGGCGTCAAACTTAGTGTTTCCAATCATTAATTATAATTAAGTATTATGTTTGTATTTTAACATAATCATCATTATAACGTAAATTCCGTTGCGACAATAAAACGACAGAAAAATACAGTGGTACAGGGGCTAGTACTAGTAGGGTTCGAAGTATCGGCCTCTGGTATCGATACCGAGTACTCATGTGGTATCGAGGGGGAAGGTATCGATACCCAAAAAGTATCGGTACTAAAGTATCGATACTACTCAGTACCGAGTACTTGCAGGGTTCATACCGGGCCAGTGGGGTTAGCATACATTTTGACAGCGACACTTTCGTTTCGGTCGAATGGCCTTGAACAGGCCAAAACGTTCATGTCCAACAAGGACCGGCCAGAGATAGCCCGGGGCCGAGAGGTCCGGCCCAACAATGTGCGGGAAAATTCTGTGTCCGGCCAAGCAAATTGCTCGGCATTCTTGTGCAGGGCATGCCCGGTCCGGGCTATCTCTGGCCGGTCCTTGTTGGACATGAACGTTTTGGTCTGTTCAAGGCCATTCGACCGAAACGAAAGTGTCGCTGTCAAAATGTATGCTAACTCGGAGATTTTTCAGATTTTTCCATGGGAACGATATTTGTTTTTATTTAGGAGATGTGGGAAAATAAAAAGATAGAATATTTATTTGAAAAAAAATCTTAAAGGTTAAAACCACTCCTCTTCTGGGCGTCCGGCTAAAAACAATAATTCGTTTAACCGATTGCGCGTTTGGGCCATTATAGACCCTGCTTTTGAAAATAGCCTTTCGCTAGAACAGACGTGGGTACAACCACTACGTGACGCCTAAATTCCTTGTTAAGACTTGTAAAGACCTGGAAAGACTTCCTTCATGTCTTCCCAGGTCTCTATGGAGTTGTACTTATACGAATACTCGATACTGGCGATTTGTATAAGTACTTGCAAGTAAGTACCGGGCTGTGGTATCGAGTATTGCGATCAAAAGTATCGATACCTACTCAGTATCGAAAGTATCGTTCGATCCCAGGCGTTTTGGAACGTAGATAATTTCTAGAATTTTTTTGAATATCGAACGTGGCTGTCAAAGGAAAGAACTCCCGTTCCCCTCTCAGAACTGTCAAACTGTCATTTTATACGTGTACCGTGAAGATTGGTTCGGTTTAAATTGAATTGTAAACAAATTGTAAATAATATACCTATAAATACAATATCACCGGTAAAATAAATAACTCTACATTTCTTCTAGTGCATTCAGTAATCGTCAGTTTTCAGTAGAGTTGCTGGTTCTTTCACATTTCAAGATGTTTCACGTTGTAATAGGTTGTTTACTTTTTCTTGTTCAGTATTCCTATCAAAATGTATCGCCAACGGGCTCGGTAGAGCTGGACGAGCTAACTTTTCATAAAGTTGTAAAGAAATTCGACATGGCGCTAGTTAAATTCGACGTGTCGTATCCGTACGGGGACAAACATGATGCATTTCTTGAGATAGCTAAGGCCGCTCGGGATATTGAACCATTACTGGTCGCAGAAGTTGGAGTAAAGGATTATGGTGACAAAGACAATGAAGAACTAGCCCTTACCTATGGAGCTTCTAAAGAAAACTTTCCGGTTGTCAAACTGTTCTTTAAAGATAGACCTGAACCAATCACTTTCAAAAGTGCTGAAGGTTTCTCTGAAATTGAATTGAAAAAGTTTGTAAGAGAACATACAGGATTATACTTGAGTTCCCCACTAAGTATTCATGAATTTGATATTCTGTCCATTAAGTTTATGGGAAAAGACAAAGAAGGGAAAATTGACTATTTGTCAGTAGTGGATGAACACATAGATAAATTAGATAAGAGAGTAAGTTTATTTTCTTATTCTTTAACCATAGTAAACCCCTTAATATATCCTAGGTGTACTTTTAATGAACATTAACAATTATTGATCGAAGGCCATGTTAAAATTAGTACACTCAATTTCCGAGCATGTATGAAATGTTTTATAATTATAAAAGAAGTGAGTCTATGCAAATGGCATTTGATTGTCTCTGCCTACCCCTCTTGAGATATCATATATCTAATAAAAAATTATGATATAAAAAACCTGTTCTTAATTGGATATTTTTTTACAGGAAAAGCCTATTGGAAACTTGTACAAAGTAATAATGCAAAAAATAATAGAGAAGGGTGATGAATTTGCTGCTACGGAACTTAAAAGAATCAATAAACTCATGTCTAGTAAAGTTTCTGAAGAAAAATTAAATGAACTTAATACTAAGAAGCACATTCTGCAAGCATTCCAGAATGATTATAAAAGGGAAGAAGAGTATAAAGAAGAGCTGTAATTACTCTGTAGCACTTTGTGTTGGTTTACTTGTGTATTTCTATTATAACTCTCATCAAATAAGTTGAGTCAAATCACGTAGTTAATCGCTCCATATCAATTGTATGGGTGCCCTCCCCACTCTATTTGACACGCACTATACATTCCAAAACTGTGGTATTAGATGATATCCAAAGATTTTTATTATTGAATTTTAGAATTCAGTCATTTTTATCTCTATAATTAGGTAAGTATAGTGATGGCCAAACAACTGCTGGCTTGAATTGAATGTGACTGATTTCAAGGGACTAATATAGATGAGCCTACTTACCAGACCCCCCTTTAATTTTATTACTATTCTATATTTTATGCAACTGTAGTGTCACCATAAATTTTTTCATATAGTCCCATACCCCATGTTCGGACCACTGGGAAATGTTCTGTTTTACACTTTAGACCCGTGGTCACACTAACCAGAGAGAATAACAAATGCATATGGGGTAAAGTGAGTCAAATTAGGAGTCTGTGGTTTGGTTACCACTATAATAACAAAGAAAAATGTTAACTGCATGTACTTCAGATTGTTTTATATAATTTTATTAGCACTAGTATTTATATAGTATAAAATAATTGTGTGAATTCACATTTTATGCAATAAAACAATAAATTTTTAAATTGGTTTTATTATACATTCACAAATTGTGTATTGAAATTATGAGCACTAAGTTTAATTAAAATTACAAAATTAAATTTCACAAACTGTAAAAATTGGCAAGCAGACCAAATGCTCATACTAAGTAGCTACAATTTTAAGGATAGGATAAAATTAAAGTATTAATTAAATTCAATATTAGTACAGATTGTAAATTACATGGCTATACAGGCCAGAAAGAGAAGTAACTTGGGCCTTAAGTGTAATCAAATCACAGTCTAATAAAATGCAACTTTATTTAAAATAATACAAAAATAAATTGTAACTTCCTCATAACTCCTAATAATATTACGCCAGGTTGCATAGCAAAATCTAGCTACACCTATTTTTAATTGCAAGTACATATTATAAATAATTATTATTTGAAAGCTGCACAAAATGTATGCAACAGGATGTTGTACTAAAATGTTTATTAACACTTGCCACAAAATAATTATAAAACTCATTTTGTATGTATAGATACATACAATGACTATGTATAATTATTGTATATACATAGTATTCTAAAACTAAGAAAATAAATGCATCAAAAGAAACATGGAATTGATTAGAGAGTAACTATATGCAGTTTTCAATATATGTGAGAAAATATCTATTCAATATCACCTCACCTAATCAGTAAATCATGAATGCCATATCATATCCGAAAATCACAAATATTATTATAACTCATACAAAAAAATCCAATCTCCATTAAAAATGAGGATTGTAAATAATTGTAAGGACTATTAAATAAAAATTAACAATGTCAAATTTCAGGAAATCAACAGTTTCCAAGACATATCATCAGTTACAAAAATAAAAACAATTTTCCTATCACATTGCAGCCTTTAGTTTTAAATGGCATACTCGATATTTTAATATTTACAATGTTCTAAAAATGCTTTTCCAAAAACACACTAAGTAAAATGTCACAATTATTATTATTTAGCCTATGATAATAATCAAGAACTTTGGATTATACTCCCTTTGTTTTTACCTAATTGGCCTTTTCCGTTTCCACCTTCAAATCTTGTACTTTAGCTGCTAAACTGTCAGTATCTTTGTCTATAATATTTGATGAAGCATCTCCATCGCCTAAAGATTTATCACAACTGTTAGGCTCAGGTGTATCCGTATCTTCACTTTCATCATCATCTTCATCATCAGTGAAGTTATCTTGGGTATAGAGGAAGCATTTGGTCCTCACTATTTCCTGCGCTTCAGCAAATTTTGCTTTCCAGAGTGCCGCATCTATAATATCAATATTTTCTAAGTAAAACTAGATGCCAAGTTAAATAATACATAAACTGTAAATGAGGACTTCTATAAGTTTCAATAAATTAATAAGAGCATATCAAAGGAGGATATTTATTTTCAGACTCCTTTAGCCTCTTTAAACTATCAATACTACTACTTTTAGTGCATACTTACTTTGAGCATTGCCAAATTTAATAGCTAACATTTCTTGCTTGCAAGTCTCATCAGCAAAGTCAGCAAACACTGACCAATTGAAAGCTTTATCGGATCCACAATGGACATTCATTCTAATGTCTGGGGTGATAAAATGGTTTGCACAAACTTTATGAGTCTTATCACGCCTCATCACAACTCGGACACCATGATTGTCAGAGTTGTGTAACAGTTTTATATCTCCTGTACCTCGTTCCTGAAAGAAATTATTATTTCAATTATTTTATGTGATCCATAACTTTCAGTTTTTATATCAATTGTATACTTATTGAACATATAAAAAATATGTTGATTGATGGAAATATTAAAAGTACACACAATCGCCGAGCATGTATGAAAGGTATGATGAATATAAAAGAAGCAAAAGAGATATGTCAGGATCGTAACAAATGGCATTCAATTGTCTCTGCCTACCCCTCTTGGTATGAAAGGCGTGATGAGATAGATAGATAGACCTATACTAAAACCATACCTTCCATTCGTGTTCACTAACATCATAGCGATATAGTCGAGCTCTGAGTTTGACTATTTCCTCCTCATTTTCTTCATTAGTTGGTACTTCCACCAAAGGTAAAGATACTATAGGTTCATAATGGGGATCATGTTCAGAGTCCTGATGTTCAGAGTCACTCTCACTGTTACGCCTCACGATTTCCTTAATCTATAAATAATATATTCAATAAACAAGTCATTACAAATTCAATTTACAAGAATCTGTTGTATCTGATTGTAAACAAAAAACTGAACATTGAAACTTACTGGAGATGACATCGTCGAGATGCTATTCCTAATCAAAATGTACAAAAACAATTTAGTATTCACCAGTTATCTATAAATGTATTTTAGGGCCCAATTTAGGTATTTAATAGTCAATTTTTTAATAAACAAAGGAAATTTTTTCTTGCAAAATGCATGCGTTTCGGTTAGAAAAGCATAGACTAAAAAGGAAAAGGTACTCTGTGCATAGGCTGGTTTTTGTCTTCAATACCCTTCAATATGAATGTCTAACTGTTATGCACTATTTATTCCATAATATTATGTATGTAGTTTAAAGTAAAATGTTCTAATTACGTTGAGTGTTAAAATAAGTTGTTGTGTGTATATTGTAATAATTACAATTTTTTTTTTTTTATTCTTTACAATCAATCATCATATCTATCAAGCACATCACTCACACCAAAGATAATAGACTTTTTATAATTTTGACACTGACTGTCAGTGTCAAATTGACAGTATTGACACAAACTGATACACTTACACACACTCGCGGAAAATGGAAAATCGCGAATCGCGGATTAAAACAATTTTATTTTCTAGCAAAATAGGAAAATAATAATGTTTCTATGATTTTGTTGTGATGTAGACTTAATAAAAGTTTCATTGTGTATGTATTAATTAATTTATTATCTATCTTTTAATTGTTTAGTTAACTTCACAAAAAAAACATGAAATCTGTAAAGTGTGTATAAAACATTAGCTATAAAAGTGCGGAAGTTCCTATTTTGCCGACCTATTTTTTAGTTTATTTTGAGAAGAACTATTTTGTCTGTTCCAGATTAGTATTAAAGAATCAAATCACTTTCTAAAACGAAACCTAAGATACTAAAATTATTATTTTATGTTCTTTCAATTATATTTCTTTAAAATAATTTTCAGCATTGTGTTAGATGACAATATGATGACAGAACAATTACGAAATCCTAATGAATTGGATATAAGCCTCAGAATGGAATTTGGGCCGTTTGAAACTGTTCATAAATGGAAGCGAATGTCTGAATGTTACGAATTTGTTGGTGCAAGGTAAGTTAATATTAAGAATAGACAACTCTGCCCTGGCAGAGGGTTGCTTTCCTTGTAAAATTTCTAAAAGTTCTAAATTTGTCATTTAATGAGAATTCTTGGACCCAAGCGACATCACCCATTAGACGAGATGGCATCGGCGTGATAAAAAAATCTAGTATTGGTCTACCAGCCTACTTATCCTCAGTACAAAGAGCTAAAGAACTTTCCTTAAAATTTTCCAAAAGTAGTGAAACAAGCTGTGTTTCTGAGGCAATAGAAGCCTGGGAATTAACTTGTCCTAATAAAGGTGTCTCGAAAGAAATAAATAAGAAAACAAAAACTTTGGGATACTCCATTATTACAACTAACACACAAATTGGAGGCCCCCATTGGAAACATCTATAGATGGATTAATAGGATTATGTCCTTTCTTTTAGGGCATTATACTCCTAAGTGATTCCTTTGATTACAAAACCAATGTGACTAATGTATTATTTATTTATTTAAACAAGGTTCACAAGTACAGAATAACTGCAAATATCAAAAATATTACTTAATAGGATAAAACACTTGTTATACAGATATTCCAATTAGTAAAGATCACAACATGGCTACAAGTTAAATTGTAGTATATGTTTACATGTTATTGACCACAAGTTAACTACATGAAAAAAGAAAAGTACATGATATTAAAATATTAATCCTATACTAATATTATAAAGAGGAAAGATTTGTATTTTTGTATGTTTGTGTATATGTTTGTAATGAATAAACTCAAAAACTACTGTGCCAATTTCAAAAATTATTTCACCATTGGAAAGCTACATTCACAAAAATTAGGGATTCTTACTAAAACTCCAATAATGTAACTCAAGGTGTAAAAAAATGACATAAGAAATTCCCTAGGCCCGCCGCACACGTCAGGTACCTGATGATACGGTTTTCCAATTAGGTTTATCGAATCAGGGCCCCGGAAGGCGTCAATTCCATACAAAAGCACAATTCGCCGCACACGCACGATTCTAACCGTTAGGTTTTTTAACCTAACGTCTGGTCAGAGAGGACGGGCGGTGCGTCGGGTCGACCGGATTGGTTATAAAACCGAATCAGGTACCTGAAGGCGCACTTTCTATACATACACACGTTCGGTTCCTTCTTTATAGTGTATAGTCTATGGGTCCGGTCGTCGGGTTTTGACTCCATTAAGTACACTAGCTTTTGCCCGCGACTTCGTTCGCGTAGAATTAGGAATAATGACGTAATTTATGTAAATGCGCATAGATTTCCCTTAATTTTATCTTTTACCCGCGTAAATTCCCCGTCAGTCAGAAGTTCAAAAAAGTATAAATTCGGTACCTATAAGTCCCAGAAAAATAGGTATTTATACCAATTTTCAAGTCGATAAACGCAGCTAATACGATTTCCCTATACAAACTTCTACACCCCGTTGCACCCCTACATAAGGGTCGTTTTTAAAAATCCAAAAATACGTATTTTATCATTTGTTTTGTAGAATTTTTGAACCAAGTTTAAAGTTGATTCACACAGGAAATATGATTTTCCATACAAACCTATTTACCCCATTTGACCCCCTTAGGGGTGAATATCGAAATGTTCTTTCTTATTTTTTGTCTACATAATAAAGGGAACCTCTGTGCCAAATTTCAGCTTCCTAGGTCCAAGGGTTTGGTTTGGGCGTTGGTGAGTCAGTGAATGAATTGGAACTTCTCTTTTATATTATATAGATGACAAATGACGATTATCACAATCGTGATCTAAATACAATAGAAATTCGTCATCGTCCATCTTTTTGTTAAATTTCTCTTCGACACGATCGTAACAACGTCTAGCGCACTACTGGGGAGCGTAGAAACCGAATACAAAAAACCGTCCGTGTGCGGAGCTCATCTGATCGGGTAACGTAATTGGAAAACCGTATCGGGTACCTGACGTGTGCGGCGGGCCTTACATCGCGTGCGCTGCGAAAACTATTGATGATAGAACAAAATAATGTACAGCATATGTCTAACTATTATAGTTAAGTCACAATAAGTGTTATTTTATTTTAAAAATCTAATTAAAAAGCCGCGGCTAGAAAAGGCTCTTTATTTGTACCTTGCTATTAATCCTTATAGGGGTAGGGGTATTTTGTTCGTACTAGTTGTTAATAAATTAAAATTAAAATCAAAATCAGTAGGAATTATAATAAAAATAAGCACACCTAAAACTTATACATATAATGTCCTGCTTTTTGCCCTGCTTTGTCACTACATGAAATTATATCTTTCTCTTTCTGAGTGAGATTCTTTCTACATTGTCATGTTCGCACTGCAACTTTTTTCAAATTAACTTAATATAATCCTTTTCAGGAGAAGCAAACATACTGCTGTGGCATATAAAGATGCCATTTATGTGTTTGGTGGTGACAATGGTAAATCAATGTTGAATGATCTCATAAGGTTTGATATAAAGGAAAAGTCCTGGACGAAAACAGGATGTATGGGTATCCCACCAGCTCCCAGATATCATCACTCTGCTGTTGTAAGTGTTATAATTGTGTTTAAAAAACATAAATTAAAATCACTGCAAGCTTTAAGTAAACCATTTTCTAAAGCCATCATTGCAACTTTTACTATTATACCACTAAGTAACACAACATGTCAAATACGGTTATTTTACAACCAATTTAAGGCTCTATAATTTTTCTGGGTTAAACTATTCCCAATTAATCTGTAAATAATACACCTGGGTCACTGTAATTTAACATATAGTTACTTATTGAATATATCTAAGTGAAATATCTGTTATTTTTTCAATGGGTTTTATTAAATAGGAAATGGAGAAAAGTACCTTTAAATTAAAGCTGTGTTCTGTGCTCTGCCTACCCCTGTGGGGAAAATATATCAATTTATTTAATGTTTTGAATGTTTTAGGTATATAAGCAGTCCATGTTTGTATTTGGTGGTTACACAGGAGATATTTTGGCCAATTCTAATCTGACCAATAAAAATGATCTATTTGAATATAAATTTCAAAGCGCTCAATGGGTGCAGTGGAAGTTTATTGGACAGTAAGTTAATTTATAATTGGTTTGCACATTTGTTAATCTTTATTCAATAGTATTTGGACATTGAAAATACACTTTGTCAAATGTTTATAGACTTGTAAAAATATTAAAAACACTGTATTGAACATAAGTTTTCTTTCAAAGTTTTCAGTTGCTTAATGATAACCATAAGATTATTGAATGCAATTAGACAAATCTATCTGCTACATTTTTTATTTGGTTCACAGATTTATGTAAATAATAAAGAAATGTAAAATAAAACTGATTATTCGTCCACCAAAATGGCGCCAGTGCGCTTCCCGCTAAGCACACGAAAGTCCGCGCCATCTAATCTAATGTAATATTATTTTGCAGGGAGCCAGTTCCTAGATCTGCGCACGGTGCTGCCATCTACGATGACAAACTGTGGATATTCGCCGGGTACGACGGTAATGCTCGACTCAATGATATGTGGACTATTAATTTAACGGTAATCTCTATATATTCTTTTTTTGCCGGTACGCCATATCTCCTTTAATACTTAATTTTGAAGACTTTTTTCCCCTCTAATGACGAAAAATAATCAAACTGTCACTGTGTCACTCTACAGCCCGAATCACGTCGATCCGTTGCTCAGTTTTGGCGTAAAAGAAGGACGAATAAACACATTTTCGAATTGTGACGTTCTCAGATTATATGGTATTCTCATTCTCAAAATTCCTCATTCTCCTGGCGTGTGCTATATTAATAACGTCTTAACTATTTCAGAGTGATAACAAATCGTGGGTAAAAGTGGAACAAAAAGGGCAGTGTCCTCCCACTTGCTGCAACTTCCCGGTCGCCGTGGCTAGAGGCAAAATGTTTGTGTTCAGTGGTCAGAGCGGCGCGAAGATCACTAACGCTTTATTCCAGTTCGATTTTGATACGCACACGTGAGTAAAGCATACTTCTAAGGTGCGGTGCCCACCCATAAGTGACGTGACACTGACGTACCAAGTAGTATGACTGAACTGGCATCTTGCACATACTTACAAGATAGCGCTAATATAACACTCCTAAGTATAGTGGTAATTTGTTGAACAAATACTAAACATCGTCGCCCGTGGAAATCCCACTCACTGTTGACCCGATCCCAATATATCGAGATGCAACTAATAAAATTCTAAGTATAGTAGTATGTACTATGATCCATTTCAGTCGGCCGTTTCAGAGCCAGTAAAAAATTCTAAAAACCGTAATTGACGCTTCAGTATCATGTAAACAGCATATCCCTCTTAAATATTAGTACTCTAACGCCATTCAACCAAAGCAGAAATAGAAATACACCTTCTTATAACTGGCGCCCAACGTGGGGAACCTTCTTATAGTACCTATGTACTAATTTTTAAATGACAGACAAACACTTCGATTGTATTTCTTGGTATAGATGGAGCCGCGTGTGCACGGAGCACTTGTTGCGGTGCGCGGGCCCGGCGCCGGCGCGGCGTTACGGCCACGTGATGTTGGCTCACGGGAGACATCTGTACGTGTTCGGAGGGGCGGCCGACAACACCTTGCCGAGCGACCTGCACTGCTACGATTTGGACACGCAGATGTGGTATGTAAAGCGCCCTGAATCATCACAGTAATAGGGTCCTGTTGAGGATGCTATGCCCACCTATTATTCCAGGTCTGTATGTCTCTGGGTCAAGTCAAGGCCCTTTTTCTAAGAAAAAGCTTGAAGTTGAAATAATCATCGAATAATAAGGTCTATTACTAAGTACTGTAAGTTTCTAGTTTAAAGATTGCAATTTATAGCGTATTTTGTGGGACACTCACTGACTCATCATCAAAACCTATAGAGTATTTTCCGGTGACCTACAATCTCGAAATTTGGCACAAGTGAAGGAATAAATCTGAAAATCATTACTTTCATATCCCTTATGGAATATTAGTTTTAATAGAAAAAACACTGTTACTTCTTACTTGCACTTGACCATTTTTTTATTAAGTTATTGGTTTTTTAAGGTCAATGATACATACAGCGCCAGACTCCCAAGTACCAAGTGGGCGGCTGTTCCATGCGGGCGCTGTGATTGGGGACGCTATGTACATATTTGGTGGAACTGTCGACAACAATGTTAGGAGTGGCGAACTGTTCAGATTTCAAGTGAGTGTAAAGAAAATAGTCTATTTTTTGTGTTTTAATGAGGGATGCACACAAAAACTACTGAACTGTTTTATAAAATATATAGCAAAATGCCAATACGAACGACCCTGGTAAAGGTGACTTCATCTTACTTGTACGGCGCGTTCTGTGTGCCACGCGAACTGTTTATGAAGTGGGTAATTATTTTACATATTAAAAGTACCTAGTTATTTCAATAGTAAAGTATCAAAGACCAAGTGCTATTTCTTGGTAAGCGCCTGCTGTATATACATATTAGTTAATTAGTTTTTTGAATCTATCCTTGAAGCTCTTGGCCAACGCTTTTTCACTCGAAAATTGTACTCAATAAGTTTTTCTACGAATTAATTACTTCCACGTTCGTTCGCTGTCATCTCCGTTGGAAGACTGTCTGACGTTTTGCTTCTCAATCACGACGCCGCGCCGTCCAACTTTTTGGCGGTTGATGGGTAATTTTAAATAGGAAAGACATGAAAGGAAAGAGGACGTTACCAAGTCCCAGTATATAATATATGTTTATAGTCATTTGCAGATCGACCGTTAGCGCTCTTTTTATATGACACGACATATACCACCGTTTAGTCAAAATATAATACCTACTTCATAACTATTAAAAGTAATTAATAATAATCGACCTATCAATTTCTAAAATAATGAGGCGAAAGAGGTGTGCCAAGATCGTGGCGAGTAGATATCTTTGGTCTTTGTCTACCCTAAGGGAATTAAAGCGTGAGCATATGTATGTATTAATTCTTAATTGTTTTTCAGCTATCCAACTACCCGCGGTGCACGCTTCACGACGACTTCGGCCGGATCCTCAAGTCGCAGCAGTTCTGTGATGTACAGTTGTTAGTTGGCGATGACGAGACGCCCGTGTTGTGTCACCAAGCTATGTTGGCCGCGCGTTCGCTCTACCTACGGACTAAAATGACGTAGGCCAATTTTTTTCCTTCACACTTTTTTCTATATGGAGCTGGTGGATAGTATTTCCAACACTTTGTACTTTTTATTGTTTTAGTTTTTTAACGAATGGTTTTACAAATGTATTTTTGTTTTTCACTCTGTAGTTTACCCGTGTCGCGGCCATCAAAGTGCTCATTATAGAAAATATTATATGACGTATATTTTAAAATCTAGGCTAAATCATGGCATGTTAAAGAATCTGCCAACCCTACCAGCTGTCACTGCATATTAAAATGTAATATTTAAAAATTTTTAGAGAGGCGAGGCAAGAATTGGCAAAAGGGATGGCTGCTGGGGAAGTAGCGGATTGTGATAAAATCTATACTTGTGCGTCGTACCCGCAACTCAAAGTTAAGTTACCCGAAGCTACTCCAGAGGCGTTCCGGATGATCTTGGACTATATTTATACAGACAGAATAGACCCCACTGAAAAAGGTAAGGTTCATTGTTTTTTAGGGTTCCGTAACCCAATTGTTGTGCCAACTATTTCACCTTCTGTCTGTATGTCACAGGCCTCTAGCTTCTAATAATATGTATTTCCGCGGCCCAAATACGTAGAGAGTAACAAAAGATTTAAAAAAGCCTATTTTTGGGGGAGGGCGCCCATACAATGCCATACATGCAAAAGGGGGAGTTTCAAAAAATGTTTTTCTTTTTTTTTTTTTTTTAATTTATTTATTTAACAATTTGGGGTTTTTAGACACATTTTGTTACCAGGTCTATCAGAAACACTGCTGTATGGTACGAGTCTGCAAATCATGTACAATATTGCTCATATCCTGTAGCTAAAATTTGTTTATTAATAAATAAAAAAAATTATGACTAATGTAAGCAAGCAAAACTTTCACTCCATAGAATACTTAGAATACCTAAAGTACTTTTTACGGTTGCGTTGCATAATAGGATGTAACGATGTCTGTCTGTCCGTCTGTCTTTCACATCCTCTAGCTTTTAAACGAAATTTACACATACCAAATACGCGAACCATTGACGAAGAGAGTTATAAAATATTTGGAAAAATTGGTAAGTTGCTGACATAGGACGGAATGGGTAGGGCCCTTACAGGCCCCAGAGTACTCTTTTAGCCGATGGTATTTATGAGGCTGTACTAACTGGCCACTGCTGTTGAGGTATATTTATATGAAAAAGCCTCTACCTGTGGTTTGTGTACATGCGTTTTAAATAAAAAAAAACCCATTGGTACATGGCCGGGATCGAACTGTGGTATGCGTAGGTATATAGCAATTGCACCAAACAGACCACTCGGTCATCGTCACATATCATTAATATTTTTTTTTTTTTTTTTCCTTCAGACGAGAATCCAGCTTCGCCTGCGACTGTCCTATTAGTTATGGAAGTACTACGGTTAGCGCTCAGACTCCACATACCGAGATTGCGAGGTCTGTGCGCCAGATATTTGCGCGCCAACCTTTGTTACAGCAACGTGCTGCCAGCCTTGCACGCAGCGCATCATGCCAAATTGACATGTATCAAGGAATATTGTCTTAGGTGGCTATATTTTTTATTAATCTTATACTGCCTGGAGGCCGTCCATACATTACATCATCGATATTTACACATTCTTATATACTTACCTAGAAGAAATGAGAACGGCAGCTTAACATGACCTCCGAGGCACGAAAGCACATATTCTTAAAGAAAATTGCCCAGTTTCAATTGTGAACCTAATCTATATATTTTGCTAACTTCGTAACATCTTAACGTTTTTGGATACATATCATCCCGAATTTGCCATTTAATTTTGTCTCGACAGGTTTGTTGTGAAAGACTACAATTTCACACCCATCGTGATGTCGACCGAGTTTGAAAATATGGAACAAAGTTTAATGGTGGAGGTGATAAGGCGACGGCAACAACCACTACCCAAGCATCCGCCTAACGACCCGGACGAGGAAATACAAGGTGGGAACAATATTTTTCCTTAATAAGAGACACATAGTTTTTTATTTAGTATATTTTTTTTTTATTTTTTTTTTTTAACGGATAAAATTATTTTTTATATTTATAAGCTATGGATGTAACAGATAATCTCGAAACGGTTTTCGAATTTTGGTTCTTTCCAAAAATGTTGCCTGTCTGTAAATACAGAACCGATTTGGGTGGGATTTTTAGAAAAAAATATGTTGTGTATATTGACGCCCAGAGCCAACGGGTCATTACCGTCTTGACGATACATGCAACGGCAAAAAAGGTGCCGCGCCGCGCCACAATCGCTGAGCATTTATGATAGACTAGTGACCCCGGCTTCGCACGGTTACTTTTTTTTTACTAAATAGTAATTTTTTTCTATTATAGCCTATGTGCTATTCTAATGTATAAGCTATAACATTGTAAAGTTTCATCAAAGTCCGTCCAGTAGTTTTTGCGTGAAGAAGTAACAAACATGCTCACAAACTTTCACGTTTATAATATTAGTAGGATAGGATAGATTAAAAAGAGACCAAAAAGGTAAGTAAAAGAAGATCGTAGCACACATTTAAGTGTGAAAATAGTACATTGTGATACAAGGGTGCTGTATGTTGGTCATTGCGTACGAGGGGGTATTATCAGCGCGAGCTACCAGGCGAGCGCTATAAGAAAGCTGAGTAAGTAATGACCAATGCACACGCGTTTCATACGACGTTTTTCAACACACTTGCGAAGAAAAAAACAAATTTCATGTGGTTTTAACATTTAATTATTTAAACAATTAGTGAAAGTACAATTAATTCTCAAACGTTTTGTTTTTTCCCGCGTCGCGCTAGATAAAGCAGGGGAACATCGCCAAACAGCCAACAAAGTCGTGCTTAAAAAATAAAAACTGTTAAATTAAGAATGCTTTGTGGCCACACATACAATTTGCAATCTTGTACGAATTTAACTTCATTGGGTTATATTATAACTCTTGTAATGTAGAGTAAAAAGCACACATGTTTAATATATGGGATTATGGGTCTAAAAGTGAGGTAATAAGACTCACGTTACGAGCAAGTGTGTTGAAAAAATAAAAGAAGTTAGTATTTGTACGTATAATATTACAGGCACGACCCTCGAGCAAGACATGTCAGTGTTTGTTGGCGGCGGTTGTGGCGGGGCTGAGCTGAGTGATATAAAGCTGATGGTACAAGGCGCCAGTCGCTACGCCCATAGGTCGATACTGGCAGCGCGCGCCGCTTATTTTGAGGCGATGTTCCGGTCTTTCTCACCGCCTGATGATACAGTCAATGTAAGTATCCAAAAATAATTGGCCAAGTTGTGAGTACGACTCGCCATTTTTTAGGTCAAAACTTTAAGACAGGATTTTCGTTTAGTTTTTCCTGTAGTTTACTCGTTTTTGCTTGCTTGTTACACTACAATCCACAACATTTCAAAATTGTAACCCCCTAATTCTATTAGCTTATATGAAAGTAGGTGAAAAATTAAGGTACCCATATTTTTTGCTTTTCTAAAATTTTAAAACACTCTTAGATTAATTTTTAATTATTGGATTTTTAGAAAAAGCCGATAACGGATTAAACTATCATTAAAAAAAATGACATGAGCTGCGTGCGTTCGTTCGTTACATTCGTTCTTTTGTTTCATTCATTATTGTTTATTTTCGACTTTATTGATTTAAAATTAAACATTTATTCACTTTCATCAACGAAGATGGGTAGAGAAGCACGTAAATTAGATCCCCTTGTATCCTGTTATGTTCCTACATCTTCAACTAAGCTAGCTACTACTTTTTCTGCCAGGTACCTTTGGAGGCAGAGAGTATAGTAGCTTTGAGCCGTACTCCTTACACTGTGTTGTTTTTCAAAATATCTCTTAAACTACTGAATAAAAAAATAATTAATATGACGTGTATCGTGTTAAGCAAAAGAAGATCTCCAAACGGATTTTTAATTTTGGTACTGTTGGTACTGTGGTAAAAAATGAAATGTTGTGAATTGGGCGGCACGAAAATTATTATTACTGCCGGCTCTAGTAGGGGCGCAGCGACGGTTATCCGTGCTCTGTGATAAAAATACATGCAAAGTTTGTTTACCAAATAAGACAATAAGTACAGTAAAACGGAATTTAGATTAATTAATTAAATTCAACGATTACCTCTCGATTTCTCAAGTTTAACTCTCTGAATGAAGACACTGTTACTGCTGGGTCTGACCACTCTGCAAGTTTTTATTCCTGATCATTTCGGCATTTTTCGAGGCATTCAAAGTTCCAATCAATTCCAATTACGAAAAAGTCTATTAGTCTAGAGTCTAGACGACAAGTTCAAAATGGTCTAAAATAGGGATACTGTTCTTAAAATTATGTGCGATAGCTCATTGGATTCGGAATGACGCCTAGAGTATGTATGCTTGAGTATGTATATAAGAAAGGCTCCACGAAGCGAAATATTTTTACGACAATTATTTAAACATTTTTTTTCATTTACAATGAAGACGGAAGTTCGAGAAAATTTTGTTAGTTAACAATCGTTTAACTTGTTGAAAAATTAACTTTAACGAAAACTTCCAACGGGGATAAATTTTTTGAAGTGTTCAAAATACACCATGATTTTTTCAAATTTTTAAAAAAATATTCAATACCTTAAAAAAATTAATCAATGTGTCGTACTCGCTTTTGAAGCCGCGCGCGCCACCTAAAAATGAAGCGCGGAGACCCATTTTCAGCGTTAAATTAAAATTATAAATAATGGAGATAGAGTTCCGTGATCTGGGAGTTTTTTATTGGAAATTTCCTCCTCTTTAAGAATCTTTTTATGAAATTTCTTAAATATGTATAGTCTATGAAATATTGGCGAAAAACGAAATGCCTTTTTTTAATCTTTAATTGTTTATAACTTTTGCAATTTTTTATGTGCTAATACACTCTTTTGGCACATTTTTCTAGGCGTAATTCCGAATCCAATGAGCTATCGCACATAATTTTAAGAGCAGTATCTCTATTTTAGACCATTTTGAACTTGTCGTCTAGACTATATGGTAGTTCTCATCTCAGATAACTGTAATAAGCATGTTTACAATTACGCAGTTGCACGAATTCGCTATCATTTAATTATTATCTTCTTTCCCAAATGTATTTATAGTTTTGTTTTTCATATTTTGTATATTTATTTAAGCATATCGTCCGCACTTCTTTTTTTTTATTCACGGGTTGCCATACAGCTCCCGGGAACCGTTGCCGACCACAGGGTACCCAGTAGAAGACAAAGTCTTCCTCGTTTAGCCAATGATTTTTTGAGGCTATACCTAACGAGTGACCGGCTCTGTTGAGGTATATAGATGGAAAAGCCTCTTTGTACGGTTTGTCAGATAATGTACATAGATTTTTTAATATAAAAAACCCATTGGTACGTGGTCGGATGTAGGAAACGAACCCGCGACTTTTCAGTTGCGAGCTGACGTCTTACCCACTCGACCACCGACGCCCGTAATTTCATAATATCACCGTAAACAATTTGATTTATGATTGTCAAAAAATATATGTGTTTGTTTAATCGCGAGTCTTGGACGTTTGTGATGTGTTGTGTGTGGAAAAAATTAAATGAACATAAATTATTTTTAGATCGAAATATGTGACACCGTGCCTTCGGAGGAAGCGTTCGATTCGTTGATGCGGTACATTTACTATGGGGACACGAATATGCCCACGGAAGACTCTCTATATTTATTTCAAGCACCT
This sequence comes from Nemapogon koenigi, assembly GCA_963924495.1. Lineage (NCBI taxonomy): Eukaryota > Metazoa > Arthropoda > Insecta > Lepidoptera > Tineidae > Nemapogon > Nemapogon koenigi. The sequence goes on from OZ004648.1 coordinate 3,844,330, forward strand.
ATTTATTATGGTAAGTTACATTATGATGTAGCAAAAGCTAATTTTACATTATTGACATTACTATCACTACAAACTAATTTTGTTGCGGTTTTGACTATTAAATAGGGTGTTTACGAGTATTAAACATGGACCTATCCAGGGTCGGATTAACTCCGAGGCAATGAGGATTTAGCGGGAAAATGCAGCCAGTATTCTTGCCACTATTCCACGCGGACCTGGTTTATTTAGTTATTTTTAATGCGTAGATAAATTTTAAGATCCGTGTGACACTTGACATAATTTATTTTTATATTTGGTAAGGCCAAGGCTACGGATTGTAGGGCCAATTTACATAAACTTATAAATTTTAGCAATAGCTCTTTATATTTTCCAGGGATTTTTGTGCAGTTAGATAGTGAAAAAAATAATACAAGTATAATAATTAATGCTAGCACTTTAAAATTACATAAAATGTAATAGAAAAATAACTACTGTAGTCACCGAGGTGATAATTTGTGCCAATATGTAGAAATGTTATTCCCATGTCGTGACAAAAATCACCATTTCTGTAACTTTTGTTTTGTAGTTATGTATTTATTTTTTTTAATATAAAAAAGCTCCTAATAAAAATCGGTGAATATTTGAAAATTACCTTTTCTATGTTATAATAATAATATGAGAAAAAATCACCGTTGTACAAATTATTGTTCATAGTGTTAATAAGTTTTAATTTTTACATCGGCTATTTTGACGTAAGCTTCAGGAACAAAATTGGGGAAAACTACAAATTTGTATTTACAACTAAATATAATATTTAATGTAATCACGTCGAACAAACTTTCGTCTGCGTACTAGACTATATGTCTGGATCTGGCAGAGGCTTACCACTCTTGGGATGAAAGGCGTGATGATAGATAGGTATTTATAATTTAAATTTTCGTATTAGGTAAGTATGTATTTATTCAAATTGTTGTAAAGTCAGGTGTAAGTCGCTAGTGTTATTATTAGTATGCATCGTTATATTTAGATGGTTGTTGTTTAGTATAAATGTGTTGCACTATCGTGAACGGACGTTCCTTCAGATAAAAATGAAACTGGTTGTTTTAATAATATGTTTATTTACGCCACTCGTCACAAATACCCATATTACGTATTACGAGAGCAGACGAGCAAAATTATTAGAAGAAGAAAGAAGAATGATTACTGGCGGTGATATTGTTCTTAGCGATGAAGAAATTAAAGTTAACAATTTACTGATGGAATATAAATTTCGAGAAATAGACTACGCTTTTGATTATCCACAGTATTATAATTTTTCTCATAAATATGTTAATTACAGAAAGTTTATCAGTAACTCTAAAGTATACAAGATTATTAAAGAAATTCCGAAAGGCGCAGCACTTCATGTACATTCTACAGCTTTATTATCATCTGACTACATACTTAATATAACATACAAAGCAAATCTGTATGTGTGTTTCGTAAAATCGCGACCGACATTCAAATTTTCATCACACACTCCTCAAGATAATTGCACTAGTCACTGGCGGTTGATGAAGGAATACAGAAATAATTTGGAAAATGTCACCCGGTTCGATGGTGATTTGAGAAACAATTTCACCTTGCTAACAGATGATTTAACTTGTGAATTCAATATCAATGAAGTATGGAAAAAATTTAGTGATATTTTCGATATAATATATCCCTTATTATCGCATAGACCGGTATGGGAAGAATACTTGTATGATGCTTTAACCAAATTCAAAGAAGACAACGTAATGTATATAGAAATCAGAGCGGGCCTCGGTGTTTTATATGAACTGGATGGTGCGATTTATGATAAATTGTTTTTTGCCAGAGTTTGCGACAAAATTATTAAGAGATTCAAATGTGAAAATCCGGATTTTATCGGCGCGAAACTCATTTATTCTGCCCATAGACACGAATCACCGTTTGTAATTGAAGATAAGTTGCATTTGGCGAAAACTCTTAAAGTCGATTTACCGCATTTGTTTGCTGGCTTCGATTTAGTTGGAAAAGAAGACCTAGGTGCTCCCCTTATAGAGTTTTTACCTCAACTGGTTGAAGCCAAGGCTGATCTTAATTATTTTTTTCATGCCGGCGAAACGAATTGGTACGGCACTCTTTCTGATCAAAACTTAGTTGACGCTATAATTTTAGGCTCGAAGAGGATAGGACACGCTTACGCTCTAGCCAAACATCCAGTTCTAATGGAGGAAGTAAAGAAACATGACATCGCTATAGAAGCCAACGTTATTTCGAATAGTATACTAGGATTAGTAATTGATATTAGAAATCATCCATTAAGTATATTTTTGGCTAATGGATTGCCAGTTGTGCTATCCAGTGATGATCCAGGACTTTGGGATGCGGAGCCGCTTTCACATGACTTTTACGCTACTTTTATGGGTGTGGCGAGCAAAATGTCCGGTTTGGGGTTACTGAAGCAGTTAGCGCTTAATTCGATTAAATACAGCGCCCTATCGAAGGATGAAAAGAGAAGTGCTTTTGTACTGTATGATGAGAAGTGGAAACAGTTTTTAATAAACGTTTTAGAGAGTGATTTTTGATGGAAAATAAATTATTTTGAACTATTCCAGTGTTGTTTTTATTGAAAGCAGCTACAATAATGTGAGTAAGATCCACGGAACTAAGGGTAAATGAAGATTATGTCGTAATAATGCATACTGATACAAATAAACAGCACATGGTTATAGTTAGAGAGACGGCGACAGAAAGTGGTTGTACGCACTTACCAGCTGGAAACCTCTTTTTCATGTAGTCTGAGCCCTTTTGAATTTTCCCGTTTTTTTTCTTCTAAAGCGCCTCAGCGGCGTACCGAGTAGCGCTGGACCCTAACTTGAGTACAAGAATTTGTAGAGGGGGGCTCAGACTGCACGAAAAAGATGTTTTCAGCTGGCAAGTGCTTACAACCACCTGTCGCCGCCTCTCTACCTATTATTTTTTTCTTTTATAAAATATCACAGCAGGTATAGGTCAATGAGTATATAAACACTACGTTCTAGTTTGCATATTCGTATTTCTACGGTATAAGACATGCTAAGAAAATATTTATTCAATTCATCCCCTAAGGGGATGTAGAAGTACCTATTTAAAAATATCGTTTGTCTTCTAAATTATATAATTAATGTGTTCCAAATTTTCCACAGACAAAGCTACTTTTGACGGATAATACAAATTTTGAAAACGTGTAAACTAAGGATTACTTATATTTATTTGTCCAGGTTTCACCAACAATAGGTTGCAAGTGTTCTGCAAACATAACCTGCAGAGCAACGTGTCGTACGAGAACGTGTTGGCCATCCTGCAAGCTGCCGACCGGATGGGCGCTATAGATATCAAAGATTACGCGCTTAAAATGATTGTGCATCATTTTAGAGTGGTGAGATTTTTCATTCAGTACCAGACTTGTATTCAGTTAAAACTTTTTTCTTATATACAAAATAATAGTGTTAGCACTGACATCCTACCTAAGGTGTACTTTTGACGCCGAAACGCTCATTTCCCATCAAAAACACTGATTGCACAGCTACTTAATACTTACCTCAAAATATTATTATCGTATTACATTACCCCTACGTGAAAGAAATACTAACCTATCTGTATGTGCCAACAGGGTCGTACTTTCAATAATTTGTTTGATGTATCTAATGTATGCAATAAGTTTTCAGATGTGCAATTAAAAATAACCCAATTTAAAATGTACAACATTTTGTATCAAATATTCCAACAAGTTTCCCGAGAAAGTAGGCCATTACTTTATATTAAAAAAAAATATTAAAGAAAAACACTCTCTCTGGCTCGTACTTGTAAGTTCTAGTATAGATTATTTCATCTTTGTAGTCTTCGTTCGTGGAGGTTGGCACTTCATTACCTACAATCTTTGATAAAATATTTATCTATCTTATTTACACGATACTGAAGCATAAATAACAGTTTTTAGAATTTTTGACTGTCTGCCTGTCATGTTTGTCCAGAATATGATACAAAAGTTTGCTCATATCCAGGCAGTCATAATCGCGTGATATCTAAATAATACAGACGAAGCTGTAGGCAGTGTCTACTTTTAAATACTTGTATTAAATCCTTAATTTTTCAAACTAGATTGCCAGACAAGAAGCAATAAAGAGTCTGCCGTATACACTTTTGGTGGACATTATAACAACGCTGGCGGACGACCCTCGGTATGATGCGACGTTGCCGCTTCAACTAAATATGCGTACGTCTGTGCCTCCCTCGGCGTCCAGTGACACCATTTCTGAAGAACAGGATTGTCGCGCTCAGCATAAAAATAAGTCTTAAGGCTAAATTTTCTGGGATAAACTATCCCCAATATCTCTGTAAATAATCCACCTGTATCACTGTAATTTAACATATAGTTACTTATTCAATATAATATATAGGAAATATGGGTGGTTAGGAAACGGGGGCAAAATAATCCTTTATTTTACAACCCATATTTCCGATTCAATAAAACCAATTGAAAAAATAATGGCTTATTGTTATGTATTATTTATTAAATTATTTTTTTCAATTGCTAAATTACAGTGACACATGTGGATTATTTACAGAGAAATGGGGAATAGGGAACATAAAAAAGAGGTGCGTCTGTGGCAGAGTGGTTAAGACGTCTGGTATTAAATTAACTAGGCAGACCCCGGGTTCGATTCCGGATCCCGGCCATGTACCAATGGGTTTTTTAATTAAAAACTTATGTACATAATCCGACAAACCACACTTAGAGGCTTTTCCATCTAAATATACATCAACAGAACTAGCCACTCGTTAGGTATAGCCTCACAAATACCATCGGCTAAACGAGGGAGCCTTGGTCTTCCGCTGGGTACCCTGGAACCGTAACACGGTTTCGGGAGCTGTAAGGCAACTCGTGGAGAAAGAAGAAAAAAAATTGGGAATAGTTTATCCCCATACAAGTTATGGATATAGGGCTCTTAAAATGTCTAGTCAACAATATTTTTTTTACAGTTCATTTATTATATGACTGATAAACTATAATTGAAGAAAAATCATTAAAATATTATCTATTATTACAAAACCTATCTAACTAAATAGATGTAGGTGTGATAAATGAAGGTGGCCGTGAACATAAAACACATATTATATAACAGATGTTGCGTTTTTAAATTCAATAATATTCGATTAAAAGGTATCTAAAATGATCCCGCCGACTGTGATATGTCTTATTAATCACAGCGCGGTTTAATCCCGGATTCGCCGATGTCACGACGGAACGCGTGCGTTGGTCGCCATGACATGACGTAGTCTTTAAAATTCATAATAACTCCGTTTTGACATGAAAGAAGGACACACAAACACCTGCATATTTATAATGAGTCTAGAACATGGCCAGTGGTTGAACAAAAAAAAAAGACTAATCAGATAAGTTTTTTTTTATTAATTATCTTGTAATCAGGCAAGTGGACTATAAGCAGATGAGATGCAGTCAGATATCAGAAAGTAACTACTTTTAACACATAAATCGGATGAGTAGTTTTTGAGATATAAGGTCACTAACGGACAGAGAGATGTTTCATTTTATGATTATAAAATCTGCTTCTAGGTTAGATACCGTCAAGTAAGTTGAACCTTTTGACATTGGGTAGGCTGCATATTGACTGAATGTTCACCTTCACGGCCTTGCTGTGTGGCCAGACACCAGTAACATTGTCCACTTTTTGCCAGTTGTCCATATTGAACAAAACCAGTGGCAAGCTTGTTGCTGCACTTAATGGACCTAGATGCGTCACTTCTTTAACTTGTGCTTCGGGTGGCATGTAAAGCTGGCGACCGCGCTTCTTCTAAAAATAACAGATATTTACGTCTGTCAACCTGGTTTAACTTACTTGGTAATCTTAAGACCTTATTGTATTTAAAATGCAAGGTGCTTACAACCAAAAGTAGTGTTATAAACTTGTGTAAGTAAATAAATACTTTAAAGATGTATGTAATAAATAAAGGCATAATACAACTTTTTTTAGTTATTTTTTTTTTAAACTGATTGCCCACACTCTATATACTCCTTATGCCCATACTCCTTTATAGCTAAAATATAGCCTTTAGCACTCAGGGATAATGTAGCTAGCTCCCTATTAGTGAAATAATTTTTAAATTGGTTCAGTAGTTTGAGAGATTACCAGGGGACCTACATCCAAACTATACCTTTTTAACCGACTTCCAAAAAAAGAAGGAGAAGGTTCTCAATTCGGACCGTATTTTTATGTATGTATGTACATCGATAACTCCGCCAATTGTGAACCGATTTTCATGGTTTCTTTTTTAATCGACAGATAATTCTTTCGGATTGGTCCCATTTTTCTCTCATAAAAATTGGTTCATTAGTTTTTCAGAAATTTTGAAAAAACTGACTTTAAAAGTACATTTTTCTTGATATCTCGATAAAATAAGTACCGATTTTGACAACTTATTTTTTTTAAGACATTATAATTTCTCGACATTATCTCACAGACATTTGACGAAAATCGGTTCAGTAGTTTTTCAGAAATTCAGTAATTAATTTCTGTTTACGGCTGAAAATTATGTATCAGAAAAAGCCTTAGCAACGGTTGCTATTGACACGAAGTTGTCAATTTTCGTGACGATAGTCTAGCGGTTAAATGTAATGGGGAGTCATAGGATGCACAAGCACATGGTTCAAATCACATCCACAGCGTTTTTTTTTTAATTTTTCATCAATATTTTTTTAGTTGCGTTATTATTTGTCTCTCAAGGCAGCAAAATCACTTAAAAGGGTAAAATAAACCTTTTTTAAAAAAAAAGTGCACCGACTTCAAAAATTTGCACTGAAAAGTAAGAAATAATAAAAATTTCGTCGTAGAATTTGAAGACGGTTGGTGCCAAATTAGAAACAACTTAGTTCCCAAATTCACTAATCTAGACAATTCATTAGGAACCTACGATCATCAGTACATACAAACATAGATAATATTGAACCTGGATCTTTATCTTCTTAGATATTTACTTAGTTTTGTATCCTAATTTGGCACCAACCGTTTAGGAACCTACGATCATCAGTACAAACACAGATAATATTGAACAGATCTTTATGTCCCTAGATGTTTACTTAATTTTGTATCCTAATTTGGCACCAACCGTTTAGGAACCTACGATCAACAGTACAAACACAGATAATATTGAACAGATCTTTATGTCCCTAGATGTTTACTTAATTTTGTATCCTAATTTGGCACCAACCGTTTAGGAACCTACGATCATCAGTACAAACACAGATAATATTGAACAGATCTTTATGTCCCTAGATGTTTACTTAATTTTGTATCCTAATTTGGCACCAACCATTTAGGAACCTACGATCATCAGTACAAACACAGATAATATTGAACAGATCTTTATGTCCCTAGATGTTTACTTAATTTTGTATCCTAATTTGGCACCAACCGTCTTCAAATTCTAAGATGAAATTTTTATTATTTTACAGCATGTTTGTATTGTATGTATGTGGGATTCTTTACACACTTGATGCATCCCAACGGCTGAATGGATTTTAATGAATGAATTGTCTAAAGCAGATGGTTTTGTTTTTATAATAACCTTTCAAAGAAAAAACAGATTTTTAGGCACATTTGTTACTGAGAATTAATGAAAATATTTTCAGTTATTTGTGCAGTTGGGTTTCCTGTTTTATTTTTATAGTTCATTTTCTATTCTATCTATGAAAACTCCCTTTATTCTGAGAAGTTTTATATCCTAATCACTTGGGGAGGGAGGGGAGTGAAAATAAACTCATGAAATTAAAATAATTTACTCATGATAAAATTAACTAAATAAGATTCACTACATTATTTACTGGCCATAGTTTTGTTCAATATCCTTCCAGAGTTTCTGTAAAAGAAAAAATAACCATTAATTTTACTTGAGTAGTAAGGTATACTAAAGCTGTTTGATTTTAGAATAGGATTGATTGTGGCCTACGACCACCTAATTTTATTTGTACCAGATATTGCAAATTATTATTATCATAGTTATAGTCTTATTTGTGAAAGAAGTTTTAGAATCGGTCTAGTAGTTTGAGGGGGGGTAAGGGGGAGAACGGAATAAGATCTATCCAACCCCAAATGTCATCCTCACCTGCACGCTTGGTACCCTCTGCTAGACAACAAACGAGGCTCTGGTGACCTAGCAATGGCGGTATAACCATACCCCTAGCTAGGCAACTGGCTGGAAGAGGTTACAGCGAGCCTGAAGACCTAAATAGTCTCAAAATGTCTGGTGCAGAAGGCAAGGGGAAACCACTGCACTATTCTTCCCAAGAAAGTTAACCATGGCCAGTCTGTACAAGGTGCGTCGCGCTGTGGACTGCCATGATTGACCACGACTGCTCTGTCAAGAGCACCACAACTAATAAGAAGTAGTTTGAGAGATTACCCCTTACATCCAAACTCACAAACTTTATAATATTAGTATAGATAAATACTTAAAAAACAACAATAGGTGCCTTTCCATTGTTGATATGTAATCTTGCACATGCTAAATAACAAGTTAATAAAATTTAGCCCTACTATAATATGAGGCACGGCTCCAGAAAGATTGCTGTGAAATTTAATGATAATGTTAGTTAGATACTTTAAAAGTGGAAATTGGTACAAGGGTAAAATTTTACAAAACCGGCGCATCACTTATGTTACTATAATTTTTTTTTTTTGATACATTATTAATTTTGGAAACGAATTAGACTAAAATTTTTTGTCGGAACACAATGATTCTTGAAAAAAAAAATCATAAATAATTAAATATAAATCGCAATATCAGCTGCCATTTTGCCGGAAACCGAAACTGATTTTTTAAGAAAATACAGTTAACCAACTTAACAAAATTATTTTTATTTTTTTTTTTAATTAATCGCATTTACCGATGTTACGAGTCGAGTCGAATTTTACTCGGGTGTTAAAATTACACATAGGTTAGCGAGGAGCGTAGCGACGAGCGTGGTTCGTGTTGTGACAATATAAAGCGCAAGCCGAGCGAGCGGAGCGAGCGGTGCCGCGGTAGCGGCCGGCGCAGCGCCATTCTAGAAACATCATAGTAACTGTAATACTTTATGAGAGTAATATTTATGAGGTGGCGCTGCGCCGTACTATTACTTTATTACTCTTATCAAGTATTACAGTTACTATTTTGTGATGTTTTAGAATGGCGCTGCGCCGGCCGCTGCCGCGGCACCGCTCGCTACGCTCGCTCGGCTTGCGCTTTATATTGTCACAATACAAACCACGCTCGTCGCTATGCTCCTCGCTAACCTATGTGTAATTTTAACACCCGAGTAAAATTCGACTCGAATCGTAACATCGATAAATGCGATTAATTAAAAAAAAATAAAAATAATTTTGTTAAGTTGGTTAATTGTATTTTCTTAAAAAATCAGTTTCGGTTTCCGGCAAAATGGCGTCTGATATAGCGATTTCTATTTATTTATTTATGATTTTTTATAAAGAATCTTTGTGTTCCGACAACAAATTTTAGTCTAGTTTGTCTTGTAAATACATAATGCGTTTATTAAACCTAAATTTAGTAACATATGCCATGCGCCGGTTTTGTAAAATTTTACCGGTACAAGTAATCAAAAGAGGATAGGTTTATAGGTGGCCCTATAAAGTTAGGTCAATCCTGGCTGTATAACTTGCAAGATATTTATTTAAAAAAACTATCAAAGTATATAAAATCAGGAAGATTATGCTTCGTCTGGCTAGGTATATCAATGACGTAACAACGCAATGCGCATTTGGACAAATACAATTTATGTTTACCTTTCTATGTGAACAATAGTAAAGTTATGTAATATTATATGGCACTACTTACGCCCTTATTTATAGACTCGAAGATTTGTCTACAGCCTACATCCATAGCCCTTTCAAAGAAGAAAGAACCAGCCATCGCTGTAAGTATGAAAGTTGATGTTCTCTTGAAGAAAATACGATTCAACGACGTTAGAAGAGACATGTCGAGGTTATTTAGCTAATTCAGTTTGAGAAATAAAATAACAGCAATAGAGAAATTGCACCTAGCTGAAAACGGAAAACTCTGAAAATCTTTCTTTTGACGTTTTTTTTTCTCTTAACATAAAAAAAATATATACAAAGGAATCTGATTGATACAGCCTGTTAACCGTGTTTTCATCTCAAGATAAAACTCATTTCTTTAAATGAGGAAGACTTGTCTTCTGCTGGTCAGTGCCGGATGCCGGATTTATATTTTTTATGAGTGTAGGCCACTTTATTTGCGCCGCCCCATGTACCTTTCTAAAATTCTCCTCTAAAGTCCTCTGAAATCTGCCGCCCTTAGGACGCTGCCGCCCCTAGGCCGCGCCCTATACGGCCTATGACAAATCCAGGACTGGGGCTGGTAATATAAAAAAAGTACTCCTTACATACACTCCTACAGTTTTGGGAGACGCAAGACATTTTTTTATATCTAGTACATAGCACAGAGCAGGTATAAGGTACAGGGACGGTTCTTAAGCGCTCGACGGACTCGACGAAAAAGTGGGGGAATGTTTGCGCATATGTAATTCGAGTGCAATATAACTTGTATATTTATTATAATTGGTTTATTGGTGTTTGTTTTTACGATTGCTTTTTACTGCTGGTAAAATTAAAACCTCATACCGTCAAGCAGACCCAAAAATTGTGTTCTGCGCATTTAACGACCACCGCTCAAGAACCGTCCCGGTACCTATACTTATGCTTGAATATACAAACGGAATAAGAACAAAAAATAGGTTCAGGTTTTTGAAAAAACATGCATCGGTCGCTTCACCCAGTACCTACTTATATTCCTTGAGATGACCCATGCGAAAACTTCGCACCGTTAGTTTATCTTAGATGGCGTATTTTAGTCGAATTTTAAAAGAAACATTTAATTTTGTTTATTTTTCGTCATTAGAGGGGAAACTTATACAATGTATTGTAAACTACAGATATTGTGGTCGCAGATTGTAAATTATGTAGGTAATGAAAATTAAGTGATCCTACAGTACAGTTTCGTACCTAGAATACTTCAGGGCCCACCCCAGATTCATTCTGACAATAAAATATCACTTGTGCTGCTCATGCCAAACATGCTAAGCACCAATTTGTGTTTTGGAGGGCAAGCCATTTTATCTAGGTTCATTTAATTATAAGTTGCCACCCCTGTTCTGTTTAATATGGACACTGTACTCTTTGATCACACAAAGTATAAAATGTCTCTTGCCTACCCTAAGAGAGATAAGGCGTGAGCATATGTATTTTATATTTCATCCAGACACGAAGGATTAGGGACAGGGCATACAAACAAGGTATCTCATTCACGTGTCTATCATTTAATCATTTTGGATATTCAATGTAAGGTTGATAAAAGATAAATTATTTAAAATATATGTTTTATTAAGGGCAAAATATATTTATATACATTTTAAAAACAAAATGCTGGTAAGAATAACATTTTTATAAGTTACACAAGTACTGACACAATTTCTACAAAGTATATGCATTGAATTGTAATAAAAATATGTTTTTCTATTTTGGGAATGATTCATATAAGTATTAAGTTTTTAATTACAATAAATAAATTATAATGAATGTCTTACTGCCACCAATATTTGTAGCATTCAGTATTCAGTATTACTAGTTTGCTTCGAATGTGGCGCCCGTCACCAATGGTTAATCATAAACTTTATTATATATTGTTTATAAATGTATTTTATCAAGACGCCATTCGAACCTTTGAATGACAAGTATAATTAAACCATTTTTTTAAGTTACTGTTATTATTTTGAGTAAATTAAAAAAAATGCATTTTTCTATAACCATTCGTCTGTACGCCAGTATAGACACATTTAACAATTGATTGACATGGTATCACAATAACAAACTCGATGCAGACAAGTAAAATAAACATACCTAATTCTTACACCATTCGCAATATCCAAAAATATATTTTTATGCAATAAAGAAAAAAAACGTTTTAATACATTTGGTTCATAAAATAAATAGACACATATCTTACCTAAATAAATAGTCAAGTCAATTTGGAAAAGTACCGCACAAAACATTTACAATTCTACATCTCGTAAAAAATAACTTTCCTAAATATAAAACCTTTCTACTGTTTAATGGTCCGAAAATTTTAGTTGTATAACTAATATTGCTTCATTTCGATCAAAGTTTCTATTATAATATCAATCAAATATCCCCAGAAATTGGATACAAAACTGTTCCTAACATATTAAAACTATTCACAATTTTAAAATGTATCCAATGTGTTAATGAATTTCATCCTATTTTACAAATAATATGCATGTAAAATGACATGGTCTTCGCCATAATGGCATTTTTAATCTTAACTATTCACTGAATTGGTAATATAGACATAATAGGAGGCGCTGTTAACGAATATTTAGTTCAGTTTATAATTTTCAAAATGGCGACGTTAGTTCCAATTTTCGTCACCAGATTAGAGAGATAGAGATGGATAATAAAAAAGATTGATTCCCATTTGTCAGCAATCAGCAACACGCCATCCAAAATAAACAGCTTCACGTGCTTACAACCCTCCATACTAAACCTTTTATTTTTGTGGCGCCGTGCTGATTTGTGCTGACATAATGGCGATCAATATTTACATAATAATTGTATGTGATTTATTTAAATATTGTTTAAATAAATTAAGTTACATTCATGTACATAATTGCACATGGAACAGTTAGAACATGTAAACTATGAAAATTTTAGTTTACCATCAATGCCACGCATGGCCAGAGATACTTCTAATAAGAGCCGATCCATGTGTAATAAATGACATGAAATTTCTGGGACGTAAAAACCTGTAATGTTCTGTTGCATTGGCATTTTACTACCCGGCAAAGTAAAGTTGAAACCTGAGGTCCATATAACGCTGTCTCAATGAGGTCTCAACTTAACTTAGACGAATTATACATGCTTCAAAAATGGCAAGGCCTTAAAGCTTACTTCATTTTATTCACATAACACAAAAATTACTATACTATAAGATCTATACGCATATTTATTTCTAAAATTAATCTCTACACTTTGTCAGTATGGTTCTGAAACTAAATAATATCTCTTTAAATATCACCAACACAATAATTTTGAAATTATATTGGAAATTGATGATATAAACAGTAACATATAATGCAAAAAGATATTTTGAAAATAAAAAAATAATCTTATAAAACCGTATTCATATATGTATAATAATTAAATTAGTTGTATACATCTATGCTATCATCAATTTTCATACACAACAAGCCATCACATCAAATTCAATAATGATATATCATCCTTACATAGAAACTATCCATTTAGACTAATATAATTTTTGGAGTGAATATGAGTAATTTACACAAACTGTACAAAACTTTTTAATGTTAGTAACAAAAAATTGAAAAAAAAATGCAATAAATCTTCAGTTATACATTTGATTGTTTCTTAAAGTATGCATTGTAAAAAAAAAGTACAAGTATGCTTATTGTCAATAATTTCCCAAAAACTAACACTTCTATATTTTGAAATCATCAATTTAATCTAAGGGACCCAAATGTCTAATTTAAATCTGTAATTCTCGCCAAATAAGTTTAGCCGATAGAAGTGATGCATATTAATCTGGCTCAACATATTTCGCGCGCACTATACCCTCAGTAATTATTGCTGTAGGAAGCCATTGAGTGAATTCAAACATACCTAACTACAACACTTAACTGGGATGAACACTTTTACAAAATACTATAAAATGAGATCCACATTATCTTGGTCTCGTAATAGAAAAAATATTATCACCAATTAGCATCAGAAAACCGCTTTATATGACCCCCCCCCCCATTCACTATTAGTTTAACAACGGTGTTCTATGGTGGTATACTCTTGACATATCCTAAAATCGTGAGTTAAATTACGTTGCGACGGCGCGGCAATTTTGGCAAAATCGAGTAGTCGGGAGAGCGTAGAAATGTTTTAAACAAACACTCAGGTGGTTGCAAAATAGAAAAGTAGAAAGCAGAGAAACATTGTTCTCTCTTACTCGCACGCATTTTACATTGTTTCTAACTCTCAGTAATCAGTGCATTCCTTATTTTTAGGGAATACAATTTTCATGGATTTTAGGATCAATAAATTCAAATGTTGACGACTTCTATCATTATTCCAATACATTTCATACTTCTCATCCAATAGTTCACAAGTTCTGAATAACTTGCTTTAAATACTCTACTTAGTTGTGTAATTCAGTCGTATTTTATTATTGATACATAGAACTGTGACTGGATCGTATTTGTTTACATAATTTCTATATTCGCCTGACCATATACTTCAATTCGAAATTCAAATACAATTTTATTTGTGTCGCCATCGCAACGCAATTATACTCAGGATTTTAGAATTTAAAACCCGGCTTTACGCTTCCGCCAGGTGGCAAATCTATCGCAGATTTCGAGCTAGGTCAGAAGTGTCAGAATCAGCATTAGGCGGTCGCGATAGGTGTTTCTACGAGGTTTAATAGTCCTCAGTGTCCTTAATGTGTATGCGGGTGGGTAATCGAAACGAAAACTTTTTAAATAAATATAGTGGTCATCAAACAACTAATTTGCGACGGTGCAGTGAGCTGAGCATTATGTATAGTTCAGTCAAAAAGAGCTGGCGTTAATAAATACATTCAATGTATGAAAATGTTAATATTGAATGTGTCGCTTAGAGAAATTCAAATATCGAACGTGCCAACGCTTGTCAATCAACCTATATCAGGCATTATGCATCTTCTCCGGTCCTTTTGTTGGCCTAATTTCAATTACTTAATTTAAATATTTTAATACGATTGGCAAAATTGTTTGGCGACCACTAAACCTAAATTTTTAATTCTATAGACAAAATAATGACAGATATAAATGTCATTTATAAAAATAATGATGCTAGTGTCTATAATTTTAGTCTATGGAATCAAAACACAAAAATTTTAACATGAATGGAAATGAAATTGCCTAGTTGTACTGGGTCAGATTGGTCACATGGTTCACATATAGCAATTTTTTACAATTGTGAAGAAATAATGCTATAACATTCCGCTAAAGAACAATGTTCATATCCATTTCTTTGGAAGTATATTGATGCTAGGGTTGTGCTATAAATATGTCTCTCGCAAAGTTTGAGCATGTAAGCACAAAGTTTCTTGTCACTAGCAGCATTTCTTCTTAGTTTTGTGACTCCTCTTATCTTTAAGATTAACCGTATCGTTTGAAATTAGGTTTTGTCTTTCCTTCATGTCTAGTTTAGATTTTAAAACCTGAAAAAAAAAATTCACTAATTATTTTTACAAAATAAAAACACAGTGTCTGCTTTTTGCCAGACATGCTAAATATTAACTTTATGTGTAACTAACAAACTAAATATATAAACAGATCTGGAAAATCAATGTTAACATTGTAATTGTCATATCAGTTTGAAACTTTGCAAGTGTATGTAATTTGGATGACAATACAATAATTTGAAACCATCGAGCTGATCTGATGATGAAGCCAGGAGATGAATAGTGGAACTCTTCAATGGCTATTAGTAAATTCCTTGAGTTTGGGCTCATTTGGAAGTTATGCAGGATCCACTTTAAACATAACAACAGATAGTTACAATCATTAGTTACTGATAATATAGTCCATAATATAAACTTATGATTAGATATTATTTTTTGCACATACAAACATAGGCCATTATTCATAAACGTATTTTAGTGACGTTTGTGTTATAATGTGTTTTGTCTCTTTCTATTATTAGTAAAGACAGGTTTGTTAGAGAGTCACAAAACATATTTTAACTAAAATGCTTCTAAAATGTGTTTATGAATATGGCCAATAATATACATGCATGTATCTCAATGGGTTAGACATAGAATTCAAGTCAATAAAATGCCAAGATTCACATAAACCATCTTTCTTCATACATCAAAATATCCACAATTTTGCTGGGTACCCTGGGCCTGAAAACAAAGTTCCTGCCCTCATATCCTAAATACTATAAATGCAAAAGTGTGTTTGTTTGTCATTATTTCACGTCAAAACAGAGCATTGGATAGACATGGTTTTTTTTTGATAGTTGAGAGGGCTGGAATTTTTTAGATGCACATGGCGTTACCTGTGTCTTCTCCAAATTATTGTACAAAAATATGATGACAATATGAATTGTGTCTCTGTGGTACAAAGGTAAAGACAATATTTTTTTAAACCCAATTTAATAGAAATGGCTTCTTTCTATTAAATTAGTTTCAATAGTTTCAGAGATCTAATAAAAAATAACCTAGGCTAATAATTTAAACACTTTAAAAATTACATAATTAGTAGTAATAATAACGAAGGATAAAAATAAATTGACTCATACATTGATAAGAGAGTTCACAAATTCACATACTTCAGTCTGTCCTTTTATCTTCAACATCCTATACATACATAATACATTAACATTTTTAAATTCATTGGTCATTTTCTTATTCAAATTGTGTGTGGAAATTTTTTAAATGCCAAAACATAACAGCCCTTCATATTTTTTTCTTCATAGGATGCCTTACAGCTCCCGAAACCGTGTTATCGATCTTAGGGTACCCACCCAGTAGAAGACCAATTGGTCAATCCTATTGGTCAACACCACATATTTGTGAGGCTATACCTCTTTTTTTGTGAAATTGACAATATAGCCTCTGCCCATTTATTCATCTCATTGTTAGTGGGTGGTGGAATTTGGATACACTTGATTAAAATAAAAATAAAATAGAACTACTGACCCACCCTTCACAAGAGTGGGTACCAACGCGTAATATAAATAACTAGTACCTTCACGCCTGTTTCCTAAAGGGATGGACTTACTCTATCTTTGAGTGTTATTCTACACATCTTCCTTAAGGCTCTAAACAAGGAATAAACTATTCCCAATTTCTCTGGAAATAATCCACCCGTGTCAAAATACAGGGGCAAAATAATCCTTTATTTTATAACCCATATTTCCTATTCAATAAAACCAATTCAAAAATAACTATTTGACTTAGATATATTGAATAAGTATCTATGCTAAATTACAGTGACACAGGTGGATTATTTACAGTAAAATTGGGAATAGTTTATCCCCATACAAATGTAGGATATGGGACTCTTAATTAACTACAGTATCATTATCTATCATAATCATAATCTATATTAAACACACTTATTACTAGTAAAGATCGATATTATATGCTACTATGGAAACTGCCCCAGCCGAAAATAGTGAATTGTTTTATTTTGATATTTATTATAGTTTTGAATACAAAAGACCACTTAAATAAAAAATAGTTTATGTATTTATCTTTCTAAAAATATTCACCCTTCGCCACTGTTATGTAGTGATGGTAGGTGATAACAACTTACCATTCTTGTTATTGTTAAAAACATTTCTTCTACATTAATATTTTCTTTTGCACTGGTTTCAAATAGTGGTATGTTCATTTGGTTAGCAAACCTCTGTGCATCCTCTGTGACAACCACTTTCCTTGATGGACAATCATTTTTGTTACCAACTGTAAATTAATAACAAATATATCATTATTATTTTTTAAATGGCTGCCTACAAAACCTTCAAATAACTACATTGATGTCTATGCACACATTTGGTCACACATTAAAATCATGAATAAGCATAACCTTTAAACTATTATTATAAAGAAGACTTGGCTTTAGCCTTTACATGTTATTCAAAGAAGACTTGGCTTTTTTGTTTTAAACCTAAAGAGGGAGAACATATGGCAAGTAGGTATGGCTTAGCACCTTTGCATGTCCCATTATGTCTATGCACAGAAAAAATAAAGTAAAATTACATCCTCACCTCACTGACTAATTAATTCATTATCACCAAGCTAAAAGTGCATAAATTTGACAGTAGAATATGGATGACTGGCAAAAAGAGGACACTGTAACTTGTGTCTCTGGCCACACCGCAAGTTATAGATAGTTCTAAAAATGTGTTTGTTTTGTTTGTTGTATAATTGTATTATAAATATATTTTGATAATAAATATCACATTTTTTAAACACATGCAAGCAAGCAATGCAAAAAAAAGAAAAATTAAGGGGATTTTCAGTAATTTTAGTAACTTTTTTTTAGTGAAAAAGGGTCCTAAGGTGATTTATCTTTATTTGTGGCCTGTTTGGGGGCTAGAACTAAAAAAAGTTTTAGGTTATAATATACAGTTTTAAGACAATGAGTAAACATTAAAACCCTGATAAGGTTTCTTTGTTTCTTGCATTTTAATTTGAACCTTTCTATAATTTTATTTAGTCACACAATGATAAATTTTATGGTCTCTTTGAATGTTGCTTGCTTATGATGATCAGAAGTCAAGGACAAAAATTTTTATATGACTTATAATATTAGTTTAATTTGGAAATTCAAATAGTAAGCCTGTTATCTTAACATGAAGAAAATATTTTTTTAACATTTTCAGACAAAATTTATGATTCTAATATGATAGCTTAGAATATTTGTTTTTTGACTTCCCGCACTTTTTTTAAATAATAATAATTTATCCATCCATTAAGTGTCTCAACAGGCTGTTTTGATTAATATTAACACCTGGCAAAAAATGTGGCTAATCTTTCTAATTTAAGAGGCGCTTGAATAAAACTGATATTATTAATGAATTTGGGCAAAGGGTAAATGCAGGGAGATCCAGGGAACCATTAGATTGAAAGTTTCTGCAATTTGCCATTTTACTAAAAGTTTTAAGAGGGTGATTAAAAGAATAAGGGGGTCAAAAACTCTTCAATTAGAAAATCCTTCCAAAATTGGACACTGTGACTGGTGTCTCTGACCACACCGCAAGGTTTAAAAGTCTGTGAAGATGTGTATGCCAATTAATTTAAAATGTTACAAAATTAAAGTCATACTGTAAAATTTAAAATAATGCAAGCTTCATGGTCCATGAACTTAATATGTATGCAACTCTTTCTGATTACAAAATCATCAAGGCAACATGAATACATGAGTAATAAGTAAGGATTACTTAATACATGTATGATTTGCATGTATGAGATGGTATGGAAATATAGTTGTGCTCCATTCACTGTCTAATCTTAATGTGAGATATGCCATTTATCTGTATGTAAGAAGACTTGTGCCTTCCTCTGGGTCCCTGGGACTGATAACATAGTTTTGGGAGCCGTAAGGTAACCCATCAAGAAGACCTATTTACTGATCAAATGAGAGCATATCAAGCATTTTGATAACTTTTTTGGACATTATGTCCACACCCATTTACCATAGAGGTATACAAAGATAGAGAACCAAGCGAATCATTCCTCAAATTGTCTGTCAATCTACCTCATAATAAGTCCACTGTTTTTATTTATAGAAATCTATGAATGTAGTTATTGTAATATTTACAACACAACTTCCTACTAAGTAGTTCTTAACATAAGGTCATAATTTAATTAGAATATACAGATTAAGAAATAACTAATAAACCTCACCTAAAACTTTGTTGACGACGTCACAGTTCTGTTCAATTTCATGCAACCAACGTTTAACATTGGCAAAAGATTCGCCATTAGTCACATCATAGACCACAATAACGCCGTGGGTACCCCGGTAATACGTGCTGGTTATAGTTCGGAACCTTTCCTGGCCCGCTGTATCCCAAATCTGCAGTTTTACCCGTTCACCATTTATTTCCAGAGTCCTTATTTTGAAATCGACTCCTATAGTCGTAATGTAACTACCGGAAAACGTGTTGTCGGCAAACCGCAGCAACAGGCAGCTTTTGCCCACACCTGAAACATGGGCATGGGTGATTACTACCTTGTAGCGGGCTGCCAAAATCATGGAATATCATCACCAAGAGAGGAGGCCTCGCCCACTCACCGCTGTCACCGATTATCAGCAACTTGAAAAGATGGTCGAATTCTCGCGCCATTATCTAACTGCTGCTATAATACACTACAGCTTAGTCATGTGTTCACTAGACGCTTATTAAAACCTCCTAAAACAAACTTTAACTTAGAACACTTAATCAAAAGCATGCCGTAAAACGTTACGTTTGCATCATTTTACAATGGATCCGCCATGATTGAATTTGATCAAATTTGATGATTGTTCTTTTTGTTTCAAAAATATAACTTGGGTGGGCAACGAGATGTTTATAAATTCATCCTTGTGATATAAATTTTCATAAATATCCTATCTTAATAATAATATCTGTTATGCCGATTTATTCCGGGAAAAGGCCAAGGAAAGGACCAAGGAATTCAAGGAAAGGAGGGCCAAGCAAGGAGCAAGCTCAATAAAATTAATCCAACGCAAAGTTGAAATAACTATTCTGTGGTCAACCAGCAATAATGTAAATTTTTGACAGTTGACTGAAAACAGTTTCGTTCGGTTCGACAAGCGTGCATATAATAGTCTGTGGTGCAGAGTGAGCAAGAAGAAATTTCTTCTAGACTTTTATGATAAATTTAGGTGTGGTAAAGTGCTTTTATTATTACAATGTCGGCCACTTTAAAACCTTACTTAACTGCCGTGCGACACACACTCACTGCAGCCATGTGTCTAGAACATTTCTCTTCGCAAGTTGTCGAGAGGTACAATAAACCTGAAGTGGAGGTTAGAACCAGCAAAGAACTGCTACTAAACCCTGTGATCATCTCCAGAAACGCCAACGAAAAGGTCCTCATAGAGTCCTCCATAAACTCTATAAGAGTCAGTATTATGATCAAGCAGGCAGATGAAATCGAAAAAATACTATGTAAAAAGTTTATGAGGTTTATGATGATGCGGGCTGAGAACTTTATTGTTTTGAGACGGAAACCGGTAGACGGATATCATATCAGCTTTCTTATAACCAACTTCCACACAGAACAAATGTACAAGCACAAGCTTGTTGACTTTGTGATATATTTCATGGAAGAAATTGATAAGGAGATAAGTGAAATGAAACTTGCTGTCAATGCAAGGGCTAGAATTTGCTCAGAAGAGTTCTTGAAAAGATTTTAAGGTGGCTTCATATAATATCTTAACATATTCTTTAAGGTTATAGACTTTATTATTTGTCATATTAATTGTAAAATTAAATAGAAGATATTTAGTTATTAATTACATTATAATCATAATTTATTATACCATTTCCTATATTATAGAGATTAGGATGGCATTAAAATAGCAGACAAAATTGAAAAAAATATACCACTGGTCCACACCTGTGTGACCATTGACAAGGACCAGGGGGGTCCAAAATCATGAAATTCAAGTGACGTAATTTATGGATGGCCCCTTTTCATCTTATACTTAAAATGTTATAGTCATTATGTAGATGTACTAATTAATATTAATACTTGAAGCATTTTTTTAAGACTTATTAATGTTATTGTTTTGCAAAATTTAATGACAATAGCAATATTCCTTAAATATTAAGTGATATTTGATTACATTTGTATCAAGGTGTTGATAGTAGTAATTGATCAAATTAAACTAAGCATACAAAGTGAAATTTCTTAATTTTTATATTATTTATTTTTGTATACTGGGTCTCTATATTATATGGATTATTTGTGTGCTTGTATAATAAACTATAATATTATTTTGCATATTCTAACGCAATACTAAGATATTTTCTCTAGATCAGTTTGACAGTGAGGGAAAATATCAAGGTAATGAGAATGACTGTTAATTCTAATTGTAAAGTAATTTATGGTATCTATTCTAAGTTTATAGTTTTTCATTACATCATGATTTGGTTCAGCTTTCTAATACTTACAGCTGGATATTAAGAAAACCAATGACTTGACCATCTAATGGACTCTGCATCTTTAGTATTTTGTTCTTATACTTTCAAAAACTGGTTGAAACAGAAATTATATGTTTTCATTGTTGTCAGAATTAAAGGGAGAGGCTCTGATGCATTCATCCATTGGTTAGTAGGTAATTATTAGAAAATCCTAGTATGATAATGGTCAGGTTTGGTAGTTTGCTAGATTCTATCCTATGTAGTTTTGTATTATATTTTGTATTGTAACCACTCTATTCCATAAATAATTATAACATTAAATGCTTCTTTTATTGTGGCATTGATGATTTGCCAATGTCATGGTGAGAACTAATCAGTTAGCAGAAATGCTTATCTAACCCCCTCTTAACAAACAATATTGTAACATCATCATCCTTCAGGCCTGTATAAATGAAACAAATAAATAGTTTTATTGATATAATTTACATTTAAAATCCTCTTATAATTTACATTTCAAAACAGAATTGGACAAAATCAAAATCACATTTAGATCTACTAAACTTAATAAATATAAACATAAACCCAACTTTAGCTGTTGTTCACACATTTTCCACAAAATCATAAGTGGCAAAGTGAACTTCACACACATGATCATATATCTTTGATAATGCAATAGGGGTTCATAAAAAATGTGTGAGTCATCGTAAAATCGACCATAGTCAGTCAGAAATTGGTGACCGATTATAGTCGATTGTTGGGCCATTAGCGCGTGATGCCATTTCATTACACGCGTCTTGAATGGATAGATTCCACATCCAGTATGACTCGAAATTAATTTAAATACTATGCTACGGTAATTACGATTTTTTATTTATACTCATGAAGTGGCTGGAAAATAAGTAAAAACAAAAGCCTGCGCCAGCCTAGCACTTACTCCTATTACTAGACCGGGCGACAGCCAATAAAGACCATAGATGTAGTATGCTTGCGCTCTACTAGATTACTAATGTCGAGATTGTCACTTTAACATACGCATATCTATGCACTTTCTATTTTGTATTGCCAATCTAGTAGAGCGCCCGAGCGACTATTCTAATCTATGGTAAATACCAAAGAATCAACTTCTGTCCAGGTTTTACTTATTTGCTGGTTACTATGAAGTACCATACTCGTATTGTTTCTGGATAGATCTATAAAACAAAAGGAGACGAAAAAATTGATACAAAAAAGCTTGAAAAAAATATTATGCAATGCTAATGACTGGGTACCAAATATTAATCAAAAATTGCGAGTGATTGGAGTGACCAGTCAGTTATGCGAAATTATAGTGGAATGAGAGGGCGCCATAGATACATAGACGCTGGAAATCCATGTTTATCTAATATGAGAAACAAGAGCTTGTGTGAAATTTACATTAATATATCAAATGTGCCAGCTTTTGGTAATAAACCTACACAGTGGTGCTGTCGCGTCTCTGCCTACAAGAGAGACAAGCGTGAAGATATGTATCTCATTTTTTTCCGATTTATAACTATTGTTGTTGGAAATAAAGACACCTAATTTTCTTTTTAATTTTTTGGCTTTGTAGTCCTCAAAGTAAACCCTTCTCCCTTAAATGCTTGAAATGGTTCTTGCGGCACACTGCCTTCAATGGTGCCACTTGACGGCCTTGAATTTCTTATAAATCTTATTGTGCCAATTTCATAGTCGTAATCGGGAATACCGCGTACATAAGCCTGGAAATAAATTTTAAACTAAATTAAAATATCGAACATGTCCGCTCTTGTTAATCGACCTAATAGGTAGTAGTAAATACTGAGACAAATATCCACCTATATTAGTGCGATTAATATGTGACGCATTGCTGTGCAAAGAACTCAGTGAAACACAGGACTTATTTTGTCCATATCTCTTTAGAAAGGTAAGGGAGATCCACTGCGAGAAGAATTGATAAGTTAGTAAAATAAGTCACTACCAGAAACTTGAGAAAGAACGATTTCACAACAAAATCGGTCTTGCGAAAATACAAAACGGAATTTGATCTTTCTAGTATTGTACAAAAACTATAAGAAATAAGCAAGTTGTAGTTATTGATATGTAATGAATACGACAAAATTTTACATTAATTTATTTGTACATTGTAAATTGAGTCGCAACATATTTAACAATTTTAATAATATTTAGCTTTCGAAAGCTATTTTAATTTCAAGCCTTAGGCATATACTGCATCATGTAATTAATTAGTATGGGACAAAAATGATGACAATTAAATTTGATCTAAAAATGCTTTCACACAATTGGCCATGCTACATATTTACAATATACTTTTTTTATAATTTGTTTTGAAAATATAGCCCATTTTAAGAAACCAATTTCGATATTTTTGTTTTTTATCCATTGCGTCTATTTTTAATATATTTTACAAATTTTACCCGCGAAAAGTAAACGTGACGTCACAAGAATTTAGAACAGGATTATAATCTTGGCCACTACACATAAAAAGTGACAGTCAATCAAATTAACGTCAAGCAAACGTCAGTCAAGGTCGACTAACCTAAAAATTACTCTTGTTTATATACTCGTGTTTATATTTATTTAAATTGAATAGTTTTTTACAATGGCAAGTAAATAGTGTTTCATCCCGTCATTTCCTAATAACAAAGAAAATAATTACACGTAAAATATAATTTATAAAGATGTCATTCAAAGATTGACGATTGCCCTTTTTTGTAGGCAAAGGTATCATTTTTTCATACTGCTTAAGATGACGTCATACATCGGTCAAATTAAGGTTATTGTTTGTTATTGAATATCTTAAAAAGTATAGACTTAATTTAAAATCTGATAAATAGAAATTGTACTGAAAGCTTATATCTCGAAACGGTTTCGAGATCTTCGTTTCTGTTCAAAAAGTTAGCATGGCCAATTGGCAACTTCCACTGGGTACCCTGGGGCTGGCAACACAGATCACAGGACTCTTAAGAAAAAGCTAAATTAAAAAAAAATATGAACCTGTCTCGACGCTGCAGGCTGATCTTGCTCGCTCTCACTGATCTGCTTCTTCTTTTTACCATCCAGCCTGTTCCCCTCCCCGCTAAATGCAATAAAACCACTCAGCTCCGGCATCATTGCTGATGGGTCCTCATCCATGGCATTAGAGTCTGATGTACTCTCTCTGGGCCGAGACATGTGCTCTTCTTCCTTGTACCCTACTGGTGGTGCAAACTCGACCTGGTAACATAATAATCACATGAAAAAATAGGTTTCCTCTTACTTTCTGTGTATTTCTATGTGTGCGACGCAATCAGATTTTATGCAATCCAAATATACTTTTACATTTATTGCCATTCATAAATTAAAACAAACAAGGACAATATGATGAACCATGGGCGAAAAAGGGATCTGATGGAAAACAGTGCATAAACAAGTCAATTTAATAGGCGTATGATCGCACTCAATTCAATGCAGCAGTTGTGAACTTTATTTAACAAGGCGCCATCTGTATAATAGTTGTTTAAAACCACAGATATTTATAAGTGTCTCATGAGATTAAGAATTATTTACTTACATTCATATCACACTCTATAATAATAACAGCATTTCCAGGCTTGGTCTCCAGGACGCATAATTCATAAACTTTTGAGTTGTACTTTATACCAATCACATCATTGGTTGTAAGACAAGAGAAGTTCCTTAGACAATTTTCTAATACTGAAATAAAGAAATATAAAAATAATTTAAGAATCTTTAGAGGTAGGCTCTTTCAAATGATACCCTCACACAATACATTCATTAAAACTTTCTTTTTTTTTTTGACCAAACTGACCCTTCATTTTAATTAATTTTTTTTTCTAATCTGCTTTTTCATAGTCTCTATACCTTACCTGTGGTCAGAGATAGCAGTAACAGTTGTCCATAGTAAACAGAACAGGTTTTTTTCTAATGATTGACTGGTGTTATGTTATAATGTCAACATTATGCTAAATTTCAAATGCCTATTTCACACAAACTAGTTTTCATAGCAAACAACTTTAAAAAATCTTTTAGTATAATTTGCTAGCAATAATATTTGTGGTACTTTTTTCCACACTGTATACTGTTGATTTCTGCTGACCCTTCCAACAATTTTGTATGACATCATTGGCCAGGCCACAGATATTTTGGTCATTCAGGCACCACATGTATCCATGTAAACACCACATGAGCTGAGATAATAATTTAAAAATATAATACCGGCTTTAGGATTTGTGATGTCCAAAAAGTCTTCAGACAGTGGTTGAAACTTGGAGAATGTAGCAACGGGCAGCGATACACTCTCAATTTGTAGTAAAGCACCCTCTTCTAGCACAAGGTTGGACATCATCTGTATAATAAATGATAATCATTTTTAAAAGTTGACAAATAAATAATATAATTTAAATATGTATTTGTTTCCTAGGCTTTTCATATGTCCTCTATTTGCTTTGATCATCATTGATGGGGGTCCATGATCAATATAAAAAATAATCCTAACTATGATTAATGTAAAAGTGTGTTTGTATCTTTGTTTGTCCTTCTTTCATGTCAATACAGAGCAACAGATTGACATAGTTTTTATTTTACATAGTTATATAGTTTTATCACAGAAATTCTCCAGTTGTATATAAGTACATCAGTCTTGCTTCCTAATTGGGGGTATTTGGGGGTCTGCAACAACTATGCACAAAAGTTATCAGGGTCTGTAAGTAGAAATGTTTAAGAAATGCTGCTTTACAAGTTATCTACTTTTGACCCACTTTTCAGGTTTTTGAATGAATAATTTTAGTATTTTAATTTTGTTGTTTGAAAAAGTACTTTAGATTTGAAGCTTGACAATTGTTATTTCTGGTGGGTTGTGAACTAAATGTAATAAATAATTACCCAATGTGGCAAATAAACCTTCCCTTCGTCAGCTACAAATTCTAGAACTCCACAATGTGTCACTCTCTTTGATTTCTTGTTTGTTAATTTGAAAATCATAGGATATTCTATGTTCAATCTGGTCAACTGTTCTAATGCTGATGGAGGCATAATAACTGAAAGTTATAGGTTAAAAGTAATTTATTTTAAAAACAGCAAACACCATTAACTATCTATCATCACACCTTATATTCTAAGAGGACTAGGTGAAGGCAGTCAAATGCCATTTGCAATGATCCTGACATACCTCTTTTGCTTTCTTTATATTCATAATGCCTTACATACCCTACAGCCAAACTATGCTTCTCGCTCTGCTCATCGCGCTGCCGCGATGTTGCCCTTAGCAGCTACACACTCCTTTAATCGCAACGCTCCACACTCGGTCCTTTGATTCGCGCACAAAAACCGACAAAAAAGGGAGCAGTGGGCATGACGTGTGGCTGTAGCGATACATACATTTATTAAAGTAGATGCTTTGTGAGACACAGATTAATGAGAGATAAGTAGATGTCTGTGAGATAGATGTTTATGAAAAGTATTGCAAGTAGGCATTTACTAAATCCAAATTATAAATAATTATATAATTTTATTCTTACTTTTCCCTCCGCGTTCTACATCTTGCCGTTCATTTCCAGGCAGCATAGAAACTGAGTAGCATCTATAGGTCATGTTGAAAGGCCTTGCTATCTCATGAAACATGTTGAACCCAAACTGAAACTTAAAATACAATAATTATTAAGAGGAAATATGTGTTTGCTTATGTAGCCATATAAATAAAATAACATCTTTTACCATTTTTAATGTTCTTTCTTTGTTCCTGTAAATAAAAATTTAAATACAATTAATACAACACAATTTGCAATTCACGCACAAACAAACACAAAATTAAGAAAGAAAGAGCAAAACAATTTTTTTGTTTGACAAATATCTGTTGACTGACTGCTGACTGACAGTTAAATTTTTTATGTAACTTTGTTCCTTTTCAGGATTAGGCAAAGGGATTCCACGTCATGTCATGGCGATCAACGCACTGGGAATCCAGTTAAATCCCGTCTATGCGGTGGTAGTTGTGATTCGTTGTAGATTAATAGGGCATATAACGGTCGGCGGGAACATCTTATCGACCCTGATGGAGCCATATTAAAAAAATTAAATATAAATAGATTAGGCAAAGGAACTGAGACCATACACCACCAGTTTCAGTTTCTGCTGGTTCTCGGTTCTTCGATAACGATTTCTTCAAGTTTCACAATCACTTTCAAGTATTTTATTTACAAAATGGTGTTTGCTTTCTTCAGATACATATTATTATAATCAAATGACAAACAAATCAATACCTAACTACCTTTGAGTCAAAATATACTCAAAGCTAACTACAATACTTTTTATATTAGTCGGCTTGTAAATTTTATAACCAATTATTAAATTTGAAACAGAATTTCAACTTATTTTATTGACATGACATGTGTCAGTACAAATTTTAAATTTTATCGTTCAAAAACGCGTGAACATTTAACAAATTTTAACTAAATATTATTTTTAGGTATTATTATATTAATGTATTTCATGCATTTCATTTCATGTATGAAAGTGTTAATTTACTAATATGTTACGTAGTTTTATCGACTTTGAAAATATTATGCTTCTGAAAATATGAAATTTTTCATTATTAGTATTTCAAATATTCCAAGATTTCTGTACGCACTATTAGGCCCGCCGCACACGTCAGGTACCCGATACGGTTTTCCAATTAGGTTACCCGATCGGATGAGCTCCGCACACGGACGGTTTTTTGTATTCGGTTTCTACGCTCCCCAGTAGTGCGCTAGACGTTGTTACGATCGTGTCGAAGAGAAATTTAACAAAAAGATGGACGATGACGAATTTCTATTGTCGATCGATCGTAAATATTTCGCTGCAAGCATTATCTTTCAGATCACGATTGCGATAATCGTCATTTGTCAA
This sequence comes from Nemapogon koenigi, assembly GCA_963924495.1. Taxonomy (NCBI): domain Eukaryota; kingdom Metazoa; phylum Arthropoda; class Insecta; order Lepidoptera; family Tineidae; genus Nemapogon; species Nemapogon koenigi. Next base: position 3,873,030 of record OZ004648.1, read on the forward strand.
ATATATAAAAAGAGAAGTTCCGATTCATTCACTGACTCACCAACGCTCAGCCCAAACCCTTGGACCTAGGAAGCTGAAATTTTGCACAGAGGTTCCCTTTATTATGTAGACAAAAATAAGGAAGAACATTTCGATATTCAACCCCTAAGGGGGTCAAATGGGGTAAATAGATTTGTATGGAAAATCATATTTCCTGCGTGAATCAACTTGAAACTTGATTCAAATATTCTTCAAAACAAATGATAAAATACGTATTTTTGGATTTTTAAAACAATCCTTAAGGAGAGGTGCAACGCGGTATAGAAGTTTGTATAGGAAAATCGTACTACCTACGTGTATCAACTTGAAACTCGGTACAAATATTCTTCAAAACAAATAATAAAACAAGTATTTTTGGATTTTTAAAAACGACCCTTACGTAGGGGTGCAACGGGGTGTAGAAGTTTGTATAGGGAAATCTATTAGCTGCGTTTATCGACTTGAAAATTGGTACAAATACCTATTTTTCTGGGACTGGGAAGATATTAGTTTATAGGTACCGAATTTATACTTTTTTGAACTTCTGACTGACGGGGAATTTACGCGGGTAAAAGATAAAATTAAGGGAAATCTCTGCGTATTTACATAAATTACGTCATTATTCCTAATTCTACGCGAACGAAGTCGCGGGCAAAAGTCTATGTCGCACATACTTTACACCGAAATTATACCACCGTAAAATAATGCACGTCTGCAACGTAGGAAGAACACGGCGATATGAGTCAAAACCCGACGACCGGACCGGACGTGTGCGGCACTTCATACAAAATGTATAGAAAGTGCGCCTTCAGGTACCTGATTCGGTTTTATGACCAATCCGGTCGACCCGACGCACCGCCCGTCCTCTCTGACCGGACGTTAGGTTTTAAAACCTAACGGGTAGAATCGTGCGTGTGCGGCGAACTGTGCTTTTGTATGGAATTGACGCCTTCCGGGGCCCTGATTCGATAAACCTAATTGGAAAACCGTATCAGGTACCTGACGTGTGCGGCGGGCCTTACTCATCGTTACTTTCTCTTTCTATCCCCTTGTTGAATTCCATCTTCTATCTTTTTCCATTCCATTTCATTTGTGTATGTGGCAGCCGCTGTTGTAGTTTAATAATTTTCGTTTTTCTTGATATTTATTACCTAAATATAAATATATTAAACTTTCAATTATTCTTCATGTAGAGTAAATTCGATAAAGTGAGTAAATTTGCAATAAAATATTATGTAAACTTCAAGAACTGTGCTTATTCACCAATTCAAATATGAATGAACGCCATGTTGGTTGTCAAAGTGTTTTCCGATGAGACTGCAGTGAATTGATAATTTGTGATATTTTTCAGACTACGACGGTAAAAAGGGGCGTTGGTTTTGTTAATTTTGTGTGAAAACAGCGGTAGGCAACCATGGCTCAAGTACTGCCAATTCGGTTTCAAGAACATTTGCAGGTGAGTACGCCCATTCTCGTATCCGAAGTACCTACGGAAGTACGTGAAACGCTGAATATACGGAAACAATTGTTACTTTCATAATTATATCTTAATTGAGTAAAATATGCCGTATTCTTTCATTGCGCAATTTTGGCCATTAATGACAGTGATCCACCCCCTACCTCGCCCACATAAATGTAGGTATTGATTTTAAATCATCCCCTTTCCATGAATCACATTATGGTCAAACAAATTATGTACTTTAGCCACATTGTATTCTTATTTGAACTTTCTTATAAATAAATTTTCTTATTAGAGTTTATATATTTTAATAGAAAATTGTAGCAAGAAAGTAGATAAAAAGTAACATGATGATGAAGTAGCAATACCAAAATATCAATGCCAAGAAATATGTTTAGTACCTTTTAAAACGTAATTGTAGCTAATTATGCTAACATGCAATTTTCTTAATTCTGAGACTACCTACATAATGTTATTTAGGTTAGGTTACTCCTGAATTGTCAATTTTATTAAAATAATGACCTTTCATGTAATAAAATATATTTAAAGAGGCCGTCAGTGACATTTTAAAAGTAGACAATAGTTGGAAGGGCATATGTACTTACCTGCATTATTTTGATTTAAGTAAATATAAACCTTATGAATTAAAATTGTAGGAGTATAAGTGAAATAATTTTATTTATCTTAATATTTTAAGTTACATTGTGTATCACATGATCACAAATGTTGTGTCAATAAAATATATTGTAAAGAAGTAATGAATTCCAATTAAAAATGTAAAAAATCTTTAAATTATCTGCAAAATAATTGTTTAGTTATGCCATTTCTACCCAAATATACCTACTGAGGATATTTCAAAATTGTATTGATCTAAAAGCTGGACTGTACAGAAGCCTGGCTGTAGGTACAATATGGAAATATAAATAATCTTAAGAGATTTATAAAAGAAATTACTTTACTTCTTTTTTCAGTTGACAAATGTCGGCATCAATCCAGCTTCCATTTCATTTAACACCCTTACAATGGAATCGGACAAGTTCATCTGTGTCCGGGAAAAAGTTGGGGAAACTGCAGAAGTTGTTATTATTGATATGGGTGATCCAACAAATCCAATACGCCGACCTATTAGTGCCGATTCTGCCATCATGAACCCGGCTAGTAAAGTTATTGCTCTGAAAGGAAAAGCTGGTGCAGAGGGTAAGTTTATAATGGATCATTTGGTTCTTAGAGATTAGGATTTTTTTTAAATGTGACAAGAATATACCCTGAAAGATTTCCGACATAAAAAGTAGGTAGATCTAAACGAGGGAGACTTGGTCTTCCACTGGGTACCCTGGAACTGTAACACGGTTTCGAGAGCTGTAAGGCAACCTGTGAAGAAAGAAAAAAAAGAAAGATAGAAAGACAAACAAACACACTTTTGCATTAATAATATTAGTTAGGATAGGATTATCAGAATACATTCACTGCAAGTATTACTAAAAAACTCTTTATATTCTTACAATTTCTTTCCATTATTAATTTAAGATTCAATTGTGCTCCTAAAACTCATAATTAAAAAATTTAAAGCCAGTTTAATTGGCTGTCAGAAAGAGATTTATATTTATTTAATGGGAAGCTCCAGCAATATCAATTGGATATAAACCAATGAATGGTTATATTGAACCAAATTGTATTAATATATTATATTATAACAGATAACAATCCCACATGATGGTATAATTTTTCATTGTGACAATGTAGGGAGATAAAAACTAAATATGTTGTCAATAACTACCTATTGATAAAGTTTCTTTTACATGAAAATATTTTTTTAATTATCAATAATTATTATGAAAACAGGAAAGATACAAATTCTTGTAAAAATGAGTCACAGATTTCATTGTTTATATTTTAGCAGTATCATTATTGTCTGCTCAATTCTGATTATTTTAAAGTGATACAAATAAATGTTTGCCTCAAAAAATATAGAATCTTAGAATAAATTAAGTTGGCCTAATAAAATAGTTCTGTTTAAATAAGTATGATTTATGTATTCTGCCGGGAAGCCTGGGGCTGACAAAACACTTAGAGGCTTTTTCATCAAAATATACCTCAACAGAACTGGCCACTCCTTAGGTGTGGCCTCACAAATACCACGAAGGAGACTTGGTCTTCTGCTGGGTACCCTGGAACCGTGACACGGTTTTCGGGAGCTGTAAGAAAAAAAGCATTTGTTATCATGGTTCTTAGAAGGCATAATTAATATATGTTGTTACCACTGGTATTTTATACAACTATAGCAGTTGCCTGCGACTTTGTAAATGTTGCATTAAACACAATTTCACCCCTTAGATGCTCCTTCCTCAAGATTTGGTCTATCAAATGCAAAAACATTATTTAAATCCAACTGGTAGTTCCAGAGATTAGCCTGTTTAAACAAACTATTAGTAGGTATAGATGTACTCTGGGTAAGTTACATAGGGGTATTTGCACAGGTAGACAAACTTTTTTCTTTTCCTGGGATAAAACATAGTCCTCATTTCACTCTCCCGCCCTCCAACTATCTCTGTGCAAAGAACACAGATCCGTTGCTCTGATTTGATTCACAATATATAATATTAGTTCTGACTCTTGGGATCCATTGACCAATAAAATGTCTAAATAGATTTTAAGTAGATGATTGTTTATTAAGACTTTTATTCACATTTATTGAAGCCCAAAAGACCCTCCAAATATTCAATATTGAAATGAAATCCAAGATGAAGGCCCATACCATGACAGAGGATGTGGTATTCTGGAAATGGATATCTCTGAACACACTGGCCCTCGTTACCAAAATGTCAGTGTACCACTGGTCTATGGAAGGGGATTCTACGCCTGTAAAGATGTTTGACCGACACTCTTCTTTGGCTGACTGCCAGATTATAAATTATAGGACAGATCCGAAACAGCAATGGCTGCTCCTTGTTGGTGAGTGAGAATTATATTTTTGTACAACCTGGATTTACCTAAATTGCATTTGTTTGTCACAAATTAGTATAATTTTCATCAAATAAGTACATATTATGTGGGTGGTTAGACTGCGCTCCACTTAAACTGCTTTGATCACAAAATACCGAGCTAAAATAATAACTAAATGAGAATAGCTTATGTTTTCTTTTGGGTACTCTGGGGTCCATTAAGCCTGGTATTGATTCTGTTATCTCACACAATCGTTTGTTTCTCTAGGTATCTCAGCGCAACAGAATCGCGTAGTAGGTGCCATGCAATTGTATTCTGTGGAGCGTAAATGTTCCCAACCTATTGAGGGGCATGCGGCCTCCTTTGCCACTTTCAAGGCAGAGGGCAACCCAGAGACGTCGACTCTGTTCTGCTTCGCTGTGAGAACTGCGCAAGGTGGCAAGCTACATGTTATTGGTGAGTGGTTATAGTACTAGTGTGGATGGAAGAGATGCTATGAGGCAGTAGTATAGATACTGCCAAATAAGTTGAGCCGTTTACCATTTGAAGCACAGAAGAGTTAATAGTACCACTACTACAATGTCTGTATATTTTAAACTAAGTAAATTGGCATATACTATGTACACTGAGCACTTATGTATCTTGCCTACGAAACTGAATAGAAGTGTTTTAGGTGTTTAGAATTTATAGGCGAACGCCGCGCGTGTTAATAATACGCGCGGTAACCCACTGTATAGGCACGCACGCCCAGACCGGCCCGCAGATGTACTTGTAGCTTCATACCTAAAGTGCGGTTTAGCTCAGTATAAATTAGGGTCAAAATGTGCATCGAATGTCGAGTAGATCAATGTATTTGGCGGTAATTATACAATTCTTTAAAAATATCATCCCCTATGACGAAATAAAAAACCGCAGATTGAAAGGCCAAATGTGGACATCTACATGCCAATACTTAAAAAATTATTTAAACTTACATTTGACGAAAACTACTCATAAGGGTCCTTGGCTGGTCGCCATATTACTTCTGTCAAAAATATGATAAATCTCAATTAATCAATGCAATTAATCCTAGAAACATTTATAGAATACAATTTGTACAAAAGTAAGATGGCTGACTGCCAAGGACCCTTTACACAAAGCAGACAGTCCTGCGGGCTTAGACAATGTAAAACTTAGCGAATATAAGAGAATGTAGAATAGATAACTTTATGTATGGGACCAACTGAAATACAACCATGTGACCTAACGAAACTGTCGTTCACGTGATTTATTTAAGTGGTTAAACTGCATAAATTGAGCTTCTTATGGGCTGCACGTACTTTTCATATAATTATTATATTTCGCTTATAAGTTCCAGCATATTTTAGCGTTGCGAGAAATTAGAATTACTAGCGTTCGTACATTGTCTAAGGGGCTGGGTTTTGATTCCAGATGGAGCAAGCACAATATTTGTATCAAAAGATTTTGGTATTTCCTTTGGTGCCTATAGTATTTACTTAGCACAGTATTTTATTTATTTATTTTGACACAATTTGGTCTGTAAATCATTGTACTTACTTAACTTTTTTTTCTCCACTCTCGCAGAGGTTGGCCAAACGCCAGCGGGCAACCAGCCGTTCCCGAAGAAAGCGGTCGATGTTTTCTTCCCGGCGGAGGCCCAGAACGACTTCCCGGTCGCCATGCAAGTCTCGCCCAAGTACGATGTGATCTACCTGATCACCAAGTACGGTTACATTCACATGTACGACATCGAGACAGGCACTTGCATCTATATGAACAGAATATCGTCGGATACCATCTTTGTGACGGCTCCCCACGAGGCCACTGGTGGAATTATAGGTAAGTCTGTACACTTTAATTGTTTACTTGTTGAAAGAAAGAAATGTATTTGCAGAAAGGTAAGTACATTTACACTTTCACCAGATTCCTGGTATGCAAAAAGTAGGTACGTGTTATATTATAGAACCTACACAATATTACATTTACATATTACATTAATTCATAGCATTCCAAGCATAACTATTACCTACTATATTCTAAAATTTTTTTGTTAAGTATTCTTTCACAGTGTAGAAACAATGTCCGACCAGCCATTCACGCAAAACTCGTTTAAATGTTATTACTCCCTCAATATTCTTGATGTCATTTGGCAGTTTATTATAAACCGTAACAGTCATTCCTATACAGTTTCTTGACATTTTGGCCGTTTTGAATAATGGTAGAATCAAGTAATTTTTTATCTTAAATTAAAGGAACACATGTCACTTTTCTTTTGGAAAAAGTGTGGGTTTAGTTGTCTTTTGGATTCCTTGAGGGTTCTAAATGTGGAATACTAAGTATCCATGAACACACACAATTGACACTAATGATCATTTCCCTCTTTCATTTCATTCACAGAATCTATACCTACTAATATTATAGAGAGGTTATTTTTGTAGTCTTCGAAACTATTTTTTCACCAATATTTAGAATGACCTTCATGGTAGACTTAGACTATATATAATATAATTATTATACTTTTAAAATAAAAGGGCGCATTGTGGAGACCAATTTTGTATGACGTAATAAAGCGCCCTAAATATAGCAACATCACCAACCATTGCCATTTTCTTTCTCAGGCGTTACGGAATATTCTATTTCCACGCGGGTGTAACCGCGGGCAAAAACTAGTATCCAATAAATTTAAAAACTATTAAACGTGACAATAAAGTAATTGCTTCCGAGACAATGACAGCTACCTTTCGCTCTAACGCCTCTATCTCAGTGAGGTAGGCAGAGAATCTGACATGAGGTCAGAGTCTATGTTCTGTCGTTATGAAATTGATTTTTTTTAAACTTTATGCAGATGAAATATTTTGATTTCACTTTTAAAAATAGTAATGAATTTGGTAACTGCTTACTAGTCATGATAGGGGTACATAAATCCTTGCTATCAACAATTAGAACCCTATTACCCTGGGGCTTAACGAATAATCTTTTTTACATCATTTTAATCACGCCATTTCACAATAATATTTGAGGTGTGACTAAAATGATGTCAGCAGTTGAGAATATTATGGAAGGGAATTGTCACGGTCGCTATATATCTAATAATCACTTGAGTAGGTACGAGTATGATCTAGTGGTTAAAAGTTCCTGGGTTCGAATCCCAGGTGAAGCAAAAAATGCCGTCGTCGAAGTTGTTTTGCCTTTCCTATTTTGGGACAAAAATGATTTCTTGTTTTATTCATAGTATTTAGAAGAAAAATTGATCAAGAAGCGATTCGAACTCGAAGCCCTATCCCCATAATTTGTATGGGGATATTACTATTCCTAATTTCTCTGTAAATAATCCACCTGTGTCACTGTAATTTAGCATAAAAATACTTATTGAATATCTAAGTGTTATTTTCTCAATGGATTCTTTTTTACAAAGAAATTTGGAATAGTTTGTCCCAGAAAAATTATGGATATAGGAGCCTTACTGATTTTTTTATATATGTCTATTATGTTTTTAAATAGTTTACTATGCATTTTAAAATTATAAAATTTGTATTTTCTTATAACGATCCCTTTCATTTGATGTCACATAATTTTTTTGTTTTAAATTTTTTATGTTTCCTCTAAAATCAATTGGGTCATATCATCTACGTATCATAACCACTAAATGTCAAGTTTTTTCGTCAAGTAGATGACAGACGGACAGATAGACACAAAAGTGATCCTATAAGGGTTCTGTTTTTTAATCGGATGTACGGAACCCTAAAAATGCGTGAGTTTGGCTTCGTGGTTCCTATCTGAAAAATAAACTTACATCAAGGTAGAGTCAAAAATATTATTTCAAAAGCAATTTTGTATCTAACCACTTTAATAGAAATGAGGTGCAATCTTGGTCAATTACACGGCTTTCACTTTCCATGCAAAGATGAACATGCACACATTACGTCTATTATTGTTACGACATAACGCTATTTATACAGTTGTTCTTGGTTATGGCTTTTTAATAGCTAAGTGACTTCGCTACCACTTGATCTGGGCTAAATTAAGAATTATTCTAAAGAAATTCCGACATGAAAAGTAACCTATGTCACTCTCCATCACAATTATCTCTATGCAAAAAATCACGTCGATCCAATGATCTGTTTTGCCATAAAAGAAGGGAAAAAAACAGCAAACACTTTCGCATTTATGATATTTAGTTAGATGTTTTCAACGATGAAAATTACCTTGCTAGTGATGATCCCACATATGCGTTGTGTAGTGACCCTGACTTCTACACTCGTTGTCCTGGATTCGATTCCCGGTCGCGGCAAGTATATAGTAAATAGGTCAAGTGGATTAACTTTAACCCATGATGCAGGAGTGAACCGCAAAGGTCAGGTGCTCTCGGTGACCGTGGAGGAGGAGTCCATAGTGGCGTACATCAACACGGTGCTGCAGAACCCTGAGCTGGCGCTTCGCATCGCGGTCAGGAACAACCTCGCCGGCGCCGAGGAGTTGTTCGTGCGCAAGTTCAACATGCTATTCACCAACGGGCAGTACGGGGAGGCCGCTAAGGTAACATTATATTTATTTTTGTTGTAAAATAAAGTTTCAATGTCAATTGAAGTTGATAGTATAATGGGTATAGTGATAAGGGGATCCAGGTTCAAACCTCACTCGTGCTTTGGAGGACACGCAAAGCGCCCGCACTTTTAAAAATTAACATTGTGTGTTAAAAAAGTGAAACATGTAGTTCTAGATAGATCCATTAACTGTGCAGCAACATGCAGGCTTGCCACGTGTTCTGTTAAATGTGAACAACTGGCAAAAAGTGGACACTGTTATTCGTGTCTATGGCCACAACGCAAAGTATAAGGCCGTGAAAATGTGTGTGTTATTTTATTAAAATAACTTTATAGGTGGCAGCAATGGCGCCCCGCGGTATTCTGCGTACCCCGCAGACCATTCAGAAGTTCCAGCAAGTGCCCACCCAGCCTGGCCAGACGTCGCCGCTGCTCCAATACTTTGGTATTCTTCTCGATCAGGCGCAGCTGAATAAGTACGAGTCGTTGGAGTTGTGCCGTCCCGTACTGGCTCAAGGTCTGTCATTTTAACAATATGTACAGTGAAAACTCTATAATGATAATACTCGATGAATTTGGTTGGTTTTCATATTAAGGGCCCTATCCCGATAATTTGTATGGGGATATTACTATTCCCAATTTCTCTGTAAATAATCCACCTGTGTCACTGTAATTCAGCATATAGTTACTTATTCAATATATCTAAGTGAAATAGTCGTTATTTTTTCAATTGCTTTTTTTGAATAGGAAATATAGGTGGTAAAATAAAGGAATATTTTGCCCCTCTTTTCTCTCTCATAATCTATCACAAAGCTCTTAATTTTTTTTAAAGCGCGGTTTAACCATTACCCTTCAATTAAACGTCTCCCGTTTTTTAGTAGCTTATTGAAAATTCAAAATAAAAAATATTTTATGATTTTTAAAATTGGTCAAAAATAATAAAATAATTTTTATTTTGAATTTTCAATAAGCTACAAAAAACCCAAGACGTTTAATTGAAGGGTAATGGTATAACAGTGCTTTAAAAAAATTAAGGGCTTTGTGATATATTATGAAAGAGAAAACGAGGGCAAAGTTTAACCACCCATATTTCCTATTCCAAAAAATCCATTGAGAAAATAACAACTATTTTACTTAGATATATTCAATAAGTATCTATATGATAAATTACAGTGACACAGGTGGATTATCTACAAAGAAATTGGGAATAGTTTATACCAGAAAAATTATGGGGATAGGGCCCTTAACTCATAGATTCATTCTCTCTCTATAATGTGAGACTCGTCCATATATTATGTAGTTTCAAATATTCCACCAATCTGTGTGCGCCTCTTTTGTTTAGTTTTTAACAGACTTCGAAAAAAGAGGAAGGAGAAGGTTCTCAATTCGGACCGTATTTTTTTGTACACCGATTTCTCCGCCCAAGTTGTGAACCGATTTTGATGATTTCTTTTTTATTTGTTTGAGCAAAGAATTCAGGATTTGCCAGCTTATTGTTAAAAAAAAAGTCACTACTAAAAAATCCATGCGTACACTGTACACTAGTACAGTACACGTTATAACTTGAGCAGTCACTATAGAGAGGTTCCACTGTATTTTCTTTCCGTGCGCCAATTTCTTTATAGAAGTACCAGCTTTCCGCGCCCCGGCTTCGCCCGTGTAATTTTTTAAGTGTGACATAAGAAATTATCCCAAAGGATTTCTCTGTGCAAAAACATCATGTCTATCCGTTGCTCTGTTTTGTCGTGAAATAAGGACCTGAAAAACATCATCGTCTAAATGAGGAAGAACCACTTCTTCCGCTGGGTAGGTAGTAGTTGGACTCAATAGAATCAGACTATGTACAAGTAGTATATTAATTTATCTATTATAGAATAGTTTAATCCATCGTAAATAAACGAAACCGTCATCAACAGGCCGTAAGCAGCTGCTTGAGAAGTGGCTCAAAGAGGAAAAGTTGGAGTGCTCCGAAGAACTTGGTGATCTGGTGAAGCAGGTGGATCCGACACTAGCGCTCTCCGTCTACCTCAGGGCCAATGTCGCCAGCAAAGTGATACAGTGTTTCGCTGAGACTGGCCAGTTCACAAAAATCGTGCTGTACGCTAAAAAGGTGGGTGACGTAGGTCACAATCTTGATTTTAATGGTGAGCGAGTGAACTGTATGGATAATGGCTAAACGAATTGGATCAGGGATTTGGGAATCCTGTGGAATTAGGGTTTTTCGATACCTCCACTCGATTTGGCTAAAGACAAACTCAAATCTAATTAGTACAGTGAAAATATATGGAAAAGCTTAAAGTATTCTTGTCACTGAATTTTGTCAGGCCTGCCTTTGGTGTACTTTTATTAAAATATTTGGTGATGTGTTGCAATCGCTGGGGATGTTTAAGAGGTGTTATGAATATAGAGGATGCGAAAGCGGTATCGTAGCAAATTACATGATTCATGATCTCGGGTACATACAGCCTCATTTTTATTTCTATTAATTTTTTTTCTTACCAGGTCGGCTACACACCGGACTACATCTTCCTCCTGCGCTCCGTGATGCGGACCAATCCTGAACAGGGTGCCGGGTTCGCCGGCATGCTCGTCGCGGAAGACCCCCCGCTGGCCGACATTAACCAGATTGTGGACGTGTTCATGGAACAGAATATGGTGCAGCACTGCACGGCGTTCTTGCTGGACGCCCTCAAGAATAACAGACCTGAGGAGGGGCCGCTGCAGACCAGGTACCTAACTACTTTTTTTTGTTAGTGGTTCCCATGAAGTAGATAATCCTGGGTTCGTATGCCAGCATTCTAATTCTGAACTTGCTCGCTATTTATAATCCAGCCACGATTTTTTGAGTCAAAGTTAATATGCGGTGCCATATTAATCGTGGCTCTAATTATCTTGGTCTGATTGTACTTTATCGCTAGCGATATGTCTATTCCGCGAGTTTAGAATTAACGTGCAGGAGTCTTAGGGACTGACATACCTTACCTTTGAAAACCGTGTCGTTGTCTATAGAAATATATACTAGTCTGGGGGGAAAGCTATAATTTAATAATTTTGTTATCACAAACCGACACTTACATTTTATTTATTTGTATAGTTTTTCCATCTTTTATGGTTGCATATTTTAGGTACATAGTAAGGAGCTAACTAAATAAATATGCATATCATTATTTCAGATTACTCGAGATGAATCTAGTGTCAGCGCCACAAGTGGCCGACGCGATTCTCGGCAACGCCATGTTCACGCACTACGACCGCGCGCACATCGCCCAGTTGTGCGAGAAGGCGGCTCTGTTCCAGCGGGCTCTGGAGCACTACACCGACCTGTATGACATCAAGCGTGCCGTGGTAAGTTGTGTGCATTAAGCAGTGTACAAATCTATAGAATAAGTATTTGAACGAAAGCAAACTAAATTGTGTGGACAAATCGATGCCAGCAAGCAGGAGGACAGTACACAACACTAGGCGAGCGAGCGTGCGTTGCTCATCGGCGGTACTGGCTATCGTTTGGTTATTGTTTTCTTGATCTTTACCCTACTTTTAGAGACAGAGGTACACAACACTAGGCGAGCGAGCGTGCGTTGCTCATCGGCGGTACTGGCTATCGTTTGGTTATTGTTTTCTTGATCTTTACCCTACTTTTAGAGACAGAGAGAATGGAGCACAAATTCGGTTATTGTGAGGATTATTGTTGCACTAGATTTCCGCCCAGGCTTCGCCTGTCGAATATTTTGAAATGTGACATCCAGGATAAAAAGTAGCCAATCTTTTATACGGCAACTATCTATGTGCAATAAATTACACGTCGATCCGTTGCTCTGTTCTGGCGTGACAGAAGGACAAACAAACACTTTCGCATTTATATTATAACTTAGGATTAAAAATAAAAAGGTAGAAAAATAAGAAAGGAAGTATTGAGATTTTATACTTTATTTTTCTTATATTCATTTAACCCTTTTGCAGGTCCACACTCATCTGCTGTCTGCCGAATGGCTAGTCAACTTCTTTGGTACCTTATCAGTGGAGGACTCCCTAGAGTGCCTTAAGGCGATGCTCCAGGCCAACATCAGACAGAACCTGCAGATTTGCGTCCAAATCGCAACCAAATACCATGAACAGTTGACCACCAAATCGCTGATTGAGCTGTTTGAAAGTTTCAAAACGTACGAGGGACTGTTCTACTTCCTTGGGTCGATTGTTAACTTTAGCCAGGACCCTGAAGTGCATTTTAAGTATATTCAGGTTTGTCATTTACCAACTAAATTTCAGGCTTGTCTTCCGTAAGGGTAGTTAAAGAGGGATAACAATATTATTACATACAATAATTTACGTTTTGTCGAATTTTATGTCGAAAAACAATAAATCTGGCCTTCGATACCCACTACCCAGCCAAATGTATATTTACTTTCGGGCTTTAGAAAAAGACTGTTGGCTTGCTTCGGTTTTGTACATTTTCCATTCGTACTCGTATGATGTGATAGAGATGACGCTCTAAAAACGAAGCTAGCCGATTATGCCCGACAGTCTCTTTCTAAAGCCCGAAGTGTATTTACTTTAGCCGGTACTTAGATATTTCATATATGTTCCACATCTGTTTCATAATGTGCAAGTTTTTTAGTCAGACTAACTACAACTGAAGTGTCAAATAAACCCCATGAGTTTATTTCACAGTCTACATACTATTCTAAAATTGTTAACTTATAGTTATTATATTGATTTTATTGTGAAACAAGTTCTATATAGAATGTTTTTGAACATTTCTAAACTGTGCCTTATTTTTTTCAGGCTGCGTGTAAAACCGGCCAGATCAAGGAGGTGGAACGCATCTGTCGCGAGTCCAACTGCTATAATGCCGAGCGCGTCAAGAATTTCCTGAAAGAAGCGAAACTGCCCGACCAGCTGCCTCTGATCATTGTTTGCGACCGTTTCGACTTTGTACACGATCTGGTTCTCTACTTGTACAGGAACAGCCTTCAGAAGTACATTGAGATTTATGTGCAAAAGGTAACGTTCGTTCAAGTGCTTTAAAAAAATTTTTGAAAAAGAATGCTAATGTGTAATGCTAATCTAAATATCGGAACCTTTTATATCTCACTCACTCACTCAATTAATGTAATCACTTTTAAAGCTAAAACATTTTTTTATTAGGTGAATCCATCTCGTCTGCCTGTAGTGGTGGGAGGTTTGCTCGATGTGGACTGCGCTGAAGACATTATAAAGAACTTGATTTTGGTTGTCAGAGGACAATTCTCAACTGATGAACTTGTGGCTGAGGTTGAGAAGAGAAATAGGTTAGAATATACTAATTATATAGTTTAAAAATTGATACCACGGTTGTTCTAATAGAGATTTAACCAGATAAATACTCATTTAAGGCCCCAGTCTGGCTGAGCAAGCTACACGCGTAGATTTTGTGATAGATTAAATATTTTATTTTGTTTTATAGACAAATGTTACAAAAATGAATTTAGTTTTAAAATAATGTTTGGTTTATTGTAATTTAGTGAAAATTATATATCACTTATAATATACTAATTATCTTGTCTAAAACCTGACCAAGACATACCTCTAACTGTAATTTTTGAGCACTTACCAAGGGAAACTGATAAAATAATTGGAAAATCAAATCAGTACAAAACTATCTTTATATGTTTAATTTTAATGTGGTCTCGCTAGATTTTTTCAGAAAATCTTTCATTTGCTTAATTAAAGAGCTTTAAATTGTCAAATTTCCCGTAATTTTGCCTAAGTTTACCGGAGTGTTTTGGCTACTAAATTTTATACTAAGTATCATATAATTATAATATATAATAATAAACAACAAGTTTTTGGTAAGCAAATTCCAAAAGAAAAATAATTCCAAAAAATAGTTTTTCCAAAAAAACAATAAATTGCAAAAGCCGCTAAAATTATGATATAAAACAAATAATTCTTCCTTTAGTTCCTTAGTATCCGCCGAGCGGCCGCAGCGAATGGACGTAGGGATGACGCTCGTTCCCGTTTTACCTCTCGCTCTAACAAATCTCTCTTTCACTCTACAGAGTCTTATGGCGTACAATTGATTCGTACTGAAAGTCGCTCTACTTGATTTATTTTACGTAATTAGAAGAAGTTAATACTTTTAACTGGACCGTTTGTTCCCAAAATCGATATCTGTGACCAGAATAAAAAGAAATACTAGCTTTTCTTCAGGGTTTACCTGTGTAATATGGTGACTTTGCAATACTTAGCTTTTTATTAACTGGTCGTTCTCCCGGTTCACCTGTGTAGTATAGCGACTTTTTTATTGTATTTTTTAAATATTTAGTTAAGTTTAAAAAAACTATTTTAATTTAATTAGTTCTTAACGTTGTGTAAATAAATTTAATGTTATAGTATTTCTAAAACACCATGTCATCATTTCTTCCATAAGTAACCCTAAGCGAGTATCGAATTATAAATAGAGCAACTTTCGCGACTGTCCGTCTGCATATCAGCGAAGTGAAGCCGCTGCTAGTTTAAAAAATCGAAATCTTAGTTTTGTACAGCAAGACTGCAGCCTTAACTTGTCAAAAACTGAAAAACAACAAACTGACTTTTTGAATGGCTTACTAAAATGTAATGCTGTACTGATTTTTGTTACCTTTTAAAATACTTTTTTATTTAAAATTCCAGGTTGAAGCTTCTTCTCCCGTGGCTAGAGACTCGCGTCCATGAAGGTTGCAACGAGCCAGCGACTCACAACGCCCTCGCCAAGATCTACATCGACTCTAATAATAACCCCGAGAGGTTCCTCAAAGAAAACCAATGGTAAGAATGTTTTTATAAAATAAAATGACTCTACTGGCCGCTAAGGGCGCCAATGTAGAAGTGTTTATTTTTACATTTGAATCTACCCTTGCAGGTACGACTCCCGCGTAGTAGGCCGCTACTGCGAGAAGCGCGACCCGCACCTCGCGTGCGTCGCTTACGAGCGCGGCCAGTGCGACCGGGAGCTAATCGCGGTATGCAACGAGAACTCGCTGTTCAAGACTCAGGCGCGCTATCTGGTCCGGCGACGGGAGCAGGATCTCTGGCTGGAGGTGCTCAATGAGAGCAACCCCTACAAGAGGCAGCTTATTGATCAGGTATCTATATCTAGATCTAGTTATACAAAGTTTCGCATTTCGTTTCAGACAATAAATATCCAGTATATAACAGACTAGCAGTTACGCCCGGGTTAATAGTTCTGCTCCGCTCCTTTGGGTCGTAGCTGTAGTTCTAGAGATTAGCGCGTTCAAACAAACACTTCAGCTTTATCTATACTAATATTATAAAGAGGAAATATTTGTATGTTTGCTACGAATAAACTCAAAAACTACTGGACGGATTTTGATCATTCTTTCACCATTGGAATGCTACATTATTCCTGAGTAACATAGGCTATATACCATCACGTCATGACGACGGGAACACCGTCGTGAAGTTAGCGGCCAAAAGTTAGCGGCCAAAGTAAACCGACCAAATTAAAGAGACTATATTTTTTCTCGCATATTAACCTAGCTGTAGGTATTTAACTATTTATATAAGAATAAATATTACATGTAGGTTTATATAAAAAGTAAGAAAAATTAAAAGTGTAAAAATCTCACAATTCGATATTAAAAAAAAATATGTTTAAGAAATTGCTTAGTGCCACTCCAGAATTCAGTCAGGGTGACGCAGAATGAAGTGCTATTTGAGGTGAGGAGGGCGTTAAGGATTTACAGTGGCTTCTTCAGGGTCACATATAAAGGAAAACGAAAACACCGACTATATACAATAACTCGACATTAAAAAAATATTTTTGTTCAAGCAATTGCTTGGTGCCACTCTAGAATTCGGTCAGGGTGACGTAGAATGAAGTTCTCTTTAAGGTGAGGTAGACTTTAAGGACTTACGGTGGCTTCTTCAGGGTCACATATAAAGAATAAAAGGAACATCGACAATATTAAAAATCTCGATATTCAAAATTAAATTTTGTTTAAGAAATTGCTTGGTGCCACTTCAAAATTCAGTCAGGGTGACGCAGAATGAAGTTCTCTTTGAGGTGAGGTGGACTTTAAGGACCTACGGTGGTTTCTTCAGTGTCACATATAAAGAAAAAAAGGATCATTGGCAATATTCAATAACTTGACATCCAAAATTTAATTTTGTTTAAGAAATTGCTTGGTGCCACTCTAGAATTCAGTCAGGGTGACGCAGAATGAAGTTCTCTTTAAGGTGAGGTAGACTTTAAGGACATACGGTGGCTTCTTCAGGGTCACATAAAAAGAATAAAAGGAACATCGACAATATTAAAAATCTCGATATTCAAAATTAAATTTTGTTCAAGAAATTGCTTGGTGCCACTCTAGAATTCAGTCAGGGTGACGCAGAATGAACTTCTCTTTGAGGTGAGGTGGACTTTAAGGACTTACGGTGGCTTCTTCAGGGTCACATATAAAGGATAAATGGATCATTGGCAATATTCAAAATCTTGACATTCAAAACTAAATTTTGTTCAAGAAATTGCTTGGTGCCACTCTAGAATTCAGTCAGGGTGATGCAGAATGAAGTTCTCTTTAAGGTAAGGTAGTCTTTAAGGACTTACGGTGGCTTCTTCAGGGTCACATCTAAAGGATAAGAGGAACATGGACAATATTCAATATCTTGACATTCAAAATTTAAATTTGTTCAAGAAATTGCTTGGTGCCACTCTAGAATTCAGTCAGGGTGACGCAGAATGAAGTTCTCTTTAAGGTGAGGTAGACTTTAAGGACTTACGGTGGCTTCTTCAGGGTCACATATAAAGAATAAAAGGAACATCGACAATATTAAAAATCTCGATATTCAAAATTAAATTTTGTTTAAGAAATTGCTTGGTGCCACTCTAGAATTCGGTCAGGGTGACGCAGAATGAAGTTCTCTTTAAGGTGAGGTAGACTTTAAGGACTTACGGTGGCTTCTTCAGGGTCACATATAAAGAATAAAAGGAACATCGACAATATTAAAAATCTCGATATTCAAAATTAAATTTTGTTTAAGAAATTGCTTGGTGCCACTTCAAAATTCAGTCAGGGTGACGCAGAATGAAGTCCTCTTTGAGGTGAGGTGGACTTTAAGGACCTACGGTGGTTTCTTCAGTGTCACATATAAAGAAAAAAAGGATCATTGGCAATATTCAATAACTTGACATCCAAAATTTAATTTTGTTTAAGAAATTGCTTGGTGCCACTCTAGAATTCAGTCAGGGTGACGCAGAATGAAGTTCTCTTTAAGGTGAGGTAAACTTTAAGGACTTACGGTGGCTTCTTCAGGGTCACATAAAAAGAATAAAAGGAACATCGACAATATTAAAAATCTCGATATTCAAAATTAAATTTTGTACAAGAAATTGCTTGGTGCCACTCTAGAATTCAGTCAGGGTGACGCAGAATGAACTTCTCTTTGAGGTGAGGTGGACTTTAAGGACTTACGGTGGCTTCTTCAGGGTCACATATAAAGGATAAATGGATCATTGGCAATATTCAATATCTTGACATTCAAAACTAAATTTTGTTAAAGAAATTGCTTGGTGCCACTCTAGAATTCAGTCAGGGTGATGCAGAATGAAGTTCTCTTTAAGGTAAGGTAGTCTTTAAGGACTTACGGTGGCTTCTTCAGGGTCACATCTAAAGGATAAGAGGAACATGGACAATCTTCAATATCTTGACATTCAAAATTTAAATTTGTTCAAGAAATTGCTTGGTGCCACTCTAGAATTCAGTCAGGGTGACGCAGAATGAAGTTCTCTTTAAGGTGAGGTAGACTTTAAGGACTTACGGTGGCTTCTTCAGGGTCACATAAAAAGAATAAAAGGAACATGGACAATATTAAAAATCTCGATATTCAAAATTAAATTTTGTTCAAGAAATTGCTTGGTGCCACTCTAGAATTTAGTCAGGGTAATGCAGAATAAAGATCTCTTTAAGGAGAGGTGAACTTTAAGGACTTACGGTGGCTTCTTCAGGGTCACATCTAAAGGATAAGAGGAACATGGACAATATTAAAAATCTCGATATTCAAAATTAAATTTTGTTCAAGAAATTGCTTGGTGCCACTCTAGAATTCAGTCAGGGTAATGCAGAATGAAGATCTCTTTAAGGTGAGGTGAACTTTAAGGACTTACGGTGGCTTCTTCAGGGTCACATCTAAAGGATAAGAGGAACATGGACAATATTCAATATCTTGACATTCATAATTTAATTTTGTTCAAGAAATTGCTTGGTGCCACTTTAGAATTCAGTCAGGGTGACGCAGAATGAAGTTCTCTTTA
Organism: Nemapogon koenigi; assembly: GCA_963924495.1. NCBI lineage: Eukaryota > Metazoa > Arthropoda > Insecta > Lepidoptera > Tineidae > Nemapogon > Nemapogon koenigi. The sequence goes on from OZ004648.1 coordinate 3,892,285, forward strand.
AGGTGAGGTAGACTTTAAGGACTTACGGTGGCTTCTTCAGGGTCACATAAAAAGAATAAAAGGAACATGGACAATATTAAAAATCTCGATATTCAAAATTAAATTTTGTTCAAGAAATTGCTTGGTGCCACTCTAGAATTTAGTCAGGGTAATGCAGAATAAAGATCTCTTTAAGGTGAGGTGAACTTTAAGGACTTACGGTGGCTTCTTCAGGGTCACATCTAAAGGATAAGAGGATCATGGACAATATTCAATATCTTGACATTCAAAGTTTAATTTTGTTCAAGAAATTGCTTGGTGCCACTCTAGAATTCAGTCAGGGTGACGCAGAATGAAGTTCACTTTAAGGTAAGGTAGACTTTAAGGACTTACGGTGGCTTCTTCAGGGTCACACCTAAAGGATAAGAAGAACATGGACAATATTCAATATCTTGACATTCAAAATTTAATTTTGTTCAAGAAATTGCTTGGTGCCACTTTAGAATTCAGTCAGGGTGACGCAGAATGAAGTTCACTTTAAGGTGAGGTGAACTTTGAAGACTTACGGTGGCTTCTTCAGGGTCACATAAAAAGAATAAAAGGAACATCGACAATATTAAAAATCTCGACATTCAAAATTTAATTTTGTTCAAGAAATTGCTTGGTGCCACTCTAGAATTCAGTCAGGGTGACGCAGAATGAAGTTCTCTTTAAGGTGAGGTAGACTTTAAGGACTTACGGTGGCTTCTTCAGGGTCACATAAAAAGAATAAAAGGAACATGGACAATATTAAAAATCTCGATATTCAAAATTAAATTTTGTTCAAGAAATTGCTTGGTGCCACTCTAGAATTTAGTCAGGGTAATGCAGAATAAAGATCTCTTTAAGGTGAGGTGAACTTTAAGGACTTACGGTGGCTTCTTCAGGGTCACATCTAAAGGATAAGAGGATCATGGACAATATTCAATATCTTGACATTCAAAGTTTAATTTTGTTCAAGAAATTGCTTGGTGCCACTCTAGAATTCAGTCAGGGTGACGCAGAATGAAGTTAATTTTAAGGTAAGGTAGACTTTAAGGACTTACGGTGGCTTCTTCAGGGTCACACCTAAAGGATAAGAGGAACATGGACAATATTAAAAATCTCGATATTCAAAATTAAATTTTGTACAAGAAATTGCTTGGTGCCACTCTAGAATTCAGTCAGGGTGACGCAGAATGAACTTCTCTTTGAGGTGAGGTGGACTTTAAGGACTTACGGTGGCTTCTTCAGGGTCACATATAAAGGATAAATGGATCATTGGCAATATTCAATATCTTGACATTCAAAACTAAATTTTGTTAAAGAAATTGCTTGGTGCCACTCTAGAATTCAGTCAGGGTGATGCAGAATGAAGTTCTCTTTAAGGTATGGTAGTCTTTAAGGACTTACGGTCGCTTCTTCAGGGTCACATCTAAAGGATAAGAGGAACATGGACAATATTCAATATCTTGACATTCAAAATTTAAATTTGTTCAAGAAATTGCTTGGTGCCACTCTAGAATTCAGTCAGGGTGACGCAGAATGAAGTTCTCTTTAAGGTGAGGTGAACTTTAAGGACTTACGGTGGCTTCTTCAGGGTCACATCTAAAGGATAAGAGGAACATGGACAATATTCAATATCTTGACATTCATAATTTAATTTTGTTCAAGAAATTGCTTGGTGCCACTCTAGAATTCAGTCAGGGTGACGCAGAATGAAGTTCTCTTTGAGGTGAGGTGGACTTTAAGGACTTACGGTGGCTTCTTCAGGGTCACATAAAAAGAATAAAAGGAACATCGACAATATTAAAAATCTCGACATTCAAAATTTAAATTTGTTCAAGAAATTGCTTGGTGCCACTCTAGAATTCAGTCAGGGTGACGCAGAATGAAGTTCTCTTTAAGGTGAGGTGAACTTTAAGGACTTACGGTGGCTTCTTCAGGGTCACATCTAAAGGATAAGAGGAACATGGACAATATTCAATATCTTGACATTCATAATTTAATTTTGTTCAAGAAATTGCTTGGTGCCACTCTAGAATTCAGTCAGGGTGACGCAGAATGAAGTTCTCTTTGAGGTGAGGTGGACTTTAAGGACTTACGGTGGCTTCTTCAGGGTCACATAAAAAGAATAAAAGGAACATCGACAATATTAAAAATCTTGACATTCAAAGTTTAATTTTGTTCAAGAAATTGCTTGGTGCCACTCTAGAATTCAGTCAGGGTGACGCAGAATGAAGTTCATTTTAAGGTAAGGTAGACTTTAAGGACTTACGGTGGCTTCTTCAGGGTCACACCTAAAGGATAAGAGGAACATGGACAATATTAAAAATCTCGATATTCGAAATTAAATTTTGTACAAGAAATTGCTTGGTGCCACTCTAGAATTCAGTCAGGGTGACGCAGAATGAACTTCTCTTTGAGGTGAGGTGGACTTTAAGGACTTACGGTGGCTTCTTCAGGGTCACATATAAAGGATAAATGGATCATTGGCAATATTCAATATCTTGACATTCAAAACTAAATTTTGTTAAAGAAATAGCTTGGTGCCACTCTAGAATTCAGTCATGGTGATGCAGAATGAAGTTCTCTTTAAGGTATGGTAGTCTTTAAGGACTTACGGTCGCTTCTTCAGGGTCACATCTAAAGGACAAGAGGAACATGGACAATATTCAATATCTTGACATTCAAAATTTAAATTTGTTCAAGAAATTGCTTGGTGCCACTCTAGAATTCAGTCAGGGTGACGCAGAATGAAGTTCTCTTTAAGGTGAGGTAGACTTTAAGGACTTACGGTGGCTTCTTCAGGGTCACATATAAAGAATAAAAGGAACATCGACAATATTAAAAATCTCAATATTCAAAACTAAATTTTGTTAAAGAAATTGCTTGGTGCCACTCTAGAATTCAGTCAGGGTGATGCAGAATGAAGTTCTCTTTAAGGTATGGTAGTCTTTAAGGACTTACGGTCGCTTCTTCATGGTCACATCTAAAGGATAAGAGGAACATGGACAATATTCAATATCTTGACATTCAAAATTTAATTTTGTTCAAGAAATTGCTTGGTGCCACTCTAGAATTCAGTCAGGGTGACGCGGAATGAAGTTCTCTTTGAGGTGAGGTGGACTTTAAGGACTTACGGTGGCTTCTTCAGGGTCACATAAAAAGAATAAAAGGAACATGGACAATATTAAAAATCTCGATATTCAAAATTAAATTTTGTTAAAGAAATTGCTTGGTGCCACTCTAGAATTCAGTCAGGGTGATGCAGAATGAAGTTCTCTTTAAGGTAAGGTAGACTTTAAGGACTTACGGTGGCTTCTTCAGGGTCACATCTAAAGGATAAGAGGAACATGGGTAAGGTAGACTTTAAGGACTTACGGTGGCTTCTTCAGGGTCACATCTAAAGGATAAGAGGAACATGGACAATAATGGATTTTTAATTTCACAATGTCTGCTAGGAGATATAATATACTTCTCAGATGTATTTGCGCTTCAGAGGTGAATGCTGTGGGCCCTGAAAAGATTGAAACTTTTATAGAGATGCTCGTCCGAAATTTCCAAAATATTTACAATCCCGGAAAGGAACTTTCTTTAGACGAATCTTTACTCCTTTTTAGAGGACGACTATATTTTCGTCAATATATCAAATCGAAAAAAGCCAGATATGGCATAAAATTTTATGTGCTCGCCACGGCTGATGGTTATATTCTAAACATGAAAATGTACGCCGGCAAGAGAAACACAGCTATTGCTGGAGAACCAGGTAAAAAGCTAGAAAAGTTGGTCTTAGATTTAATGACCCCATATCTCATGAAAGGCCATATGCTTTTCATGGATAACTTTTACAATTCTATTTCGCTCACAGAAAAGTTATTGAAGCTAAGAACTCATACCAATGGTACGCTTAGAACCAATCGTAAAGGCAATCCAAAATATGTTACCGAAAAGAAATTAAAGAGAGGGCAGCATATTTGGTCAAGAAAAGGCAAAGTGTATGTCAGTAAGTGGCAAGATAAGCGACCCGTATTAATGATTACCACTATACAACATCCTGGACTTACTGAGATAGCAAATAGGTACGGACAGAAAAAGATGAAGCCTGCAGAAGTTGGCAATTATAATAAGTACATGTCGGGGGTAGATCGTTCTGATCAGATGATCAACTATTATTCTTCGCCGCGCAAAACAATACGTTGGTACAAGAAAGTGTTATTTCATCTTCTCGACGCTGCAGCATGGAATGCTTGTTACCTATACAAAAAATATGTTTTGAAAAATGATAAATATGAGTATATAAAATTTCGAGAAGAGCTCATCAAAAAGTTAATAAAACTACCGGAAAATATAAGTGGATCCGATTTGGTTAGAAGTTCTAGAAGCAATAGTAACAGAAAACATGACAAAGCAACGCCTTCTTCGTCAGCAGCAGAACCTTCTATGTCCGCAGCAGTAACTTCATCTGGCCACTGGCCTAAACGAATGAAAGCTCCAGAAAATTCTAAAAAGAAATATTCGTTTTTAATGTGTAAAGTTTGTTCGAAGAAAAAAATACGCCGAGAAACAAGTTATAGATGCAGTGGATGTCAGAACTCTCCACCTTTATGCCCTGACTGTTTTGAAGAGTGGCATACAAATATTGGGCCTTAAATGATATTCAGTATCTATCAAGAGGAATGTGATTCGGTGCCTTATTTACCATTTAATGTAAAGTATGCTCAGGGTGAGCATTTGATTTATGTTTCTTTAATTATGTTTGTTTTCATTGTACTTCTCTTTCAGTTAAAATGTGTAATACGGTAGTCTACTACTTATTCTGTGGTAATACTATTATATTAGATAAGTGCCTACTTAAAGAGTTTTAATTCCTTCTCTTTGACCCATTTTATTCAATATATTTAGATTATACTAAAGCACGCCTGTGAACGTAGTGGCACAACATGCATGCACTAATCAGGCACTGTGTCCGAACCGTTCCTATCAACATATGACAGTACGTCTGTGAACGTCACGTCAAGAGACGTACTGTCATATTATATCATATAAATGTGCTGTAACTTGACAGTACGCCTATAGGCGAGCTTATTGTTTATATGGAAAATTTCTGTGTCATATTCGTATCACAAGGCTACCTTCTAGTGTCAGCGAATGTGTTAAAGAGATCTTCCTTCTGCATTACCCTGACTGAATTCTAGAGTGGCACCAAGCAATTTCTTGAACAAAATTTAATTTTGAATGTCTAGATATTGAATATTGCCAATAATCCTTTTATCCTTTATATGTGACCCTGAAGAAGCCACCGTAAGTCCTCAAAGTTCACCTCACCTTAAAGAGATCTTCCTTCTGCATTACCCTGACTGAATTCTAGAGTGGCACCAAGCAATTTCTTGAACAAAATTTAATTTTGAATGTCTAGATATTGAATATTGCCAATAATCCTTTTATCCTTTATATGTGACCCTGAAGAAGCCACCGTAAGTCCTTAAAGTTCACTTCTCCTCAAAGAGAACTTCATTCTGCATCACCCTGACTGAATTCTAGAGTGGCACCAAGCAATTTCTTAAACAAAATTAAATTTTGAATGTCGAGATTTTTAATATTGTCGATGTTCCTTTTATTCTTTTTATGTGACCCTGAAGAAGCCACCGTAAGTCCTCAAAGTTCACCTCACCTTAAAGAGATCTTCCTTCTGCATCACCCTGACTGAATTCTAGAGTGGCACCAAGCAATTTCTTGAACAAAATTTAATTTTGAATGTCTAGATATTGAATATTGCCAATAATCCTTTTATCCTTTATATGTGACCCTGAAGAAGCCACCGTAAGTCCTCAAAGTTCACCTCACCTTAAAGAGATCTTCCTTCTGCATTACCCTGACTGAATTCTAGAGTGGCACCAAGCAATTTCTTGAACAAAATTTAATTTTGAATGTCTAGATATTGAATATTGCCAATAATCCTTTTATCCTTTATATGTGACCCTGAAGAAGCCACCGTAAGTCCTTAAAGTTCACTTCTCCTCAAAGAGAACTTCATTCTGCATCACCCTGACTGAATTCTAGAGTGGCACCAAGCAATTTCTTAAACAAAATTAAATTTTGAATGTCGAGATTTTTAATATTGTCGATGTTCCTTTTATTCTTTTTATGTGACCCTGAAGAAGCCACCGTAAGTCCTCAAAGTTCACCTCACCTTAAAGAGATCTTCCTTCTGCATTACCCTGACTGAATTCTAGAGTGGCACCAAGCAATTTCTTGAACAAAATTTAATTTTGAATGTCTAGATATTGAATATTGCCAATAATCCTTTTATCCTTTATATGTGACCCTGAAGAAGCCACCGTAAGTCCTCAAAGTTCACCTCACCTTAAAGAGATCTTCCTTCTGCATTACCCTGACTGAATTCTAGAGTGGCACCAAGCAATTTCTTGAACAAAATTTAATTTTGAATGTCTAGATATTGAATATTGCCAATAATCCTTTTATCCTTTATATGTGACCCTGAAGAAGCCACCGTAAGTCCTTAAAGTTCACTTCTCCTCAAAGAGAACTTCATTCTGCGTCACCCAGACTGAATTCTAGAGTGGCACCAAGCAATTTCTTGAACATAATTAAATTTTGAATGTCAAGATATTGAATATTGTCCATGTTCCTCTTATCCTTTAGATGTGACCCTGAAGAAGCCACCGTAAGTCCTTAAAGACTACCTTACCTTAAAGAGAACTTCATTCTGCATCACCCTGACTGAATTCTAGAGTGGCACCAAGCAATTTCTTGAATAAAATTTAGTTTTGAATGTCAAGATATTGAATATTGTCCATGTTCCTCTTATCCTTTAGATGTGACCCTGAAGAAGCCACCCTAAGTCCTTAAAGACTACCTTACCTTAAAGAGAACTTCATTCTGCATCACCCTGACTGAATTCTAGAGTGGCACCAAGCAATTTCTTGAACAAAATTAAATTTTGAATGTCAATATATTGAATATTGTCCATGTTCCTCTTATCCTTTAGATGTGACCCTGAAGAAGCCACCGTAAGTCCTTAAAGACTACCTCACCTTAAAGAGAACTTCATTCTGCGTCACTCTGACTGAATTCTAGAGTGGCACCAAGCAATTTCTTGAACAAATTTAAATTTTGAATGTCAAGATATTGAATATTGTCCATGTTCCTCTTATCCTTTAGATGTGACCCTGAAGAAGCCAACGTACGTCCTTAAAGACTACCTTACCTTAAAGAGAACTTCATTCTGCATCATCCTGACTGAATTCTAGAGTGGCACCAATCAATTTCTTGAACAAAATTAAATTTTGAATGTCAATATATTGAATATTGTCCATGTTCCTTTTATTCATTTAATGTGACCCTGAAGAAGCCACCGTAAGTCCTTAAAGTCTACCTCACCTTAAAGAGAACTTCATTCTGCGTCACCCTGACTGAATTCTAGAGTGGCACCAAGCAATTTCTTGAACATAATTAAATTTTGAATGTCAAGATATTGAATATTGTCCATGTTCCTCTTATCCTTTAGATGTGACCCTGAAGAAGCCACCCTAAGTCCTTAAAGACTACCTTACCTTAAAGAGAACTTCATTCTGCATCACCCTGACTGAATTCTAGAGTGGCACCAAGCAATTTCTTGAACAAAATTAAATTTTGAATGTCAATATATTGAATATTGTCCATGTTCCTCTTATCCTTTAGATGTGACCCTGAAGAAGCCACCGTAAGTCCTTAAAGACTACCTCACCTTAAAGAGAACTTCATTCTGCGTCACTCTGACTGAATTCTAGAGTGGCACCAAGCAATTTCTTGAACAAATTTAAATTTTGAATGTCAAGATATTGAATATTGTCCATGTTCCTCTTATCCTTTAGATGTGACCCTGAAGAAGCCAACGTACGTCCTTAAAGACTACCTTACCTTAAAGAGAACTTCATTCTGCATCATCCTGACTGAATTCTAGAGTGGCACCAATCAATTTCTTGAACAAAATTAAATTTTGAATGTCAATATATTGAATATTGTCCATGTTCCTTTTATTCATTTAATGTGACCCTGAAGAAGCCACCGTAAGTCCTTAAAGTCTACCTCACCTTAAAGAGAACTTCATTCTGCGTCACCCTGACTGAATTCTAGAGTGGCACCAAGCAATTTCTTAAACAAAATTAAATTTTGAATGTCGAGATTTTTAATATTGTCGATGTTCCTTTTATTCTTTTTATGTGACCCTGAAGAAGCCACCGTAAGTCCTCAAAGTTCACCTCACCTTAAAGAGATCTTCCTTCTGCATTACCCTGACTGAATTCTAGAGTGGCACCAAGCAATTTCTTGAACAAAATTTAATTTTGAATGTCTTGATATTGAATATTGCCAATAATCCTTTTATCCTTTATATGTGACCCTGAAGAAGCCACCGTAAGTCCTTAAAGTTCACTTCTCCTCAAAGAGAACTTCATTCTGCGTCACCCAGACTGAATTCTAGAGTGGCACCAAGCAATTTCTTGAACAAAATTAAATTTTGAATGTCAATATATTGAATATTGTCCATGTTCCTCTTATCCTTTAGATGTGACCCTGAAGAAGCCACCGTAAGTCCTTAAAGACTACCTTACCTTAAAGAGAACTTCATTCTGCATCACCCTGACTGAATTCTAGAGTGGCACCAAGCAATTTCTTGAACAAAATTAAATTTTGAATGTCAATATATTGAATATTGTCCATGTTCCTCTTATCCTTTAGATGTGACCCTGAAGAAGCCACCGTAAGTCCTTAAAGACTTCCTTACCTTAAAGAGAACTTCATTCTGCATCACCCTGACTGAATTCTAGAGTGGCACCAAGCAATTTCTTGAACAAAATTTAATTTTGAATATCGAGTTTTTTAATATTGTCGATGTTCCTTTTATTCTTTTTATGTGACCCTGAAGAAGCCACCGTAAGTCCTTAAAGTCTACCTCACCTTAAAGAGAACTTCATTCTGCGTCACCCTGACTGAATTCTAGAGTGGCACCAAGCAATTTCTTGAACATAATTAAATTTTGAATGTCAAGATATTGAATATTGTCGATGTTCCTTTTATTCTTTTTATGTGACCCTGAAGAAGCCACCGTAAGTCCTCAAAGTTCACCTCACCTTAAAGAGATCTTCCTTCTGCATCACCCTGACTGAATTCTAGAGTGGCACCAAGCAATTTCTTGAACAAAATTTAATTTTGAATATCGAGTTTTTTAATATTGTCGATGTTCCTTTTATTCTTTTTATGTGACCCTGAAGAAGCCACCGTAAGTCCTTAAAGTCTACCTCACCTTAAAGAGAACTTCATTCTGCGTCACCCTGACTGAATTCTAGAGTGGCACCAAGCAATTTCTTGAACATAATTAAATTTTGAATGTCAAGATATTGAATATTGTCCATGTTCCTCTTATCCTTTAGATGTGACCCTGAAGAAGCCACCGTAAGTCCTTAAAGACTACCTTACCTTAAAGAGAACTTCATTCTGCATCACCCTGACTGAATTCTAGAGTGGCACCAAGCAATTTCTTGAACAAAATTTAATTTTGAATATCGAGTTTTTTAATATTGTCGATGTTCCTTTTATTCTTTTTATGTGACCCTGAAGAAGCCACCGTAAGTCCTTAAAGTCTACCTCACCTTAAAGAGAACTTCATTCTGCGTCACCCTGACTGAATTCTAGAGTGGCACCAAGCAATTTCTTGAACATAATTAAATATTGAATGTCAAGATATTGAATATTGTCCATGTTCCTCTTATCCTTTAGATGTGACTCTGAAGAAGCCACCGTAAGTCCTTAAAGACTACCTTACCTTAAAGAGAACTTCATTCTGCATCACCCTGACTGAATTCTAGAGTGGCACCAAGCAATTTCTTGAACAAAATTAAATTTTGAATGTCAACATATTGAATATTGTCCATGTTCCTCTTATCCTTTAGATGTGACCCTGAAGAAGCCACCGTAAGTCCTTAAAGACTACCTTATCTTAAAGAGAACTTCCTTCTGCATTACCCTGACTGAATTCTAGAGTGGCACCAAGCAATTTCTTGAACAAAATTTAATTTTGAATATCGAGTTTTTTAATATTGTCGATGTTCCTTTTATTCTTTTTATGTGACCCTGAAGAAGCCACCGTAAGTCCTTAAAGTCTACCTCACCTTAAAGAGAACTTCATTCTGCGTCACCCTGACTGAATTCTAGAGTGGCACCAAGCAATTTCTTGAACAAATTTAAATTTTGAATGTCAAGATATTGAATATTGTCCATGTTCCTCTTATCCTTTAGATGTGACCCTGAAGAAGCCACCGTAAGTCCTTAAAGACTACCTTATCTTAAAGAGAACTTCATTCTGCATCACCCTGACTGAATTCTAGAGTGGCACCAAGCAATTTCTTGAACAAAATTTAGTTTTGAATGTCAAGATATTGAATATTGTCCATGTTCCTCTTATCCTTTAGATGTGACCCTGAAGAAGCCACCGTAAGTCCTTAAAGTTCACTTCCCCTCAAAGAGAACTTCATTCTGCGTCACCCAGACTGAATTCTAGAGTGGCACCAAGCAATTTCTTGAACAAAATTAAATTTTGAATGTCAATATATTGAATATTGTCCATGTTCCTCTTATCCTTTAGATGTGACCCTGAAGAAGCCACCGTAAGTCCTTAAAGACTACCTTACCTTAAAGAGAACTTCATTCTGCATCCCCATGCCTGAATTCTAGAGTGGCACCAAGCAATTTCTTGAACAAAATTTAATTTTGAATGTCAATATATTGAATATTGTCCATGTTCCTCTTATCCTTTAGATTTGACCCTGAAGAAGCCACCGTAAGTCCTTAAAGACTACCTTACCTTAAAGAGAACTTCATTCTGCATCACCCTGACTGAATTCTAGAGTGGCACCAAGCAATTTCTTGAACAAAATTTAATTTTGAATATCGAGTTTTTTAATATTGTCGATGTTCCTTTTATTCTTTATATGTGACCCTGAAGAAGCCACCGTAAGTCCTTAAAGTCTACCTCACCTTAAAGAGAACTTCATTCTGCGTCACCCTGACTGAATTCTAGAGTGGCACCAAGCAATTTCTTGAACAAATTTAAATTTTGAATGTCAAGATATTGAATATTGTCCATGTTCCTCTTATCCTTTAGATGTGACCCTGAAGAAGTCACCGTAAGTCCTTAAAGACTACCTTACCTTAAAGAGAACTTCATTCTGCATCACCCTGACTGAATTCTAGAGTGGCACCAAGCAATTTCTTGAACAAAATTAAATTTTGAATGTCAATATATTGAATATTGTCCATGTTCCTCTTATCCTTTAGATGTGACCCTGAAGAAGCCACCGTAAGTCCTTAAAGACTACCTTACCTTAAAGAGAACTTCATTCTGCATCACCCTGACTGAATTCTAGAGTGGCACCAAGCAATTTCTTGAACAAAATTTAATTTTGAATATCGAGATTTTTAATATTGTCGATGTTCCTTTTATTCTTTTTATGTGGCCCTGAAGAAGCCACCGTAAGTCCTCAAAGTTCACCTCACCTTAAAGAGATCTTCCTTCTGCATTACCCTGACTGAATTCTAGAGTGGCACCAAGCAATTTCTTGAACAAAATTTAATTTTGAATATCGAGTTTTTTAATATTGTCGATGTTCCTTTTATTCTTTTTATGTGACCCTGAAGAAGCCACCGTAAGTCCTTAAAGTCCACCTCACCTTAAAGAGATCTTCCTTCTGCATCACCCTGACTGAATTCTAGAGTGGCACCAAGCAATTTCTTGAACAAAATTTAATTTTGAATATCGAGATTTTTAATATTGTCGATGTTCCTTTTATTCTTTTTATGTGGCCCTGAAGAAGCCACCGTAAGTCCTCAAAGTTCACCTCACCTTAAAGAGATCTTCCTTCTGCATTACCCTGACTGAATTCTAGAGTGGCACCAAGCAATTTCTTGAACAAAATTTAATTTTGAATATCGAGTTTTTTAATATTGTCGATGTTCCTTTTATTCTTTTTATGTGACCCTGAAGAAGCCACCGTAAGTCCTTAAAGTCTACCTCACCTTAAAGAGAACTTCATTCTGCGTCACCCTGACTGAATTCTAGAGTGGCACCAAGCAATTTCTTGAACAAAATTTAATTTTGAATATCGAGTTTTTTAATATTGTCGATGTTCCTTTTATTCTTTTTATGTGACCCTGAAGAAGCCACCGTAAGTCCTCAAAGTTCACCTCACCTTAAAGAGATCTTCCTTCTGCATCACCCTGACTGAATTCTAGAGTGGCACCAAGCAATTTCTTGAACAAAATTTAATTTTGAATATCGAGATTTTTAATATTGTCGATGTTCCTTTTATTCTTTTTATGTGGCCCTGAAGAAGCCACCGTAAGTCCTCAAAGTTCACCTCACCTTAAAGAGATCTTCCTTCTGCATTACCCTGACTGAATTCTAGAGTGGCACCAAGCAATTTCTTGAACAAAATTTAATTTTGAATATCGAGTTTTTTAATATTGTCGATGTTCCTTTTATTCTTTTTATGTGACCCTGAAGAAGCCACCGTAAGTCCTTAAAGTCTACCTCACCTTAAAGAGAACTTCATTCTGCGTCACCCTGACTGAATTCTAGAGTGGCACCAAGCAATTTTTTAAACAAAATTAAATTTTGGATGTCAAGTTATTGAATATTGCCAATGATCCTTTTTTTCTTTATATGTGACACTGAAGAAACCACCGTAGGTCCTTAAAGTCCACCTCACCTCAAATAGCACTTCATTCTGCGTCACCCTGACTGAATTCTGGAGTGGCACTAAGCAATTTCTTAAACATATTTTTTTTTAATATCGAATTGTGAGATTTTTACACTTTTAATTTTTCTTACTTTTTATATAAACCTACATGTAATATTTATTCTTATATAAATAGTTAAATACCTACAGCTAGGTTAATATGCGAGAAAAAATATAGTCTCTTTAATTTGGTCGGTTTACTTTGGCCGCTAACTTTTGGCCGCTAACTTCACGACGGTGACGGGAACGGGGTGGGCAGAGGTGAACATGACAAAAGCTATGTATGAAGTGTATGTTTGCTAACATTCTGAAATAGTCACGTACGAAGTCGTGGGAAACAGCTATTATTAATATAGATATCAGATATGCACTCTTTGTTTGTCACTACCAGTCATATCCACTTTCGAAGTTGATGATTAGTCACAATGTGTGCTATCCATATAAAAATATAAAGATAATGTAAAAGTTTGTTTGTTTGTAAAAAGAAATAAAATCGAAAACCGATTTAAAATATTATTTAACGTAATAAAGCTACATTATTTCTGAAATATAGAGACTAAAACCCGAGAATAACCACCGAACATGCTAAAATAGAGGTTGTTTTCACATTTAAAAAAATTCACAGACGAGCCAAGATTTAATTATTATTATTTTTTTCAGGTCGTCCAAACCGCTCTCTCCGAAACCCAAGACCCCGAAGACATCTCCGTGACAGTCAAGTCTTTCATGACGGCCGATCTGCCCAACGAACTTATCGAATTGCTGGAGAAGATCGTACTCGACAGCTCGGTGTTCTCCGATCACAGGAATCTGCAGAATTTGCTTATCCTTACTGGTTGGTGGAGATTTTATTGATTTTTTTTATTCGTTTCTCTTAAAATAAGTACATAGTTACCTAAATATTATAATTCCTCTATCGCAACTAGTTACGAAGAACCAGTTTTATAGACGGCTGAAGGGGTTTCGCTTCTCCAACCGTTTAATTTTAGTGGGTTTGAGGGTAATTAAACTAGAATCTGGTCTTTGTTTCATTTCGATATCTTAAACTTTAACCCTTTTAGTGGGTAGGGGGTACTTACATTAGAATCTGGTTTTTGTTTCATTACGATATCTTAAAATTTTACGCTTTTAGTGGGTACTTAAACTTAGAATCTGGTTTTTGTTTCATTTCGATATTTTAAAGTTTAACCTTTTTGAAACACTTTTCCGCAGATAAATGAAAATAGATAATTAATATGTCCGTGTATCCCACAGCAATAAAGGCGGACCGCACTCGCGTAATGGAGTATATCAACCGTTTGGACAACTATGACGCGCCTGATATCGCCAACATAGCGATCAACAACGAGTTGTACGAGGAAGCGTTCGCCATCTTCAAGAAGTTCGACGTCAACACCTCTGCTATACAGGTGACATTATGTTGATATTGTACAAAACTATAATTGGGAAAGTGTGTTTGTTCGTTTGTCCTTCTTTTATGCCAATCATAAACGGAGCAACGGGCTGACGTGGTTTTTTTGCACAGATAGTTGTGACAGGCTCCTTTTATTTTTAGGGAAAATGTAATTTTTGATAAACATCTGTGCGAAGCTATTGTATAGGCGAGATTCCAATATAGAATAGCCGCCATTTTGAAACCCGTTCTTTATTTAATCGGGTTATATCTTCGGTATGTTTGAGAAAAATCATCAACTACTTGACAATTAGCTATTTTAAAACTTTTTGTATACCCGATAAGATGGACTCCGTTATATTATTCAAATATTGTAACAGACTGTTAATATAGATAAAGATTTTTATTGCTTAATACATAATAATCAAAATGACTGCAGTGCTCAAAATGTCCCTAAATAAAGATTATATATAAACAGTTTGATCTCCACAGATCCAAGATAGAAAAATCCGTATATAACACAGTACACTTGCCTTGGCTTATACATCACCAGCATAGTGGAGGTGATAAACATAAAACTATATGTAGTCATATTTGTCACCTCCATTCAGCAAGTGGATAATCATAAAAAAACTCAACTTATCCTTTGACCACAGGTGCTGATAGAACAAGTGAAGGATCTGGAGCGCGCCTACGAGTTTGCCGAGCGCTGCAACGAGCCCGGCGTCTGGTCCCAGTTAGCCAAAGCCCAATTGCAGCAGGGCCTCGTGAAAGAGGCTATCGACTCTTATATAAAGGCCGACGATCCGTCCGCCTACATGGACGTTGTGGATACGGCCGCCAAGCAGGAGTCATGGGATGATCTCGTTAGATACTTGCAGGTTAGTAATGCAATGTGCAGCAAGGTCACGATAAGGATGGGTGCCCGCATGTTCTAAAGGTCCTAAAATGTACCTTATTCCTCCTCCATCCCGCAAATGTCGTGTTATAGAAAAGTGGAACGGTCTATTGGGTTTTCAGTCTCAAAAAATCCTTGGATCTTTAAAGCGGAACGTGAATAAAAACATCTCATGCGATGATAGCGACACTCTTAATCAACGGCCAAATGAGTGTGGTCTTCCCCTGGGACCCTGGAGATCGGTACTACGATTATCTGAAGCCAACAACACCCGTGACGGGATATAACTGCGATGGTATAGAAGTACGTCGGTGGCCGAGTGGTTAACGACTTTAGATCACCTCGGCCATGTATCAATGACTTTTTTAAATAAAAAGTAGTAAATAACATCCGTGATTTTGTCTTCTGTTGGGTAATATTGAAACGTTTGTTTACAGATGGCACGTAAGAAGGCGCGCGAGTCCTACATCGAGTCGGAGTTGATATACGCGTACGCTCGCACCGGCCGCCTTGCCGATTTGGAAGAGTTCATCTCGGGCCCCAACCACGCAGACATCCAGAAGATCGGTGACCGCTGCTTCGACGACAAAATGTACAATGCGGCCAAGTTGCTCTACAATAACGTTAGCAACTTTGCTCGGCTCGCCATCACATTGGTGTATCTTAAGGAGTTCCAGGGTTAGTGTTTTACTATTTTTTTATTAGTAACAAACCTTCGTAATATAAGTAACATATCTAAAGATCGAGTAATAATCATTCGTCATTATTTCTTCTTCTTCTTTGTATTTTCTTTGGCCTCCCCCAGTGTCAAATTGGCACTTAGTTTTCCGTCAATATCCGTAGAACCATCATATCTTCCTTTCAAATGTGCTAAAAACTGACACTGAGGCGAACATCAGCCATGCTTGACCATCTTTCTATGCTATGGTTTCATTGCATTGGGCTGGGCCAGTATAATAGCCAATCCTGAAGCGGCTCTAAGACAATCATGCCATCTCTTTTGCTATGTTATCATGATTGCGACACTAATTAATTTTGTCCAATATCATGACATCGAATCAATTTAAAAAAATATTTTTTAAAAACGTTTTCGTATTTTAGGTGCTGTGGACAGTGCTCGCAAAGCCAACTCGACCCGCACATGGAAGGAGGTCTGCTTCGCTTGTGTGGACGCCGGCGAGTTTAGACTGGCGCAGATGTGTGGCCTGCACATTGTCGTGCATGCTGACGAGTTGGAAGACCTCATTAACTATTACCAGGTATGATCTACTTATCGGTAACCTAGATTGGAACCAGTCCAAAAATGACATGACGTAACTTTCGTAGAATTAATATTTTAAAAAGAGAACCAATCAACAATGGCAATAGAATCGGCTGTACAAGAAGATTTCCGTTTTTTTCTTTCTATGAACTTCTAAGAAAATTCCCAACTTTGAACCCAAATATCTCAGTTTCACTATGATGTGGACTTCTTCCTTTCTGCCAATTTATATCATAACAAAATATTTTCAATAAAAAGGGGGCCGGGCGCAGCCATTCTGTTGTCCGCGAAGTCGACGCGGCGCGGGTCTGTGTGTAGAATGTCGACGTATAAAATCATTTGAATTTGCTTCCTGTTACACATTTCACAAAATTACTCTCACATACCGAGAACTAAAATGTTACACATCAGAGAGAGAAGGGTAGCAATACTTTATTACAAACGTCGCCATTTTGCTTTTCCATCTTTCGCACACATCATGCTCAACTATTTGCACGAATATCAAAGGCTCATTTAGGACACATACGCACTATGCGGTGACGGGTGAAGCCTCTATATGCGTGGAGGCATATTATGTCATTTTTACCCCAACTCTGTAGGAATCATTTTGTCCGTCCATATGAACATGCTGTTTGATATTATAACATTTAATTTAATTCTGCTTTTTTATTTTTGCAGGATCGTGGCCACTTCGATGAGCTCATCAGTCTCCTGGAGGCAGCTTTAGGTTTGGAGCGCGCTCATATGGGCATGTTTACAGAGTTGGCCATACTCTACTCCAAGTACAAGCCGGCCAAGATGCGGGAACATTTAGAACTATTCTGGTCCAGAGTCAATATACCTAAAGTGAGTTGATAATATAATATTAAGACGTCCAATAAATTTTAAGTTAGCTTTTCGCCCGTGAAAATTATTTGTTGAGTTCAGTAGTTCTAAGAGTTTATATTACGCATCGAAACAAACACTCGTTTGTAATATTAGTACAGATATTGTCATAATATTCCTTTATTGACAACCTTTGGTGTTATTTTGAAAATATGTAATAATTGCTGACATAATTATTATAGCAGTGTAAACAGAAGCTTCAATCAATCAAGCAGTTACAGTGCCCACAGTTGTCCATATTTAACGGAATGGGTGGCAAGCCTGTTGCTGCACTTATTGTACCTAGATGTGTTATTTCTTTAACAGACGTTATATCTGTTATTTTTAGAATAAGTGCGTGCCCTCCAAAGCACGAGGGATCGAACCCGGGGCCTCCCTATAACTAAAATCGTCGTCTAAAAATAAGTAACTTCCTTGCAGGTATTGCGCGCCGCCGAGCAAGCCCACCTATGGTCGGAGTTGGTGTTCCTTTACGATAAATATGAAGAGTACGACAACGCCGCACTTACCATGATGCAGCATCCGACAGAGGCGTGGCGCGAGGGACACTTCAAGGACATCATCACGAAGGTGAGGGTGTGTTGATGGCAAAGTGTGAGTGCAAGAGAGACGACATGCCAAAAATAATTCCAGAATTATATTTTAAAAATAAGTAATTTATCTATCTATCTTATCCCAAGAGGGGTAGGCAGAGACAATGGACTGTCATTTGCTACGATCCTGACATACCTTTTTTGCTTCTTTTATATTCATCATACTTTTCATATTATATGCTCGGTGATTGTGTGTACTTTTAACATTACCTTCAATCAATAATTTGTTGTATGTTCAATAAAATTACACCTGCCATATAAACCTTTGTAGTCAATCTTTCATCCTTCATTCTTTCAACGGGTCCACTACTTTTCTTCCTTTTAGTCACAACATCATCTTTCATTCCGCATTCTTCTCTAATGACAAGTCATTTAGTGTTACATATAGCTGTTTTCCCCCGTAGGGAAAAAAACACAAGTGGTGAACGAAAATTATATTAAAACTAACTGTCTTAGGAATAGCCGTTGTTGAACAACTGTTTAAATACGCTTTGTCTCCTTCTATTACATTGAATGACGGATTTTGTTAGACAGTGACATCTACACAATTGTTATAAATATGGTGCAATTTACAATTAAGATTCTTAAATCTATACATATAAAAATGAAACCCGTTTTCCGTTGTCACGACATAACATGAAAACGGCTGAACTGATTTGGCTGATTTTAGTCTTAAAATATTCCTAGATATCCAGGGAAGGTTTTAAAGGTGAGACAATTCGAATAATTGCCGAAAAACCCCTAAAAACAGCCCTTTTCTTTTTCCCATAATAACAGAGTCAATTTGAACCTTATTGCTATTCAATAAAGTTAATTTTAAATTAAAAGCACTCATTGTTGTCTATGCAATGTAGATGTGTTCCTAATGTCACCGCACAAATTTAAAATTCGCGTGCGTGTTGGAGAATCTAATGTCGCGTTCCGACACTCAACAAAAGTGATAATATCGCGAACGCGACAAAATTGAATAGTCACAAAATGTAATTTAAGTAATTTAATAGATCATTAGTAGTACTGATTTTCAATTTGGTCGGCTTCGCGAAACTTAATTTTGCCTAGGAGTAGGGGTAGGAGTAGAGGTAGGAGTAGGGGTAGGGTAGGGTAGGGTAGGGGTAGGGTAGGGGTAGGAGTAGGAGTAGGGGTAGGGTAGGGTAGGGGTAGGGGTATGGGTAGGGGTAGGGTAGGGGTAGGAGTAGTGCAGGCAAGCCAACGTTTGGGCAGGACAACGTCTGCCGAGTCCGCTAGTTAGAAATAAATGATAGGAGCTATAAATGTAGTTCTTATGAATGCCCTGCAAATATTCCTAGCAATATATATAGGTATGCATTTAGTTAAGTAGCGAGACGATTTTTTTTACAATGGCCCGTATTCTACATGCAGGTGGCGAATATGGAGCTATACTACAAAGCGATCCAGTTCTATCTCGACTACAAGCCGCTACTCCTCAACGACCTACTTCTAGTTCTGGCACCGCGCATGGACCACACGCGCTCCGTCAACTTCTTCACCAAGGCTGGCCATCTGCAGTTAGTGAAGGCCTATTTGAGGTCCGTGCAGAGTCTCAACAATAAGGCTGTGAACGAGGCTCTCAACTCGCTGTTGATCGACGAGGAAGACTATCAGGTTGGATTGTTTAGCATTTTGTATTATTATTTATATGTAATCCGGGATCAAAAATAACCTATGTCATATCCTCCGTCTCACCAACGTACAAAAAATCCGTTGCACTGTTTTGCACACTTTCCCAATTACAATATTAGTTAGGATTATTTTTAAATAATATACGTTTGATTTTTAGCATGCCGACAAACGGAACTGAGCGCCACTAGAGAAGTCCAACGATAAAAGTAGGAACTAAAATGACAAAAAATTTCACTTTAAAAAGTTGTTAGAGAGAGACACTGCAAAAATAATCGATAAAATAACCAAGGATAAGAAAATATTCACGTACCAAAAACATGAGAAAGAACGATTTAATAACGCGATGCCTTGTTGTTACGGTTAGGAGTTTGCTTGTTCAAAATTGCTAAGCAATGTTACTGTCACTTTAAAATGTATGTCTATAAGAACTATATGGCAATAGTGCAATCTTCTTCTTTCTTTCTCCGGCCTTATCCCATGTTTAATTGGGGTCGGCTCTCCTAATCGCTTTTCGCCAGCACGATCTATTCTGGGTCGTCAGTGGGTCCAGTTCTAGGGCTTTGAGGTCATTATTTATTGCTGAAAGCCATGAGAGTCGGGGTGCAATAGTGCAATACCAAGGCAATATTTGTTGATATGTAAAAAGGTTTCTATACATACATACTTACCTTCACGCCTTTTTCCCAAAGGGGTAGGCAGAGTATTTGACCTTTATTAAGGATATCGAATATTTGATCCATGAAAGTTCGTTTCTAACAATAATAATCGTTTTGTTCAGGGTCTACGAACATCGATCGACGCGTTTGACAATTTCGACACAATCGCGCTCGCCCAGCAGCTGGAGAAACACGAGCTCACCGAGTTCAGAAGGATCGCTGCATACTTGTACAAAGGTACGACATTAATGCCTGATTCATTAAATAATGGGACAAATATCGCTATTTTCAATCGCATTCTTTAATTAATCAGCCCAATATGTCGTTATATACATTTAGTTAGATTAGCAGTTATTACTACTCGCAGTCCTTTCATGCTTGCTCAAAAAAACCGACATAAGCAAAATAAACCAACGGCTTTGTCCCGGGTAAAGAATTAAAAAAATGGATTACATAATACATAATGAGAACATATGAATACAGAGTTCGAATTCGACGAGGCTTTTTTTTTTACATAAAATCGTATCTCTCTCTCTTGCTCACTCCGTTTCTTTCTAACTTGTGACATGTGTTGATAACCTTTGTTCCTCCTCCCCAGGCAACAACAGATGGAAGCAGTCCGTGGAGTTGTGCAAGAAGGACGCGTTGTACGCCGACGCTATGGAGTACGCGTCCGAGTCGCGGCAGCCGGAGGTTGCCGAGGAGCTGCTTAACTGGTTCCTGGAGAGGGACAACTTTGAGTGTTTCTCTGCGTGTCTGTACCAGGTACTAAACATTTACCGCCTAAGTAACTAAGACATGACCCGTGATCTGGCACGTAACTCTCCACAACTACTCGTCTCAATACTCTTTAAACAGCGATTGTTAGCGTGACGTGGTATCGGTATGACGTATTTAACTACGTCACAAGAAAAGAGGTTAAATATATATATGTATATGTTGGTCACGTTATGAAGTGGGCACCGCGCCTTAGCGCCAGAACAAAATGAACGCTGATTGCCCGCTTTCGGTTCGTCAGCGCGAAGCAAGCGTATAAAGTTAACCTTATAACTTTTTATTAATTTTATAAAAACATAATGCTGTTTTGTTTGTGGACTATTCCAAATGCTCTTATTTTAGTAAACTAAATTACTTCCTGCTCTATAATGTGGCAGTTTTCAGCCAAATAAGATAACTAAACAGTCTGTTGTTCTTCTACACACACCTGCATAACATTAGAATGAAATTTTAATTGTTTTATGTATTTGTTTACAGTGTTACGATCTACTGAAACCGGACGTTGTCATAGAGTTGGCGTGGCGGCATAATATTATGGACTTTGCAATGCCTTTCCTTATTCAGGTAAATAGTATAAATTAATATCAGCGGCGCGCATCTGTCTATATGACTGCACTGATTTTAGAAACAATGTTAATTTATAATGTCAATGGTAATTTAACAGCGCCATCATAGCTTGCCATCAATTACCATAACTTTGTAGGGTTCACGTAAAACGAACACTCACTCTTTAAAATTTAGTAAATGTTTTATTCAGTTCAGTAGTAAAAAATTGCTTCGCTTTCGTCCGTCCACCGATACACCCGCTTATTTGCAGACGGTACGCGAGTTGACAACTAAAGTAGAGAAACTGGAGGAGGCCGACGCCAAACGGAGCACCGAGACGGCCGAGCAGGAGGCCAAGCCCGCCATGATTATGGAGCCGCAGTTGATGCTGACTGCCGGTGAGTGACATCTTAGGGAAGTGGAAAAATGGGGGCGTTGAAGATATCTATGAACATGGCGGAGGATGGGGTCCTACTTTGTTAACCGACTTGTAGTCTAGCACGCACCTTGTTATATTTGTAGAGTGTGAACAAGCTATGCGACAGTTAGTCAGTCTTGAATATACAGTTACATGGTGACCGTGACAAAATAAAAGCGAGAGTGGCGCGCTATGACTATTTCCTATCACGGTCGCCATGTATTTTGGTATGAAATGATAGACGAGCTAAATGTGAACTATATATTCAAGACTGGTTAACTCTTACATAGCTTGCTTACGCTCAACACATATAATAAGGTACTCGCTTCACTACAGACTGATATTCATACTAATTTAAATAGTTACTCCATCAGCGGTTCATAGATATCTTTGTCGCGCTGTATGGGTGTGTGGAAGTGAAACTTTAATAGACGGATAGAAAAGGAGAACCATTTTGGGCCATCACGTGTACAATGTGTACAGTATCTAGAAAAATCGGAAAAATAATTAAATCATATACGAAGAAAAAGTTTTATGTATGGTCGCCATTTCGAATTCATTTATGTATTTTGATGCTGTCTTGATTAGTTATTTACTCTACTACTTCTATTTAAGTACTCTATAAAGTAAAGTTTAACGATTTCGCCAAAAATTACTTTGACGGTGTATTTCATTTTACGTAAAATATTAATAAATCAAATAAATTGTAAAGATAAACCCTTTATCGAGCGGCTGCACCTTTCGTTTCGTCTCGACTAACTCGATTTACCCTACCGGTTGTAATCAAGTTTCACTTCAAAAACTTAAAAACTGATTAGACCATGTCACGTGATGAAATTTACTTTATATGCAAAAAGAGCGTGCGAGTGAGATAGAATACCCATCGAGCTTTAGAATGAGACATCGGTTATATGTGAGTGAAGTTGTGCGACAGAGACGACGCTCTACAAAACCGATGTCTCTTTCTAAAGCTCGATGAGTATTGTTTTATGCTGGGTACTGTAATATCCGAGTATGTCACAAGTATGTGAAGAAGTGTTGAAGTATACAAATACCGATTCTGATGTCTCCAAAATTTCTGGCGTTGAAGGAACTTTTTCGAATTACTGTTGTTATTTTGAACAAATTTATAATTTTTGTTTGAACAAATTGTGTTTATTCAAAATACATTTAATTTGTTGTGTAATACTTTTATACCGTCTTATATCAAGGAGTTGGCCTATTGGTCTATATTACAGTATATATGTTTTTGTTTGCCTGATTTGTTTGTTTGTCTGGCATGATTTTTAAGTAGAATATTAAAGTTCCCATGCATGCAAGCATTAAGCTTGGGCCATATGCACGCTAATGGTTTCCTTATTAATTATCAGAAAGTAATGAACCGATTTTTATGTTAAAATTATTTGTTTTATTGGTTTATATAATAACAATTTACAAAATGTACCTTTTTACTAATCGCGGTTTAACTATTTCGAAACTGGGGGCAAAATGCATGTGATCCAAAAATAGTAATATTATGAACTATATATATATAAGTGTATATATTTTCGTCACGTTTATATTTCTAGACGCTACTGGCCGAATTTAGGCGAATGTGTCGAGTCTATGAATCAACTGTCACAATTAGTCTGCCAGTTGCATAAAATGGAAGTGGTTCCTACACTCTGTTCATTATATGATGGTATGACTGATAAATTAAATGAAATTAATATTATTACAAATCCATCAATCTTGAAATAAAAATGTTTCATATTACGCTGTTAAATATCTCAAAAGTTAACATTTGTTACCTGTCACTCATACCATATTATGTTGAAGAGAGTATAATATGGAAGGAATGATATTTAAACCTTCCGAAACCTTATAAAGGCCTTGCACCTTCTAAAATACTCATGGACCAAGAGCTAGCAATGGATATGCTTTAAGTATTTCAGTTAGACTACGTTCAGATGGTCGCGCGTAAAAAGATTCCTTATGCCCATATACAAGTGTACATATGATCCCGCGACATATATACGCCATCTGATACCATTCCTCCTGTACAATATTGTTAAAATATAAAATTGTTACCAATTTTGTCTATGTTAACACTGACCTTTCTCTATTCAATTCATTTGTAAGAGTCTTCAAACCCTTTACTGAAATGCCTGAAGCAAATCCATTGCTATCTCTCCTTCAATTTTATATACTAATAATAATCGACACAAAAATGTTTCTTGAACAGCTTTATTGACGTTGGCCACGGAGCACGGGCCTGTTTCTTAATTTTATTAAATTTTGAGTTTCAATTTCGGCAGTCAAGCTGTTAATCAAAATTGACACAACCAAATCAACAATTAAACAGGGTCCCAAATAATATGAATAATAATTTATGCACAGGTCCATCACTGGGTTACCCGGGCGTCCCGCAAGCTTCTCCATACGCTTACGCGGCACAGGCACCTTCGCCCGCGCCTTATCATGGTTACAGCATGTAAGACATCAACACCATCATATAACATAAATAAATATATTACTATATTTTTATTTGCCATTCACTTAAACAGTTAACAGGTTTTGTTAAATCTATTTATAGAATAGATGACTGAGTTCAACAAATAAAATTAACAATTTTTTCTTTTTGAGAGATTAATAATAATTCTGACAATTTTGTATTATAAAAAATTATCTGTAATCACTTACTCTGAATGGTTTTAAACATCCACAACCAAGCAAAGTGGCCTAATAACTAACTATGAATATTTGTTATCCTTTCTTTTTTATATTTTTGCATTAATTAACTAACGTTTTATTATAGTTAATTATATAAAACATTATTGTTAAATTCATCATTCACCATATTAGTATAAATTGAAATATTAGAGAAATTTGTGGATTATACAAAAGTAACTTTGCTTATGGGCTGTGCAAGATATGTGTGGAGTTTGTGTGTTACATTCTATATGCTATTATAACTATATTAGAACAAAATTATTATATTCACCTATTTATCAAGTTATATATTTAAATGAGAGAAATGAAATTTATGTCCATTCTAAGATCTGTCACTAAGTGCAACAATTAATGTAGAAAATTGCAATTTTGGTAACAGATATTATTATATTCTATGGAGATGTTGTTTGTTCACTGTAGCATTTATGTTTACTGAATGAAGTTGTTTATTTCATATTATAAAGTATTATTGGCAATGAGAAAATTTAAAGATTTTTTAATTTTAACTAAAGATTGATTATTAAGGTACCTGCATTATTATAATATTTTCTTTCAATATTAATGTACAAACATACGATGGTTTCTTTTCCTTGTTTTTAGATATATATGTATATAATGCTTACTGAATTGTAATGCCAGTATAAAAGAAACAATATATACATGAGAATGTTAACATCTTAAAGAGAAATATGTTTTAGATATTTAGAGTTAGTTTCTTAGGAGTTAGTGTTTTAAAATTATTTTTAGTAATCATTTGGTGAGACATGTGTGCGGTTATTGAATGTATCATGATCGCTTTAGTTGTGTTTCACTTGTGGATGCCTTTACTAGATAATAGTAATAAGCTGACGTTATAGACATTAGACACATATTTCATTATAAAACTGCAAACAACCGAGAAATGGAAAAGTACCTGTTAGTCTTTTGTCCTGGCAATTGACTGGTTTCTGTTTATTTTTTACTCGTTAATTCAAAATCGCCAATCTATAGGTGTGCCTCATCAAATACATCTAAGACATTGAGATAGGTTGAGCTGATAGAGTCAGAAAATATCATCATTAAGTTAGGCGATTAGAAAAAATTGATATATAAATCATTCCTGATGTATAACCATTACTAATGTGCATTAATTATTTTCTACGTAACATAATAGTATAATGCAGGCGTTGATTGTTCTATTAGTATTGTATTTATTCATGTATGATACTGTTTCCTTAAATTTATTATAGTAAGATTATATTATTGAATTAATTATTTATTGTGTTTTCTTTACCTACTTCAGTCAGTGAAAGTTACACGTTTGTTCTGACTGGTAAAAAACGGCCTAATGTAAGCCAAAAAAAATCAAAGCCATGCCTTAAAAATTACTTTTCTACTGAAAAATAAAATAGTACTAAGGGTTTACCCTTCCCCCCCCCCCCCCCCCCCAAAGTGACAGAAAAAATTGTTCCGTGATTTACACGCTTCATGTCTCCTTTGGTATATACTCAAAGACTAGTGCATAATCGAAGCAGTCATCGAATAGTTATTCTATGGAGCACTAAAAAATTGCCTATTCGTAATCTACCTATTACCAATGTACCACAAAAAAAAATTACTAATGGGGCCCTCAAGCAAATAGACGCGTTCTTTACCCGACTTCCTCTATGAATAGTAGGTAGAATTATAAACAGACTGAAATAAAACATTACATTAAATCACTATTAAAAAACATTATTTACTTTATAAAAAACAAAACAAAATTATAGCTATTTTATTAGCTACTATCAAACGAGCGGACTAAAGTCTTATTCGCTTCAATTTTGTAGAGCGTCGTCTCTGTCGCGCACTGTATGAGTGACAGAGACAATACTCTACAAAACGGAAGTATCTTCCTAAATCCCAAAGTTGAATAAATCATATGGAGCGTAGTCTAACCACGTGATACTTTACGTCTCTCGACTTATTATTATTGTGATGATTATATGTGGGACCTTGTTCTGATGCAGTTGGTAGAATGAGTCCATGATCTATGTGGTCTTTCGGAGTCGGATTCTTTAAGGCTTAGGCGGAGGCTCATCGAAATATGTACAGCCACCAATTTCAGTTGCTAATATTTCTTTTCCTCTTACATTCACCACGGTTTGCTGTATAACCTCAGGTGGAGGGGGAAGTGCTGAAGGTTCCACTAAAACTGGACCTGGGTAAGATGGTATAAATTGTGGAACTACAGCTGGATATGTTAGCATCGGGTATGGTTGTTGAATTTGAGGAGGGTGTTGTACTTGCGATGAGTATTGAGGGTACTGTGGAAGTTGTCTACGAGGCGGATATAGAAGCTGACCTTCAACGGGACCTGGTAATAGCGGATATGGCGGCTGCATACCCATATAGACTGGACGTGGCGGCGTCATTCCTAGACCTGGAACCTGATATTGCATGGGATGCTGCATTTGACCTGTTACTGTGGGAATCTGTTGACTTCCTTGACGACTTGAAGCTTCTCTACTTTGTCGATTCACAGGGACTGGAGCTGTATAGGTATAGTAATTATGAAAACCTGGCCCAGGTGCAGAAGACCTTACTTCAATTGGATATTGTGGTCCATATTCCGTACTTTGTGGTCTTACAGAAGGCACTTGTGAAGAGCCTCCTGGTTGTGGTTGAGTATTGATTGGATGTCCCTGTTGGTCTTTGCTTATCGGGTCCCAATCATTTTCTTTAGCAGACAACGATTTTCGGCTTTTCTGTCCCTGTATGTGACTCGGAGCTTCTGAACTTTGTCGTTTCATAGGGACTGTAGGGTGATAATCATGATGATAATAACTAGGCTTTTCAACAGGTGCAGTTGTTCTTACTGTAATTGGTTTTTGAGGAGTGACAAGTTTTGCCACTTGGGTAGAGCCTCCTGGTTGTGGTTGAGTAGTTTGCGATTCTTCACGACTTGGATGACTCGCTTTAGTAGGAGATTCTTCACTTATCGGAGCCGTATCACTTGGCGAGGATTTTCGACTTCGCTGGCCCTCCGTTGGTGTTTGTTTGGGACTTTGTTGGTCCTCTTTAGGTTCTTTTTTACCTATAACGAACCAATCACTTTCTTCAGCATTTTTATCTTCTTCCAACTCAACTATCTGTATTGGAGGTAGAGGCTCCAAAATTGGATTCTCTTGAGGACGCTTCAATCCTGTAACAGTTTTTATTGCAACTTAATTATCTTGACATTTTTTTATTTTATAATTAGTAAATTCAATTCATTCTTTTATAATGTGAATGTTTGACTGTGAAACGGCTCTACGGATTTGGATAACTTTGTAACGGAAATAGGTTTAGATAAGCCTGGATTAACACATATAATTATAACAAATATTTTATGTTCGTTCGTCAGTCTGTCTGTCATATCATATATTATAAGCCGTTTACTGTAGGTTCGGTAGGTAAGTATCTAACTACTAATATATTATCTGTGTGAGTATTTTGGACCATGTAGGTATTTTCATTTTACTTTATTTATCGAGTTCGAAGGAGCTCTAGTACAAGTGGTCGGATTTGTTGCCCGTGGAGTGCTTACTTATTATTAATAAGCTATTAGTTTAGGTGGGTAGTAATTAAAGTATGCTAAAAAAGTTAGGATATTGAAAAAATTAGGTATCTATGTCTGATATTTAGATACACGGTACTGAAGTAGGTATAAATAACAGTTTTTAGAATTGTTGTCTGTCCAGAAAATTGGCTCCGAAACGGATCAATGGATTATGATAAAACTTTTAGGTATCATCTACCATCACGCCTTTTATCCCAAGAGGGGTAGGCAGAGACAATCGTATGTCATTCGCTACGATCCTGACATACCGCTTTCACTTCTTTAATATTTCCTTCAATATTTTTTTTAACTATACTAATATTATAAAGAGGTAAAGTTTGGATGAAGGAGGCAATCTCTGAAACTGCTCGTCCGATTTCAAAAATTCCTTCACGATTAGAAAACTGCGATATCGTGGGTGGATTTGCGTTTTGTTTTATCTCGAAACTAGCTGTGCCTTGCGGTTGCTCCGCTCCTTTGGGTCGTAGCGTAATGTTAGAATTGGGCTATCAAACGCAAAAAATAATTTAGGTAACAAATCCGACTGGTAGTTCTAAAGATTAGCGCGTTCAAACAAACAAACTTTTCAGCTTTATTATTAGTATATAGACATGGCTGTGTTAATGGGTCAGGGTCAGCAATCCTAGTGTAATTAAGCTAATAATAAATACCTGGTGTATTTCCCATCTTCGCCGCCTTTAAATCTAATATTTCTTGCCTTTGTTTTACAAATTCTGTTATCAACGTAGTGGTATAATTAATTAACACATCAGGCAAGATCCAGTATCGTACCATACTGCCCCGTACAAATAGGACATCATACATCTTCACTACTTTTTTAGAAGGCCTTGATGATGTAACATGGCATATCTCATTATTTTCATCAAGCCATTGACTTAATTCACAATTCATATTGATTACTTGGATATCCGTTAATTTCCCTTTAACAATATAACCATTCACTGTTTCCGCTGATATAACATGGCCCAATGCCTGCTTCAGAACTTTTAAAGGTATTTTACTACCGTCTGCCTTTGTTCCTTTATTTTTTTTGAAAGTTTGAGCATCAATTTTTTCAGTGGCAGCTTTTCCAGGCGTTCCCGCCTGAGACTGCGATTTCACATCTTTCTCGAAACGTTTTTGACGCCAATGCTGTTGTTGTCGTGGTTGCTGTGGATATCGCGGTGGTCCCTGTTGTTGAGGTTGCTGATGCTGGTCATATTGCTGCGAAAATTGTTGAAATCCATGTTGTTGTTGAGGTTGCTCTGGTTGATGATATTGCTGTTGTTGGTATTGGTCATGTTGCTGTGGATATTGCGGTGGTCCATATTGTTGAGGATGCTCTGTTTGATGATGTTGTTGCTGCGGATATTGTTGTTGATAGTGTTGCTGATATTGGGGATATCCTTGCTCTTGATGCCAATACTGTTCACGTCTAAATCTCCGAGGTTGCCATTGCTGTTGTTGAAATTGAGGTATTTGAGGATGTTGCTGTTGGTATCCATGATGTACCGGCTGCTGTTGTTGAGCATGTCCCTGTCTGTACGCATTAGGTCTTTGTGGACACTGTTCACCTGATTGATGGTACGGCATGGTTCACTTTTTACTGCAAAAGTTGCTAGTGATTTTTGTGCACTGTGCAAATTCTGAAATGACAGTGTTTACAGGCTAAGGTCAGTTGGGGCACTTTTGGTTTTTGGTATTTTATTTTCAAATTATTCTTCAGTAACTAATACTGTAAATACTTTAACTATTTAAGGTCAATGAAAGTGATCTAATCCTTACTCAAACGAAGAGTTATTACTTAAAAATAAAACGTTTATTTATATAAAAATAAAATTCATAAGATTGGAGCTTTATTTTAAAAATACCTACATCAAATATAAATTACTTTTTTTAAATATACAGACTTCAAAACTTGTTCACTGAAAAGCAAGAAATACTTAAATATTTTCGCCGTTGAATTTGAAGTCGGTTGGTGCCAAATTAGGCTACAAAATGAAATAGGATTCTAAAGATCTGTTCAATGTCTAGATTAGTGAAATTTAGAGCTAGGTAGTTTCTAATTTGGCACCAACTGTCTTCAAATTCAGCGGAGAAACGAAATATTTACTTAATCATTTCTTACCTAAATTATTTATTACTATTATTTCCACCTAAGATTTTATAAGACGATGCGTGGCCCGCGTCGTCTTGCAAAATCTTAGATTTCCACCAATGTTAATTGATGATTTGCCAATGTCAAGTATATAGCCTTTATAGTATGTGCCGATTAATCGGTATCTAAGATGATCCCGCCGACTGTGATGTCTTATATTAGGTATGTAAGTATATACAACACTATAAAAGTAAAATAAAGTTTTGAAAATAAGGAATCAGAAAACTAATCTAATTATCTTTTTAAGTATTTAAGGTAATTGAGTGCGAGTTTTTTTATTATGAACAACACTAACAAATTAATTGGGAGATAAGTAAGACTAGTTCCTTTTCCTTTATGCTCCAAAGTTATCATCGAAAATATGCTTTTACAATAAAATATAAATTTATGACCAAAACCCCTTGTTACAAGTTACCCAGGTTTACTGTTGCGGTTTATCATTCAATAACACCTCTCTTACTTTCAGTAAACAAAATATTATTTTAAAAGTCGAACTACCCTCACAACATTTTTAAAAGAAACTGCTAAGTTTTATTTTTTTAAAGGTGAAAATGGCACCTACAATCTGTGCAGTGTGCAGCCATGATTGAGTAATATTATAATTTTATAAACTTAAAGTAGTTCGGTCAACCGGACTACTGCTAATAGACGTAAATTTCTATTAAATATAACCAATTTTATATTATCTTAAAATACTGTATTTTGTCGTACGTCACGCCTTTTATCCCAAGAGGGGTAGGCAGAGACAATCAAATGCCATTTGGTATGGCCACAACATATGTACTTCTTTTATATTCATCTATTAATATTGCCATAGATCAATACATTATTTTGTCCTTTAATACATAAATTGAGGTGGTGATATAATAAAGATTCACTTTAACAGTCTCATTTCTTGACTATATGGTCTGTACCTATCCTATTATTTTGATGCCTTTTTCTTTTAATTAATCCTGTGTAATTTGGACAATAAGAATAACCAACCAAGATAGCTACCTAATTTAGTATTGTTTTTAGTAATTTCGTTAATATCATTATAGGGAACTTACGGGACAAAATAAATAAATAAATAATGTTTAATGTTTAAAAATTATATTTAGTTGACTTAATTAAACTTATATTAAGTAAGTAGATTCCCTTCATCAATTGGTCGCTCATCCTGTGGCCAAACTAGATCATTAAGAAGTCTAATGTTTAACTTAGTTCTTAAAAGTCCATTCATAAATTATAAAGACGAATAAAGACAAAAGTGCCAAAATATTATTATAGACAAAATGTTACTATGACAATTTTTGAAACAAAAAATTGTATCAACAAATTAAATAATGATAATATTCATGTGAAGTCAAAAACATAAAATTTTCAAATATTCTATTAAATAGGTACACAGGAAGGATTTCAGAATACCTATTACGTCAGAAAATTATTGTTGGCAATGATTTAAACTGACCATTTGATGAATTGACCCCTTGACAAAGTGAGGCCACTACATTTACACCTAGTTCACTACAAGTAGATACTTATCCAACCTAACCAAAATATCTACAAACCTGGCCAACAAAGTCATTACAAAAATTTACCAAGTTGCGAGTACAACTCGCATGCTGAGGGTTTCGTACAATTTAGTTTTCGGTTAGAATTTTATGACAAGATATTAGGTACGGTGGGTGTCAAATAGTACAGAAAACCCTACACTTTGGTACATACTGGTCATGCTGACTAACATACAAATAATAACAGGATGGCTTTGTGGACAACTGTACCAAAAGGCGATCATGCATTCCATATCAGATATTTTGGTTAGGTTGTAAAACTGAATGTAAATCTGTGAACCTATGTAGAATTAATGATAATCTTTAGTTTATCTACGAGATGGTCCTGCACCTCCTTGCCAGCCACCTCGGTGACCACCACCACGACCACCGCTTCCTCTCCCACGGCCAGATGCTGAAACAATAAAAATTACTTTGAATTACCTTATTGCAAGCTACAATGGACAACATTTCATTTTTCGTAAGGTACCAAAATTCGAAAACCGTTTGGAGATTACATGCTAGAAAGCTTATTTTTAATTTTTTTTTATTTTATATATCCTTTAATTTTCGAGTTATTTTAAAAATACTGAAATATTTAAAAATAAGGATTAATAGGTGCCAATCTGTGCTAACCCTCTAATTTAAAAATACTAATGTCTGTTGGCTGAGGTGTTAGTTATTGAACTCAGGTGTTGCCTTCTATTAATTTTACCCATTTTTATTCCATTTCTAACTAAATTAATAATTATTCTTTAAATATAATTATAAAAATACTTCTTTTATATAATATTTTTTTGGAAGTTTTGCTAGTTTCGAATGGGCTATCGAAATATATTTATGAGTGAAAATGAAAAGCTAGTATTGTTATACATTATGAATAATGTTGTTAGGCGACTTGAGTTCCGGCTACGGCAACACCTATTCGGGACACGGGACATTTCTACAGTATCATATACTCTTTGCATTTCTATAACGTATACTCTGTGGCTTGACTGACTCTATCTGTCATTTTCTTTGGGTGGCAGTTTATATTTCTTATTTTTAGTCCTAGCTAAGGTTTTTAGTTTATAAGTCCTCAGTTTTTATAAAAATTCAAAATTAAATTAAAAATATAAAAACTCAACCAAAAATAAAATATAAAAATACGTGTATCTTATTTTTTAATATATTTTTAAATAAAGTAATAAAAATGGGTGATTAAAAAAATTTAATATTGTCCTTACAGCACAAAATCGTTTAGTAAAGGTCCAGATTATCTAATCCTGAGCTTTTCGTGTTTTGACGACTTTATTAAATTGCTGCACTGTTTTATTACATACTTTGACCATTTTGAAGTCTCGGTAAGGTACCACTTTTCGCCGGTGTTCACTAGTTTATAAGAAAATTGACATTGAAAAACTTAACCTCAAAATCTGAAATTGAGATTTTCGTGTTTTAAAATAAAATATAAGGTTTCCAGCGCTTCGGCGGCCGCTTCGGCGGCCGCTTCCGCGGCACCACTCGCTTCGCTCGCTCGCCTTGCGCCTTGTTTTTACACCATCCGAACCAGGCACGTCGCTGCGCTCCTCGCTAACCTATTTTGTGGAGTAAAAAAATTTCGATCGTGTCTGAAGACTTTTCACCAACCTGGCGGTCACGGGAGGGGTTTTCGGGATTGGTGTCCTGGACGAAAGTTGCTCCTTGTGACGGCTTTTATCCCATGGCATCATAAAAAATGGGTGTTATATGGAGTAAAAAAATCGATTGAAAATTTTCTAAGTCTAAATCATGAAAACTCCAACCTTCATTTTGCAAAAACCTGTGACCTCCTGCAAAAACTTATACCTTACCGAGACTTGAAAATAGTTAAAGGATGCAATAACGCAGTGCAGTAATTGAATAAAGTCGAAAAAACTCGAAAATCTCAGGATTAGATAATCTGGACCTTTACCAATCGTTTTTACTTATGTACCCATAGGAACTTGAGGTGGATAATTAAATAGGTAAACATAAGAGCAGACTACCCACATTGTGATTGTTTACATAGACATATTAACTGCTTCAAACTAAGTTTTAGGTTATTTAACATTAATTACAGAACAAGACGTTATATTGATACCGGATATTTTATGTGAAGAATAACAAATGATATAATATGTACCATATTGTTTTTGGTAGTTATAAAACTAAATAGTATGTGAATGCAAACTATTTATTATTACAAACAGTGTTTGCTTGTCGCGTTATTTGGTTGACCCGTAGAGATGTTTTCTCAAGACTTGTATTCGTCAATGTAAGTAAATAATAATGATAAAAGAACATACCTTGTGCTCGTAATATTCCACTCTTCCCTCGACTAGAAGGGCCTCCTTTAGGTCCCCCTTTTTGACCCTTGAACATCGGTGCATTTTTCAACATGTCCGGCAGTATCATGAAGCGAATCTTGGAGCCGCGGATGTAGATATTATCCAAAATGGTAACTTTACCATCGCGGTGGGTGACGGCAACGTTGCTCATCTGGCTGTTCATGTTATCTTCGGCTTCTATAAGTTTACCGCGGAGTGTATCACCATCGCATGTTTCCAAAGTGATAACATGGCCTTCGGCCTCGTGAAGCACTTTAATTGGTATTCCGATAGACATGATTGTTTGGTATTTTTCACAAACTTAAAGACTATATTGTTGGTTTACTGCAAATACAGCGGTTTTCAAAAAATACAAAATAAAAATGGCGATGCCGGATTTTAGTTTGGCGAATGAAAGAATGGCATGGCGATTGCCGGCACGCGCGTTGCGATGTGCTACTTCCGGTTTCATTCATATCAAATCCTATCTATGGATGGTCAATCATCAATAGATTATTTGTCTATGGTAGCCTTAATTTAGTATATTCATTGCAGACTGGCGATTCCCGTTCGGTCTTTCCGGTGGTAGTCTTTATATTCTTTAGTGATTATACATTATACTCTTTGTCACTATCTATCACTAGATCTATCACTTGTATATTCCTTGCTTATCAGCAAAAAGTACATTTTTTTATCAGTCACTTCTTTGACGTTTCGACGACAGGTTTTTCCTATTTTGTTCTCTGTGATTTTGTTGCAAAGCAAAATTCTGTGATTCTCAATAAAATGACGTATAAACGAAAAAAATATCATCACGGAGATACACATCTGAAAAGGCGTTGGAGAGTGAGAAATAGAAAGAAGGATCTCGACGAAATTGATAGCGATCTTAAAGAAGGTATGTATTTTTGTTTATTTTCAACACCCAAACGTGCTCACATGGTCAAGGCATGGTTATAATATGGAGGTTATATTTTCTATTTTACTAAAAGTCTAGAATATTATTAACTTAGCCCTTTGCCGTAATCGTAGCCGTCACAATATCTGCTAAAAAATAGGTTAGCGGCTAACCGTTAGCTAATATGCAACAAACTATGGTTATACTTTGCGATACTGCTTACGGTTTCTGGCATTTGACCCGAACGCGAAGTACACTATAATGTTTTATATGCTCGAGAGAATAGAATCTTTCATAATTATTGTCATAATTACAGAAAATTCAGAAAAGTTGTTGAATCAGAATGTGGACTTAGACCTGCCAGGAGCAGCACAACATTATTGCCTACACTGTGCAAGATATTTCATTGATCACCAAGCACTTTCTGAGCACTTCAAAACAAAAGTCCACAAAAGGAGACTGAAAGCGTTGGAGTTAGAGCCTTACACAATCGAGGAATCAGAACAAGCTGCAGGTTTTGGAAGTTTTAAGCAAGCAACTAAAAGAAAAATTATAACTCAAAATACTAAAACAGATGTAGTTGATAAAGATGGCGATATGGTATTAGAAGATAATAGTGAAAGTAAGAAACAGAAAATTGAAAATGATATATAATTATTGTATGCAGTTAGTGTGGAGGAAAATCTTTACTAGCACAAATATAACAAATCGGTGTTCTGCATTGTTTATCAACGGCACTAAGGCAACTGAAACTTTTGTATTTATTACACCTCATTTAGATTTTTCAGATCAAATTAAACACAAAGAAAAAATAAAAAATGAACTAGTAAAGAGACAATCTGCCTTCGATTTAAATAAATTAGAAAATGTCTGGGCCATTTATGGAGAAATAAAACAAAGAAAAATGCTGTTTGAAACAAAGAAGACAGAAATAGCAAATGAACTTAACAATTTAATTAAAACAAGCCCTGAGAGTGAGGAAGTTAACAAGTTAAAGATAAAAATAGATTTAATTAAGGAAAATATCAAGATTTTAAAAAAGCCATTTTGGTCAGCTGAAGAAATAGCTGTTGTTGAATATTTAAAGCTGCCAAACACTTTACATGAAGCGACCCCTGATAATGAAAATATAATATTCACACATCTATCACAACCACAATCCAAGAAAAATCATTTGGACATTGGTGAGAAATTGGATATATTGACTTTTAAAAAAAATGAGAATTATTATTTAAAAGATGACGCAGCCATTTTTGAGTTAGGTGCAAAGTTTCACTTCAGCCATAAACTAAAGGCTGCTGGTTTTATACAATTCTCGAATAATGATTTTGTTAAAAGTGTAATTGTAGAGGGTTGTGGAGGAGACCATAGGGACCCAGATTCCACATTTATATTGCATCACAATGAGGAATCTAAAGTTAATATTGATAACCGACTGCATTTGACAGGTGCTGGGTCCTTGTGTTCTTTCTTTGCTTATCATGCAAAAAATGTGGCAAATGCAAAGTCCTTACCATTAAAATATTTCACAATAGGCAGACAGTATACTCCTTCCCCATCAGATGAAGATTGCTTGTTTTTCGTGAGCCAGTCTTCAGTGGTACAATTGTTTGAAGTGGCTAGAGATGAATGTGAACAGCAAACTGTTTTTGAAGAGTTACTGTCCATTTTGAAAGAAATTTACACAGATTTGGGTTATCATTTCCGTGTGACTGCAGCACCAGCACATAAGCTTGAGATGTGGGAGGCGTACAGGTTGTCAGTTGAAATGTATTCAAGTTCAAAGTCCCAGTACATAGAAGTAGCAAATGTATCATTAAGTGGAGATTATATAAGTAAACGTCTATTGTATACATATGTTGATAAGAAACAAAGCAAATTTCCCTTTATAATATCTGGTACAATACTTAATGTACCAAAACTGTTAGGGTGTGTTTTAGAACAAGATGGCCAATTTGTAGTGCCTGAAAAGTTTTTACCAGAAAACTGGAAAATTAACTAATGTAGATTGCATGTGAGAATTTCACCCCTTGGTGGGCCAATCATATAGAAAGACAGCAAAAGTTGAGGAATTTGGTCGAAAATTACATCAGCAATGATGGTTGAGACATTCAATAGCATATTATGATTATCCATAATCTCTCTTTGCTTTCCATGCTAAATCTTTGGCTAGTTTTTCCATAGGGGCCGTCTCCACAAGCGAGAGAATCGCGGCGATAGTCTCGCCGTGCCATACAAACTATAGGCGATTCTCTCGCTCGTGGAGACGGCCCCTTAAAGCCACATATTTAATGTTATCATGTTGTTACACTAAGTAAGGAATTTATATTTTAATTCAGGGATACAATTTTATTGTTTTCAATTGATTGTTCAATAAAATACTATTAAACGAATATTGCATTTTATTATCTGTCATTAATATTTACATATTCCTTTCAAGGTATAATTATATTACAACAATACATAATCATTAACATTTAAACGAAAATAAAAAATACTTCTTTTGTCTTAAGTTTAGTATGGCCACATGTATGACTTAGTCGTGCCTGAATAAAATTATAAAGAGAGACGTATCTAGGAACCTAGGCATGTTTTTGAAATGATACGAGTCAGTCAATCTCTTATAGAGGTAACTTTAAATAACAGCACAGTATAGAAATAATAGAGTACAATGGCGCCCTTTATAATATCTATTTTAGACTGCGCATTTGGGCTGGGCTGTTACTGTATAGGTAACGCCGCGAGAGTTCAGTCAAACAGTACTTTCAGACACATTTTTGTCAAAGATTATAATCATTGCATACGTAATTTGCGTGTTGTTTGCCTCAACTCTCCCTGCAATACCTATACTTCCTTGACAATCATGTGTAACTATTTACTGTGTTATTATGCAATCTCATACTAATATTAAGTACTAGTGACCTACCAACTATGGATTTGGCAGAGTAACGACTAATCGGCCTCAAAATGAACGACTATAAAAGTTGCCGAATAGCTTTGATAAAATAAAAGATACCTATACTTAGATACTTCATCAAAAAATCCGGTCCGTCGCAGCTATACCCGCGAAACTTACAAGATGGCATTTTAATTATATTAAACGTCTATAAATTTGACATTCTCTCATAGATTAGGTGTCTATTTTATTTTATCAAAGCCGAATAGTTGATTCCCTTAACAAGTACAGTAGAATCTCGATTATCCGAACCAATTGGGACCGAGATAATTGAAACGTGGGTTTTTTGGGACGAGGTCATAAACAACTTATTTTTACATACATATATTAAAATTTGACATACATATTAACTTTGAAATATATATAAATATGTATTTTAAACACCTGAAAAAAGTCAAATGCTTTTTTTTTATGAAATCGTCGCCCCATGGCAGCCAACAATGTATCTTTCGCGCCAACGTTAGTAAGTCATCATTCGGATAATCGAGGTTCTACTGTAAGGATAAATTGACAATTTGAGATTGTTTAAAACTCGTTTTCTGTACCATAATAATCGCCGACTAATTGTACCCATCTTACTATTTTCCATGGCATCTTTTGACCTAAATGCAGAGTCGTAGATGCCCCTATTTCTTTTCCTCATACATCAAATTGAAACTCAGTGCGACCCCATACCGGTTGTCGCGGGTTTATAGGCGGCTCCATAGTCAATTCAATGAAATCTATATGACCGGTCTCATAGATTAGGTGTCTATTTTATTTTATCAAAGCCGAATAGTTGATTCCCTTAACAAGTACAGTAGAATCTCGATTATCCGAACCAATTGGGACCGAGATAATCGAAACGTGGGTTTTTTGGGACGAGGTCATAAACAACTTATTTTTACATACATATATTAAAATTTGACATACATATTAACTTTGAAATATATATAAATATGTATTTTAGACACCTGAAAAAAGTCAAATGCTTTTTTTTTATGAAATCGTCGCCCCATGGCAGCCCACAATGTATCTTTCGCGCCAACGTTAGTAAGTCATCATTCGGATAATCGAGGTTCTACTGTAAGGATAAATTGACAATTTGAGATTGTTTAATACTCGTTTTCTGTACCATAATAATCGCCGACTAATTGTACCCATCTTACTATTTTCCATGGCATCTTTTGACCTAAATGCAGAGTCGTAGATGCCCCTATTTCTTTTCCTCGTACTTAAAATTGAAACTCAGTGCGACCCCATACCGGTTGTCGCGGGTTTATAGGCGGCTCCATAGTCAATTCAATGAAATCTATATGACCGGTCTTATAGATTAGGTGTCTATTTTATTTTATCAAAGCCGAATAGTTGATTCCCTTAACAAGTACAGTAGAATCTCGATTATCCGAACCAATTGGGACCGAGATAATCCAAACGTGGGTTTTTTGGGACGAGGTCATAAACAACTTATTTTTACATACATATATTAAAATTTGACATACATATTAACTTTGAAATATATATAAATATGTATTTTAAACACCTGAAAAAAGTCAAATGCTTTTTTTTTATGAAATCGTCGCCCCATGGCAGCCAACAATGTATCTTTCGCGCCAACGTTAGTAAGTCATCATTCGGATAATCGAGGTTCTACTGTAAGGATAAATTGACAATTTGAGATTGTTTAAAACTCGTTTTCTGTACCATAATAATCGCCGACTAATTGTACCCATCTTACTATTTTCTATGGCATCTTTTGACCTAAATGCAGAGTCGTAGATGCCCACTATTTCTTTTCCTCATACATCAAATTGAAACTCAGTGCGACCCCATACCGGTTGTCGCGGGTTTATAGGCGGCTCCATAGTCAATTCAATGAAATCTATATGACCAGACTTTGTTACGAGTATTACAGTATGTGTCCTAAAAAAAACAATAATAATTATTATTAAAAGGAAATTAGCTCATAAATAAAATTGCCTGTTTTTCAATTTAAAAAAGCAAAGAATTGGTACATACTTCAAGTCAGATTTAAATGCAAACTAATCCAAAAATAATTCCAATATACAACCCGCGCAGATATATAATAGGACCGAAAATGGCGGCTTCTCTTTTCTCTCGCATTTTGTCTCTCGGAGTCTCTTGCTTGCATTTCGCTCACCTACCTCGCTCGCTACCGACTAACAAGTAATCGGACCCAAAATGATCTACTAGTCGGCATATCTCTACTCATAACACTTTTTATATGGATAAATATAATTTCTGACGAGTTTTTGGCTTGACTCAGGGGTTGGGGGCGCAGCCGCTCCTACCCGCCCCCCTGCTAATAAAATCCGCCATTTTCAATCTCATTCTTTATCTGTGAAGGTTGTATTTACTCATATTATGCTTAAAGCAAACATCTCTCAAAATAATCTGTCAACAATAATGAATGTGAACAAGATTGGCCTTTAACCTAAGAACCTTGTGCCCTCCAAGCAAAATGTAAAAGGCATCGCTATAATAATTGGAACAGTTGCCTTCACTCGACTCCCACTATTGCTTAACGCCAGAGTTTTACGTGGGGAAATGCATCATGCATACCCGCACCCTCGGGGGTGAGGGAACGGGTTATGTGGGACTTTAACCCACTAAAACCCCACGGTACTCCATCGCGCCGGTAGTCGGCGGGCCACGGGGACGCGTTAGCATTGTCTTACATTTTTTTTACACATTTAGCATGAATACGTTACCTAGTCCCATATCTTCCTTCAACTATATTAACATATAAAGAGCTCAGGAGTTCATGTGTTTTTGGACAACGCCTTTTCAATTCTGGGTCAGGCAAGTGTCTGCAAGATAAATAAAATGAAAATTATGCAAACAAAAGCTGACACTAATACATAGCCATGTAGATTACATTTCAGAGAGCACCTGAAGTCTTAGAGCATGCATGAAAAGATGTATGGATTTCACTAAAGGTATTTAGTGAAGCAGCGAGAGCCATCCATCACTAACAGGCGTGATGGCTTGCACACTCGAGATTCCTCAACATATAATAATGTTAACCCAGAGCCCTAGCATGAACCTTTCAAACCAGACTCTTGGGGCCGAACTCTAGTGTGGTGGCAGCCCTAATAACTATTGGCACAGTTGATCATATTTTTTAGTTGAGTATAAGATCAGAAAAGTGATACAGATTATATTATATGGATTATAATATTAATTAGAGTCTGTTCAATCTGACTGATAAACTACTAATATTCAAGGCAATGGCACGTCAAGCAGATGTTGGACAGGCAACCGGAGGCAAGTGGTAATCTGGGCCTTTGAGTGGTACAGAGTCCCCTGGTAGCGGCCAAAGTGACCCCAAATGGACAGGTTCGGCGATATGGGGGAGGGGCAAAATCGAAAATTTTTTGAAAAGGCAACCGGATAAAAATGCGGTAGCATTAAAGGAAATACCCTAATTATATAATAAACTAGCGAGTAAAAAAATAAAAAAAAAAGTGAAAAGGCAACCGCTTCAAAATTAGTGAGCATACTTATTGACACCACCAAACGTTGGGAAGAAATTGCCATCCGATCCTGATGGGCAGTTTCGGAGAAACAACCCCTCAAAGTCGCCGAAAAACACTTTATTCGATTGTTTCAACAATAATTTAAAAAAATAATAATAAAATTTGTTCAAATCGGATGGCATTCGAAATTTATACTGTCCTAAGTACAAATAATGGTGTGTATCAATGCCATCCGATTTCGATTAAATTAACCCCTATTTAGCCACCCCCCAAACCTCATGAAAATACCAATAATTCCATATACGCTGCAAAAAATTGTTGAAAATCCTTTTCAATTAATATTGACTGACTGCTTGGACTTATTGGTATTTTCATGAGGTTTGGGGGGTGGCTAAATAGGGGTTAATTTAATCGAAATCGGATGGCATTGATACACACCATTATTTGTACTTAGGACAGTATAAATTTGGAATGCCATCTGATTTGAACAAATTTTATTATTATTTTTTTAAATTATTGTTGAAACAATCGAAAAAAAGTGTTTTTCGGCGACTTTGAGGGGTTGTTTCTCCGAAACTGCCCATCAGGATCGGATGGCAATTTTTTTTCCCAACGTTTGGTGGTGTCAATAAGTATGCTCACAAATTTTGAAGCGGTTGCCTTTGCCTTTTCACTTTTTTTTTTTTTTTTTACTCGCTAGTGCAAGAACGGCCCGCGTGTTTCGGCTGGCAAAAAAAAATTATTATATAATTAGGGTATTTCCTTTAATGCTACCGCATTTTTATCCGGTTGCCTTTTCAAAAAATTTTCAAGTTTGCCCCTCCCCCATATCGCTGAACCTGTCCATTTGGGGTCACTTTGGCCGCTACCAGGGGACTCTGTACCACTCAAAGGCCCAGATTACCACTCGCCATCCGGTTGCCTGTCCAACATCGGCTTGACGTGCCATTGCCTTGAATATAACATAGAAAATTAATATTAAATATGAATCATATGATTGCAAAACCAATCTAAGTATGGGCTTTACAGACTAGTGGTAGATCACTATAAGCTATCAATTAGTTTATATATCTCATAAATTAATTTTGGTATCAGTTGTGCAGCTAGAGGCACTGATAGCAATGTCCACATTTAGCCAATTGCCCCTAAACAGGGCATTATTTGCTACATCACTAAACATAAAAGAAAATTGGTTTTATATGGGTGAGGATTGAATCTGCAACTCCCTGTTGTATAACTCTCGTAAAATATCTTTGTATGGGCGTCCTCCCCACTCTAGCGCTGGCACTATAATTTTAATTAAATTTTACCTCTCTTCCAATCTCAACAATCCCACAATATCATTAATTAGTGACTCCTTCTGCTCAACTTTGGTCCATCTTTGGCATATTTCCTCAAACTTGTGCTTCCCAGCCAACACTTTCTTTAAAGGATTTTCCGGTGTGCTATTTCCGAAACCCAAGTAAGAACTATCGAAGCACTGTAATGCATTTGTCGCATTGCTGTAATTTTTTACTTTATTTCCTTCCTCACTGAAATTAATTATTGCATTTGTGTTTGAGAAGAAAGCAAAATAGGACGCGCAAGTAAATTGATAAGTTTTATCAAGTGATGTTTGAAGAACTAGCAAGAGTTTCTTTGATGAATTATCTTCGTGTTTAGTCCATTTTAATGAGAAATTGACAGCATAGTAATTGGTTGTGATCAATTAATATATTGAAGATTCTACGTCAGGTCATGGCGACCGACGCACGCGTTCTGTCGTGACATGATGGGGAACCCGGTTTTATCCCGCCCACGCTGTGATAGTTGTTATCAGTCTGTGATTAATAAGACATAAATCACAGTCGGCGGGATCATCTTTGATACCGATTAATCGGCTATGGATACTATAAATGCTATAATATTTGACATTGACAAATCATCAGTTAACATTGGTGGAGCCACAATAAAAAAAGAATTAATACATTTTTAAAAGGAAGTAAGAAACTTGTGCTGGCCCCTCAAAGTTGTTCTCGGTTGCCTGTACAGAGTATTTTATTTTTTGTTTACTAGAATGGATAGAAACATACTTTCAAATCAAAATTTTAAATTTTTAAGAAATATAAATATACTTGGCCAAACATCAAAGTATCCCAATTTTAGTTTCAGCCAAAAAGAGCTGACCTCAAAGTAAGTAGGTATTGTCTATCTCTTCTATAAAAGCAGGCTGCCATAATTGCATTTTCTTATTTATTATATTTTATATGCTATATTTTGTCTTGTATATAATGTTTTAAGTGAAATAAAAAAGAAGGACTTTCTGTCTTTGTTGTTTACTTACCCAAATTCCACAGTAAACAAATTAAAGTCATTGAACACTTCCGCATAAGGTTCCAGTGTTTTAACATACTCTTCTGTAGACATTGCTGTTTTCACAAAGTCTGCCACTATATTTCCTCTTCCTGCTTAAAAAATAATATTTTATTTTATTTGTGATTATGACACAAAATGTTGCCGGCGTTGGAATCACTGGCGCCCAAGGTGAAGATATCATAGCACCCCAGTAAACACCCATTGTTGACTTTTTACAGGACATTTAAAATAAATAAAAAAATTGCGCCCATTACGACATGGTGCTCTAGGCAACCGTCTCAGCTAGAGTTCTCCTAACGCCAGGGACTAAACACAGTTTGTCATGTCATGCAGGCTGTCTTGGTAAGACACCTGAAGGCATGCTCAGAGATTAGTGAATTTATGCAGGTCGAGAGCAAATATATAGTAAGCTCACTCTTCAAGTTCTGAAAGACTTTATTCAGCAAAGATATTTTTTTGGTATAGTTAATTAGCTAATGCTCATTATTATCATGTGGTACCAGTCAAGTTATCACATTCCGCTCATTACACCCAAGACTGATATTCCCTTCATAAAAAATATGTTGTATAAAAGTAAAAAAAAATCTTACCACCTTAACTTACCTTTAGGATTCTCTTTAGGGCTCCCAGATAAGTTTAAAAGAACACCAATTTTTTTTCTTGTGGGAGACAAGGCCAACCAAGTCCCACCTTCACGGCCTTTTTCCATATCTCTACCTGAAATATTAGAATAAAAATAATTTAGTTAAAGTTAAAAAAATTATTATATCATACAGTACATCATGCTTACAAGAAACAGTGTAACTAAGCTAGAGGTAGCCAGTATGGAGTATAAATCCATGTAAAAATTTTAATGGACCTAACAACTTAAATGTATGTAGGAGTAGGTAGAACTCACATTCAAATATACTAA
Source organism: Nemapogon koenigi (assembly GCA_963924495.1). Lineage (NCBI taxonomy): Eukaryota > Metazoa > Arthropoda > Insecta > Lepidoptera > Tineidae > Nemapogon > Nemapogon koenigi. The sequence goes on from OZ004648.1 coordinate 3,937,036, forward strand.
TAAACTCTAGCTTATATAGTATAATAGGAGCCATACATGTACTTATAGATAAAGGAATAACTTTCTCACCGATCCCTCCTCTACTTATATCTATGACTAGTACATTTATGTAAGTGCACTGATGGAGTCATAACAAAAGAACAAGATATTAATATAGATTAAAAAGGCTAACTTACCCCCAACAACAAGAGGGTCCTCTAACCAGGGAGCAGCACTGGATGCCGGTCTATCATAATACTCATCTCTATTGGAAGCCAGAATAAACTTGTAGTCATTATCCTGGCCATTTCCATTGAAAATGAATAAAATACACATTTTGGGTGCAAAATACAACCAATCTGCAGCCAAGCCAAGCAAAGAAGCCAATTTAACAAAGCGGCGATAGACAACTTTATTTTATATATACCGGTCGATTTATCATTATTTACTGCTTGATATGATAGCACCTAGTAATAATTTGTTTAATAATAATACTGATAAGATTTAACTTATCTAAAATATAGGTAAATATACGGTCGCTAACTTGTTTTTTTCTTTAAGTGAAGCTCAGAGCAATTAATTTATTAGGACATCAAACAAAGAGAATATAATCCCTACATTTTAGTACTAACAAACATAAAAATTATAAATGGACTTTGTAATCATATTAGTAATTTCCAATTTTTTAAATAGTGCCAAGGCAAATAGTGAGTGCAACTAGAGCTGGGTCGTTTCGTATTTTACGTGAAACGGAACGTAACCCGTTTTATAAATCGACAAACTGCTTCGAAAAGCAGTGCTAAAAGAAACGTTTTTTTATTCCTAAGATTCCTATTACACTATACAATTTTTAGAAAATCTAATTAGGAACAGTTAGGAACCTAAGTAGGAAGCTAGCGATCACACTACACTAAATCGGACAGACGCAGGGTTGCCAGATGTTTCTTCTCGTACCAAGGTTGCCAAATATCTCGTACTTTCCGTTACATAATCTCGTACAAGTATAAGTTTAAAAAAAATCTCACAATATCCAAAATTTACACTATTCAGTTTGGGGTAGTTTTATTCCCTGAGTTTGGGACTATAAGGCTATCAAAAGAAACAAATAATAAGTGATTTACAATTTAATAGTTATAGTCAAAACCAATACATTTAAAATTATTCATTTATGGAATGATTATGTTCTTACTACTAGCGTGGATATGTGGCGCGGGCAGTTAACATTGTTTAAATTTCGTATAAAAGTGTTTAATTTTCTCGTATCTCGTACAGAGACTGCTAAAACCTCTAAAACTCGTAAATGTAGGTATGGCATCTACCTATAAACTTCTATTAATTTTAATAAAATTTCTCTTTCGGCAGGCATTGCCGCCGCCGCTGATTGAATAGTTGTCATTTTTACTTGCTCTGTGGCTGCGCGCTACACGTCTAATGCGAAGCACGGGCGCCTTCCAACTGCCAGCTAGTCGTCCCGTAACCTAAATAGGAAACAGAGCGGTCGGGCCTTCCTAACTGTTCTAAATAGGATGCTAAATAGATTTTCTAAAAATTGTATAGTGTAATAAGCGCTTAAGGCATAAATCGTACATATTATATTCATTCATTCAAAAAACCCGTTGATTGATACAGCGTTATGGTTCATTTTAAAAGAACAGCAAACCAGTTTCTTTTTCAAAACCGCCTCGGAAATATTTTTGGTAGAATTTTTATGGTTAGCATACATAGGAAACCCCCCGCTACATCTTTTATTTGGACCAGAATGAGGAAACTTGGAACAATAAATTATTTTAGCTATTTATTGTTTGCATAGAAACTACTGTCATCAAAAGGAATGCATGGCCCGAGAATGTCCAACACTGGAACTGCTGGGTCGGCCATTATGCTGTTGGACACACTCGGGCCGTGCTTTCCTTCCCTGGCTGGCCCTGTATGGATTCGTCGGTTTGGCCTTTGAGTCGAAACGAAAGATGTCGAGGTTCTAAATATTATAACACGGAACCCCAAAGTATGTGTTATGCGTGCATGTATCTAATCTATACTAATATTATAAAGAGGTACAGTATATAAGATTTGATGTAGGGGTAATCTCTGAAACTACAGAATCGATTCTAAAATTATTTGGTTGTACGTACAGTTGAATCGCCGAAACATGTTTTAAAAAAAAAAGATTTTCCTTCTGGCATAAAGCGTTCACTCGTTACATGGCAAAAATCTGTTTCTTGAAACGGTTAGTCAAAAAAACGACCAGCTCTACTACTTACTATATAAAAAGGTACTCTTTGGATGACTAGACATGGACCCAGTGTAGAGAAGACATCGCCAGGATAATCAAACAGCCGCTGGCCGCCTTGGCGCCAACCATAGGCGTCTAAAGATACCGGGGGGTCGTCGCTCCCCGAGACATTGTCGGCGCAACGCTTCCAACATAATAGTCTGTGCTTCCAACTACATACTACTACTACTGCTCTGTGTACTACTACATAGTATAGTGATGCACACTATGCAACAGCCGCAGACAGACTTCATTCAGAGGTTCATTCCAACAAACCTTTCCATCTCAAAGTTTGCCATAGAACGTTCATTCATTCAATCTCCAAGGGGGGCGCGGCAAATTCAAATTAAAGAAATATAATTTCTTTACATACATATAGGTACTAAGATAGCTAGATGTTTAACAGTATCAGTTTCTTTCCAGAAATTGAAGGACTCAAATAAAATGAAATATGGACAACACATACATATTAGTTGTTCTTCTTTTGTTATGGCTTCATCAATCAGTGTACACAATCATATGACAAAAATTTAATGTTACCTACTAATTTACGAATAAAACAATTACTGTTACAAATCCTCTTGCTTGATTTTATTCATTCATTTTAATATGTCTAGTCTTATGATTATTACATAAAATCACAGTCCTTTAAATAATACCTTTAGTTAGTAGTACCACTCTTGCCTAATGTAAAGAGTCCTCATAAGTATAGAAAAGAGACAATACATTGAAGTTACATTTAACAATTATCTTTCTTGTTGGCATAATAATTCCATTTATTATATATCTAGATTATTTTATAATTACTATTTAAACATGCATCACATAAAATGTTAATTTAAATTACAATTTCACAGATAAGTTTGGCTGAGCTTGCAGCAACAATAGTTAAGTTTTATTTCATCTACATGGCTTACATTATATTTACATTCTTTAATATGCCTGAGCTAAAACTAAATTACATACTTAATATAACATAATAAATTAAGTTACAAACATTACTTTTCATCTACCATGTATTTGCAAAGTTCACGAACAAGTTTGACATTGTTCATCAGGTGCCACGCTTCTGTCTTCATAACATCTGGGTGACTTTTAATGAACTTAAATGCTGCTGATTTCAGGAAATATGTATTGCACATATCAGCTACTGTCAAGATTTCCAGCGCATTATCTACAGTCAGTTGTTCAGACAAATGGTGCTGTGACAATTCATGAAGCCTTTTTAAATCATACTTGTCTGCTAATATCAGTAAATTCACATAATTGTGGGGTCTTTCACTTAAAGAGCCAGTGTAGAAGAACTCTAGAATGCATCGGAGATCAGATTGATAGGTATCAACTAGTTTAAGATAGTTTGTTTGACTTTCAGTGGTATTATCCTTGAGCATTGCATTAAATACTGCACTTTGAGCAGAGAGAATCAACTTATGAACATTGAATTTATGCCCATCAGTGGACTCTATCACAAAATCTGAGCAAATTGGACTTTCCAATAAATGGCTGAAGTCATGAAACAATTTAACTTGGTTAACAATATGACATTCTGGGCCCCAAACATCGGAGCCTAAAACATTTACACAAATACACAGTTTTTTATTCTTCATGTACTTGACATCCATTACTGTGTAGTTGTAAGTGGCAACATAAGTTATTTTATGTTCTTGAACCTCATTAAACTCATATTCATTGAGAGATTCTGAGAGATACATGTGTTTATTTTTTTCTGCCATTACTTTACTGTTATAGCTTAGGGCTATTTTAAATGGTCTGTCATGGTGGCTCAATATGAAAATGTGTATAAGAAAAGAGGTACCGACATTCTCTGTTCTGTATGTAAACCAGTAGTCGCTCACTTCTCCCACATAGGTCCCTCCAATATCATAATAGTTAGGCCTATTTAATTTCTCATATATGTTCTCCAAACAAAGCCATTTTGCATCATTGGTTTGGGTTCTTTTATGGTCATGAACCATTTTATTAGCTTCAACCTATAACAACAGAAAAATATAATTACATAAAATTAATAATTCAGTATTTAGTATCTCTATTTGAAATTAGCACAGTCAGATGGTTGGAGATTCAATCAATGTTTATTTAACACCTGATGCAATAGGGTCTCCTACATTATCTCTAAAATGTTTTGATATAATTTTAGAATATATAACTACATAAGATATAATATTACATTCTATAATTATTCATTTGCTATAATTTTTTTAAACCTAAAATCGTGTTCTGTAATTTTCAAAATCACTATTATTAAAATATATAAAATTAAATTCTATAATTATTCATTTGCTATAATTTTTTTTAACCTAAAATCGATTTCTGTAATTTTCAAAATCACTATTATCAAAATATATAAAATTACATTCAATAATTATTTATTTGCTATAATTTTTCTTTTGTCTAAAATTGATATCTGTAATTTTCAAAATCAAAATATATAACATTAAATGATCTAATTTATAATTGCTATAATTTTCGTTTTATCTAAAATGGTTTTCTATAATTTTCAAGATATCTAAATTATCAAAAGGTACAACATTTAATTGGGTCTCCTACATTATCTCCAAAATGTTTTGATATAATTTTAGAATATATAGGTACATAAGATATAAAATTACATTCTATAATTATTCATTTGCTATAAATTTTTTTAAACCTAAAATCGATTTCTGTAATTTTCAAAATCACTATTATCAAAATATATAAAATTGAATTCTATAATTATTCATTTGCTTTAATTTTTTTTACCCTAAAATCGATTTCTGTAATTTTAAAAATCCCCCTTATCAAAATATATAAAATTACATTCAATAATTATTTATTTGCTATAATTTTTATTTTGTCTAAAATCGATATCCGTAATTTTCAAAATCACTATTATCAAAATATATAACATTAAATGATCTAATTTATAATTTGCTATAATTTTCGTTTTATCTAAAATTATTTTCTATAATTTTCAAGATGTCTAAATTATCAAAAGGTACAACATTTAATTATCTAATGATTAATTTGCTATATTTTTTCCAATTTATTTGCGAAATATTTATTAATATATAAAAATCTTCCTTTCTTATTATAAATAATATATATATATAGGTATCATATCCGTTATCAACAAGTGATGGTTGTTTAGGTATTTATGAGTTTCTGGCGCTTCGCCGTCCGCTACCGCGGAACGCTCGATTCGCTCGCTCGTCTCGTGCTCTGTTTTAGCACTATTCGAACCACGCGGGTCTCCTACAATATCTCTAAAATGTTTTGATATAATTTTAGAATATATAAGTACTTAAGATCCCTAAAATCGATTTCTGTAATTTTCAAAATCACTATTGGGTCGATCAACTATTCTTTGTACATTTCACAGCTTTTTGAAAAAAATAAAACGAAAATAAAAATGTTAGCTTTTTTTTACTTTTCTTATACAATTTATTAGGATATATATTAATCCCTATTATTCAGTCATTGACAGTACAGTTTTTTTAATTTTTCTCTCTTATTTTTAGGTTTTTGACACTTGATGGCTTAAATGTAGTCCCCTAAGTTACCTTAATTAGTTATATTTTCAGGCTCAATTTATATATTATAATTACTTTGTGTCAAAGATTTACCTGATAACTTTCATTTGTATGTATATGGTAAGGTCTAATAAGCAAATTGTGAACAATAATGCACGACATTGTGTCTCTTATGTTACACAAACATATTTTAAAAGGTATTTTTCAAAATAAATCGGTAATCCGCCAACACGAATCATCTGTGTTGCCTATACATACTAGTTTATATTTAGAAAGAGTTTATTACCCTTCTTAACCATGAACTAAGGACTGTAAACTATTTC